>CM030902.1:7036039-8526607 GCA_018136845.1 Heterotis niloticus | reverse complement strand
ATGCAGCTCACCTACTGTACCTGATCCAAATTCATTCGCACTGGGAGCTTTCAAGAGTGCCATAAATTATGGCTTATTTTGCTGTTGCCCATGTTTGGCAGTAAGCGATGATACCTTTAGTGTGCAAATAAAAGGTCATGTCTAGTGATGTCTGTGCTGACGCAGGAATCTGCCTTCTGCTAAGGTTTACGTAAATGTGTGCAATATACTTAGCTGTGAATAGAGCCGTTGCTTACCGCTTTTCACAGAGCTGATCGTGCCTTTATTGCACTTTTCATGTCTGCAAATCATTTTGCAGTAACTTTTTCAAACAATACATTATGTGGTGAGTTCAGATGGTTTCATAAATTTCCATATGGTGTTTGTACACGTGAACGTTCAGAAATGAGATTCAAACTGTGCTAAGTGAACAATAGTACAGCAAACATTTTTTCCCGATTTTCATTACTGTAGTCATTTAATATTTGCTGTACGGAAGTTAGTGAAAATGAGCTCAGAGGTTAGAATCACACTAAAGAAATCTGTGGTTAGGGGACAGTGCATTACATGTCCCACCAGAGCAGTCAAACCTTCTATAAGCTGTATAATAAAGTAGAAGGCTTCAGTAAACAAGCTCACCAACACACTCTTGGTGCTCTGGCACTAACTGACTGGCTGTTGTTCAGACTGTAGTGTGAAGCTACATCCTGAGGCTGAGATGTATAACTTTCACAGGACAGATCCATCCATCTGTCCATAATTGTTTAATCCTGAGCAGCGTCGCAATGGACTAGAGCCTATCCTGGAATCACTGGGCGTTGGGCTGTGGACCTATCCTTGCATGTGATGTGGATGGGCTGCAGATCCCCTGCTGAGATCACGAGAGCCAAAATGTTTTTAATACTTGTGAAAGACAGTTTGAAGGAACTGACTGTTGTTTCCAACTTAATTCACATTTGCTGCTTCTTAAGTATACAGTATTTTGCTTATGTGGTCAGTCTAAGGTTTACACGGTGCAATTCTCAAGTCAGCTATCCTTTAGCTATTCATAAACTTTAAATCTAGCACCTTCTTTATCCATTAATGCCTATTGCTACTTGCAGGACTTTGCTGTTTTTGTCTGGACATGTCAAGATGTTTTCTGATGAACTCTCTGTGAACTGCTGTCACAGGGGATCTATGCCTTCTGGGGATTTCATGGCCACTGGGAAAGGACCCCCTCCCTTCTTGGTGTGATCTTCTGCAGTGCTCTGGCAGAGGAACCTGTCTAGGGAGTCAAGTTTAAACAATGCTTGTAACAGGGCCCAGGGAGGGATTCCGGCTCCAGAAAAGAATGCAGAGGAAACAGAACCGCGCAAGCTATAAAAACCTGGCAAAACAGAGTGGAGGAGATAAACTGACTTTATATCACTGTTGCAGTGTCCGCCAGGAAGGAAATGCCTCTTTGGGGGCTGGAGCCCTGAAAACAAAATAAGGCTTCAAATTACTGTTGACTTGTTGTGTTGAATACAGCCGCCCTTGTTTACAGAGCCCTGAAAGTTATAGAACACTGGATTTAGTGTCTTCTGCTGACATCAGACCCAAGTAGTCTGAACCAATTTCACATGACTGTGCTTGGCTCACCTGGTTCTTGCGCACTGTGCAGGCTGCCCAGGCCTTGGTGCAACCTAGTACCGAGAGTCAGATGGTGCTTTTAAGGTGTGCTGGAGAACTGTCCAGCCTTGGAAGTACAGATCTTTTCAACACAACTTCAGACATGCAAATGTTGATCAGATAAACCTGCTCCAGGAAAAATTGAATCCAGCTTTTTCACTGGAAAAAACAGAGTAACACACAGTTGGAATAAACCCGTGCTAAAACAGCTGGTATTGTCAAGAACATTTTCTGTGGGTTCTCTGGCAGACGAGTGCTTCCTCCCCTAAGTATCATCACGGATTTTTTTTTTAGCTCTGCCGAAGGAGCCTTGTGAAGATGGCGCAGCAAACTTAAGGTGGCTTAGAGCTTCACATTTGGGCCATTTGATTTCCGAAGCTCCAGCTATCTTGGCTGAAACTGTGTGATGGTTTAGAAGTGCAGAACTGTGAGATGAACAACTTTGGTGCACACTTTGCTCAGCCACTGACTACTTATTCTCCCCAAAACTAACATCTGCAAAAAAGTTAAAACTGTGGTTTTTGCTCAACTTTTCCCAAGTTACAGGACCTCCTGCAGAGACTCTAAACTTTTAAGCTCTAAATTCAGGACTCATCTCTTTAAACAGACCCCATCCATAATCTGCATTCTTTTTACTTTTCCTTAATGTCTTTAAATTAATAATTTATACAAATGTAAAAAATTGCTGGCATATTGTTCAGCACTGAGAAGACTGCAGTATAAAAATAAATTGACTTCAATTATGTTGTTTTTTTTCTCCATATGTTTACAATCATTTTGCATTTGGTTGTTTCATGCTTTCCTGGTTGTTTCATATAAATTTCTCATGTTGTGTTCACTGTATTGCAATCTGGGTTTTTGAAAAAGAAGCAATTATATTTTATTCATACCAGTGTGACCAAAGACGGGTTCATTGCTCAATTCTCGCATTCTGAAATGTTTCACTGTTGAGCCATCAATAAAATTATCTATGGGTTGACTCTATTTGCTTTCTAACTAAATGTTTTGAGATGTTAACGTACACTGTGGAAATGTCAGATTTGGGTTTAAATACTTCTGGTGTGGTGGATTTGTACTTTAGACAATTATTTTGTTTATCTCACTGCATTTTGTTTAAAGTCGCACTGCATTAGTGGGTCACTTGGAGTCCAGATAAGAATATCATGTAAATATTCACTCCTGCAGAGGAAAGGATGTTCATTTCTAAATTTGCGGTTATGTTTCAATATGAAGAACAGCATCAGTATACATAAAAGATTAAATAAAAATGTTCATAGGCTGCGATTTTCATTTGCTGGAATGCAGTACAGTGTAGTTCTTCTCAGAAAGCTCCAGGGGTTTTTGATAGAAAGGGCATTTTCATATTTCCAGTTTTTCCCTTTGATGCTTTACCCCTCAGCTGTGTCCAAACTAGGATTTCCTGTGATAATCCGGCTATCCTCCTGCTTTGGACATTGAATGTAGTGACACTTCTTGCCCTCGGATCATGACAGTGATCTTAGATGTAACCTTAGACGTAACCTATTTATGAAAGTGCTCAATGACCCTTCTTTATCCCTCACCGCTTTCTTCTGTAAAGGGAGGAAACAGGACTCAAAGCAGCAATACGCACAGATTTGCTTTGCCAGTTTTCCCCTGCCAAGCTGTTGTGGCTGTGCTCTTTGTTCACGCTCACGGCCCCTCCCGGCTAAACCTGAGCTAAATAACCACCCTGGTAGCATCGCGGGACCACAATGAGTCCAGAAGCACTATGGGCAGAACCCACGCAAAGCTGTTTCTGAAGGTGGTGCTGTTTTACTCAAAGAATACAATTTTTAATGAATTACATCTTCACAACTGGTCTATGCCGCAGAGCTGAAATGCTGAAAAGCCAGACGGAAAACCGGAATTTGACCTGTTTAAACCAGACGGTTGAGTACATTTCATAATAAAAGATTGCAGGACTATTAATACAAAAGGCACACAAATATAAGTATAGACAATGTTGTGAACCAGGCAGATGGTGGAGAATGACAATTGTTCCAGCTGTAGGGTGGAGTGAATGTGCAGATGATGGAGGATGACGACTGTTTGTTCCTGTGTTGAAAAAGTTGAGTGCAAACATAGCTTTGGTTGCTCTCAGGTGTTGTCATTCATCTGGGATGCATCTAGAGATATAATTTTGGGGATGCTGTTGGCAATGTCAGTTCCAAGGGGTGGGGATCAGGCCATGGTTGTATTTTAGCAGCTTAGCAGTGGCATGCTGACCAAAATGGTAAATAACACCAGAAAGACCAAAAATCACAGATTCTGCCTTGTCATGGGCTCTGCATTCTGTCGCATTAACCCTGCACTTGCCAGACTGCCTGCCTTGCTCAGTGTGTGGAAGACCGTCATAAAAAAGCAGACACATGCCAGGGGTCAGGGCTCCTTTCTGTTCTCCAGCCCTGAGGACATACTCACAGACTATTAAGCATCTTTACGAGCACCGAGATGACATCATGTGTCTCTGAAGAGCGGCAACCTGCCCACCATTTCAACTCTTTGCCATGTATTATTCATTCTCACTGGCATCCATTAGACCCTAAAGGGAGAATTGCTCACTAGAAGCAGGACTTGAGGTTCCACCACTTAGCGAATGCGGGACAAATGTCCTCCTGTGCTGTTAGTTATATATTTTGCTCTCAGGTATTTTATTAATGAGGCACATTCTAGGAATGCTTGGACAATGGCAAAACGGGTCTAGTAAGCAACTTTGGGACACCCAAATATGAGAAACACTTATCTGACTGAAAGAGGAGTCTACTTCTGGAGGTCTTTACAATCTTCACGTCACAGGACCCTTTTCTTTGGACTGAACGGCAGCTTTGCTCCAAATTATTTTACTTTCACGCCTCTGAAACACCAGTAACCCGGAGCATCTCTGAACAGCCGTCTACATGCAATAAATCAGCAACAGTTATCTGGCAAAGCTTTTTACAAAACGGTGCTCTAGCCTGTGTAGTCCAGCCTCTGCAGCGTAAACCATGTTGGCCCTTCATGGAGGACAAGGCTACATGTACAGTGAAATTTCTTTGGCTGCAAGCTCAAGAAATAGAAATAGAACTTTCAGGACCTGAAATGTGACTTTTGTTTGGTATTAATCCTGATTTCTCAGGCTACTTTATGTATGCAACAACAACAACAACAACAACAACAACAACAACAACAACAACAACAACAACAACAACAACAACAATAATAATAATAATAATAATAATAATAATAATAATAATAATAATAATAATAATAACAACATGATCATTATACTTTCAGCATATGGCCTAATTAGAAGAGGCATCCTTTGTGGTTTCATTTTTATGATCGTGCAGCTGCAGTGTAACTCAAGCCATGGCCATTTTATTGTGTATTACATGACACAACAAGATAATGAACCCTTCAGTGTCTTGCAGTACTTGGGGAAAAGGCAGGTGTGGGAAAATTGACAAAAACCAAGAAAAATGAGACGTTAACAATCCATCCGGGCTTTCCATGAGCTTCCGCTCATTTTAATGGTTCTTGAAACACTGTGTGCAGTAAAAGTGCTCAGTAGGTTCCCACTGTGTGGGAATCCGCTGGGTCACCTGATCCTCTGCATGTTGCAGAATCCGTGACATGAGAACAGAGACGGTATTCTTACTTTATATGTAGAGGGTAAAAGTTCTCTGCAAAAAAGGTTTCCTTAAATGATGGAATTGTGGAATTACAGTGCTGAGGGAGGAGAAATGTACAATGCTTGGTTCTGAGGAGACATGAGGAGGACAAGCGGTGTGAGGATGTCCAGTTTCTAAGCCGGATAATGACACACCCAGTCAAGTAATCCCTTTGTTTTACTTCATCAGTTATATAATAGTAGCGATGTCTGCTCAGTGTGTTGACTGTTAAAATTTTAACACAGGTGATCCAAGTAAGCTGGTGTTGTAGCTGAGGAGCAATTAATAATTCATTTTTGGCTTTTTGCACAGCTCTTGTTCAGTTTGATGCTCAGCTTGAACTCCGATTCTGTATCGTGTGCATCTGTGTGCCTAGTCATTTTAAACACTAAATTAAATTTCAGGATGAGATGGGTTAATCGCTGAGAAGATATAGCGACTGGGCCCTTCTCACCAGAAATCCGTGGTGTCATAACTTGGCTGATTTACAATTTAAATACAAGCGCAACAAAGGAGGAATTTTAAACATATGCTTTTTGTCCTTAAAATTATTACCAAAAGCTTTTTAAAAGCATTTTTTTAGTATATACATTCTGAAAAGCTTCATCTGCATTCTTGAAATCTGGAACCAGTTAAGAAGTCAATTTTTTTTTTTTTTTTTTACAGTGCTTGTCTATGAGATGGAGAAGAACATTATGGCAGTAAGAAAAAAATGATTCTACTCTTTTTCCAATCCTGGGCTTAGGCAGAAATGTCTATAGAAGCAGACCCATGGGCGAAGGGAATGTGTCACATGTGAGCACAATTAAGGCTCTCTGTCCGCACCATTTGCGCTTTATAGGCCAGCTGAGACTGCTGCCTCCCACTTCGCCTTTAACAAAAATAAGGGGCACAGAGCAGTTTCTGTGGCTCATTGAGTAGCAGCGCAGGTGATGGAGAACTGTGGCTTCCCGGGCCCCTTCTGCAGACATCCAGCAAGCTGCTGCTTCCACTTCACAAGTTATAGAGAGAAATACAGTAACAGTCTGACATTAGTATAAATTTCCCTTAAGACGTATTTTAAAGGCTTTAAGCTAAATTTATATCCATAGCGTCATTCCTCATGTGGAAGAGTTATGCAGGCTTAACTGGCGAGCAAAAAGCTTTTGGATGGAGGTTGTCACAGGACAGTAGAAGCGAACTTGAAAATGCATCTTTCTCACTACCGTCATCACCGTATAATGTGGATACCGAGGAGTTAAACTATCATATTACCATACGATAAGTTCATAAAAAAAAAATAAGGTGATATGGAAAATAACATGAGGTGTCTGTTGCCTTTTAGTGAGTGCCCAACTATAACCGATAAAGTATTCTTTTTTTCTGCTGGAATGTTTCTTCTGGCCACATTTTTGTAGGATTTAGAAGTCTGGTTTGAAAAAAAAATTCATTGACAATTAATGTCATATAAATTGCAGCCTGACTGGGACGCAGACCAATTTTAGAGCCAAACTATTTAATGGTAAAGTAACAAAGAATAGTTGTAGGAAAAACCACCTAATTTACCTCCTATAATCCTTTATTTATTTTCTTGTGAGAAAGTTGTTACTATGATGATGGGCATGAGTGACTTCAGATGTTTATGCTGATGAAAATAAGTTGTAATTCAAATACAAATAATGAATTCGGCATGTTCAGTGTTTACCCCTCACGCCAAGTTTTAAACAGAACAGACGTTTTTTTTTTTTTCCCACCATCTAAAACCAAACAATGATGGCTGCTGGACCGAATGCCCGTGCGCGTCCACAGCGAAAGTGACATACGCCATGTCTTCGCTTCCCACTTTTGACTCAGAGCAATTTAAATCTGAAAAACAGAACTGACTTCTACGTGAGCTTATAAAATCAGATCACGCACAACCAGCGCAGTTTAACGCACCAGATTTTATTAAGTGAATAAGCTGATGTTGCAGGGCTGTCTGACTCTTGCTCACAAAGTTGAAACTATGGCAAAACCCAAGAAAGAATCCACAGTTTCCTTGGTAGACCACGTGCAAACAGAGCAACACGACATAATGTGCAATAAGGGATCAGCAAATTGCAATTCCCAAACCCAATCCAATGACAAAAAACTGGAGATTTCCCACAGTGGAGGAAACCTGTTAAAAGTTTTATACCGCACATCCACTATTCTGTTTTCAGCCTGGATCTGTCACACCGGATTATTTTTTGGATAATGAGGAGGTACCCATTCTATGGATTATTTTTGGCTTGTTAATGGCTTCAAGAGACTAAGCTGGTGTGTAATGGGTCGTGAGAATTCTGGAATCCCGGACAGATGTGGCATCCTGAGTATCTTAACATCCATGTAGCTACAGTGAGGACAGAGGTGTATTGTGGGTAGTGGTCACCAGGCTCTAGTACCAGCACTTCAGCAGAGAATATTCCAATATGAATGGATGAATAATATCTTTTCGCCTCTCTCTAAAGACTGATTCATTATTATGTGAAGTCGAGGTCAGCGATGTTTGTACAAACGTTTTGTTACAGATTGGGTTTACTTGATCATTGTGTCAAAAGTAGAGAAAAGGGGGGTCAACTAGAGGGTTATGCTTACTGTATGTACATTTTCGGGTGACTACAATGTGTTGTGTGGTGTTTGAACCACCTGTTTCTCGTATAGATGCTCAAGTCTGGACATTTTATCTGCACCAACCAAAGTATTCATACATGAGTTTCTCATCAGATTTATTTCTACGCTGCAGTGGGCTTGTGACTGAGCAGGGTTCACATGCAGTTTTTATTACCATATTTTGGTGCTGTTATAGCTCAGGGCCTGGCCCTGTCACCTTTTCAAACACTGATTTTTCTAGCTGGCCTCCAAAGAATTCCACATTCAAATCACTACCAGTGTTACCAACACCAAGAGCAAGCAACGTCTCATCTTGGAGCCAAATCATTTTGTCCTCTGACCAACAATAATTAATTTCAATAAAAAAATAATAAAAAAACAAACTTGTTTAGCATCAAATAGACTAAACTGGGAGATCAGATCAATAGTGCTGCTACAGAAGATGGTGAAATGGATCCATCAGATAAAATTACTACAGATTGGTTCTACAGTAATGCAGGGACACCGTATTCTCATGTTTATTTGAGACACCCGAGGTGTAATTTTGCTCCACTGAGCACCTTTGGCCTTGCGCTGAATGGAGCTCCTGCTGTGTGCCCTGTTGGTTCAATAGATTCCAGGTGACTGAGTTTATTGGGTTACAGGAAAGAAAAATTCATCTCATCCTGGACAAAATGTGTGACTGTCTGAGTCCATCATTAATGATATAGTGCAGTGGTGGAATGCATGTGCTTTATACTTTATATGTACAGTAAAGAGCACTAGTGTTCACACCTCCACACTAATTTCACCTTTTTAACACTTGAGTCATGAATCTTTGCAGAAGTTATTAGAAATTATCATGTAATGTTTAGGTTTTATGTTCAGCTTTTGACACATACAAACATATAAAACAAAATTTGCAGTGAAACATGATTGGGAGACTTACAAGTGTGACTTAAATTTAAGGGCGGATAATATTTTTGCAGCATACACAGCACAGGTAACTTCACGAGTGCATATCAGCTTTCTGACATCGCTTTTCTCACCAATGGCAGGAGCAGATTAAAATAAATTTCAGCTTTGTTGTGTAACAAACACCAAATGTGTTTCGTGAATGTGACAGGTGTGTATGCATGACCTGTAAGTTAAATGCTCATAAATATGCCTTTATATTTATACTTACGTGCAAACATTTGTTTTCTCCCTTGGAAAAAGCCCTTGAATACAGTTAATGTCACCTCACAGGCCTGACTTTGAGAATGCCCCCCGCCCTAGAAAAAAAAAAAATTACATTCTGCCTGGCCCTCATATAAATATACGTTTTCTTCTATACAATCTAACACAAAGCAACTTGGCGGTGAGGAAAGCCAAGCCACTGCCACGCAGAAGAGATCCCGTTCACGGCCCATTCGGTAGCGTGTAATCTCTTTACAATTGACAGATTCGGCTTCACACCTCATCTCTTCAGCTGGGGCACTTTGAAATGCTACCCTGTTGGCGGCGTCAAGTTGGGAAGAGCAGCAACAAGTTCTCGAAGCTGACAAGGCTTCCCTTGCGGTGATCATCGCTTTTGGAAAGATGCCGATTGACATCTGGACCCTCCTATTCATCAGTGCAGAGCAGCATCGGTAATGCGGGCAAGGCTGGCTGCCATGTTGCTCTGGAGCTTTTTGAGTCGATAGTCTTCATAGCGAGGGTTAATTTCCAACTTGGTAAACCCATTAGTGGGGTGCATGAATGAATCTTAGCTGTTAACCTCCAAAGATTTCTTGAACATAATTAAGCCGGCAGATTTGCTCATTTTCTCCTGGGAGGGGAAAGCAGAGCCGGAAAGCAGCCGAGTCGCAAAAACCGGTTTGGATGTACAAGGAATGGATAAAATATTTAAAATGCCATGCGAAAAAATAACCCGAACTCCGATGTGCATAAATGATAGTTGCAAGTGCGGCTGCACGAGTTAAGCAGAAAAATGCTGGTATTTGTGAACTGTAAAAGACAAATAAAGGCTCACTTACAGCTACTGCAATACAACAAAAAAAATGGCATGATGAGTTTCATGCTTTAGTGACAGAACAGTCCCAGCTCAGGAAAACACAAACCGGAGCGAAGACCACAGATCCTGAACCCCGAGGAGTAACGTGATCTGATGAAGTTTTTCCTTCCTCCATGAGGTCAGGGTTATGTTTAGTAAAAGTCAAAGAGTGCATTCGACTATGTGTTCTGCAACTCTATTAAACATTGTGTTTGATATGTATTTAAACTAGTGTTCAAATGTTTGGAATCACTAAAGAATTCCTTAGTTTTTTTTTTTTGAAAAAAGGTTTACTTTTTTTATCAAGGTGCCATTCAACTGATTTAAAAATATAGCCAAGACAACTAATATTGCAAATGGCTATTGGTGCTGGAAATGACTGATTTATGATTTATTATCCACATATGACTGCAAACCCCCATTTTCAGCAGTCATTTCTCCAGCAACCTAATGGTAAACTCCCTCAGCTCATCTTTAATTAATTGTGTTAAAATCATAATAGGTTAAGAAAGTCCAATTTCTAGCAATTCCAAACTTTTGAACGCCAGGCTGTGTAGGCAGCTGTCGCTTGTGAACCGTTTGGTCCAGTGAAGGCTACATAGAGAACAAGGTATATGAAGCCATTTTGTTTGACAGTTCCAATATTCCAAAGCAACAAACATCCCAATAGAAATGGATAATTGAATTCAAGAGCTAGCAATAATCCATAAAATGCTATGTGATGCTTCACCAGAGATTATCCCTGCCCAGTGAAAAGTGCGTTTTATCTTGACAAAATCTTCATACCGTAATGTCTTCTGGAAGTAATTTTTTATGTTATATGAGTCATTATTGAAGTCTCTTTATGACTTAATTCCTAGCCTCCTCAGCTGCTGATTCTTAAAACTGAGCGGAGACCCCGCACTTGACCCTTGATCCATTCTAGCCAACACCCAACGCTCATCCAACACCCATGTCCCCGTTGTGCGCCCCGGTCACCAAGTGAGTCGGTAATGCAGGCTGTTGGCCTACTGCATTTCACTGTGACGGCTCAATAACTACCCCGCATGTTAGGGACATGTAAAGAAGCAGCCGACAGCAGCTAATTACTTTGTCAGAAAACAGCCCCCTGGGAGACCTCGCAGAGCTGCCGGAAGATTTACGGATGTGGCTCCTTGATCATTTGTTTTCCATTTCCATTATGTGCAGTCGCAGTCGCAACAAAGCGCAGCACAAATCCCGTACTAGAAAAAGGGATAAAAGACAAAGGGTACAATGCAAATGACAAGTGTCACATGCGCCAGACTGGGATCAGTCTTTAACCCCAAGTTGTGCAAATGTGGTGTTAAACGTGGTAAAGTAAGGGTGCGTTGCTTGTGATGGGAGGTCCCTTTTCGGTGACCATCCCAAACATGGTGCTGTGTAGCTGTGATATACATGGTCTTTGGCTGCTGGAGTCAGAGATCTTTATTCCTCTTCTGTCCTGCTAATCCTTTGCTTCTTGAGGGATCTCCTCACCTGGACCCAGGTTCCCGGAAGAGGAGGATCTAGCATTTTGGATGTGCACAGAGGGTCTCCAGTGCATCTGCTCCACAACCAATCTGCGAGTTTCTGTAAGCTTGGTGTGGCCAGCGACAGCAAGGTTAGGGAGGGGCTGATATAACAGAGCAACGACTAAAGGTTTTCCTGTGTCTTAAACAAAACTCAGCAACATGATTTTCGCACGCATGTTGTACACTGCTTAGCATCCAGTTAACCAAACCATTCACATACTGTAGCTCGTGATTTCTTCCATTGTCTTGCCTTGGTATGGGTTAAGTGCCTTGCTAAAGAGTGCAAGACCGCTGTCCTATCGGGATTTATTCGCAAAAATTGTGAAAAATCACAAAAATTTTATCTTAAGGGGAGCAACAACTTGCACTTTAAATATTAGCTGATCTGAATGGATAATGTTCAGCATTGCAACACATAATGCCAGATTTCAATGGTTTAATGTTACAAATCCATGATAAGATTAAAAATGTTGTCTGTAGGAATTGTGGGGAAATGTAAGAAATGAGAAAAATGTCCATCGCGACATCGTGAACCCTCATCCACAAGTGGAGCAGATGATAAATAGAAGAGTATAAATATGGATGTAGTTTGCCTTCACCTATTGCGATGGCTGTACCTGCAGTCCACCTGTATTTAACAGCTCGGTGGTCCCCGTTTTGCCTATTTCTCTATGAACAATATATGCTAATCAAATCCATTTCAGTCATTTATATATTCACTTTGGGTAAAAAATGCAGTATGCCACACAGGTATTTTTCCTCAGGTGTGAAATTTGAATTTAAACAAATGCTAAGTGTTTATATTCAGAGCCCAGTTGGTGAAAATAGCTGCAATTATCAATAACCACGACATCCAAGGACAGTCTTTGTTTAATCTGTATGGTAGCAATACTGACAAAAGCAGCATCAGCTTCACATGCACTGTTCTTAAATATTAATGTTAAGGTAAAATGTCCGTACAAGTACCTGAAGTTATTGTCATTATTGGCATTAATTCAACAGGAGGTTAAAATGATGAGAGAAATGAACTATAATAAGGATCTCTGAAAATGATGCGATTTCAACCACCCTGACACATGTTTGCATTTTAAAATTGTTCCGCACCTTTGTGTAACAAACTATGGCATGAAATTTGCAGCTGGACTTCCACAGCATCATCAGTGGAAGCATTATTCTGATTGTTTTTTTCAAATCTTGCAAAATGTTTTCAGTATATTTGGCAGACGTATAGAAAAAAAATCATCACAAACAATTTTAATACCTCCACGTTTCATTTTCTCAAGCGTTCGCAAAAAACTTCGGTGTTTTCAAAAACCATTCTCAGTTGAGCTTTCCCCTTCTTCTAACAGGGACTGTACTTACTGTACGTTCATAATAATAACACAGACAATGCATGCCACCCTGCCCAGGTCAGACTTGTCCAAATGCTGAATCAGAACCCCAAAGGATGCTTGCTGACAGAGTGTCCGGATCAGCAGAGGCTACCGCAGAGCCATTGTTCCGCTAAATCCCCCCTTACGAAGAAATCGGCTTCGTCCAGCTGTCGGCTTGCAATAGGAAAGTGAACCTACAGCTTTTTCGTAATGGCTCGCGTGGGTCCACGTTCAAATCCTACAAAACAGTCCCTTCAGAGCTGGGTCACGCCTGCTTGTGCCTCCGCATCTAGCCGATCCACCTCAGTAAGGCACAGCGGGTGGCTCTCTCTGGTCGCCAGCATTCATCACCACATCCCCATTTGAAGATTATCCTGTGGCAGCTGCAGTTGTGGCTACAGAGAACTGGGCAAAGTAGTGCATGCTGGGTAACCGTTTCCCAAGGAAATTTCCCTCAGGGTCAGATGCATGGCACATTTAAAGATTAATGCAATTTCAAATTTCTTACTTTTATTGCAAACACTAAACGCAAGTGCAGAGGGTACAGTACCGTGTCTACATCTACTGTAACATTTGTAGTATTTTTGGCTGACATCATACATTTGCGTTTCACTGGAATATTTCGGTTGTAGAATTAAAAGATTTAGTTTGTGAAGGCCAAAAATAATAGTTGGTCTTAGAATTTCGCAGCTTCCCAAACACTCCGCAACCTTGAATGAATAATTATTAATACATTAATAATGTGATATTTAGGGTAGTGATGTTCCTAGTGTTTTCGAGCCTAACCAATCCATTTATTTCTTTGTCTGTTCAGGCTGATTCTGGTTTCTGCAGCCTAAAATCCAGTCGATGTACCGAAAACAATGTAAGATAACCTCCTTGGCAGCAACTTTGAATGATTACCAAATGTTTTCAAGCACTCATGGCTTAGTGAACTTAATATCATTTTGAGACTTAGACTGTACGTATGAAGTTACAAATTTTATGTAATCATACACATCTGAAGAATCATTTCAGGCTTATTGCTTGCTTGGCGGCACTATAGCATTACTAATCTTGGAACTTGATTAAGATACATACTGGTAGAGAGGAATATCAGTTTAATTTCGGTGGGATTATTCATCTACCCTGTTAGCCAGGCCTCTGCAGTGAAGAGTCCATAGCTAACTGGAGTCAGTATCCATGCTGATTCCAACAGGATGTTGCTTCTCTGGTTGCCCCTTCTACCATATGTTATGTCTTTAAGCTCACTTCCTCTCAAACCCAAAGACTTCTGTCCTCTATCAGCCATCTGGTCTCGGCCTCTTCCATAGCACCCCTCTGAACATCCGTCCTCCCGATGCATCCACTTTGGTCATCATCCAAATGCTAAACCGTCCTGACACCTTCTCAGGCATCCCAGACATCTCTTATCTGGCAGCCACTTGTGTTGGCCCTGCCCTTGGAGGTCTCCTCTGTTGGTCCTCATTGATCCACCCTCCATTGCGGGGGTTGAACTTCCTGGACTCACCCTGATAAAGAGTGGGATTGGCCTCCATGGAAATGGTAATGAATCGCTAGAGGTGGGGATGCGGTTGAAGGAAGCAGTCAATGCAGCTGGCCCTCAGCAGGGGCTTCCCTTTTGAAGGAGGGTTCTCCCACCTGCCGTCAATGCAGATGGAAGTTCCCAAAGGAATAAAGGCCAAGGATGCCTTTAGGCCACAGTGACCTGCTTTGTCTGCAAATGTAGCTTCCTATAATCCCCATCCTAATGCACTATAAAGGGAGTATTTGTTGCCCCGTCTTGATGTGAGCTGTGATCCTCGCTCACAAAGCTATTGTATGTCAACCACCTTTGGACAGCCCCTCCACACAGCCTTGTAATTCGTCAAAGATCTCCTAACCTGTTGCTCTTTCCCTGTCCCCTTCACTTCACGCTGTTCTTCTAAAGTTCAAACGGCGACTGTTTAACGCTGCTTTAAGGTGCACGAGATTGATTTTGTTTACATGAATTTATTTAAAAATATTCAGAGGGCGAGCACAGTAGAGCGGCCCCCATTGCTGCAGACTTCCTGAAAGGGTATCAGGGATTAGGCCCAAGGGTGGACAAAGGCAGCTGTGAGGCGAAGTGGAGAGGTGGTAGGACTGACAGTGCGGTGGCTGATATCGCCTCCAACCCCAGCGGTCATCAGGAACACAGAGGAATAATTATGTGTTGGGACAGTGCAGTGCATTTCCAGCCATTAAACTCCTTTCTCTGTGGCCTAAATTTACTCCAGCAGTAAATGGGTCCAGGCCATTTTAAATAGACTATTTATAAAATGGCAGCATTTACAGAGCTGCTGTGGGTCATTGTAAGCGACCCTATTGAACCTGCTGAAAACTGAAAAAGCCTTTTTTTCTCACCATATTCATTATTATCTCAGCAACAGGGTAAGTTATTGTACTACAGGTACACTATAGAGCATGGGCACAACTGCACATCAAATTTATATTAGTGGTTCTCCAGAAGGAAACAAAAGCTGCAGTATTCTACAGAATGAAGGAAAGACTTTGTGTTTTAGACTTCTGTGTTTTGGATTCTTTGTGAGGAAACAATAATGGACAACAGTGAATTAGTGGAAGTGTCATCCATTACACTCATTTACAACGGTATTAATCACTTTTCTGCCAATGAATATTTTTTCTGCATCATTTAAGACTTCATCACCATTCAGTTTACTGTTGGCAGTTAAGGTGAAACGCTGTTGCGACTTGAAAAACATACAACTTGGTGTTTTGTTGTAAGGACTATTAAAGCCTTGGATAAAGAAAGGCGAAGCAGTCTGATGCAAAAAGTGAAACTATAAGTCAGCGAAAGGGATTTTCTTTATAGTCTTTTTCTAACAACCTCACATCTGTGATTCTTACTGTTCTAACCTCGCAAGACTTTCTACAGCAGTCGCTTGTGCCGATGCCTGAAGTTCACATATGATTAAACAGGTGAACTGCAGTATAATACAGAACAGACAGTTGATATTTAGTTAAAGGTCTATCCACAGAACAGTGAGTTTTGTTCCATCTCCAGTTCAAGCATCGTGTTCTCTTGGCAGCTCCAAACCCACCAGCAGGAGACTGGTTTGCATCCCTAAGGGAGAAATGCTTGATATGGAGACTCTTGCGCTCCTGGGGATTAACCCCAGGAGGCAGACATAATGCTGAAGAATTACAAAGGAGAAACTCAGCTGTATTTGCATTCCCTATGAAATGACCTCCTCTGGATACCTGGTTGATTGTTAAGGGCTGTTGCATCCTGAGACGTTTCAGAGGCCGTGACTTAATTCTCAGTCTCCTGCTTTTGGAAGGTTTGTTTACAATGACTTTTTAAACAGAACTGGTTTATGAATCCAGCAGCAGACTGTCTGGAAGCCAGGAAACAACTGTGGTTCACAGGATATTCAGTCAAAAACCAATACTAATTTGTGGATGAAATATTTTTCTTTTAGATAACTGAGAACAATAGAAACCTTAAATTGTAATTGGGGAATGGGGAACAGAAATTCAGCAGGTATAAACCTGCTGAGAGCTCATTCAATTGGGCGGGGGGGGGGGGGTCTTGGTCTTTTTGACCCCAGTAAGGGGACAACACTAGAGGTAACAATGGACCATAGCCACAGGTTCTCCTCAAGATAGGAGTTTGAGAACCTGACATGAATGCATCATCTAGATAGATTTAAGAGCTCAGAGGCATCTGTCTGTTTTGGATAGACTGAGCTGGAGATGGCGACGAACTGTCTTTTTTGCATTTAATGAGCCTCCATCTATCAAAAACACACGGTAAAAGATTCTTGTGCTCGACTTCCCTCCATTATGGATTTCCTTCTACTCCCACCCTCTGCCGCCATCATTGGTTCCAGGGAAAAATGAATTAATGGAAACCTCATCCACCGCACGGCTAGCCATCAAACTAAGAACTTTGATTATATCTTCCACCCAAGCATATCTATTTCTCATTATAATTGCCATTTTGATGCCCAATGACCATATAAAATAACTTGGACAATTATACATGCAGGGCTAGAATCAGACATTTTCCAAATACTATCCTTATTACCTGCCATACAGCATCTCCATAGGCTGCTGAAAGATGAACCGCAGCCACCCTGGAAAAGGTTAATTTAAATGCAGGAAAACAATGATAATAGGGGCTCCTGGTGCAGAATCCCTGTGCATGTGCAAGGGGGCAGTGCATTGTGGGAATGGATTAGAGCCTTGTCTGCTGTCTGGAGATTTCCGAAGCCCTTATCAGGCCTCTGCAGGCCTGTGAGAGCATGACCACTGTTGATCCGATAGCTGGGATGACCGCGCTCATACCGCCTGCAGCCCAATTACGAAGAGTCCATTAAGTGACAACGTCTCGTCGCTTTATCAGCTGAAGATTTACAAGCATTCATCATCGTTCAGAGATAGAACAGGGCATAGGGCTTGAATGTTTATGAGTTAGTGTCCATAAAAGGACAACTAGAGACCAGCGGAGCTTGATATTCATTTTAATGCTATTCGATCACATGCTATCTCACCATAAGCTTCCTGTCTATCAGCAAAGTGTTATTGACAGGCCAGCTGGGCTGAGGAAATTAAATGATCAAGTAGTGTGGGCATCTGTATTAGATGTTATACTCACACCTTCACTTAAACCAGATCAGCATGGTGAAAAAATTGCTAAAAGTAGCTTTGAGAAAGGAAGAGGAAAAAGTTTGCAGATTGTTAAAAGTTGCTTCATCACCTGCCATACTGTACATTCACCGTGACACACACTCTATGGCAAAAGTATATGGACACCTCAGCATCACACCCACAGGCTCTTGTTGAACATCCCATTCCAAACCCATGGAAATTAAGATGGAGTTGTTCCCCCTTTTGTGCTATAAGACCCTCCACTCTTCTGGAAAGGCTTTCCACCAGGTTTTGAAGCCTGCCTGTAGGATTTTTTGCCCGTTCAGCAACAAGAACTTCAGTGAAGTTAGGCGAGAGGCCCTGCTCAAGGTTGGTGTTCCGGTTCATCCCAAAGGTGTTCGGCGGGATTGAGGTCTGGGCTCCAAGCAGCCACTCAAGTTCTTCCACACCAACTTGGGCAAACCCTGTGTTTATGGAGCTCGTTTTGTGCATGGGGACACAGTCATGCTAGAGCAGGAAAGGAGCTTCTTCCCAAACTATGACCACAAAGTTGTCTAAAATGTGTTTTTATGCTGCGTGGGTGTGATGTGATAAAATAACAGTTACACACAAAATTTTGCAAATCCACAAATTTTTATTTTTTCATATTCTGTCCATTCTGTTTTTTTTTCAATCTGGAAAATAGACGCTAAACTATGAAATCTTGGCAATAATATAGAGTGTTTGTAGCTTGTATAATAGTTTAGAAGAGATACAGTGAAGGAGCTCCTTAACGCTTTTTGTGTGAACTGTTCTGAATGTGTAATACATTAAGAGCACTGGAAGCTTCCAGCAGCGACAGAGGTAGGTTCGGAAACATTACTTACCTCAAGCAAGTGGACAGTCAGATGCAGAGGGTGGGAAAGCAGAGTTTCACAGCCTACATTGTTAGCAATTGGAATTCTATAAATTTAGACTATAATGCTATGTTTATACTTATGCAGCACAGAGAACATGTTGCAGAACAGGACAAGGTGTGGACAATATGTAAAGTGCAAATCAGCCCTATACACGGTGTTATTGACAGCAGTTTAAGATTCTTCTCATCTCTTTCTCTACCCCACTAAAGGAGAGGTTTTATAGAATTGTAAGTATTTAGAAAATAAATCATCAGTGAGGCTTGGTTACCAGCATGCCTGTGTGGTCCTGTGTCATTGTTGATCTGGAAAGTGGCATCAGTACAGTTTTGTGTGACACAGTAGAATTACAGAACATCAAGGAAAACATCTAAAACAGTCATACACAACTTTGCAGTCATTGTCATGGCAGCTCCTGAGCAGAAAAACATTGTCTAAATGTTGTGTGTGATTCTGCAGCCACTAGGATGTTTGCATGTGACATTGAAGGCAATTTAGACCAGGGGTCTGCAACCTTAAACATCAAAAGAGCCATTTTGGCATCTTTCCCAACAAATAAAATTCACGTATAGCCACAAAACCTATTTGACCCCTAAAATGAAGATAACACAGCATATTAAGTTTTATATACAGTTATGCTATGTATAAAAGAACTATAGTTTGGTGCATTTATGAAATCATAAAACTACAAAAAGAAAACGACTGACATTTTATTGCTGTTTGTAACAAAGGAAAACACCAAATTTTTCTAGCCAACACTAGAAAAAAAACACTGGCACATATAGGGTTACTTTCAGATGAAATACATAATGTGAACCTGTTGGAGTCCTTCCCTTATTTGTGGAAAATAAAAAAAAATTAAATAAAAAGCTTTAAAATTAATAAAACATATCGCTGCAGCATAGTCACTTTAAAAATTTAAGAATTAAATGTTTTCTACTAAGCCTTTTTTTGGATTTATCCATGGTTAGCTTACCGGGGGTCAAAAATTGAAAATTAGTTACCTGGCAGGCGGCGACCGGTGACACATATAGGACCCCGTGGCAGCAGCAGCGCAGACTGCAAGCAGCTGCGCTGTACACATTGGAAGCTACTAATGTGAATAATACATGGATACCCTGTAAGTCTGCGAGAGCAGGGGTGGAAGATGACTCAGAGGCAGATAACATGGTTAAGAACCCCGGAACGAAAGCGACAATGAGTGGGGCTGGTGCAGTAAGGGGGGTGAGAGGGTTACAGGAGGGTAAGAAATTGCAGGTGTGTTGCTGTGGGTGGCAGAGGATAACTACAGCTCGGGGCTTCAGGATACACTAAGGCAGGAAGAAATGCCTGTGTGAAGGAGTGCAGGGGGGTCGCATTGACTTCCTGAGAAGTCAGTCAAATAAGTTGACTGAACTCCAGCGACCGGTTGAAAACCACAGTTTGCAGGATATCAGTAGAACCCCTGGTGCAAAGGAGGAAGGGGCAGGCATGGGAGATGGTGGTGTTGATGGGGTCCAAAGGGATAAGGAGAAGAGCTGTGAGTTGAAGCCTAGAGTTAGGTGGCCAAGGACAGGTGAGAAGGTACTGTGGCAGACAGTGAGTGTGGATCTGGTAGGAGTGTTGGAGGGTTTGAAAGGGAGCGCACAGGCTAAATTAGAAAAGATGGGTGAAGTGATCTGTCAGTATGGGGTGGATAGGTTTGGGGTAGAGCGGGTTAGGAGGGTGCAGGGCCAGCAGGGGGGAAAGTCAAGGAGACAGAGGGAGATTGTTAGGCTAGTAAGGGAGAGGAGGCAGTAGAAAAAGCAGTGGAAAAAGGCTATGGAAGAGGAAAGGCAGGGGATAGAGGAGGTGTTGCAGGAGGAGGTTAAAGGTAGGTTGATAATACTTAGGAGGGCAGAATATCTAAGGAGGAAGAGGAAGAAGATAGAGAGAGCAAGGGCTGGTTTTTATAGAGATCCATTTAGGTTTGTGAAGGGGTTGTTTAGTCAAGAGAGGAAGGGAAAACTAGAGGTGTCTAGACAGGAGTTGGAGAGGTACTTAGAGGGTACTTATTCAAGTGCAGGGGAGGTTGGGGAGAGGGGCCTCCCATTAGATATGCCACCATTGGGAAAAATAGATTGTGAGTTTGATGTTAGTCCACCAAAGTGGAGTGAGGTGCAGGATGTGGTAAGGCGTGCAAAGGCCTCATCCGCCCCAGGGCTGAATGGGGTCCCCTACCGGGTATATCAACGTGCGCCGGATGTACTTAGGGTTTTTGTGGAGATTGTTTAGGATAGTGTGGAAGAAGCAGGTTATTCCAAAGGCTTGGCGTAGGGCAGGGGGATTATTTTTATGAAAAGAGAGGGTATCTATAGAGATAGGGCAGTTTAGGCCGATATGTCTGTTAAATGTAGAGGGCAAGATATTCTTTAGCGTAGTGGCACAGAGGCTGTCAGATTATTTATTAAAAAATAAACTGATTGATACAACAGTCCAGAAGGCGGGAGTCCCAGGTTTCTCGGGATGCTTAGAACATACTAGTATGATATAGCATCAGATTCAGGAAGCCAAGCGGGAGAAAAGGGACTTGCATGTGGTGTTCTTAGACCTAGCAAATGCCTTTGGCTCTGTGCCACACAGTCTTATCTGGGGTGCATTTGACTTTTTTAGAGTACCAAGCCAGATAGCCGGCTTAGTGAAGGAGTACTTTCGGGACATTAGGATGTGTTTTACCATGGTAGGTTACACAACAGCCTGGCAGAGGCTGGGAATGGGGATCATGGCAGGCTGCACCATTTCCCTGCTAGCATTCACTATGGCTTTAGAATTAGTAATTAGGGCGTCAAGTTGGGTAATAGGTGGAGAAAGACGGCCAGATGGGCTCCGTATCCCCCCAGTTAGGGCATATATGGACGACATGACGCTGGTGACCACAACAGCAGCTTGTGCAAGGCGGCTGTTAGGAAAGCTGGACGAGAACCTGAAGTGGGCTGGTTTGAGGATTAAACCAGCAAAGTCCTGGAAAATCTCACTGGTTAAAGGGAAGGTAGAGAAAGTTAGTCTTCTGGTGGATAGTGAGGAGATCCCATCAGTGTTAGAGAAGCCGGTAAAGAGTTTAGGGAGGTGGTACACTAGGGAGCTAACTGATGTGGATCAGGCGGAGCAGATTAAGGAAAGTGTAGTAGATGGGTTACAGAGGATAGAGAACTCAGGGCTGCCGGGTAAACTGAAGCTCTGGTGCTTACAGTTTGGCCTATTCCCAAGGGTGATGTGGCCACTAACTATGTATGAGGTATCAGTCACAAAGGAGGAGAAACTGGAGAGGCTGATTAGCTCCTACATTAGAAAGTGGCTGGGGGTTCCTCGGTGTCTAAGCAATGTGGCTCTGTATGGGAAAGGAGTCCTGCAGCTGCCGCTATCAAGCTTGACAGAGGAATTTAAGTGTGCAAAGGTGCGGTTAGAATTGCAGCTGTCAGGTAGTAGGGATGAGGTTGTAAGGATTTTGGTACCCAGGATAGCAACAAGTAGGAAATGGGATGCGAGACAGATGGTAGAGAAAGCTAAGGCAGACTTAAGGCAGCTAGAGATGGTCGGGAAGGTACAGCAAGGAAGGGAAGGTCTTAGTTGATGGTTAGGAGACCCTATGTGGAGAAAGGCAGACCCGATAGAGAGAAGGAGGTTGGTGATAGAGCAGGTGCATCGGCAGGAAGAAATAAAGAGGTGTGTCAGGGCAGTCTCACAGGGGAAGCAGGGGCAGTGGGTAAATTGGGAGGGGGTCGAGAGGAGGAGCTGGAGGGAACTGTGGAGTATGGATGCATATCAAATAAGGTTCCTGCTAGGAGCGGTTTATGATGTGCTGCCATCACCTCAGAACCTGAAGTAGTGGGGGGGTGAGGACTCAACTTGTAATCTGTGCTCGGAGGTTGGGACGGTGAAACATATTCTAGTTGGTTGTAAGGTTAGTTTAGCGCTGGGTAGGTACACATGGAGGCATAACCAGGTGCTAAGGTGCCTGGCTGCGGCCATTGAAGACTGGAGGAGGCAGGTACGGTCGGGACATGAGGTTCAAGGTGCAGTAGTACAGTTTATTAGGGAAGGGGGGAGGGTAGGAGATCTGGAGGTAGGGAGGAGCTAGGTGTAGTAAGGGGGATTAGAGACTGGGAGATGCAGGTTGACCTGGGAGGAAGATTAGTGGTGCTCCAGGAAATAGTTAGTATAAGCATGAGACCAGATATGGTGCTATGGTCAGCAAGCCAGCAAGTAGTTTATTTTATAGAACTCACGGTTCCGTGGGAAGGATCAGTGGATGACGCTCATGAGAGGAAGAAGCTCAGATATAGCAAATTAGCGGCGGAAGTAGAGGGACGGGGCTGGAGCGCGAAAGTGAGGTCAATTGAGGTAGGATGCCGTAGATTTATAGCCCGATCACTTTTGCATTATTCCGCAAGCTCGGTATCTGGGGGCGAAAGTTGCAATGGGCGGTGAAGGAGTTGTCACAGGCTGCGGAGCAAGGAAGTCTCTAGGTTTGGAGTAAGAGGACCAGCGCAGATGGTAGCGGGGCGGCGAAGCGGTGAGCAGGTGGGTGCCAGCGAAGCATTAGCACGTAGTTGTGATGGCGGTTAGCTGTTAGCAGGCGGCGGTGTTGGTGTGGTTAGTTGTTGCAAAGCGCGATAAAGGTAAAGTAGGTGGCGAGGGGCTTCTTCCTTTGAGACGGCGGTAGAAAGAGTGGTGAGTGTGAGGACGCTAAGGCAAAGGGTAGGTAATGTGAGGAGCGGTGGGGTGACGCAGTGGTGTGCACGGTAGTGGAGGGGAGCAGCTCCGGGACACCTGAACTGCGGTTGAGCCTTCTGGAGCTGTTGTGGGCCTAACTTGACGAAACACCGACGAAGGAAGGCGCTAGTTTTGATAAGTTAGCCATTGTGTAGCGGCTTTGTAGGCATGCTGTGGGATTGCCGTGAGGTTTAGGACAGGGTTAGATGGGTAATGGGATCCCCTTTATAATCCTTTTTTTGGCACTGTGTGTTTAATACGAACCTGTTATGCATATTTTGATCGAAAAAATATTAAAACACTTTATTTTATTTTTATTTTATTTTTTAACACTTTTTATTTTATTTTTATTTATTTTAATGTTACCTTGATCACCTCAATCTCCAAAATAAGAAGTATTTCCATTGGAAAAAATAAATAAATAAAATAGCGATTATTTATTCACATTATTTTTTCCAAAGCTGCAGGGAGCCACGGCAGAGGGATGAAAGTGCCACATGTGGCTCTAGAGCCGTGGGTTGCCGACCCCTGATTTAGACCGTTAAAGTACCTCTTTTTCCAAGATGTCACATTGTCACCCAGGAGAGCGCTGTGAGCTAACAGTGGACACAGACGCATTCGTTTGCCCCTGGATTAACATGAGACCTTAGTGGATCGCAGTGAGAAACAGCAACCTGTACGTTCAAGCAGCGGCGCTGACACTTCTAAAACCTTCATCATCAGGAGATGGCATCTGCAGGTTAGAAAGATTTTGATTTCCTACACTGGTAAATTTAGTCAATAGAATATCTTTCATCACTTGAATGTTGAATAAAACAAGAGGGTTTGAATACAACAGGTAAGTGCAAAACCCTTCAGTTGTTGACTTGGTGACTATATTTACTCTTTAGTTTTATGAGCTGTATATTTTCTTATGCATAAAAATAGAGTGTGGGTGTAAGCAGACCTGTGCACAATATTCTAGTTTCTGATACTGTCAGTTAGCTGAATGAGTAAGCATTAGCATATTTTGGTTGATTTGTGACCTTTGACCCCCTGTAAAGCCAGTGTGTGGTTTCCATTTAGGGAAAGGATCAAGTCTGAAATCTTCAGAACAAAACAAACCCTCTGTATTCTCATCCATTACACTGATGCACTCTAGTTAAATCCCCCAGCATCTGGTTGCCGTGGTTAACTATCAAATTTGATTCTACCTAAACATGACACGTGTTGGCTTATCCGATCCGATGGTAGTGACCTCTGCATCTGGTGAGATTGACAGGAAGACTGCATTAACTATAGTCCTCAGAAATTAACCTAGCAGCAGTTTACTGCGGTCATGGCTGGATCTGAAGAGTAGCAGGGGTTGAATGAAGAAAACATCCTAGCTTGTTGCACTTAGAACTCCATTCTCCACTTCAGTATTAGTGAGACACTTTTGAAAAGATTCTGAAGCTTGGTGCTTCCATTGTTCTTCACCGCTGTGATATTTTGATGCTCTATGTTTTTCACCAGCCCATCCAATAAAGGCATTTTAATGGAATAAATAGGTATCTGAAGGCAGTTTGCCACCCACTCACCTCCAGAGTGTTCGGCAGGTATTGTCCAGAACCTATCAAGCATGTTATATTCTCTTCCAGTCAAAACAGACAGAACACATTCAGCTCTTCCTCCAGGCACTGAATTCCATTATTGAGGTGCTGTGCATCAGTGGTACTGTTACTGAAGACCAGAGTATCGGGCCTTTTCTTGATAATGGGGACAATGCTGTTGATGACAAAAGACCTGACCTCTTTCCTTTATAGGATTCTGAGGATGCTCTTTTCAGTGTCCTGAAGACTTTCTGGATGCTCTTTACACAGCACACAGATTCACTGTTAGCCCACATCAAATATAACAATATAGTGCACAATCTGTGTGCATTACTTTACCGTGGTACCATTTCTGATTATTTACTAGGCATCTGCACTTTTTACATCATAGCTCAGAGGATGAAGCTGTGCCTATCATGAAATTGTCTGTTCTCAGTATAAAGGTTTAAGTATAGAAATTGTGAAATATAATAAAGCGGCGAAGATCACACACTGCGGCTAATGCAGAAAGACTAACTTGCAGCAAAGAACTGACTAACAAATTCATTGATCTTGGAAGATGACTGAAACTATTGTTTGTTATCCACACTCACTCATTATGTGAAATTATGCAGTGGGGAGACAAACAATAAATCAGCTTGGAGCTTTATCATGTAAATGGATTTGAACAACTAAGAGAAAAGCAGATCACAGATTAGGCAAAGTCGTGAATGGTGCTTAAAAGTTTAATGAAAGATTAAAATTCAGTTGCAAGTCATTTTTAATAATCAGTGTTATTCTGACTCAGCAATTTTGGCATAAATTGTTAAATTGACATTTAAAGGAGAAGTATTAGTGTCTCTGAGCCTGCCAATAACCTGTCCACGACAAATCGGGTTTTTACGTCCCCACATACAGTGCTTGTGGCTCCCAGCCACCTCATCACCTCTTGGCTTTTATGAAAGATATCTTGATGAAGGACTAAGTAACCTTGTCTGTTGGCAAGTATGAATCCTCAAACTGACTGAAAGCCAGAACTTCTAAATGCAAAAAATACTTCATACTTACAGTATTTGGGTTATTATCAATTTATATTTTTGTGTCATTTGGTTCACTAAGTAAACAGATTTTCTTAAATGAATATGTTAAAATGTTGTTAAATATGATTATATTTATATATGCACAAACAAATATATAAAGTTGCTTTTACTATTTTAAGAGGCAAAAATGATGATCAATGAACTGAACATCATTTTTGCCTCTAAAAATAGTAAAATCAACTTTTTGCCCGGTTTAGCAACCAACATTTCTTTGTGATGTTGTAATTTTCTATATCTTTTATAGAATATTATTTTTATTTATCTCAATAATGTGCCAGCAATAATCTTGTCAATATTATGTTAGGTGTTTTTGAAACAACAATAATTTTTATATTATAGATTTTAAGTCTTTTTATACCATACATCTAGCTATGCATCAAGAAACATTATCAGTGATTTAACCTGGGGTCATGGGTGTTTTGGGTCTCAGACGCTCTTGCCCAGGCTTTCCTCCGCTGACCATCGGTGATATTTTACATACTGTAGGCTCTGTACAAGGACTTCCAAGTGAGGCCCCCACAGCTGCTTCAGTGGCCGCAGTCTATCCTCCAGCTTTTTGAGCAACACTGCTCCTCCCGTTCCTCATACCTGGCCATCTTCCTTTCATAAGCCTCTTCATCCCCTCCCAAGAGGGGCTGTAAGCTGTGGAAAGTTGACTTGCTTAGAGGCCTCTGACAATAACACGATGTCTAGCCTCAGAGATGTCTCTGTGATGGTGGCTGGAATCCTGAGCTGCCACTAGATACTGACAATGTTTTCGTCTTCCTTCCAAGGACGTTTTTAGTGGGTCCTCCTACATCTGTCTTTTCATCAGCGTGGTTGAACATTCTTTTCCAGTTTACCATATTAAAGCGAGTATAGAATAAGCTGCATCTAAACTTATATAAACAGTCAGTAGGGTTAATGGTATCAATAGGAACCTTAACAGTACGCCATTGTGTGCTACCCTATATTCTTCCTTCTGCCAATATAACACTGAGCTATGCTGTGAATCAGAACCATTTATCTGTCCTTGTATTGCAAAAAAGAAGCAAAAAACTGCAGCATCCCACAATGCCTCTGTTATTTGCTACATGACAGCACACTTGACGTTTTCTGGAATTTCTTTGACAGGGATTAGAGAGTGCGCCTTAAATGTGCTTTGGGGAGATACGTGTTATCGTCACAATGAAAAAAGAAAAAATAAAGTAGAAATGCAGTGGTATCACTTCTGCCCCCCCCCAAATGATTTACTCTTTTGAATGCCATCAAGGGTAACAATAAGAAGCTTTGCAAACTTCTGAAAATTAAAGGCGTACATTTTAATCACTGTTCTTTTTTACCGCACATTATTTTCAGTTGTAAAAGGCGCATCAAGAAAGACACATCATGAAAGAAAACATATTTAAATAAGAATGTTTATAGCGGGAGACAGAAGAGACGGATTCTGCAAACTTTGTACATTTCGCTTTTACTTTACGCTTTAAGAAACTTTGACAATGAAAAATGCTGCAATACAAAACTCCACTCCTATAAACAGTAGAAGCCATTATCCCGACCAAAGGAAAACAATTACAATTCATAAAGATGATTAGAACTCATCTGGCCAGTTATAAATAATCACATTTAAATCTGATTTGGAGAATCTGTCAGCTATTTCATCACCAGGCAACTCCGATACATCCTAGAATAATACGGTTTTATTTCCATATTTTTCATGCACTCCTAACTTAATGTTCCACCATGCATTTGCAAAAAATAGGACAACTGTCAAAGTCCCTAATCTTGTATGCCTCATGACTGAGCGTCAAAAATTAGGAATTTTCTAATTTGAAAGAAAAGTTTTCTTCAGAGGCCCAAGAGATCCCACTACATGACTAAATACAAATTTCTTTGTGTGGTAACAGAATGATGTGACATTTTACAAGCAATGCTTTTTTTATGATTATTTGTGACATGTTAACTAATCATTACATGCAGAATAACTCTATATATAGTTATTTATTGTGGGTACAGATATACTTCCTTATAGTTATGTAATGTCTGTGTGAGTAGGCACAAGTACCACAGTGATTTAACGCTGTCAGGCACAGCATTCACTTTGAAGCTTCTAGGTATTAATCTGCCCTGCGTTCCGTTCCCCAGGGTTTGGTCCTGTTACTCAGTTCTTCACAAAATGCAAAGACTTCCTACTCCAGGTGACTGCTGTTTCAAATGTGATCTTTCTGCGCCCCAGTGTGTGACAGTGGGTACGTGTCCTACGGTGAATTGCTGCTCATCTGTGCTTTACCCTTCTTTACCCCCTGTGCTTCTCAACATTGGCTCCCTAAGACCTTGACCCTGAATGGATGTGCAAGGCCTGAAAAAGATGTGTCTGAATACATTTAGAACATGCTATATTTTTTGTTGTAGGAGCATTTGTTCTTGGCAGACAGAGCAAGCCTGTTCAGAGATGTCATGCTGAGTATTTTAAGCTGTAAATATCCTGACCCAGTTTTTACTCACTTTACTCAAAAATTGGTTGCCCAAAAAATACTCTGTTGTATACAAATACCAAATAAATGCATATGCTTATTTATGTAACATATCCCACATATGTTTATGTAAAATAAATTAGTAGGATAAGTTTAATATTGTAACCCAAAGGGTAGTTTCATAACCTGGACTGTAATAATCCTGGGATAGGCTTTGGACTATGGCAATCCTGACCATGATAAAGAGGTTTTTTATAATGTATGGATGGATGGATGGATAATTTGCTGTTTTTTTTCTGTGCATGTCTTGCACATATTCTCCTTTCATATACTATGACCACACACTGACAGGGTGTTTAGAACGAGAGCTTTGTGACTGTAGACTGATGGCATGACTAACCTTAGAAAGTCCTTCAGATGATTTCTTCACTAAACAAAAAGCAATGGGAAAGACAGCATAGGGTCAGTCACAATCTGTCCCCTGAGGTTTCTCGTAGTTAGATCAGTTTGGCACTTCTGACAGAAAGGAATGGACACTCTGGGTTTGATTTTCAGGCAAATTGTAGCTTTTATGGGCAAAATCTTTCAAGTCCACAACAGTAGCGCCACCCCTGTGCCCTTCTCCTCTTTTGATTTCGATGTGTATGAACAGGGACAGGGCCATGTGATGGGCTATAGGAGGCCTTGACAGTCCCTATGTACACACAAGATACCCCCTGCAGAATCACCAGTGTAGGACCTATCAAACTCCTAGTGTATTTGCGGAGAGAGACCATTCCTGACATGACAAAAAGAGGGCAACGCCTCTTAAATGAGGTGGCAACAGGAAACATACCATAGATTTGTTCTGGAATGAAACAGACCAAAGAAAGATGGGATCTCACAGGCTGTGGTATATTATTACACAAACTGAAATGGAAATGAATGCCCATATATTTCAGAATTAAATATTGTAAATACTGCAATAATTTATATTTATCTAACAGCAGAGGTCCGTATGTTTTGATATGTATCACACCCCACGAGAAGAGTTAGTTAATATAATTTAAATTTAAAAAATGGCTGCATGAGGATTCTTATCAGGAGTGTTGACATTGGAATCCCCCACTGCTGCAGTGTAACTCATAACAGGGGTCCCTCATTCATCATCTACTTTGATGGATGGAACCAAGGTCTGATGTCCATGACTCTTTTCTCCCAGAGCAATCTCTCTGACCTCCGAATTGGTATTGATTTGCAGGAGCTGAGCTCCATCTGTTTAAGACGTGCTTCAGCTCTGTTTATTTCCAATAATTTTCCTGCCAAACCACACACAGCCCCTTGAGACTGGGGAGACCTTGACAGGGTCAAAGGTCCTGAGGGCTCTGTAAAAAGGACACACTCACAACCCAGGCTAGACCAGAACTATTTAATTTATGGCAGTATTGAATGACCTCTCATACACCAAGATGAGAAATAAAAACATGTTTGGTTGGGGAATGACTGCTACGCGAGCGCCCTGCGCTGAACTCAGCCCAACAAAGGGAAGCAGTTGTTTAATAAAAGCGTGTGGACTTCAGTATGGAGTCCACAGGACAAAAATGGCTCTTACGTACAAGGTTGTATCACACATTGTTAAGCTTGTAACACAAACCACTTATCAAACCCAACCATATTCATCTGCAAATCACTGTGGAAGGTCATCTGTGTTCTTCTCCTGAAATGGCATCGGTCCACTGAGTGCTGCAGCAGTCAGTGTGTCTGCGTGTCCAAGAGCCGGGTCGAGCACTTATCAGTGGGGATATCACAGTTCTCTGGTATGACCCTCTGTAACCAAAAAACAAGCGTGACACAAATCTGGGGATGGACAACCGAATAAAGTAGAAAAAAGCTGTTCAAAAGTACTTGGCAAATGCTGTATCTCCTGTGCACTGTCTCATGTTTTGTTTTTCTCTGCAGTACCCATCATTCTGTGAAACTTTAGAAGAGGTTACCAACTCAAATTTGGTTTACTGAATTTTTTTGTCTTCTAATTGCCCTGCATAGCCAGTTATAGAGAGCTTTGAGCAGCACAGACTTTAAAGCAACATCTTGGCATTAATAATGGATCAAAGAACAGCTGGCTGCCCATGGAGGGCGGTGTGAGCATTATTGGGGGTCACCTGGGAGTTTTCGCAGATCCACAGGCCTATTCCACATTGCACAGCGTGAGTAACTGAGTGAGTGAGTGACCGACCGACTGGCTGACCGACCCGCCTGCAGAGGTGGGAGGCTGTAAATCATGGCTCACTCATGTAGCTCTTGGCTTCACAATACAAAACAGATATAAAACAGCGAACACATCTAGAAGCAGGATTACTCCCGCACCACGACTGCAATTTCTGCCTGAAAAATGATTCCAGAGATCTTTATTTACAGTCTTTTGTCTTAGCTTGATTTCCATTGTATTTCTTAGCGAACCGTTTATGACATGTATGACAGACTGATTTAGTGACAATCTTTAGTAACTGATCTTGTTGTTCATCTTATTCATACACCATCTCATCATATGCAAATTCGTCTTAGGAGTCATTTGCATACAAAGGTGCATCCGAGGCTTCAGTCTCAGTTTCCCCACAGTGCTCCCATATCCCAACATGTAAAGAGCACTGCGGGTGCTTCTAACTGGATGACGTGATGGGCTTTCTCAGCCATCACGTTTAAACATTTTTGGACCTCTATGAAATCTTTCTGAGTGCAAACTTACTTCTTAATCAAGATTTTCCTTCTGTAACAATGGTCCAGTATCCCACTACACACTGCTTAGGACTTCTATGACTGAATTCCAGGAAAGAACAAAACTGGCAAAGACAGCACCATCTTTTATTAGCAATTAATGTAATTATATTAATACATATATTAATTACTAATTATTAATACATATTCATAAATTTGTAATATTACAGTCATCATATTCTCAAAATAATGAAAAACTGCTGCAACAGTTTACAAATATACACCCTTTTAGTAATGCAATTTCCATTTTATTCTGTATAATGGCATTTCACTCCATGGCATTGTCATCACACATTTTGGGAGAGATGTACACACATCTTTCAAACCCAAAACATTTCAATGCCACAGTATTATTAGTCTGGCTATTTTCTGACTAAATTTGCCATAATAACCTGTATATTATCCTTTAATGCATGACTGTTAGTATAAATTTAGCCTTAAACTAGTAGTCAGTGAAGATCACATCTGGTGAACTTTATTTCTGTATGCTGTAATCATTTGTGAGCCAAATTATCAAAAATTGTCAAGAAGCCTCCTTAAAAGGTCGAAAATAAAGCTGCAAGGCCAAAGAAAGATTTTAAAGACATATATGAAATAATAAGTTAGATCATTGTTAGTTCCACAAGGGATAATCTTAACTCCCCCCTCTCAATGGTAATTCTCTGAATGTGGCAGTTTCAAATGAAATTGTTTTTATGATGTGATGTGAGGGAAGGAACGTGTTCAGTTTGTTCACCTTGTTCAAATTCCTGAGTATTTTCCAAAGTTGAAATTCCTTGTTCAAAGCTACAAATAGGAGTCTAGTAACTTCTTCTAGCCCAGTTTGGCCAGTTCCTTTCCAGTTTTATTTACAGCTCACATTAAATCAATGTGGAGTGGAGGTGTCCTTTCATTTATACCCTTTGCAGGGATAACACCCCTGTAGATCTGCAGGTACCTCCATGTGGCAGAGGAGCTAACCTCGCAGTTGCCTTGACACCAGCAATGTGTCCTCAAATCTTGGATATGGGGCTTCCTTTCCCATGATCCAGCATAGTATCAGGCAGGAAATGACAGGTCGCCTTCCACCTCCTGTCTGATTGTTCAAATGTCTCCGGTGAGAGAACGGCCTTGTGAGATTCTGCATTTACCCCGTTTCTCTGCTCCTATGGTTATTTTTAGGCTTATTTTATTGCAGCGCATCGTCTTCGTCCTGTATTGCCGTATCATCATACGGTCAAATGTCAATATCGCACTTTCCCTCGGGAAAAAACAACAGTGGTAAACAGAGCCTCACATTCTGTGGTTTTCATAAACAGTTATTTTGTTAACTGAGACTCGTAATAGTACCATCTATTTACCCTGAGTCATTTTGCTCTTGTGCGCAGCCTTTAAAATTTCACTGATATCTTTGACTGATGTAGGATGCTTTACAAAGTGTCTCTGCTCGAGGTTTAGATTAAACACATTAATAATGTGGATTACCTATCTTCATCTAAATGCAGGAGCAAGAATATGGAGTGTGAAAGTGGAAAACTGAGAAGGATTTAAAAGGTTAAGAAGTCATCATAACTACCAAGGGCCTTGTGCAATCGGAGCAGGGAAGATGCGGAGCAGAACCTGTTTACGTTTAGATGGCATTACATGTATACAGGGTGGGCTTATTGCCTCTTTATATTTCTTTCAGATCAGGAGATGGGCGGGTTGTATGTGTATGGAGAGAAGAGCTATCGTCTCTGTCATGCGTCCTTCTTTGTGGAAGGAAATGCTAAACAGCTAATCCAGTCTTCCCAGAGGGACAGAGACTTTGTAGGAAGTTCAGCCAATCCCAGCCAATCACCTGGTTCAGGAAGGGGAAATGGCCTCTTAACTGGTTGCTAAGGAAACACACTCATGTGAAAGCTTCCTCTTCATGATAGCCTCTATGGAACTGTTATCTCGACAGTAATGTAACACTGAAGTATATGAGATAGTGCCCAGTTTTGACTGTAGATAGAAAGAAAGCAATCTACATCAAAAATCCTTACATTTTACAAAGACACGCCTACCCCTTACCTGCCTCCTTGGGGCCCTAAGAAAGAAGTGCATCCTAGAGGTCTTCAAGAGACCATCTGCTGAAAACCTGCAATCCAAGGCTGTTCTTTTGTGGGATTTACTTTCTCCCACAGGAGTATGTTAAGTCTCATGGTCTCAGACCTCACAGTCTCCTTTCTGACTGTCTTAGCTCCAGATATGGGGGCAAGTGAAAAGTTACATCAATTCTCTTACATATAAGTGCTTTTTTCTACTGAAACTTGTGTTTTTCCCAAAGCAGCATGCAATGGGGATGCAAGCTAGATCACAGAATGTGACTAACCTTAGAAGGTTTTATTTTGATTTGCATGTTGAGCACCTAAACTGACTGTTCTTTTCAATTTGATGGTTATTTAAGGTTACTTTGTGTTAGGGATTTTTGAGCCCTTGACTTATATTCAAAAGCAAGAATAAATAGGAAAAAAAAACAGATTTTGTTTATGCAGTAGACCTTCCGGTCAACCTGTCACCATTTCTTTCCTCCAAGCAGGCTGGTGAGCTGTACTTTGTCAGAAAGTAAGCAGTTATTTTCCTTAGCTGTCCAACTACCAAAAACCCTGCACCCCAGGTCAATAATTTTACTTGCATTTTTTGCAAAAAACAAGGGATTTACAAAATGTTGCGCCCTTCATAGCTTTCATTGTAATTAATTTCTTTTTAATACAGCATCAGTTCTAAAGAAAAACACAGGTAAACAGAATATAGTACTGACTTTTAGACCTGATGTGGACACAGTACAAAGCCAGAAGAACTGGAATATGAGAATAAATACACCAAAGGCCTGAATTCCTACCCTTGGAAAATAATGCATATATTTTGATTAGTGAGATGCCAGCTGCCTGTTCTGAAATGTGTTTATTATTTCTTTTGTTTAAAGAATTTCTGCTACTTTCATGTTGAAGATGAATTCTGAAAGAATGCAGGCAGCTACAAGGGCCCAGCCTGTGAAAGTAGGGCAGCTCCTCAAGTGAAACAAGACAATGAGCAGAACATACGGGCAAAGGAAGAGAACAAAATGTTGTCTGAAGCCACCTCTTTAACAAACGTGTCATGGAGTCTAGATAAGTTACTTTACATATTTTCTGTCTGTCGCCAAGCAGAGCACGTGCGTGGTTTCCCATCAGTAAGAAACAAATTGACCGCGGTATTCGCTCTTGGCCTGCAGGGAAACCACTGTTTGAACAGAAAGAAAGAAAACAGTGAGAAAACGATTGCAAACATTGAGAAACACTGTATGTAAACATGGCATTTACAGTAAAGCCACCTCCTCCCTCGCCAGAACCTCAACTTACAGACAGGAATAATGCATGGCAGCAATCACACTGTCTCTACACCCCAGTCTTCCTCTATCAGTCCTTTCTTATTGCCTCCACCCTGGGGCAACCTCAGGGATTAAATTCAGGAGCTGAAAATTTAATATTGGGCTCCTCTCTAGTGCTTCTTTCTCTGGGGTAAAGTGCTCTTGCCTTCTCACATGTAGGTATCTCAGATGGCTGAGACTTCATCACATGACTGTTCAATCAAAAGGATGCACTGAGAATAGTTGCCTAGTTGCTCATGTTTCCCAGGATACAGGATATGGGACTGAATGCATTTGCTGGCCAGAGAAGCAAGTCTCTCAACCAGTCTGAGCTCACTCCATTATTTGCTGCTTTGTGCACCTTGCAGCTTGTGTTCAAAAGTTGGATTTTATAGTAGGAAAAAAATAAGCAAAGTCTGCGGAAACATATCGCAAAAATTATCCCTCTTCCATTTTACTGTTGTATTGTTTTAAAAACAAATAACCTAGATAACAGTCTAAGGTGATATGATTATCCATCCTAATTTTATAAGGGTGTTTATTTTTAAATCCCCGGAAATTTTTTATCATAGGCTTGTATCTGTCTTATATTTCAGCTTTACTTTGTATACCGAAATTCATTAAAGTAGGCCCGGACCCAGCCCCTGAGGTTTTTTATCACTATTGTAAAAGAACTTTGCATAAGTTTTGCTGAAGTGTTTTGTGGAAAGCTTTTATTATGCGGCCTGTTCCAAACAGACAAGGCTGCACTTAAAGATGCATTTCATTTCTACTATTCTTTCGAATTGTTGAGGGTTCCTGTCAGCTCTTTAGCTTTGATCAAGACTCAGCCCTGACACTTATTCGCATTATCCCCGTCTTCCCTGCCGAAGTGCGGGGGGTCGGCTCACCAGTAAGCGAAAGCTTACGGAGCCCAGTCAACCTGTTGTCACTTCTGAACAGCAGCTTTGGAGGTGGGAGATCTGTAATAGTGCGCATTGCCAATAAGTGATGGTATTCTGAAAAAGTTCACGTTCCACTTTTTTCTGTCAGCAACTAGGGTGAGGCTGACTTGTCAGAAATTGTACTTTTTTTAAGTCAGCATTTGTGCTGCACATCAGCATTCTGAGAATCAGTGACTGGTGTGTTGTGAAACATGCACAGCAACCGTCACTGTGTATTAAACAAACCGAGTGCACGGCACCTTACACAGCATAACACCAGAAATTGCTATGATGCCCATACATAAACCAGCGTTTTTATTATTTCTTTAAAATCCTTTGTATAAATTGAGTGTTCAGTCTCTGTTGAAGCCAGTTTTGATCAGACTTCAGCTGTCCATATCCAAGGATCATAAAGAGTTGAGAGAGGCGAAAGCCCTTGATCAACTTGGTGCTTCTCCCTCGCCATACCTGCTTAGCCATAGATGCACCAGTTTGCTGCTGGGAATCACTAGAATTTCTGCAGCATCTCAAGGACGGTTCCACTGTGCACTTCATATTTATATGGAAAGTGACAGGTGGATTGGAGGGGAAGCAGTGAAGAAGAAATGTCCCATCAGTAGGGTGCGATGCCGTTAGCCTGCAGGTCAAAAAAGTGTCCTTTCCTGCCACATCACAGAAGATCTGGGCCTCCAGTTTGGAAAACGCTGCGGAATTCAAAGTGTGGGAAATCCAGAATCCTCCATTTTTACAGCCATAGATCATCCCTTGTATACTACTTTAAAACCTTTTAACAGCTTAGTTTTTATATTTATTTAATCCACATTCATATGGAAATCAACAAAATACTTCATGTAAATGTAGACTTCAGTCACATGTTATACAACTCTAAAACTGCCAGCAAGACCTTTTAAAGGCCCTTTTTTATGAGTGTTCTATAATTCAAATTCATATGTAAATGCAAACCAAAATGTCTACATTTACGTAATATATGCATAACCCTGCTTTATAGGGCAAATTTATTTTGTGAGATCACTGTTAATTCCTGTGAGGTAAAATTAGCCAGATGTGCAAACTGGGCAGCAGCAGCAGCAGCAGAACCAACAACAACAACAGCAATAATAATAAAAAAAAAAAAAAAAAAAAAAAAAAAAAAAAATAATAATAATAATAATAATAATAATAATAATAATAAAGAATTTCCTCTTTTAATTATGACAATACATTACATTAATATACGATACTTGTAACTGGTTTCATTATGCACTTAACTGAATTTATTGCATTCTGTAATATTCTTAAATATTTCCATGAGTACTTATTCCATGTTTGTTCTGTTGTAGTGTTAAATGAAAGCTATGAGTTAAATATCTTTAACACACTCATTCGGCAACCAGGTGAAGGACCTGTGTTGCCGAATGAGTGTGTTAAAGATATTTTAAAGATATTATGCTTAAATTTCTAGCATTTCAACTTTTTTTTTTTTTTTTTTTTTTTTTACAAAAAAACTGTGAATATTTCCACTGTACCTGAACATAGTTTACTTCTGGTGAAATAAAATGCTGCTCAACTACATCCAAAAAGTCAGAGAAATAATAATTCTGCCTTATGCGTCCTCCTATAAAAACACTTTTTTCTATATCGAATATGAAATAAGAATTTATAAGAACACGAAAGAGCGTTTATACATTAATCAAATGCATTCTGTGCTCATCTGCTTACTTCTGCTCATTGTTTGCTCGGTGAGCATTGTTTTCCTTTGCCACAGGGTTTAGGCTGAGGGTGCAATGGGTTGGAAAAGGGTTGTATTTAGGCATGAATTCCTGGCACTTTATCCATCATAAACACAATAATAACCCAGAACATGTGTTACGGCGGGATTACAATGCAAAACCCAGGCTTGCAATGTGACCATTTTCCAGTGCCTGCCCAAAACCACTCAACCGCACTGCATCTGTATTATTATTTATCCTTTTTTTTTGGGCGCTATTCTCAAAAAAAGCTTTACAACATTAGATATGCACACTAAGCTGCTTAAAAATTTTTACTCATTTAAACACCAACGAATTATACTAGAGTGATTCAGAAAGTTCCTGGGTCAGAAATGTAAGAAGAAGAGGATGGATTTGAGCCCATGTAGTGGCTCCAGCTGCTGTGCCACCAGCTGTTCCTCCCCTCTAGTTACTTCCATCAACTCATCCCTGTGAATGTACTTTATTCAGCGAATTGAAAGCTTGATTCTCCGTAACCCAAAGGAACCAAAACACGATGGGCTCAGTCTATCTTCATCAAGCCGTGTACAAAGGAAATATCAACCTTAACTTTATTTTTGAACATGGCTGCCAGTAAAAACTTCACTGTTCATCCCTGCCTTTTCCAGGGAAGTTCAAGGGTTTCAGCAGGAGGGGGACAATTGTGAAGTCTGTCTCGCAAGAATAAAGAATGACTTTCATAAGTTTGGAAAAAAAGAGTCAAACACTGCATGGTTTCTGAAAACACCCATCCGTGCCATTTCCCCCCAGTCTCACACACACTGGCCACCAAGCCAAACACAGAACCTCTCCGTAGACAAACATTTACAGTATCTCCAGTGCCAGTTCCATTGTCTACATGTAGAATAACATTTTCCTTGGGCTGGGTGGAGACTGACAGCAGGACAAGAGGTCGCTCTGGCGTACAAGTGCAAATGCCGCGATGTTGTTTGCGCTCTTTATGACTTAGCAATAAAGAATTCCAGAGCTTTGAATTCTTAGACATTTTCATTACGTGTTGGAAAAACGAACTGGGGGATGGTTATGCCGATGGCTAAAGCATGCTGATAAGATGTAAGGGAATATGGGAACATTGACTATGTTAGAGGCGATCCCTGCTGATCTTCCTCTAAGTGAGATTTTCTATAAATTTCCTTGCTGTGTCTCACAGGGGAACGTAAGATCGAATTTTGTACAATTCCACCTGCAGTGTTGCCTTTGCTTTTTACGCGCTCCTCCTCGGCCCTGTAACATTACTGCTGGGTCTAAAATTTGGATAATGAATTAAAAAACTTAGAAAGAAATTTGATTTTTTCCTCTGTGTCCACACAGTTTGTTTACTTCATCAGAAAAACTCATCCTCATTAAAATGAAGTTATTAAATATTGCCGTACACTTAGATTGTTCAACAAAATACAAAACAAAACAACAAAACAATAAAATCCTTTAAAACAGGTTTTTAAAAATGTGTCATGCGAGTCAATTTGGATCAAAAGCACCCCTGAGCCACGCAGACAATGAAACTGTGCCTGGCTGTGTTGTTAATGTTTGTCCATGAAAAGATCCCGTGTTCACTCATTTTAAATGTTTCATGGCATTCGGTCTATTGAGGTTTGCGGTGATGCCTATTTTTGCCTCGCAACATGTGCAGCTCCTTGTCTTTATTTTGAAAGACTTTTGGAAACAAGAGCACTGGGAGGAAACGAAACAGCACAGGGCAGCGCAAGGAAGCTATTTGTGACTTCGGCCAACATGTTCTAATCTTCCGAAAAGTGCCATCTGCAGCCTAAGAAGTGCCATGCTGCGAGCGAATGCGTCCGGTGGCCTTGCCTGCACGTGCAGAAGAACATGCGGTCGCTCTCACAGCAACAAACAATCACAGCACAGAGGCTCCAGCCTTTACAGGCTGTTTAACCCCCATAAAAACTTCCCTCTCATCACCTTGTGTGGCCACGGAGTGGATGGAGAAATATTTAATGCTTGTAAAAACCCCAGCTTGTGCAGTAAAAAAGAAAAAATAAAAAGGTTGGATCAAAGTCAGCTGACATTTCAACTGGAGGAGGGAGAAAATGTGAGTTTCATGCTAAATTTTACAGCTTCAGAGGAAGTGCTTAAAAACATTCCTGCACAGGAGCAGGAGAGCGGATCGGCAAAACAGTTGCTGTCAAACACCTGGTTAAGCAGCTGTGTTCACATGCAATGCAGAGCCATTCAGGGTGACTCCTGTCCCCAGCAGGTCACTTTAACACGTCATCACTGCAGCCAGCGCCTTTCAAATACTTCTCACTCGATGGCTGCAGTTGTGCAGCAATGGCCCCAGCTTGTGTTTCTGAACATAGCGAAACATGCATTTGCAAAATATACAAAAAATATTTTCAGACATATTTGATGAAGACCACCCTTGCACCTGGAGCTTCCCAACACCGTTTGCCACTCAACTGCTACTGCTCTTATAAAAGAAAGCATTGTCTCCTTTTAATCCAAATGTGGGAGGCAAAGGGAAATTCAATGTATGTCTGCGGAAGCGGCGGCTCCTCCTTCCTCATTGGACCTTTTGAGATGTAAAGGGGAGGCCTACCTGGCCGCCTTTAGGAGAACAAAGGCACACCTGTTTCTGAATGCGATCGCAGGGTATGGAGCCACCAGGGAACCAGGTACATTGAACAAACTCTGTGCACTAAATGCTCTGGCTTGCTAATGTGCTTAGACAATAAAAACAATTTTCTTGATGTACGGCCCAGCCTCCAAGCCCCCCTGGGGAAGAGCTGTCAACAAACCCCCTCCCAGATTAACAACATCAGCGCAGGAAAAACTGTGAGTAAAAACAAGGCCAAACTCAATTTTATCCCTGTGTTCCTGGGTGTTTTATTATGCACACTATGCACAGGGATCAGGATGGGGTAACACAATGCCATCCGCTGCCATATACCGGTTCCTTCCAGAGCAGGCTGAGCTTGGCCCTGGCTTTCAAGTTTTACACAAAAACACACAAAATGACACCTGTTTGCTTGCAGATTATACAGGAAAACTGGTCTTAAATAAAGTTTTTGTCAACGCAGCCTTCTTTTAAACGTCAGCTATTTGTTTTGTAGTATGACCGCATCTCCACAAAGTCTATATGTCACATTTACTGTCATCTATTTTAGGATAGGCCGCCGTAAACATTGCACTAAACTCCCAAAAGTCCTGGAAGTGTGGGCACATCGTGGGCAGTTCAGAGCCACCATCTTATCTGAAACTCATTCAAACATACAAACACCACACAGAATGAGTAGGGTTCAAAATCACATCCACTCACATAGCCCAGGCACTGTGAGACACCAGCGCTACACAGGATTCCCTCTGGACTGCCATCTTGTATATATACTTACTGTATAAAGTATAGTACAAGAACCCACTCTTCCAGTTGCACACAGAAAATACATCACACACACATCTCCTCTGTACAGCCTTGTCATGCAGGACCAGGGTCCAGGTGCCGTTTCTCCAGCTGAGCAAAACGGGGCATTATTGGCTGCCCTGTTGCCTCCCCCCCCACCTTACTGCCTGTTTCCACATGGGAGGCCAAGCAATGGGCCAGGCTTTCCTGTATGTGCCTATTGCAAAATCACGGCAGCCCCTTTTCTGCTTCGAGTGTTTCATCTTTTTATTCCTGTGTGGGCAGATTTCGCTGCTTTTCACAGGAAACAACTCCGAAAATTCGGACAGAATGCCCTCTGAAGAAGTGGAAAATATTCTTATCAACAAAGCAGAAGTTGTTCACTCAATCTAGCCAAAAGCAGGTTATGGAAAGGAAGACAGAAACAGAAGATCTGCAGAAAAACACAAGCAACATTTTGAACAACGATGGATAGATGGACAGACAGGCAGACAGACAGACAGTCAGACAGACAGACAGACAGACAGACAGATAGATAGATAGATAGATAGATAGATAGATAGATAAAACTGATTATTCCTCCTTCCTTCCTATTCTTTCACCAGAAGCTGAAGCTGCCCTTTACTTTCTTTACTTTGCTCACAGTTATCTATATTAGGAGAAGCTTCTGCACGTGAGCACATCTAAGAGTCTGTATGGAAAAGGGTAGTGTTTTAAGGTGGACTCCCTATGTGTAAATCCTCTTCTTTACCCAGAAAGGGTGAATAGCCCTGTCTGAGTGACAAGTGTGAATTTGCACTTCTCCAATTCAGATAAACATGGAACTGCACTGTCTGAGCGCACAGGGGTGCACTGTGTTTGTGCCGCATGACCCGTGAGGAAGGAGGCACACGGGACTGAGATGGTGCTCGCTGTCGACACAGCCTGTCAAGCTTCAGTGCCTGGCACGCATCTGTAGAGCTGTTCTGAGTGGGAAGAGACAGTCATACGGTTTCAGACGTGGAGTGATTGATCCGCGAAATAAAAGATGAAACTTTTTACCCCTCAAACATCACTGCACAGAGCACAGCGGGCAACATGAAATGGAGGGAGTTTATCTCTCCAGTCACACATGGAGGTGTCTTTAAAACTAGGCAGCAAACTCTTCATCTTTACTCTGTAATTTTCATTTATTTTTTGCCCATTTAATTTGAATATTTTTGAATGATACTTTGGGCAAGCTTCTGTAATGCAGTTTTGGAATTTTTACTCTACTTTACCTCTTTGTTGTATACGTGCCAAAGAGCCTTTAGCTGTTGGGTACTAGAATTTTTATCATTTCAAAATTAAATAAATGCACAACTTGAACTGCAGCTTTTAGGTATAAAGCCTACATACTGTGGAGCAATCTACTGGCTATTGATAAGGACAACACATTCAAATCTAAATCTTGTGTCCTTTTGCACATCTCCTGATCCTGCTGTTCTTGCTGCATTCTACATGTAACTGAGCATCATAAATGCAATATTGGTAAACTTTTTATTCAACCCTCCATTTCTGCTGAACCGCACCTGAGATGTCTGATAAATTTTTCCCTTTTGCGCTGCCAGACCACCCGCTAACCAAGCAATCGAAATAGCACCATTTCCAAATTCTGCCATGTCAGCATGCTCCAGGAGGGGTGGGCCTTAGGTCCTCATAGTTGTTTTTTTAAAATTCTGTACAGCAATATCTGTGTTTCCTCTTCTCTCACACCTTCCTGCTTTTCTGATTCAGTTATTTTTCAACACTCTCTTGTTATTGCTGCAATGCTTTCTGCCTTCCATATTTTTTCACTAGCCTGTGTTAAGCACTATGAAGCAACATGTTAGAAAATGTGCTCTTGAAAATAAAGAACTGAATAAAACAGCATTTGGCTGACTCCCGCAGGGCATCAATACTAATAAATATGCTATTAGTTTAGTTAACCTAGCCCTGACGCTCTCCCTATTTTGCCCAGAAGATGCTGTCAGCATCAGAGCACCACAGGAGCACAAACCCAGTGGAAAGAGGGACTCTTGTTTTCAAAGGAGGATCATTGTGCCTTTGGGTTGTGGAGAGCTGTGAGGGTAGGATACTTTTCTGGGGAATTCTTGTGTCCTTACCCTCCTATCCCCACCCCTGTGCTCCTTTACAGATGCACTGGAAGAGGCAATCACTGAACAGACATAAAGGGAGGCTGAACAGTGAATAAAACCAGACCTTCTTCCTCCCGCGGCCCCCCCTCGAGCCGTAGGAAACAGCCACGTTTCATCTTTAATGCATTATAGAGATGGGTTGAGGAGGACACCCTGTCCGTCTGAAAGGCAGCGGTCTCCTCTAGTCGAGTCCTATTTATTTGTGTCTATATTCCACATTGGCCAAAGCCTAAAGATTACATATAAAGGCTGCCCCGAACTTATCGTTTTCCAACAAAGCAGTATTTGTTGAGGGCTTCCTAATATAGGGTTTGGATATGAAATTCACCTCACAGAAATTGCTGGAGGTGAAGACTGTGATGAAAGTGTCTTTGGCTTCATATGAGATGGTGAATTTCATCTTTTCAGCTGCTGTTGCTAAACTGGCCCTTGACTACCTGCTGTTGTCCATCTGCTGTAAGAGGGAGTCTGAAACCTATGCTGAAGTTTTGCAAGGTGAATATGAATGTATTAAGCTTGAACCAGTTATTTATGCCATGTCATGTATTTAATTACTTGAGAAATATTAAGGGCTTAAGAAAAGGTAAATAGCTTCCAGAAAGTACTAAGAAATTGTTTGGTTTCATTCAAAGTCTTCCTTGAAATAAAAAAGTGTTTTCTCACTAAGAAAGACAATTCTATGAGTGGCTACGAAGGCATTTTCGGGCCACATGCATTTCACTGGACAGCTCCACAAGCTGGAGACCCCAGCAACCCACAGAGAGCGCTGCAACCAGACTTCCTGTTGCCTTGGCCTGCTTTAACAGCTAAGCAGATGAACCACACCATACTACATACTGAAAATTTTTTATTTGTCAGATCCAGAAAACAAATGCTCAAGAGCAAACAAAAGATATATAAATTATTCTTTGAAGTCTTCTATAAATATGTATTATAATGTTGACTTTTTTTGGTACAGAGAACTTTTTATCAGCATTGGGTGGGCTTCTTGATCTGTATGCCATGCGTGGTGTGCGTGCCGGTGTGTATCGGTATAAGTGTGTAAGTGCATCAGCATGTGTGTGTGTTTGTGTGAGTTTGTCAGCTCAGTTATATTCAGCTTGCAGCCCAGGATGTGTGTGAGATGGCATGTATGATAGCATGTGTTTATGCTGTGTGTATCTATGGATTTACAGTACGCGTCTGTTATAGTGTACGCTTGTTTATATGTCTGCGTTTGTGCAAATGTGTAAGCTCAGTTACTCACGCCTTCAACTCCTGCATTAGCTGGTGCTCAGCTTCACTTCCCAGGAGGTGGTTGCCAGGCAGCAACGTGCACACCGGGCAGGCGTGCCTCCTACAGAGAAGCTGATGCTTTCCGCTTGGTGCAGAACATGTTGACAGAAATTCAGAAAAAACCTAATAACCTCATATCCGAAGAATTAGCATTTATCGTTTAGCGGTAAAATTGCGCCTCTTATCCTTAGCGCTTGTGAAATAGTAACTACAGGGGGGTGCATGGAGAAAAAGAGTGGAATGACGGAGATTAGAAATACACATCCTCTGTGGAGGCAAGGGCTGAGACCGCAGGCAAGCAACGAACTGATGAAGGAGAAGATACTGAAATGGAATTCGGAAAGCAGGTTTTCCCCTTGTGACGTCGTAGACGGAAATGCTTCGCTCATGCAGCAGTCATTTCTGAGCTGTTTCACACACATGAGAGGAATCCATTTAGTCCATAACATCTTGGGTGTATAATTCATTACTCCTCTGACTCCTTATAAATCAAGTTGAGCTACACAAATGGTATTAAGCCTGAGATACACAGGAAAAAGTTGAGCATGAGTGGTAACAGTTCAGAAAGTTTGCATATTCAGCCACGTACAAAAGGACAAGAGAGTTTTTAGGGGCTTAATGTAAAATATCCATGCGGTATCATGATAACTTGCAATGAACAAATGAGCAGGGCTCAGCAATATCAGTTTTTAATTTGGTTATGGTCTGCAAATAAGTTTATGCACTGAGATGTAGTTTCTTTTTGCTTTCCAGTTGAATATTTTGGGAACAATTCTGGTAAGCTTTGGTGATAAACCTGATATATCCCCAGATTTATGCAGTTCATAACACAAGAGGAATCTGCCCAGGTGTGATGACACAGGTTGATGTGCTGCACTGTAGAAAATGGTAGTAGTGCTCGACAGCATTTGACCGACTCTTATTGTCACTTGTCACCATCTACTTCTCTGCCTTCAGACTGCAGCAGACAAAACAGAGGGACAGGAACAAAGAAGTATGGGAAAGTGGTGAGGGATGCCAAGAGAAGGAGATACAGTGAGAGAAGCAGTGAGTAGAGGAGAAGGGAGGGTGGGGAGATATATTCATGATAGTCTTAGTGGAAGAAGATCAGACTGTTACTTTGGTTTTATTAGTGGGTCTCAGAGAGCCTCCACCTCCTTGTCTCTTGCTTTGCAATGCTGTGAGCTTGCAAATGGAGATGTTTGAACTGCTCCATTATTTTACCTGTGGGGCTTATATTCCAAGCCATGGTTATACTCAAAGCACATCACTCTGGCAGCTATATGGTCTCTGATATGTACTTGTGAAGCTCTTGCACTGGTTAGCATCTTCTATTCTTGAAAAACCTTTTCTGCATCATTTGAAGTCACCTTTGCTTCTTCATCTTGATTCAGTCTTGCAGAGGGGATCAAAGCTGTGGAGTTCTAAGATCATGCCAGCATGGGGTTCATCTCAAATTCCAATTTGTCAGTTATTGTCTGCAAAACTAATGAGATGCCTTCATCAGATAGCTCAGATTCCAACCACTTTTGGTTTCTTACAATGTCTAGATGAAGAGATCTTCTAAAGAAAAGCCTTCTGAGGGGTTGTGGTGCATGAAATGTATCGCATGCTCCTTTGAAAAGTCACTGGAGTTAGTCACTGGGTTTCCCAGCAGGATAATTCACTACACTCTTCTTCAAAGAGCACCATTCCGGTTTGAAAATTCAGGAATTATTCCTGCTCGTGCTCTGTGGTGAAGTTAAGGACACTTGGATAGATATGTAGTTAGTTGACATAGCTCTTTCTAACGGTGTACTTCAGTCTGACTCTATTCCACCACAGATATCCCCAAGTCACGTAACTGCAAGCATTTATTTTAAATAAACAAGTCCAAACTTCCTTCAGCTTATTCCATTTCAAATCTACACCCATTCATACAGACCCTGAACAAGCAGTAAATTTGGAAAGTACATTTTTTCCATGCATTTCAACCAGTTGGATGATGGCAAAACGTCTTCAGATGAGAAAGTGTGGCAAAAAGCAATTTGAAAAGTAAAGGTCACAGAGCAATGAAGGTGGGAGTTTTACCTTAACTTTATGTCAGCTGTATTGTGTCGGTCCTTATGGCTGATGCCAGGAAACTGCGGCTGTATCTCATAGAGGATGATGTTAGCTTGTATGAGAGAACAGTGCACCACAAGTGGGTTGAAGGTCATCTGAGGGAATGAGCCAACTAAACTCATGATAAAGACACATGTGGAGCTTGAGCTGTCTTTCTGCTTGTTCCATGCATTCTTTTCCTCCTGTCATGTCACATAATTTCCTGATGCATTTTTCAACCCTGAGCTGGCATTGACATACCTGTACATACAACAGCTGTGATTACTGTTACATGTTGGATTTTACCACATATGTAGAGTTAGTTTACAAAAGAGGTGACAAAGGTTTTGGTTTATATGGTGATGTTAACAAGTTGAGCTTCACCTTTATGACATCAGTTTCTGAACATACTAAACTATGTAAAATGCAATTGTCAATATTTTTACTAATTTATAATTTCTGAACTCTTCCTGAATGCACAATTATTTCCTTGACTAGCAGGTAGCTGGAAGTCAAAAGCTTGAGGTCTTGAAAGAGTTGGAGATGATAAGTATTCACTCCTTCAGTCTGAGTTTGTGCTTGAGAATGAATTCAGCCAGCCCTCTTTTTGTGGAAGTAGCAGGCTCATGAGAGCCATAGACAATAGAAACCCAAGGCCAGTGAAGCAGCAGCCAGTTTGTCATCCTAATTGATCGAGTGCACTGTGAGGTCCTGTGAAATCCCAGAGTCTCATCCTGCCTCCACTCTGTGATAAGCCACTTTTTTCAGGTCCAGGCCGGCTCAGAGGGGGGTATCTGAAGGAAGCAGAGTATTTTGTGGATGAGCAGACAAAAATTGGATGTAATAGTACAAGTCGTGGTGGTCTGGTCATGACTGGATTTCTTCTTTCCTGTCATTCTTTGTTTAAAACATATTTGGACAAAGGCTTGACCATGTGTTTTTGTTGGGTCTTCACAGTGAACTCTACAGACATTTAGCAATGCTTGCTGACCCAATTTCTTTTATTTCTTGTTGCGATTTCTTTGTAACTGCAAGTTCTTAGCAGTGCTTGGCCACTAGACTGGATTTTATAGCATAAACTGTTTTCATAGTACAAATCAGTTTCTTTTGCCACAATTACCTTTGCTCGAGGTCACGAAGCACAGAAATTGAAAGGAGGGGAGTATTCAGTGTTGCTCTGGTGACAGAGAGCTAGCTAGCTTTGGCATTAATTTATCCATCCTTTTTTTCCCCTCTTCTGTCCTCCTAGAGCTTTCAACATCTTTATTAGTACAGGAAAATTGATTCTGCCCGAATCAGTTATATCTGAGTGTGATTCAAAAACTACTGTGGGGTGGCAAGCATAGGTAGGAGTTTGCAGAGGTCCACATTTTCATAATATATAATATATAACATAAATGAAAGAAGCCAACTGTAAACCACTTCCATACCCTCCTTTACCAAGAAAACTGCAAAGGTGGTCACTATGAGCTGAATTAAAAAATAATTCAGTTCAAAATATCCTTGAGGCAGTTCCCAGCTAATTTTCCAAAATTAAGACAAATGGGCTATTTCTCTCTCTCTCTCACACACACACACACACACACACACACACACACACACACACACACACACACACACACACATATACACACACCAGGGAGATGTGATGCTATTACAGCTGATTCTCCCCTGAAAAAGGAACATAGATAATAGTGATTATGATTCCAATATGGCTTGCAAACACTGAGTAAAATCTAATAATATCAAAATTAAAGGATTTCTAGAGCCATGTAATATTACTTCTATTCCTCCTGACCCTGTGTGATGCCAGCATATCATTTTTCAACTCGCAGGATACTATTCCAGTGTTCAAACTGCCCAAGTGCATAAATTTACTATCACTCAATTGCTCATTACCAAAGCATGAGGGACTGGTACCTTCTTCTTCTTTCAGCTGCTCCCGCTAGGGGTTGCCACAGCGGATCAGTTTCCACTTCTTCCTGTCCTCTGCATCTTTCTCTGTCACACCCACCACCTGCATGTCCTCCTTCACCACATCCATAAATCTGCTCTTAGGTCTTCCTCTTGCCTGGCAGCTACATCCTTAGTATCCTTCTCCCGATATATCCGCAATCTCTCCTCCGCACATGTCCAAACCAACGCAATCTCGCCTCTCTGACTTTGTCTCCAAACCGTCTAACCTGGGCTGACCCTCTAATATACTCATTTCTAATCCTGTCCATCCTCGTCACACCCATTGCAAATCTTAACATTTTTAACTCTGCCACCTCCAGCTCTGCCTCCTGTCTTTTGCTTAGTGCCACCGTCTCCAACCCATAAAGCATAGCTGATCTCACTATCATCTTGTAGGCCTTCCCTTTCACTCTTGCTGGTACCCTTCTATTACAGATCACTCCTGACACTCTTCTCCACCCACTCCATCCTGCCTGCACTCTCTTCTTCTCCTCTCTTCCACACTCCCCGTTATTCTGAAATGTTGATCCCAAGTATTTAAATTCATTCACCTTAACCAACTCTATTCCCTGCATCCTCACCATTCCTCTGTCCTCCCTCTCATTTATGCACATGTATTCTGTCTTAGTCCTACTGACCTTCATTCTTCTTCTCTCTAGAGCATATCTCCACCTCTCCAGGGTCTCCTCAACCTGCTCCCTTCGCTCACTACAGATCACAATGTCGTCCGCAAACATCATAGTCCACGGTGACTCCTGTCTGATCTCATCTGTCAACCTGTCCATCACCATTGCAAATAAAAAAGGACTCAAAGCTGATCCTTGATGTAATCCTACCCCCACCTTGAAAGCATCCGTCACTCGTACCGCAGACCTCACTACTGTCACACTGTCCTTGTACATATCCTGTACCACTTTTACATACTTCTCTGGTACACCTGACTTCCTCATACAATATCACAGCTCCTCTCTACGTACCTTGACATATGCTTTCTCTAAGTCCATGAAGACACAATGCAACTCCTTCTTACCTTCTCGGTACTTCTCCATCAACACCCTCAGAGCAAACATTGCATCTGTAGTACTCTTTCTCGGCATGAAGCTATACTGCTGCTCACTAATCGTCACCTCTCTTCTTAACCTAGCTTCCACTACTCTTTCCCATAACTTCATGCTGTGGCTGATCAATTTTATCCCTCTGTAGTTACTACAGCTCTGCACATCACCCTTATTCTTAAAAATTGGTACCAGTACACTTCTCCACTCCTCAGGCATCGTCTCACTTTCTAAGATTACATTAAACAATCTGGTTAAAAACTCCACTGCCATCTCTCCTAAACACTTCCATGCTTCCACAGGTATGTCATCTGGGCCAACAGCCTTTCCATTCTTCATCCTCTTCATAGCTGTCCTAACTTTCTCCTTGCTAATCCATTGCACTCCCTTATTCATAATCCCTACATCATCCAACCTTCTCTCTCTCTCATTCTCTTCATTCATCAGCCCCTCAAAGTACTCTTTCCATCTGCTCAACACACTCTCCTAGCTTGTGAGTACGTTTCCATCGTTATCCTTTATCACCCTAACCTGCTGCACATCTTTCCCAGCTCGGTCCCTCTGCCTAGCCAATCGGTACAGGTCCTTTTCTCTCTCCTTAGTGTCCAACCTCTCATACAATTCACCATACGCCTTTTCTTTAGCCTTTGCCACCTCTCTCTTCGCTCTACGCCTCATCTCCTTGTACTCCTGTCTACATTCTTCATCTCTCTGTCTATCCCACTTCTTCTTCGTCAGCCTTTTCCTCTGTATACTCTCATGTACTTCCTCATTCCACCACCAGCTTTCCTTGTCTTCCTTCCTCTGTCCAGATGTCAGACAAAACACCTTTCTAGCTGTCTCCCTTACCACTTCTGCTGTAGATGCCCAGCTTACTGGTAACTTTTCACTGCCACCCAGTGCCTGTCTTAATTCCTCCCTTAACTCCACCTTATAGTTTTTCTTTTTCAACTTCCACCATTTGATCCTTGGTTCTGCCCTCACTCTCCTTCTCTTTTTGGTCTCCACTGTCATCCTACAAACCACCATCCTATGCTGCCTAACTACGCTTTCCCCTGCCACCACTTTGCAGTCTACAATCTCCTTCAGTCTGGCCCTCCTGCATAAGATATAATCCACCTGTGTGCATCTTCCTCCACTCTTGTACGTCACCCTGTGTTCCTCCCTCTTCTTAAAATACGTGTTTACCACAGCCATGTCCATCCTTTTTGCAAAATCCACAATCATCTGACCTTCTGCGTTCCTCTCGACACCATACCTACCAATCACCTTTTCATCTCCTCTGTTCCCTTCACCAACATGCCCATTGAAATCTGCTCCAATCACCACGCTCTCTCCCTTGGGTACACTCTTCATCCATATCACTCTAGAATTCTTCTTTCTCATCCATCTCACACCCAACTTGAGGGGCATATGCACTAACAACATTCATCATCACACCATCAATTTCCAGTTTCATAACCATCACTCTGTCAGACACTCTCTTCACCTCCAAAACACTCTTGACATACTGTTCCTTCAGGATAACCCCTACCCCATTTCTCCTCCCATCCACACCATGGTAAAACAGTTTAAACCCCTCTTTGAAACACCTAGCCTTACTCCCCTTCCATTTGGTGTCCTGCACACACAATATATCAACCTTCCTTCTCTCCATCATATCAGCAAGCTCTCTCCCTTTACTAGTCATACTACCAACATTCAAAGTTCCTACCCTCACGTCCACTCTCTTAACCTTCCTCCGCTCCTCCGTCCTCCGGAGATGCCTTCCTCTGCTTTTCCTTCGGCCTCTTCTCCTTCTTTGGCTAACAGTAGCCCAATTTCCGCCAGCACCCTGTTGGCTAGCAGTGCTGGTGGTGGTCATTGTCGACCGATCCAGTATGGAAATTTGTATTTTTGTCTGCATATTTGGTTTGGCAAATTTTTACACCGGATGCCCTTCCTGACGCAACCCATTTATCCGGGCTTGGAACCGGCACAAAGAAATACACTAGTTTGTGCATCGCCTTGTGGCTGGATTGCATGAGGGACTGGTACCACTGCAAAAAATGCCACATCTTCTGTTTTCCATCAAACCTACGCTCAACAATGGGCCCCTCTACCTGGAGTCTGGCCAGGCTGGGAATCTGGTGCTTGTTACTTCTGGACTTTATCAAGCAGCTGCCTCTCAGGGAAAAATATGAGCCATGGGCTTGTCACATGTCTGAAAGTAGAGGTTAGGCCTTTCATGTGCAATCGTGGGAAAATGGCAAACATTAATAAAATATTCATGCTTGTGGTTTGACTATGCTGGTCCTTGTTTTTGGAGACATCTGAATTATTTAAGTTGACCTCTAGGTAGTTAATGAGTGCTTACATATGTGGTGGGCAGGCAGGGGGGTTGCCTTGTAAGTCTTGTAGATCAGCTGAAAGCATGGCTGTGATGTCTGCTGCTGAGGTTAATCCAGAGTCTGAATGTTTCAAAGTTTGCGCTAAAATTTTTGGCTTAAGCTATTTGCACCAAGGAAGTCATGTTTGTGTTTGACTGAAAGTATATAAAAATTTAACTGCACAGGTGATTATGGGTAGACACGAATCCTTGATTCTGTGTGTTTTACTCCAAAAGCTCATAAATAAATAAATATTTGAACATAATCAGTCTGTTAAAGGCATGAAATGAGGCAGTTCAAAGGTATAACAAAACCCCCTGATTTACCTTGTACTCCAATATTAATTTCCCAGTGATAGCAGACATACGGCATCCCACACTGCAGAAAGCCCCTGATACTTATTTTTCTTTAGTAAATCTAGCACATATATATTTGGACAACTGAGTCTTAGACCTTTGGATCAAAAGTTGAGGGCATTTCCTAGGTTAGAGCTTTGTTCAATAAGTTAAGACAGCCAAGGCCAGTACAACGAGGAGGAAGTGAAGCCCAAGAGAAAGTGTCTCACCTCTCTCCTCAGGTTCTGCTGAGGTCTTATATCCCATAGCATGTTTCTTTTTTTTTTTTTTCATTTTTCACATATTGAGGAGCTCACACCTTTTTTAATACATTTGATTTTTATGATCTCGAAATCCTTTCAGAATATTCCCATTTCAGAAATCTCATGATTCCCTCGCAAAACAAAATCGATGGAAGCTAACACTTCCGTATATTGGAGTAATTTTATAGGCACGCTGCTGCATTTCTGACAAACGCTGGCGACATTCAGCAGCTCAGTTTCTGGCGATAAAAATGGAAATTCTGTTATGAGTTTCTCTTAATTCCTGTAACAAGATATGAATTCGTAACAATGAATAAACTGAGCATATACTGCGCTGTACAGCTTTCACCTCCAAAGCCATCAGTGAGCAGTGCTCATCCTTAATTGTATCACATTACAGTCGCATTAGAGTCTACGGCTGTTTCACCCCAGGAAAGCTCAAAACTAATGGGATAAAGCTGCGGGCTTGATTTTGCTCTATTAATCTTTTACATCTGTCAAACCCAGGACACTGCTGAGCTCAGCAAGCCTGGGGAATTTGCCTACAACCCTTGGACTGCATGGGTGGGAGTCATCGTAGCTCAAATAGAAATTCAAAGCAGCTCTGCGAAGCACAGCTGTCCACGGTCGGCTTCACTGGAAGGGGTACTTTGGGCAGCAGTTACTGAGGCCAGCTTTCATGCGCATGCATGTATGTGAGGGCAGTAGTGCCATGTGGGTTAAAGGGTTTGTCATGACTTGTCATGACCATCCATCTAGTCATTGTCATCAACTTTCCAAATTGTTTTCAGTGTAGCAGGAGGCCAGTACGACTACTTACTTCTACCAACTACTAGTAATACTGAGAGCAGCATGTTGTGGTTGAATCTTTGACTAAGGTATGTAACTGTGCAAATGAGATATCCAGCTGTATAAATGGGGCAATAATTAAGTGATCTGTCGAGCCAAATTTGGAATAAAAGCCACCTTGGCATATCATGGCCGGCATGGGCTCGACAGGAAGTCCTACTGCCTACCCAAACAGTACGCTTGTGTCATGTGTCAAGCTGCTAAATGCAATGACTTTGGTTGCACAAACCATTTTGCAACATAATAATAACAACTCATAAAAATTGTTTAAACAATTTAGAGGAACTTGCTGAATGCTGCCTCCCCCATAGCTGTCCCACAGGGAACTTTGGAACAGTGTACGTTGCAGTGCCTTTACAATTTCGGCCTCAGTAATTGTCATTTAGACAACCATAAACATCACAAAAAAAAAAAAAAATAGGAAATATTACATGAGCAAGTTCAAAGGTGACAGCTTGTAAAGGAATGGGAGACGATGATTTATTTATATCCTCTAGAAACTAAAGCAAAACAAGATCGATGCCTATGGACTGTCGTACAAATAAGAGCTTTAAGCCGCATTTCTGCCTGCCGTCTCAGAAAAAGGTCTCGCTGTGTGAAGCAGTGAGAGACGTATCTGATGGGCGCGATGAGGTGCCATAATCGCTCCCCCAGCCTTTTGTCCACATATCAGCAAAAGAGGCAATTGCTTTGATTTGGAGCCAGATATGTGTGAAAATAACTGAGACAGCGGAGCAGTAAGTGCAGGGACTGTCTGCTTTTGTTCTTTGTGTAAGCACATTCTGATGCTTGTTGCAGTTAAAGGAAATAATTGAGCTGTTTGGCTGTGTTATGGATTACAGAACACTGAGCAGTCTGACGCATCTGAAGTGACACCTCATGTTACTGAACCCTCCCTGGTCTTTAATTCTGCTCATTCGCATTCACTCGTGATGTACCAGAGCTGTTAGCAGATGACTGAACGGCTTATGGTTTTTCAATGTATATTTACTTATTTACTCACTTAATTTATGCCCAGCATCAGTTATTTGGTGCAGTCTGTGCTCCCTGTGTGTCTATCAGTTTATTTCTGTTTGTTTAAATTTTGATTTGGCTTTGCGAATAAATTCTGCCACAGAAACAAAAGCTCATACTTATAGCCGAATGTTGGTGCCATAACCACCAGCTCCTTCAGCAATAATAAATCATTGTAACATGTCACAACCTGGAAATAAATTAATTTAAATAAAATATGCTGCCGATGTCCTCTGTAAACTGTCTTTCTGGAATCTAAGCAGGGATCTGAGCCCTCCAGTCTGTACAAGATACAGCTGTATGTACAGGTGTTTATGTCCCTTTGTGCAGTGGCGGGCACTACAGCTGGAGCTTACAGCAGCAGTCGAGGCAGTGATTTACACAACCAAACAGCGATCGTACAGCTGGTCAAAACATGGTAACCATTGCTGATGGCAAAGATCGTAGCATCGGATCGTCAAATACTTTAAATCAAATCGCTTTTTTCTATGGAACAAAAAAGTGAATTTATTACACTGGGCTGCTCTGAATGAAACCATGCGAGCACTGTATTTGGACAGTGGTACATGGGCAATAGCGCAATCATGATGAGAATATTATTCCTCCTTCCATCCATCCATCCATCCATTATCCTTAACTGATTCTCTTGGTCAGGGCAGTCCAGAGCCCATCCTGGTTGCTAGGCTAGGAAAACACAACCTGGATGAAACGCTAGTTTCCATTCCAAACTCTTCCCACCTTCCTCCTTTGTCCACCACTGCTTTACAGCCGATCAACCTTTTCTCATAATTTAGTTTTTCTTTTTCTTTTTTTTTTTTACATATTAAAATCCTTTTTCATAGTGGGAGCATTTGGATAAAACTGAATTCATGCCTTTTAGCTGCTGGGTATTTGCTTAAAATGCTGAAATGTGCTGATTCAGATGCATGCATCCTGTTCATAGCCACTGGAGTTATTCTTTCTCTTTTTTACATTATATCATGGAGTGTTTCCACGTTGCAGCTCATTCATGTTGCGATTATAACTTGTTATGTTCAGAAAATTTACATGACAGCCATAAAAAAGTAAAGATTGTGCATGGCATCTGCAGATTGCTACGATGGTGTGTACGGGAATTGCTTTTAAATTGACCTTTTTATTCAATGTACCTGCCCTGTATATACAAGCAATAATGTGACCAAATTGGAATGCTAATGCATCTTCCATAATATGTCACTCAGTAATGCAGCATAATAGTCGGAATGAATTGTATTTTTAATGTTCTAGAAAGTACACATTTGGCTGAGGAAACAGGGACCGGGTCCCTTCCATCTCTTGTCTCATGAATTCACAGATTTAAATTTTCTGCACCCCTCCCCATCACTTGCCAGCACTTGTACAAACTCAGACCATTCCCAGTGGGATCACGTCTTTCCATTCCTGTGGCTGGAGCAACATTTCATGTATGCAAAGTCACAAACCTGCTGCTAGCTGGGTCAAAGCGGACATCAAGCGCAACCAGCAGCCGTGACCTGGCCGGGGGGGATAGGATTACTTAGCCCAGCCTCCCATGCACACCAACCCAGACTTTGTCTCTCCAGTTGCTTTTCGCCTAGAGTCCACATGTATGTGTCTTTGTCTGTCTGACACACACATACACACCCAGACGAATACGCCACAAGGAACAAATAGTTTTTTTTAATCAATAAATAATAAAAACCAGCATAGTATATGATCTCTCCACCCTTTAGAGAAAGTGCCATTGTTTTCTCACAAGAACAACTAGTTTGTTCACATTTGTGTTCAAATGATGCTACACTGACACTCATCTCTTGAACAGTAAGTCTGAACCTTATTCAAAGAAGTCCTGCAGTATATAATGGTGTTGTCCTATCTTATTCATATGTATAGTTTATATATTTGTTTAGAGCATTTGTAATACAAATAGATTTGTAATATAATATAAACTTTATGTTTGAAATATATTTTAAGTGCGCTGTGACACTAGTACATGTTATGCTAAACCTGACCCTCCATAAACCATATCTCATTTGCACTGTACACCAGTGTATAGTCAAAAGGCAATAAAAGTCAGCATCACATGTACAGCTCCACAAACCTCCACATGGAGACAAGCTCACACCCATCCATACACATGCTAACCACATGCACGTGAATATGGGGAAGGCCACTCTTTGTGGAAGTATGATGTGATGAGATGACAGGGCAATGACCGCTACTCTTATCCTGTTTATTTTATGGTACAGCAGCTCACGCTGAGGTCAAAATCACTACCTGTCATATCTCACCTCATGTTACTCTTCCCCACCCTGTCTGGTTACTCTGTTGGTCAGTGTGCTGTTGGGTGGAGACAGAGCTATGGTAAAGGTACACAGCTGGCTGGATTCACAGTAAAAAATCAATATTTTGTCCGTTTATACAATATTTGTAGAATAGTAGGGTAATTTTTACTGAATCAGTTCAGGATGACTATCATACCAACAGGAGGTTACACTCAAACATGGGTCTTTCAAAACAAAGGCTGCAGCTATAACCGTTATGCCACCAGCTGACTGCATTGAAAAAATTATGAACTATTATTAATTATTATTATTTCTGCAGGTGACTTGGCAACATGGCCTGAGGAAAATGCACTGGTGTTGCTTTCTCTGAATGTGAAAAGTGGTGAGGGAAGGCATGGTCTGTAGGGCCCATGTTTTTTGCAGAGAAGCTGCAGAATTCATATATTGAAATTCAAAAAGTAAAATCTGTGTTAATGGATTTTAGGACAAAAATGTGGTGGCAAGGGGATAAAAACAGGTTTTGCGTTAGGATGGGGGCACAACTTGTGGCAAGTATGAACAATGCGACTAAGTTATGCTCCAGTTTCATTAGCTTGATAGGTCTATCTAAAGACAAAACATACAGTGGTCATAACAGTACAATGGTGAACACCTGTGTGCTGATGCTCATGACCATTTATCCCTTGAGTTACACTAGATGTTTATTGTGAAGATAGCCATGAAATGAAACGCAAGGAGCTTAACACTGTCCATTTTTGTTTATTCCTGTGTGCACATTGCGAGGCAGAATACACAGCCTTGCCAAAGAACACAACATAAATAATAATTCTTATTAAACATTTATGCTGGAGTAAGACATTGCTCATAGTCCCTATATACATATGCCAACAAGTATTTATTACATTTCCAGTGCTGCTGTGTCAGCACAACTGAAGAAGCTGTTTACTTTTTGAAGCTGAATGAGCAGATTGTGGTCTGAAGACACATATGGCCTCTTGCTTTCTAACAGCTTCTCTTGCAAACACCACGTACAGAGGTACACATCCACTGTGAGAGGACAGTGGCCTCTGTGCAAATGGGCATCCAGCCATGTGATGGTTCTCTTGTACACACTAAACTTGACCTCTGATCTCACTGTTGTTTGAGTGAGAAACATGCTTAATGTGAAGTTGTTCCTAAGGCCAGTGTTACTCCCTGGGTGTACAATGCTGCTTTTGGCAGATGAAAAAAACACAGTCTGGGTAAACCCCACTGCATGATGGAGTGAACACCAGAGCTATGGCCTCAGCCCCTTTTCCACATAGCAGCATTTTGCTTAGACCAGAAATCAAATGAAGAGGAACCCAGGCCTGGCTCTGTCTGTTGCTCAAGAGATCTTGTGTGTTCTCTACTCATTGTCTGATGTGAAAGAGCCATTCTTGTCTGTGTTTGACCCCCAAGTCAGCATGCTGACAAGTTAACTCCCGCCTGCCCTTTACAGTGAAACAGGTCAACCAAGCTAAAACATATAGCCCATATGGAACTGCACACGTTGAGGTGCTACAGTGTAGTCACGTGTTCAATATCCCACAGAGCAGCGAAAGATCATTTGGAGAGCTGCAGTCTTGGTACCCCCTAGGGTTGCGATAGGTAGCAGACGCCCAGTTCTGAGCCCAGTCCAGGCAGTGTGACAGCAGCTTGCTTGACTGAGGCTACCCTGAGCCAAGACAACTGCTTTCCAACAGCGTCAAAAGTGCAGTTCATAAAGGATGAGGATAGATTTAAGGCTGTAATTGGATTAGATGGAGGATCTTTAATTTATTCAAGTCGTTTCAACTTCATTTCTTATGTAACGTCATCTTCCCACTCACATAGTTGGGCTGGCATGTGCGGAAAAGAGCATAAAAGCAGCATTCCTATATGGGATTAAACCCACAACCTATCGGTATCAGATCCAAATCTCACCCCACTCCTCCACCCTTCTTGGAAAACAGATATGGAGGGTGACTGTCCAGAAAAATAGCAGGAAAAAAGAGCGGTAGAAAGCTGACATTTAAACAAGATTTCAATTTCAAATTTGAACCCCTTGAAGTAGTTTTATCTTAAGAAGCTGCTTTGATTCCAAACCAGTTTCCCAATCAACTTCAGCTTTAATGCATTGTTAATGAATAACTCACTAACTGTATATTCATCATCCAGCGTTGAACTACGGGCTTTTGATGCACATGGCTCATACAATTTAGGATCTAAATTAAAAATCTCCAATTTATCACTTTACCACTTATTAACCACTGCAGCCTAAGGAAAATCAGTTAATTTGTTCCACATTAAATAGTTTTGTTAGGCGGTTTGGCATTCAACAAACTTGGCGATCCTGCAAAGTCTTTGTGTTGCCCCAAATGATAACAGTCACTTGATGTCCTCTCATCTGCGGAGATCTAAAGTGAGTAACTGTGATTCATTCATTTTTACAGGAGAGGTGGTTTGTTGTACAAAACCTACAAATAAGATCTTACGTCATGTCTACATTGAAAAACTGTTATGAAGTTAGGGTACAATTCCAAGGCTGCAGAAAATTTAGTTCAGTTATCATAAATGTAAAAACATAAAATTGAATAATGGTTGTAACAATTATTTTTATTACATGCCTTTTACATTTTAAGTGTAACAAAGTAAGTTTATTCTGCATGTTAATGCAAGCAAAAACAGTTAATATTATTCTACTTCTATTCTGTTTTTAAACAGGATGGTGGTTGTCAAAGGTATACAGAAATGTTGATGTGAATAAAAATAGAGAAATCTGCTAGTATTCCATTTTATTGTGCAATACTGAAGCAAACATATTTAACTCACATTTATATATTAACAAGTGCCAGGATTTTTTATTATTAACATCCCTTGTTATAATAAAGTGCTTTAGGAAATTGAAATGTCAAGGGAGCTTTGGAGAACAGAATAGCTCAGCACTCAGGAATGGGATGCTGTGTAATCTGGGCCACTTGCAACATTTTTATGTTGTTTGAAGTCATTTTCAGCGATTCTTAACCCCTTTAAATCCAAATGCTAAATACTGGCTTGGAACAAGACACATCCCGCTTTTTATATTGAAAGGTTCCAGAAAAAAATGTAAATCCACATATGGGTTACTGGTGATTATTATCATTATGAGGCTTTTTTTTTTAAATATCTTTCTGTCCACTCCATCCCAAGTAACTTTTTTGACATCTAAGTACAGTTTATTTAGTTAAAATGTTTTTATGAGGTGTTTCCAGACAAATATTCTTTGTCCAGAATTATTAACTGCTTTGGCCTAAGGTCATTCTGCAAAAAAAAAATTCAAACGTTGCTGTTTTTTCCCCATGCTTTGTAAACAAAGAGTTAACTTGTGAACCAGTTTTTATCCAGCATCTTGAAGATTACTATATTAAACCTGGGAAACCAAAGAATGAGAGCTGCATCGCAGCATACCGTGTAAGACATTAAATCAGAAAGCATTTTAGTGCAAAAATTTCCATGCTTAAATTTTATATCTGCCATATATTTATATTAGGATGCAAGTACCTGGTGTAATAAACTCAGAAGATGCGAGCAAATACTTTATCAGATTTACTTTTCCCACATTCAGCAATCCATTTGCAGGGTATTAATATGACGGCCACGGAAGGGAAAGGTGAACTCTGCCGTGAGCTGGGAAAAAAACAGAGCTTTAGAACATCTTTTAAAAATGCTTTGTATTTTGAACATTAAGGGTGTTTTTTTTTATTTTTCCAGAATTCATTTCATGCCGTAGAAGGGTAGCCTAATAGCTGCAGCACTGGTATTATGGCCATTAATGCTACAAAGTAATTTTACTTCAAAATCATGAGCTTTTAAAACATTTATCTTACAACATAGCCACCTTTGCGGGCACAAAGAAAGGTGGAAAAATGTTCCCTTCTCCTGTTTATCATATGCCTACCTCAACCCTGACCACACTATTCGTCTCTTAAATCTCCATTAGTGGTTTTTATTGAGGCGGCTGCGTTTACATTAAAATTTGAAGGTGATGAGAGGTAAAACCCGCAGGAAGGTCAGTGTTTCTGGTGCCTCTGAGGTGTTCTCACCACATGCCTGTAACGCTTACACAAACAAAGCAGTTTCACACTGTTTCAAGGGGCCAGTGATCTGGTGGAACAAGTGGAATAAATATCCCGAGGATACATATCTGTGTAGTGGTGTGAATTCTGAATATTGCAGCACCAGGTAAAAGTCGGCTGAAAACGAGATAGAAATGCACACGCACTAAAAGGTTTAAACAAGTGGGATATACCTGTAGATGGTTGCGCTATTTCCAAAAATATTTTTCAGCCTGGTAGCTGTGTCTATCATGCGTTTTTAATCCTATAATAATAAGATGCCCTTCATTTACACCTTACCAACATCTGAATAACATTATTTGGTTTTACCTTTGGGCTTAAGTCTTAAGATTACTGAGAAGGAGATTTAAATGTCATGGATGTGACAAGTACTAATAGTGTCTGTTCGCTTCCTGACTACCACTCTCGCTCAGCGGCTGAGCAGGAATGTGTGGTGGACGATTATCTGTGGTCGGGTTCATGTGCTGGGCAATTGTGGTCATCATTTCTGCCCTAAAGACACTGTCCTCTCGTGTCAGTCCACATCCCAGCTGTCACACATGATCCATAGGTGTAACTGTAATCTCAGTGACAGGTATGCTGGGGAGGGAAAAGTACTGATTTATATGCCAAGGTGTGGTCACTGGCGGGGTCTTAGATTTAGCAGCCTGAGGTCTCCATCCTCTGGGGTAATTTTGAGGGAATCACTTTATGCATGTGTACTCTGATCTTTAGGACACCCTATGGGAACCAGAAACAGTAGAAACACATTGCAAGGACCTTTAGTTCAGGAATGTTTATTCGGTCCAGAGCAGTTCCATTTTTTGTAGAGATGGTTTAAAGGAATTTCAGATATCGTGTTGCAGGTTATCATTAGACAACTGCAATGGACTGGCATCCCATCCAGGAGATGTTTCCTCAGTCAGTGCCCAAAAAGATTGCAAGATAGATTTCAGACTTTTGTGACCCTGGCTGGAATAAAGTATTTATTGTTGATGGATGGATGGATACTTCAAGCTGTGCAGGTGGATTTGAACATGGCTCCTTTTCACTTCTAACCAGTTACTCTGTCAGCTGTAAAACACTGGTTTATGGTTTTGTCTAAACTGAAAATAAAACTAATTTGATGATTCTGGGCAAAATTATACAAGCTTCCTGTTTGTCGATGATATCTGATCTCTGCCTGGGTGGGTATTCAGAATCCTCCGTGGATTCATGGAACAAGGCCGAGATTGAAGTAATGTGCCTTACTTCAGATGTTAAACATTTAATTTAACCAGTTTTTTTAGTGAATGATACAAGTGCAGCCACATCCATCCTAAGGTTCATTAAATTATGCATAAAGAAAACCCCACTATACTCAGTCCTTGTATAACTGGGTCCAGCATAGCAAAAAGGCACTAAAAAAGTTTATATATTTTTAATGCAATGGGATCATTATTTAGTACGATGACAATTTGGTCTGCTACGCAGTCATTTTACTTCCACAGCAGGTGGAAAAAGGATTTCTGTAAGAATACCACTTACCTTTGCTCTCATGTTATTTCTGCCCATGGAGGCTTTCAAAAGGTGCAGTTTTGTCACAGTCCTTTGCGTAAATATTTGCTTTAACTTTGAATTTGCAACACCTAAAATTCAACAAGAAAGCCGAAAACTGTTGCTTTTTTACTATGAAGATTAATAAATAAAAACTCCAGTGAATTAATATTTTCACTTTTTTAAAATTATACTGTTATCATTACTTTTATTTCACATTGTATTTTAGATTAAAGAATATATTTATTGTCTACCATCCCAAACTGTTCACTAATAAAAAAAAAAACTTTTTTATCTGAGTTGCCATTGTAGGGAAATCCCCGTTGCTTGTGGACCAAGCTATTTAAGGGCAAAAATCTAAACATGCTGCATATATTGGGACAGAATATCCATTTTCATTAACTGGTGTACTCTAGTCTAGGTCAAGGCGGGCCAGACCCTGTCCTGGAACTATAGGGTGCAACACTAGGAGACCACACCCTGTATAGGTCGCAAATCCATTGCAGAGCAGCCACACAAACACTTTCATACAGACATACGCACACTATTTCACTATCATACAGTAAGGAATTAAACCTAAAACACATGTCTTTGCACTGAGGGAGGGGAGGAAACTGGAACAAGAGTGACATTTTTCATTTTTTATTTAGCAGACAGTACAAACCATCACAACTTGCACACCTGACAATTTTACCCATTTGCACTACTGAATGTTGAAAGCAGGTCCCTGACTTAATTTAATTTCACTTGCATACAGTTTTTAAGGCCCTTATTTTGACTGTAGAACTTCAGTGATGTAAGGTGAAAGATTTCTTGCATTAACCACGTAAGCCAATTACCCTGGTCTACGAAGCATGCAATGCAGACAATGTCACACCCTGTATATTAGCCAGAATTAAGATAACCAGGTGTTAGCACAGTGAGGGTAACTGCCTGCATTTCCTTGCATGTTAATGTTTGATACATGCGACGCCCTCCTCCATACGTCTGCACCACATGATATAAATTAAATTTCTTTAACTGTGTTTTGCTGATAAATAATCTGTATTGTCTGAAAATCTAGAATGATTACTAACAGCTATGCCCCCCCCCCCAGTAGCCGCAAGAGCTCCCCAAATGCGCATGTGAAAGGATACAGCCCTTCTGATAATAAAAATGCAAAAAACATTTCCCAAGCGGTATTTTACTGTATTTTACTGCCACTTTCGAAAGTACACTGCAGCCCTTATCCATCCCTCATCAACCCTCATGCAAAGGTTGCGAACACAAAGCTGCATCAGAGCAACAGCACCACCCGGAACTGTCACAATTTTCCTTGATGTTGCTAAAGTCCACGCCAGCATCTCGGAGTTCTGCAAGTTCAGTTTATTTATTTACTCAGCAGATGTTTTGCAGAGGCCACTTGCAGTGTTAGTTCTGTTTACCAAGCTACTTACAGTTAACCCATTTATACATCTGGGTAATTTTTACCGTAAAAATTTACAGTAAGTAGCTTGACCAAGGGTGCTACAGCAGAATTCTGTTAACAAGATGGAGACAATAACCACTGTGCCATCTGTTGCCCCACTAGGCTATTAGATTTGAAAAACATGACTTACACCTATTGCATGGTTTGCTGTTTTGCTGTGGCTCCAGGCCCATGGTATTACCTAAAAAAAATCAGCAACTGACAATGGGGATAATGGGTCTAAATTACATACCATACTTGGAATACACACAGACATGGAGTTCACACACACACACACACACACACACACACACACACACACACACACACACAGAGATGTTAAATGCACTACACTGGTGAAAAGGATTGCCTTTTAGAGTCCCTTACAACCATTCAGGATGTCACAATGCTCAACGCAGTGCAGCAATTTTGAAAAAACCAATCAATGTTTCATTGCCAGCGGCGAGCAATCCCACCGCAGCCCAGCCCTTCCATGCAGTAGCACCCTTCCTGCTGTTTGTTTCTTTGAATGTTAAATCATTTGACCCAAATTTATTTTGAGCCTTTGAAGTCAGCAATACTGTCAAATACGCTGGACACGGTACACAGAATTAATTACTTTTTAAAGATTCTTTTGGCCCCAATCACTGTAAACGGTGTAAAAATATTCCACTGCACATTTCCCGGTGATCGGTGGGGTTCCTCCAGCTACCACTTTTAATAGTGTGGTTTTTCGGAAAGTAAATGACACAAAGTGTTACCAGTCTCCTGGCTCTCACATGCGGTTGTCTTTGTCTAATTGGGAGAAATTCTAGTCTGCGTGCATAAAATTGTCTGTTCGGTTTAGGTCGCAGCTGTCAGGTCAGAACACGGTAGTCCCCCGTCCCCCTTCCCGCAGTCCGGCAGTTTGACCGTGAGAGGTGACACACTGTGTGTCCAGCGGTTATCTGGCCTGATGGACCCCAACCCTCTGAATGTTTTTGTGAGTCACCCCAGGGTCCCCACTGAAGGAAAACATGTCATGGTCAGAGACCAGATGTGACAGGGCTTCTGGAACACCTGCCGAGCAGGTGCAAAGAAGGGTGTTGTTAATATCAGGTGGAACTAAATTAGGGCCCTTCACTGGGGGGGGGGGGGGGTGAATATCTACCTAGAACTGAAGCCAGTGGAGTGTGTGTGTTTGAGTGGGTGCAGGTAGGATTTGCTTGGCCCTCCTATTTTGCTCCTCTGCATCACATGACCAAAATATAAAATAAATAAATATTCTATTATATCTTTCTCTGTTACCCTTTGGTCTGAACCCAGCATTGTTCCGGCAGGTCCTTTCTGTGGATGGATGTCCTTCTGCTCCTGTTTCTTAGAACTGTTATCTTCCGTTGCGCAAAGTGTGAAAAATATCTGGCAGTTTACACTGGAAAATGTATCTGAACAGGAAGTTTTACCAACCAGTGGAAGAAAACTTTAGCCACTGATATTTTCTTTTGTTGAAGCATCATTTACAGTGGATTCAGAAAGTATTCAGGGCCCATTCACTTTCAGCCCACTTTACTGTGTTGTAGATTTAATTTTAATAGGATATTTTTGCACCCATCAATGCACACTTAATAACCCATTATGTTTTCAGTAAAGTTTGCAAATTTATCAAAACGCAAAAACTGAAATCTGTCATTCATACAAGTATTCAGACCAGTTCAATATCAGTTCAATACTTTGTAGAAGCCCCTTTGGCAGCTATTATAGCTTCGAATAGTCTCTACAAGCTTTGCACACCTGGACTTTGGCAGTTTGTTCCATTCTTCTTGGCAGAACTTCTCAAGCTCCGTTACTGTGGATGGGAAGCATCTGTAAACTGCCATCTTCAGGTCTCTCCTAGTACTGGAATCATGCTTAAAATCAAGTGTTTCCACCCAGTAGGAAGTCTCTTTCAAAAAGTACTAAAGTCAGAAGATCCGCAGAACAGATGCCTTCCTTTAAATTTGTCATGATTCTGAAAAATCTCCATCTTAATATAAATTATAAGTCACAGCTGAAACTGACACCTTCCCAGTCATATATTCCAAATCATAACAAATTTAATGGGAATAAGAATGAGAATTCTGCTTTAATCGGTCCTCAGGGTTAACTTTGGATTTCTTGAACCCCTAGAGCACAGTTCTGGTAAAAATGAGGTCCTGTTTCCATACAGGTAATTTACTCAACCTGCTCTATGTAGTGGCTCCATCCCAGTAAGTAAGCAGGTCCCAAGGTATGCAGTCTCTGGCCATATAGCTTCTTTCTTTTGACTGACTCCATGTGCAGAGCTCTTCCCTTAGGAGATCTGAAATGTATAGAAGGTCACACCTGACCCAGCACAGATGCAGCCACATCAGCGGGGCTCTTTATGTGTTTCTTTGTTCAGCAGGGGCAGTGGCAGAGCTCATTTATAAACTGGCAGTCCCTTTGCAGGAAACACCAAATGATCACTATAGTAGAAACCACAGAAAATATCAGAAAAGGAGATGTTTCGAATTAAAATTTAACGAAACGGATTGTCAGTGTATTAAAAAATGCATTGGAATCATAGAGGTAATTTGGGTGCCATGGTTTAGCACCGCAGAGTTTAGAGGTGACGTCCATCAGAGCACGACTGGCTAGAGGCGCTTTTCTCCGCTGCCATTTAACACTTTGTGTAAATCATTTCAAGGGGGATGAAGCGTTTCCCTCCGTGACTCTAATTGCTTCTACTGTTCACAGAAATTGGCTGTTAGTCACGGCTGGGTGCCCCCCCCCCCCAGGCCGCTGTGCACTTGCACGCTTGAGCTCCAGCGCATCCAGGTTGATTTTTTACAATCTAATGGGCCAATCTGAAGCCTTCCTAGAGACACTGAAATCTTTAATAAATAAGTACATGAATATCATTTTCATGGATTTTATTTATTTATTTTTTTTATGTGGATGACATTGGGCATCACATTAAAGCAACGCTGGTGCCTTGAGTGTCTCAGAGTGGTCATATCCACTAAGCAATGTTTTGAGGACGCTGCTAGAATGATGCTTGGATCTTTCAAAGCATATTACTCTGAAATTAACGTATTTTGAGCCACTGCCAAGAAACAAATGTTCACAAACATGGCTAAGAGAAGCTCAGTTGTTTTGGGAAAAGTAACAGGTATCCAGAAATTGGAACAGACAGCTTTAGTTGCCCTCACACTGTTTTTCCGTGGATGCCATATGTTTAGTGACAACCAGTTCACATTTTCCTGTCAAACTGAAGTACGATAAGAATGTGTAATACGCATGTGTCCAGCATTTTTTGCCTCTGCCCAAGCTGAACTGTACCCTGCTCATTTGTCCACACATGAACGCACAAGCTCTTGTTATTGGTGGGCTCCCTGAATTAGTATGATCACACCAGAGAAGCCACGTGTGTGTGTGTGTGTGTGTGTGTGTGTGTGTGTGTGTGTGTGTGTGTCGGTATTGAGGGGGACAGCCTGTCTCTGTAAGGACATTTCCTAGACTGTATTGGAAAACAGGGGGGTTTGTTGGCACATCAGGCAGCATGCCCTCCCACAGCATTGACATGGAATACCATACTTATTGCTAATTGTCATGCTTTACTCTGCCTGTTATTGTATTAGGTTCTCAATAAATGCCTGGAAGGCATATATGTAACAAATGTGATATAGAGTGCTTATGTGGAATCCTTTTTAAGCATGATGGATGTCTTCTGTAGACCTATTGCAGTGATGTGGACCCTCTGAATATATATATATATATATATATATATATATATATATATATATATATATATATATATTTTTTTTTTTTTGGTTAATATTCCGGTAAGTTTTACTGTTTGATATTTGTCAGAATCAGCAAACCTTTTAGAGATACTGGTGTACCATTATCTCATCATTTTCTGTGTGGAAAAATGTAAATTGGGCTTATAACATAAAAATGCTTCGGTTTTGAATTTGCATTTTCCAAATAAACTGCAACAGTGTAATATGCACATTTTGCATTTCATTCACATGACATTCATTCATCACTGACATTCCTATGCAGTAAATCAGTGCATAAATCCTCAATAAATTCGCACTAAATTTCAGTCAGAATGTAAAACCTTACGCTGAGCTAGAAGGTTAAAACAAGGCTGGTTTGTGTAGAAACAGTCTACCCATTAACTCCCGTCGGCACCCTACCAGCAAGAAAACCACACTGGCACTTTGTTAGCAGTCAAGATTAACCTGCACTCTCAAGGTGATACCTGGTACCTGGTGGAAAAAATCCCTTAACTGAAGTTCTGCAGAAAACCAATTTTGGGAGGGAAGTATTTGATCATACCCCTTGCCGCGCCCTGGTATCTACCATACGTGTATGCATAATGCACCAAGCACCCATTCACCCATCCATTTTACTAACCTTTCAAAGACTACTTCAAATTAAAATTTTTTTAACCCTCAAAACAGATTGTTTTCTGTGTTTATTCACTACTGTTAAAGGAATAACAAAACTATTTGCTACTTTACTGCACATGCACACTTTTCAAGCTCCATTAAAGCTGTATACTGCTCAAAAGACCTCTTACAGTATAGCAGTGTTTCATCAAAACGTTCCATTTCTGAAGAACACATCTGGAGAACTTACTGAGGTATTACTGTAAACAGCGCTGAATATTTGACGTTCTCTGTGCTAAGTACCTTGTTTACATGAAATTCAAACTGGCAAAACCATGTTAGTTCTGCCTTGTCCATTCCATACCAGCTTCTCTTTCTTCTGCCTATGTAATGACACTGCAGCTCTGGTGGTCCATCTACCCCCAGTCAGCAGTGCACATACTTTATGTTTGTATGTCACAGTGCCTGTATCTACACACTGGGCTGTTTCAGTATCTTTTTTACCAACCGTGGCCTGATTTACCAGAAGTAGCGAAGAACAGATCCCTGAGCCAAGAATGGCCTCATCACTTGCTCAATCAGAGCATGGAAACCAGTGGAGCATGAACAAGGGGGTATGTTGGGGTGTGTCCTTCAGCCCCCAAAACAAATGCATGGAGTCTGCCCTTCTAATAACAGGCCTGGCCGCTGGCAGTCCACCGTACCATGTCAACAACCATTTGCCTCCCCCTAACAATCCCGTCTGTTTGGCTCCCTGTGGCAGCAACCCTAGCCCTATATCCAGGACCTGGTGCTGGGGGAGGGCAGTCTGGGGTGCTCATGGGGTGCTGTCCTGTGGTATTTGATGTACCTGTGGGGAATTTGCTCAGCTCCAGCAATTTAGAGAGGTGATGAAAGGGGTGTTGCAAATTTGGTGATCTCAATTGCTGTACTTCAACTCTGTGTCCCACCTACCAGATCAAAAATAATGTATATTAAATTACAGTGTGTGTTTAAGAGGAAAGAAGTGGTTTATAGTGGTACATATTTCACTGAGCTAGTTTTGTAATACCTGACATTGCACCACAAAAGAAAGTCATAGCTTCCTGTTATTGAACTGATTACTAATACTCTTGCATTTTAGGTATTTGTTATGTATGATATTTTCAAAAAAGCTGGCAATTTTCTTTTGATGATCAGAATATATCCTTTCAACATGCATGTAGTTAGAAAAAGAAAATATGACCTGGATAGTTTAAAAGAAATCCTTGCCTAGCATTTGCTTGCACAACCCTTGGCAATGATGATGATGACAAACTGCAGTTTGTCAGAGCTGTTCAATGTTTGCAGGATTCCTTTTACCAACAGCATTTCAGCTCTTTCCAAAGGTTTTCAGTGCAATGAATTGCGATTAGGACTCATTTTTGGCCAGGTTAACATAGTCCAATTTTTTGGATATGTGCTTTGTATCATTGGGGTCATTGTTCTGCTGAAGAAAGCGTGATCTTCAACCCTGTCTCAGTTCAGAGCGAAGCGTATGGTATGAGTTAAAACCATCACTCCGGATCACTCCAGGTCAGCTTTAAACTTTTTAGATGTTTTCTGAGTTGTTTTTTCAGCAATTTGCACCACCAGTTTTCCCATCATTTCCTGGAAGGCTCTCGACAGTTCCAAGAGCGGCAAACTTCTTAATAACTTGCAAATTGTGGAAATAGGAAAAGGGTGCCAACAGTGTCAGCACAACTTTTCAGTTTTTATACAATTTCCACACATCTTTTTAAGATTATTATTTTTTTTATCCTATGCTGCTCTGTATCAGACAAATGAATGTATATACAGCAGGCCAAAGCTGTTTTACTGTCAACCTTTCCAAGTAATATTTTACATCATGTGCCTAAAATACAAGGGTGTCAATAATGCTGACCAGAATGTATTTTCTTTATTAGTTCCTAAAAGGTTGTGGTCAACATTTCATCTTACATCAGTGTGAAATAAAGCACGACTTTACAGCTAAATGACAGATAAAGTCTTTCCAGGACTCTGGAAGTTATGCTCCAGATCTTTTTTTCACTTCTGTGCCATTTTCAGGGATACACCATGATGCTTTGCATGGTACATTGTCTTGGCAGGAGTCACGCTGTTGCTCTCTGGCAGCTGTCTCTGCAAGATGTGGAGACATACTAAGACTAAGCTTTCACCTGCTCTATGGAGTGACAGGTAGGTGCCAAGACTTAGACAACCAGAGGTGGGAAGGGGTAGACTGGCACTGAAGTAGCATAGAAATAATATTCAGCCTTCTGTTGTGATTTGCCCTTTAGGAATGTGTTTCTGCATATAGCAGCTGCCTTGCCCATTGCACAAAGTGTGGCTGAGTGTAAACTTCCATTTATTTGGCATGTAAGAATGCAACCATGCATGTACTAGTACCACCTCTGTGGTTCCATGACTGCTTCTTCAAGTTCTTCTTCCAAGTGCTTTTCAAGGCCTTCTGTCACATCCGGAGGAAGGGGGCATCTGCAAGACACGGGCAGAACAGAGCAGAGCACAGAGAACCGGAACCGCCCCTGAAGGCGAACACAGGAGAACTGCCGCGGCGGGCAAACACAGGAGAGCCAAAATCGCCACGGCGGGCAAACACAGGAGAACCAGAATCGCCACGGCGGGCAAACACAGGAGAACCAGAATCGCCACGAACACGGCAAAAGTCAGAGGACTGAGCGCCGGGCAAAGAACCGGTGGCGCTTTTAAACAGTCTGCGATTAGTGGCCCCGCCCATCATTGCCGGGGCAGGCAGGGCGACTGCGCACACAAAAGTCAGCTAAGCTGAGGGCGTGACACATTCATTGTGTTGCTGCTCATAGCCTGCTGGTAGCACTGACAAAATCACCCATTTATGACTCCATCGCGGCTTAGTTCATGTTACAATGCAAAATCAAAAGTCTTGCTTTCCCCAGATAATAGGAAATATTGTTTCTGTTGCGAACCCTGCTGTAAAGTATAATTTTATAATTTGAGGGCCATTGGTGAAGTGCAGTTTAACAGCCCTCCTATCTTAGTAAAATCTCTGAAAATGGACTGCGACACCTGAAGTGAACCCCATGGTGACCCATGCTTGAGACTAGCCCAGCAAAGCCATATACCAGACGAGACATTCCTACAGGGATCAATCCAATAATCTCACCTGGATCTACTGATGTCATGCTAGCACACAATTAGAGTGGCTACCTCTTCGGGTCTAATCTGTTCTCTACAGCTCTGTTTCTCCATCCCCATGGGAGTTCCATGTGTGCAACTAAAGCTTTTCTCCAGGGGAAGCCTTCAGCTGCCCCTCATGCATTGGACTCACATGACACACCTTCTAGGGTACAGATAAAGCACATATTGACCACCAACACCAGGAAGTTGGCTCAGACTGATTGGCCACGCAGCTTATCCTTTATCAATCCCCAAACTTTCACCCATCCATTGGAGGGATCAATAAACTCTCTTTTTCTCAGTGGGGTGCCTCACCAGGATTATAAGTCAGCTGTTATCTCCTGAACAGTAAAGATCACAGCAAATAAAATACTTTTGACTTATTTATTTTTAGATTGGCTTATAGGATCTACCAAAGGCATAAGGGGCACAACATATTCAAGGTCATAAGTGGCTGCATGACACTAATAGCAATAGGATTTCTTAGAGCACAAGTAATGGCACCTCAGGCTTATTTAGAAAAATTTCAGTCCTTTTTTTCCATTATAAATTATAAGGACAAAGCAAGGACAACAAATCATGACAAAGTGTCTTACTGGGCATTGTTGGGGGGTCTAATATCTACATGTCAGTAACCATACTGAATGCATCCACTAGGTACAATAAAATGGATGTCTTGCCTGAGTGATGTTAACTGACACAGATTTCCTTACAAATTAGCAAATAATTTAGAATACAGTACATTGCACCCTTGAGCAAGATACTTTGCCTGAATTGCTCCATTAGAAATGATCCAAACGTGCATATAGATCATTGTGAGTAGCTTAACATTGCTTACACTTTCTGACCTGCTCTCACTAGATCAGATCTGAGTGTTATACAAGGGAAGAGTACATTGGAGAGGTAAAGATAATGTTCAGCCTTAGCAGTCTTAGTGATGTGGAGAACAAAACTTCCGGGCAGAACATTTCGTATTGCCACGTTTGGGGACTCTTGCATTAACATAGAGCGATGATGATTCCTTTGTTCCTGCACTGGCTGGTCTCATTTTATTTACTCTATTCTTAAAGAAATACACAGAGGACTCTCTTTACAGCTAATTCAATTAACCCTTCAACAGACCTGTTTGGCAGAAATGACTCCTTTACTCCATCCAAACCATCTTCTAACCTTAATCTCACATAGTTCTGGCACATCCTCAGTTTTTGTTATTCATCTGTAAGCACTTTGAATTCATTGCGCCTGCCTCAGCTTATCATATAGATTAGTGTGACATTTGAAAGGCACCATAAATCAATTGCAGTACCCCCCCCCCCCAAAGTCACCGTGAATGCCACCACGACTTCCTGTGGTTAATGCGTCCAAAGGCTGTCGCATTGTCCAGATGAGGCCAGTAAGCACAACCACATAATGTAGTCAAATTGCAGTCATTGTCATTGAAAGGGCTTAATGGACTGAAACATTCATTGTCATTTAATTGGTTTAAATATCCAAAACATCTTACTCTGTTTTCTAATGTTATAAAGATAATATATTTTATTATTTACAGTACATGCTTAGGAGAGTTTTTTTTTTATTGTGAAAAAGAATATATATAAAATAATATTTTTTAGTATTGTAGATTTTTTAAATACATACTGTTAATGACACCATAGTCATAAGGCCATAGTCGCAACAGCTTTACAATTTTCTCTCCTACCAGGAAACGGCTGGAGACAAATAATGTACTTAATGCTCGTGGATGACACCCTCTTGAATTTACCAGTATAGGAGGTTATTATTGTTCCTTTAATCATTCTGTATTATTTTTAACCCGATGAAATGCATCACTGGCACTGAAACACAAAATGCACTGCAGAACAAAGTGACTCTGTACTTTAATAAACTAGAAAATAAACAGTTACATTAGGGAAGTCTATCAACAGTGGCAGAAGATGTCAGTGTCAAAATGTGTTTTTTGCATAAAGGAATTTTCACCGGCTCAGCATTTCACAAACCAATATCACTCTCTATAAAGCTGATAAACCGCACAAAATGGCATCATTTGTCCACGGATGTAGTTTTTCCAGCCCATGAGTTGCACAGCACCATCGTGGGAATTCAGCTTGATGGTGCATCGCATTTGCTCCAGTGACGCAAGTGCACACTTCCTTTGGGATTCAACCTGAAGAGATACTCCATCCTAATGAATCTGTTCTCCAGAAAGTTGCCCCGTGCAGCCCACAGCCTCCAGAACAGAGCAGGCGGGCCACCTGCCAGCCTGTGTTGACAGTCCTCCTGGAAAGCAGCAGGCATTCAGTAGGTAATTACAGCCCTGGGATGTGCAGTGAAGCCTGAGAAAGTGCGTTGGCAGTGTAAACATAACAAAAAGTGGACCCTTTTAGCTGTGTGCACTGGTTATGCTATAAGGATAGATAGCGGTGACAAGTGTGACAGTTCCAATTTCTCTCTAATATTGACATATATCTCTGCCTTTGATTTAAACAGATAAGATGCACAAATTTAATTAAGCCACTTTTAATGTGAAAATTAAATATTTTAGCTTCCAAAGCGTTAGCTACCCCTAAGGAAAAAGTCCCCTGGCAGAGACGTTTTTGACTGCAATTGCGATTCTTTTTTTTTTTTTTTTTTTTTTTAAATTTCCCAGATTTAAGCTGTACAGATGAGCTTCGGAAACTACTTGGTAGATGAGTAGAGGTGGCTTTTTTATTAATGTTTTTTGATTATGTCCAACCCTGGGAAATACGGGATGTAAAGCGAAGTACTTCTCGAAGACAGAAGGTCCAGTTCTGTAACCACCAGGGTCCATGTGACCATGAAGACTAAGCACATCTGCAAATAGAGGCCAGCCTGAGAAATTGGTGCCATCAGTGAGAAAGGAACAGGTTTATTATCCAGACTACACATTTTTGCAAATAAGCCAGATGTGTAGTCTAGTTTGTGACCTGTTCCTTTGCCGTGAGCTTGAGCTAGAGCTGCTACAAGGCGTCTTTGATGTTTGTCCCACCCGGGTCCACGTCCCCCCTTTCATTTTCTTTCTGCCGTAACAGGTCAGCAATCGTAGGTAAACAAAAGCTCCTGACCAATTTAAGATTCTGAACAAGCCGGCTGGCAATGCCGCATGAATCATACAGTGCCTGTGTACAGATCGAGCCCCCCAAATACAGCAATCGATTTGGCATCTCAGGTCAGACGGTAAACAAAGATGAGGGCCAGAGAAGCACTTTCAATAAGTAAACACCGAGTCCAGCGAATGATGGGTAGTGAAATAACCGATAGGAACGGTGCGGTTTTAAAGACTTGTGGTTGCGTCCCCACAGCTTGTTATGAGATTCCAGTTTTTTTTTGGGGGGTTTTTTTTACACTCAGCAATTCATTGTCTGTGAATTTCCCTATGAGAAGAATATGCTGCCAGGGTGATTATGTATGTATGCACAGTATGTTTGCAGTTTTGTTACCACTGCAACAGTAGCAGTAGGATGGCTCTCTGCAGCATCCCAGTTCATGCAGGGTTTTGCATCCACTCCAGTTGTGCATGCACCACGACAAATACAGGAAGAGTGGCTGCTTCATACAAAGAAGCTCCCCTGCGAGATCAATTAATAAAAAATGAGCCTTGGAGCGAGCAGGTTCGGCCTTATTATCCTCAGATCCAACTCAGAAGCCACTCTGCCCAAAGACCTCTGAGGGATCACATGCTGTTCATCCCACCTTCCTCACAGCCATGGCTATAATTAAAGGCAAGGAGCAGCATTACACATCCATGGGGCACCCAAAGGGACACCGGCATGCTATTTTTTATAGGCACTTTGGGCAACATGGGATAAGAGGAAGTATTGTCCGTGTGTGTGTGTGTGGTAGTAGTGCCTGCTTCGATTCTGCTTGCAACAGTTCAGCAGTATTCCACCTGCTCCCCCCCCCCCCCCCCCCCCCCAGGGCCCGGCATCTTCAAACCACCTTTGTCAAAATGCGCGTTTGTCACCTCAACAGCTTTGCCTTTGCGCACGGAGGGGCAGCCCTTCTGCTTTCCGTGACACCCCGATCGCCTATGTTCTGCAAAGAAATGTCACAGCTGTCAGCAAACATCGGTGCCTAAAGTGCGCTGTGTGCAGTTTTATCCCGGCAAAGAGATGTGTTTCGGGGCCATGAAATATAACGCGTGCGTCTGTATCTCTGCTAATAGCATTACCTTTAGCGTGCATCTGATTTGCCTCTCCTTGAGTGTATCGTCATGGAAACTGCAACAAGGATGATAATTAAGCCCGGGGGTTATTTTAAACATTGCATGCTGGTTAGTTAACACAAACACAGCTCAGGCTCTGACCAGATACTTGCGAGTATGAGTGTCCCGTGATCCATTGGCATTTAAAGAAAAGACGGTATTGGCGTGCACTTCTTTCTCGTACATTAATAAATCCCCATAAATAATCAATGATGTTTGTGCTTAACACGCCGTAGCTGCAAAAACAAGGGCAATATTTAGATGAGCATTTTGAGCTCGGTTTTCCGCTTCTTGTCAAGCCGCACCCTTCCCTCTCACATGCTGAGGTGTGTCAGCAATTAAACAGGCGCTTTGGTCCATTAAGAAGTCCATTATGTTTAACAGCCCGCGTTGCGCCGCTGACATTCATGCTCTGAAATGTGTCGCGGTGACAATGCAGATGTCGACCTGCTGACTGAGGCCGGTGCTCCTCCGAAGAGCTTAAACCGGGCCTGTTGCCAGCAAGAAGTGTGTGCACCGCATGGCTGTCCGTTTCGGGCCAAACTGCCCAAACTGCTTGACAACTGGTGCAAGGTTTTTGACTGTGTGCATGAATTCTGCAGGGGGTTCTTCCATGCACAAAGTAAATTTTGGAGACTGTTTACCAATACATACTCATAACCTAAAGGTTGCTGGTTTGAATCCCGAGAGGCCCTGTTTAAGTACTCTTGAGCAAGGTGCTTATACTGAATTGCACTGTTAATATATCAGGCTGTACAAGTGGGTGTACTTTCCGTGAATGAAATGGTCAGCCGTGCAATTAAATGATCATGTTTGTAATAACATTCTCACAAGCTTTGGAGGAAAAGCCCTGCATGTATTTGTTATGAAAAACTCACAACGATTACTTTAAAATGAATGTAGCATCAGAACGCCTCCTCTACTTCCCACCTGCTTTTACATTTACATTTATTCATTTAGCAGGTGCTTTTGTCCAAAGCAACACACATTTCAGAGTAAACAAAAGTGCATTTTACCTTCAGATGCAGAAGCACGATTGTCACATTTAAGGCCACCTTGGGTAATTTGACTTTTTCTTTCCAGTTTTGAATAAAATACATTACATAAGTAGCTGCATATAGAATTGATAGGCAGTATTTTTAATGTACTGAAGGTTCATGATAAGTGGCAGAAGAGATCCTTTTTGTGCTCTCATGTGTGTGCAGAAGATCAAGATAATGCACGCTGTTTAGTGTATCATATAAATACAGGCCAATGGTTGGAACCACAGCACCTGGATACCACAAACACACCATAGCAGATACTGTCGTTTCTATATTTACTATACAATATGACACTTCTGAGCCATAACAAGTTATACTTTAAAACTTTTTTTTATACTCTAGATCTTTAACAGTTGCTTAAAGTCTTAATTTAAACTGCCAGTCTAAAGCAGCAAGCCTTAGATCGGTATGTAGAAGTACAATTGAAAGTGGAAATGTTGGTAGTCCAAGAGCTTAGCAGAAAACTGCCTTCCTTTAGAAAACAAGTGCTGACAGAACCATCTTCTTTCACACCATCACTTTACTCTGTGGATGATCTAGGCCTGTGTTCTTCATTGGCCTTTCAGAATTCATGTGCTTTTTTCACCGCGGATTCTCATTGCATGGTTAGGTGGACAGGCTGCTGCTCTGGCAGGAGTTATTTACGTTCTTAGCCACCCCATCTGATGAAATGGGGGGTGGACAGATGGTCTGGGGCAGTCATTCGGACACTAGCAGCCATCACAGCCCCTTTTCCCGTCAGGCTGGAGGTGTTCACCAGCTGGGCTTGTCAGCCCGACGTACTGTGGGTTGTCTGCATCTGTAGAAGGGGTATGTTGTGGGAAAGAGCTTTTTTTTCACGTGCTCATAGAAACACATACTGTACACATACTGACACCAACAAACATATAAATATACTCAGACATACTCACATGTATGCACGCAGCCAGTTTTGCACATTAAAATTCTCCTGTGCCCCCTCCTCCATCAATGGGGTATATATACATATATGTACAAAATCTTCTTTTTGGCCTTTTGTTCTTCACAGGCATATATTTACATATGGAAATAAACTCTCTCTCCCTTGTCTCCCCCTTTTGTGCGTGACTGCTTTTGACCTCTGAAATCACTTTATTGTAAGAAATTCATGCCGGCTCAATCATGCACTTTTCAGCACTCTAATTATTACCGTGGATTTTAAGTATTTTTATTAAAATGAATATAACCCTAAGGCACCTTCCAAATGTACAGTCTGGATGCGCTGTGTAATTAAATGTAATTGAACCGTCTCAACTGAACACTTCCCACAAGCCCGATTTGTCCTCCTTGCCAATGTCAAAGACACCGTGGGCCCTGCGCCGGCTTTGACTGCTGCTTTTTTCCCACAACCTGTCGTCTCCTGGACTCTTTGAGCGGAAAGCCATTTGCTAGTATTAGCAGCAACCACCAACTGTGTCATTCTTAACAGTGAAAGGGCTTCAAAATAGAAAGTTAAAAACTGCAACATCATCTTTTGATGTTGAGTTATTCATTTTGAGCCATGTTTAACACAGACCATTATTTTTTAAATAATCCATTTTGTATTGTAACCGACATGTCTGTACTGTGCAGATAATTTAGAGCCCATGGCTCACAGCCATCAAAACCTGAAAGCTTGAAAACCAAACACATGTGGGGTGCGGTGGTTAGAGCTGTTGTGTTGTAACCAGAAGGTCCTATGTTTGAATCCTTAATCCTCATAAAGCACATCTGATGAAGGTGTTTAACCTGAATTACTTCAGCAAAAAATTGCCCTACTATATAAATCGGTTATGGTAAGCAGTCCTGCATTCTATACTTAACAGTGGGAGTTGCTTAGGGAAAAAGTGACAGCTAAAAGAACAAATAATAATGCACATGTTAAATGTGTTAGTACCCAACCACTGCATGACTTCCTCTTTGATAAAATGTTCTACTTCTGGATTGAAGCAATTCAAAGCCATAAAATCACCACAGTCTAGCTATTTTGCCATATAATTTAGGCCTTTGTTATTATAAAATAAAAAACATCCTGAGGCAAAATGTTATAAAAAAAAAGCTCTTATCCAAAAATGAAATTAACTGAATGTGAACTCTGCACCATATACTGTAAATAATCATTCTTCAGGACATTGGCACTTTCCCTTAAATTGTTCATTTATTAAACACCTTAATGAGCCTCATTCTACCCCTGTTGGCAGAAACTGCAGTCCATTGTTTGCAGACTGTGTGACGGTGCCCCCCCGCAAGTGTCTATTTCTAAATACAAACAGAGCATGCACGGAACTTTCTAAAACACAGTTGTAAATTTGTACATTTTGAAAAAGAAATGGGAATCGCATTTAATAAAAGGCGAGTTGTTCACTAAACATGTTGTGGTGTAAAGTATGATGCTTGTTTCTTTACACACAGTGTGAATGGAGTGAAAGCAGCAGCAATGGACTGTACTGGTTTTACATTTTTCTTGAAGCACAGTATTAAATAAAGAAACCAATAAATATATAAACAAAAGCATCATTTAGGATACGAAGAGGTTGCTCAGCAAGCTGGGTTCATTAGCTGAGAGAGAGAGAGAGAGAGAGAGGGAGAGAACAGAGCGTTAAATGGTAAAAGTGGCAGTGGTTGTAAAAAATGCGCTCGGTTTTGCATGACCAAGAAAGGGCTCAGTGACATCACGTGCGATGAAAGCAATTGTTAATATCTCAGAAAGTAAAAATGTTAGAAGGATGCTTTTGCAGCTCCAAAGGGCACAAACGGAGCACTAACAAATGCACCCAGTTTTGTGCATCTTGGCAGTTGTAGGGGACGTGGGTGACATTATGCACGATGTAAACAATCATTAATATCTCTGAAACGGAATGTGATAGAGCAGTGGTTTTAACGGCACAAACTGGCACAAACCGGCACAAACATAGCACTAATGAATGCGCCCAGTTTTGTGCATTTTTGTGGTTATGGGGGGGCGAGTGATGTCACCTGGGATGTGAACAATCATTAATATCTCCGAAACGGAATGTGATAGAATGATGGTTTTAACGGCAAAAACTAGCACAAACATAGCACTAACAAACAATAAGGTTTTTATTTTTTGTACCATTTGTTGGGGGGCCAGCTTCATATAACCATGTTTGCATGCTGGTGTCACATCACCTTTGTCGGTCCACTTAGTTATTCGCATGGTTTATTTTATTGCTGTAGTCTTGCTGATTCCCAGCTCTCTATCTTCTTTCTTCTCAGAAATATACAGTACAGACATCCCTCCAAATCTTGGCTTACCTGGCAGACGTTTCAGCGTGGGTGCAGAGCTTCACCTCTAGCTTAACTGCTCTGAGACTAAGCCGCTCTGTACTCCAGCAAAGTCTTCCCTACTCTCAGGCTCCTACTACTCTGGGAAATATAAGGGTGATCAGCTCTGTCCATGTTGGGTGCAACTACATGTGAAGGCCTTGCTGTTATCTAGAACATTACATCTGAACATAACATCATAACAATACAGCTGATTATTTTTCTCTGCATCATGTAAAGGACACACCCTCATCTAACCTGTTTCACCACCTGGATCCAGGTGCAGACATTGGTGATCCCAAGGCTGAACTACTGAAATTGCCTGCCTAGCTGGACTCCCACATTGTGCCATCAGACCACTCACCGACAATGCAACTACAGCAGAGCTGAAGTCTCCTGTTCTAACACCACTCCAGTCCATATTTTTCATTTGAGCCAGAGTCAGATTTAAGACTTTGAAGCATAACACTTCCCAACACACCTGAGAGAGTAGTTCTCTTTAATTTTCACTTGAGAGCATTTTATTCTTCAGCTTATGGTCACCTGACCATGCTGTTAGAGAAAGCAATACGTCTTCAAATTGCTAAGGTTTTGCCCCTTGGTGACAAAATGACCTCTTGACTTTAGGAAAAAAGGCTGAGTATCCTGAAATCTTCCAAAAAAGACTGAAATCCCACCTCCTCCGACTATTTCGCACACCAGAAGCTTGAAACCACATTCACATTTCACACTTTTTTAACTGACACTTCTCTCAATGCTCTACTGCTTATAATAATTTACCTATTTATACAGCCGGTAATGTTAACTCTACCAATTCAGGGAAAAAACTTTGATGTAGGTATAGCTGGAGGTGGGATTCTACCTGTGGTAGTCTCCAATACTATGCCCTAACCACTATGCTAAATGTAACTGTAAATATAAATCTAATATATCAAAAAATGGTAAATGAAAATGAGATTTCACAACAGCCACCTTTTTGTCTTTACCAAAGTCAAATGGATACTGATAGACCCAGAAAGGTAAATTTGGATGTATGATGATGATCCAATTTGCTATGCTTACACGAAGGTAGCCAAGGCACATATGCCATGAAAATTGTCACTGTTACCTATTTTTCATATCTTCTGTATGTCAGCCAAAAATACATCCTTCTGAGGTAGCTAGTCTGACAATGGATTTCCAACAGCAGTCATGTGTCTGCTGGAATTATATGAGGATGGATGCTGGGGGGCTTTGAGTAGTGTCAAAGATAAGCATCATAAGGTCATCACAAGGGTGAAAGGTGCTAGAAGTGGGGGCTGGTGAGATCAGAGAAGATTAACCAAGTAGAAACCAGCATGTTCACACTAAAGCAGTGTTATGGTTTACTCACAGCTCCAAATGCTGCATTTAAAAGTGGCTAAAGGATGACTCCTCTGTCCTCTGGGAAAATCAAAATCTTACATAGAAGTGCTTGGAATGCAACTTGGACTGAACTTGTGTACATAGTGGGTAAACTGCACAGCTGACAGAATCACTCATCCTAACAATGTCTAGAATATCCTGGGACCAGGAAAAATCCGTGCCTGTCACTTCTCGCCTGCAGGACATGTGCAGGATTAATCCCAGCATATTGCTGTTGCTCAGATGGCTGATATCCTGAGCAAATAAAATGGCCCTTCTAATTATATCATGGGATTTTAGATCTATTTCCTGTACATGCTCTATGGACTTTTAGCAAACAGTTGATTTTATACTGTAGAGCATAAGAAATTGCAATTGTAGGACATAAGAAATCCATCACAATATAATGAAACTGTAAGGGAAGCGGTGTAGAAAGGGAAATGGCATTTATTATCCTTTGGTGACTTAAAGAGTAAAGGGTGAATTAAGGTTAATGATGTGTTTGTTATGGACTCAGTTCCAGTGGGAATGTAAATTATATGACTACTGAGGAGTTTTTAAAATGCTGAAAACTGAAGCAGTGATACAGCAGGGCAAAGTCTGGCTTTCATTGTCCATGGGGACAGAGCCACCACAGGCCAGTCAATCACTAGGGGGTCGTCATTGCTATGTTAGACGTCACTAGGTCAGTTAGAAGTCACTCTGAGACGGATGGGATCTTTCTGACCCTGCGCTAAGCATGTCTAGGGCTCCTCCACAGTAAGCAAGTAGGAGAGTTAAAGTCCATTCGATGTGGTTCAGGTTCTGATGAAAGAAAGCTTGAAGTGAGGTGAACAGGGCACCTTGGAGCATGGAGATCAAAGAAGGGGTACAAACACAGTCTGAGGCAAAAGTGGGCAGATGCAAGGGTAGAGCCCTTCTGGGAAATCTGCCGAGTTGACAGTGAACACCATCCAGCTCCTGTGAACTCTGCTGCAATATCTAATCTATTAGTGCTTCCAGAAGGAAGTGGAAGTTACGAAGGTAGCCCTTGCCTCCCTGGCATGATTCTGATGGTATGGAGACACTCATTGGAACCTGCCAGCTTTTCAGAACAGGGAAATTTGGTTAGACTGCTGCTGCAGAAAGTTATCGAGACCATATGACTTGGTTGCCTCTGTTGGTGGTCCTATCACTGCTTCATTAGTGGCACATAATGGGGGTGAGTTTACTGTGTGCCTCTGAAGTGCAGCCAAAGTGGCTCTACAATGGAAAATAAGCCTTTTGAACAGTGAAACACCATAGCCACTGACAGTTCAGTTTCCTTTTCTCCAAACTTTATCACATCACCGAGGCTTGGTTTTACTTCACAAAACTTGCTAACCAAACTGAGGTCTGATTTCTCTTCATAAATTTTGACAAGCATGATGATGCTTGATTTGCTGTTATGAAACTTTCAAAGCAGGCCGAGGTTCAATTTCTCTTTTGAAAATATGCTGATTTCAGCCTCCTGGTACTGGCAGAAGAGAAAAAGTGAAGTCTAGCGTTGGGCGCTACGGGTAGGCACCCCTATTGGAAGATGTCGGTTTTTCGTGTATGAATAGTTAATTGGTGCCCAACCATAGACAGGACTGTGTGTTGTGCTGTCAGGGTTTGCTTCGTTCCACTGCGTTGTTAAAAGGAGGGTTGGTTAACCAGCTTCAGTCTGTGCGTGTTTAAACAGCGGCTGTTGCATTGCCCTGCTTGGCTGTTATCTTCTCCTGCTGCACTATGTTCAATGAAAGGCTGTGTTATGGAGATCAACATGATGTCCTCATTTCCTCCATCTGAGCCCAGATCAGTACTCGCTACAGAAGTACAATTGAACACATGTGCAAGACACCACCTGAGTCTTTTCATCACATTGAAAATCATAATAAATGCAAGAAAAATGTGGAGTGAACTGTTAACCACACATTTTTTATTTCATCATCGCAATAATAACATTTTAAATGAAAAAGTAGGTACTTTGCTAGACAGTCATTCCCTTCCAAGACCTCAGTTGGTGATTTCAGTGTTTATAATTTATAGCTGGAGCTGTCTTTAAGGAACCATTTATGGTAAGGCATGATCCTCCTCTACAGTTTCTCCCAATATGTTTGCCTTTTTTCACACAGTACATATCACAAAGCTCCAGGACTGACAGTCCCCAAACAATGCTGCTTCACTACTAAAAAGCATCCACCTGCATGCACATTTACATTTGCTTTTATTTATCAGATGCTTTTCCAAAGGGGCCTACAATTCAGACTGACAAAATTCCCAGAAAACAAATGCAAAATGAGGATGAAAGTAAAATTCTAAGTAAATAAAATTGCATTTCGGTGCAGATGAAGAGCAAATGGAAGATAGGTGGCACTCATGTAGTATCACAGGCAGGCAAGGAATCGCTCTGAACTGTGGGAGACCCTGATTACTAATATAACAAGTGGTCCTCATCTGTTGCATGGCAACTGATGTGTACAATTTGGCCACACACAACTAATATTCACACTATTGTCCTATGATTTCATGAATGCGTTCTAATGATGATGATAGTTGTTCCCACATGTCTAGAATGGAATAACAGTATATAAAATCACGATAACAGCTTTCATTTGCAAAAGAAACAAGTGTGTCCTGAGAGTTTATCTGAATATCTGATTTTCTCAACAGTTGAATTAAAAAGAATGCCCCCTTCTGAAACGGAAACATCTTTATCAATTTAAATCCACCAGCCTGAAAGCAGTAAAATTCATCCAAGTGCTGGAACTGTAAAATCCAAGAGTTCTCATCACTTTTATATATACAGTATATACAGTATATACAGTGTGTGTGTGTGTGTGTGTGTGTGTGTGTGTGTGTGTATATATATATATATATATATATATATATATATATATATATATATATCCCTGCATTCAATATAGATATATGATATATGGATCTTGGATATAAAACATACAACATGATAAATCACTTTATATATAAAACTGGGAAATTTGCATAAGCATGTTTACAACCATATATGGTCACTGTTTTCATTGCAATTCAGCCAAAGGTTCAATGGGTTTCTGTGCACAAGGAATCTAGCATATCAACAAAAAGTTGGGAACTTGTCACAAGTGTAACTTTGATTATGAAAAGGTCGAAAATATGTGTTGTACCTCCAAAGAGTTACTGGTGTAAGCATATTACTGCATCTTTCTTAAGCAATCGCACTACCTCTTGTTTTGTTAAACCCCACTGCACCGAAAACAATTCAGCACCTATAAATGTTTCACATTACATCCTGAAAATAAATTGTCCGCTTCTCGTGCGGATAAATCCATTACCCCTAGAGCCTGGGTGTTTGAGAAGAAGGAGTTACACCGTAGAGTGTGCAGAAAGAAGAATGTTGAGGAAAGCTGCAACTGGGGGCAGCAATGATTTTACTGCTCCCTTTTGAGCTCTGGCTGGGATTCAGCACCGTTAAACCACTGTTTCTCTGCTAAAGATTTTCCATTTGTGGTCAGTCTGCATTCCATTCACCACAATGGGATCCTGCTCCCTTTCCCAAGCCACAAGCTAGACTAGTGAGGTTACACACAGTCCTCAGACAGATGGGACTTCCTTATTTCTGTCAAAACTTAATTTTCATTAACACTGCAATACCATTTTCCCATTTAGCTGACACTTTTGTCCAAAGTGACTTACAATATTTTGACATGCAAACAGCTGGGTATCTTTTACTGTAAAAATTCTGGGTAAGGACCTTGATCAAGGCCACTAAGGCAGGTGGTGGGATTTGATCCTGGGTCCTTCAAGTGCAAAGTGGCAGTATGCCAGATGTTTTTAGAAGTTTATTGGTTCGTGTCCCAGGAGATTATCATTCTACTATTACCAAAAATTACTTTTTTGAAAAATCAAGCTGCATACAAAATACAAGCAAAGATAGTTTTATCTCTGCTGCTTTGGAAAGGAACATCCAGTGGAGGGAATGAATAATGTGCAGTAAAGGCGGTGGGTGTGGCTGTGTTATTCCCCAACCTCTGGCTACGGCCATTGGCCTGTCAGCCTTATTGGCACTATGGCCGTTTTCACAGCTCCACGCCCAACATCTGGCTCATTAGTTTTCCTTACATAGTTTCTCTGCTGGACGCCCTCTCTGCTCAACAGTCAACAGGGAGGGGGTCCTGCATTCAGGGCTCCTTGTTATTGTTCCAGAGCTTGGTGCTCTAACTAATCCACGGCTGGCTTTAGGATCCGGACTTTCACAAACATTCCCAGGAACCACTGAGCGAATGGGGATAGCAGCATAACCCAGCCCAGCAGTGGGGGATTCCAGACATGTCTGTCAACACGAGCAATGAATGCAAAACCACTGCTCCTGACTCTGAGGTTTTAAACTCCCTTGCTAATACATTCTTCCCATCCACCAAACAGAGTCTCCAGTTAACCTCACCCTGCACACTGGAAACCGCCAGTGTGGTAAAGCTTGGGTAAAGCCCCCTCTCGTGAGTTACAGCTTTACAAGCTGTCTGTAGACCACACCGTATTTGGACCATGTAGAAAGGAACTATTGCTTACAGTTGTTTGTTTGTTTGTTTGTTTGATTCATGAGCAAAATTAGGTCACAGCAACATCCAGGCAGAGTGAGAACACTGAGAAACTGCAACACATCCACTAACAGAGCAAGGACTGACTGTCCAACAGTTATGACCATGTTCCACTGTCTACCAAGTTCCAAAAAGATATCCATACATTCCAGAATTGTTTTGAATTTTCATACAGATCAAATGACGTAAGAAAAATTAAGCATTTCAGTTGTTTGCATTTAAGGAGGGAACTTCAGGTTTAGTCCATAACATTACTGGAATGATATACTCCGCTGTTATCTCAGTAACTTCTGTCATTGCTTTGTATGTATGCTGCTAAAAAGATCTTTAAAAAATCCTCCATATTACAACAGAATACTTACTAACTCGTTTTTTTCAGTCTGTATGTGGCTTGTACATGGCTTTAGTTCATACTGAGAACATTTTTGCAAACTTAAATGTCTCTATTTCTTGTCCTTCATTCCCTATCTATGTGTTTGCAAAGGTTCTTGAACACATAGTATTGACTGGACTGTGAGTTGGTTTCCAGTCTCACCTGTGATGTGGAGGAATAACAGAACTTAGAGGGGCTGTAAAGTTGTGGCCACATTCCATAGCAGTCCATTATTCTTTGCTGCTCTTCTGTGGTAATTTACAGTATGTTATTTCACTATACTGGGCATTTTTTGTATGCAGTATAATAGTTCTCACATTTCAATAATATCCATGCATTGTTTAGACAATTAAGAAGTGATGCAACATAATAGACTGGAAAACCGTATTTGTTTATTGTGTTCCACTGCTGAGGACAACAGCGAGTATAAATAGTGTGGCCACTAGATGTATTTCTACCAGCTTCACACACACACACACACACACACACACAAAATCTGGCTTGCTGTGAATTACCACATGGAACCTTGCTGGCATTTCGGTGTTGGGCTGTGCCAGCAGGCAAACACACATGCTGAGGGAATGCTGACTCTCAGGTGAGACACAACTTGGCCCACAGTTTTGAGTGACAGGGTACTATGCACACCTGCACTGTGTGTCTTGTGTTCCACCCTACCTTTACCCTGCCAGCTGTGGCTCTTTTGCTCAGTGCCTATTACAAGATAATACCTATTCAAATTGTAATAATCGCAGCCACTTTCCTGAGCTAATGCTTCTCCCTGCCCTCCATTAGAGTTAAATGTGCCAGTCCACTTGTGAAGAAAATACACCGTCGAAATCATGGGGATGCATTAGACCCAAGTGGAGGACCAATTAAAAATAATACAACCCTGTTTGTGGCCTGTCACAATTAATACATTTATGCCTTTCGGAATAATTTGGAGAGGGAACATGATGCCATTTATCTCCATTTTAGATCTTCTGTAAAAAGTTAATGGAGTCATTAACTACACAAGCTCTTTAACTGGCTGCATATGTTGCCAGGATTTCCATTTGACTTGATCACTTTATAGACAAATGACAAGCATTCATGGTCTTTGCTGATGATTGTTGTGTCTTACAAAGGAGGAGACAAAACTCAAGCATTTATGCACCCAGCCACAGATAAGGCTGTTAAGCGCAAAGCTACAATAATACAGCCCAATGGGGGGTTCTCAGCAACGGTTTTCGCCGTGGGAGAACAGATGGATGCAACCATTTTTGTGTTTTTCCCTGTTCAGCAAAGTGTTTTTATTTCTTTGGCATGGCATTATAAGATAAGGCACTTTCATACATGATTTGTGCTGAGTTAAGCTATAGTTTGCATGCATTTTGAACAGAGGCCACATTTAGAGAGATTGTTCTATTGGATTCTTAAATGTTGGAAAGCTGTTACACAGCTTAACAATTTATGAGGAAGAAATGGTTATATGAGCGGTATGGTGTTATTGACACTGGTATTATTCAGGATTTCAGAAGTTATATTGAGAACGGTATGCAGATTCTGTCCAAAAAAAAAGAGTAGTTTATTGCTCCTTATAAAGAGCTGTGGTGATGAACCTACAGTGAAACAGCAGCTGTGGGAAATAGTGTGGATTTTGGCTGGAGATGCACTGGCACCTAGTGTAGAGAATTATATTCTAGAAAAACACCATTTAAAGCAGTTTCATTGTTCAGAATGGGATGCCTTTAATGCAACTGTAAGTGATAAATGCTGTAATAATTATGAAATTAAAACAAAACACAGCTATAGCTTTTTATACAGTATATACAGACTATAAACAATGACGACAAAAAGTGGATGTAGAGATTTTATACAGGTGAATTTTTGTAAATCTCACACAGCATCTGACGTCACACGGTGGAAATTCAAATTGAAAATTGTAAACTAAATTTTTAACTTCCCCAAATGCTATTTTTCATTTCCTCGAAGCATTCACCTATTCATCATTTTATGATAGAATTTGACACAGCCCTGCTGTATTGAAAAGAATGAATGGTTGCGGAAAAATGCTTGATGCACGGATATAACGACTGTTATACTGCAAGTCCCGATGCATTTTAATTTAAATGCGCTTGTTTGTTTGTAGTAGCCAGTTTGCTAGTTTTGCGACAGGGGTTTAAGCTGTCACACGATGTAGTCTATTTGCTTTTAAATGTGTTAGCGTGACAGCTAAGTGCTACCTCGGACTGAAAGGGAGTCCCACTCTCAGCGTCCAGGATTGACCGCAGCGCAAAGTCGTACAGCGGGGACGTCGCTACGTTTCTCATTCCGCTCGGTTTGTCCCGCGTCGCGTTCCGTAGCTACGTGACATTTTGCTCGCTTACAGACACGGAAGGTGAACTGAGTGGGACCGAATGATAAACAGGAACGGCTAGAACAAGGTAACAAGTACATTATTTTTTTACAGACGAGGAGGTGAAGTTTTTTAAAATGTGAATTTTAGGAAAGAGCGTTTTTTTCAATGCGGGAGGTTTGTGTGGTGGCGCGAGTTAGCAGGGCACTAACGCTTTAGCCTGTTAGCATCCCGTTACACAATGTGTGTTCAGGACGAATTACAGTAAAAATTACATTCTTGAAGTTGCAGTTTACTACTGCATTTTGGCGAGAGAGCTAGATGAATTGACTTGTTTTTGTTTGTAACGTAGAAATGTATCCTCAGCGTGTTTGTTATGGCTCGTTTCGTTGCGTCGCCGAGAGAAGTAAAACGAAAACATTGCACAAGTCAGAGCTCTTTGAGGACTTTTGAGCAGCGACAGCAATGACAATGCGGTCGTTTCTGTGTTGATGTGAAATCGCGGTGAAAATCTTGGTTAGTAGATTAGGACAAGGTATAACTTTATGAATCCGTCCGTGGAAATTCACACGTACAGCACCATGTAAACTCCACATTCCAGTAAACAAATAACCATTAAATAACAGGAACCATCAGAACACAGTTACGAATTACATTAATGCTAGAGCAAGTGGTTAAGTCTTATTACTACTACAGCTTTAAAAATGGCAAAACATTCCTCCAGCGGTCTTCAGGTGTTACTGTAACCAGGCCCACACCTGCCATAAACCGAGTTACTCTTAGATGGAAAACATTGTAAACGGAGTACTTGTAGGTGACATGACACATCATTTTCACACATGGATTGGCAACCACAGAGTCCACACATTAACTCCATTGAGAATCTTTGGGATGTGCTGGAGTAGACTTTACGCAGCGCTCCGACTCTCCCATCATCAATAGAAGATTTGCAGCTAAAAATTAATGGAACTCTGGATGGAAATAAATGTCATGACATAGCATAAGCTTATTGAAACAATGCCATGGCGAATGCATGCCGTGATTAAAGCTAAAGGCGGTCCAGCAAAATATTAGAGTGTGAGACTTTTTTTTGGCCAGGCAGTGTGCGTGTGTATATATGTTGTACCTGCTTTAGTATGTATGATTAAAAAGTACTGTATTGACCTGAATATGAGGACCGGTTATATTATGTCAGTCTTTGGTTAATGTGGCCTAACTTTGAGCTGCTTTCCTGCAGAGCATCTCGAGGTTTTGCTATATTTCACACTCGCTCGCTCCATTTGATCATTACTGTCGATAATTGACGCCATTGGACGTCAACGCCACCTACTGGTGTTATACGGTATTTTACCTTTATAGGTGTGGTCCTCGAATATAAGACGACCTCATCTTTTTTCGATGTTCTTCCCGGAAAAAATACCGTCTTGTATTCGGGTCAATATGGTATTTCGAGATGGATTTTTTTAAAAAATACACTTTTCTGTTGATTGCATACTTATTAAGTGTTACTTATAGTTGTGAAAATGCTCTGTTCCTCTTCCAGGAAGAAAGTGGGTGGAGGCCGGTCAGTATGGCCAGTGTGAGTAGAACATTCTTCATTGTCACCTCCTCGGTTTCTTTTCCTCAAACCTTTAGTTTTTGGCATGCTTCTGACTTGTTGCTTTCCTGTGTAGGTGCTCTGTAACAGAGCTAGGCTGCTGTCTCACCTGCCTGGAGTCCGGAGGCTTCTAGGAAGACTTGGTGCGACCAGGGGTTTTGCTGCTGCTGACTCATCAGGCTCAGATGAGCCCCACATAACTGTGACGTCTCGCAATGGCGGTGTGTAAAATATTAGTTTTAAAATACACCCAGACAGGGCAATTCAAAAAGAATTGGAACACTTTCAGAAATGTAATACTCAGTAACTAAATAACAAATGAAGATGTGTGTATTGTGCATTTGTAAGAATAAGAAAAAACTTAACTAGACTACGTTTTCAATTTTTTAAAAAAATCAAATGCATAATATTGATGTGCAGTCATCTTCCGTTTGAGTTCAGTTTTGAAAGGATTATTGGTGTACACCTTCCCTTTGACCTACATGCCATTTCTTCACATTACGAGGCCCACAATAACCTACAGTGATTGCTGTAGTAACTGAGTGGAATTTCGGGATATTTTAGCATAAATGGGTGTCACTTTGGAGCTTAGGAACACAGAAAAACGGACACTTTTTTGAGCGCAGATTTAGTTGGATAAAATTTTTTTTAAGATATAAACATTATTGCCAAAAATAGTTAACTTTGAAACAACTTTTTCTAAAATGTTTGATTTTGATGGGACAATGAAAGCCTGTATTTACGTGGAGACAAAAATGTTTTGAAACCTGTTACATCTGGTGTTCCTGTTTATGAGTGTCAGTAAAGTCATACTGTTACTATGGTGATATTAAAGGTGAAATCAGATGACAAACAATGCACATGTTTATGGGGCGAATCAGTCAACTTGTAACACTTGTGAGGGTGAATTTTGTGTTCAGTCATTCTAAATTATATTCAGATCACTCTAGCTTTAAGTTAATTAAGTTTTACAGTGTGTTTACAGAGTTTCAAAGCTTTTTATAGTGTTTTAGATAATATTATTATAGCTGTATCTGAGTTTTTTTCCAGAACTTAACTCACAGTTAAATTAAGGAACATTTGTAATATTTAGCTTTTTTGATGATTGCTTTGAAGTTATGAATAAAACAAGTTGGAAAATAGCTGTCTGGTCTCATATGTGTTCGTAAGTTGGAGACCATTGTATTTACATTTGTACTTAAAAAACCATCACAATAAAACCTTGTGTATGAATTAGGTTCCAGGACAGTGTGGCCAGATGAGACTATGGGTCCATTTGGTCCCCAGGACCAGCGCTTCCAGTTGCCTGGCAACGTAGGCTTTGACTGCCATCTGGAGAAGGGTTTGGACCAAGGGAAGGGCCCGGTCCACAACACTGTTCCAGATGTGTTGTCTGTCCCCTCCAACAGCGAGAGGCACGAATTTGTCCTGGCACAGTTCATTGCTGAGTTCCAGGTAGCTCCAGTTAATATCACTCTGTAACATTAAATTAGCATAAGTCAATATCACTGCTGTGCTGCTCCTTACCTTTGTGAATAACTATTTTTTGTTTGAGCATTTTTTAACCTTTTTATCTTTTTAAATTACTACTTTAATATATGTTAATGTATGTATGCAGCCGCTTTTGATATTTTATTTTTCATTGTGCAGAACATATAATTGTCATTTTTGTGCTCTTTGTAGGGCAAAGAAGTTCCTCCCCATGCTCAGAAAGTCAGCAAAGCAGAAATGTACTTTAATAACAATAATGTGGAGTGTGCAATACAACCCTGCCCAGAGCTGCTGAAACAAGGTACATGTTTGGTGTGTGACTTCAGCATTTGGGGAATAATGGATTTTTTTCTTTTTTTTTAAGGTTTTTAGCAGTGTCGGTGTGTAGAGTGAATACATGTAAACAAGTATTTATGTAAACAGGATGGGATTACCATACTGTTGCACCAGTGTAAAATTTGCCCCAATTTTGTCCTTCATTAATAGATGGTGTAAAAAAATTAAAAGTGAAATGAGCATAACATAATAGCTATAAGACAAAATAACTATGTATTGAATAACATTTATTCACTGGGGACAAAGTACGTTCATTTTAAAAGCTTGTAATCTTCCGAACCTTCAGAATAGCTCGGGTGTAATTTTACGCACGCCCAGTAGATGTCAGCGTTGCAGCGGCAAAGTAATTTAAGTAGCTGAAATACAAACCAGTGTGTCTATAAGGATTATTTCAAGTGAGAAGTTTTTTTTTTCCTTGGCACTAAAGATATTTTTTGCTTTATCAGATTTCGAATTAGTGTTTCCTGAAGCCCCAGCTGCCAGCATGACTGTTGTCATGGTAACACAGAGGACACAGCATGATGCAGACAGAGAGCTGCTTCTAGATAAAGTGAGTAGTCCACTGACAACTCCATGACTATCCTGTTCAGTGTGTAGCTGAACACAAGGGACTATTTAATAGCCACAAAAGGCACTCGTGATATTGTGAGGATCCTGTGTTTGTGAGAATTTTACTGAATTTTGTTAGCATTTATAGAAAAAAGTTATGAAAAGGGTGCGGGTGTATTCTTGTGCATGTGCGCATTGCAACCGATGATATGAAATTATAAAATGGTATTGTATATTTCAAGTCCTACTTTATAAGGATTGAGGAATATGGATTACATTAAAATAGAACTGTTTTAAGGTAAAATATTAGTCTCATCCAAAAGACAAAATCCTGACAGTAGTGTCTTTTTATGAGTCTTACACAGAGCAGATATTGGCATTGTCTTGGAGTGGGAAAATATATCAACCCTTTGTGCTTTCAGGGAATTTTGTAATGGGTATAGGGATCATAAATGCTATTTAAATATATAGACTTTGTAGTATAGTTTGGCTCTTCTAAAACATTTGTTGACAACTTGTGGGAAGTACCTTTTTACTCTGTATATAGCGCTGAACAACTGCCAGATGCACAAATGTAAATGTGTGCATCAGTGTGTGTGGTTTGGTTCAAATGAAAAAGGCAGCACGTGCGTACTTGCGTACTGTATATTGGGCTTTGTAAATTGTATTTGTAATTTTTGTTGCAACTTTAAATGCAGTGCTGCATTGCACTGATGTAATCATTTCTGCAAAAGATTTATTTTCCAGAAATGTAGTCACCAATTGCTCAATGTGAAAATCCTTTTTCAGTTTGTCAGTGGTGCCAAAGAGATCTGTTACGCCCTCCGCACCGCAGGATTCTGGGCCGACTTCATAGACCCCAACTCCGGACTGGCGGTACGTCATTATTTATGTGCAAAGAAGGAAATCAAACAGTTGTTCATAGCTGTCACAACCAGAAATTTTTTCACTTCATGTAATATAATTCTGTATGTGTGTGGTCTCTCATATTTGTAATGATTTCCATTTAGAGATTTCTGAAATATTTTCTCTATACTGAAGAAAAAGTTTCTCTAGGCACTGGTGTTGGCCTCAGTTTATTTTGGGAGGGGTATCTTTGTCTTCATGGGTTGCCTTTACAAGATTTCATTGGCTTTTCCCCTTCACAGTTCTTTGGATCTTTGGCAAATGGCTCTGTGCTCAAAACAGACGGGCAGCAACAGGTTGCAGGGTTCCACATCGAGGACCTGGGCTGCTGTAAAGTCATTCGACAGGCCCTGTTGGAGAAACACCAGTTGGTGGGCATGGTGTTGACCAACGCGCCCCCCCATAGCTCTGTCATGAAGAAGCTCAGAGGAAACTGAAGGCTGTGAAAGCAGATGAAATGGAAGGGCTGTTTCCTCCTATGCAGTATCCCTCCCAGACACAAAGGGGGCAATGACTGCTTCCTTTGCAAGCTGTTTTTTAATGAAGAGCTTGTGGGGGGGAGAAGAACTACTTGGTTAAATCCTCATGAACAGAATACCTTTAGCGTCACCAAGTCTTAATGTTTTAAGACTGTATTTTTAACACTTAGAGCCGTTTTTGTTAGTTCTGCCTCGGGATGTGTGTATGTGGTCACACATGGGCCACATTTAGATTGGTTTCAGAGACTAATTTATAAAATAAAAGCAAGTTTTGATGTATATAAACAGCAATGGTTGATGTACAGTAGGCATCATAGGTTTTTTTAAAGATGCCTTTCCCCATTTTCAGCTGTGATTTTACTGGGGACCTGATTTTTTGTTGTACTGCAGGTATCTGTCTGCCAAGTACCATGTGTCAAAGGAAGACACTCAGAGCTTTATGTGGTTGAAATTCTTATTTATTGAGACAATTTACTAATTAAATAACTTGTATACACTTGTGTGTGACTGCAGTAACTTTTTGAAGGCGCCGAAAGTTTTGATGTCAGAAGCTCACCGTAGCCGATAGTGAAGGTACACTTCACAAGTGAAATAGCCCGTGTATGGGGTGTGTTAATGACTGCAGTGGAACAGAAGCTGTTTCATTGGTACCCCCACCTGCAGTCACCTTCTCAGTACCTGGGTTATCTCTGTCAGCAGTGGACCAAGTCAATCCCAGTTTTGCTTTTCCGGGCTGCTGGTATTTGGAACTTAATCTCAGTGTGACTTGTCAGGGGTCAGGTGGGAGGGTTAATCCACCCTGCAGCTTTGTGCCCTCCGTGTTCACACCTCCACTCCACTGACTCCACGGATGGAGAAGCACTCATCGCCTGAGGCTAATAAGTGCTACCTTTGCTACTGCCTGCACGTGTGACTCTGTCTAAGGGTCTAGTGCCTTCTCAGCACATTGTTGCCCTCATGGTTCAGAAACAAACCCATTCCCAAAAGAAATCTACTGCCCTACAAGCACCATTGTGCTGTTCCTCTGTATTTTACCCCGGTCCTGATATGCCCTCTGGGTTAACATGAACACACACAGCACAACAAGAGCACCCTGATCAAGTTGGGTAAGTTCCAGTGGCAGTGCCTAATCCCTGTAACCCCTAGTCTATTTCAAGATTGTATTTTATATCATTTAGTCTACAACAAATGCTGAGAAGTGGTCTGAGAGAGAGACAGACAGTGCCCTGTTATTGTCCTTCTGCCACTGGCATTCTCTCTGGACCACCCCAACCCTGCAATGGGCCAGTGTTTATTCGTGATGGATGGATCCACTTGAGCTCTGAAACTAATACTAAAGGTGCAAGTGAAGGCTGGAGAAGCACATTTTCCTCTCTTTACCTCCTTTGGCAGAATTTAGATTTTCTAAACATTAATTGTTAAACAGTCTGGAGTCTAAGACAATTTATGTACATAATACTTTTAGTGGCACAAGAGATTGACTGTGATTTGTAGACACCTGCTGTATCTCTGGTTGATAAATTATTTTTCTAAGACAAGCGTTATTTATTTGCAGTGGACTTTGATGTTCAAATCAAAATATTTGTCAGCCGAATATTACTTTGCCTTTAAATAACACCTAAACAGGAACTAAAAAATGTAAATTATTTGATAAAGGAAGTATTTTTTTGGAAAGTTCTCTCTTCTGAAGTTGGCCTCGGAAAAACTCACTTTCTGGAAATGTCACACAGGCTTCTTGAAGCTTTTGAAATTGTGGGAAAATGTGTCAGAAGTAATTTGAAAGACTATTATTAATGTTGTATGCTTTTGATGTGAAGCTAGAGGCCCGGTGTGTGTAGCACAGTCACGCGTGAAGGAAAATTGCAGACCAAAGTTTATGTCCTCATTCCAGCGTGAAGAACAGAGGTTAAAGGCTGTGATTTGGTGGAGGGAGGGCAGGGTTCTGCTTTTCCTCAGGATATAAAACAGCTGACAAGGAAAGAGTTTTTCTCCGCCATTGAACTGGTAGACAAATGATTTTGTGAGATAATACCAGTGAACGTACAGAGACGTAAATGTATTTGGTGGTTTAACATTTTCAAATAACAGACGGGATTTGCATTGCATGATTAATGCATTTCCAAAATATCTGGGTCAGGGCCCTTGCAACGATGAGGTTTATAAAATATTCATTAAAAAGACCCTGCGCTTGACATTTCCTTCAAAGCATTTCTTTAATTATTAAAAGAGGGAAGCAGTGTGTTGCGATACTCCACCAAAAATGGGCTATAAGGTTCGAGGGATGTAAAATATGAGAATTGTGCTTTTCGGTGTCAGACCTTCTGTGGTCTTGCAGCTCTTCGATGGTCATGAGTTGCCTGCACTGTAGTGTGTCCCACTCTCCTTCCACCTGTCAGACACAGACGCTTGGTCCCTGCCCTCATACTCTTGCATTTCGTTGTAATAGGTGGCGCTATTTGTTATGTTTGATACCATTAATCCAGAACATCTCTGAACTCGCAGCCTTTGAGTAGCAATCCAGCCTTTGTCCTGTCACTTCTGAACCAAAATACAGGCAGACATGTTGGCGCAGGATGGGACTGGACTCCTGTTGTTGCTCATTTCCATAGCGGGAGCCCTTATATTTCATAATGTCGCACCTGAATGTTCAGCAGCCAGAGCTAAACGGCTTGTTTGGTTCCAGAGACTTTTTGGTAGGACCATAAAAACATACAGCACGGTCGCATGTTCTGGCTCTGTTTTGTGCCAAGGCCAGGGAGCGGGTGCACAACCAGACTGCCAGCAGGGCCTTCCAGCAGGCCTTCATTTGCTGCCGTTTTGAACAGTGAGGTCCTACCACCGTCTCTCATCCCATTTCCTGTTTTTTACTAAGTAGGCTTAGATCAACGGTATGTCAGTGAAACTCTAGGATGTTGGAATGTTATTTTTGGAGGGTGCATCGGTCAGTGTGCCAGCCTAGCGACAGGTACAGCCTCACTTACAGCAATAGAATGAGACCAGTGATGCCAGTTATGAAAGTCAGATTTCCATTCCCAGCTGTCCAGAACTGAGAGTCTTGAAAGGGTCTACAGGTCATTTCTGTTATTTCTTTGTCCAAGTGATTTTTTTCCCCCCTAAAGTACGTTTGTACGTCAAAAAAGGAATTTTGCTCAATGGTACTTTGTGGGTTTTAAACCTGCAGAAAAATGTATCGGTTTCCTTAATAAATCTGCCTGTTGCCCTTATTCTTCGTAACCCCTTGCTTCCCATCCACCTCCTCTGCCCCACACATAAGCAAATTGCTGAGAGCTTGAGTCCACCAAGCCGAGGTTCCCAGCCCTTAGGTGCTGGTTGGTGTGTGCGGCTCCCAGGGCTCCGCATCTTCTCCTACAGCCCCGTCTACAGCTTCAGTCTGCTCCCTGCAGTCCGGTAATCCTGTTAGTCGTTCACGGCAGGAATTTGATTCAATTAGGCGATAGATCTGAGCGGGGATTTGTAAAGGAAAGGAATTAATCAAAGAACATTGTTTCTGGGAGAACTAAAGAAAGCTGCAATTTCAGCTTAACCTTGGGAACCGAGTTCACCGTCTATCACACACAAGGGCATTTGTGTCTGACAGTCAGAATAATCATAGTAAATATTTTATGCAAAAAAAAATAAAAAATACTGCCGTATTCAGAGTTCATGCTTTGAAAAAGCTGGTTAATGACTAATCATTATTATCATACGCTGCCCGGCCAAAAAAAAGTCACCATCTGGATTTAACTTAGTGTTATGATGTGGGGTTGCTTCAGTTGGTCAGGTCTAGGTTCAGCAATGTTATTTGCCCAAAAAATGAGGTGAGCTGACTACCTGAATATACTGAATGAGCAGGTTTTTCCATCCATGGATTTTTTCTTGATATTCCAAGATGACAATGCCAGGATTCATGGGGCTCAAATTGTGAAAGAGTGGTTCAGGGAGTATGAGACATCATTTTCACACATGGATCGGCCACCATAGAGTCCAGACCTTAACCCCATTGAGAATCTTTGGGATGCGCTGGAGAAAACTTTACGCGGCGGTCCGACTCTCCCATCAGTGCAAGATTTTGCCAAAAAATGAATGCAACTGGACGGAAATAAATGTTGTGACATTGCATGACCTTATCGAAACAGTGCCACGGCGAATGTGTGCCATAATCAAAGCTAAAGGCGCTCCAACCAAATATTACAGTCTCTCACTTTTTTTGGCCGGGCAGTGTACTATCAATATTGTGTGTATTTATTAGAACTCCTTCCCTGGTCCACGTAATATCAGTCACAAGTGAGTTTCAAACTTGACCACAAACAGAAACTGCCATAATTTCTGTTTGTGTTTTTCGCTTTGAGTTTGAGCTTGAGAAGTTTCTGGTGAGGAATTAGAATCCAGTGAACGCGATGAACAGGCTAAGACGCAGGGCAACGATAAACCGCACATATTAGTGATCCTCAAAGACTTAAAGCAATACAAATGAAATGCTTAGATCATAGTTATGTCTTTTTAATGGATTCCATCTAAGTTGTCATCATAGTCTCTTGCCTTCATATTTGAGCTAAGGAAGAACTTGGTCCTGCGTACGAAACTTGACTGCTTATCATTCTCATTGTTCATAAATTTTCTAAATCATTTTATATTTATTGTTGCCCCGATCCCTGTCAATGACTTTTTAACCATTTCATAGAAATTACTTGCACATCTGCTTAATAAGGGAGGCTTTTGTTTCTGCAAAACTCAACTCTGCTCCCTGTCTGCTGCCCTGTTTGTGTGTCTTCAGTTTTCTGAAGCTGAAATAGGAATAAGCGTGGGCAGTCTCCCTGTCTGCATGTGTTGCTTTGGCCACGACTGAGCCTCACACATCACCGCCACCTCAGAGATAACCGCAGGGTTCTGGGGGTTGGGCAGCACTTCTGCTTGAGCCGTACGGGTTGGAACCTTGTTTCCTTCTTTTTCCTATAAAACCCCTGCTGCCCTTTGCCTTGAAGCCTGAGGCATATTTTTATGCCACACTTTTGTCCCATCACACACAGCAGTAACCACCACAAAAAAAACATTGAAAATAAAGTATATGTTGACTTTCAAAGCTAATATTTTCTTTTTTAAATTGACCTTTTTTTTTTTTTTTGCAGTTCACCACATAATACAGTAAGCATGGGTACAGACATAAAAAAGCCAGAATAACTTCCTTTAATGCTTCTTTAATCTTTCTTGGTCAGTGGTTCATACTGAAGTATGTTGTTTATACAGTATTTGTATATTTATTACTTATTAGTGTTATTTCATTTATAAAAGCTATTAAGATGCCGCCTGAGAGCACTGAGTAGGATAGAGAATTAGAGTCATTCTAGCATGACAGTCTGGTGGTCCTGCTAATATGGTAGCTATGTTAGAGTGAACTAACTTTTGAATTTCTGTGACAAATGGACCCAATTCTTTCCCACGGCAGCTCAGTCCACACAGTCTGTTGAAAGTCATTAAAAACCCAGCATGGTGACGCCGAGCAGGACACACAGCCGGACTCCATCAGTGAGGGGTTTTCTGCCCTTGTGGAAGCAGGCACTGGCAACCAGGCAGGAGACTCGGTTTCACAGCTAAAAAATTATTTTTGTGCTTACGTTTTTGGTCCAAACTGTTGAAATTTATCTTTTTATCCACACAGTTTCAGGTTCTTTTCAGTCTCAATGAAGAACAATAAAACTTAGAAATATTTTTTATTACTGTTCCTGCGTAATTTAACCGGCTACTATGCAGAAGTGCTTATGTTTGAAAATTCAATAGTGTGCAGTTCATGATGAAACAATAAAAGGAAAATAATGCAAAAGATATTGTGGGATAATGTAGGTGAAATAGTAAACAATAAAAGGCAAACGATAATAAAAAAATAAATTAATAAAATAATAATAATAATAAAGTAAAACAATGAAAAGGGGAGTACACTCGATGAACACATTGCAGGTGAAGGCTTAGCTGTCATCCAGCCCTGGTTTGGATGGAAGCAAAGCTCCTCACTGTCATAGAGGTGAGTGTGACAGAGTATCTATAAGCAGTGCCTGTTCCTTTTTCCTCACTTATTTTGACACTTTAATAGATACCATTGGCACTGAGCTGTGAGCCGATTTTCCGATGGTTAAAGAAAAGCTCAGGAGGAAGCAGATTTTCCAAACTGAGATTTTCCAAAGAAAGCAGTGGGATGTAGGAAAAAACCCCTAAAAGATACTGCCCTCATACAACTGCTGAAACAAAAATTACGGCACCAAGTTTGCTTCCAGCCTGAGCGAGCCTGTTGTTTCTGAAAGTGTTTCTTTCTTTTCTGTTGCTGCAATCTGAGGCCACCAAAGTTCAGCATTGGCCGATGATAGGAAAGCCACGGGCTTCCTTTAAAATTAACACTCTGAAGTTGAAAAACCCTAATCCTCTTTGAAAGGATTTTAAATTACACTTGTGGGATTAAAAGTCTGAGAAAGACATCACCTTTTTAACACAGTGAAAGAAGAGAAGGGGAGCGAGAGGTGAGGGATGCATTTTTCAGCTCAGATTCAGCTAAAGTGTAGGGTAATTTCACCTCAGTCCCTAAACCCCATGTTATGACCAGGCCTTGAAACTCAATGCTTTTGTGCATTGCATGTTTTTTGATCCAGGATTCCATTTGTGATTGTGGAGATAAACCTTTGGCCTCTGCCATTAGGCTCTGCAGAAGTCATCTATCTTGCTGGCGTGGGGGAGTCTTAATGCTACTAAAGTCGATATTCGGCACCATAAAATGAAGTATAATCACCTTCACAAATAATCCAGCGCAGAACAGTAGCGCTGGTGTTTTTTATACATTATAAAGCTTTACAGAATCCAAGACTAGAACAGAATTCTGCTAAAGGACCTGGACTATTATCGAGAACGGCACATGACATCGTGCTCACAAATCCAAGGATTGGAATTAATTTATGAGCCTGATATCAGATCTGTGTGGACTTTGCAGGTTTTCTTATAAATGTACCCTGTAGGAGAGCTGATGTCTGTGAATCGTGCACGAGATTGTGCGTAAGTGCTGTTTTCATTGTACGAACCTTCTGCCCTTCCTATTAGAGTTGGCACTGCTGTTTGGGTTAGTGGAGTTCTGGCTGCTGTTCTTGAGTGCAGGAAGCTGATGATGGGCATCCTTTAAATGGGAGGAATCCACATCCTGTTGCCAGGCAGGGGGCGCTTTGCTTGAGTCCGCCACATCTACAAGGTGGAAAGTATGATGTTAGCGCTTCTACAATAAAACTTCAAAGAGATTATGTCTGGTCCTGCTTAAATAATATCTTAAAATAATCATTCAAGAAACACCTGATGTTGTAAGTAGACATCATTTGTGCCTTTGGACTCTGGAGTTTAAAAGGACGAATAAATGTAATATTTTTGGTCAAAACCGACTCCTGGACAAAATATATTTGATCCCCAGAAATTTCTTAACAGGGTCAAGTTTAATTTTCTTGCTTTCCGAAGAATATATTATACACAAAAAGAAAAATACAGGTTAGGCACAGGTTAGACAATGCAGATGTTCTATTGTTATCAATTGGTCACAACTGGCCAAATCAAATCTGAGCCAAAAACAGTTATGTACATCAGTATGATAAGAATATATAAATATTTACACATTATAAATCACATTGGCATATTTTATCATCTGCAATTTATATTAAACTTCATTTGCAGTGAGCATATTTCATTGCTATCGAAACCCACCGCATACATGGAATTATTACATTTATTAAAAAAACTCCACCCAGGAAAATTTAGAAAGAATAGAGATTTAGGGCTAAAATTTCATCTTTCATAAGACTTTATAAGAGGAGCATTAACCTAATACTGGAAATTTTAAGGTACAAATTTATGGGCTTGAATGTATACAGGACACATACAGAATGTCAACACAAAAAGGATGCGACATCTCCACACAGCAAATGTCATAAAATACAAAATTGTATTTTAAACAGGAGCTGAGCTGTCCTCAACACTGTAGAAGTCAGACACTCCGTGCCAAAGTAGCAGCACAACACCTGAGGATCAGGTCTTCACTACTGTGAATACAAGTGTTCCTTTTTTAGTGAAATATAAGCACAAAACTGCAGGAAATGCAGTTTTTTTCGTGCACACCGGGCTTTTGTTTTTTTTTTTCCAAGTGGCCAAAATGCTGGTACATTGTGAGAAAATGGAACTGTCTCAGTCAGAGAATACAGTCCACAAATTCCACAAACAATTAAATGCTGCAAACAAAATATAAAAAAAAAACATAACACTAGGAAACCTTCCAGCACTGAATTGTTGTATAAAAATAAATACTATAATTTTATTTACATTTATGAACATTCATATACAAATCATTTCAAATTATGAAAGCAACATCACAGATGACGTTTAAAAAATCAGTTTAGCCAAGACACATCCATTCTGTCCCACAGTCTCTGTACAGATACACTGTATGGCCAAAAGTATGTGGACCCCGACTTCTAATGACTCAGAGGAACTGTTTCAGCCGCACCCATACAGCTTACAAATACATTTTAGACAACTGTGCTTCCAGCTTTGTGGCCACAGTTTGGGGAAGAAGCTCCTTTCCTGTTTCAGCATGACTGTGCCTCCCCTGTGCACAAAGCGAGTACCATAAATGCATGGTTTGCCCAGGTTGGTGTGAAACAAGAGTGGCTGCACACAGCCCTGACCTCAACCCAACCGAACACCTTTGGGATGAACTGAAATGCTGACCGCGAGCCTGGTCTTCTCATCCAGCATCGGTGTCTGACCTCACTGATGCTCTTGTGGCCGAATGGGCACAAATTCCCAAAATCTGGTGAAAACCCTTACCAGAAAAGTGGAGGCTGTTATAGCAGTAAAGGGGGCAACAACTCCATCTTAATGCCCATGGGTTTGGAATGGGAGCTTTAACAAGCACATATGGGTGTGACGCTCAGATGTCCGCATACTTTTGGCCATAGAGTGTATTTTCTCATTTTAATTAATGGTCAAAACTTGATACCGGGTGTAAATTGCTGTGACCAAGTCTATAGTCCTGTCCTTTGCAGCAGGTTTATATACATTATGAAAACCCCTTTATCAGCTGTCTACCAGGGTGGATGAATCACAGTTATTGTAGCAGCATTTTGTAGCAACATATTTTTCTTTTTGAACATTTAAACATTTAATGATATAACTTGACTTTAGAGCTTTTAGATGCTGAGCCAAGCCAGCATTATTGGCATTATGTGGTTTTCTCCTCTGTGTGTTTTGTTAAATTCGGTTCAGTTCCAGGGTGATGATTATGGTGAGAGTAAAGAAGAAGCAGGGTGACAGGTGGGGGAGGTGGGTGAGGCTGGGGGCACCGCTCAGTGGAGAAATGGTAACGAAGATGGCATCTGTCTCGTTCCTTGGCAGCGGCAGGTTGCAGATGTTTCCTTCACAGCAGGCAGTGCACACCTAAGGAACAACAGGTATAAAGGTACAGTGAGAAGGAGAACACAAACAACTTCCTTCCAAACATGACATAGATCTCTCCTCATCAATCTTTCCCATACAAGCTTTGTTACACTCTTTTTTTAAAACATGTAATTGTACTACTTGATCTTACCAAAAGTAAATTTTGTCATAAGTCATCCCCTTATAAGATATTATATGAACCATATGCACAAAACAATGAACATGCATGTATGGCATAATGGGGCTTTGTTATTTGTTTCACTAATTCCCCATATTATTCATGTTTAAATATAAACATAGTACTTTAAATATAAAATACTACTAAAGGACAATAAAAATATAAACACACCGCACTGTTATATTTCATGTTTTTCTTTTACATTTCTTTTCAGCTCCACCAGAACATTTACTTTCTTGTTTGGAAGCCATAGCAAAAAAACTAAAGCCTTGCATATAACAATGTTTTGTCGAATAAAACACAACAGAAGTATACAGTACAATACAACAATATAAACTGCCCGGCCAAAAAAAAAGTCACACACTCTAATATTTCGTTGGACCGCTTTAAGCTTTGATTCGTCATGGCATCATTTCGATAAGCTTATGCAATGTCAGAACATTTATTTCCGCCTAGAGTTGCATTCATTTTTCACCAAGATCTTGTATTGATGATGGGAGAGTCGGACCGCTGCGTAAAGTTTTCTCCAGCGCATCCCAAAGATTCTCAATGGGGTTAAGGTCTGGACACTATGGTGGCCGATCCATGTGTGAAAATGATGTCTCTCTCATGCTCCCTGAAGCACTCTTTCACAATTTGAGCCCCATGAATCCTGGCATTGCCATCTTGGAAGAAAAAATCCATGGATGGAAAAACCTGGTCATTCAGTATATTCAGGTAGTCAGCTGAGCTCATTTTTTGGGCACATAACGTTGCTGAACCTAGACCTGACCAGCTGAAGCAACCCTACATCATAACACTAAGTTACATCCAAGTGGTGACTTTTTTTTGGCCAGGCAGTGTACAATACTAACGTTTATTTATTTATTTATGCATGCATGTATGTATGTATGTATGTATGTATGTATGTATGTATGTATGTATGTATGTTCCATTACTGATTGACACCCATACCCCTGAGACCCAAACAGTGCTGTAGCACAGCAGGCACAGCACACTGCTTTTTGGAGGTCACACTGGAGAGTTTAAGCCCGGCACCCACTTCATTCCCTGTCCAGATACAGCCAATACAACTGCTCATTCCAACTTCTACTTGGATGTCCATTAAACTGTTTCTATTCCCTGGGTGCTGATGCTGATTCCAAGGTAGGTTGTTCTCCCATATCTAATTCTAATTCTAACAAAGTGGAAAAAGTTAAAATTAGAATTTTGTAATGCTAAAGAAACTAATTTATTTTGGCTGGTATTAATTAAGCATGTGTTGGAAAAAGAGCAGATGGGCAACCCTTTCCATATCTAAAATAACATCGCGATAAGGGTTAGCCAAAAAGTTGGGCTGAGTGATAATGGGGAAAGATTCCAGACCGGTACGTCCAATGTCAGAGGCCTTCATCGTTCTTGAAGTTTATCAGGAATTACTGTTCTGCGTTTCTCACAGCTCTTCAATGGCTGGCACAACACAAAAAGTTGCAACTCATTCAGCTAAATCATAAACCAATTCTGCAGGATTTTGCAGGAGATCTAAATGCATTTAATAGTATTGCTATGAATATTAACAGTTTTGTGAAAAATGTATGTACTGCACATCTTGCATCTTAATTTTCATAGGGTAGCCATGTCAACATAGTGACATTTAGTGTATTTCAAAAGTCACTGTGGTTTACCAATTTTATGTCAGACAGAACAGATGCAAGAAAATGCCTGAATAAGAAATGATATTTGTTCTTTTCCGATGCATAGAGTCAGTGGCCGTTTTATTAGGGACACACTGTACTGGTACACCACACTTTTCCATCAAAAACAAAAGACTTAGATTCAAGTTAATGGAATTTCTTAAAGATTGCGGCTCATGCTGACTCAACAGTATCACACAGTTCTTACAGATGTTTTGGCCAAACAGTCTTGCCCCAAACCTTTTGTTTCACCTCATTCCTATGGCATTTAGCTGGATGGAGATTTGGGGACTGTGTAAGCCAATGCAGTAAAATTAACTCACTTTTCTGTTCCTAGAACCACCTTGAGATGAAATACTTTTCGTAACAAGGAACATTACCCTTCTGAAGTTATCCATTTGTGAAGAGTAGGCTGCTACCATTAAGAGGTACAGATGATGAGAAAGAAAGCTTCATTGTTATTAAGGGGCCTAATGTATCCCAAGAAAACAATAATGTCCTCACACAACTGAATCACCAGCCTATACCTTTCACACAAAACAGGATGGGTCTGTGGATTCTTGCTCTTGACACCATACTTTGATCCTACCAACAGAACATTGTTGAAACAGAAACAGAAATTCATCAGACCAGGTTATGTTTTTCTACTCTTCAATCATCCAGTTCTGGTGATCAAATGCTCACTGTGGCCTCACCTTCTTGTTCTTTGCTGTCAGGAACAGAACTACTGTACAGTATATTGGCTGCTGTGGTCTATCTGCCTCAAGGTGTGATGAACTTGCATTCAGAGATGTATTTCTGCACATCTCTGTTGTACTGAGCCATTATTTTTGCACTTGTGCCCTTCCTGTTAGCTTTGACAAGTCTGGCTATTCTCCTCTGACCTCTTCTCATTAACAAGATGTTTTGGCACACAGAAGTCCTGCTAAGTCAATATTTTTCTTTATCACACCATTCTCTGTAAACTCTAGACTCTGTTGTGCTCCAAAATCCCAGTCCATGATGTCTGACAGCAACATGACCATTTAGATCACTCATCTTGCCCACCGCAATGGATACTGCCAACAACACCTGAGACACTACCCTGTCTGCATGCCTTACTGTGTTGAAGCCACATTATTCACTATTTTTGCATTAAGAGGTGGATGTACCTAAAAAATGCCCACTGAATTTACATTCTGCTGCTTTCCATACAGTGTGCATACAAATGGTCCCTGTGTTACAATGGTCCAACTTATGATTTTTTGACTTTACAATGGTGTGACAGGGATGCGCATTCAGTAGAAACTTTACTTTTGAATTTAGATTTTTTTTTCCAGGCAAGTGATATGCAGTATGAAACTCCTGATGCTGGGCAGCGGCAGCGATCCGCATCTCCCAGTTGCTAGCGTATACAACTGATACTCTACAGTGTTCTGTGTTGTCAGCATTTTTTTGGATACACCCCTGTATCTACGTTGTGTTTTGTGCATCCATCATGTCTACGAAATGTCCATCTGTGTCTGTGTCTCCTGAAAGCAGCATGAAAGTGGGAAGCCCATAATGACGCTTAAGGTAGGCTAGGCTAGGCTATGATGTAGGTGTTATAGCTTAGGTGGTGGAAGCAATCGCAAGACACCACGGTAGTAAGTTTAAGTTCCGTTAAACTCTTTACTGAGTGTTGTTTCCAACAAAGAGTGTTACAATTAGCTGGGAGTTAGTGCTAAATATTAGCGATTGCCAGTTAACAAAAACGGAACATGCCACAGTTCAAAATAAACAAAATACAAAGTCTTAGCAAGACATTGGTTGTAGTGGGGCAGTGAAAACTGAGCACTGACAGGAAGTTCAGGTAGGAACTAAATCCCATCCACGATTGGTTCCTACACCAATCAATGCTCAGTCTGAAGACGGGGCTTGAGAGACCGCCTACATTCTGTTGCTGAAGGTGTGACAGTAGGTTAAGTGTATTAAATGCATTTTCGACTTACAAAATTTTCGATTTTTGATGGGCTTATCGGAACGTAACCCCATCGTAAGTTGGGGACCATCTGTATACTATATTTGATGAGTTTAGAAGCATTCTTAGTAAGCAAGTAGTCAAGAAATACAATCCTTTGTAAGCTGAGTACACATCATAAAAGTAGCCATAAACTGAGCATCACTTCTGTAAAAAGCTTCCCTGAAAGCTGTCAAAAATGTTGGGTCAAGTGTATGGAACACTTTGGTTTAGAACTGGACAGCTAGAACAAAAATCTGTTTGACTGAATGGAAATCAACTACTGTTATTCATTTTAGTCAAATGTGCTTCCATTCTGCTCCTGTCCTCATCTGCTGACAGCCAAGCATCAGCTTCATTCTGAACGGTCCTCACCTTGTGTCCTTCATGGTTAGCGTCCATGCACCCAGTGGACAAACAGTCTGCCAGTCTCGCACACTGCTTGGTCACCGACACGCTGTCCCCTTGCGCATTCATGTGGTGACGTGTGTAGCAGTATCGGGTTTCTGTCAAAGGCACCGCTGTTAGTGAACGATCCAGGTCATAGAACAGCTACTGTACACTGGTGGACACATATATTACAGTATATTATATATATTACAGTATTCTCAGAAGGTACTGTATATGCCACCTCATGGTACTACAAAGGAATCCAAAGATACTTTTTTGTTTCCTGTTGTTGGGTAGAGGTTTCACAGGAAAACAGATGGGTTTGTTGCAGGACAAAGGTAAGGTATGCTTTACAGGACTAAATAACCACATTAGGAATGGAACTGATGCCGTCTTGCTTGTGCAGTGAAACTACATAAATCCCGGAGGAAAAACTGAACCAGCAGTGACGTTTACACATTCCAGATACTTCTAGATCAGCTCCATGCCTCATGTCATTGATGATTTGTAGTAATTTCAAGAATTCAATTTAAACTCTACTCAAGAATAACAAACCATGTGTGCACCGTTTATGCCTGTAATAAATCAGATTAAAAGCTAGAAGAAAACAAGTCTCCAGCCGACTGAGAGGTCAGCTGTTTATGAGATACATATGAAATACTGTATGCAAAATGAGGCCCATGAGTGCAAGGTGCACAGGGCAAACACACAGTAATTCACCTGCAACAGAAGCCCTGCTTGCTGGTGTTTTGGGGTTTATACATGGGAGGGTAGAGGTTAACCTCACCTCGGGGACAGTAGACATCTGGCGCCCAGCGGTTGCAGTCATAGTTGTCTGCTGCCCCTTCACATGTGAAGCACTTAAATCCACCAGGGTAGGGTGTGGCTGTGGATAGAAAGATAGAGACACCAGGTCAAACATATTCACACCAACATCTCAATTCATCCTCTGTAGCACTGATTAAGTCAAAGAGTCAAAAAAGAGTCAAAAGAGTTTATTTGTTACATACATAGTTGTATACCATGTAGTGAAATGTGCTCTGATCCAGGATAGACTGTGCATGAAAATTTACAATGAAAAATAAAACAACCGAACACCAAGAAGAAAAGAAACAAACAGCAAATAGATAAATAAGTTAAATAAATTTAAAAAATAATAAAATAAATAAATAAATAAATAAATAAATAAGTAAAACGGTAAAGAGACCTTAAGGTGCATTGGAAGGACAGTGACAGTGAGGGGAGTGGTCACAGAATATTGAAGACCCTGGTCTGTGAGGATTGTGCATGTCCGGGTTCAGAAGTCTTATGGCCTGTGGATAGAAGCTCCTCCTGAGCCCCTCCGTTCTGGCCATAATGCTTCTGAAGCGTTTGCCTGATTTCAGCAAGATGAATAGATGGTTGCTGGGATGAGACAGGTCACCGACGATCCTAGTTGCTCTGGTCCTGCATCTCCTGGTGTAGATGTCTTGTAGGGATGGCAGATCAGATCTGGTGCAGCGTTCCGCTGCCCGGATCACTCTCTGCAGTGCCTTGATGTCTCGAGCATAGCTATTCCCAAACCAGGAGATGATGTTCTGAGTCAGAACAGTTTTTACAGCACCAGAGTAGAACGTTTTAAGGATCGCCGGAGAGACCTGTAGCTTCCTCAGCTGCCTGAGGTGGTAGAGCCGCTGCTTTGCTCTACTGGCCTGAGCTCGGATGTGTACAGTCCATGTCAAGTCCTCAGTGACATGAACGCCCAGGTATTTGTAACTGCTCACCCTCTCCACTGCAGTCCCGTTGATTTTAAGGGGGGGTGTAGGACCGCTGCTGTCGCCTACCAAAGTCCACCACCATCTCTTTAGTTTTGCCGACATTCAGTTGGAGGCAGTTCTCCTGGAACCATGATGCCAAGTTCTCCACCTCCTCCAAGTACTGACCCAAGTGGTATTATAATATTATAAACCTATAGACACCTTCTGCTGTGTATTAGACTTTTTGGCACTTGCATATCTCAGACATTGTGAATGTTCAGGAAAGACACAGCCCAAATTACAAGCTGTGGACACTAACTAAAGTGCTCTGAAGGACAGCCAGCACCATGTTGGAGATCTGCGAGAGGTCTACAGAAGAGATCTGTGATAGCCAGCAGGGATGCTATGGCCCACTTAAATCCCTGCCATGGAGGAGCAATGCCAACTATGTGGGAGTTCAAGGTCACGACTGGGGGGTTGGTACAGTGCTGACTTGAGCCACAGCCACATTAACTGCACTCAGCCTTTATATATGACACAGTGGAGAGGACCAAGTGAAATAAATCTTAGTTGTGAACTTTAGAAATTACGCAGCAAATAAGCTATATCGTAACTTAAAGTACAAGTCAAAATGGACATGATGCAGCACATTTACACTCTATGATGTTCTCGCACAGAATGTATCCCTGTTAAGTGGCACATACCTGTATTTATTCATTTATTTAAGGTTTAGCCTTTTTCCTTATAATCTTTGTTGTTCCTTTTATGTGAGTGTCTCATGCAAATAAGTTATATGTGATGATTTGTCATTTACAGTATCTGTAACTGTGTGAAGAAGCTCTGACTTTGTCTAGACAATGATTTAAAAATGAATTATGTTGGATTGGTATAAGGTTGTTAACTATATTGCATTGTATAAGGTGCTGTCAGACAAATATGTGTACATACACCTTATGTATATGGTATAGTCTATTATTCCTAGGCTACAAAACTTTACAGCATGTTACAGTACGGTATATAATCTTAAGGGACCACTGTTATACATGTAGTCCTGTCACTGACCAACACATTATGTGATGCGTACTTGTACTTTAATAAGTACAAGTACGCATCACATACTGCAATGCTGTACTCTATGATGATGAAGTGGCCAGCAGCAACAGAGGACAGAAAAATAAAAACTGGACTGATGTGAGTTTGAAGAAAATAAACTTGTGGGGGGGCGGTGGTTATCCGGCACATAAACCAGACCGACCTAGACCAGTTGGCCACCCATCCCTCTGGTCACTAGTCTACTTAGGACAATTTAAAGTAAATACATGTCTGCTGCAATTGTCATCTCCAGAGATCTCTCAAGTTGTCAGTGGAGATTCTAAGCCTATAAGTGGCTAGATAAAATGCTTTTACTTTTCCAATAAGCATTATCAACATTCATCACGATTGCTTTTCTGATATTTGGCACAGACTGAAAACTAGTCGGTATTTCGCATGTGCTCACTGAATTTGTGCAGCCACATCAGAGCAACAGCCTTTTGCCAGTCCCAGCACAGGACTGGGAATACACGGCATGGTGTGTCAGGCGTATTCCAAACAGTGTCATCCCAATAGGCCCACCATCTGTTTTGATCAAATTGCAGGGCTCACTCGGTTCTACTATTGGACACCATTGCATTAATCAAGTTTGAGTCTCCTTCTCCACCCCCACTCCCCTGAGCAACAGCTGCAGGCCCAAGAGGGTCATCCAAGCTTCACTCAGAGCACAAAGCTTGCCAATCACTCCAGACGACTCCATTGTGCCACCCCACCCCAAACCCTCCCCTTTTCAAACCCCCAGGGTCTGCCTCTCCTTTCCCTCTTCAATGTCTTTTTTATATACAGTGGACACCCTGACCACATGAGTTGCCCAATCTCCCCCCCCGGGAGACAAGGGCTGTGCACAGACCAACACGGCAGTCTCTGGGGAAAGGGTTACAACATCCCTGTGAATCAGCCGGAAGTAAGCCTGATCCCGGAATCCTCTGAAACCCACAACACATCAAGGCGAGAAGCTGAAGATCTGAGGGACTTTACACTTGGCTTCCAGGGGGGTCATGACTGTGAGGCCTGATCCCTAACATGTGAGAGTGTTGGCTGGTTTCAGCAACTAATCTGTAAATTTCTGTAGCTCTTACACACTAGAAGGTGTGTTCTGGACATTTAGAGTCTCGACTTTAGTTAATTTTTTTTATTTTAATGACAGTATGATGAGAGTATAGTCGTGTGTGTGTGTGTGTGTGTGTGTGTGTGTGTGTGTGTGTGTGTGTCTGTCTGTCTGTCTGTCTGTCTGTCTGAAATCTCACCAAGTCTAGAAAGTAAGTGACACCTAAGACTTGAAACAGGGGCTCAATAAGGAGACCTATGCCAAGACCCGTGTATGTGGGGTGACTGGTGAGGCTTCTGTTTCACACAGAACACCTGACTCTGCCACAGTGGGAGGAGATGAGCCCAACCGACTTGCCTGGAATTCAGAACTTTAATGGGTCATGTGGGGTAGGGAGGAGCTGAGCACAGTTGCCACACCAGCTGTGACCCTATGAAGCCTGGCAGGGGATCAGAGGACCGCAGAAGTCTTTGGAAAGTTCAGCCTTGCCTTCAGCCCTCCTCTACCAGCAAGGGCCTGTCCTTCAGAAGATGCCTCCTCTTACAGCTCCACAAGCATCTTTAGTGCTCCATGACAGCCGCTGCCTTGGCTGCAGGCTATACCGCAGACGGTAGGTCTGGGACCCAGAGCCAGGCTGGGCATACCAGACCCTCCATGGAGTTACTGTCCCCCTCTAGGAGGCTATGAAACTAACACCACAGCTAATGGAACACAGCAATTTCCCAGGCAGCCCCTTGATGGGGTTTATTGCCCCACTCATCACAGAAATAATGGATTTGTACACTTCAAGGCTGCAAAAGTGTAAACTTTGCAACAGCTGTTCGTGGGTTTACATTGCACCCTAGCAGATGTGTGTAGACACTTCACAGACAGAAATATGATAATAAAATGAAAACCAACACTGTGCACAGAGTTGGCTGCAGTGTTGTAGTAACTTTGTAATGCTATAATTTTCAGTGCTTTCATTACAGCATGCAAGGTTAGCGGACACCAATGTTTTCAGTGGCTCGTAGCACAAAACGCAAATGATGCTCTTACTGGATGGATGGAGGTAGATGATGTCATTCACTGTGAAGTCCCGCGACTGGCTAGTAGTTGACCAATCAGCAATGAGCGCGAGCAGCAGGACCCAGGCCAATGTAGGCCAGGGTTCCATTGCTGGATCTGTCCTCAAACATACAGCTGCCCGGCAGACCTACACGTCAGCCTCTGAAAGTTGCCAGGTTACCTGCATAGGCAAACAGAAAAACATTATTCACATTATGCACAAAACATTACATGAAATACAGATAAAATAACAGCTGCGTGAACCAATTAAAGCAAAACAGATTCCACTGCATGAAAAAAGTTTCCTCCATAGAGTGTCAGGCTCTATGGTGCAGGAACCTATTACAAATTACCTTTTAGATCTGTCTCATCCCTATAGGTAACACCTGCAATAGGACCTTGGACATACAGAAAAATTACTGTCCTTTCCTAAAAAATTTGAAAAGATGTTAAGAAGCCACAAGCCAAAAAATGCTCATTAAATATAGAGCTATTTAGAACATAGTTGCAATCAAATCAACAAATTCACACAACAAACTGCTTGTTTTATGCTTGGTTGGTCAGGTTTCAAAATATTTATGTGCCATAATGCAATTTTCTCCCAAAAAGACATTTTTCCAAGCCAACAGTAAGCCAAGCCTGTGGAATCAAGTGACTCCTAAGCCTCAAGGGGATGGCTAGATTCCATGTGGGAGGTAAGGTCAGGGGTCGGATGGGAGGTTGCCATGCAGATACAGAATCAGTAACAGCAAACGCTCTCCTGGTAAAGGGATTATTTTCCACAGTCAAAGCATCAAGCACTCAGTCAAGAACAATTAAAAGGCACCCAATTCATCCCACCTCTGCAATGTAAAACAGATTTTTCAAAATTCCCAAATCAAGTACATCCTTGCTCTGTCTGGTACGGAAGGAAATTGTGCCTGAAAATGGTGTAACTAGTATGATATATGAGACTTAATGAAACAGCGTGAGGGAGGCAGACGGACTCTGCTTGATGCTTCAGCAGTGCACCCCACATAAGTAATTTCTTCTGCTGTTATAGATGAGTCAGTGGCTCCTTCTGTACATCACTGCAAAGAGCTTTATGAAGCAAAGAGGCAGACAAACACCTATCCATTCACCTGTCTGAATGTCTCAATGTTAAAGGTCAGTTTTACATTTTACTGGTCCCAAAAAAATTGTACCTGCCCAACTCAGGCATGAAAACAATCTCCAAACAAAAATGCAGATGATGTTACACAATTTCTTTATTACGATTTTACCTCAATTTATTGTCCATGTGTCGGTCTTACAGGTAACTTGGAATTACCTGTCCCATACAAATGGTCACTCATTAATGTTGAGCTCTGGTCTGATGCAAACAGTGCTGTTACCAGACAGGGTCTCTTCATGCTTACTTTGATAGAATAGAATAGAATAGAATAGAATAGAATAGAATAGACCTTTATTATCCCACGAATGAGAAATTTAGGTGAAATTTGATGGAGGATTATGCTTTGAAACAGACACAGGTAAAAGTACTACAACAGAGTTTCTTAGCTGAGAAGTTAGGTGCATTTGGAATCTACAACATATTGAGGTAATGTTTTAAAGTTCTTTCTTTGTCCTTAGCCAAGTTATATTGTGGTCTTCCAGGCACGGGAAGGATACGTTAGCTTTTACCAGATGTGCTGCTTCATTTATGAGGAGATAAGCATGCAGTTTACACAAATTTACAGTACACTGATTTATAAACCTTGTATGTTTTATCCCAACAGAACATGAAATCAAAATTTAAGCAATGCTTGAGCAAATATCACCATCACAGTTGGAATGATCTCATGTAACGTTGAGGATAAATGGCAGTTCAATCAGGACTTTAAAACTTCCTGTTAGGTCTGTGCCTGAAAATTCACCATAAGACCACAGTCTAAATCCAAACTGATAACACTTTAAAGGCTTTATCCTGCAACATAACAGTAATTTTCAGACTACTACATAAAAGGGGCCTAATGAACCAGAAAGGAGTCTGAGTATTAAACTGTTAAAAGCTTTAAAGTCAAATTCAAATGCTACTCATCCGTGACTGCTCCTTAAGGTATTAAATTCCTTCATGAACTATTTCCCGATGGAGGCTGTTTGTTGATGGCATCGCCTGGTTCACATATAGGTCCTCCATGGATCCAGGAAAATTCCCCTGGACCAATCGCTGTGCTTTCAGATACTTTACCAGAGGTGATCTCGAGCACCAACACTATAACTGTCTAGCCCTAAGGAAGAGATCCCCAGAGGAAACACTGAGTGGCTGGTTTCTTCTTCTGACCTTCATGTATCACCCTTATTTGTACCTTGAAAATTCAGCGATACATTGTAGTTCGGAGTGGGTAAAATGTGCAGGTGTCAGCACCGTTGTGAAGTCAGCACATCTTCAGCTTTGCGGATACTTTGATGCTACAGCAATCCCATCCTGAGAATTATAGCTTGCAGAAGGCATGAATACTTTTATACAGGGTTCCACCTCATCATTGATTGTAGGGTGGTGAGAGAATATGCTTTCTAACAGTAGGTGAATTTTTTCAGTGAGGTGTTGACCACTGACATAATCCTTAAGATTTATGTGGTCTGCAAAGGGTGCTGGTTGCTGTCTTTATGGTCAGTTTGAAGTTGGCAAAGGCAAGGAGGTCCACATTCTGCTATATCTCTGTCTTTATGGCAGCACTGAGCGCACAATTGTTAGTAAATAGATACTCATGATCTTTGTTCTTAGAGACTTTTTGTGACACACAGGTGTAGATGTAAGATTAGACACAACACTGTTCAGACAATAAAATGACAAACAAGGACTGGAAAAAAGAGGCATGCTGTCCACACATCTCTGTTCTTCCAGTAGATGGGTATGTGTTTCACATCATGGTTCAGAAGGGGGTTAAAGAACCAGAGCTCAGTCCATTCTGTGCATCCCAAGTTTTGAGGTTTCAGACAAAGAGCTAAAAGCATTCTAACTCAACCTCCCCAAACAAGAACATTTATTTGTATAGCACCTTTCATACAGTGGTTTCTAGCTCAAAGTGGTTCCTGCTGGTGTTTAAGAACCTGTAAATCATCATAAGTCACTAAGATCACTTTGAATCTGTGGTGGGTTTATTATAACGAGAAGGTTTGTAAAGCAACGTGCAGAAAAATTTGTCAAATGTGGGTTAACATATTTTTCCCAGAGGACACTGTAGTTTATGAACTTCTTAAGATAACCATTCAGGAATGCGCTATGTGATGTTTCAGAGTTTCACAAAACCTGGGAGCAGATTTGAGCTTTGATTACATCCCTCCACCAGTAAAACCTGAACTTTTTTCACGAGGAAATGAGAAAAGACGAAGATAGCTGGGTGTCTGAGGGGAGACCAAACAGATGTCCCATTGACATGGGGATGAGGGTCTGATTTCAACATCGCAGGTGCCTATACAGAAGCCAGAGCACCTCTTACAACTATTATTTTTCTGTTAAGAGTCTAGACTTACATTTGGACCTCCTTTCTATCATTTCCTGTTGGATGCTTAAGAGTACAGTCATGACCACAGCTGGGAAAATGCTCAGACCCCTGGAGGAGTCACTCACAGAGTCTGGCACTAGAAAAACTAAGAGATTGCATTGGTTTTTAATTTATGATAGCATGTAAAGTGCTGGAAAAGTTTTTTATACTTGTGAGAAAGGTTTCGGTGCAATAATAAAGTTTCATGTTTAAACACGAAAAAATGAAAAAAATCAAGGCTAATAAAAAATACGTGAACAATAACATTGCATTGAAAGAATTGTGATACTTGGACTGAAAGCAGTTCAGTAAACAGAGGTTTGCAGGTGGAATCTCAAAGATTACGGTGTCTAGCCGGGCTGACTTTCACCGGCTCCAGATTAAAAGACATTCGTAATAACCTCTCCCGAAAAATCCTCCGGATATCAAACAGCATTAATTCCTGTTTAATTACAAGGTTCGGATTCATTTTCAAGCTTGTTACTAACCTCGTGCTCACGAGGGCAAACAAAAAAGTGCGACAAGTCTGTGTTGTACTGATATACAACAGGGCCGCTATACTTGCTCCTCTGTGACCTCAGTCCTGTCAGCTGGACTATTATTTTTACCCACATGGCTTTTACTGCACCTACAAAGTTTGACATTTCCTGTTATTAAATTAACCTGATTTACTGATGTACCCTCTTAAACATTTATGAACAATCACAATAATTCCCCCTATAAACATTCTTTCCTACAAAACTGGACACGACTTTGTCATTGTTGGAAACTCATATCCCCTGTGCACATTCCAAAGCTACACATTACTGTACAGGGAGGAGTCACTTGGACCTGCCCAGTGATTTATGTCCCTCCACATACAGAACAGACAGCTGACAGTGATGCCAAAATGTCCCATAATTCATACCTGGCATCCCAGCGAGACAGCATACAACGAATTGAATTACTGCTGTATGTTTTACGGCCTGTCACTTACTGCCCAGCTCACAAAAGTACAGTAATTGTGAGAGCTGCAGTTTTAAACATCAGTCTTTCTGTTGATTTGTAGAATGATCAGGTTCGGTACTATAATTTTACACTTGCTATAGTACTTCCATCTGTTACTCTGTGAATACTTTATACATTTGGTACTGTTTATCATTTTAAAACATGTTTTGGTTGGTAATTTCAGCAACCAAAAAAAGTATATTTCACAAATAAAAGTATATTTACCCTGGTAGTTTTCTTCTGCATTGTACAGGCAACTGTGGAGAATTTGCTGCTCTTCTGTGCTGGATGAATGCCCTTCAGTTTTACTGAACGCTTTCAAAGATTCCAGTGCTAGAATACATGATCTTTCCAACATTAATCTCAAAACCCAAATTAAGTAGGAAGACACCAAACCACAAGAAGAGTATGTGCGATTTTTTTCAAAGGCATTCTTAGTGCCTTTGAGTTACCTGCTCACAATAATTAATGATGAGTCAAAGAAAAGTCAGTGTCTGTCAACCCTCCACGAGGAAGTGCTTGAGGGAGAACTTCAATCACCGTCTCACCTGCCACTGTCTCCAGCAAACAGCATTTGTCAGCAAAACCACTGTCAACCACGTGTTCATATACACATGGAAGAATTGGCAGCTTGAGTCCATAGGGAGAACTTGGGAAATTATGGATCAGATGGGCGACAAGTCTGGCTTATGAAAGTTGAGGTTTCTCTAGGACCTTACATTCCCTCGGAGAACAACCAAAGGAACTCCCGTATTTTATATCTTCTAATACGGTGTCCAAAATAGTGCAAGAACTCTCCCTTTCAGGTCATACTGGTAAGGAGTTGGATGAAACCTTTTGTAAGGTTCTTGATCTTAAAAAAAAAAAAAAAAAACAATCTCTATAAATGGATGAAAATACAAAAAAAACATTTATACTTGCTGTTGACAAAGAGGGACAAAAAATTAACATGGAAACCTATACTAATAACTACAACAACAACAGTCTGTTCCTACAGTGTCTTATACCACATTCACTGTATGCCCGTATTTTTACTGTATCTGTGTGTATCTGCATAAATACTTTGATCCAGTTTTCCCCAAGGAGCGAATTAAACCAGTGATGTTCAAACTGCAAAGAGATGGCCCCAAGCGTTATACAACCCAATGCCCCCTTGAAATACAGCAGTTTCTAGTCAGAAGTTTTTTCTAAATCACATAAGAAAGATACAGATACATGGAAAACTGATTTTCTCTTATCCCTACTAAACGGATAACAGCTGATCCCACCTCCTATTGTTGAGGAAAATACTTCCCCAGCTTTATGAATGGATAAATCACCGTAAGTAGCTTAGCACTGTGTCACTTTGCAAAAAATAACTAAAATAAAGAAGAAAAGAGTACAATAAGAACTCCATATACATAGAATAGAAGATAACACCAATGGATACCCTTCCAAAATCTGGGGTTTGATTCCTGGTCCAGGAACACCTCTGTTATTCAGAAAGACTCCTAATACCACACCTGCTGACCTACTGGTATGACATTAATGAAAAGAAAGAGAGTCACAGTGCCTTGGATGTTCCCTGGATTAAAATGTTCACTGTCGAATGCTGGAATAAAAAATGACTGTTTGATGGTACGAGAGTTGCTACGACCAATCACAGGCAGTCGAGATCTGATAATATTGACTTGATGGTTTATTTGTTTTCAAACCCACAGCCATTCGTGAACTCTGTGTAACCTCTCTGCTGCACAGTTGGACGAGGACGGCTCATTGTCAGCAGCCAAGCTCTCCCTGACCACTGAGGTCGTGAGCTTCCACCACAAACAGAGACAGAACCAGCGAGACAAATGCATCATGAAGGAGTGCAGCATGACTTTCAGTCAGTGTTAAACTTTCGCCACCTGCTGCTGCACCTCAATTATTCAGCAATGCCTCTAACCTCCCAGGATGGCTCAGTCTCATCCTTGGATGTAGCTGAATAGCATGAATGGTGAAATGGTGGATGATGAACTGGACATTGCCTTCAAATGGTCATTACATATAATCCATCTAGATGAGATGTGTCTTTTAATTCAGAACAAAACAGAGGGTAACGTGGGAGGCCTGCAACAAATCTTATTTTGTACCTGCTTGCATAAGATTTTTCTAGGTGGATAAATGCTCAGTTAAGTTAAAAAAAAAATTGATACATGATGACCTGGCAGAGAAATATTCTACGTCTGGAAAACCCTCAAAGGGGATCTTGATAGACGATAAAAGAAAATGCAAATTCCCCTCACTGAGTTTTCAAACGCATCCTGAACTTGTCTTATCACATACTAGTGAGTGTAAGTGAGGACCAGAAAGGTGAGTTACAATACTGCTGGGCCACTATAAACACTCCACTTCCTCAACCAGTGTGAACCAGGTTTCAGTGCAGGGTTGCAGGGCTGTTCAGTTCAGGCCAAGGATTTAATGTTCTGTCTTTACCAAACTTGCCCTTTCTGAGCTGGAAAGCCTGCTAGGCTTGGCTCTCCAGGACCTAAGCTGAAGGAGCTTATAATATTTTAAGTAATTTGGTCCAACTTACTCCTGCCATCACCAGTTACAGCCTATATTGAAAATATATCCAAAACTCTCCAAAAATCGGAAACTTTTTAACATTAGGTCATATTTTATAATATATGACCACCCCTGGTAACTGTAATCATTCAGTTGTATTATGTGCTGACTTATGTTTGCATTTTCTCAGTACATGGATTGTGCCCTTACATTGTTGTGACCCAATTCTGTTCTGCTGCTACTAAAAAAAATCATATAGCAAAAAATATTAACTTTTTACTCAAAACCTTTCAGTTCAGCTATTTCATTTATTTCTCTTCTAGGACTGTGCAGGAGCAGAACCCATAATGTCATCCTCCTGACAACAACAGCAGCCCCAGTATAAGAGCCACCAGTCATTGCCTGGAGCTGTTACATTCTGGAGCATGAGAGTTGGATAAGATAGGAATCACCATTCTAACTGAAGCTCTACTTTTGAGTAACCATAATCCCAATAAGGTCTTTGAAGTTCTTTAACTCAACTGTATAATTTTTAAATCCCCTGGCAGCTCCATGCATATGAAGATTAAAAGGATTAACTCTATTACATCCAGTAGTGAATGTTTAGGCCGGACTTGGAATTTGTATCCATCCATTCGTATTACAAGTGAGCCCATGTAAGGGATAAGGGATAAGGGATAAAAGTAGCAGTGTCAACGTCCTCAATAACTGCACGCAGTACAAACTAATAACTACACTTCGATAACTACAACCTTCGCATGGGACCACTTCCTCTCTCACTAGATGTTCTGAGAAAATGGGATTATAGTTAAAAGAAGACCGTCTAAAAGAGAATGTTCATTATAGTGAGTTTTTGCATAAATTGTTCATAAATCGACAGATGGCTGCAGTGCTGAGAAGACGACTCGGAAGAATGAGCTGCTGATACACTGCATTCGCACCCTTGGAGTTAAAGGGCTTTGCTGAGGCCAAAAAAGCTCTCTTTCTTGGTAAAAAACAATATTGATACTCTCAAGTTCACATTGGGGCACAACAACTGCGTGTTATGGAACAAAATTAGAAGTTGTAGGTGAGCATGGATGTTAAAAGGAGATGTGGATGTCTGGGTCTACATACATAGCAGTATGTTGTTGAATACCTGTGTGCAGGGGTGTTACATGACAGTGACACACATAGAGCAGCACTAGACCACCTGAAGATGTAAACTGAGGGTTGACAACAAAGTGGATTCGATGTTTTTCCATGTCCATGAACGATAGGCCAGAGCTGTACTCTTTTGGCAGAAGACAGATCTTCAACCCCAGCTATCACAAACCTGCAGCATGTACTTATATACTGCAGACTGAAGAAGAAGTTGTCTTTTTTCAATTTAACCGAGTTCTCACAGTGAACGTTATTCAGAGGGCTGGGAAACGTGCTGAAGTGTGGATGTCCACTGCGCACTGCCCAGCTCCAGAGCCAACAGAGTATTTCACAGAGGGGACCGGCTTACATTTGGCCCCTTGATGCTAAGTGTTTCTCATGCAAAGGGTACTGTTAGCCACAGCTGACAGAAGGGCTTGGCTTTCGCTGGGTCCTTCTGTGTTAAGTGCTTGAAGCTGAAGCGGCTCTGTTTTGACACCACAGAGGTGTTCCTGTATGGCGTACAAGAGGGTTTGTCTTACACCCAGGACTGTGACTATGGAGTGTCTGAAGCAGTAGGGTAGGGCGGTTTGACATTGAGGGTCCTCGAGGACCTGCACTGACCCTCTTCTGAACGGTCAAGCAGTGTCATTTTGTAGTTTGGGGCACAAAGGGTGAAGGCCTCTTTGAGAAGAGAGAACACTAAATCCCCTTTGAGTAGTGGATAGGACACATGAGCTCTCTGCCAAGGTGGGAGGAGGATAATGGTGCAAAGGCGGGACTACGAGCTCCTGTGACAGCTGCAGAAGGAGATAGTGAAACACATCTTCGCCAACAAGAGAACGAAACCTGCATCACAGCTGAAAGGCAAATAGAGTTAATTGGGATTTGGAGGAGAATGCCTACGCTCCCTTTTATCTCAGGGCAGAAACGGGGAGACCACACAGTGCAGGGAGCCAAAGTCTTCTCACATGTCAGCAATGGACAAGTGCTTTGAAGCACTAAACAGCACCAATGATATGGAGCAGCTGCTGCACAAAACTTCTAATAAAATTGTACTTTCTTCAGCTCTGGTGGGACATAATTGGGTGAAATCTGAAATTTCAAAAAATACAGAACATGCGGGGTCAGTCAAATTTGCCGCATATGGAACTACGAACTTCAAGATGTGTAAATTTGGCTGGACAGAATCCAACTTTGTTGTCCTTCAGCTTACATTCAGCCGTACAAGCAAGTGGGACAGGGGCGTGTCCACTGTCGCCCCAAACATAGACATTGATCTATTGGAGGGGAGGAACCATGATTCCATGTCTACTATGGAACTCAGACCAGCAAGCAAGTTATTGGGGAGGAACAAAATCATCCACTGATAGGGTATTGGTCAAATCTTTTCTGAGATTCACTTGTACAATGCTTTAGGCAAGAAAACACACACACTCCATAAACAGAGCAAGAGCTGCTCAGGCAGTGATATGTTTACCCAATACTCAAAATGTCAGCTGATCAACAAATTGCTGAATTTCTGCATATTACTTAATATTAAATAAAAAAAACGTCACAGCTAGTAGGAAATTAGTTCATTTTCAAACAAGTGTAATCTGAAAATGTTCATAAAGAAAATCATCATAAAGTAAATTCTTTACTGCTTTTCATTCAAATGGGAATAACTAATGCATTCCTGAGGCTCAAACAAACAAAATCTAGATGGAGAACAGCAAGGAGCCAAGCATCCATACCTTACATGACTGAAAGGAGGAGAGAGAGCCTTGCTAAACTACCTAATAGGTAAGGCTCAGACCATTCCAGTCTCAAGCCTTTGATTCCATGCTGCTCCAGAGAGCAAAGAAGAATCCACTGGTTCATAGTGTCAAATGCTGCCAGGGAGAATGAGAACCAAAGAAATGAGGGCAGCTCTAGACACCTGGACAGCTTTGGGAAGAAGTGGAGTTTAGACTGATGCATCAAGAAGATCACATTGAGCATAAAATGCACATAACAGGTTAAGCTGTTGAAGCTGCTGTAGGAATTTCCAATAAAGGAACAGTAAAACATATCACAGTCATTCTTAATGATACTGGCTTTAGCTGTTAGTTGTTAGTTTAGTTTAGTCAGAGCTGCCACCACTAAACTTGGAGCTTGCACTTTTAAATCACACCTCATGCTGGAAATTTTCGAAATATTTACCTGTTTGCTCCAGAAAAAATTCCCCAGCTCTATAAATGAGTATTCACTGCAAGTCACTTTGAAGAAAAGTGCTGGATAAATAAATGTAAGATCCAAACTAAGGCTTTCTCTAACCTTTTAAATGTTTAGCATTTTATTTACTTATTTCCTTTTCATACATTAATATATACAAGATGCCTGTGAGTAGGATCATGACACAAAAGATGACTGAGATCCAGAAAAGAAACCACAGCACGCACTAGAGAAGGCTGCTCACCTTGTATGATGCTCAGCATCATCAAAGATCACACCAATGAGTGAAATTTCTACTTTTATAAAGCATTTCTTATAAGCATGAGTTCATAGCATATTGACTGCTTACTTAAGCCCATCACACCTCCTGGGGACAGGATTTTCCTGTAATGCAGAAGCCTTTGTATTATGAAGGAAGCTTGTAGACATGCTCATTATTTCATTTGTAGATCTGTCATAAGAGATGTACTGTAAGTATAAGCTGTTACCCTTATTAGTTGAAACTGTGGATACTTCAATGTTGTGACTTTCTTGTTGTGCACTGCAATCATTATCTATGGGAATTTATTAAATATAACTTCCCACCAATTTAAACTCTACTTTTGACTTCCACATGACTTCTTCCAAATAATCCCAACCTTTTTTTAAGAAACAACTGGAATCAAAGGAAACTGCTGACTTCCTCATTTGCTGTATATGCTGCATTTGCTTTGATCTTTATTTTGAAAAATTACCCACAGCACAAGCCCTAAAATTTGCATTTCTTGTTGTATAAAAAAAAACAAACACCTTTTCCTCTTAACTGTATTTCCATTTACTGACCTCCATTCAGTCTGGTGTAACATTCACATTAAAACATTTTAAGCCTTAAAATATGTAAAGCATTTGAATCAATACTTTGTGCCCACATGATATGACTTTGAACCTTACAGTCAAGGGAACAGACATCTGGTCCCAGGCTGACACCACCACATACACAGCAAACATTAAAATAACATGTTCAAAACTACAAGTAAACAATGAGGAACCTGTAATACTTTGGAAAATTGGTTATTTTAAAATTTATGGCATTAAAATTTTAAAGATTCTACCTGAAAGTGACTTGGAGTCCACTGTTTCACTATCAGCAACAGATCATCTGTGACTTGAAATTTCTGCTAAACACATAAACAACAAAATTAAAGTCTATCGATTTAAATGCAAATTCATATCCCACTTAAAAAATTCCCATATTTGCGGACTTCAGCCTGAGGGAAATGGATGTTTTTGTGGATGAAAATGGAATGTTTACAGCAATGCTGGTGGACAATAAGCTGTTGAAGAGCTGCATGGTCAACTATGATACATGACAGCATTTCCTTTTCACTCTAAGCCACAGTGCTGAGAAGCCTCCGTCTCAGCGCCACTTGGCCTGGGGCCTCCAGTCCTCATTCCTAAAACTCAGGCTCCATTTCTAAAGACCCCACATGGTTTCACGACAAGGGGTCCTTCAGAAGTCCTTCCTCTCAGCATCTCAAAATATTAGAATGAAACCATCCCTTACAACCATCTCAGTGCTTCGGTTCTTTTCCTTCTGAGTGGAATAACTGTCGGAACGGGTACGTCCACTGTCTCTGCTTACTATTATATTCTTGTGTAAGACTACAGTGAGCTACATATTTACAATCATCTTCTCATCCATATAACAGAGCAATGTAGCCCACATTCAGTTTTACTGAGTCATGTACCTGCCTAACGCACATGGCATTGGTATGAATCCCATGCAGATTTGGGGAGAATATGTGAACAGTGCACAGAATAAACTGAATCGGTTTAGGCACCGTGAGGCACCAGCATTACCTGCTGCATCACCATGGTGCCAAGAGAGGCCACAAAAGGATGGCAGTTATCAAAACCAGAGACCCACATCCATAGAAGCACTTTTTCCTCCTTGATTTCATTAATAAGCTCATAGTATGACAAATTACCACATAACCTATTGGCTTATCTGGTGTTTTTCCCATTTACTGAAGAATATTCTCACAGCACTAAAGCCAGGCATGAACAACACTACTTTCTTAGGGCCACCACTCAAACTGAGAAGCATATACTGTAAAATATATCAAACTGTTTAACTATTAAAGTAGTTGCATTTAGTAATGTTTAAGTGCTTATTCATTTTTACATCTTCATTTGGGCAATTATATCAGTCCTTGTGGTCAAATGCACCGATGTCACTGCACTGCATATCACATCTGATATGCTGCATCTGATATGTGAATAAAATGGGCTTGTAGAGAAAAGTAAAGGGAATTAAGCGAATGATATTTTTTTCTTAGGTACCCTAAAGTTGGAAGAAAAAGACAGAGATCCGCTCACAGTGAGAAAACCATTAAGTTTACATAGGCAATGAAGAAAAGACAGATGTACCAACTGCCATCACGCAGTAATAAGGTCATGATGAAGGACGGTCTTAAACAAAAACTGTGTCAAGACAACATACTGCCCTCAAGGGCATTATGGGTGAGAGCCAAGGACCAGAAACACAAAGCGATCTCTCACCATTAGCCAGCAAAAAATTAGACATCTCAGAGTCACCCAGCACACATGCAGAAAGTGACCATCCATGAGTGTGGCTCCACCAGTACTGGTAGTGAAATTGAACAGAACAAACAATTTACAATATGATATTGTAAACCAATAAAATAGTTGGTACAAACCCTTAGGTGGCCAGACATATTGGCAAAAGGTGAGTTCTTCTCATGAGACATTGGTTCTCACAATACCAAAAGACCACCTCACATTCCTCTGGTGAAGACAAGGTAAAAATCACCTCATCTCTTAAAATCCCTTAATTTTGCAGTAATGATGGCCCTTACATTTATGTTCTGCAAGGAGCAGAAATATTTGTTACTCCTTTCAACTGGACAAAAAGACTCCATGACTCTGGCTGTGATTTTTAGAATGAACTATATAATGGTACTCTCAGCTGATGATGGACAGTTATCCTGAAGAAAATATCGACACTATAAACAAGGTCTATACAAAACATTACATTTTCAGTGAGCGAGAGGCGTTTCCGTCTACTGCTGCTACTTTTTCTGAACCTGGCCTTTGTGTGTAGCAAAATACCTCCATGCTTTTCTTTCCAGAAGTCTTTTGCACAAAAGCCTGCAAGTATAAATCAAAATTGTACTTGTTTACACAGCTGGTTATTTACTATAGTAATTAACTACAATGTCTTTTACTGGGATTTGAACTGGTAACCTTTAGCCCTTTGCCGGGCAGGGCTGGCGCACCTCCTCCCTCTATTTAGCCACTGTTAATGGGTTCTGATCATTTCCAGTGGGCTCGGAATCGCACTGACAGCGTCAGGCACATTTGCATGTAAAGGCCCGACAGCTCTTTCCATTGAAGTATTAACAGATGCTGATGAGCACCAATTTGGGGAAAACACATGGGACAACGGATTATATTTAACCATGTTATTGTCTGCAACAATAACTAATGAAATTTATCAAAGTTGACACTTTGCCGTCAGGAAAATCAAATTTGATCCTTTGCATTTTAATGACGCAGAAGGCTGGAAATTGTATGAGAGAATAAAAAGAAGCAAAACGAAAGGTAAAGCAAAATAGATATGTAGGCAAATAATGCAGATGAGATGCGTGCACCGTGCCTTTGACACGGGGGATGCAGGCTGGAGCTTTCGATGGATTGCGTGAGAAAGGGTGGGATGTGAACGCATGTCTGTGCCTCCGGGAGACCGCTAATGAAGAGCGACAGATACAGCTTTCGGTCCCAGTTTCACAAAACACAGACAAACAAAGCAAACTGCTCCATGTGCGGCACAAAGCGCAACCCTAAGAGACACCTTCTTACGGTAAATGCAGTTTTTTCATCATTGTAACATCACATTTTTCTGTATCTCCTTTTAATTTTTGCATTTTAGACTTATTTTTGTTGTAGTTTTATATTTATTGGTTCATATTAATTTGTTATATTTACTTTGACATTCTGATTATTAGTATACAAATGAACTATTATTATTTTTTTTTTGATGGACTAAATACTGATATAGCTTCTTAATTAAATTCAGCATATTTCTTTAAGATGGGGACTTCTGTGCATCATCCCTGTCAAGTAAATAATATAAAATAAAAAGTACAGTGCGGAAAATGAAATTTCAACCCTGATATGGGATCTTGATCGGTAAGAAACAAAGAGGCACGCACTCATGGTCTGCAGCCACTGATGCTTTAAATGGTATTAAATCTGTGCCCACCAGTCCAGCTCGCAGGAGAGGCCCGTGATTCCAACAAAGCATTTTTCTAAATGCGGCACATACTGTGTAAATACTGTGTTTCCACACAGCTTTACAGACGTGCAAGGTCGAATGTGGTACAGCACAGTTGTCAGTGTGATCCCTACCTCTCTGCTGGGGGTCCGAGTGCCTGCAACACATTTGTAGATGAATTCTGCCCCTTTCTCCAGTTGCGTCTTATTGCCACCAGAAGTGTTAAATCCAAGTATTCAATAGTCACTTTTTCCTCACAAACCATCTGAAATCTGAGAGAAAACCTTTCATCAGCATTTCCAGCAACACCTGTAGGTGTTTTTCCTGATCCTCGCTTATGGCACAGGAAGTTCATCCGTATCCATTCCTGTCAAATACACACAACGGTGCGTTATTTTCCCACCCACGGCTATTTTTTTTTTTTAGCAAACTTTCCAAAGTGTTCAAACTTGGAACTCCGCAAACAAACACCTTGAACAAAAGCCCACGTTGCCTCAGAAACCGTACAGGCAGCACAGTCTGAATCTACAGGACCACATCGGTAACTTATGCGAGGAGCAGTTTGGATGATGGAAATAAAAGCAAATATAATAACAGGTCTGAAACGACGGCTCGTCCAGCTGCTCGGGGGGCGGTTAGATGTCTTTTGTTCCCGTCAAGTGGCACGCAGGTCGTCGTCACTTTCGAACGGCGCCTTGCGGAGCTCCCCGTCTTCCCCGGCGCTCCCCGCTCAACTTACACTCTCGGGTGGCGGCGTCCCGGCGCGCGTCTGCGGCCCCTGCTGCGCGCAACTCCGCCGCGGAGAAGCAAAACTCCGCCCTCGGCTGCCCGACGGCTCGGCTCGGCTCGTCTGAGCGCTCCCGCGGAAGGCTCGCTCCCGCAAGCGCGCTCACGAGCCCGCCCAATGGCAGCCCTCGGCGGGCGTGGCCGTGCACGAACGCGCCGTTCCATTGGCTGATCCGCAGCTCACCGACGAAGTACATCAAGAAGCGCAGCTAAACCACGTTTTTCGATACGGTGAAGTCCACCCTCTATTTACCGGACATCGACTTTGCAGATGTCGGATTTTACGGACCATCGCAAAAATTATTTAAAAAAAGAAAAACAATAAATACTAAATAAAGTACTACTACGCATAACATACGGAAAATATAAATACTTAGATAATGTTTAAAAAAACTCAACAACATTGTTAATTTCATGAAGGCCTTATCTGGGGCAAATTTAATACTTTTTGTATATAATTTAGTGTACTGTATTATATGTATGTATGCATGCATGTACAGGTATGTATGTTTCAATTAGAGTACTTTTATTTTCCTGCCTATATTGATTGTCACTGGGTTATAAAAGTGAAATACATAGCACAGTACTATACTGCAGTGTAGAAAAACTATAAAATGCTTAAATTACACTTTTCAAATAGTACTAATAGTTACTTAGTCTAGACTGAAGATGAAGTACCATGACAACTCGGCTTACACGGTAGATCAAGCGTGACGTTTGTGTAAGCGATGGGACCGGCAAGAAGCGCCACCTCAGTCCTGTTACATCCTAACTGTGGAGTTTCGAGCCACTTAATATTTTTAAGCCACTATTGTAAATTCAGCTGCAGAAAGCTGAGGCAAATACTATTGGTGCAGATTTGGGGGGTTGTCAGCGTGAAAATGATAGCTTATGTACCGACATTTCAACATATGATCGAGCAGTAATGTGTACATATTAAGTAGCAGAGGGCCTAGTGCTGAACCTTGAGGAACACCAGCTTTTAACTCCCTAACTTTAGAGGTGAAATTAACATTGAAGATGAGCACAGGATTTAAACCACTTAAACACACTGTTCATAATTCAGAATATGGTACAGAAAAATGAAATGATCAGCAGTGTTTAAAGCAATGCTAGGGTCTAGGGAAATTAAAATGGAGAAGTTATCAGAATCTGCAGCCGTCAGCACATTACCAGGAACTTTTTCAGGGGCAGTTCCTGTATTGTGGTTGGATGAAGTCAGATTGTAAGGGTTTGAATGTAAAAATATAACAAGTAATAGTAAGTATAATATAGTAAGTATAGTAAGGCTATACAGTAAGTGTAGCTCTAATATGTAATAATTCAAATAAAAATACTCAGTTGTCAATAAACAGTCACCATGACCAGCTTTGTCTTCATACATTGCCCTCTGCTGGATATGTGTGGATGACAGGTAGAAGTTGGCCTGGCCTGCATTGTTTTTCCCAGCAATTTTGCTCAGAAATATACAACTTTGACAGATAAAGCCGTATGAGGACGTGCAGCTATTTACAGATGAAGGAAGAGGGCAACAGCTGGGGAAGGACCATGAAAAGGACTCTGTCTCAAGATTAGTAAGAGCAGCCTGTGAAGGTCAGATCATGAGGGTTCAAGAAGCCTTTATTGTGGAAACTTCAGAGAAACACTACATAGGGGATCTATAACAATAGGCAACGCTGAGTCACGGAAAAGGAGTAAGAAATGTGGAAGTTAGAGTGCAGAACAACGGAGCCATGATTTATTTATTCTTATTGGATTTTTTGAATTTGTCACTGTATCACTGTGAGCCAGAATTTTCATCTCACAGCACAAGATACCTCCCCATTGCAACCAGGCTGTGTACACATCCTTCTGCAGGACTCAGTGGTGAAACCTCACAGAGTGACTCCAACTCCAGCACATTGCATATGAGTTGGTACTCCCTGCAGGATTTTTCCACTGGAAGTTTACAGTATTTGACAATCATGCAGATTACTTTCCAGCCCTGCTCTATTCTGCACTCTTCCCTAACACCTTGAGTCTTTTTTATTGTCTAGACTTGACAGTATTAAACAGCAAACCACTGACCGTAACTCATTCCTTCACATACCTCCATTAATTTACTAAGATCTTATTTCTGAATGCTTGAAACGTATGGGTGATCTTTCACATGTGTTTGCTGAGAAGTTTTAACAGAAACTCTCAGAAAAGGCTGTGTCCCTTGGAAGCGATTTTGTGTGTTTGGGATAAAAACAAGGTTGTTCAGAGTCTGACTCATGTGCTTTGCTGATACCTCACACATGTATGAAGGACAGGATGAGTTTATTTTGGCCTCACTTGTGTTGCCAACAGATAGGGGACAGGAAAATGGTGGGAGACCCCAAAATTGGTGCCTGAAAGTAGTGCTTACTAGAAGAAAATGGAATCACTTTACACTGGAATTCCAAAGGAACCACCAGCATACACTACATAGAAACTATGCTGACTTTTTAGTAGGAAGGATGGGTGTGGAAATAAAATGAGGAAAGAAATTAGAAATACCTTTAACCATTCAAAAATGCTTTGAAACAACAAGGCAGCAAACCAGACTAAACACAAGAAATAGTTTTTTCTCATCTAACCTTCAAACATTCCAACATTTTCTATGCAACATGAAAAAACCTTTGATTTGCCAAAATTTATGCACGCGAATGTCCCTGCCCATTTTGACATGTTAACGTCACTGATACTTGGATCTGTTCGGATATAAGATAAGTCAAAACATTTCCTCAAAAGTAAAAAAGTTGTTTACTGCCACAATTTAAATGTTCAATTCTGAAGCTAAATTTGTAACTTTTTAAATGTTGTGTGTTTTTGACCTCTTAACTTTAGCTTTCACTCAGTCATATTTGAAATATTAAACTTTGACTTAGTCTGACCTCCTTGACAGACTTACACCTGAATTTGGCTCTTGAATTCCACCATTTCATAATACATTCCATGACTGACAACCTTTCAAAGAGCTAGATGCCAGCAGCCCTCCCTTTCCTACTGACTACTCATGCATAAAGCAGTGAAATCACCTCTGGCTGTCCCACCGTGGATAAAACACCTGGTTTAACTAAGAATTTCAGGTTGGATGATTTCTATTTCCACTGGAAAAAGGTCTGTTTGTAAATACTGAGAGTGTAGTTAGAGTACAGGTGACAGAGTGGTTCCTGTTTCCACTGAAAATTATTGGGTTTTGCATATAAATGCATCTTTGAAGCACATCTAAACGGTCTGCCTAAGGATACACGTTGAAAGCAATTGCTTTTAAATGGTTTAGGATCTTTATGATGTTTACCCATGAAGACAGACTGGTGGAACCGAAAGGTGTGGTAACTGTGTTATTGGGCGCCTGTTAGTGATAGATTGATAGCTGAAAATTTCCATCAAGAGAGACAGTCCTCTTGATATACTATGGTGTATAGTACAATATTCCACAGCAAACAAAAAAACATTACTTAAGACAGCATAGTTTCCATAAATCTCATAAACTCCATCATCAGTCGCAAGCATTTCCCACTGCTGTTGCCACTGACAAAACTGCACAGCTTTGAAATGTATGCAGAGCCATTGCATCACATCTCTTGGGTTCAAATTTTGCTCAACATTTGCTTTGGTTTCTGATTCTATCCCATGCTAGTCACTGAATTTCAATGATTCTAAATTGGCTTAGAGGAGCTGTGTGCCCCATCCATTTCCTTACCCCCCCTTACATTTGTAATAATGCCTCTGGAATACTGGAGGCAATAAATAAATAAATGATAACAGGAAATGGACAGGTTGATCAATAAGAAGCAGTGCACCCTACAGCTGTACCCTGGGCCCCAGCTGTGCCCCATTGGCCATCTAGAAGTCATATATGCATGAAAATATTTATGTGATTGTGCAGTGGATTAGCTTTAGCTTCCAGTTTTTCCCAAATCATCTTTTATTCATTAAATGAGCTTATTTGGATTGATGCACGTTGAGTCAAATGTGACAGAATGGAAAATGTGGTCTCAGAAGACCATTGCAGTCACACCCCCAAAATATGTATTCACTGGTTAGATACACACTTAGAAGACTGAAACAACAGATGGTCCTTCTTAAATATAATACTTTTTAAGATTTTATTCTTGATGATGGGCCTTGCAAAAAATTTTGCGAATGTATAGTTGATTCTTCCATCCACAACTGCTTCACCAAACTATTATGATCTAATGCTCCAGGCTCTACAGGATGTTTCACTACTTTTTCAATTCTGGATCTTCAGGCAAGTAAAATCATTGACAAACTACATGCAGAAGAGAATGAAAATACACCGACAAATCTCTGTTCAAGTACAGTCTGAGCACTAACACTTTGGAGTTGTTTTAGAGATTTCTTACCAAAATACCTTCTGTTTGCTGCCAAATCACCACCAGTCTCTTAGGCTCTTGTTGACTCTTCCTCCCATTAGCCATGCAGAGTCATGTTTGTCAGGAAAAACCGAAGAACCTATTTTAGACGGTTTTATAAGGAGTGTCATATGATCCGGGTTAAAGTTTAACCTTTTGTCAAACATATTTCATTGTGCACCTCACAGTAGCCATCAAGATATTTTGATTGATAGCAAATGTAAGTAGAAATGGCTACAGGTGAATAGCTGTGTGTCTGTTCTGGCTCTGAAAAATTCTGTGTGCTTGGAAAGCTTCAACTGGTCTTACGAGATCCAGACACTTTCGCTTCTGTTGAAGTACACATCCATTTTGAAGCAAGCAAGGATTCTCAGTGTCTTTTACTCAACAACGCAAGACAGTTTTAAGAAAAGATACAGAGTTCATGCAAGGCAGAGCTTCATATAAGACCTAAAAAGCACTATCTTTACACAACAGTCACTTCCTACTAAGCTGGTCAGATTCCATCTAATAGTACAATAGAGGGGTGGTGAAGCTTGACCATAACACAGTCATGATTCTGCTTTAGGATGAAACCAGATCTTCTCGACAGCATTAATGAAAACAGATGGTAAGAAAGAGTGAATGAGAGCACATCTGTGCCTTGAACTGAGAATAAGGAAGAGAGGCTCTGCAAAAATAACTCTTTAGGTAAATTATTAGAATAAATTAGTCACTGTGCAAAGATGTCTGATACAGTCCCATTATGAACATTTTAAACATCTTTCTAAAATGCCTCAAGAGCAGTTTGGGAGAAACAGATGGACAGTAATAGACAAAGGTATTTAAATACAAGATGGACCGTGATAAAGTAGCCATTGACCCATATGGCTATGTTCACAGTTTTACCTTCCAAAAACCATTTAAATGTGATGCAGGCCTGAAAAGAAAAAAAATAAGAAAGCTTGTGGAGTTTAATTTATTCTTAAGAAAAGTATTTCAAAAGCTGCACCACACTGCATGTTGTAACTGGATGCACAGTCTTTGGCTGGCATAGGGAATCCTGACTCATGCCACCGTAAAGCCCCACATACCTACAGCCTGAGGCTCCAGGCCAAGACAACACAAACACTGGAATGTTTTGCCTGCATATGAAAAAATATAATTTGTCACTTAGTCATACATAGCAGTGAACCCCTGAGATCCATTGATACATTAAAATATTGGCAAAATTGTTCTGCTCCTCTTCTGTTCACAGTCTGCTGCTTTTAGTCCTATGCACATCTTTTAGGATGACAGGAATACAAAATGGAGTTCCTGCTACCCCAACTGTAGGAGTTGTGCAGTAAGGCCCCGTGACACCGTACTCAGTCTAGATGTCTCAATGAAAATGGTCAGAAGTGGACATATTAGCAGGACATCACACACATCTGTGTGACTGTGCGACTGCTGCTGGGTCTGTAATAAATCAGTACATTTTCACTTTCATGCCCTTGTATCTCCCTGTTTATGCCTGAACCACTCTCTCAATTTTGCCTAAAGCACAGCATTAACCTGTTGTATGTGTATAACTGGTTTCCTAGCAAACAGCTTCTATGTTATCTTTAAGTGTAGCTTCTGTAAACAGAAGGGCTTCTGTTGTGACTCCCTGAGTACATAAGAGCTCCTCTGGATCAGTGTGCAGTAAGCGGAATTGCATGTTGTAAAATTAAGCTAAAAAGCACTTAATGAAATGATATCCTGCGTAAGTCAAGGCAGGGCTCTCATATCTGAGGGACCGATAGGTAGAGCAGTGCATGCTGAGAGCCTTTGCGAGTACTATCAGGGAAGAACCTCTCCATCATCAGAGACAATAGTGCCAGTGAGGAGGACATTGCTGTGGACAGGGACCCATTCATTCTGGCCTGTTTCTTCTCCTGGGGAGATCATGAATACAAGCGTTATTAAAGTTTCCCAGGAAATGGATCCATTGCGTGGCCCAATGCTGGCGCATTCTCACTGTCTTCCCTAATGCTACATTTTTGGAGAACAGGGAGAAGACTTGGAGTGAACCTAGAAAGGAAAACCTCTAGAATTATTCCTTCTTCAGCTCTTAACACAGAACAGTTGATTGTAGTATCTTCATAATCCCTATGACTGAACTGCTAATAGACTTTTTAAGCTAAAAATTTTACATTTGATTACTACATAATTTTACATATGTAAACTTTTAAATGTTACAAACCTTGTGTAATATAAATTGGTCTGAATTTCTTCCTCATGGTCTCCATTGAAATATTCACTGTAATCCACAGTTCAATACCGCTCTCTTTGCTGACCTTGAGCCAAAGCAGGGCTGATCAGCCATTGCACTCATATAGGTAGACCTAAAAGGTTCCAAGATGTGTGGAACTGCTTAAATCACAACAAAACATTATAGTAAAGCTAGATAGAGGATGAGACCTATGGTCTCAAGCAAGATTAATCGGCAGGGGAGGTGTGGAAATAAAAGAAATATCTCAAAAATCTAACTCCATCTGACTGGGGTGCATCTCAAATGGGTCCCTAGTCAACCCTGGACAAAACACAGGTCAGAATAAATGATAAAACTAACATAATGTCAGAGAAGTACTAACACCAATGATGAGAGAATGTTTTCACTACTTAGGATTGGAGAACAAAGAATATAGATATATAATAATTGCATTAGATCTTGTAGTTTTAGCAGCAGAAGGAAATTCATGGCAGAATTATGAAATGTTTGAAAGTAAGTCAGATAGCGGATAAGCACATTAACCCTTTGATTCAACTGAGTTTGGGCCATAGGCCAACACAGAATCACGGTGTAGGATTAACAACCACTGACATCAGGCTACAAAATCCAAGATATGGGTTGGGGAAAGAAGCAGACTATGAAAGAAAGCTTGCTGAATGGGCAGAAGCAGTTGCTTTTCTTAAGTCAGTCTACTCACTGAGTGTGTGCTTTATTTTTCCACAACTTCTTTAGGCAAAGATGACTGAATGTCATTCCAGCCTTTCTGGAATTGGTCAGCCCACAGTCCCTTAGGGGTAATTCAGTCCCACTTCTCACCACTCTTTCTGGAGGGTGGACACGTTTTGTAAAGCAAGCAACCCAAAACAGTGAAGGCACTTAAACCTCAATCGGAAGGACAGCTCTGATAATACTACAAGACATGTCCAGACTGGGGGTTGGTGGATGAGGGTGTCGGGCAACAGTCTGTCAACAGCTCCCCTTCAAAGGGCCCAGGCAGTTTTCAGCACATTGCCTCTCCAGAACCGCTGTCCTTCCCACTTGTTGTGGTATAGGAATGCTGCCAGCAACCATGTCTTCTTTCCATACCTCTTCTCCCTCCCCTTGGTGATGGATCTTCAGTGCCACATGATATATCCACATTATCACATCAGCTCAGGACCAGCACATCAGAGGCATTTCATGAATCCATGCTGGATAAGGTCCAACATGATCTAAGCCATACTTGTTGGAAATTATCAGAGTGAATTTATCCACTTTGAGGTTTTGCATTGTCTTAGTTGACTAGTAATGAAGATGGAAGGCCACTGCTGACCAGTAAAGCCAGCTGAACCCCTTGGCTTCTAAATTTCACAAAATGTCATGGGTAAATGTATGAATACTACACACAAACAACACAAATTAAAACAAAAATGCTGATTTTTAAAATAATTCTTCTGTTTCTATGGCATATCCCAAAATTCAATCAGAAAACCTTTTTTAGTATAAATAAATACATTTGTAATGTATTGTTGGGTTTAAAATGCTGCACCTTCACAAGGATTGTAAATCCACTGACAGCTATGTGCATACCAGACTAAGTCAGATTTTAAGGTTTTATCCAAATAGTCACATTTCAGGATAATGTGCTAGTGGGATTCACTGTAAACCTGCATGATCGCCCTCCAACCCCTACTGTGCAAGCGTATGCAACACACATTAGTGCCATTTTGGCCCTTTAGATCAGTGTTTCAAAGGCAGGCGGTCTACCAGCAATGGCAACAGAGCAAACATCTTGGGCCCTTGAAGTCAGGGTTGGCTACAAAAGAGAAAACTGGGAATCAAATCCTGTGACAGGGTGACTCCTGTGCCTGCTGGGAGGAAGTCAACAATATCAGAAGATGAGAAACTTGTTTTCTAGCATACCTGGCCTCCTTGGACTCCCATATTCTAGTGTTTAGGATCCTCCACAGTTTGTCCAGGGAGGGAATTCTTTCAGCAGGATTTGGGCTGCAAAAGCAAAAGCAACTCTTCAGCTGATTTGCACACACGATTTACTGTGTTTTCTAGACCTGCAATAACATAGATTTGTGCTGATTTTTTTTTTTTTTTACAAATGCTGCGGCTGCAAATCCCACAGTGAAAGAGTTTATGATGTCTGGATATCTTTCAGTCCTGAGCTCAGTCCTGAACACACTGTTAGCCTGTATTATCCACATCAGAGTTTTGACAAAGTGTACATTTGAAAAGAAAATGCGCTACATTTCTGCCACATTCTTTTCATTTTTACATTTTATGTTTTAAATTTGTCTCAAAATGAATTGTCAGTTTTACTGTGAGCACATCTTCACTGTCAGTTGATGTCTTCTGTCCATTTCTTTGGCTCTTATCGATAATTTGTCAGTTTTCCATTGCAGTGACAAATGACTGAATGTTAAAACTTTGAAATTGTTTGCTTTTTATTTTATTTCAAATTATTATATTTTAATGTTACTCAGCAACCAGCGCTGCTACCTCACAGTGTCTGGGCTGGTCAGTATCAGTCTTTAGTTTGTGTGTAGTTTGCACATTCTTCCTGTGTCTGCATGGGTTTCCTCTCACAGTCCAAAGATATGTGTTTCAGTTTATTTAGTCACTAACTGCCCACAGTGTCTGCATGTGTGTGTGTGACTGTGTGTGTGCATGTATGTGTGGCCACCATGAAATGGACTGCCATCCCATCCAGAGGTAGTCAGGGACAGCCTAGTGCCCTATGATTCAAGAAAACGCCATGATCCAGCTCAGGATTAAGCAGTTGTTAATAATGGATTAAGAATGGATGGCATTTTAATGTTAAATGTAAATTTTGAATACTGTGAACACATTTTGTTATTTTGTACTAAAGCTGGGGAGAACAAAATTCTCCACAGTGTTTCTGTTCCTTCTTGTTAGGACTTTTTTATTGCATTGCATAAATAACACACATTCTTGCACAGGCTGAACTGAAAGATTTATTGTTTTACACTACATGGATATTCCCAAAATTAAAAGTTCAAGAATTTGGACATGCAGTCTAGTATCTTAACCACTTGTCCTTGGAAGACCTGTGTGACACCAGTGACCTGTGTTTTCTTGGCTGAATGTATGGAATATGTAAGGTCAAGACATGACAGCCTCAGGCTATTTCTGTCCAAGATTGCTGTAGCATTGTTTTCTGCAAGCACGTTTCTTCAGACTTTTCTTCAGCCTATAAGAGTCTTGCCCTTGGGCAAAAAAGCAAGGTTGTAACCCTTCTGGATAGACAGTAGACCCCCACAGGCCTCTGTGATCTTGGCATGTGCCTCAACAACAGCCCAGCTTTTCAAGCTGTACTCAGTCTTTCATCTGATTCATATCCATCTGTCTCCATCCATGTCTCACAGCTTCCTACAGTACTTCCATCCTTCGATCATCACTAAGGAGATGGTGTTGGAGCTCGGTGTCAAGTCCATGCATGACTCTGGAGGACACTTACCTAGAGCAGCTTATGTACAGTAGTGCACAGTTGAAAACAGCCATTCTTAAAGATGGTGGAGGAAGCAGTTAAAGCAAAGGGTCAAGTGAACCCTAACTGACACACACCTTGGAAACTTTTAGGTCTGAAATTCATTTATATCATAAAATTCCTTTTTTATTAAAGACTTTTCCAGCAAGCAGACTATTCTTTTAACAAACACTTATTGTTCTTCTTGTTGGTATTAGCTGTCTTTTTCACAGGGCCATCATGCTCCCCTTGCTTAGATTTGTGCTTGTTAAAATCTTTAAAAAACTGGTTAAATAATTAGGTGTTAACTGAAAGAGACTAAACAAAATGACTTGCAGTATAAAGTGCAAAGTTACCAGGTATTCCTTCTTTAAAACAAATTAAAATAAATATTACATACTGTAGCTTTAATATAAATATTATATATAAGCTAAATATAAATACAGTATCATTAAAACTAATTGTTGCCTGTAACTACTTTGTAAAGACATAAATATAGCACTGTTGCCTTTGTATTGGCGGTTGCTAGTTTGACTCTTACCTGTTCTTTTAGCACCTTGAGCCATGTACTTACCCTAAATTGCTGTGGTTAAAAATACCTAGCAGTATGAATGGGAAATAATTGTAGGTAGTTTAACATTGTTAGTGATTTTGTAGAAAAATATTCAGTTAATATATGCATGTAGACTGTAAAATAACACACTAAGGAACACAAGCTCTTTGCAACAAATATGTCAACAGGTTTTGTGACTTAAGGATGTGGCATTTTATCTGTTTTTATAAAGATGGAATACCGTCAGTCCCCAGGGAGACCCACTATCTTACCTTTGAAAGGGAAGAATCAGAGAAGCAGCGGTTATAACTGACGTGGCCCAACTGTCAACAGCAGGGGTCTGAACCCTTGCTGTGTAAGATGGCTTACAAACCGTGTGAACGTGAGAACGTGGGGTCAATGACGTCTACCGGCCCCTTTGGTGTGTAGCTGGGGTTCATCAGAGCTGCTGGTGCCAAATAACTTTTGCACGCAAACTGTTTTAACACCATACCAGGAAGGTAAAACAAGCACAGCACACTGCCTAGTGACTTTCCTCTAAGAGACAATGGGAATGGTTTCCAGCTTTTTAATTGTATGATGAATGTGAACTTAGAACAGCTGCTATCTGATCAGTGATAAAATAAACCAATTCCATGGGTCATAAATACTGTCACAGCCAGCTGTCTGAAGTCACAGGTTAAGTTCCGCAGAGGGTAACACTCAAAACTATATTTCAAGCAAGCACGTGTCATGTTTCTGCATTAAAAAATTCAGCTGTATTGTAATGTAGCTGTGCCTACAGTTATATGAAAATGCAAAATCAGATAAAGAAGTCCAAACAAAAAAAATAAAACAATGTCGAGCATGGTAGAAGACTGAGAATTGAAAGCTTTGAAGATGAATATATTAAAAGTCTACTTTTTCCAGGAAGATAAAGGAAATATATGTGATCACATGAGCAGAATATAAATTCCCAGAAATGCGCGATAGTTGCATGTTGTATTTAAATGTCAGCACCTTCGGTGTGTTTAAAGGACATTCCAAACACATTTGTAATAGTCTTTATATATGTATATACTGCATAAATGAATTTGGTTGTTTTTGGAACACTGGGAGATAAAATATACTCTTTCATTTCAAGGTTTCAGTAGTTTATATATTCTATTTAATTACTATATCAAAATAGCTTAGTAAATAAATCTGAAATATACATGCAACAGGAACTATACGTTGGTGCATGTGGTTGACATATCAAAAACAATCATGCCCTGTATTCTTCATGGACTAGGACCGAAGACCTGGTCTTGCAGACATCTGGAGCTGGTTGGTCATGTACCCTCAAACCAGAATGTGAAGTATCTGTAACCATTAAAACAGAGCCATTCTCTGCATTGCCATGCAACAGTGCACAGTATCAAATCACAGACCATTTCGCATCAGGTCCATGATGAGTGTCGCCATCATCACTGCATCTCCAGTTATACAAGAATTGGAGGCATACAGTGAGGAGCATCAATTTCATTGTCATATGGCTGCTCAGGACACTCATAAATCTGTCCCGTGCTTGAAAAAAGCTACTTTTTTATGTTTTACTATTTAACTGTCCTTTGAATTTACACTGATACTAGGTGTAATTCATATGCATATCACTATTTTAAGAGAAAATATTCTGAATACTGCATTGGTTTGGTGAAACATATAATTCAGATTCTGGAATAATTTATTCTGTCTGTATTAATAAATCAAGCTCATCCTATGTTTGTTTTACTCAAAGTAAAAATAGAAATAAAGTATTGCAGTAAATTAAATTAAAACAAATAAGCATCATAAACACCTTTTTAGGAAAACTTTATTATTTTTGATAGATTCAAACTGAATTTTCAACAGACTTACTGTACATAAACTTCCCTCCAAAACAATTTACACCCAGACCATTTTAGCCAGACTTCTGGTCATGGGTGAACCTAGAGGGGTGAGAGCCCTGCCTATGCCATAATGTGATAAACTTCAACTTCTTCAACTTGAAAACCAATGCCATATAACAGCAATCTTAACATTGAGTAAATATTGCATACATTTTTGTAATACATAAATAACTACCACAACATAAGAAGAGCTGGTCCCTGGACAGAAAGCGATTTTGCAGTGTCAAAGCTTAACATTATTGTTATTGACATAGGCAAGAGATTATTTCTTTGGCACATTCATCACCATACAAAGAAGCAGTGGTTGGTGACAATCAGCTGGCAGTCTAGAGATCCACTCAGGCCACAAGTGGATTATACTTTAGGGCTCAGCTCAACCAAGCATCTTAGTCATAGCCATAGCCACAGTTCACACTCCAGGAGCAGTTGGTTTCACTGTAAGCAAGGACCTAGAGTGCTTGTTGTTTCGAGTCCTGACAGGCACCCTTTTGCTCTTGAGTAAGGTATTTTTCTTAACCTGTTTCAGTAAACATACCAATCTGCCTAAAGGTGGAAAAGCTATATATTTTACAACAACTATACAATAAACCGTCTTGCGGAATCTATTTAATATTTTAATATAGGCTGGTGGGTGTGTGTGCGTGCGTGCGTGTATATATATATATATATATATATATATATATATATATAAAGTTATATTTGTACTGATGATTCTTAGAAATTCCAAATTTGACCAGTAGTTTATAAATTGCAAATATTTGGTTAAAAAAATCAGTACATAACACATTTTTTGAAAGTTAAGGTCAGTATTATGGGAAAACAAATAAAATGAATTTAAAGCGTAATCTTACCCTCTGTGGAAACAGTCATACTGGCCACAAATTTTAGGCTCTTGTGTTACGTAGTTCAGTTTTTGTGTATTTTGCAGAAGTACTTACATGTATCAAGAGGAGTTCATCTCCACATTTTAGACCTCCCCTCACCATAGCTGATTTAGGCAATAAAGATCGAAAACCCTTTGTTATGGTTGGGTTAGCCAATAAAGACAAAAATCCTGATAAGGTTGCACCGTAATTCCTCACCAACACTCGGTCTCGGTGACACTGGAATGTGCACAGTAAAACTGCTCTAAACAAATTGTTCTTATCTCAGCTGTAAAATACACAACCTTAAAGCACAATTTTAACTAATTTTTTAAAATTAAAGCTCAATATAAATGTTTGCAAAGCCAAAATACAAAAGTAATCCACAGCATAACAAAAATATTAGTGACTCTATTTAAAAAAAAAAAAAATTAAGAAATACACTGCAAAACCAATTCAAAGGAATTTATGTTTGCTATGCAAGTGACAATTTTAGAAAAAACTTTTCTCAGGAATAGTAGAAGATATGAAGATATGAACCCTGCGAGTGAAATATACCTCTAGCTCCAATAGTTTTCCTTTCCATGTAAATATTTTGGAAGTAGCTGACGCAGTAGTGTACTGTGCTCCATATGGAGAGTTTTCAAAAGAAAAAAATGTTGTGGAGGATTAATAGGCAGCTTGACGTGGTGATGCTTTTCAGCTTCTGCACGCTCCATTTACTCAGTGACACCTACACAGCAGATGTGATCATTTTAAGGCTTTAGAGATTACTGACATGGCACTAAAACCATGTCTACACATAGCTGAAACACCTGCAAGTACCCCACCCTGACGTGAGCTCTATTGATGATTTAGCCTTCATGTCCTTTACTGTTACTTCAGTTTTTGTTATACTGTTTTTATAGAATCACATTTTTTTGATGCAATATTTTGTCATGATTACAGGATTAGTTGAACTGTGGGAGACTATTAAGCTACAGAAAAATAAACAGAACTGCATTTAATTTTTGTTGCATTATATACATTCGGACTGTTTGGTGCAGATTCTTTTGAAAAAACGATTATAATCTCTATAGAATTCAACTTGGAAAAGTTGGATAAATAAACACAAGGTTGACTGCCTAGCTAGAATGTTAAAGCTGAACCTTTTTGCACATAATGAAAAATGAAAAGTTTTTATATTTCAGCTCAAAGAGGTTTCACATAGCATTAAGAAGTCTCTGTATTTCATTTGAATCATTTTAACTGTTGCTTAAGTGAGCATCATAAAACATTATTTTGGCTATGGTCTTCATCCTGTTCTGAGATGCAGCATTGATGATTTTGCTACCATTCTGGAATTCACATAATCGATTGCAAAAATTTTTCTCAGTAAAAATGCTTTTTTTTGACATGGTCTTGTTCGGCTCTCTACCAGTCACTATGACACTGGACCGTGAGTACCCAGATCCCTTCAACAAAGTGGAGCACATTCCATTTCTGCAGGTCCTTCAGAACAATGTGAGATCACAGGTTCCCATGAGGAGGAATGAGGAGATCTAGAGAGTCACCATATCTACCAGCAGGCCCGCAGCAGGTTGGGGCAAAGCAAAGCACTACACACTCCACTGTTTCTGTCCTTTTGGTAAACACACTTTGGCCTCATGCCAAGCTGTCCTTCATTTTATACCTGCATTTTATGAGAGACACCTTTCAGACAGGTAAACGCCCATCTGCCCCCTTCACCACCATCACCAGGCACTCAACCATTTTGTCCTCTTTCCACAGCCATTCGCTGTAGCAGTGCGTGCGTGCGAATCATCCTGGGCTTTTAATGTAGTGGTTATTTGTGACCTTCCTCAACCACGGGGTAATCACAACTCAGCTGGAGTAGATGACAGGCTCATGTAGAGCTCCATAAGCTACATTGCCTGCACAATGAACGATGGCACTTTTATCCTTATTCAGTCACTTTGCAATGATCTTAACTAAGCAAACATTTCACTTATTGTGAAAAGTACCACTGTGCTAAACTTCACATCTGTGGCTTGAAAACAAAGCTCTCCATAAATGATAGAGACTGAACTTTACAGATATAGAAAAACAATATAGGTCTTTTTGATGTCAGTCTTTGACATATAACCCTCATGTTATTGACACAGAGATGTCTTCATTTAAAATATTATGAATTCAACAAATGGATTTTGTCATCTAAATTATTATATTGATGCATCAGAGTTCAGGGGTCCATAAAGAAAGCACAGTGTGAACAATATCTGTAATTGTACCAACAATGGGGTACCTGACAGTCCTTGAGACACAGACAACTCACTTTAAAAATAACAGACACACTGCGACTCTTGCTATCCTACCGTTCAAATGCATTCTAAACACTTAATAAGAGGCACTTAGTAGTTGTGTGAGGTTTACCCTGAATCCATTAAGTTTTGAAACATTTTGAGAAGTACAGTATTGACTCCAGCAATGCACTGCAGCAACACACAAGCTTTCATATGCGTTTTTAAAATGGTTTTGAAGTGACTGACTGAGTTTGCCGAAGCTTCCGTGAACCAACACGAACCACCGAATGTGAGAGCTATTTCTAAACCGATGACATTGTAATGGCACTTTTGGGAATGTGTCTCCATTACCTGCATGAACAGGCCCACCTCTTCATACAACTTAAATGTTCACAGTCACACAAGGTTGTTTACCCTTTAAAATCTGCATTTGCATCACACACCTTTGCAGCTGTGGTATAACAGGCGTTGCTGGGCATTAAAAGCACTGAATGAGGGATCAAGTTATTATTTGATCATGTTACATTTTTTTGTATGGAATTTTAATACGTTTAAAGGTTAATGCTTTGCTGAAAAATATGTACGTCATTGGCTCAGTCAGTGGTTAAAGTTACGTTCCTTCTAGGGAAACACTTCACAATTATCATGGTGAAGGACCGATGGTTTTTTGAACAACAGATAAAAGGTAACTATGTTTTCTGTTTGAGGCATGGCTGAAATTACAGTTGGGCTAAGCTGGGCTGCAGCCCGAGCCCTGTGGTTATAGAGACCACCAAAATTTATCTAAATATATAAATTATTGCTTTTATTTATTTATTTATTTATTTATTTGCATTTTATTTGCCTTAAATTTAAAGCAAGTCCACAAATTACATTCAAAATAGCACACTGACATTTGTTAGCGCATGCCAATAAATAAAGCATTTTAACTGGTTTAGTTACATGTCTGTCAAACTTCTCTATGTTGGTTTAAGGGCTACAAATGTGATACCAGTCAGGTATGAGAGGTGGACTGAAGTTTTTTTTTTTTTTATTTTTTCCAAAAAATTATGTTAATATTATGTTTTGCTTTAAATTATTATTATTAGAAGAGATGTGTTACTTCTTGACTCGCTCTTGGTCTGTGGCTGTTCATAAGACAAAAAATAAAAACTAGCAGAGGGAGAAGTGGTGAAAATGCTAAATAAAGTCGGGGTGCACAGATAAAAAGTTCGTTGGTCACATACAGTGTTGGGGTTGCGGTGCCATTCTTTTCTACATCTGTTAAAGAAGAGCATCATATCTGTAAACAGCTGCGGACTGTGAAGTAGAAGTCAACAGAGCTGTTTTGTGCAGTCAAGTTGTAATTTGAGTGTTCCGACGTGGTCATTTGGCATCTGATGTTCCCCTGTCAAGCGCTTCAATGCTGGACCGCTGATACCTGGTAAGACAAACAGTTTATTATCACTCTGCTGTGGTCATGGGTCGCTGCACCCTGTGCAGCAGTGTCTATTCACGGCTGTTAACTCCTCCTCAAGGAAATGCAACCTATTATAAAATAATAATTATTACCCATTTATTACCCATACAAAAATGTATAATAAATACTTACATGTGGCTGTGCTGTTTTCTGCTATGAGACGGAAAGTAGTTAAACCAGTTACACCTGCACGTGAAATGTTCACTTTGCTTAGAGCCCCAGCTTTTTTTAGTGGCCCTGTTACACTTATTAACCGGCTCATATATTCATAAAATATCTTTTCGTTTTTCTTAGCGCACTGTATTTCCTGTCTGTGAACTGTAGCGCACAGCATCCGAGCAAAGTGCTGTGAGAACGCAGCTCCATGTGTTTTGTTCCTGTTTTCTTCTCTCTCTCTCTATCGCCATCTCTTTCTCACTCAAACACACACACACACACACACACACACACACACACACACACAGAATGGATGGTTAATATACAGGACTTCAGTTTGTTTTTAAGGTTTGACCCTGTATAATGTCTCTGGGTTTTGGGGGTGGAATCACTTGCCACTGTTGTGTTGTGCTGCAGTTTATTAATAATATATTGATGCTTTGACATTGCATACTTCTTGTGTTTGGTAGCTATTCGTATACAGTACATTGCAAATGTGTTTAAATATATATGTACTACTCAGCTTGATATTCCATGGAATTTACTTTTGAGCTTTGAGCAGCTGTAGCTTATTATTGTGTAGGTGGGGCTGCCCCGGTTGGAGGATTCAAAAGATATTGCAGAATCAACAAAATTACACTCTTTACTGTGACTGCTGACCCATGATTCCTCTCTTCAGCTTTCCTTCCCGCTTTCTTTTATTTTTTCTGTTGCTCTCAGTACTAATACTGCTTGATCCATGTGCTTTACTATAATAAATTGGATTTAAATAAATATTTGAAAACAGCTGTCCTGCAGGGAATGCAGGATTAGGAACAAGAAAACATTATATTTTGGACTTTATGACTATATTTCAGAAAGGCTTTGCAGTATTGATGTTTAATTATAAGGTTCTGGAAGGCTTAGACCATAGTTATTCATAAAAACTTGATGATTATTATTGTATGTGCATGCACTGTTAAGCCACCTAGTGCAATATTTGAAAGGTGCTAAAGAAAAATAAACAGAACTGGAAAAAGATTTGTAAGACACAGTTCACAACTTTTTGTGCAGTACGCTGAGATGATGTCAACACACCCTTGTGTTTTTGTAAATCTCAGCTATATATTACGTCACTGTCATTTACTGCATGCTGTGCTGGTTTAACTCAGTGGTTACTTCCTTGCTGCTTGAGTTATTGCTTCATGCTCCCAGGAGCTGTGTGGCTTGAGCCATGGGCACTGCCCAGTGTTTCCACTTTTGGCACATTTCACTACATGTTGCACTTGTATGACTATCTATATGACAAATAAAGAATAAGGAATAATGGCAATTAAGCAACATGTAGTAGGGTGGAGACATTCCCTTAAATACATGGACAGTTGTCTACTGCAGGTAGATGTTCCTACAGAGGGAATGAATAAAACTCACTAGTATGGTCTGACAATGAATAGAATTGTGCTATTTTCTTTCATGAAAAATGAGTACATTGAGGTGCCATTATTGGTTCTCTAGTTGCAATGTTGCGCCTCCTTTGGCCTTCGCAAAACCGCGAATTTGTCAAGGCATGGATTCTACAAACTGCTGAATGTGTTGTGTAGGAATATTGTAGCATGCGTAAATTATTGCGATACGTATTTCCTGTTAATCGGATGGCTGCGCAGCCTTACTGCAAACAACCATTTCCACCTCCATCTCAAAGATGGCTGACACAGCTGAGATCCAGGAATTGTGCAGGCTACTGAAGCAAAGAAAACTCACTGTCATGTTCGTAGATTCGGTGACAATATGTGCCTTATGACATGGTGTATTATCATGGTGGAAATGTCCATCTGAACATGGATAAACCATAGCCATCAAGCAATAAACTTGGTCACCAAACAATGTTTGGATACACTATGCCATTCAGATGTTGTTCAGTGGGTATCAGGGGCCTAATCTGTGCCAGGAAAACATTTGCCACACCACCAGACTGCTCCCATCAGCCTTTACTGTTGATGGCTTTGTAGACTTATGTTGGTTGCACCAATTTCATCATTTTGAAAAACCTACATTCATCCAACCAGGTGACTTTTTCTACTCCTTAACAGTCCAGTTTTGATGCTCCTACGCATTCTTGTTCTTCGCTGACAGCATCAGCATCTGACATGGTCTTTAACTGCTATTGCCCATTTGAGAGAAAGTCTGACAAGTGGTGCATTCTGAGATGACATTCAGCACAGCAACGTTCAATTTTGATGTGATATACCTTTGTGTCTGTCTTTGCCTTTATGATTCTTGCTCTTCTTCATTGAACCCTTTGAGCCACAAGCCACTTTTTGTCCATAGCTTTTTTCACCATTGACACAGTTGTGCCTGAAAAGCCCAGAAGAACAGGTGTTTGGAAAATGCTAGAACCAGCTATCGCACCATCTTCAAAGTCACTAAGTTCACTTGGTTTACCCGTTACGACTCTCAACTCAACACTAAGTGATGCTAGAAATGTTGGTCTACCTGATTTATATTAAACACCACAGTCACGTGACATAAGACTGGTTGGAATGTAAAATTTGTGTGAAGGATGTACCTAATAAACTGTCAACTAAAGTGTTTTCAGGGCATCTATGATTTACGATAACTGTCATGGATTGCAGAAATATATGGAGTATGTTAGAACTGCAAACGGAGCAAGTTGTGCAAGAAAGCCTCAAAATCTTAACTGCTACCCCCTATCACCACACAAATAGCTCAGGAGAACAAATTGACAGCACAAACCACATACCCTCAGGGGTCCCAATAAAGTGGGCTGCAGCAAAGCTGAGGAGGAAGAAAATGAACGGAAACAGGGGGGGAACCCCCCAGAGGCACAGGCAAACTACCCAGCCATGGATTTGCCTCTGGAACTCTGAGCACCACCAAAATAAACACTGAACATTGGAATGTGCAGGTTAACATGTGAATTAGTATATGAGTTCGCATGAGCCCTCATACACCATGCAGGTACAAAGTCAACGCCAGGCACATTATCAAAATGTTCTTTCCACTTCCAGAACCCCATTGTGGGGACTGTGCTGGAATTAAGGTTAGGATCCCATCTAGAAATGATTTATGTTTCAAGATTTTTCCTGTATTATCATATATTATTTTAGAGTCTTTCTTCCGATCAGTTTCATCCATACATTTCTGTCAACAATGATGCATGAAATCAATGTGTAACACAACAATTTTATGCAGTATTTCAGTACCAAATGGCATCAGTGAGACAATTTTTTTCCATAGGGGAAAAGTCTAAATGTTACAGCAATTCCTATACTCTTAGTATAATTGCATAGAAGTCACACCAAAACTTGTCTGCAAGTACTGTACAATGGGCTTGACTGGACCCCTCTGGCATAATTTAATACATTTTCACAACACATAATACCTTCAAAAAAGGCCTTAGTGCAAATTTCCAAAAGAAGGACAGTTAGACTAAATTTAAAAAAATAATAAAATAAAACAGATGCATGCTAAGTATCTCACTTCCATGTAATTTCTCCCACAAAGAGCTGATCATTTGCACTACAATATCTTAGGGTTGCTGGGTGTAAAACTCAAGTTAAAGGTAAATTAAACCATTACACATTGATTTGTTTTGTTTGGTTCCAGGGTGTTTTTTTTCCTCTCCTGCTTGGTGACATTAAGTCCCCAGGTGGCACCCTGTTGTAAAGGTCTTAGACCACACAGACCGGACCCCCGTAAGTGCTTGTATGCGGTATATGGCAACTGCGTACCCATCCTTGTGCTGGGTGAATAATGTGGTGTGAACAAGTCCTGGAGAGTGTGCCCCACACAAACAGAGTACACACGGATGTTCCACATTTCGAAACCTATAGTCAGGATATCAGCCTCTGCTATGCTGCAAAAGTGAAATCGAAATCTGTCAGCCATGCTATTTTCCCAGCGCTACTGATTTCATTCACGTCACATTAAAATAAGTTCAGTAATGAATTTTTTCCCTCTGCATCCCTGGCTTTGTAGTTCAAATACCCTCCATTGTTGTAAGCTGCACTCTTGTACAGTTATAAGGGTGTTTTCATGTCCATTGGCTTGTTCATGCCATTATGATTATATTTTGCTTGTAATATCTGAACCAGGTGTGATACAAAGATAGAAGGAATTTATTCTGTCGTCCTTCACAGGCTTATATCCACGTTAAATCATGTAAGCATTCCTGTTAAAAAGTTGTTTGGCACAGGAACTAAAGAGTGGCTGGGAGTAAAGTTGTTCATCATTCGTACCTTCAAGCATTTTGCATTTATTAGGTTTGTCATTTACCAAAGAAGCTTAATACAGTCTACTGGTAAACTAGGGCATATTTCAATCACAAAATATGAATATACAATTATTGGCAACTGAGAAAGGTGAGAGAGGACCAACACTGTTTTGCTGCAACCAGAGATGAAGCTAGGTGGACCATCTGATATTATTTTTGGGGCAAGTACACTAATTTTAACACAAAATGAATAAACTTGGTGGCAGACAAAATTAGATAGCCCAGGGGATAGTGCTTTATTGAAACTGTGGCAAAGTACAAGTTAACACTGACTGCTTTGCCTTAGGGTCTTTTGGACTGTAGTTATGCATTGCACTAATAGACTGGTTATGTTGATGCAGAGCTGCTACCCATTCTTATGGAAGCAAGTTTCCTTATAGCGCTGCTGCTGTGTCATTATATGGATAGTGCACTTGGTTTGTCATGTCTCCTTTATTGTTGTCCTGCCCCGACTATACGTATTTATGTCCATATTTGCACTGAGGGTGCCTGGAAACAAAACTTCTCATGGGGACAACACTGCTATGCTGTGTTGTTCACCCATGACAAATAAACCTTTGAATCTTTGAATCCTTTTTGTTAAAACTGTGATAATTCTCGTTCGCACACCTCTGCTGTTCAAGACACTTTGCTCTGGTCCCTCCATCATGGGGGTGGGTTGCTTTCTGCGCTTTTTTCCAGGCACCGCACCCTGCTGTTGGCTGCAGGGCTCGGTGTATGGATGTGGTTCCTGATGTATTTGTGAAGAAAGTCAGATAAATGCATAGAGATTATAAATTTTCCTATTACTGTATTGGCTTATTAAAGGGACTCACCAAGCTAATTCAGAGTCTGTTTCTGCTTGGAGAGACACAAATGCAACAAGGAAAATAAGTCATTCCCTATCTGGTTTAATGGGAGAATCATCCTCCCACCATGCATAAATCTAACACCTTCAGTAAAACCACAAAGAAAACACAGATTTTTTTTTTTGTGTACTTGTTTTGTGACATTCAGCACAGATTCTGCCTTAAAAAAAACACGACTTTTCCTTCCGAGAATTACCTGAATTATTTTATGCTCTTTGCTTCTTTTTTAACTAAAGGCAATATTTTTTAGGTGAGCTTATACTATCCGCATCATCCAAACATATAGTGTATGTACCGATGCTTGCTGAACTTTTTAGGTTTTAATAACTTGCTCAGTACTTACTGGTATTCTTACCGGGATTCAATCTTTGACCTTTTAGGATAAAATGTGATTCCTAGGGGAATCCCAGCTTGCTAGCGCTCCATTCAGTCCGTCCATGTGCCACGGCGTCACACGCCATCCTCACCCCCTCCCTCCGTGCTGCTGAAATCCATCCCGTGCTTCTACTCCATCATTACGTGAGGGGCGAGGAACCAGGTCACCTTAATTGGCTGCCCGATTACATCTCCTTCTGGCTCCAGTCTTGTCAAGTTCTAGAGACTGACCGTACCAATGACTCAGCACAAAGTTGTCCTGGTTGTTCTCCCTTCTTGCTGCATGCCCTCCCCAATTTGGACAGAAGACAGAGACACTTCCATTTGGCCAACGAAGTGTGTCTTCGTTCCTCAGATGAGGCTGGACTCCACACATGGCACCCACAGAAGGTCCCCAGTCCAGGTCCATGAGAGACCAGTAGAACGGTCAGGTCAAGATCTGAAATTTTGCTAAAACTAAAGCTCTGCTTCTCAATTCACAGACAACGAAGCTCAGTGTGGACACGAGTCATACTTTCACGTTTGGGGCTCACATCTACGTATCTGCTAAAAAATGTTAAATAGATTTAGAATTGACTGATTTTGAATCAACCAAATCCTATCCGTATTTTTGCTTTAGTGTGGACATACCTTATTTTCTTGTGCTTTTCGTACTCTGCATGCGTTTCGGTCATATTACAAAAATCGAAAGAATTCTGTACAAGTGGAACTAAACGCATCACCGTGCATCTGCAGTAAAGCTCTCTAAGGAGAAGACAAGGTACTGAGAACAAAGGGCTCTTTCACACACTCTTCACACTGGTCCATTGATTCTGCATTGAGCGCTCGTTCGCCGTTGCACAGGTTAGCTTGAATACAAGATGTTTTATTCATGAACAGAACAGCCGGAACTTTTTCAGAAGGATAGGTATTTCTTCCAGGCAGAACAGCAGTTTTTAACTTTGAGCCAAGTCCGAAATGCAGGACCTGCTCTTAAGGTTTAAAAATCAACCTTGGAATTTGTCACCTTTGAATCGTAGCCTGTCGTAACCTTTTCAACTTTTACTTTGCCAACTTTTAGAGCAGGTGTCTGTTGCATTGCATGTCAAGACTTAAAAACTACCGATTAAATATAAAGCAAGAGTTGAGCGTTTTATAGTATACATTTGTGACAACCAAATGCAAACATGCCGAAGGATAATGAAACGGTGTCATTGTGCGTCACAGTTTTGGAGAACAAAAAGCATGATTAAGTCTTCAAAATGAGATTGTTTTGGACCCCAGTCCTTAAGTCTTAAGAGGACTAAGAGCTCCAGCAAAGTTAAGCTGCGTGAGGTTTTTGTAAATAATCTTAAACCTTTTGTGTAAATCATTAAAGTTTAATTCAGTTTTAATTTACTGGCAACTACATCCTATGTGCCCAAATCCCTTTTATTCACATGGAAATAATTTGAGGATATCAGGTGAGCTCCTAGGAATTGAACACTTTCAAGTTTAAGCTTGCTATAAATAGCAATGGATTCCATAAAATAAGGACGCGTTCCAGTATTGCCCTCAAATACCTAGTTTAACTGAGTAAATAATAGAGCTATTCAAAGAGTCCACTTAAACCATTTAGTTTTCAACTGCTAGTTAATGGCTAAGTAGGGGCTCTCAACATTTAACCATTATGCATATCCAGATCTCATGAACACAAATAAATGTTGACCCTGCCATGACTAGCTGAGCATTTCTTTGTCAGGACGGGCTGAAAAGATCCAATCTTCCTAGATGATGACAGATAAAAGGTCTGATTCGTCTTTGCCTTTTAATAATCTCTTAACTGTTAAGATTAAGTAACTTCTTGCTGTTCCACCTGGGAGTTTTGCCAAAATGATTAAAGTCGAGGGCTGTGCATTTTACTGTGGAGTTGCAGCAGTTCCTCTGTCTCGTGTGACAAGACAGTGAGCAAATCCTGTAGCCTGATGGTTGCTCATTTGAGTGGCGAATCCACGGAACAATGCAACGTACTGGGAATGTAAATCCCCTAGAATGATAAATCAGTGTGTCCTGGGTATACGGGTTTCAAGACCTTCTTAGGGCAGGGAAGCATATCCACCGTACCATAAAAGTACTGATAAAAAATAAAAGTTTAAATTTGGAATTGGACTAGTAAGTTCCAATTTCTGTATCACCCTCAGTTCTAATCGTTCATCCCAAAAATGGGGCAGCAGGTAGCGTAGTGGCAACTGCTGCTCTTAACAATCGAGAGACTCGGGTTCAAATCCCACATCCTGTCGTGGTACCTTTGAGCAATGTATTGTACTCAGCTCAAACTGCTGTAAAGACTGTAGGCAGATTAACATTGTAAGATTCTTTAGAGAAGAGCATCAACTAAAAAAGTTAGTTTTTAATTTTTTGATGCACATGTCATGGGGGAAGGACTCCACATCACTACAAACAAGCAGCTGTAATAACTCATAAGTAGTTCGCATTGTAAGCTGCTTTAGAGAAAATCATCAACTGAAATCCATGATGTCCGATAACGGCATTTTTATATACTTGCGATTACTTTTAGTTTGTAAATGTACATACGTTTAGTTTATTTAAATACGTCTTTGGAAATGCAGTGTGTGCTCCCAGCAAAGTAGCGCAGAAAGCTTTGCGTAGTTATTGAATATGAAAGAAATGGCAACAAAAACGGGCAGCTCGGAAGGTAGTCAGCGGCCAGGCCCTAAGCCACCCACCCGGATGTCCCGCTGACAGCGGGGAGGGCCGGAGCACTCAAGTGTATCCTGGAAACAAAGCACCTCTGTGCCACGGTACAAGAAGGAATTAGGTCCTAGCAAGGCGAGAAATCTCCCTGCTGACTGGAGATGTCAGCTGCCTAATGACACGCAGAAGGTAGAAGGATATGGCACCACATCCACAAGCATGTTAGGTTATAAATACCTCATTGCTGTTTCAAGGGGTGCAAACACAGATCGGCAGTTATTCCTTCATGGTTTCTTGTTTGAGGGAGAGAACCTTAATCTTGTGGATCAATGCCCTAACAAAAGGCAGATGACACTTTTGTGTACAACTTCTGCTACACAGCCTTGATGATTTTTCATTATTATTGCAAAAGATTACTGTATGTCGGAAAGTCGACAGGAAAAAATGTTTTCACAGTCGCTTCTTATTACAGAATGATGATTTGTCAACAGGAAGATTTCCCTTTGTTCAGGTATGTTCATAAAAATTAAAAATCTGCTGAGCTGAAGAATAACAGCTTGGGATGCAGCCGATTTGACATCTGAACAAACACCTGACACCTTCACATACCATTCATGTGGAGAGGCTGTTACCACTCTTCCCCTCAGTTAGTGTAATGTTTATACACGCATCTAAAGGGAATCTGTAACTCTAAGGACACTTTTCCATTCTGCTTTTACATGCCACTTCATGTTTCTGATCTACCACACGGTTACTCACAAAAGTAACCTAAACCGGCCATTTTGTTGGAAAACACAAAATCTATGTCAGGTGTTTTCAAAACTGCAAAAGACATCCTTGCAGTTTTCCTTGATGTAGGAGAGAAGGTATTTTTCCCCTTTTTTTGGCTACAGAAGAATTAAACAATTTCAAATCCCTTTTTATCTTTTTCACACCAAGTTGAAGTAGCGTGCTGGGAGCATAGCTCTGATGTGACAGTGAGATCTTTATGTCATCTCAGGCCATTAATGTCACCCTGGATTCAGGAGAGTGACTCCCCAGTCTTCATACTGACAATGGACAACCAAATTTGTGGTTTAGAATTGTTTACTTTTTAATTTATTTATATTGTATATTGATAAAAAAGCTGTCAGCTTATGAAGAAAGAATAATAAGAACAGTCGGTGTACCCAGTTTGCGGCCTCAGGTCTCCTCTTATTAGCTATGGTTTTGCCCTGACAGTTTAACTTCTTTGTAAATTGAATTTGCCTATATGGTATTGCTGTTATTCCTAATTGTTTCTGACACATCTTTATTCATCCCCTATGAGTTTCAATGTTAAACAAAACATGCAGATGGGAGTTTTAAAGAGGCAGCTGCCTGTTGTATAAATCATCACAGCATCTGCATTTTGAATGGAGTCAAATCCCAGTGGGAATTCCCTGTGCTGTCAACTGAGGAGTGTTTAGGATTTTATATGCACTGTGCGATTTTCGGAGCATATCCAGACTTCTTAGTTTGTTACAGGGTTTTACTGCGGTATGACCACTATGGCAACAATCAACATTACTCTAGCATACTGATTCAGTTCTCATAAAATACCATAGGTAAATACATTTTCAGATTAAAGTTCTTGTCCAGAGCTGAATCGGTTTCAACAAACGTAATAGATACTGGCATATGATGCATGTTTGACGCTAAGGCCAAAATTGTGGCAAAAATGGGATCGCTGAGTTCTAAGCAAATGTTCTTATCCACAATTTATAATTATTTTATTTTTAACTATCTGAAGAGTTAGATTTTTTTATGAGTAAATAAAGCTTAAACCTCTTCGAGCGACTTAGCCCAGTAAGCAGCTAATTCCTAGTCGGAGGTGTTACATGGCCATTTTTGAAGATGTGAGATGACAGCTTGTCTATTTCTTGTCTGTTCCTTTCTTCATATGATCTTAAGTTACTATAATTGACCAAATTTGAAATGTCCTGTTTTAAGGGTGCAAAAGACTGGTTTTTGTCTCAACATGCTCTTAGAAAGTGAGAAAACTGAGAATCCACCGAAAACAGTGTTCAGCCAAAGAAAGTTATTGTGGATGCAATAATATCTCTGAGGAAGAACAAGAAGAAATTGGGGCTCTGGCCCTCCGCTGCACTACCAGCTGAGCTCACTCTCTGTCAGAGGTAGATTTGGTAGCGTGCTGAAGAGATTTATCATTTAATCGGTCAAGCATCATGAATAAGGTTTTTTTGGTTGGTTAAAGTAGTTACCATAGAAACTCAGGTGGATGCTTTTAATGCTGAACTATAGAAGCTTTCCTCTAGGGGCTTTTCAGTATACTTTAATATTATACAAAAAGGGAAGCGGCAAGTCTGTTTAATATTGTACAGAATCCTTACAAAGAAGTGAATTAGTTATTTCTTTTAGTTTTAACAATTTAACATTCTTTTGTGGTGGCTTATTTTTAATCTTTCCTCTTTTTATCCACATTTTGGATGATCAGTTCTCTTTTGCACACATTACTTTCTGGGTTGTTCCTTTTGATTCTAACTCGGCGTCTCTGTTATTGCAGTTTAGAAAAGACAACTTAAGTTTTTCAAGTGGCCGGAGCCTTGAGCTTATCGTGTACATTTATTTATTTATTTATTTATTTATTGGCAGACTCTTTTCAACCAAAGTTACTTCCAGTGAATACTGGGTAGTGTTCAGCTGATACCTTTTTTCCAAGATGACTTAGTGTTAGATTCACTGTAGTACAGTTTGCTCATACACTTATGCATACCAAGGCAAATTTAGAGTGAGTGATTCACCTGAAACATGTCTCTGGATTGTGGAATGAAACTGGTACACCCAGAGGTAACCCACACAGACTGAGCGGGGTTTGAACTCTTATCATCTCACACCATCCAGCATTAGCATACAGATAGCTTAAACACCCCAAATTTGTATTTGCATTTCCTTCACAGTTCTACGCAATCCTTTGTGTCAAATGTAACCCAATCTTCTTCTAAGTGGACAGGCGTCTCTCCAGCTATTAGCCACAGCGCTCTGGAGGACCAAGCCAACTTCAAACGAACTTAAACTGCCTGTGATCTCCCCCTGACCCCTCATTCGGTGTGACAGTCCCACCAGCAGACAGCTTCACAATGGGGGCTGAGGGTGAAACGGGAGGGGCCACCGTCATTCTTGACTGCTCCGGAAAATAAGCCACAGGGTGTGGCTCCCCCTTCCCACCGCCCCAACACACAAGCCTTCAGGGCTGACTGATCAAGTTCCGTGAAGGAGCAGATGCCGGATCGTGAAAGAGCCTGCATGCTCAAATATATCAGCAGAGAAGCTGGCGGGGGGGGGGGGGGTAGCTGAGGCAGGAAACCCAAGTGTTGGGGTGTCCAGACAATAAAATCAACATGTCAGCCAGGACTCAATACACTCAATACGCGTTGTTATTCACAGTCCAACATTTGTCTCAGCCAAGTGGTCTGCATGTCATTCCAACAAATGAATCCTGTGCACCACTTTTATTCTAGAACACAAACATTTTTACTATATTAAATATAAATCAAGAATTGAAACGACACCAAATGCACAGCAAAAACATCAATTTTTGCTAAATGTTCCAATAATACAACCAATAAACATAAGTTGTATTTAACTGTAAAAATCATAAATGCGGTAATTAACGGTAAGATAACTTTTTAACCTATGAACTTTCATAACTCCAATTATTCATGACACACATACTGTCCCAGAATGCAGCTCAACGTAAAAATGACTGACATGTATCAGTTAAGCATGTTAAAAGTTGACTATCCTGCATAGCCTAATCCCATATAATGTACAGAATGAACTGTTTTACCTTCAAACTTGTTAAATTTAATACATTTCTCTGTGTGGACTGACATGCAGACAGAGATAACAAATTATTTATCACCGATCTTCATTATGTTCCAACTTGCGCGTTTGTAGAGTGTCAGGGGGCTGTGCTCCTATGCGCGGAGTGAGAAAATCTGTCGGCGTTTTTACAAACTGTACGCGCCGCATGTGACATCACTACTGCTGCTTCTCCGAGCTTTGTGAGAGAATAAATTTTAAATTTGGAGTTTAAGGAACTAGACTACACAAAACCCTCACTTGGGGCGAGAACTACTTGACTGCCAAATTTAAATTCTCTGGCATGAAAAACAAAAGACAAATATAATACTTTAGCTCTTACCTCCATTAAAGTGCTTTCAGACCCAGGCTCATGTTCCTGCTCCTCTTGGCAGGACAGAGAGAGGAGGAGCTGAATCCGTTGCTGTGGAACTTGACCTGACATCCTCCTGTGTAAGACTGAGGACAGCAGGTGGCGTAGAGGTTAGGGGAATGGATCTGGGCTCAAATCCCACACCTGTTGCAGTACCCTTGAACAAGGTATTTACCCCAAAGAAAAATGACCCTCCTTGTTATATAAGCAGTTTAGTGAACAAACTTAATATTGTAAGTTACTTTGGGAAAAGGGTTTCAAATGAATAAATACTTGTAGTAATGAAATGATGATAGCGTGGGGTGCGATTATGTGAGACAGATCAGATGCAAGAGTATGGTCAATATATTTGAAAGTCTTATATTTACTATTGTATTACAGCCATGACATGTATTGGAGGGTGGAACTGAAAAATAGTTTCGATCTTCTTAAGTCCAAGGCTTTTGAAACTTCGCAACCTGTTTCATTTCTTCATTACGGTTCCAGAGGAGAGTACGTGCAAACATACCTGTTGCTTACTGTGTGTATTAAATATTAGTGGTCTGTTGGTAAAGTGGTTAAGAAGCTGGCAGTATAACACAAGGAATTCCAGATGAAGCTTCCTGTAAAGTACATGACTGAATAAAGGGCCAGCTGGTGACATAGCAGTTAGAGCAGTCTCCTTGCAAACAACCGGCTTCAAATCTCCAGTCCTGCTGTAGTACTTCCAATCGATAGGTCCTAAATTATATGTATTCATTTTTAAATAAGTTTAGCATATTGTAGTTCACATTGCAAGCTGCCCTAAACGTCAGCTACAGTACATGGAAAGGAGTCAACCACCAGTTACTTTGGATAAAAAGTAAGAAATTATTGGGAAATCTGAGTTACAAAATGTTGTGCACCAGAAGAAATGAAAACCGTTTGTATTTTCAGTTGTGAAAAGAATGTGAAGCAGAGCAGTTGGCGACAGCCGATTCCCAGCTGATGAGGTTTACTGGAAGTTTCAATAAGCCCGTGAGGTGGTGCTGCACACACAGCAACTCGAAAGGATTTTGGGACGGACGTTTCAGATAAGAGCAGGAGTTTGTAAAGGAGAATAAGACTTTATTTTGTTTAGCTTGGACACTTTAAAATGTATTTCTCACCATGCATTCATCATCAGTAGATCAGCAGTCCAGCAGCGTGGTTGAGGACGCGGGAGAATTGCTTTGCTGGGTTTTTAACTATACTGGTCGACTGACCTTTAAAAACCCTGTGTCTCACCGTATAAAGTATTAAATAAATGCATAACCATAATATCTGAGCATAATACGATGGCTTATTTTACGAACTAAACAAATATACATAGCTTCCACATAAACACTAAACTTCTTTAAGCACAGTATGGGCAGAAAGTCATACAAAAATGCGTAGACTTTTGAATGTGGACACCCTCAATTTTTGAACAGGCAAAAATTAAAGTTTCCAAATGGTATTCATTAATGTAAGTGTGATTATTTACAGGGAATATTAATGGAACTGACTACGTATCTCATATAGCATCAGAAAAGAGACACTGGCAGCAAGCAGTGCAGTTACAATCAATAGTCAGCTTAAAGAAATGTTTACAAATCCTCAGCCACTGTCAAATAAAAGTAGGACAATTGCGTTTCTTCGGGTGACGTAAACCAAAATAAGGCAATTTACTGCGTCCCAACCTGGAGGAAACCAAACATATGGTCCAGGTTGTCAATTTGAACTTCTCAAAGCAAGAACTTGTATAAAAGGCGAACATAACCTCACAATAATTAAAGCCAAGTAAAGTACATTGCTTTCCTGCTCTTTGCGAAGAATTGTTTGGTTAGTAGTATTAAAGGGAGAATAATCTGGAGAAAATCTGCATTTTATATGGTCATCAGTATTAGGAAAATGTGTGCAAAGATGCCTAGGACTGGGTAACCATGGTCTCAAAGCCAAACTGACCATCTTAAAAATAACGGAGCAGAAAATCCAAGGAGGCCACAGCGACAACGTAAGGAGCTGCTACTCCAGAAACGTTGCTAGCAAAGGCCGCTTGAAAATAACCATCCTGATTCGGGGGGGGGGGGGACAAAAAAAATATACACACGAGCACTTTTTGACTATTGTTCCACTGAATTTTGGTGCCATTTACTACTACCCCTCAGTCACAAGAAAATATGTGAGGAATGAGGCCACATTCTGCTGGGGATATGTAAGGAGCACTACACCGTCAGGCGGTGACAGTTGCGTTTAAAAATGAGATGTGCTGCAATATTATCTCTGCGGTCATGCATTTGGGTGCAGCACTTTAGGGAAAGAGGAGACACAGCTGGGGAGCTCATCCCGTCCTGTTATGGGAAGTTTGACCAATGGACCTCATAATTTACAGAATGAACAGTTTCACCACACAATGTCAACAGGTGGCAACCAAGCAGTTTTGACGGTTATGTAAGGTTCAGAATTAAGGCATTGAGGAGTCAGCCAAAGCTGAAGCCTGGTTTGCAGTTAAATAGTTGTATATGCACTTTAATACTTACGAGGACTAACAGGATGCATGAATGTTATGTTGGCCACTGTCTTAGTTCTGGAAAAATTTTGACCACAAATTGCCCGGAAAAATGAAGGCCTTGGTGCAATGTGGGGAGGACAAGATTAAAGTTCTGAAAAGAATTAACAAGTTTTGGTTAAGAAACTGTAGTTTGTACAGAACTGGCTTCTGAGAAGGGCACGAGCCACCCTCTTGATGGCTGCAAGGTGGACTGAGTAGCTGATCAGCATCATTGCAGCCAGAACGGTTCTGCTCTGCTCAGACACTACCCTGCTGTACTATGGTATCAAATTTCAGGGATGGGTTGTAGATCTATTTTGTTGAGCAACATATTCCTTTTTATTGCTAGGAAAAAAAATACTGCAGAAAATAGTTTCATAAATCAATGTGTGCTGATGCTGCAGTGTTTACTAAATTGAAATGGGACAATGCATCTCTGCAGCACGAATGGAAAACAAAGTACCAACGTTTCAATGCAAACACAAACAGCCAGAAAAGGATTCTTAATTTACATCTTTGGGGGTCGCTACTCTTACCTTAAACTGCACACTGGGGGGACCACCAGAAGCATTTGCGTTAGGGACATTTGTGAAAGCATTGAAATGCTGCTGCATTTAAAACTGACTGTTTGGAAATTAAATGTATGATAAAAAACAAAAAGGCAAACATAAAAAATGGTATCTTTATTCATCTAATCATGAAAAACCAGGAAAAAAGAAATCAAAGTGAACAAATTCAGAGCAAAATAAAGTGCAAAATATTACTAAGCCAGTTAAAGGAGCAGATTTCTGCAGTTCATTCCCACCGATGTGGCCCTGTTAAATTCCCCCCCATTGACGTACCAGAAACTGCTCGTGCTTCGAATCCTAGGCCATCTTTGTCCATGCTAGTCCTGTTACTGACTCCTTTCTGTACCCCCAGTGCATTTACCAGTGGATCACCAGCACAAACCACAACATGCTGTGCAAGTGAAGACATCTAGTGGACATTCTGTGCATTAGAGGAAGGACTTTTGACTTTCTCAGTGGGTTTTTTTTGGTGCTGTTACCCTAACTTTCACCAACGGTACTAACAAGCCCATTTCTACACGTGCAGGAAAATGTATATTGCAGTACAGAAAAAAGAAAGATAGTGAGATTGGATTGTGACACCACCTCCAGGTGCACAAGGTGAAGTGACATGTTGGAGGAGACGAGCATTTGTCCAGTGAGAAACGACATTGTTGCATGTTGGCCTGTAGTGAGGACCCTGTGGGAAACAGTGGGGGGGGGGGGGCTGCTGCCATGGGCAGAGGGGGCTGCAGGTACTTGGAGGACAGGCAGCTTGCAGAAGATGAGGAAGGTCCAGGGTGTCATGTTTCTGTTTTGTGGAAAAGATGTCTGAAGGCTCCATCTGAGAGACTGGAAGACAAACAAACAGGAAGTTATGTAAGCAGAGGCAGACAGGCCAGCAATTCTCCAGACACCCATAGCTAATGTTCAAGTAGCATGTTGTTTTTCAGAAGAAAAGTCACACCACTGGACCCATGGAGAAGCTGGGAGGAGAAGCAGCAATTGCAAACATTAATATTTAATTCTTACTACTCTCTCATATCCCATCTCACCTTGGGGATCTTTACAAGCTTCATACAGACATGCTGGCCCCTTGTGATGAACTGAAGTAATGACAGGGTGGAGTGCAGAGATGGCTGCGAGTGGCTGTACTCACTGTGTTATTCATTTCTAGATGTGTTGTTGACTGCCTCCTCCGCCTCCCCGGATTACATGTGTCACTGTTGGGGAGCATATCGGGTGGTGACCTGGACGGACGGGCTTGGCTGTAGGAACAAGACCACAGACCACACATGGAGCAGTATGCATAGAACACACGGTTCCGTTCATATTACTACAATATATTTGTGTTTGACAAGGTACAACCAACAACTTTTAACAGCAGCCACCTTTTTTCATTGGTCGCAAACCAAAGTCACGTAGTGGTTTTGCAGTGTCACAGTCTAGAACTTAAAACTTCAAAGTGATCATCATAGATACATATTTGCATGATATTTACCGTTTTTCTCCCATGACCACAATATTTTGAAAATCTTTAAGAAAGCAGGGACTTCAGATTCCAGACTACAGCTAAAGACAGAACGACTTTTAGTCCAAACCCTTGTTTACAACACCCCTCCCCATATTCTTAAACCAAATTTCATTCTAATAATTCGATGATTCTTTTGTCCTCATTTGTAGTTTTTTTTTTGTTTGATCAGATTGTGTACTGCAGTCAAAGGTTGATCTTGTTTTAGCTCCAGCACAGTTTTTCATGGTGTGTGGGTGTTCGGGATTTTTTTTTTTTTTTTTTAATTAAATAAAGTTTCCTTGATCAAACTATTGTTTGCTATGCAACAAGCATGCACCCAGAGGTGCTGCACAGTCCTCACCTATCTGGGCAGTGTGTGCCCTCCTGGCCATGTTCTTGGCCCTCACAGCCTCCTTGATGCGGTCTACCTCCTGCTGGTAACGCTTACGGTCACGCATGGCATTCTCCTTAGCCTCCTTCAGTGCTGTCTCCAGGGCCTTCACTCGCTCAGCTGTGGCACGCAGACGCTTCTCCAGCTTGGGCAGCTCACAGCGCAGATCTGCATTGTCCCGCACCAGCTGGAGGAGTGGGATTGTCACAATTTACCAGGAAGAAGAGACCCCATGTCAGGTCACTTCCTCTATACATGACCACCCACTCACAGCATGACTATTGCGGATAAACTGGGACTTGCATGCAAAAGTAGAAAGTCTTCATACCTGCTTATGGACCTTGGTGAGCTGCTCCAGATTGTTCTCCAGGAATGATATCTTTTGTTTTTGGGCAGCACTGCCCCCTGCATCATCACAATCCAGCTCAGCACTCTGCACAAGAAGATGAGACATTACAAGACCCCTGTATGCTTTACATGAGCCATCCTGAGCATTTTGCTGACTACAGTGTCAGCACACAGGGTCCTCCCTCATGGCAAAGTTGCAGCATTATAAGAAATAAAAACTATAAGTAGTAAAAGTGTGCAGGAATGGACTACGCAGCTTTAGCTTGACTAGTGTGTTTCCTAAGCAAGCAAATCACACATCCGCAGGAAATGTTTTTGTTTTTATTGTTCCTGTCCTGCTCTCCTCTGCTGTGAACTTCATCTCTCACCACCAGTGCAGGACTGCTGAGCTTCGCAGTGCCAGTACTCCTCTGGATAAAGACAAGGAAGGCATGGGAGCTTTCAGCCACACTGGCAAAGCAAATACTGTTACTTGCCTTCTTGACGCGGGTGGTGAGGTCCTGGACAAAGAGCTTGCGGAGGTTGTGAAGGGTCTGCAGCTCCCTGGCCTGGTTACATACACAAAAATGTGACTCAAAAGCACAGCAAAGTATATGGATTCAACAAATACCACAGAAGTAGTGCTGCACGTTACACTGCACGTGTTTACAGGTGACGGTTTAAAATAAAGCAAGCCCTCAGCATGATTTACCACTGTCTCCTCAAGGCCCTTCAGGTCCTGTCTCGCTTGCTCCTTCTTCTCATTGAGCATGCTGAGAAAGAGAACAAGGCTATGAGCAGATGAACAACAAGAATGCCCACTTTTTGCCACTGCTATCTGAACCATGACAACTGCATTATGTAGGACAGCATTATGATAGAAAACTATATAAACAGGTGATACAGGAATACAGTGTTATTTGCTTTATCTGTAACCTTATGAAAACACAGAGTAATAGATAAAGCTCATTTAATATTGTAGTAAAAGTGCTTCTGCAGGAGCATCATAGCAATCTAACTTATAAACACCCTTCCTTAGAAAAAAAACAGCTTAAGACCTTAAGTAACCGCTGCAATAGTGAGTGATGAGAGAAGTGCAAGTTTTAGAGCACGGACACCTACATGACCTTCTGCAGCTTCGTATCCTTCTCCTGCTCCTCGGATTTGAGCTTCTCGTAGTCTGACATCAGCTTGGTCTGCTCCAGCTGCAGCGCCTGGTTCAAGCTGGATGGTGAGGAGAGCCCACACATAAAGGGATTATGGGAATGTGTGTGGACCCTAAACAGACATATTTGGGAAAGACCAATTCTATGAAGTTTTGTCAATTACACAAAAGCATGGGGCGACTGCTGTGTCGTAAAATAAGTGGGTAACAATGTAAAACAGCAGTGGTGAGAAGAGTCAATCTGTGACGTGGCCGTGCTACGGCCCAGACACGCGCCATTTTATAGCCCCTTACTCCTTGAGTTCGTCCAGCATGCGCTGCTTCTCGTCAATCTCGTCACGCAGGCGGCTCAGCTGCTTCTGGTGGGCCTCGCGGTGGCTCTCCATCTGCTCCTCCAGGGCTTTCTGCAGGAAGAGGTGTGCAGGTCACACATCCACCCTAGGCTCTTCATTTCAGAACAGACCAAATGATCATGTTGTCAGCATCCCAATCGCAAACAGATTAATGTTTATAAAGCTCTATACAAAGAAACATCAAGCTAAACTGTTTAATGAATAGAAACCTTAATAGTGAAATTTAATAAGGAAATTTCCACAGAATTTCAGCCAGCAAAATTCAGTGTAAACGTGTCCATAACACAAACACGCAGCAGGATTGTATACAGCTACCCTCAGGGATTCAGAACTGTCACGAGTGTAATTGAACAACAATTTCTGACCCCACTTTGTGAGGCTCTTCGTGACCTCTACCTTGATCTCCTCGACATCCTGCAGCTTGCTCAGTTGCTCCTTCTCCTTGTCCATCACAGACATCCTCTCTGCAAGAGGAAGCCAATAGGTGGGCTCACACATCACTTTGTCATTCTTCCATTAGCTAGCGCTGTGCTTACAGTCTGAAGTGGTCAGCAGTGGGCAATACCATCAAGTGCAGAGACTGCTCAAGCAAACACAAATATCACACTATGCCATTTATTTTCATGGTCTCCCTCTGCTTACCTCCAGCCACCACCACCAACCGTGCTCTGATACCAATATACCCAGAGGAACAGGTGCATCAAGTGGCACAATGGAGCTACTTGAAAAGGCCCAGAGACACCGTGGCAGACGCAGAGCTGGGCGGCACATGGAGGGATACGTACGCGGTGTGGGAGTCTCACCCTGCGCCTGCAGCTTGGCCAACTCCTCGGTTAGCGCATCCTGGCTCTCCTCCAGCTGCCGTTTCTTCTGCTCCACATTCTGCATGTAGTCTGTCAGGGACTTGATCTTGGCCTGGTGCTGTAAACAGGAATAGACTTGTGGGTCATACCTTAGTACATGCCAGCGGCCACTTCCAGACGCTGTGATTTCACTCAGAACCCAATAATCAGAGTTCAAGAACCATACGGCTCCTCTACATGAATGCATCACATTACAGAGAAGAAAGGCAGAACATTTGGATTACCAGATGGAAATAAACTAATAATGGAAAAGTCACTTCAAGGCACCTCAGGAAATCCGTTCCCCTTATGGAACAACTTCAGCTAAATGAGTACATGTAAATAAAACACAAATTACATGTTTATGAAAATCTGCTTGGTTTGCCTCCTCACCAATGGCCCTGTGCCTCCACCCTTGCAGCTCATACCTGAGAGATGAGCAGCTGACAAGATGCCAGCTCCTTCTCGTAGGCCTGCATCTTGTGGCTGGAGTCAGCCTGGTTGGTCTCCAGCTGCTTGCTGCGGTTCACCAGGGACTTGATCTCTGACTTCATCTTGCTGATGTACAGACGGGCCATGGTGAATTCCTCCTCGATGACGCCATTCGCCTCGGTCACCTGCCGGCAGGAGGTGCTACTTACACAACTTGGCACAGAGCAGCACATGTGAGGCTCACCGTTCCTCTGTCTGGCTGTGTTCTCTACCATTTATACCCCCAAATGTCTTCCACACTACAGTCTCAGTTATAAACACTCACCCCTCACATGCAGTTTTATTCATCTATAATACAATTAAAAAAATTTTTTTTTAAGAATTCTGTAAAAATTCTGTTAATTGTTCTACTGTAAATTCTATTCTAGATGTAGATTAGTGATTTTTTTTTTTAATACAAAGACCTACATTGGCTACCACTGCTATAAACAATTGGACAAAAAAGCTTAATCTTCCTCAGTAAATCAAAGAAGTCTTTTAATGTGTTATTGTACGTTTTCTTCATGATATTAGACATCATTTATGGTGATTTTGAGTGAATTTGGGAGAGCATTGGAAAAAACTGGAATTTTTCTTCATAAGAAATAAAGTAATAAGTAGTTTCCTTATCGGTGGTGCTCTCACCGCCTTGATGTCATTGGTGCCAATAATGGCTCCGATTTCGCCCAGATCCTTCATCAGCAGGCCCAGAACTTCTGCGGCACGCTTCCTCTGGTGGTTACTGAGCTCTTGCAGCTGGGAGAGCGCCCGCTGAGCTGCCTGCAGGCTCATCTGTAGACAAACACACACAAACTGTTTATTTCCATCTGTGATGGGTAGGTGGGGGGGGCTCCAGCTTCAAGTATCTGACACCACACAATGTCAGAAAAGATGCCCTTTGGTGTTCACTTCCAGTATTCAGAATATCTTTTACTTCTCTCATCATCAACTGAAGACTGTACAATTGATAAATGGAGAAATGCAGGAGGGTGATGCTATGAGCAGTGGCCACACAACACTTCTTACAGCTCTCTATAAAGCATAACAGTTTTGACTCATTACCTCTGCATTTCTTTTTCTTTAGTGGATTAATGAAACAAGTTAGGCTGTTGACCAAAAATGTAATCTAGTTTTACATTTAAAATGTAATGCTGATGACAGCTGAAAATAAGCTAATAGAAGACAACATTATACACGGTTAAAATGTGAAAAGTTCATTTCCATCCAAAGACTAGCAGCCTCTTTCTCCCCCACACACACCATTACTCCACATCCTGCAGATCTGGCATCTTGTAGCCACCCCCCACACCAGGACCCCACTCACTGTCTTCTGCGCCAGTTCCTCGCTCAGCTGCTCATTGGCACGGGTCTTGTCCTCCACCTCCTGGCTCTTCTGGTCATAGTTCACTGCCAGCTCCTCCAGCGCCTGCAGCACCTCTTTCACCTCCTCCTTTGCAGCCTCATTCTCCATCTGCAGTTGTGACAGCTCCTCCTGGATCTTCTCATAATCCCGCCTTGTTGATGCCAGCAGCTGGAAGGACAGGGAAGGAGGAAGGCATAATAATCTAGGGGTCAAAGCATTTCCGTGAAAGTAATGCGCTGTGACACGTCTTCATGCGTCAGGTTCAACCAATCCTGATAACTAAACATCAATTGTTTCACCACTCTTTAATTTGTACAATTTACATTAAACAGAGGATTTAGAGTTTCCTCTGTACCAACCCGAAGCAACAGAAGTTGACTGCAACAATCAGATGTGGACAAAAATGAAGGAATCCTACTGTCAGAGCTCTCGAGTTCTATTTCTGGTGTGCAACTTCACAGCCAGCAGGTGGCACCAAACAAGGCAAAATTAAACGCACTTTGGATTTTCACATCAAATATACGGAGTCTGAATTTTTCTTTGAAATTCATGGCGAAAGGCTTTCGGAGAAAAAAAAAAAAAGCAAAATAAACCGGGAGAATATTGGTGAGATGAGATTAAATGGTATTATTTCTGCAACAGCCCCTAGCTGTGGTGACTCTTACCCTCCCCACCCCCCTACAGGGAACATGAACTGGCAGTGCAGTCACCTCTTCCTGGTCCAGCATCTGCTGTTTGAGCTTCTCTGCCAGCTGACTCTGCTGGTTGATTTCATCGTCCTGCCAAGAAGTGAACACAGTCACTTTCAGCTGAAGTTTCTAGAAACAGGCTAATAATTGAGTATTAACTAACACCTCATTAGTACCCAATATATAAAAATATTACATGCTAATGGTGCTCTGTGGCCAATTACCAACAAAAGCCAATTAACATTTTGCTAGTAAACTGAGTTATTGAAGGGTTCAAATGTGGGATTCTGGGAAACCGAGGTTTCATACAGGATGTCTGCAAGCAAATTAAATGTGCAGTATAAATAACCTGTGAACCAAGAGATTTCGTTTTTCATCCGAACACATGGTTGCGGATCTCCTCCCTGCTGCTACATCCATGTTTCACTGCAACTACAGTCCAATTTTTGGTTAATACTGTAATAAAAAAAAATTTCAGTTCACCATGCTTTAAAAGAAAGTGACTCAAATCAGCTTCAATTAATAAATTGCAATACAACCCTATTCCTCAGGTGCATGGAGAATTATTTAACCTCTGCAGCATCACTATATGACATAATAATGTGTATGAATTGTAAGTCTTGAAATTTCTAGTGGCAGGAACCGGCAGAACTAAACTTAGGAGCAGTGTCTCGGACTGAACCATGCTGTCGGGTTCAGACCCAACAAAGGGCTGCACGAAAGCTGCAGCCACACCACCTCCCACCTTGTCATCCAGCTGTTTGTACAGGTTGGCTATGTCTTCCTCATACTTGTTCTTCTCCTCAGCAGACACTAAGCTGGTGGGGGGGGCGAGGTTGTCAATGATAGGCGTGTTGTCGCATGGCTCCAGGTTCTTCTGCTCCTTTGCACTCAGCTGCTCGTCCTCCGGCACGGCCTCCCCTAGGGAGATGGAAGGAGCACATAGCAGCGAGAAGACCTGGGCACAGACCTAAGTAACAAGAGCAACTCTTGGGTTACTGTGCCATTGCTGTACATCCACAGCATCCAACAGATGGTGAAAGTGCTCTATGTTCTCCACAGTAAGTATCTCCTTGGCCAGCGTGAGGAGCACAGAGTCAACAGGCTCCATATGTGAAACATTACACACGACGACCAGCCTGAACAAACACGACTTCAGATAAAATGCAGTGCAGTAGCAGAGTTCTGTAGAAATGAACACCTGAGAAAGGACTCCACTGTAAGTATTGACATTTCTACTACGGTTTTAAACCTGAACACCCAACTGTGCAGTTACTTCTGGCTCCTTAAAATGGGGGTACTATTTCTGAAAAATAACATCATTTGTACAAGGTTTACATTAAGATTTAAACACACCAATACCCTCGGTTTAAACCTGACAGTCTACACTTTAACCTCATCACTTTTTTACATTTAAAATGCAATATGCTAGATTACAAAGCCAAAAAGTGACTGTAATATGGCAGTTATAATAAGTATGGCAGGTACTGCCCAGCCCCAGTTCAGTATAACCTCCACTGGCATGCAGCTATACCACCTCAGGATCCTCCAAAGTCACTGTTGCTGCTTACAGACCTTGTAGATGCTTTCCTGTTGGTTGCCTCTCGACCAATGTAGTCAGCGGACTTCTTTTAAAGAGAATTTATGTAAAAACACCTCATTAACTAATTTAAAGGGGAAAAAAATGAATTTTTTGAGTCAAAAACGTGTAGGCCTGTTCTGGGGTGACTCAATGGTGTAACAGGCACTTTACATCTCCTGCTCTGTATACTTATGTGGAGTTTGGCATTTGCCCTTTGCTTCCTACAGATGTTCCGGTTCCCTCCCTCAGTCCAAAAACATGGCCGATGACTCTAAACCCAGTGGTGTATGTGAAAGTAAGATGAACTGGTATCCAATGTACCAGGATGTACCCTGCTTCACGCCCCATCTTCCTAGGAAAGACTCTAGACTGAACAAGCAATTAATAATGGATGGATTCTGTTCTTTATTGTTGTAAGTTTGTTAAATACTAATATTGAAACTGCTCTAAAGAGGCATCTTCACAGTTTAAGAAGCTACTTTTAAAGATTATTATTAGAAGCAGTTACTAAGTGATCATTATTATTGTATTATCTATCTAGCAAGACAAATCTCAATTATTGTAGTCATTTATAACCTGCATAGCCCCTCATTGGTGAGTGTTTTGTAAAGCAAATTGTACTTCATCACTAAGTTTTATGCCAGGCTCTCCTTTGCCCTTTCAACACTTCTGAATTTTAGGGGTCAAAGGATAAAGAGTCACCAAGGCAAAATAAATAAATAAATAAAAATCAGGGCCAACTTAATATTCCAAACCAGTTGAGCAGAGCTCTGCATTTACACATGAGAAGTGATTACTCAGTGGCGGTCAAACAGCAGGCAGATGGAGCACCTGTCCAACAGAAGACCCCCGAGGCTAAAATTCCAATCACATCAGCAGTAAAAAGCAAGAAGTACAGCACTCACTTGGTAACAAACAGTTCATCATTGTCCTAAACATTTCAGTGCACTTTTTTTTATACCCAGTGGCTGCAACTCGGTTTCAGCAGCTTGTGCAAAACCAAAGCTGTCAAATACAGCGCTTTAGCTTCTGAAACTAACTAGATGTAATTCTCTACACAAACAATAAGTTATATACAGTCCACTCTATAAGTGTCAGGGTCAAAGGTTTACTAAACAACCTACTTTGAAGGGGAAAAAATATATATATATATTCTTAAAGAGAGTAGCACAGCTTTAAGTTGGGAAAGCTGTCTACACAGAGCTCACAAAGGGCCTGATGAAGTTAGAGCCCCTGCTCATCTTTGTAATTCCTATAATAGATAAGGAACTTTTCCGTTCTTATTTTGGTTAATAAATCATCTTAAATGGAAGAACCATCCTACACATCCATTATGCCAGGCGGACAGCTAAGGTATGACCTTTAAGCTCCTGCTGTCTGGCATGCATGTTGTGCTCTGTGAAGCACAAGAAGCTCAATTCCCTCCTAAGTAATGAACAAGAGTGGGAAGATCATGATCACTTATACATGACAATAAGACAGCTGCTCAGACAGCATAACAGGATTAAAATCAAACATAAATACATGACTCCAACACAGAATGCACCACAGCAGTGATTCATGGGGGACGAAAAGTGAGAACCTGCCCAGCACCAACTCCAACATGACACAGATAATTATAATTTTTGATGGTCTGGGAATGGCTCTATAACCCTACCACCATACCTTCACTTCATACCTCAGTCAACATTTCCACTCAAAGAAAAAGTATGACAGCAGCAACAACAATGAAAGCGCCACTGTCCTGCTCTCACCGTTCCTCCAGCGATTGAGCTCCATCTCCAACCGCTGGATGACCAGCTTCAAGCTCCGGTTCTTGTCCTTCTCTTTCTCAAACTTCTTCTTCCACTCCTCTGCTGTCAGCTCCAGATTGACAGATACGGTGTTCTTGATAGTCTTTGCCCTGCAAGACAACGGTGACCCATGCAGAAGGATCGTGCTTGGAGAGAAAACATAGCATGTGGAGATGGGAGTCTGAAAGTGGGAATGAAGGAGTGCAGGACAGGCAGATGATGGCACTGGCGAAGGTGTATGGCTTTGATTTTAAGACCAAAGACATAGGTGAATGAATTAAAATGATTGCCCTGTTAACCACAGATCACAATTGGATTTGTAATTTTCTGCACATTTTCTTACTAAAGCATGAACAAGTGTCAGTACAACAGAACATTAAAAGTAGGTCAGAACTTAAAATGAGACTAAGCCTCAAAGATGGTGTTTGTGCATTTGTCTAAAATTCTGTTTCTTGGCTCTTCAAGTAAGTGTTGATATCCTGAAGGATGTCAGTGTTGCATCAAGCAGCTCCCTGAAGCATCCATGCTGAAGAGGACAAAAGCTTTTGACAGCTTAAAAAAATGTTTCTAAAAGCACCTCCAGTGCTGAAATAGAGTAAATGCCAGCAGCTCCTTACGGTAGAGATCACTGTCAAATGAAATAACAGCAGTGGGACTACCAGCCATCTACTTGTTTATAAAAACAAAATTCCACCCATCGATATTTAACTGCCATACAGAAACTCCTTGAACCCAGTTTCCCACTGGCCGTACACCAGGAACGCGTGGAAGAACCAAAACGTATTCAAAGCAATCTTGCCGTCAGCTCACACGAAAGCCGTGGTGGCGCCTCATGGGCGGAAGTGGGCGAAGCACTGGGATCTCCGTGTGTAGCTTTCAACAGCTGCATTTCTCACAGCAGATTAACCTACGGTAGCTTCTTTAGCAAACTCAGTGTCAGTGTTGATGAACAGCGAGCAGTGAAACACAGTACTGCAGTACCTTCTTTCATATTGCTGCTAGGATGGAAATGGGTGTTATTTTTCAGTCTGCACCATCCTCCTCCCTTGGCCCGTATGGCAACATGGCCAGGAAACAGCAGCTTCAGACAAAGTGTGGGCCAGGGAGCTGGAGCCCGTCAGCAAATCCGGGTGCCTTGGGCACAAGGCCAGCAACACAGCATATCTGGCTTCTCTGTCGGGGTAGGAAAGCTGAGCCACTCTCCCTGCGCACAAGTCCACGGCAAACAAAACCGTGATCAATAAGCGAGTGTCCAACACCTGGAAGCAGTGGCACAGCTCATTTTGTCCCAATGTGAGCCCAGTGCAGACAACTGAACTCCCCCACGTGGGGCAGTGGCATGTGTGGGCAACACCTGGAGCACTCCGCCTTAGCAGCATGGATGTGCATTCTCAGGTCTTTGGAGTTTAAAATAAGGGCAGGACCTCACGAACCATCACAAAATTTAATGCATTCTGAAAACAACCTACAGCCCATTTATCCTGTCACCAATTTACCTTTTGCTGTCACAGCAAAAGACCCAAATTACCAGAAAGTGACAGAGATTTAGTGTTTCAAAGCACCTCTCCGATACGTCACAAACGAAGAGCCTGTCAAAGGCATTCTGGGTAACCAGAGGGGGATTTGTTTCCCCATCCATCTGTTGGCTGTGGAGGTGCAGATTTTTTCTGCCCTCTCAAGCTCCCCAGAGCAGCTTGAGAAAGAGACTACAGACACACAGCTACCTGCTTCCCTACAGCAGCGGCAGCACAAACACCACAACTGTCATAACCCACCAGCCCGATACGCAGACCGAGGCCAAACACTTGATTTATCCGGAGTGCTGAAGAAGCAAGAGCACGGATTTATTCGGAATTCCTGCTAAAATTCAGAATAACCTCACCAACCAAAAAAAGCTTAGCACCCAGTGGTACAGTTCAATAATTCAGTATAACTAGTGTAAATTATCTGAATGACAATGGTGAAAATAAAGTGTTCCTGACCTACAGACAGCAGCAATACTGAACGGATATCAAAGTTTTAGTCATATTTGGCAATGACAGTTTGTTCCAATTGCCACTTTATTCAGCCACAGCAGTCGGCATGGAACACAGGACAATGGGGGGGGGGGGGTCATAACAATGTAGTCTGGTCTGTTCACCTCTGGCCAAACATGAGTGTGGACTTGGTCTCGGCCTCATTGAAGATGGAGGGGGAGCAACAGATGATGATGGTGGTCCGGCAGTTCCCCCCGAGAGAATCCTGCAGGATGCGGGTCATCTTGCTGTCCCTGTATGGTACGTGTGTTTTCTGCCAGAGAACATCAAAATGTTGCATCTCCACAAAGGAACAGCGGGCCTTACATCCCAGCGACACCATCAAAATCACCTCAACCTCAGGGTTCAATAACCTGCTGTAGAGCGAAGTCACCGTAAATTTTCAGCCTACAGCACATTACTGACACCAAATTCTTACTTACTACAAGCTGTGAATTTTAACCCTCTTTTCAGTGTTTTGTGTGACATTACATTTGATTGTAGTTGACAATCTGCAAATGTTATGTTAAAGCAGTTCTTCATGGAGAAGTGAATCAAACGCCCTCCTCCATGGTCAACAGCTAGAGGAAGCATTTCGTTTCAGTCTTGGTAGATTAGGGTGCCTCAACCAGTTTTTCACTTTGAAGGGGTAAATGACTCTTTAGTGCCTATGTTTACCTATTTTGTTACCTTCCACACCAGGGATATGACAAAAACAATGCTGGTGTCACCTTTTCTATCTCAGGTTTCATTCGCAAAAAGGAGAACCAGGATACTTTTTCACAGCATTGTACGCGGTATAGAAGATTTCACCAATTTCACTATCCTGCAAGATCAGCAATAATAAAACATGCATTAATTCAGAATGCTTTCAGGTGTTCTGCTTCAGTTTGCTCACCCTCTGTCCCCTAAACTCTTAAAACTGCAGCAGTGACAGAGCCCAGTCGATATGAACCATCAGCGGAAAGCCTCATGCTTGCTGATGGCTTCTGAGAAAAGCACAGAACTTACAGTTCCCTCAGCCAGGGCAGAGATGACATTCCCAAGAGCGGAGAGGGACTTGTTGATATTTTTAGCCTCATCTAACACTGCTCCTTCCGCCCCCGTTTTGCTGACCTTAAAAAGATAAATGAGAAAAGAAGATGTCAGTGAAAAGGAGGGAGTGTGTAAGTATGTGCGGCGAAAGACAAGTCATCTGTCAGACCTCTCAGCTGAACTACCACACACAGCAGCACGTTGGGGGGGGGGGGGGGGGTCCTGAATCTCAAAGGGATTTAGGTGTTCATTCAGAGGAAGAGGTTATTTCCATCAGCTGACCTTCTCACTCCCAGCCAGGTCAACCAGGTACAGTTTCCCTGACAGCTTCTTCTCAGTCTCTACGTTTTCCTGCTTGATGTTGATGAGAAAGATGCTGTGGCTCCGAGAACTGTGCTCGTTCATGTCTGGATAGAAGGACGTAAAACAGAGTTCATCTCAATCTTCAGGAAGACAGATTTATAAATGGGCTTCTTTTTGTAGCAAGAGGAAATATCAATCCAGCACATACAATGCGTCTCAGCTGGTGAAATATTAAATGACTTATTTTTCATCATCTCCACAGTTTTCTAACCAACTACTGTAGATTTGGCAGACCAGTGGAAAACAACAACAAAAAAAAAAACATTAAAAAAAAAAACATATTTAAAAAAAATAAATAAATAAATAAATAAAGGTAAATGATCCAAGGAAGACCAATGGACCTTTGTCTGACAAACTAGGAATTAATACCGTTGTTTAACAATTGACGTGGGTGTTGGCCTAATATCTTCAGGATGGCATACATACTTGTGACGGCAACATGTCGATTTGCTTTGCCTTCGTCTATGACATCCATCACCTCTTCAGGGCTGGACACAAACCTCTCTGTACAGCCCTGCAGAATTCCATGATTTTAAACCTCTGTGTTTAGTATTCAGCATTTGGTGTTTATTGATTGTCATTTTTATTCTGCAGCTGATTTCTGTATTGATTATAAAGACTTCAGTTCGCATTATATCGACATTCAGCTTGTACTACCACATTAAGAGTAAGAAAATCGCTATCCACTTGACTTACCTTGACATAGGGCACTCTGTTTTTGTCTTCATGGACTGCCAAGTTGGTCTTTGAAACTTAAAGAAAAGTCAAAATCTGGTTTGTCCATGTTGAAATATATAAACCAGCTTGCAAGCCCTTCTGGATACTACAAAATAACCAAAAAAAACCAATACAGAATTTCAATGCCATTAGTGAATTTCGCTCACTTACCGTCTAACAGGTCTCGTATTTTGTCTAGATAAATTTCAAAGTAAGAGACCTGCAAAAAGAAAACAAATGCATTTGCCTTAAGGAGGATGAAGAGTCAATCACAAACAAACATTTTTGAAAGTTACGTGATTATTTCTTTTTCACAGCAAGAAGAAATCCACATACTGCAGGTATAATAAAAACATCTGAGTCAGAAGAGTCAAAATGAAAAAGTGGCATAACCGACTCGCTTGAGATATACAGTAGGATACAGCTGTATTATTCAGATCAAACCTCTGTCAGCCCTTGTACAGTTTCGGGACTCTTGAGCAATGTCCATGAACGGAAAGTGTTCTGAACCATGGCTGGACTTATCACACAGCCTTAAGCCACCACCATCACCTTGATATGGAACTCCAGGTTCTCATCCATGGAGTAGATGTGATCAAAGATGTCATGCGCGATGCGGGGGATGATGCCCATCATTTCAGGATCATGAAGCTTGCCCTAGAGAAGAGAGGAGACCTCTGTAAGAATTCACAGATAATAACATGGGGGAGGTTGTTGATCCCAGTAACACAGAAGGCAGCTGCCATTCTAAAAGAAGCTGAAAATATTTACCAAGCTTCATGTTCACACACAAATGGTTGAAATGTGGTACAAAGCAAATACCAATACATTTAAATTTAATGGTCAATTTTATGCTCCACTTCGTAACACTACGGCAGGAAGACAGCCACATGCAGGTGGTAATTCATTCAGCAGAAAACTTCTTAGCATCCCAACCTGTATAATAAAGACGTTATTGACCATAAATGCGGGGTTACTGCATCCTTTGGACTTGCCGCTACCTTGGTGACAACACAGAAGTGCTGACCAATGCAAAAAGTAAAAATAATTGTGGAACAATTAGAATCTGATCTCTCTCCTGCACAGGTAATCTCTTCCCTCACCCCTCTTCGTCACCATTGCCATGGGGACTAGCAAGGCATCCCCATAGACTGGACTGAGAGGAATGATTCAGGTTTTTGACCTTTATTGTTGGAGGATCTGGGCAGCCATTATGGTGCCATAGTCACTTTTGGCAGTGCACCGTGAAGACAAAAGTTCATGGTGTGGCCAACAGCACCTGAGCTGCAGTGGGAATCTGTGATTACTACAAAAACATAAGCAAAAGGGCAATTTGCCTTCATTTTCATTTTGTTAAATCAGGATACAATTTATCTATTACCATTATGGATCACAGGCTGTTATTCTTACATTACTGGCACTGGAGTGTATTTTATTATTATGGTATAGAGCTAAAATTCCCCTTTATATTAAAGTAGAGAATGTATATCATCATGTATCTACAAATACTGTATATGGAGCACCAAAGTGCTTAACTTTTCTAGACTAGAAAAGTTAACACTCGATTCATGTTAATTTAACAAATCCTAGAAAGTTCTGATACCCATCTGGATTTACGTATTCACACTTGCAAAATGTTGTCATTTCTCAGCATTTTTAATACATGTGATTATATGTATTTGCAGTTTCTCAGTGTAGTGTACTTTTTCCCTCTATGCTGTTGTGACCCAGTGCCCTTCTGCTGATAACAAAAACATGAAATGCAAATGCTCTGAAACAAGTGAAATGATAAAATGGATTAATCTCTCTTCAGCATCGTGCAAATTTTCACAATGAATTGCATCTTCCCCCAAGAGGTATAGCTGTTAAAAAAAAGAGCTGAGTACATGGTATAAAACGATGGCAGTTTGTTTACTGACCCACCGTGCTTTCTCCGTTTTCAGTATGCAGAATACACAGCGGTCTGCTAGCAGGGATGCAGTATATTTGTTTAGCATCAGCTCTAGATTAGCATGAATATTTTTGCCCTGCTAGATTATTCATTTACACTTATTACTGTAGGGATGGGCAGGGTAAGGAGGGTAAAGTTTGACTCATAGAAACCTGTGCCTTTGTTTTCAATAAATCTGATGAACACTGTTTTTCCAATGCCATCTTCCAAACATCTTTAGACTGCAAATATGAGGAAAATTCCGCACACCTTCAGACAGACTGATACTTGCACCTGTGAGGTACCAGCTGGGCCACACTAAGACCATCATATTTATTTTTATTACTCCATGAATATTTGCTATTCTAGCAAAACAAAACCTATATGGTACAGAGGCATATATGTTATTGAAATTCTTCCAAGAAAAAAAAAAACTATTTTAGATATCGTAAACCACAAGTGTCTGAGATCCCCAGCTGGAAGAAGAAACAGGAGCAAGAAAACACTTATGTTTCAGTTTTCCCAGTCCTAAAACAGTACATTTTAAACTGTGTTGCTCTCAAAGTGAGATGTCAAATCCCAGGTTCAACAAAGTGCTCCTCAACAACAAGCCATAGCGTTGCATAATCTCATAATGTCACCCAGGGTGCTTACATGTGGAGAGAAGAAAAGAACTACCTTCTGGGGCTGTTCCGCAGTAAAAATCCTATTTTAAGAGCCATTCTTAAGCTATGGCTTTTCAGGTTTAATCACAGCTGAGGCTCCATTCGGCTGCAACCTTCACAATGACAAGGCGGCATAACGCAAGCAGGCCGCTCCACTGGAAGTTAACGCTCCCACTGTAAAGTCCTTGGTTTGCATTATAGAGCTCATCTGACAGAGGAGGCGAAACTAATTCGGCCCTCTTTGGTCCAGCGCTACGCTGCATAAGATCCCTGAAAACGTCTGTCCACTTTCACTCCGTGACGATTGCTGGCTGATCCTCCATCATACAGCGCTTTCAGGAGATGAAGACTCAATGCACTGCAAGGAGCCTTTGGACAAACAGAAGCTTGCACCTTAAATATTCTGCACTGAGGGTAATGGCGGAAGCTGAAGCCACTGCTGGACTGGGAAGAGTGCCCCAACCCTCCAGAACTTAGGCCCTTACATTAGCAGGTTAACTGGCTCCAACATCTGCGGTGACCTCCTCTACCATTCCAGTATTTCAAGCTCACTACAGACATCCACTTAATCTTCAATCATCTTTTTCCACTGTAAGAAAAGAAGAAAGCAGATTTACCTCCATGGTGTGAGTCTTCCCTGAGGAAGTCTGGCCATAGGCAAAGATCGTCCCATTGTACCCAGCAAGGACATCTGTGGAAAACAGGTGAGCATTGGCAAGTTATAGATAAAGCATATTTAGAGAACAATAATTATAGGCAATGGCAAAAACTAGGGTCTTGGAGGGAGAATTAACATGTATGAAATTAGTGCAGGTCATATTTGCATAATTTCAAAACAATAAATCATTTCTAGACCAAGTCAGGAAGATTCTGTGTATTGAGGGTGTCAATAAATTCCTATGTACGGCCTTAATAAGGCACATAAATTCTGCTCAGTCATAATTCGGCTGCATGCACTGTTAATAACGGCTTCACCGTGTCAGCAGTCCCTGTTTTTAACACTTGCAAGCATTGTTTAAATGATGACGTGGAAGCCAGAGTATGAAGTTCCTATACATTGATAATTATTTTCCCTTACACAACACATGCCAACAGTGGACACCAATTCTAAACACTAAGTCCACAAATGACACAAGTTAAACTTTACTGGGACCAGTGCAGTAATCTTTTGAAAAAATCAGAATATTGTATCGTACTGTCACAAACATTTGGGCAATCCATGGCTGAATGTGACCACAATGCTGAATGACAGACTTGAGGTCAAAAAGTACATCATCTTCCAAAGCTAAGTGAGGATACAGACCCACCTCTGACAATCTGCTTGGCACAGGCATTGTATACCTGCTCCTGGGGGGTATTGGGTGGCAGGACTCTGTCAAAAACATATGGCTTGCCCTGCAAAAAACAGGAAGAGTCAGACTTTTCTTTGCATTTTCATGCCTTCTATTAATTTTCTGTAATTTCAGATTAAACCTCTGTGATGCATGACAGTCAAGTGGAGAAAGTATCTGTCCTTTACCAATTTCCAGTGCTTCTGCAGCAATTTGACCATTTTACTAAGTTTTTTATCAATTTTTACCATTAGTATATGAATGGGCCCTGAGAGAAAAATGAAAGCAGTATTTAGGCCATTTACTTGGAAGGAGTAACTCCCCTCAAACTTCAAGCAACCCACTTAATAGGGTAATTGAGATCTGTTTGAACACAAAGGGGCCTTAAACAGGCAAGCTGTCTCTAACAATTTTCAGCTTATTAAACCATTACTAGCAAATGCCGAGTTGGCAAAACAGAGATGCATGCAGGTGCATCGTGCTATGCTTAAAGGAAATTTCAGAAGACCTCAGAAGAAAAGTTGCTGAACTGTCTGCACAGGGTTATGCTTCTATTCCTAACACTCAGGACCTCATTCAAACAATGGTCAGATTCACATTCTGCCTTCTACGGGTATAAAGGCATGACTTTGTAAATCAATAGATAGACAAGCCATCGTGAGAATAAAATCCTAGAAATTCCAGGCCTCGCTTACCTCAGTTCAAGTCCATGACTTCCCAAGGAAAAAGGTACTGCAGAAAAGGGACACGTGGGAGAGAGACAAGGCAGAAACCACTGCATACCTCAAGTCACATCAAGGGCTGTACCTCCAGATTTAAAAGAATATTTTGTGGACTGATTGAGCAAAAGCACCACTTTTTGGACAAAATAAGCCCTGTTAAGTCTGGCAAAACCTAAACAGGTCATTTAGAAGCAAGAACCTTCTACCAAAAGTCAAGCATAACAGTAGTAGTGTGATGGTCTGGGAATGCCTTACTTCCATCGAGCAGGGGTAACCTTGTTAGTAAAAGAATCACACATTCCTCTTTGAATCAGAACTTTGTAAAGGTCCTCAACTGGTGAACTAAATCTGCAGCACAGAATGTTCATGCAGAAATACAGCGATCCCAACCATAAAACAAGTCAACCCCATAATGGCTTGGGAGAGGGTTTAAGTTACGGAATAACCTAGCCAAAGTCCTGACTTAAATTCGATTGAGATGTCGAGTGGTTGAAAAGAGAATTCCTGCTCAAAAACCTGCAAATGTTGCTTGGCTAAAGCAGTCATGCATGGAGGAGCGGTCAAATATTCCTCTATAGCAATGCAGGACATTGGTCAAAAGCTACAGAAAACTCTAGATGCAGTCATTGCTGCTCAAAGCGGTCCAACCGGTTATTGAACACAGAGGAGCAGTTTCTTCTTCAGCGCTGCCAGCATATTTCATTATATTCCACTCTAACCAAATAGCACAAAAACAGAACAGGCATCACTTTCCACACTCCTTTCAGATACGGCTACAAAAGGTTTGATCATGACTAATGCAAAGCTTTTTCTTTGAAGTACTGCAGCACCATTAAATTTGTCAACCATTTGCACAAACTGAAAGGTGAGAGATGCCACTATAAGCTCTGCTTCCTTGGCCTGCAGGTACATATATCGATGGCCTTTCGGGAGAAGTAGTGTGGCTGTGCATGTGGAGCAGAGAACTCCAGCAACAACATGACCTGCAGTCATCTCAGGAATGAGGTGGCCAATAGCAACCTTCAGGGGAGGCAGGAGGACATAGATGACCAGGAAAGGGGTAGTGCGATGGATGTATGACGACAAAGTAGGTAAGGTCAATCCAAGAACAGGAATGTCTTCGCTGTGTAGATGATTGATGCCTCTGGTCTGCTTGAGTAGCCTCTGGCTGCTGCTAATACAACACATCTGTTTGCTGACTGCACCAGATATGCTGAGGGTCGATCCTGTACAGATGCAGGATGGAATTAAGGAATAATGCTGTAATGAATGTCCCAGGACTCAATTTGCCTGAAGGTCAGTATGAAGATGGAAAGCCCCCTGGAGGTTACATTTCATATGAGACCAAACACAAACAGGGTACTGTTGGTTATTTCCATTCTGTTTGTTGTAACATACAGTATGTATGCGCAGCCTGTCAGCTCAAGACAAAAATGCACTATAGTTATAAGAAATGATGCAGGCAAGGCAAGCCCAAGACAATTTAATTACAAAATGTATATATTTTTTAAAACTTGTGGCAAGCAATGTTAGCGACACTGCTGTGCAAGTGTGCAAAGCTATGAGCACACCAGTCGCATGACTGAATTTCACACAATGACATGTCCCTGGTTCAATATTCCTACCCTTCCCCTATTCTCATCTGCTCTTAGAGCACATACAGAATCAATAGGCAAGGCTTGCATTTACAAGGTGAAAGCAGAACATCAATATCCTCAACAAATCATTTCTTCCTCGGGCTTATTTTACATCCAAACGTTATCACTGGGTTCAATGCAGGTGCTGCTCTGTGCAACATTTAAACAGCCCATTCAATTCTAAAGGCGTGGGGTGTGCTTCACAGTACAACATCCAGTCAACCATTATGGGGAAGATCCAAAAGGCTGTGAGCAGTAACCCCAATACTTCTCTCAACAGAAGTTATTGTAAGCTGCCAAAACTTGGCACATCACTTTGGTTCAAATGTGCATTGCTGGAGTGGGAAAGATCTATAGACTCCACAATGTTAGGTGCTTACTTTGCATCAATTTGTACTTTTGCTGAAAAAATATTGTGCATACAAGTAAATCAAAATTAAACCGAACAATGTAGCTCTTACAAGACTGCACACAGACTATAGAAAGCCTTGCTTATAGAGGCAGACGACTGTGGTGCTAAACCCACATTGCCAGAGTGTTCATTACACAGATGTGCTGGCATGACATCCCCAAGCATACATAGGAGTACAAAAATCCAAACATGCAAAAGCTCAGAGAAAAAGAATTTGATACTAATTTATGCTAGCATTTCAAATCCCTTTATCATAAAAGCATAACAGCAGTTTCCTTCCATTTATTACTCTAACACTTGTCAACTTGCACCCTTTCAGGTCCTTTGTTGCCAGTATGTTCAGTACAGAAAACCTCGTAAATGAAACCTACTGTACACAAGCAATATATTATGTATTAATTTAAAAATTAATGCAAAACCAGAGCAGCAAAAGAAATGAAATCACCGAAAACAATGCAAATGAGTTCAAACCCACCAAAAAAAAAATTTCACATCATTTTGATAGTCCAAAGAGGGGCCACCATTACCTCTATTGCAGCAGGAGAAATTGGCAAAAAAAAAAAAAAAAGAGTGATAGAGTTTGACAACGTAACATAGCACAAGTCAAGCTATAGATGTGAAGAAGACCCTGTGGTGGGTCTGATTACATGCTGTTCAGTTCTCTGGGCACTGAAGAAATCCAGATTTGGTTCCTCTAAATGGAAAGAATTGCCTCGCAAGCCAAGGTAGGGGTATAACTCATGAAGTTGAATTCCCAATATCCAAATGTGCGTTCATCTCGCAGTATGGCTGCGCACGTACACAAAGGTTAGAACGGATGTCGTGAACTCTTTCAAAAAACATGAAAGGTTAATGCCATCAATTCATCTTATAAAAAATAATAATAAAAAAAAAAAAGGCATCCATCTCCCTTTCAGACCTGACTGCTTTTCTCTGAAACCTACAACTCCAACAAGTCAAGCCCCTTGGTGTGAGGAAACAACCTGGTTTGTATGGAAATCACATCCCACCCCTAGAGCAATATCGGCAAACCCATCTACTCCTATATCGCAGAAAAACTCAAAGAACGTTATGAAATTTTTGCAGTCTGAACATTTTTAAGCTCCACCTCTTTTGAATTGAAATATAATTATATCAATACAAAAGATTTTTTCTGCATTTTTTTGTTTTATTTGCTATATATCAATCAATTGAAAGATTTTTCATTTTTCCACTGTTTATATCATTTTAAATAAGACTGCTACTGTTCCATTAAACAAATGACTAAACATAGGCAGTGCCTTGTTACACAATTAATGGTGGCCATTAAAATAACCGGTGTCTTAGTTAACAAAACAAAAAAAACAGCATCGTACTGTAGTACAATAGAACTTGACTGAAATAAAAATCCATTGTTCATTCATTTCGGAGGCTGTAAATGAGTAAGAAGTCTATCAGAGTATGTTTTTGTTTTACACATTCATAATGCATGACTTCAGGGCTCCACACCCAGCAGGTATACAAATACAGTGCATAAATATAATTATTCCTGATAAAGGAAACTCCCTTCCTGCCTTCTGCAGCCCAGACTGTAAGTCTCTCCCTGCTATTATGAAAAAGCACAAGATGGAAAAGAAAGCGTAATACACAGTAACTGCAGTCTTACTGCAAAATAATTGCAAGCACTTCAAAAACAGATAGCTTCAGTCATGGTCAGTTGAAGGAGGGTGGATGAAAAGAGGCAGGAGATGCTTCTCAAGCCATAACCTCTATCCATCTCAATACCACACGGCACAGGACAACTACACACGAGTAAACGATTACTGCAGTCGGGCATCTGAGGGAAACTAGGAACCCGGTCAAGTACGTAGCACTGAACACAATTTTTCACCTTAAAAACACTTTCTTTCATTCCTCAGCACAGGAATCCAACAGATCACTTAAGTACTTGGAAAAATCTGCCTCTCTGTAGGCTTACTGGTGACTGAGCATCACCATGGAGACAAATGCATTGACACACTCAGCTGGTGCAGGTCGCTCACTGCAATGTACCACAGCAAGCAGTGAAAATCATAACTTTGACCCCAAATTCTCCAGAAATAAAACACACAGGTCCTCATTTTATAACTGTAAATTTTTTTTACAAATGTGTTTTTATTTTCATTGTATTTTCTTTAATTGTCTATTTTCTTAATTCTCTTTGTTGCAAAATGAATATGACGCAAGTCCAGTCATTTGCTGACAGCAAACTGGACCAAAGCAGTAAGAGTGTGGGATTGGATTACAAAGAAATTTGTTTAGACAATGTCTTATTGTCAGACATTTTAAACTAGCTTTACTGTGCCTTTGTATGAGCTTCTGCAAAACCTAACCTATGGAAATGCTGAGTGAGATCTCTGTCATTTAAACTTTTTAGACCATGACAGTGGTAAGACTTGCACACAAACTCAGTTAATAACAGACTGCTTCCCAATGGCCTTTGTAAGATGAAGACCCAGTGCACAAAAGTCTTAAAATCAGAACGTTAGCATAACAGGGTGTGCAATGAATGCAGCTGTGCCCCAACATTGTATAAATTCCTCAATCCACCACATTTCATACCCTAGTTTACACATCCAGCTTTTACTCCCAACACCTTAAACATTTCAGGCATGACCTGCATAGAAGAAACATCCCAAGACCATAACACAGCAAACACACCATTTACTTCCATGTGATATTAGCATTAGAACAACCTGAACACAGAGAGATGCTGAGGAGGGCAAAGATACTGGATCATTATTCACCACAGGCAACCACCAGGATGCTGTATTGATCGTATTTTTTTTTTTTTTTGCCATGACTTTAAAAACAAAGATTGCAGCAAGGGAAGTTAATCCTGCTCTTATTAATCACTGAAAGAATAAGATGTGTACTAGATTTAAAAAAAAAAAAAAAACACAACAGCGATTATTCTATTTGCAAAACATTTGCAGTCTTTAAACACTAACATTCTTTACACTGTCAATGTACAAGCGAACGCTGAAGAATTATTCATGAGACCAGGCCATGATAATAATAATAATAATAATGGAGTCAGACATTCTACCCTTTTATTCCAGAAATCAGTGATTTACACATTTGCCTTTTTACTTTTCCCCATATAACATAACTTCAATTTAAGCCACTTATTACTGTAATATTTTGAGGCTCGCATTCATCAAACAGAAAGACAGGAGGGGCTCTCAGCGGTTTCATGGACCTTAAGCAATTTAATTTGCCTTTTGCTTGCAAACTGATTTTCCCAGCACATACCAAAATGCCCAGTTTATATTCTTAAATGAAGTGGCTCATCTTAATGCTGAAAACCTCACTTCCCCCACTGAGTCAATGCAAAGGGACCCTACAGGCCTGTCTTCTCACATACAGAAACAAAGGAGCTTTACATTCTCATCAATTATGAAACAGCCCTAAGCCCAGAGAATTTCGTTACAGCCTGCTATGGTATAAGTTATGCACATGCATTAATCCATGACCAAAATTGTTACACTAATCCATTGTCAGCCTCTAAAACCACATCCTCCAGTTTCGAACCTCCCTCGGTTTTGCCATTAAGAAGAGAGGCGGCTTGACAATTAGACAGGTTTCAATGAAAGCCTATGTTTAGCCTGGGGCTGCTATTAATTAAAATAATGGCAAAATGCACAAATAGCTCAAAGTCAACGAAATCCTTATAAACATTTTTCACGTCTGTCAGATAAAAGCATTCGCCAATGCATGCAAATTTAGATACGGTATTATTGTACAGGACAGCGTTATGTGAGGGTTGGTGGTAGCGCAACTATGCTGGAGTGATGAAAATGTTGACTGATGCAGCCTTTACCAAGAGAAGCAGGCTGTGTTCCTGGGACACTGAGCTGTTTGTTTTACTCCTCGCTGTGGACAGCACACAGCTGGCGGCATGTAGCAGAGGGACAGGGAGGGGGGACACTGCAGAGGACCTTGAGAGCAGCTGACACCAAGACAGTTTTAAACAGATTTAAAGCCCCTGAACCCTTCAGTAATGGCATCATTCCCAAAAACCAGACCACCCCAGTGCCAGGCCATTCAGCAGGGAAGTACCCTCGCCACCTGCCCCTCATCTCTCCCTCTCACCAACAAAAGTCAGCAGTTTCCACCGCCAGCATCCACAGCTTCCATTACTGCCGGCCTTGCAGCTCATTCAATGTCACATTTACCGGCTCAGTGCGGCCAAAAGAGCAATTTCAGCCACCCCACATCCCGCTTCTTCTTTGACCCAAGCTTTACTTGTTGGCTTCAAAATCTGGAGCCCATTCAGTATCAAAGAAGATAAACTCAACCTGAAACATCAGCAGATTTGCTCCTCAAGTGCTGCCCGCATCAAAGTGGGAGGACAGGAAAGGACCTGTAACAAATGACACTCGGTTCAAACCTAAACACGTCGGCACCTGCCACATCGAACCATTTCAACTCGCTTACAACCTCCTCCTACCACAAGAGGGGAGAGGGGGCAAGCAACCACCTGCTGACCACAAAGCCCACCCTGCGTCACACAAACCCTCAGGAAAACCAGCGTCCGTGGAAAGGGCACCGGCACGTGGGGCAGCAGTGATGGGTGCTGCTAAACACCGGATCTCTGGACTCTTTCCGATGCTGACATCAAGAAGCAGAACGGAGAACAGAAAGCTGAGGTGATCGTTGATCTCACTCAGATTTACTGTACAAGGAAGGCATCCAAAGAAAGACGGAGCAGGGAAAACTACAGCTCGTGTCCAAAAATGTCCCTATCTTTACCACAGCCAGTTTTACCATCCGATGACTGTGTTCCTCTAGATTCTTACAGGTCAGCAGCACAAAACCCTTAATTTCTATCATCCTCACAGGAGAGTAACAGCACACTGCAGAGGGCGGTTTGGAATGATGCTTACTTTTCCCCATAACCTCCTATACACTGCATCCACAGCACTGGAAACAGAGGCCAGGAAAACCCAAGGCACTAATGTATTAATAGGGATAAAATAAAGGCTCTTATCGCAGTTAATATAATTGCATTTAGGATTAATATCTCTTCTTTCACTTATTAGTCTTCATTAAAGTAAATTATTTAGTCTGCAGTTGCTGAAAGATCTCATAACTGACAGCTCTAATGGAGGCAGCTATAAGCTTGAGCTGCTGTGAATATTTGCATTAATTCACCTGTCACTGTGTCACCATTAATGTTCGCACTTTGGCATTTCTAAGGCATGTTTTATTAAAGCTCTTGTAGGTACACATTGCACTGCTGTGCTCACACCTTTCTGACTGTGTAGGTTTCACATGGGGGAAATGTGTCCCCAGAATCAGTTTAATTACCAAAACTGTTACTCTCATTTCCATAACTGACGTTTTCTGAAAGCAGGGTCAAATTTTGGGGATAAACTTTGAAAGAAAAAAAAATGAATTAAAAAAAAAAAAAAAAAAAAATCAAGCTTAATTCGACTTTTCTTCCACATGCATTTACAATTTCCTCTTTGCACTCATGTATGCGTTCCCTCTTGGCAATAATTTAACAAAAATACATTTGAAAAGTTAACCTCAAACACAAAATCATTTAATTTATTTCAGACACAAAAATAGTGAAATGTAAAAAATGGTATTTTCTTAATAACATGGTAAAAGTTATTTGATTTTCAAAAACATCTGAAAAACAATATTTCTGCATTTCTTATAGACTTAATTACTGTAAAAATATTTTTTTAGCAGAAAATACATTAAAATATGCATACTCTAAAAAGCGTGAAAGACCAATTTGGTGTCTACATCTAACTGAAATCCTATTCTGTGCATTACAGCTGGGGGAAAACAAAATCTAACTCGGCTTATGTTTAAAGGGAAAAACATGATTTGGTTTCAAGTTCATGAGAGTGAACCATTCATATCTGAGCCCTTGGGGCGGACGGTCAGTCGGTGACACCAGCGACTCACTGGGTTGACTCCTGCTGCGTAAAGCTGACAGCCACCACAGCCTGGATCTGCAGTCTGAGGACTTGTGTGACCCAAGTCGTACATGTAACCGGGACCACCACCCCATCTCCATCTCACCACGAAGCAGCTCAGCAGATGTTTCTTACCCAGGAAATTGCGGGTTTGTTCTTAGTGATTAAATTTAAACTATTATTTTGGAGCTGACACACAAATGAGACCAACGCCTCTGTCAATTTGCCCAAACGCAGCTTTCACAAACCTACACAGAATCCCAGCATCCCTGTGGCACAAACCTGGCATTTCATGCAACACAAACAGGCTTCCTCCCACCCTGGAGGACAGGGCTCTGCGTTGACGCTCGGACCGTAGAAAACACGACCAAAGGAGCTGAGCAGAAATTTAACAAATATTAAACAAGCAAAGCAAAGCAGCACAAACGCGAAGACGCAACGAGAGCCGAACCAAAAGTCCAGCTGGGACACAGAGTACAGAAAATGGCTGAAGTCATTCTAATGGAGGTGAAGAGATCTAATCTCAATTTTATCAATGAATGGTGTCACTCCTTTTTATAAATTACATCAAAAGGTCAAAATATTGAACTTAAAATTAAATCTAAACCCAAAGGGGAGGCCTAAGAAAACCTCTTTTCAGCGCAGACTGGAAAAGAAGAGAGAAAAAAAAATCAAATTCCACAAGACGGCGTGACCCACAACATCACGCTCGGAGGGACCGTGTGTGTGCGTGGACCCCCGCCACCCACCGTGATGACCACCGTGTCCTCCTCCTTGAACTGCGGGATGAACCTGTCGCCGCGAGTCACCTCGGCCTCGTTGAGCGGCCTGAAGCGGCACATGACCCGTACACCGCACTCGGCCGCGTCCGCCATCGCGCTGCACCTGCCCCCCCCAGCAGCCACCAGGAAAAAGACGGCCGGGTGGACTTCCAACAGCGTCCGAAAATAGGCCGGCGTCTCCACAAAATGTCTCGTTTGTTCGCTTTTATTCTCTTAAATGTCCGCAGCAGAACATAGCAGTTACCAGAAAAGAAAAAAAAAATCAATTGCAGCCGTCCATTGCGGTCAGTTACCAAAGCCAAGACGGCTTCATTCACGTTTCCTCCTTTCAAATCTGCATTTAATGGCTAAAAGGTTTGTTTTTTTTTTTTTTTTTTTTAAATGTTCCGAACCCTAACAGCGAAGCGCTTATAACTGCCAAAATCCAGCGGGGCTTCAGGAGTTCGAATTGCGCATCGTCCCGCATCAGCACCCCGCCGGCCCCTGCACCTCCTCCTGTGGACAGCGCTGCACCCTCCTCCCAAGGACGCCTACCCGTGCGCGATTACGTCACCGCGAGCGTGAAGTACTCGCGCATTGTGGGCCTTGTAGTTCGTCACCTGCTCGTCGTACGTACTGCCGGCAAATGCCATCGTTTTGTTATAAATAATGATTGTTTCTAACTTCCCTTGTTCAGCGCAGGAAGCCCTGGAGGTAAGACAGGTTGCGTTCTGGACAGAGACATTTTATTTGGTTCACAGGTGTTTAGAGCAAAACTGAAAGACAATCGGTTTTCATTCTTGATCCTGATGTGATGGAACAAATTCTCTCTCTGCCTCAGAACTGCTGAATCCCTTCCACCTTTCAAGAGTCTGAAAAGCTCTTTTAAGACTTATTTCTTTCTTTTGAAAGATCTTTGACAGTTTGATTTTTCTACTACCATCTACAATTATCTTAATATTTGCTGTTTTTCACTTGCATAGGCATTTGAAACGCATTCAAATAATGATTATGTGTTAAGCGTCATTATTTTATTTTATCAATCGTGAAACTGCACAGGTGTACAAGCAGTAAGTGTGATAGCAGGGTTTATACATTGGGCCCAAGGGTCACATAGGAGTCACCAGTCTTGACTGCACTACTAAATTATGTGCTCCAACAAATGTGACTCGACAGTGATGTAGATGAGCAACATAAACTACACGTAATGCTCATTTACTTCCAACATTCTATTCAAAATAGGCAACAAAACCCCTTTTAAAATGAACACAAGTGACATCTACTGGACGTGACTGTCCTCTTACTGAAAGGCGACCAAACCTATTAAGTAGCATTATTGTTATTCTACTCCCACTGTCTGTTCTGTTAAAACTCGAAGTTCATGAAATGCAAACCTTTTTAAAAGAAAACTCTTTCAGTCAGGACCACCGATACCATTTTCTGATATATATTTTTTTTAATTTTTCTGCCTCTTTAATTGGTTCATAACTATAAGAACAAGAAACAGGAAAAAATGTTTGTCTGAAGCAGTGGAATCAGCTAATATTTTCTAAACACATTCTTTGTATAAAGAGGTCTACACCAGCTACACTACACTAAGGGAGGTTAATCTCTGATCAGACATATTTTCATCTGTTACTTGCCTTGCAGCCACGGCAATACAAAATGAAGTCTAAATTCTTATCCAGATCCCTGCCAATGTCATGGTATTCTTTCACAAAGTCTCCGATTACTGGAAAGACACACAACAGGTACACTTACTACCCCCGTGTACTATTTTTAGTCTTAACCCCATATATTTTAAAAAAAAAAAAAAAAAACAAATATATTAAGATTTCTTAAACATTTGGAGACCAATTTTACAATGCATAAATCTGTTGCTTCATTAAAAATGTAAATAAATAGGTCCTATGGACAGATTTTGTTTTTAAAATGGAAACGGTTACAGTGACTCCTACATTAAAACAATTTAAAATAAAAAAGTAAAAAAAATAAAAAGCAATTATTCCACAGTACTCCATTCAAGACATCTGAAAATATCTTTCAGTGAAAAAGTGTCACTAACTAGTTACCAAAAAGACCAACCAATCAGGCAAATTTTACTTTGTTTTTAGAAAAAAAAAATTGCTTTGTATGCTAACTATGCCATGTTTTGTAGACACAAAATCTGATTTATTTTACAAGGTACAAAATGTAAACATTGGAAAATAAATAACTAAAACAAGTGACAAAGGATCCTTTTCCATGCTTACAATCACTAAACGGTTGCACATTTTTCCTTTCTGCCCAGTTGCATTTTCAGGTGCAAAAGCATGACGTACATAAGTATTCAAGTAACAGAAAAAAAAAATATATATACCAATGATACAAATATACCATTTTACAAGATAGTGATAATCAAAATTTTACAAAATGTACATTTATATAATTGACAAATTTTGTGGACATTTTGATATGCTGTGGTTTGGTAGAGGTCCGTGTAAAAGGGAGCCCTGGGTTGCATTCATTCTGGCAGGTTTGTCCGACTGTCCATCGCAGGTGTCAGTCCTATGTCACCTCCATCGCCACCGTGCTCTCTGATATTCCATTAAGAGCAAGCCTTTCAGGCTCATGACTCTCCCTGTGAAAAGAAACACACATTTGAATGGATGCATGAGTCCAACACTAATAATCAGATCATAGTGGTTTGTTTTTTTTTTAGTGGTGTCATGCCTATCCTGGAAGCACTGGGAATGAGATTGGGTAAACCCTGGGATACCAGTCCATCACAGGACAGTCAGATGCATGAAAAACTCGCACGGACACGCGGAGAACATGCAAGCTCCATACAGGCTGAGCCTGATTCAAACCCACAACCTAGCAGCTGTGAGAACCAGTGCTATTCAGTGTGCCACTGTAGCACTGAACAAATACGGCACACAACTGCCATTACGTTACGGATGTACCGTATGCCTTACTTTGATAAGTGGTTACTTGAAATCAGAGAATACAGCCGCAAACAAACAAGGTAAAATAAAATGTCATTTTGCTACTCTCCTAATGTTAAGTTACTAACAGACTGACTCTCCTGTGTGAATAAATGTACCAGGCAGGGAGAATCATGCCAACCTTGCTATGCTGCTGATGGTGCTGGTGGGGGTGACTCTGGTGGCAACGGTAGCGAGTTTTAAGGCAGACGACAAGGGGGCAGAGGTACGAGCACCAAGGTGCAAGCTGGTGGGGGACACCATGGTGACACTGCTGAGGCGGGCAGCCACTGCCCCAGGCAAGGACTGGCGATTGGTGGCACCCAGCATGGGAAGCAGGTGGTTGGTGCCACCACCTGCACTGGGGACAGTCCTTAAGAGCTGAATGGGGGTTGCTGCTGCACTGCTGACACTCAGGGTTGTGCTGGTGGAATAAGGAGGTCTTGAGGTTCCTGAAAGGAAGAAGATGCCTTATCCATCAACAGCCATGCACTGCTTGGCAACTAAGGTACCTAGAAAAAGCTTCTAACTGCTCTAGAATTTCATTATTTACAACACAAAATGTATTATACTACAGCCCAAGTCCAGATACTAAACACTGATGTTTCACCTTGGTTTATGTGGGGACAATAAGGATTTACTGATCAACTTACCGGAACTCCTTTAACTGAGCAGTATCTGATGCCTGCCTTACACAGAAAACTCGCCTCAGGGCCTGCATCACTGTCTCTCACAATTTTCTCTGCACTGTATATCTATCCTGCTCTTTGTTTTGAAGGACAAGAAAAATGCTAGAACAAGGCCATCAAGTGACTGGTCATGTTATTACACCCACGATCTACACCCCACCTCATTATTGTAGGGTAAAAATCAACCAGAAGCATCCTGGTTTAATGGTAAATTTGAGCCGTACCTGATGTCTGGAGAACACCATTGATGTTGTTAGTATGGCATTTGTGGTCCTTGGGGGTCTCACAACTTTCTAGACCAAGAGTGGTGATCACAGCTGAAGCAGCAAACTGTGCGCTGACTGAGTCGAGGGTCTTCGACACGGTGTCCGTTGGGACTGGCATCTGAGTAGAGGTGAAAGCCGCAAACACAATGTTATTATCCTCTCTGTGGTTTCACACAAACCTTTCTCCCTGTTCATACATTTCCAATAGAATCAAGTATCAAGTTCAAGACTCTTGTTACGGCCTGCTTGACAATCAGAGGATCTGTACCCAAATATCTACAGGACCTGATCATTCCCTTTACTCTAGTAGGGGGACTAGGCTCATCCGTAGGCTCTAAGTTTTGGTTTCTGATGTGGTGAAATGACCTCTCTCTTACCCTCAGAAATACTGAACACTTCCAAGTATTCAATAAGCATCTTTTTTTCTAATGCCAGTGTTTCTCAAAATTAATTAAAAAAGCCATACTAAGTATTTTATTGTAGATATTTATAGAACCTATTCAGTAAACAAAGCAAGGGACATCTGTATTGTTCAGCTTTTACTGTGTAGATAATAAAGTCTGAAGTGGCCAGAAGCCAAACACCAAACCTGTTTATAGGAATCAGCAACTTGGATGAAACAGGAAGCTTTAATTTTTTGTACAGTTTAAATTAATGAAATTAACAGTGTTACACTACAGTGGTTTGGTGTCCCATAGAGGGTTTACCCTTGCCTTACCCCCTGTGCTTCCCAAGATTAGCACCAACCCGCCGTGACCCTGAACTGAATTACTGGATAGACTGAAAATAAAAAAACAATGCATCTGAAATCAAAACAGTGAGCAGCATGGATGCTCTTGCTCCTTCCCATGCAGGACAGCACAGCCTAGCCAGAGTCCAGATTAAGCAGCAAGACTACAGCAGGTGCCAGGCAGGCATGATGGTACAGAATCAGAGGAGATACCTGTGTGCTCTGCCACTCTGGTTCCGCAGAGCACTGTGAAGCCGGTGTATGCTGCAGCTGAGCAAGCTGTTGCTGCTGCATCTGTGCCAGCTGCTGCTGATGGCTCTGGAATTGCTCCTCAGTGATGCCACCTGTCACCAAGGGAAAGCAGGCATGAGAGAAGTGCCCAGAGTGCACCACCACTAAGAGCCACTGTAGAGGTTCGGCCATTTGTATTGGTGGATGAGGAAGACTGTACACTTTACTCCTGGGCTTGAAAGCAGCAGATACACACACAGAGATGCCTGAGAACCACAAACCTCAAACATACTGTGGAACAGAGCAGACAGCTTGGGGTCCTTCAGGTTCTCATTAGACTCAGACCCTCAACTTGATCAGCTGTTGCAGTCAAGTGATGGGGCCTAGAGTATCTACTCTAGCTCAAATGGCTTACGAATGAATTGCTAACAAGAAAGTGATGCAAAATATGGATGTCCACAAATCACTACCCTGAATAAATTATGGCATCATATTTTAGTGAAGAATCTAGCATATGTTTTCTTTTTGCAAGAATTAAAGTTACACACAGACTTTTACATGTAGCCACACAGCAGTAGCCCTCCAGCAACTTTTAATGAAAGATGGCATCTGTCAACTACGCAAGCACAACATGGAAACAAAATCTCCTGTACACACTCAAAAAATGTTCAGAACAAATATGGAGAGAATCCATCAGGTGTAAAGTTGTAAATTCTTGGAAACAGCAACAGCAGAAAAGTACAATGGCCACAATAGACTACTGGATTCCAGTGAGTGAATTGTAAACATTTAAACTGCTTTCACAAGAGCACCAGACAAGACAAGACATGACAAAAAGACTCCAGAAGTGGTCTTAGCCTCAGCACTTACCCAAGACTGCATTTGTAGAGGGACTTGGCAGGGTCAGAGAAGCCCCTGGTGCCCTGCTATTCGCAGTCCACTCTGGTGTCCTACTACCACTCCCCTGTCCACAGTGCGACTCCCTGTCCTTGTCCCTGTCCACATCCTGCCTGGGGCATGGTCGGAAGCAGCGCCAGCGGCATGCTCGAATGTTGGCTAAGGCCTCTGCCAGTGAGCTTGCCTTGCTGAGGGCCCTTTGGGAAGCACTGGTCCGCACCGGACTGTCCCTGAAGTCAGAGTCTGCAGTGTTAGGAGTGGTGGTTAACACATCTGGGTCTGCCTGCCTTAGAACCAGGTCCAATTCTGATGAAGCCCGGTCCATGATGACCCTAAACACAGAAGGAACAACTTTCAAAAAAAGTTGCAGGCAGTTGCAGAAGCCCATGAAATGGCAGATTAAGAGCTGCAGGGCCATATGAAGAGTGGGTGCTGTGAGAAGGCGATACCTGCCGCCGCGGCCCACCCTCCGTCGGACCAGGCCCACACAGCGACGAGGGACGGACAGCACCGTGAGGCAGTGCCTATGGCACAGTGTCTGCAGCCCGGCCAGCTCAGGGTGATCCCACAGAACCCTTTCACTCTGCTCCATGTGGGGCTGTGGAAAGAACTGGATGGTCAAAACACCAGAAAAGGAGGCAGACACTGGAGATTCACATCCAACAGTCATTCAGCAAGGTCACCCAAATTTTGAGGCGATAACTACTCGTGGAAAGAACAAGAACTTAGACAGTAATACATCCTGAGCAAGGTCTAGCAAGGACTTTTCTTCAGAAGGTAAGCACACAATCCAAAGCACACTAAAGATCAAAACCAAAACAGTACCATTAGGACCCAAGCAGCAAAACCTCATCATATCACACATTTGGTATCAGCACCATTTTTTCAAGGGAAATTCATCCAACACCTCTTTTAAAATGGCATCATGTGGGTCTGAGTGGGAACAGCATTCTGCGTCAAACAGCTGCATAGTCTGTTTGCTTCACTTCAATGCTTTTTGCAGTACTTTCATTTTTTGCAAAAAAAAAAAAAAAAAAAAAAAAACCAAACAGTTTTAAATAACATTAACTGTTTTAAATCATTAACAATTCAAGGAAGTTATCCTGGCATTGATTTTATATGCAGTAGGTGTTTAATGGTGTCAAATTGATATTTTGATAAAATGGTTTGGTGTTTTGTGACAGGCAGGGAATGCATTATTATTTTAAATATAATGAAATAATGTATAACAGGCTTTAGATATATGATTTTTCAGCTTGAGACCAGTTTTCAGGAACAGATTAGAATCAGACACCGAGGCATGAGTGTGTAAATCTGGACAAGAACACAGCCTTTGTCACTTCATTCTTCCATAACTTCTGTGGTTAATTTGATTGACCTCCTTCTCTGCCAGTCTTTTGCCCAACCTTGTGTTGTAATAACCCAATATTTTAAGGCCTTAGGTAATTAGACCTTGACAGAAACATGAAAGGTCAGAGCTGATGCAAAATTTAGTGTCTACCTTTTCTGTACTCTTCCTTGTTGTATTAAGCCATTCAGTGTTATTTTACTGCACAGTATATTCCCTGGGTACAAACAATGTTTCGATAAACCAAGCTTGTCTCGTAACTGGGCCGAGCTCTCTACAGGAGTATTACCATCTTGTTACCATATATCCTGCACTGCTGTCATGCACTCATTCTGTTGATTTGCCTTTAAAATTACAGTCTTCCTCAGCAGATCATTATAGGTAGGTATTAAGCAAATGAACAAAAACATTTCTTGTGTCCATAGAGGTTAACACGACATCCCTACCTAGAATACATTTAAAAACACTTACGGCATGGTATTGGCATCCAGCTTTCCTCCTGAATGCAAACAGCCCATCAGGGTCGTCCTCCTCTTCTGCCTCAGACACTGATGACTGCGTGTGAGACATTCATCGGTTAAATAATGTTTCTTTACCATGTTAACAGAGACTGGTCACACTTTTAACAAGCATACACCTAGCCCTTATATAAACAAAAATTTACATGCACAACAAAAATTTGCTACATGCATGTGTCTTTTTATATACAATGTGCTTATTATTCAGTACAGTGGTATTTTTGCCTGTCATGTAGTCATTTTACTTCTACAGTGGGAGTTTTATTCTGAACAACTGCTTGTATCAAACTTTTTAGAACAGAGATACACTATGCAACTAAAATCCATAAGATTTTTGCAGTGTTAATTTAGCACATTACCCTACAAGTAATAACTGCTGGAGAAAATAGAGCCTTAAAGTAGTGACCAACTGAAAAATTAACGTTAAACATTTGTTTATATATCGTGAATATCAGTGTTACAGAATAAAAAATGTCTCCTAAAAATGGAAAGTCCAAAAGCCACTGGAAAAGACTATGAGAAAGCCCTAAACCAAGTTTGTGCTTTCCAGGTACAAGTCAGTTTCTCTCATTTTGTGCCTCTGTGTAAGTGACCAGCACAGAGGTCTCACAAGGAACACAGATCATCTGTGTCACTATAAACCAGCTGAAAACAATGGGTTCAGGACTTTGAGGAAGGTGAGAGCTATGTGGACCAAATGGGTCAGCAAGCTCGCTGGAATACATTGGGTGTTCTGACGGTTCACCTGTGGGTCATCCTCTTCTCCTGAGCTGTGGAAGTCATACTGCTTGATATCACTCTTGATGATGGTAGGCTGGTGCACTGAGCGGACCTGCTGCTGAAATAGCTCCGGCTTAGATTTCTTCAGGTAACGCTTCTTCGGTCGGGGAAGGTCAAAATGCAAGTCATCCTTCACTGAGCTGTTGTGCTGGTGCTGTGAAGCATTAACAAACTTTCTCTGACTCAAAGAAAAAACAAAAGTACTGAAAGATTTAAGGCACAAGTAAAAAGTGTGCCACTGACCTACGATGGAAATAGCACAAACAATACGGATTACTTTTAGGTCTGTCTCTGAATTATCTTTGCAATTACAGAGATGAAATTACCTTCATTCTGCTTTCTATTTTATGGTGAATACCATTTGTTAACGACGATGGAGTGTTATAAACAGGATTCTCAGTCTGTGGGCCAGTTAATTCATTGAGAATGTTCCCATCAAAGTCACCTGTCTGGTATCTGAAAACATAAAAATAAGAACATATTAACTGTTATTCCATGCTAAGTATGCTAGGCTTGACTTTGGCTAAATCTGTAAAGTCATAAAATTGCAAAGAATCTTAATAATGTCTTTGTATAGCAAAAATACAAAATTACTACAAACTAACTTTAAATGAGAATAGTATCACTGTAGAAAAATGGAACACTTGAGCAAACACTGCATCAGGGCACTGCCACCATTATCTTACCTCTTCTCCACCACCTCCAGGGTGAGGTGTAGCAGCTCTCGCTTGGCCTTTTCCCTCCGTTTTATCATCTCAAGGATTGTGATGGTCCTGCTGAACTCCCTCCTCAGCTTCAGCATCTTCTCATAAGAGGCCTCATCATTCTTGCGGTTCTGTGACCAAAAGTGGACACAACAACAAACAAAATACAGATTTATATATTAGAAATGTCAGGATCTTTTGATAATACCTGCATTAATACACTGATGGGTTACAGTGGTCCTGTTTTTGTCCAAAAAAGCAATATTGTCAAGTAACAATTACATTTATGTTTGTTGCAAAGACTGGCCATTGTACAATGCTGTTCAGTCATTTTTTTCATATGAATTTACAACATCTGTTCAAAAAGTATCTGAACTGCTACCATGGCCACTAGATGAAGTCACACTTGAGGTCTGCAGTACCAAGAAGGTCAATGAACCTTGGTGGATTGTGTGTCCAATCCCAAGTTTTCACATTAGATCAAAACAAGTGATATTTTCAAGTTGTTTGTACAAATACAAATGCAAATGCAAAATACCACATCAGCTAAGTTCTGCAGGCTCCATACTTGCCTAATATTACCCGTCTTTTTTCTTATTGCAAAAATCAAATGGTGCTGAAAGGACAGCGATTTTTAACATGGAACTGAGGTGCTGTCCTTTCAGCACCACTTTGATACTGTAGTATTACCCAATTGCCTCATGCTGGTGCAGAACAAATATTTTTAATGGATCTGGGCAGCATACCAGTTAAAACTGACCACTGCTCAGAACTAGGATTGCTCTGACCTTTCTTGTTTGCATCTTCTCTGTCCTACGTCGGAAGGCCACGTAGGCATCATTGTTGGTCGAGCCATCCCTCTTCTCTTGCTTCATCTGAGGGATGAGCGAGGGCCCTCGACAGTTCTTCCTCTTACGTACCCAGTAGTCATACACAGACTTCAGCAGGTAGTCATCCTCATTCAGCAGCAGTTTGGCCTCTTGAAAAGTGACAAGCTGAGAGGAGAAGCAAAGTCACTCACTGCATTAAACTCCAGCAACAGTGACAGTTCCACACAGATGAGTATTATTCATGCACAATGTTTATCATCCTTGGTATAAGAAGCAAGCTGATTATTACCTAAAAGTAGTTTGCATGATTGGAAGATGGGTACAAAAGACAAGGACCACAACTTTAGAAAAAGTATGCACTAAGGGGTTATACTGTAAGTACACAATACACAATTTATAAAGTTGCAAAAAGTAATAAGAAGCACCTAGTACCTGGTTCCCACTAGCTTTTTCCAGCCTGTCCACCATAATTTCAAACTGGATGGGTTTGATCTCCATCTTCCGGTTCAACCTGTTAAGGAGAGTCTCGTCCTCAGAGTCCATGTCATAGTCGGGCTGCTCGCTGTCTAAGCTGAATGCTGCAGCAGAAAAAAGAGCAAGGAAAGGCTTACCCTACTGAAATCCAACAAAGTATCTAATACACAGGAGCTGAACAAACGTCACGTTTCATTCACCAGATGCCCATCCCACTTTCTCCCATAAAGGGAGGAAAAAAACAACAGAAAGTACTGTTGGAATTTCATCACAAAAAGTTTAAAGATGGAACAGTTGTTAACAGTAATGGTTCAATGTGGTTGCTGGGACATTGTTCTGACCGTTTGTATGTAATCTAAGTAAACAATTACTGTACAGGCAAATGTGGGTTTTATGAAGTGTAAAAAAAAAAAAAAAAATCAAATGCCTCCTACGTGTGGCCTACAAGCCCTTCATGAACCACAGTCACTCACGCTGTAAATGGATGAGCTGCTTTGGGACCCTGAACTCCCCCTTGTATAGTCGGTCATAGTAGGTGATGTTACTCTCAGCCTCGGGCACTGGGATGACCATGTTGTCCTTCTTCTCCCTGAACACCTGCTGTGCTGATATGGCTCTCTGCAGATGGTGCTCCTGAGAGAGAAGAGAGCAGAGCAGGCATTGTACACATATTGTAACTGGGCCCCGGTGCAGCCAAGAAATCCCATTCCTGCCGCAGAAAGTCGCAAGCAGCTCTGCAGCGCTGATGAAACCCACTGCAATTATCCCGAGAGTCAATGTTTGCACAGCATCTGATGTTGTGCTGCACTTCAGAGGAAAAGCAGGACTACTTCAGGATCTTCAGTATGGTTAAAAAAAATTAATAAATAAAAAATAATCTATAATGAAAAAACTCAATCTCTACCAAAAAAATAACCATAGAGACAGTTCCTCTTTACATGATTATACATCCTTTTTACAGATACTCTTCTTTTGTGACCATGTTCTGCTATGAAACAGCTTAACCCCACAGATACTACTTTTATACATTCACGGTTAAACAGTATGTTATAGATTTTATGTCATGTAACATGTTTTAATTTTTAAAGATGCCTATGCAATATACAGTTGTCACACATATCTTCAACAATATGGTACTACATGTTTTTTTCAGTCTTATGATAAGGAGCACTTAGTCTCACTAAGTCTTACAGTTTAAACAGCAAAATGCTGATTAAAGTCTAACTTCAGCATCTATGTAAATAAGCAGACGATGAGCACAGCTTTCAAGAAAGACATCTTCTTCAAAGCTACAATTAACTACGGATAAGAGAAAACTAATGAGAAGACAGCACACAACAGCTACCAATCTCATAAAGCAGGGCCACTGGTCTAGTGTGCAACATGACAGAGAGTGGCTGCAATCACCCAGCATCAACTGCACAGGGCTGAGCCTCTTCCACGGGATGCTGTCCACACACACTTCCTAACACCTGTCAAGGCCCACCTGTAGGTTTAGTGCCTGGGTCCAACAATGTACCATTTTGACAATTACATAATAGCGTGAAATAACATTCTCAGCCATGACCAAAGTCCACTCTTTTGAGTAAAAGACAAAGTCAAGGTGCAAAAAAAAAAAAAAAATTAAAAAAAAAAAAAAAAAGGGGCGCTACAGTGGCTGTGAAATGTTTCTTTGCTGCCCTGTTGACTGTAGCTTAGAAGTACTGTATTTCATGATGCCAGTGCTTGGATAAATTAGACTCGTAGTACGTACAGGCACGTAAAGCATTACTTGAGTGCCTAGAGAGGACCCCCAGATTCTGCCATCATATCACACTCTCCTAATCCAAAAAGACCAAAGAAAGGAATTCTGATGCTGATGGCACTGATTTCTACTCAGCATTTCCATATCCAGCAAAATGGCAGTCCAACAGGGGATTCCTCACTGCCCATGGTTTTGCATTCTAGATAGCAACCTGTATACAAGCAATATACTGACAAATAGCATCATGGGGACAGCAGACAGCTTAGTTGTACCATTTCCTGAAAATCTGTAGACCTCAGATCTGAATCCCTGCTCCTGTCATGGTACCCTCACTTGAGACAATATATGAAGAAATAACACACTAAGAACCCTCTGCTGTATAAATAAATACATCAGTGTAAAGGTAATTATGTAACACTGTAAGTATCCCTGAACAAAGCCATCCAGTCAATAAAGGTTAACCTCTGTATCTGTAAAGCTCAACCTCTGTCTGTAAGTTTTTTATGCATAACTTTGTTTTTCAAGCCACAGATTTGAAATTTGGCACACAAGTATTTCTCACCCAAAGTGAGGATTTTGCACAATCAAATTCATTAAACCCCAAAAAGGTTAGTTACTTCACAATTTGAAATAAAAATAAAATTCAGTCTCTGAAAAGGCTTGGGCAAACAGGAGAGGTGACACCAGTTGCATAAATTATGTTGGATTTTTATGAAATTTTTTTGCTCCACAAAAATATTTGGTGACATCATATATATTTTGGTCCACAGTCTACATACATGCGAATGCACTAATGTATTTTGCCACTAAAACGCATACAAATTAAAATATAACACAGTCTGGTGATTTATAATTTGCTATTACTGTGGACATCAGCATGGCCAGCACTCAAGCTGCTGTCAGTGACATGCAAATGAAATGTAAACTTTTTAAGATATTACATACAATACATACATACATATACACACCACTGCATATACTAGTGATGTAAAGGTAATAAATTGTGGTGATATACATTTTGTTTTTTCCCCACTTGACTATGTCACAGTTTTTGTTCGCCTGTCTATCAACATTAACAATACTTATGTACTAAATGCAACCACTTTAATGGTACAACAGTTGGGTGATTTATGCAAGGTGTTACTACTTTTTACCTCTCCACCCTCATCTTTCCAGCCAGGGCTGAGCCACTAAGCTCGTACTAGACCTCAATAATAATCATAATGAAATTAAGGTTTTATAATGTATAATTTTTTTTTTTTGCACATGGGATCCAGTGGTCATCACTCATCTGAGGCTGGAAGCTTAGTTGCGAACACGAGCCGAGTTTCCACTCGCCAATTTTAGAGGAAAGCGCTCCGGACCTGAAAACGGCGCAAACCATGTGCAGATGTCAGGTTCAACTCGCTGCGCCGGTTCCCTCAAGCATTCCGGCTGTCACACGATAACTTGGGGGGGGGGGGAGGGATTTTTAAACTCGCAATGCAGGTAGCGCCATGAACATGTGCTGCGAATCCTTTCAAAACGTACGTGCGGCGACGATGCTCAACACGTCACACGTCGGGTAAGCAGGCAGCCTACGTCACGCACAACTCTTGCGCAACTCGCGTACGACCCCCATTAGCGCGACGGCGAGTTATACGCACGGAGCATACGCAACCTGCGCAGGATGCGGAAACTGCGCGGCAGCTACGGGCTCCGCTAGCCGCGCGTGGGAACGTGAACGCGTCGAGAATACCAACAGCGCCGGTGGACCATCTAATTAATAACAATTATATTTAAACGTGCCCCCTACCAACTCCTCTTCCTTCTCCATTCCCGTGGGCATCTGCGGCACGGCCCGGTTGATGGAGACGCAGTCGCTGAGGTCCGACAGGTCCCTGGTCCGGAACACCGGCAGCGGTTTGGCGGCGTCTAGCGCTCGCGCGCGGAACGAGAGTTTGCTCATGGTCGTCGATCACAGTGACGCCGGACGGGGAGGAAACGTGTGTCCCGCCGCTCAATCGTTTAAAAAACTCGGCCCAAAACGTCCGGGGACCCGGCGCTTCTCCGTGCGGTCGAACTCATGAGTCCCCGTGGGCCGAGAATCCAGTCCGAAAAGTCATTTTCCGTTGCGTTTAACCGCATTTAGAGTCCATTTCGCCTCGGTCGATCCGCTCGCTGCGCCACGGAAAACATGGCGGACATAGCCACACGGCGGCAGAGCGATCCCGGCAGGCAGCGCGGCGAGAGCAGCTCGTGCCCGGGCTCCTTACGGAACGAGCGTAACATGCAAATGAGCGCCGCGACGAATATATTTGCATGCGTTTTGCATACAATATTGCGGTCGCGCTTGCGTGCTGCGGGTGCGCTCCCCAACCGTGGAGAAGTCGGGTGGACACAAACTGGTTCTAATTTTAAAAAGACACTAGATATTCTGCAATAAAAATTAAAGTGTATGAAGTGTGAATAATACGGTTAGCATTTCCACGTGAAAATATTAGGTGCTGTATTAAGAAACAACAATCAAACAGATGTTAAACTTTTGTCCATTTCATTAAACTGGCTAATACTGAAAAGTTACTTTTTTTGTAATATTGTATTACATATCGTAATATGTAATATTAATGCTATCATTAATGTTAATTTGGATCCTGCTGATATTGAAATGTCAGTTCCCATGCTCCATCACCACATTTCTTAGTCTGAAATACACTGCCCCGGCAAAAAAAAAGTCACCACCTGGATTTAACTTAGTGTTATGACCTGGGTTGCTTCAGTTGGTCAGGTCTAGGTTCAGCAACATTATGTGGCCGAAAAATGAACTCAGCTGACTATCTGAATATACTGAATGAGTAGGTTTTTCAATGGATTTTTTTCTTCCAAGATGACAATGCCAGGATTCATCAGGCTCAAATTGTGAAAGAGTGCTTCAGGGAGCATGAGAGAAACATTTTCACACATGGATTGGCCACCACAGAGTCCAGACCTTAACCCCATTTAGAATCTTTGGGATGTGCCGGAGAAGACTTTATGCGGCGGTCCGACTCTCCCATCATCAATACGAGATCTTGGAGAAAAATGAATGCGACTCTAGAAGGAAATAACTGTTATGACATTGCATAAGCTTATCGAAATGATGGCATCATTAGACCCTTTTTAACCCCAGCACGACATGAATTGTACCTTTACAATTGTCAATATTACAGAAAAACATTCTGAAACATAAGACGTTTAGTTGGCACTGGATTTGCTATCGATTAATAACCACGTCTTATTTCATAAAGCACAAGCAAGTGATTGCAATGGACCTATTTTTCCCCATTTGGAATCCTGGAAATGAATATATGATGGATGCAGGACAGTGGAAGACACCTAAATTATCTAAAACCCAACTGCTGTCTCTCGATGGTGCTGTGAGCCAGATGTCTGGTAAATGTCTTCGAGTTTAGGCCCAGATAAACCAACATGGGGGGCAGGACGGAGATGACGAAAACAATGCAATCAGCATGTGAGCTTTGCAAAATTTTGTCTTCAAATGCAATGTTGGCATGACAAAGGATTAATGCTGTTCTTATAGTCCATCTTCTGCACACATCCTTTTGCAGATGGCCAAATGTACTACAGTATGTACGCAACCTGAATATTGATCCGCCAGTTGTGTAAAAAAAAGGAGCACTGTATCTGAGAAACATTTCCTGCTGGACATGCAGTTCATCCTTGATTTTCCGGCCTGTATGTCAAAAGAGTTTATTTGTTACGTACATGGTTGTATACCATGTAGTGAAATGCGCTCTGGAAAGAGGTAATGTCCCCATATAGCAAAACTTTTTCCCACATTGCTGTGTACTGTACTATGTACTACAGTAATATTTTTATGTTCTACCATAATGTGTAATGAACATGTAATGTGCCTAATAAAAGGAAGTCAGCGCTGTAAATGAAACCTGCATACCTACAGTATAGTGAATATTTTCCTTTTGTTAAAATTTTGTTCAATATTTATGATTTTTCTGAAATATTTTTGTAATATTTCATAAAACTGAGGTCTGCTAAATTGAGGATATACAGTACTGTACCTTTACAATTGTCAATATTACAGAAAAACATTCTGGAATTACATTCTGGAAAAAGTGTAACCAAAGCAGACTGTACTGGAGTGGTTCATAAAGTGTGTTTGTGTGGGTCATTTATGGTTTTAGAGGTGAGAAATTATGTTTTAAATTAAATTTCACAAAGCAACTGTAGAGGGAGATGTGCAGGAGTTAACGGATTTCAGATATTTTAGTTCCTGTGACAACAATTGCAGCTGTGCTTTGCACCGGTTGTAGACACTTCAGGGCAGCAATTGAACATCCAGAGAGCAAAGCGTCAGTCTCATCTGAAAGTTAGAAATGCATGGAAAAGCTTTGCTCCATCATGCAGGGAGATCACCGCACTGATTTTGGTTACACTTTGCAAGAAAAAAAACACTGCAGATATACAGTATTTGCCAAATAATACAAATCCAGGTATTTGTTAAATCACAGTACTTTTTCCAGTTCAAGCAGTACCACAAAAGCAGTCTAAATTCACTTTAAAGAGTAATAATATCCTTGTGATTTAAGGCACAGTATGTTAACATCTTTCGTATCTGAGAATTAAGATGCTTTGTGTCGTCCAGACTCTTGCGTCCTTGAGCCAATCTTCCAGTTGAGAGAGCTGAAATATTTCCCTCTGCAGCCATATAGGGTTCGGGGTCACGTCCACTGCAGAGCTTCTTGGCAACATGCATGGCACTAAAATCTGCTGGTAGCTGGCACCGTGGTCTGTATACAAACTGTATAAATGCCACTTTTTTAGGCACTCTTAATAAGGAGAGGGTTAGACCCTTTTTAACCCTAGCACGGCATGAATTCAGCAAAGGGTTCTTGCTCCATGCAGCAATGACTGCTTCACACAGTTTCTGCATGCTTTTAGACCATCCTACTAACACCCCATCCTCATGCTGAAGATGCTCTACAGGTCCGAGAGTCGGGGACTGTGTTTGTGTCACGAAGGGATCGATACACCTGATCGGTATCAGTAGTATGGTGGTACTCTGTGGCGTGTGACACCTGGTGACAGTGTATGACAAAGCAAGATATTCACTATTGGCAGAGCAATGATCTGGAGCCTGGGCCACTGCTGGGATGCAGGAGATGAGAAACTCTTGCTCCCCATTATGGCAAAGCCAGGTCTTTTCACCTGTACCTCACCTGGTTTTTGCCCTTCACTAAATTCGGTTGAGAAATGCCACCATGACAAATTTGATAAAAACTATTTGCATAATATGAGGCTGCAAATATAATAAAATTAAGGATCGCTTTTAATATGATTCAGACAAAGCTGACTTCAGTAGTGAATTACAAATTATTATAACAGCATATGAGTTAAGGAGATGGACTTGAAATCCAATGGCTTTTAGTTTATATTATATATGTGTCAAATTATAAAATTTGCATTGGAATATTCTGCATTATTTCCTCTGTTGTCCTTGAATGTGAGTGGAAAAATCTTATTGCTAAGGGGGCATGGGGTTGCTGGGCCTCAGGCAGCCTCGCCTATCAGTCCCCACACGCTTTGTTCTATCATGATTGCTTTGCTGGAAGAAAACCAATTGTTACATAAAGCTGTCATGATAAATCTGTCTGAGTCATGAGGACGTTGCTGAGCACTGAGAGACAGAAGTGATATGGAGTGGGGGGGCTGGTGTACAATGCCATCCTGTTTTCATTTCCTTACACGCAAGACCAGTTGAAGTGAAAATGGCGGCCGCTGTTACATGAACATCAACAAGAAATTTCTCACGTTTATCCGTCAGACCTAGAAGACAAAGTAACCACAGCTCACAAATTACTTCTACAATGATGTCAATACATGGAAATCCATCAATCCATCCATCCATCCAGTCATTATTGATAAACTGTTTGACCCGTACAGTCACGGTTGTCCAGAGACTATTCCAGAAGCAGGGGATGTTGAGGCAGGGTGCACCCTGAATGGGATGTCAGTCACCTGTACAGGGCAGTCACACACACACAGAAGCAGAGAGGCTCCAGAAATACCTGCTGGGTCACCATGGTGCCCCTCCCCAATACAGTGTACAGCAATTTAATGCAAGAGAGCTGAATAACAGCTTAATAATGAGTGCATTCCTGTTATAATATATACTTTAATTGGAGCTTTGTACACGATGTGTTCCCCTTTTCCGAATGCCTACCGCAGTTTGAATTTATCACTTTGTTTACAGGGGTGACTGATTGGAACGCGATGGGCTGCAACATTTCAATTTTCTGAGCCATACAGAGAGGTCTGTACACAGGGACACTGCGGTGTAGAAAACCTGAATCCTAAATGTTGCTCAGGACCAGTAAGCGGCGTGAATATTTTGCTCAGGTTTCGCATCAGACAGATTTATAGCTGCGTTGCACAAGGAAAGAGCCGGCATTTTCATCCCACACTGTAGCTCTGCTTTTCATATGACCGCTACTTGGCATTCGTAAGTCTCTGCTGGGACCTTTCGCACTGTAAAGGAGGTTCTGAGGATGAAGCACACCTGCAGGAAAGAACCATCCCCTGATCAGGTTTATAGGGTTTGAGAAGGCAACTGGACAAGCTAAAGGGAAGCTGCTATTTGGGTCAGTCAAGCCCAACTTACCAGGAACTGCTCGCCTTCTCTGTGGTCTTCGGCCTACTGGGAAACTCATGCTCAACATTAAAGGATTTAATTCAGAAAGCAATCAAGTATGACCATGCCAGTGGAACAGAATATGTTAAATATGTTATCATTTTATTGCAACTGAATGCAATATATAGTTTGTTTTGAAAATCCCTTTGGAAATGTTAAAACACACCACAGACTTTAAACAAAGTAAGCAACCACAGCCGATCAGTTCTATGTTCACACACTGGTAAACCGAAATGAATTCAGGTATAGAAACATCATGGAAAACAGCTCTGGTATGCAGGTAAATATGTGTAAAGGAAGTGTAAACCAAAATGCTGCAAAAACAATATTTTCAAGTATGAGTGACCAGTTTTTAATCGTAACATTGGTGCAACATTGCTTGACTGTTCCATCACTGCATGACTCGTAACGCTCACAATATTTACATTGAACTGCTGCTTACAACAAAATAAAAACAAACAAAAAAAAACATTAAAAAATGAACTTCCACAAACTATATTCCTAGCATCCACATCATTACTATTTGTAACCATTCAAATCAAGTGCACAAAAAATACTTTACAAAATCTGCTGTTGTAAAGTATACATAGGAAAGGGAAGTCTGATGACGCTCTAAATAAAAGCGAAGGACTAACCGAGGAGGGAAAACTAGGCATAAACATACAAGCATGTTGACAGTGTGGGGAATACCTTTCTCTGAACAGACAGATGCATCACAATGTCCTTATGAGTAAGCGGGCAACATCAACCTGAACTGAGCAAAGAGAAGGTGAAATGGAGCAACAGACCTTACAGACAGGGTTCACACATGGGACTGCGGCTGGTCTCCATGTCATTGCACAAAGGGCAGAATGAACTTTACCAATGGGGCTGAAGCCTCTTCTTGGCTACGGATATGCAGGCTTTGTCGGAGCTCTTCTGCTGCACTGTGCGATTGCAACAGAAATAGCGTTAACTGGCCATTAACTCTATTTAGGCATCACCTTTTAGGCATTTTTTTTAAGCTTTGCAAGACATTTTATGATTAAACAAAATATTAGTGATTCATTAAAACACAGTAATGGATGTTGTAAGAAGTGACAGTCAAACTAGCCTTTGCAGAGAGTACTGTATTGCACTTTTTGTGACACTTATCAAGGGAAGACTTAGCAGTCTGATGTCACTCAGATGAGCTAAATGTTATTCAAGCAGGGGACAAAACAGGCAAAACCCCAACAATACAGATTTTTTGCAACAAACCTATTGTGAGAAAGGCAAGAAACACTGTTTTTGTAAAGTCAAGGACCCTCTTAATTGATTCTTCTCGCCCGGCTTTGAAATCTCTCATTTCAGTCTTGTAACGAAAAGGTCTTAAAAGACAAGAGGGGTTGACTATAGTTTGGTGCAGTGAACATCGAGCAAACTTACATACCACTGACATGGCTGCGTCACCTCCATCCATTTGATTTCAAGAAAGCATTTCAGTTTGAGTAACTTGCTGTGCGCTTCCATTCTCGTGGCCATCGCCACCTGAAACCTTATTTTTCACTCCAGCAATGTTTTCTCTTCCTCACACAGGACCCACTTGCAGCCCTTCATCTCACGTTCATTACGTGGCCGCTGGCGAGGAGGAACCTTCAGACGTGCCGTACTGCATATACAACTTTGTCCTTTGAGAGGAATTTTCAACTAGTATGTCAGCAGGTACACTTTACCCAAAATGAGTCCAAGTTTTACACCACTCATTCTTCCAAATGGGGGTCTGCCTTTAATACTATTACTTATCTGACACTTCTATTCATGGTGACCTACAGCATTCAACTCATTTATATCACAAGATTTCCTGGAGCAAACCAGATTAAAGATCTGACTCAAGGGTACTGTAATAGAAGGTGGGGCATGAATTGACAACCATTGGGTTTCAAGTCCATGTCCTTATCTATTATGCTGCTTGAATATCATTCATGTATACTATATTGTATGTTACTTAAAGGTCCATACTTTGCAAAAGTTGCATTTTAAATTTTATTCCCACCCAGTCTAGTCCTATCCAATTTGGTACTTCTTGCTCTTGGCTGAGTCCACCACTGCAAAGTCTTCCAACAGGTAGTGGGCAGTGAACACATGCACCTCACGTTCATGTTGCTGCCGGTTTCGACCGCTCATCACTGCAAGTGGGCTGGCAGCATGTGAGACAGCCAAGTGCCCCATCCGCAAAGTGACGAGTCTCCCCCAGTCGGACAAAGCCAGTTTGCCCTGCTGTTAGAGCCCCCGTCACAATGGCCATATTGCACTGTCCACATTCAAAGAGCACAACCAAAAGCTTCAGGACCTAGTGACTAATTTCAGTTTCACACAATAATACTTAAAGGTACTGTATAAAATCCACTTGTTATGCCTGTTTTTGGATCCTAAAAAAAAGAAAAAAGGGCTTGGGCTTCCTCAAACAGAGACCTTTGCACTCTGAAAATTCACCTCTTTTTTATCAATGCTGCAAATCATTCCACCATGGTAGTTAACAAAAATCTAACAAAGTTACAGTGCTTTAAAATAATACAAGTACTGGATGTGTCCACAAAATTACACTTATTAAATAATGAAAAAATACACATGTATACCTGTAACAAACTAAATGAAAAACAGGCTGCTCCTCTTATACAAGAGGAAAAAAGTATATACTCTAAGGCTTGTCAGAGTTCACAACTCTTATTAGTATTATTGCCAACTATTACAATTATAATGCTACAAATAAATACATAATACATTAATAACTTATACAACAAGAACAACAGTAACAAAAAGGACAATTAAGGCCCCTAAATAAAAATAAAACCAGTGATAAAGCTTTGGCAGCTGGGTTTCTTGCATTCGATATAAGGCTTAGGTCTTACAAACAATCTTACTCATTTGGGTAACTTTAAGTAGAGTTTAAAAGGAAAAGATAAATTGACCTGCATATTGAAATCCCAGTGTATCAGTTGGCTGCTTTAGATTTGTCACTTACAACAAGCCTCCGAATTGAGACTTTTGACCCCAATTTGACATATTCTAAGAAAACACCATAAAACGCCCACAGTAAATGAAAATGCTCATTTTAATGGCTTGGCTATACTTTATCTCACGCTTGCCAATATTACAAATATTTTCAGTTGCCAGACAGATTAATATTTGATTAATATACTGTACTTCAGACTACAGCAAGTGATATAAATGGGATGACAAGTCAGTTTAACTTTAGATTTAAAGATTTAAACCTCATGTGCTATAATTTTCTAAGTGGATGCATCTAACACTTAGAATTCCTATCTGTAATATCAAAAATATTCAAGAAAAATAAGTAATTTACTTTTGAAGTACAAACAACTACTGGATAGCTTACTACACACTTACTACACACTCGAGTCTCCACTGTAGTACATGGCTTTTCTTCTCTTGTAACACATATTCGAGGCTGGGTTTCGTGCACCAGTCAAGTAGAGGACAGGATTTTAGCGAGACGCATCTGGTGTAGGGTGATCTGTTCGCTCGGCCACGCGAGTCACGTTCACATTTCCCTCGTGCCCCCGAGCGCTGCAGCGACTTGGTTCAAGAGGAGCCAGAAGCACATTCAGCTGGTAAAGTTCATTCCTTTTCAGACACACATAAATGAACACTTACTGGGTGTGAAGTGTCTGGTACAATCCAGGGATTACATAATCATGCCTATTTCTCCTGCTGTTTGATACCAAAACAGCATTTTCATCGTAGTCATACTGTATAAAAGCTTTAGGCTGTATCTCTTTATTTATCCTGTTTACACTGGTAGTCATACTGACCGTGTACTGAATAAAAATCAAAGAAATTTGTACACTTTTTCTGCTTTTGTACAATAAAAGATAAAGTGTGCATTGGGTAAGCTTGTACATGACGATATTATACAATATTTACATTTTTTTCAGAATATCACCATGAAATTTGTCTATGTACACACTGAAAATGTATCAGAAATATTTGGACTGTCTATTTTCTTATATGGAGGATTTATTTTTCTTTTCTTAGTATTTTAGAAAAAAATAGTTCTTCAGCAAGCTGTAGACAAATTGCAATCATCGTTTACACAGCATGGCTTGTCCAGCACCTTCACTGTCAGTCTGTGCCTAAAAGAGGGTGGATTTGGGGGAGGGGGGGGCAAGAGGCAGGGGCTTGAAAAAATACTGTACCGCTGCTTGATTGTAGCACCCGGGTTTGGGGTGGGAAGAGGGTGGCAAAATGGTTAAGACTCTGTATGTACACAGTTCCACAGTTGAGCACTGGACTGGTGACCAACACATTCAATGTTATCTGGAGATCTTCCTCCTCTTGGGCTTGGGGGGCTTGACCTGCCGGTCCCTTGTTGGGATCTGGTGAACCTGGGAAGCCAGAAGTAGAGCGATAAGTAGAAACCCCTATGTCCTTTTCACTCATTACAGTACTACTCACATCCAGCAGATAAAAAGCAGTGACATGCCGGTGCTGTGACAGAGTACACGCTATGGGGCCCTGCGTGTATCTACCTGAAGGCTAATGTCTCCTTGTCTTGTACCTCTTGTCCCCACCAGTCTATCAGAATATTTTAATAGAAATGACCAAAGTTATACCACAAAAAGATGTCTGTTTAACTTATAATTTTCACAAAGGAAAAAGAAAATATGACCTGGACGGTTTAAAAAAAAAAAAAAAAAAAAACTTGGTTGCACAACCCTTGGCAATGATGATGTCTCCAAATGTTTCTTGTAACATCTACAAGCTTCTGCTGGTAGTTTCTCCAACTCTTCAGCTGCATTTTGTTGTAGCAACCTGAAAGCTTGCTGGCTTCCTTTTACCAATAACATTTAAACTCTTTCCAAAGGTTTTCCTTGCAATGAACTGCAATTAGGACTCATTGTTGGGCAGTTTTACACAGTCCATTTTTTTTACTTTTTAGTTTCCATTATTTAGTACTTTTGGATGTGTGTTTTGGATCACTTTCCTGCTGAAGAAAGCATTATCTTCAGTGCATACCTAGTTTTCTGATATTGGGGAGCATATTTTAGAAAGGAAAGGAAAACTAGGCATAAACACACAAGCATGTCGAGGGTGTGGGAAATACCTTTCTCTGAACAGCCATATGCATCACAACGTCCTTATGAGTCCTTATGGGAAACATTGAATTATCTTCAACCAGCACTTATTTTTCTGACACTGGGTAGCTCATTTTGGTATAAAATGCCTGGGTCATCCTCTGATTTCATGATTCCCCAAATTCATTCAAGGCCTCCAAAACCAGAAGCAGCAAAGCAGCCCCACAACATTATGGAACCGCTATCATATTTAACTACAGGCTGGACCTTCTCTTTGATTAAAAGCTTCATATTATCATCTATACCTCACCCAAACACTGGTGTGCATTGCCAAAGAACTCTAATTTGGTTTCATCAGCTCACAGAACACTCTCCTAGAAGGATGTTGGGACTGTGAATTGTGTCACATGTCATTCTTTCAATAATAATAATAATAATAATAATAATAATAATAATAGCCTTGATTTGGGGTTAGAAAGGACAGAATAACTTGCAAAACTATGGCTCACTGTAAGTAGTAAACATCTGAAGGGCACAGAATCTTTATCAGACTTGCACCTACAATCTGTGTTTGCATGAAAATGGGCCCTAAGATGAACGGCAGGAATTACTGGAGTGCTAGATTTACTCGTAACCTTCACCTGGCTTCCATCTTTTCTGTCTGAGGAACCAAGTGTTTCTTTTGCCTAAACCTTGTGGCAGAGAGGTACTCGAGGTCACCCCAACAATGCAGGCGCTCAGAGCCTTTTTGAGCAGATGTCCCCCCGAGCACGACTGTTGTCAGTCTGTACACGCTTCTTCATGAAATCAAAAATCTCCTTATTTAAAACTACAGACTCTTGACTACTATAGTACTCTGTATTACATTAAGTCCATATTTCTCTAGTTTCCAAAATCTGTCCTGCCTATATGGAATCATTTTTCCACAAACATCACATCTTCCTACTGAATAAGCTACATCTGTCAAAACATTTTGCAGTCAACATGAAAAGTTCTTATTTAAAACTCACCTCTGTTTATCATTGTTCCAGGCAAAAAGAGGTAGTGGATGCAACCACAAGTATCTATGGAAAATCTGTATAAGCTATGAAAATGGATTCTTACCAAATAAATCAACCCAAAATCAAACACAACATAACATTTGAATATGGCTGAAGCTGCTTTGTCCCTTGCAGGGGTACCTTGAGGCTACATCCACAGCCCCTGGTGACAAAACTGATTGAGCAGTGCCTGTTTTTTTAGTCCAGCTGCACACATTCAGCCTGAAGAAGGCCAGCAGAGCTTCAAGCATCAGCAGCAGATCCCTGTAAAGCTAGGGTGTGGGCTGACAAGTTGGAGACATGGTGTGAGCAAGGCTGTAGTGATGTGTAATCCGCTCTGCCTAGCGCCGCCTGGCTGACGGCAGCGAGGGCCTTTGATCAGTAACGGCTGTCACAGCTCAACTTGGCCAGTCAGCATGAGGAGACAGTGGGTGGCAATGGAGGAAGCCAATGTCCTCGTCAGACCTCAACATCTGCCAGTTGGGACTAGAAAATTTATCTGGTGAATAGCACCAACACGAACCCTTTTTTAGTCTTAGGACTTTGGCTGTCTGTTGCATGGACTCCTTCACAAGAAATGTGGCCAACCCAAATCAAGCATGGTGCTGTATAACCTGTGGGGTGGAAAACGGGACTTTTCAGCTCACTGTACTGGAGACCTGATTCCACAAAGTTTTTGTTCCAGTCACCTGATTCCACCCGCTGTCTTGGCTTAGTTCCTCTCTGACCTCTCAGCTGTGACAGGAGACCTAGAAAACCTGCTGCACTTGGCTGTCCAGCATTCAACCTGCCCCCCCGCCCCCTTCCCACTGGGGTAGCACAGAAGCACTATAACTTGAAAAGAGGAGAGAGAGCAATTTCAACATACATACAGTTATTCCAATAATGAGAGTGTAATTAAGATGCACAAAGATGAAAATTACACAGTTCTTCAGAACACCAAATCACAGATGAAGGAAATGCCTACTCACATTGCCTGATATTTTGTCCAGTTCACTCATGGCCTCATGTATAGCAGCTTCAAAATGGTTATTCAACTTCCCACCTCTGTTACAAAAGGAAACAAACAAATTAAATTCTTACCTATCGCTTTATCAAGTCTTAGTCATTTAGCCTTTCTTTATTAACAATGTGATTTTGAATACACACATACACTATATGGTCAAAAAAATGTAACCCCCCTCCCTTCCTAATGACTGAGCTGAGCTGTTTGAGCCACACCCATACAACATACAAACACATTCTAGACAATTGTGTGCTTCCAGCTTTGTGGCCACCATTTGGGGAAGTTCCTTTTCTGCTTCAGCATGATGTGCCCCCCCATGCATAAAGCAAGCTCCAAAAACACATGGTTTGCCCAGGTTGCTGTGGAAGAACTTCAAAGAGCCCTGACCTCGACCCCACTGAACCCCTTTGGGATGAGCTGGAACGACGACTGTGAGCCAGGCCTTCTTGCCCAACATGGGTGCCCAACCTCACTGATGCTCTTGTGGCTGAATGGGCACAAACTCCCAAAATCTGGTGGAAAGCCTTCCCAGAAGAGTGGGGGCTGTTATAGCAGAAAAGGGGAAACAACTCCATATTAATGCCCATGAGTTTAGAATGGGATGTTTAACAAGCGACTATGGGTGTGATGGTCAGGTGTCCACATAGTTTTAGCCATATAGTGTAAACTTATTTTCTCCAATGGATAATATTTGTTATGACAGTATTATCAGTAAATTACGAAGGAATAAGATTTCTACTGGTTCCAAAAGAACCACCATGCAGTTGCTATTCAGAATTTGTAGCACAGCACCAGTCAAGCACAAAATAGGATATGCCAGTTTGCATGGATTTCAATACAGTGGATCCCTGGCATACACCTATCTTCGATATACACCCCCCGAACAACATGTCTTGTTTTTTTGAAATTCGGTTAAAGTTTGGACTCCCCATATAATGTTTTTTAGCCTAGCTATGTATGCAACCTTGTCTTGAAATGAGTTTTTTATACACAAACATGTAAAACTATAGTTTTTTCAGATGAAAACAATTTGAGTAACAATGTTTTCCAGCTGAACTGTATATAGAAAATCCTCATCTGTAATTTATTGTTATTTTCATATGCATTATGTGTCTGCTTGTTTTGTTCCTGCTGCATGCTCATAGGGTCAGCTTGTAATGGTGCCTGTGCTCATACTGTACGCATCTACATTCCAATAACCCATCATAAGGTCCAAAATGCAAGCAAAATGGTAAGAGAAATGTCCAAGTGTGTGTGAGGAGGATCTACTATAGCTTTGTGTCCAAATGTCATGCCAAAATATTCACTGTTGTATAAGAAGACAAAGTGATGATGGTTCATGTTACATGGGCATATTACAGCATTTTAGTGATATTTGAGAAAATTTGTTGGAGTTTTGTTATGTCTGCATGCAGCACTTGGTGTTTGTGAGGCTGTCATGCTGGGATGTTATGAGATGCTGTATTATGGCACAGGAGATGTCACTGTGATGTCTTCTTGGTGTTTTCAGGTCTTTGGAGTTAGTTATGTGAGATGCACAATAAACAACAGATGTGTGCCAAATAAGTCTGCTGCATCCCTGTCTTTATGTGATACCATAGTTTTTTTTTTTTCTTTCTTATTTTTTGGGAGGGGGAATGGATTATAATTTTTTTTCTGTTGGGAAATGGCCTCCCTATTTGTGTTTTTCCGATTTAAGAACAATATTTAGAAACTGGTGTTAGGTGTGGCTTTCTAGTATACAGAGGAAACTATCCGAAATGAACCAACATGGCTGTACGACCTATTTCCTACTGAGTAATATTTATACACTCAACCCTGTCACTATAGATGGCGTTCACTAGGAGCCTCAGTATTCCCAACCAAGCTGCCACCATTCTTGCTATCCTTTGGTGTACACTCAGATTCTTTTGTGACATTTTATTTTTACAAACCCAACACGTACATCTGTGAGCACTGTTGGTGATGGTCAGAAAAGGTGCACAATTGCTATGGAAACAAAAGAAGCCAATAAAGAAATTGGGACAAGGTGAAAAAATTGTACACCTTGCCTGCACATCATACCAAAATTGTCAGAAATAAATAGCATGCCACTGATGCTTGTTAACACATTTTTAGCTTTTCATGTGTACGTTTTATTTGAAGATTTGTTTTACAAATTAATTATCTTCCCTAAGCTGAGAACTGATTGTACATTTCAATGGACACCTTGCCCTGAGACTAGATTCTGGGTGGAAGCTAGGTTGAAAACACAGTGCACCAGGGACTCTGTTGGGCAGGAGCTGGACTGTCACCATCTGAATGCACAAAGGGGCTTTTTGGTAATATCTTGGCTGAACATGCACTTCTATCTATAAATTAGTGTAGACAAACTAAAACTGACAATGACATTGGCTGGATTGGTGATGACTGGTTTGCAAACATTATTAATCAGCATTGCACAAAAACTGACTAAATTCACATTTTCTGTGGGTTGCATTAGCTCATCTATGTGACAAAATAAAAATACAAGGCAAATTACATTTAGCTTAGCAGAGACTTCAGTCCAAAATAACTTTAGAAGTGCTGGGTGTTTTGAACAGAAATTTAAGTTTACTCCCTTCCAGGGATTTAAACCCAAAAGTTCATATTGAACACCCACATAACCCACTGGCCTATACTGATCATGTTTATGGGAAAAGGACTAAACTCTGTATAAGTCTAATATACCTTATATTACATCTCATTTACCCTGCAAGATTTCATGAAGGACAAAACCACTGACAAATGGTTGTACCGGGGGAGTGACTGGGGACTCGTTTCATCCAACACGTGACTCACTTCCTGTTCAACTTGGTGGCCCTGTTGAGCGCCTCCAGGTCCTCAGATAGAGTCTTCAGCTTCTCTGGCTCCACCTGGGTGAAGGCAAGGAACCGTGTGCCATTTTAGCCAGACATCTGCATGCACACAAGTTCATATTTGTTAACTTTGTCCTTGCTGCAGCTCACCCTGCCCACCACACTGCTGCCAAACTCAGCATGTTCTTCCAACAAGCACCTGCTCCAGACACCAGCACTCTGTTGTGGGTGGCACTATGAAACACCAGTCGCCCCAGGTCTAGTTCTAAAATGCACTCAGAGCAAAGGAACAGCTTTAAGCATCATAAGATAATGGATGGATACGAATTTGAGACCTGGAACAGATCAAATTCCGTGGTGACTAAAGGCTAAAGGCCAAATGGCTAAAACCGAAAGAAAGTCTTAACATTCCTTGGTTCTGTATAACAATTACCGATATTATGAAATAAAAAAGCTAATTTGTCCTCATAAACTGCTGAATTACTGGTCCACAGGGCAAATACACTAGTGTAAGGATGATGATTATTGGAATGCTGGCATTTTACTTCAGTTGGTCTGGAGGTCTCCTACTGAAACATACCATAAAACAAGAGAGATCAATGACACTTTTACTGAATGGTCTTTGTGTTAGCCAGGAATGGGCACTGAGGATCCACACAATGGAACCTGATGGTAACACAGGGATTGGATCAAAATCCACTTGAAATGTTGGGTTCACATTAAAAAGCACATGCAGCCACATGTCAGTATTTTATCAAATACATTTAGACTTCATAACAGAAGAAAATGTGAAATATGTCTTTGGGTTAAACAGCTATACTGCACTAAGACTTCTGGTGCTGAGTTTGTCTGCACAAGCCCCCTAATTATAACACAGTCTTTGCTGTAGCATTTGCTAAAACACCAACAATTTAACGGATTCAACTACCTGTATTCATCACTAGTGTGAAGAAAGCGGTGCAGAATAAACATTAAAATGAGCGAAAGCTGTTTAAAGGTGGAAACAGCAACAACTATGGCAAGGGTGAAGAACACAAGATATTTCAAATTCTTTCTGTAATTATGCTGATTGTAATCCCTATGTGCCTGAAGCTCTTCACATGGGTGTAAACCCAAGGATTTTGATATCAGAGTCTCGGATGATGCTGTGCCAGCTGTTGCTCTCTCAGAGGAACGGTGGGTTGTTCAAAAGAACCCACTGGGCACAGCATTTGCAGGACTCAACTGACATGTGGGCCAGATTTTAATCTCCTTCCAACAACATGGGAATTGGTGCGTGTGCGCAGCTGCTGTGCAAAGCTGATCGGTGTGAATGGGCTTTGGGAGTACACTTTGTGTTAGTGATGACACACTCACCCTGCCCTGCTGGTTGTTCTGTATGCCAGAGTGCAGCCCCTGGCCTTCACCCACTAACTTGCCAGCCCAGGGTGGGAAGCCCTTGATTTGGCCCCACACCAGGTCGCCCATGTGAAACGTCCGTGGTGGCCGATAATGGAGGAGCTCGTTGGAGGAGGGAGAATCGGGGTGCCGTAGATCCTCCTCGCTACTGAGGCTCTTGGTGTCCGAAGGGCTGGGTGCACAGCCATTGTAGTGTCCATTGTAGTGTCCATAGTCCTTTGCCAGGGGGCCCTCCAGGCTGGTGGAGGAGCCAGGGGACTGGTCTTCCACTTGCAGCTCCTGCCTAGAGGGACCCAGCACGTCCCTGTATCCTTGGCTTGGGGGTGGGTGTGGCACACCGCCATTCATGTGAGCACAGCGCTCCACTGTCTGCTCCAATCGCTCTTTGAAGTTGGCTGCTGCCTGTTTGCAGCTGCTGAAGTGGAGGCTCTCCTCCAGAAAGGCAGTGTGCTCCTGAGAGAGCTCGGCAGGGCAGGGTGTCCGTTCCGAACGAGGACTGCTACTCCGCACCTGTGTAGAGCACTCTAGGAACTCCTCGCCACGCCACTGGGTGGCACCGTCCACTGCCGGAACCCTCATCTCACCTTCCCACTGTCGCCTAGGGGTGCCACGGCCAGGGGAGCGGAAATGGTCACTCTCTGGTGTGCTCTTGCCCTGCTCAGAATTCCTGCGGGGACGACTGCCCCGAGGTGGCCGTAGCTGGGTGTCCATATCCTGCAGAGGTGCCCGCTGGCCATGGATGACGGCACTGACAGCATGTGGGAGGTTGACAGGTTCCCCAGAAGAGGCGGCGAAGGCACTCATGGCACTCAGAGCAGGGACAGGGCTGGCTTGCGTAGTGCCACTTGCTACAGCCGTGATCTCCACGTGCACACCTCTGCTGGCCGCATCAACTACTGCCCTGTAGATGGCATCCACAGAGTCCACTCTACCTCCTGGGAGACCCTCTGCACTAGGCATACCAGTGGACGGGGCCAAGGCTGGGGCCTGTGGCTCGCATGCAGCGTCCCGCAACTGCTGAAGTGATGTCAGCCCTGCAGCCTCAGGAAGCGACGTCATCCCTGACTGAGGGCTCACGTGTTTGTTGGGAACTGAAATGCTTTCAGGCAAACTCACCTGGAAACAAGCACAAAACACACAAGATGATACTAAACAGTTTGACAAAATTCAAGACTCACTCACGAGTGCTGTGAGAAATTTAACTGAAGGCCTTAACACTGACCTGGAAGTTCTGAAAGAGATATGCCATGGGATTGGAGGGAGAATGTTCGGGGAAGGAGTTTTCAGGGAAGGAGCGTGAACTCTGGAACCCCTGTACGCTCTGCAAGCCCTGGACATGTGGTGGTTGGCCATGCTGTGGAACCATCTGCCCATGGTTGACGAGGGACTGGAGGCGATCCAGCTGCGACTTGTTCAACCTGATGTTCAGGGACGAGGTGTCTCCTATGAAAGCCAGAAAGGAAGAGTGCTTACTGTTATCTACCATTTTACACTATGGCAGATTATTGGTCACCAAATAACCTGAGAAAATGGAGGGGCTAGTAAAAGAAAAGCACAGGTTTCCCCTGTAACTGAATTTGTACTTTTGACCATATTTGTACCTAAAAATTAGCATAACAAGTAATGTTAAATTATAACAATATGAAAATCCAAGTCAAAATATGATGGTTGGTGATGCTGACACTATAAAAAAGACAGCAGACCCCACCCTACACATGTGTCATTTCTTCTATTGTCTCATACTCATGAGCCTACTGGCACTCAGTTCAGAAATCTCATGACTTTCTGTTATAGTGTAAAATCAGCATATATCACAGTAAAGAGCCTCATGCTATCCATCCATCTTGCTCAGGGTCACAGTGGTCCAAAGCCTATTCCGCAATCAATGGGCAGGATAGGTCAGTCTGTCGCAGTGCTGTAAACTAACAGTTTTTTTTTTTTTTTAAAGATTTTTAAAAAGTAGAAGGGAAAATTAAAGCTTTAGCCACCTGTTTAAAGGTTAGAGATGAAATTCAAAATTTACTGAATTCTCTTAAAAGGCAGTATCATTATGAATGATTTACTATTCTTTTCGCACGTACACACACAAAGACAAACACAAACAAACATTCAACTGCTGTATAGCAGATTAAAAGAAAATGTGTGCATATGTAAAATGAAAGAAAGAAAAGATCAGGAACTGCTGCTGGTCGCGTGCAAGATGGAAATGCATATGTGACGGGCCAAAGACCATGCTATAAGCAATGGAGAGGATGTGAGAATAAGGATTATTACAATATTCTCAACAAAATGGGAAACGTGCAAAGCTGAGTGCACTATGCACGTGCGTATTATAATACTTTAAAAGTGCCGTCACAAAGCAGCGCTACATGAGGTAGTGTTAAGTCGGGAATTACTGTTTATAGAGTATTTTTATGATGCAAACTCTGGATTTCAGCCTTCAGTCATGAAACTGAGGCACCAGTGCTACCTACCTACCTACCTACCTACCTACCGACAATAAAGTATAAAGAGAATATGAAAAAGTAAAAATTTAAATCATAAGAGAAAGGTGGCAGAAAAAAGGAGCACATAAATGTATTACCTATAAGCAGTTTTGAACATATTGGTCTTAAGTCTCAATTTAAAGGTGACCAGAACAGTTCTAATATTCTCCATTCTGACTGTTATAAGGTCTGGAAAGTTGCATGTTTTGCAAAAATGGTAAACTTTTTGTGGCCCAGGAATGCATTATTTATTTTTCCTATTTAAATAAATTTCAATTAGTTTGTTTAGAATTTGATTTATGGGAGTTCACCTTACAAGCAGATTATGCTCATTATGCATTGGAAGCCTATATTCTAAAACAACCCATTATACAGAACCATATTTAAGATGCAAACAAAACTGAATTCGGAGTTTGTGAATTAAACAGAACAAATTTTAACTTAAAAACTAGGCCGCTTCCGCAAAGCACACAAAAATAAGATAGCCACACAAGAAGGTCACATACAAAGTATGCAGCTTGGCTACTTTCAAACTGACTCACAACAAAGCCAGATGTATAATCTGTCCCAGGTGCACTAGTGGTCTACAGTGGTCCATTCAGGATCTTCACCTGCAGTACCTAATACAAGCTTATAGGAGGCACTGTAAGGGTTCACACTCAGCCAGGCCGGTCTGCCGGTCTGCTCCTTTCCAGATGGCATGGGAGCTGCTGTTCAACAAAGGAGCACACACACTCTCAAAACACAATGCAAGCTTAGACAAAGAGCTACACATCGTTCCTGGAAATAACCGGAAAGGTGAAACTGACATGAAACTAAGCCAAGCCCAATCCTGGCCAAGAAAACACAGACTGGAAGACACTGGGTTCAGTGCTACAGGATGTTCCCTGCACTCCTTTTGTCTACGATGAGAGGGAGTCTTTATGTGGGCAGCGCGGTCGTTTAACAGGGTACTGCGGGTTGTAATAACTTAGCTGACAGGCTGTGTGCGGACAAGGTAAATCACACCCGACAGTTCATGTGCGACGCCCACAGCGCTGTGACACCTCACCAGACAGCCTTGTTTAGTCCAAGCCAGATCCCACAACGGCACACTCAATACCACCAATTATAGCTCAATTTAGATAAAAGATAACCCCAGATTCTGTAATCAGGGGAAATCAATAGGGACATTAAGGTCCACCCTACACATCTGACAGAATACTCAAGCCAAGGTGAAAATCCATATTTTAGCACTGTGCATCTAATAAAAAACCCAGTCGGACAATATATAACAACTTCTGCCTGTGTAAGCACTCATTCTTTTGCCTATATAAGCTGCCACTCTTTGAAAGCTGGCTGCCTGAACTTCCAACTATTTTTAAAAATTCCACAGCGTTCCACAATGTCTGTTATGGTGTGCGAGGCACGTTTAAAATTTGGCAACCATCGTACCTATGTTAAATGAATCTGAACATCTCAGTGATACGCGTGCAGGAGTGGAGTTCAGAACAGCCTCTTGACTGTTTCCTTCCAATCTGTGACAGTCTCAAATAACCGGCTTTGAAATGCAGCCCTCTGATAAAAACAAAAAAAAAAATTGCAAGTCATTTTTGAGGTGTGTCCTTTAAAAAGCATCATGTCTTTCTTTGCAGAAACCACCCAGATTAATACCTTGAAAAACGCAATAGGAAAAATGTGACTCCGGATAGCTTTTACTTTTATTTGACATAGCCGTGAATGTATGATGTGATGTTCCTTAGTAATCGTCAAAGGTAGGTGCCATGAAGAATTATGGGACCGGTCATGGAGAGATTCACCACCCAAAAACAAGAGGATTATAAAGACAACATAAAAAATAAATATCCAAGCAATTCAGCAGCTTACGGAAGCCAGTCTTAGCACCATGCATGACAAACAAAAAGGTATGAGACACTTTCTTAAATCAGTGTACAGCTTTCTGCAGAGACTGGAAGTGTAAGCTTATTGTGCTTCAGGTGGAGATTAACATAAAACTACGACTCTGCAGCAAAGCAGTCGGTTTCACTAAAATGTCTATATAGTACATTGGGAATGTGAGTATATAAACACAAAATTCCTCATTTCTCAATTTCCATTACTTATTCAAATGACCTCTGAAAACAAAAAATACAGGGTAATACAGGGTAGCCAATGATTATCATTATTAACAATTTTATTGTGGTCTGTACCAGTCTGAAGTCTATTTCGGAATCACGGGATACTAGCCAATGAAACGACACCCGGAATGGGATGCAACTCTATTTTAGAGTGTGTACACACGCACGCACGCACGCACGCACGCACACACACACTGGACAATTTAAGTGAACAGTTAACCTTAAATGCATGTCTTTGGGCTATGGGAGGAAACAGGTAGAACATGCAAATTCTGCAGACTAAACTGGAATTGAACCCATGCCTGCGAGGTGGCAGTGCTGTTCAGAGCACCACTATGTTGTCCATAAAATGAAACCAAAATATGACTATAAAAAACTGCCATGTCCCAGTACTTTTTGTCATTATGGAAAGGGCAACAATAGCTAGTTATAACATATGTGGTCTAAAAAATGAATATAGATAACAGATTAAACACAGTGAGTGAATGCACATTGAACAAAATTACTTCAGAGTTAAAAGTGACATGATGTCAAAACAAAGACAATTCACCTCATTATTAGACCTGGTCTATAAAGAGAGCCAGTAGCGCTGCAAGCTGTTGTTGGATGTGTGTTTCTAACAGTGACAATTCACCTAAGGGTTGCTCAAGCCTCGCTGTGCCAGTGCAGTGTGTGAGGTATGTGTGAGATGCCCTAAACACTTCTATGCATGCACGTTTATGTGCATATGTGCGTGCTCGTATGCTTAGAGGGAACAGGGAGTCGGGTCTTGCTAGTGAGCTCTGTGACTTAGCAGCTTGTTCAGCAGCAGCCCATTGAGGTGCTGTTGTGCTTAGCTGAACACCCCCTCAATCCCCTGCTCACCAAAAACCAAACTCAGTTATCGTGGGCAATTGTCCTCCCCATGTTAAAGATGATGATGATGATTTAGTTTCGGCAGTCACTCTGGCGGTTGCTATGGGAGCTGGGGAATGATTGGTGGTGCTGTCGTGGTCCGGGTTCAGGGGGGTCCCTTACAGTTGATGGTCCCATGCTCAGGTGGATTGGGCAGATGGCTGAGAGTGGAGCATTACATGAAAATGCATCCTCACCCTTGTGTGACTGGTTTGATGGGTGGGGCAAATGAGGGGGTGCAGCCTGAGAAGGAAGAGGGAGGGGCCATCAGCCAGGCCTGGAGGGGCCACAGATGGGACTGGAGACCTGACTGTGCCTGGAGCACTGACAGTCGTGTCAGGTCTGCGGGAGGCCGGGGAACACATAAAGACAGGCTGGCATTGCTGGGGGCGCAGCTGCCCTCGTCCAGCGCATGCCCCCCGGGCAGCTGGCTTTGCACTGTAACTTGCCTGCTTTGGTGGGAGCATTGTTGATAGCTGGTAATGGCAATCCCCAGAAGGGGCCTGAATTGCCTGCAGAACACGCGGATAAACGCTACAATGCTGAGCAACATCAGCAGGCAGCTGGCGCTAATGAGAGCAGGTGGTTTTTAACCACTGTGCACATAGCACGGCGCTGTGGTCCAGTCCCACAGAAAGACAGTCGATGGTCCGTTTAAAAGGAAACTGCTCTGAGTAAAACTAAAGGGCACTTCAGCACACTGGGATAGCATCACAGTGCTCTGGAGTTCCGACTCATTTATCTCTCCCCTGTCAATTACATCTGAATGGATGCTGGCTAAGTGGATGGAAGCAGCGAGTCACTGTGGAAATGAAGAGGAAAAAGCCATAGCTCACCTAATGTGGGGACTGGTTGCATGAATCATCGGGAGCAGATGATAAAAAAATAAATCAATCAATAAGTAAAAAAACTAAGAAGCACAATTTTTCCCAAGAACCCTTGACCACAAGAAATTAGCTAGTGCTGCACAACTCAGCGGATGATGTCATCCATCAAATTCTGATGCAACTACATTTCCCACAATTCAACCAGAACATTTCCACTAACAAGTAGTCAAAGCACAGCTGTTAAAGATTCTGCAACATAAAGCATTCTGCAACATTTAAATTTTTTTTTTACATTTTTTTTTACTGTCATTACATATAATTCTACCAAATTTCTAATCTATATAAAGTATGATACAGCATTTGTCCTAAACTGTAATTCTAACTGCAAAATATCACAACAATTAATCTACGCTAAGTAGAAAGGGTTAAAAGAAATACCACTGAATTTTCTTTAACTATTAGTTATCTATGCAGAGCACTGAAAAGCGTAGCTGTAATTATGTACAGACATGATACAGAGGCAAGGGTGCACTGCAGTTAACAGGGTGAGTTTCAAAGCCGGAGGATGCCAAAGAAGCAGCATGAGTCACTATGCACTTAGGATTAAACAGGTAAAAAGTGATACTGAATCGGTCACACAAAGAGCCCCATTTCTCAGTTTCATCACAGACAGTAGGTGCCATAGTAGTTAATACCACCATAGTCGACATTAATGTAAATGTAATAAAAATAAAAAAGAAACAAAGATAGTAAGAAGCAAAAGGGCTATTTTCATACAACGCTTGGAAAAGAAAAGAGGCCTGTAAGAGTATAAAGTTAAATGATGTATTATCATTTTTCAAGACCACCTAGGGATGTAGAACACAAATAGCACATGCTGGACAGAAGGGCCTTATATGGGAAGTATCTGAAACCCAGCAGAAGCTCCTGAGAAACTGCCTGGTGTTTCTGGCCATGGGCAGCAGGCCTCACGTCTGCACTCCCCATTAGGGACACGGACACAGGAAGGCCAGCTGGCTACACCAGTGACGCCGCTCGCTTAAACATATGCTGTCGAGCCTTCTGAATTGTACCTGGGCTTCATGGTGACACATCAGAGGCAGGATAGCAACACCCTGCTTTATGAAGACATGGAAGACAGCCAGGCATACGCATAGTCCATTTACTTTGCAGTTCTAATATGTGCTCATGTCACATTTACAACAGGCAGGGAACCTACGACGAGTTCCTGTCAGAGCCCATGCTATCTTCCATGTACTAAAATGCCCTAAAACGCAAATACGTATGTTGTTCTGGCTGCAGCCACAGAGTTACTGTTAACATAAGCAAGCCATGGTATTAGATTAAGAACCATAAAAGGGATTTTTCCTCCCTGGAGACTGCTGGGGATGGAAAGGCTGCAGTAACGCTGCTAGTGCCAAAACTCGCCAGAGTGTAGCCCAGATGCTGTCAAACATAGCCGGTCAGAGGAGGACACTCGCCCTGTGACAATGGTGGTATGAGGGGGGACACCATCACAGCCTCCTGTGCTGCTGCCAGCTGTCTTACAGTGGAACATATCACATTAAAGGTTACTGAAGTCACGAGGGGGGGGGGGGGGGTTACATAATTGCGCTGACAATAGCAAATGGCAAGTACAAAGGGGATAAAACAGCATTGAAAACCACAGAGAGCTACGTGAGCAAATGAACGCTCGATTTTCCGATTTTCGCTGGATGCACTAGAGACCAGAGGCGGAAGACAGCCATACGTGAGAGCTAAGAACGTGCTCTCCTACAGCCTTGCTCAAACACACTCCCATTGTAAAACCAAAAATAGCAACACGGTCTCTTCGGTATTAGACGTCACGCAGACATTACATTTCTCTCTTTCACCACAGTGCGCAGCCAACCCCCCCTTTTATAAAACGAGTCAAAAATACATGCCGGATGAATCAAAGATAACCAATCATGTCACAGCTCTGTGGTGATTCTTTTGCTTCGTAACACATTCTTCTTGTGTGTCTAACATCTTGCGGGGTATTTCGACAGCACTCTTTTACTGAGCAAATCTGCAACGGCGGACATGAATATTTTTAACTGGGAGATGCACACTTCTGATGCTCCTGTCTGCTTGCCAGAGGCCGGCCTTGTGTGATCGGTGACAGAAAGATGCAAAGACATAGGAGGACAAAGTGAAACTAAGCTACTGTCTGCTCTCTCTCAGCACCACATTCGGAGGACGCACGTACCCTGCTTCTCCATGCCGTTACAGATAACACAAAAAAAATTACCCACAGAGAAGCAGAGAGTTCCATGCCTTTCACACAGAAACTTGGCTAACGTCTAAATAATGATGTGTGGCACTGTTTCACAGCAGTACACTTTAAAAAGAGTCACACCACACTGGACCGACTTCGCTGTTGAAAAAGGAAATTGGTGGAAGTGTCATCATTGTGGCCAAATGCTGCGGACGCCTCTGACAGAGACCCCTGCACTACCCACTGTCCTCAACCCGAAAAGCCACCGTTCCCCAAGCAACAAGCTTAGCATGAACATTCCAAACCAGGCAACAGCTGAATCACATTTAAATTCATTTTATCATTATTACAGACCTCTAGAATTTCTTTTTCATAACCTTCTCTGCAAAATGCTGATAAGCTTACCATATGCTGAGGGCTGCAATACTGAGTAGTACTTGCCTGAAAACAGGGTCCCTTTACACTATTGTTTTCATAAGGTAGTTAAATATTGAACAGGCTACTAAGTATTCAAAAACAAACATGTGGTGGTACAGTGTTTAGGTTCTTCTTGGTCTGTCTGGTGAGCGTCATGTTGTCCCGATGAGATCTTTAGGAACCCAAAACCTTAATGGGCAACACATTTCAAGTGAATTATTAATAAATTCAAATATGCAGCAATAGCCAAAAGACAAAAGTCTTGCTGATAAAATAATATAACACTAGTAATGGTAGATCTACACATTGAGACAGCTATAAGAAATTGCTCTGGCCCCAGTTTCAGCATAAAATAACACAGAAAACATTTGAGAGACAAACTGCAAATAAAGAGGAGGGGCGATTCAGCACCGTATTTCTTACTGTGTATGAAAACAAATGCAAAGAAAACACAAGAAATGGCATTTCTACAGCACTTAAGGATGGCACGATGACTCATCTGTGTAATATAATGCAGAATTCAATTCAATTCAGTTAATTTTTGTAAAGTACCCCTCCCAACCGACTGCCTCAAGGAGCTTAAGAGAAAATTAAAAACAGCAATAGGCTAATAAAAGCTTCCAAACATCCAAGTATTTCACAAAGTTGGAGAAGAGTAATTCTGTTCCATTTCATTGAAAATTTCAGCCATCTTTAAATTAAACAAATCATTGTATCAGTTTACGCTATGAATATTCTTTAGGAGTCCCTCCACCCCAGGACAACCTGCTATGTGCATAAGTAAAGGCTTCTATAACCGCCATGTTCTCACAGCTGAAGTATTGTACTCATACTGCACGATCAAGTGTTAAACACTTGATACAGGCAACTTTCATAATAATTTTTTAATACCAGGAAAGTATGGCGAAAGTGGACTCACGGTGGAACAGAGGTACAGTGCCTACAGAAAGTCATCATACCTTTTTGAAATAGTTACTTGATTCGTCATATAGCCTGAAATCAAAAACCATTCTCAAAAAAAAAACTTTTACCAGCTTTATTCACAAATGTTGCCTTGTGACATCAAACTATTGAAAAGAAAGTGACCAGCTCAGAAAATTAATTAAAAAATGAAAAACAAGAATGATGATTTAATACATAGTAGAGTCACCCTTTGCTGTAATTACAGCCATCAATCTTTTCGGATACGTCTCTACTAGCTTTGCACACCTAGATTGGGGAATGTTTGCCCATTCTTCCTTGCAGAATTGTTTGAATTCATTCAAAGTCTGTGGTTAGGGGCAATGGACTGCTCTCTTCAAATCCATCCACAGATTTTCTTTTGGATTTAAGTCAGGGCTCTGACTGGCCACTCAAGGACATTCACCTTCCTATCCTGAAGCTACTGTGTTGTTCTTTTGGTAGTATGTTTAGGATCGTTGTCATGTTGGAAGGTGAATGACGTACCCATCTTCAGCTGTCTAGCAGAGGGATGCAGGTTTTCCTCAAGAATTTGGGTATACTTGGCAGCATCAATTTTCCCTTCAATCCTGACCAATCGCCCAGTCCCTGCTGAAGAGAAACACCCCCACAACATAATGTTGCCACCACCATGCCTCACAGTGGGTATGGTGTGTTTTGGATGGTGTGCTGTGTTTGCTTTTTGCCAAATATAGTGGTTGGAGTTCAATCCAAAAAGGTCAATTTTTGTCTCATCTAACACATTTTTCCACATGGCAGCACAATCTCCCAGGTGTGTTTTTGCATAGAGCAAACGAGACTGAATGTGGCACTTTTTCAGAAAAGGTTTCTTTTTTGCCACCCTGCCATACAGGCCAGCTTTATGTAAAGCTTGAGAGATGGTTGTCACATGCACAGATCGACCAGTCTCAGCCATGAAGCATTGCAAGTCCTTCAAAGTTGCCTTTGGCCTCTAGTTAGCCTCTCTGATCAATGCCCTTCTAGCTCGGTCATCCAGCTTGGACGGACGGCCTGATCTAGGCAATGTGTTGGTGGTGCCATACACCTTCCATTTCTTAATGATGCTCTGAACAGTACTCGGAGGCATAGCTAAAGCCTTTGAAATCATTTTGTAGCCTTCTCTTAACTTGTGCCTTTCTATAACTTTATATTGGAGGCCTTTTGAAAGCACTTTTCCAACCATGTTGGTTTCTATTTCAGAACCTGGCACTGCTAGTAGTAGAAACCTTCAAGAGACAGCTGGTTTTATTCTGAGGTAATCGAAACCACTACAATTGATGTCAGGTGGAGCAGTTAGCCTAGTGTTTGATCTGGCAGCTGATTGGTTGCATCTGAGCAAGTTTAGAATGGTACATTCCAAGGGCATGATCGCTTTACCAAACCAGGTATTTCACAAATTATTTTTAATAATTATCCAAAATGTTTTAAAATGTTATTTTCACATTGACAAAGAGGGTTATAATGTGTACATACAGCTAAAAAATTTGGACTTATTTTATTTTCCAAGGTGTAATGTGACAAAAGGCATAGATTTTCACAGGGTATGATGACTTTCCATAGGCACTGTAAGTGCAAAGAGTAAATAGATGGGAAAGAACAGAGAGGATGCCATGTGGAAACAGAAGAAAGTGGATTATAATTTGACTGAAAAGGAAGCAGTATGGATTCAAGGTATAAACAGAAGAATGAATGAAAAGTGACTGAAAAGATTAATGACAGCAGAAAGAGAAAAAGGTAAGAGAGGCAGCTACCTTGCTCCGTCTGCACACAGCTGCCTCCGTTGCTGTTAGGTGCCATGGATGGCACGGTGGTACGAGCACGGGCGTGACTGTAGCCCTGCGGCTGAGGGTGATGGGGGTGCGGGTTCCCGAGGGGGCCACAGCCAGTGGAGGGAGCTGAAGACAGCACCTGATTGGCCAGCCTTGTAAATGACCCATGTGGACCATGATCCCTGCTCTGGACCACAGCAGCATCCATGCTGTGGTGGTGTAAGCCGTCTCCACTGTGGAGCCTCTGCAATGCTGTTAGGTGCTGCTGAGGGGGCCCAGAAGGCACAGTTCCATCCACATAGTGCATCTGGCTTGGGCCACAGGGACCTCCAGGGCTGGGGCCCATGCACCCAGTCCCACTGCTCCCTGTCGCATGGGAGCTCTGGCAGCTCATCGACTGGAGCAGCTGGGCCATAGAGGTGGAAGTGGGAAGGGCACCTGGTCGTGTGGGTCTCCTCAGCTGTTCCGGGGGTCCGGGAGGCCTGGTTCCACCTATCTGAGACTTAAGCATATCAAGTACAACATCACTGTGGCCACCGGTGGACAACTTGCGCTTGCGCAGAGGGTCCCTCTGCTGAGCCATAAGCTTGTCCCGCAATGCAGCTCGCCCACTCTGACCCTCACCTGAGCTCAGCAGTGCATTGGGTCCGGGGGGGAACATGGAGTTTAAAGTGCTACGACCATCGGGGCCCCCACCACTGCTGAGGGCAGAGCTAGTGCCATTAGTACCACTGCCACTACCTGCAGCACTGCTACTTATGCCGTTGCCTGTCAATTTGTTTTGATTGGCTAGCTGTGCTTTGGCTGCTGCTGAGAGGAGGCTGCTTGCAGGAAAAGAGGCAGCATTATGCTGATTCAGGATCTGGTTGAGGGGCATTCCCAGCAGGCCTGCATGGCTGTTCTGAGGCACCCTGCCAGGCGAAGCTGGTGGGAACATGGAGTTGGGCTGGCTGTTGAGGACATTGTTCATACCCAGGAGCTGGTTGGGTAGATCTTTGTATGAGTGGAGAGCGTCAGTCTTGGTGGAGGGGCTGGAAGGCATAGAAGGCCGTGGCGACCCCATGGAGGATCTGGGGGACCTGGGAGGAGGCTTCATGCTGCCACAAGTTGCTTGGGGCCCAGAAGGCATGATGAAACTGCCATGGTCAGAGGAGGTCGAGGATGAGCGGGATCTCTGTGGTGAAGCTTCCACCCTGCCTATAGTAGAAGCAGTTAGATGAGCTGGCGAGGTGACGGGAGATGGTGAGACGGATGTGGTGGCCACCGCATGCTGAAGCCTTTGCGGATGTCCTCCATGGTTAGTGGGCCCAGGCTTGACTGTTGGTAAGGGGAGGTTGCTTGGTAGAGGGACGATGGCGGGAGGGATGTTTACATTCATCACTGGTACCTGAGAGTGGACACTGGGTTGGAAGCCGGGTGGGTTCATCACTATAGGACTCTGGCTCATCGGCTTGCTGGGAATGGGGTCCAGGATGCCAAGGGGGTCCTTCTCTGAGGTCACCTGCTTTTTCTGGAGGACACAAGGCAGGGGTAGTGGTGGCAGGTGCTGGGGGTGGGGCCCTGGCTGGGGCTTATGGTGAAAGGCGGTGCGAGGCATATCCATGTTTGGGGGGAAACTGCATGCAGGCTTCTTCATGACGGGGCTTTTGGCAGCAACAGTGGGAGAGAGGGGCACGTTAGTCCTCCCGGCCATGGCGCAGGACAGCTGAGGGACAGGGGAGCTGTGGCGCAGGGTGGCTGGAGGGGACATTGCTGTTCTGCCATGGCCATGAAGGGGGGTTGGGCTAGCCACTGCACGGAAGCTGTTGTGTGCTAAAGCATCAGGGCTGCCCAGGGTGTCCACCCTTGGAGACAGTGGGCCATCCCCATAGCCCAGAGATCCAGAGGAGGCAGGGCTCAGCAAGCTGCCATGGCCTGCACGGTATGGGGACCTCTGTCCATGCTCTCCACTGCCCAGCCGCTGCTTTGGGTGGCCTGGATAGAGCTCGTGCTGTTGGGCCGTGCTCAGGTCCTGCTGGTACTGCCGCTGGCCCGCCAATAATGCCTTGAAGGGATTCTTGCAATCAGCAACCACAGAAGTGGGCACGCCCTCATGTAATTTATTCCTTATTGCTTGTGGAGTTTGTGCGACCATTGATGTCGAACCTGCATGAACAAATACTGTTGGTCTCTTTGAAAATACAGAGAAGTCCCACTTTCAAATTGGTTTGCAGAGCTGTACCACCATCAGATCAATCCCCAGTGATAATTACAACTGTACCTGCTTGGGCGTTAGTAGTTGAGCTCCACAGTATAATACAGCAAGTCAGCATCATCACAACACTCACTTCCATACTTGTGGAGTACAGACCTGTGCCACCCCCTGGACTGCTGAGAGCAACAGAAGGATGGGGGGATCCCATACTCCGGTGTAATGCGGCTACAGCAATGATCTTTCTCTTGTGGATGCAGAGCTTGGTGACGTCCTCATCAGCCTTTGCATCCTCCGCCGTCCTCTGCCTGACGGTGGCCCCGGGGTCAAAATTGAACACCTGAGGAGACACAGCACATCTCAGCCCATTTCCAGCTTGTGACTGGACTCTAGCTTTTGGCATTCATACATCTGCATTTCAGTGTATTCACTTTGACCTTGCGTATTTAGGCCAGAATCCACTTACTTCCACAGCTGCAGGGAAACCAAATGAAGAAAGAAAAAGGGCCGTTATGGGGAACATTAGAGAGAAAATGGCTGCTGAAAACAGAGGAGTGGCCTGTATATGTAATGCTATAAAAGATTTAAACTAGAAAAAAACTTATTTCTACAAAAGACATTTGAGAAAATGGAAAAGCAAAAGTGTGATATTTCAATCATAATAATTAACACAATAATAGTTCCAAATCCAAATATAAAAAAAATATATGCATGTTTAATGAATGTTTCCATGTAAAGTGCAGTACTATAGTAAAAATTATAAGCTTTTTACTTGAGTGATATGGAAGTTAACCCTCCTGTAGCTGGCTTGACTGTGAAAGACAGTTGTCAGGACTGTCTAATAAGAACAATCTGGAGTACTGATAACACGTGGGAAATCCTGAAAATAATCAGCATTTTCACGAAAGTGAGCCAGTTAACAGGCCCACACAACTTGGTGAAAGACCCACCCTCCAGGTTGGCGTACTATTTAAAGAGCATGATAATGGCTTATTCAAGGATGATTTATGTAGTACGCACAATACTAAAAAACCAAATTTACATAGAAGCATATGCACACAGTCATACGGTCACTGACCTTGGGAAGGATGAGAGGACACTCTAGGCCACACTTGCAGGTGCCATCAGTTAGCAGGTAGGTCTTCACCTGCTCCAGACAGGATAGCACAGACCCACTGGGACTGCAGAAGACAGAGGGGAGCATCAGCATTACTCAGCACTCACCACCGCATTAACATTGGTGAGATATAATCATCTTCCTATTAACTGTATCTTTAACAGCCTGGCTTCTGAGCAACAGAACATACATTATTAAGTATAAAGGGGTAGATGCATCTTGAATATTATTTTCTTCATGACAACATGACAGAGAAACCCCAGCCCCGGGACAGATATGCACTGAATACAGAATTTTTACAGCGGATTTGGAAAATGCAGTTTTCCCCTCAAAGACATGGCCTTTGTACTGCAGGCCTACATGTGCGTTGTACCTCAAAACCACACAAGCGTGCAGAGTCAGGTTCAGACAACCAGAAAGCGATACACCTTATATGGAGCTTTATAATGCTGAACTCTCCTGTAAATATCACCCAGGCCTCCTCCAGTGGACTTACCCTCATTACTATGTTCACTGGAAGTGCTTACTAAGCCATTCTTCCCCTTTACAACAAAGGCAATACTCTTCATCAACTTGTCAGGTCACAGACACATTTATAAAAGCCCTGTCCAAAACAAAGAAATAAACTCAAGATGCACAGATATTCTAAAAATCTGCAGGTATTTTAAGAAAAAGCACATGTGATTCCAACAGACAGGTCGACATTATACATGGCTCAAATGAAGCGAAAGGACAAGAGCAGCACTGTCATGAATGTATTGTTACCATCAGCATGTGGAATGCGTGATCAATAAGGCAGAGCAGGACAATGCTCTCTGAGTGCGTCAGGTGGAGGTGGTGTTTGTAGACACAGCCAAGCCAATGTCCATGAGGGAGATGTACATCGCGTAGTCGTCCCAGTCACTGACATGCTGTGCAAACTGCAGCAGCCAAAATGCTCAGTTCCTCTAAGGTCCAGCTACTTTAAATAGATTTCCAATTGACGGTGCACTCTATTACTTAATGGAATATTTTCATAAACGTGTTTTCTACATGAAAAACATACAAAAGAAAACCTATTCAGGCAATACAAAATCAAACTGTATACTTCTTTTGTTACTTTTTACTACTTCTATCGTAACAATGAAAAAAAAGCTGAAATCAATGTTGGCAGTAAAAACTAAAGTGTACATGACAAAACATGCTTAATTAAGAACAACCAACAAACTATAAAACAATATGAAAGGGTCAGACTTTAAACATGTTCCCAAATATTTATAACATAGGTAAAGCACAAACAAAAGCATGTCTCACCCTTAAAATTAGTCAACTATCAGGCCTCAATCTGCACACACATAACATTTTCTGCACATTGACCAATTGTTTAAAACGTTATAATTTTGAGTGCCGGTTTTGTCATTTTCAATTCTGTATCAGGCTGCAGAACACACATCCAAACAATTTTGCTATTAGCCATCTTTCAAAACAACAATAAAATCTCATGTATACTACTACATTGGAGCTACTACATTGGTGGTGGGACTCCCCCAGCTTTTAACCTGTGCAACACAATGGCACCACCAAAGTTTTTTCACTTTTTTTAACCAATAAAGGGAGGCAACTATTTTCACTACTGTAAGTACTGTTTAATTCTATTTCCCAGCTTGATACTTTTGAGACACAAACTCAATCATGCATGTAGGTATCTGAGTTTATTATTAATAGCTTCTTTGAATGTGCACAACATAAATGCTATGCAGTGATCTTCCAATGTTTATTTTTAAACTTAAAGAAGACTTGCAGGCCTCTTTCTGATTTCAATCCTAATTAAAGCTTTTATGCAGAATACAAATTGAAAGAAAAAATTGAATAAAAGGAAAACTCCATTACCCAAATGTTTCCTTACCTTATATAGACCACTCTGCTGGAATCTGCCTCGCGCTGCCAACCAATTGGCACCTGTGCGATGGGGGTGTGGCCCTCCCTGTCTCCACCCTCGCACTCTTTTCCTCCATTCATGATTCAGGTCCTGCACACTGCCGTCCAGTTCACGACACCTTTGCAAGATATCACACGTCCATCAGTGTTCGCAGACCACATGTCATCCTGGTCTTCCAAACGGGGACCACGAGTGGCTGCGTTCACTCTCACAACTTTAAGCTCGGGCACGTGGCCGAGCCTCTGTGGTCTTTCATGGCGGTCCGCCTAAAGGGTGATGGAGCTTCCCATCGTTGTCTGTTCTAACAGGAGCCAATCTCTTTTGTTTAGGGAAGGGGAGGGGGAAGAGGGTTGCAGGCAAGGCCTACATAGAGGAGATCAGCTACACCTCATTTCTGTAGACTTATGGCTTGGGTGCCGGGGTCCTAGCAAAAGAGGAAGAGGCCAAAGCCACTTGTCTTACAGCAGTCCCTGACCAGCGTTAGGAGCCCTCATCCCCAATGAAAGAAGGCTAAGCCAGTCCAAGTTCTTCATTGCCTTCCACTTCTTAGCTCCGACTCCCCAAAAGCAAACAACAGCCTTTAGAGTGGTCTTCTCATCATTCTCTATCTGTAAGTGAACAAACACAGTGTCAGGGAATTCAGTCATTTTCCTATACATTTTCAAACTTTCTATATTTGTTCATACATGAATAGAAAATGTGGGTGCCACAACTTGACTATTAAATTCAAATTAATGAAAGGAACATTAATCTGTGGCTGTATTAATAACAGATTAACTTCCGGTTTTATTCATGGATTGTAAAACACCCTTGTATCATTTGGCTGAGTAAAGCTACTTCCCTTCAGAGAACAACAGGAGTCCAGACGTAATGAGAATAAATCGACACTGGATTAAGAAATGCTATACAGTCTTTAATGTTTGGGTAAAATGGGCACCTAGGTTTAGGCAGAACATCAAAAGGACCAAAACAGGCAGTATTACTTTAGCCTGAACCAGACATCATTGTTATTTACGTCATCTTCAAATGACAAGGTTTTCCAAGAAAAACTAAATACATTCCACCTACATTGAGAACTCATTTTTCTGGGAAAAAAATATCCAAGAAGGGATGATATATGCACAGACTGAAGTCAGGCAGAAATGTCTGCAGTTCAGAAGATCAAAAACCTCCCCGCTGCAGGAAATGGACAAAGATAACTCCACACTTACTCCCTCTATAAGCAGAGCAACGCTTGGGCTTATTTCACAAAGGCACACCTTTGACAAAGCTTTTATTCACACAGGTGTCAATGTTTAAGATGGCTTCTGCTGGAAATATGCAGGCAGTCTCAGCAATGACATTCATTTAAAATGATATGAAACACTGCTGCTTCGATGACCAACCAATAATTTTCTGTGGAAAAGGCTAATTTGCGAAACCGCAGCACAAGGACCCAACTCCACGTCTCCATTACAGCCATACCATTAAGATTCCTAATTTTTACAGATGCACGTGGTAACAACTTTCATCTACCAATCTCCTAAACAACACAAAATCAGCCTTTTAATGTTAGTTTTTGGGAAAGAGTAAACATCCATTTTGCCCAAATGTATCTGAAAAGCTGCACATTTTTAAAAAATGCTTACTTTATTAAAAAAAAAAAAAAAAACACATTTAAAGCTCAGTTACATGAGGACAGTAAGCCAGAATTACCAGGCCTAATATTAAACTAAATTTCACCGATTTCTGGGATAATGTTAATGAGACTAACTATGCCAAGTTAGGTCTGTGTTTGTCAGAACAGACCACAAGCATGCAAAGATTTACACCTGTCCTCCACATAACAGGGTTAATATGTTCCATGGAAACACAAGCCAATTCTTATTATGATGGGAACATATGCCCATTATTTCAATAAAGAAAACTTGTCCTGGTGACCTAACATTTGTTAAAATAGCACAGTTACAGTTATTTTCTAGGCATGTCAATTCTAACACAAACATGTTTTATATGTCCATTCCTCATATAACAGGGTTAATTTGTTCAGTAAACTCAGCCCATTAGGTAAATTCTGATTGTAAGGGGTCAAATTAACATTATTTTTAACAGGGAAAGACATAACTTGGTTCTTGAAAAAAATGTCACCTAAAATTAATAGAAACAAAATGAAAGGTGTTTTTAAGATGGGACCGACATATTTCGATATATTTCATTCATTTATTAATTATCAATAACTACTTGTCCAATACAGTGCTGCAATGCATTATCCAGTCTGTCCAAGAAACATAGGCCACCAGGAATTGTACAACCTAAACAGAGACATTTTATAACATTTGTCATTATTTTTGATAGGAAAGAGAGAAAAAAAAAAAACACTGCCGATATCTTTCATTCTTCAATGCACATGGACACTAAGATTAAGGTTTTATTTATCCTAGTGTAAGGGTACTGAATTTATTAAAGCTGTCTGCATAATTTAAAGTAGGCTAATACTTGCATTTTTATAATTTATTTCTAAAAGTTAGCATTAAGGGGGCACAAGGTACTGTAGTGGTTAGAGCTACTTGCCTTCTACTCCAAAGATTCAGGCTGAAAACATTCTAATGGCATACTAACCTCAAGAATGGCACTTACCCTGAATTGCTCTACTAAAAATTCTTCCAGTGAATAAATGTAAGCAGCTTAATATTGTAAGTGGTTTTGGACAAAAGTGTTATAAAGAAAGAAAACGATAATATTTGCTTAATTAATGACAAACAATGTGACAGAGAATAAATAGTAAGTATTTAGCTGACTTTAACATCCATGTTTTCTAGGTCTAGTGTGGTATTCCACTAACCAGAAGAAAAAGTCAAACTGATTTTATATATATATGGGGGGGGGAGGGTAAAATCAAATAACTATGGACCAAATATATGATATTAAACTATATTGCATAAAGGGTAAACAGTACCACCTATTCAAATTTTAATATATTTCATTCCTGGTTGAGGTTGAGCAGTTTGAGAAAAAATGCATCACTGGAGAACAGGGCTTTATCAATTTAGACAACATGTGGCCCAAAACTTGCTTTTCATGTCCATACATGTTGTACCAGTGGCTTGCATTGTTACGATTCTTCATGCACTATGATCAATTAGCTCAACTGTTCAATCATCAAGTCAAGTAATTCAAATCTATTAAAAAAATACTCTGAGCTTTAATATTATAGAAATATTTCAATCATACTGCAATTTAACAATTAAAATTGTTACTATCTTGCTGGTATGGGAGGCAGCAAGGTAGTACCAGTGCTTGATGAGTGAAAATGTGTCTGGGAAAGGCCCTGGACTACAACGGTCCTGAATTAAGTCATGTTAGTGAATATCTTGTTGGCATAGCACTTCAGTTAACAATTACAGTCAGTTAACTGGCCAAGCTTTTTTGGTTTGCTGTGTACAATGGCTAACACCTTTTCATTCACCAAAATACTGTGAGACATAAGATTAATTCATAGAGTATGATCAATTTATTATAAACAACGCTTGGATTCGGAATTTCAACATTTGTGGAACAGAAATTAATTTCACTATATCAGATATTTGCAGTAAGATGCAACGATCCAAGACAGTTGAACACATAAAAGAGAATAACCTGCAGCCCCCTGTATACCATAAAGATTTGGTAACACACTCAGGGACCGTACATCAATGGGGATGATAAACAATGCCATTTGTATTTTTACATTATTTAGTAACTCATTTAGCAAAGCAATGGGTTAATTCTAAGATGTTTGTTGAAAAGACTAACATTAAGCAGGTGTCAGAGATGTTCTCTCAGTAAGCTATTGTAATGTGGAATGGTGAATAATGAATTAACATCTTTTTTCTCTTATTTTTTTCCTTTAAATTTAAACACTTTAGTACAATAGATTACACCACTGCTTTCTTGTGCAGACTCTTCTGCTCAGGTTTTTAGATGCACCAGCTGCCACTGCATAACATTCATGTTTTCTGGACCTGGTGGGGTGTGCCATTGACTGGAAGCTAATAAAAATGCAACGGCATTATCACCCCACTGCCACGGGTGATCTCATCATACAGTAAAGCTGAGGCAATAAAGTGGAGAGAAGAGGAAAGAAAATGGGGGGAAAGAAATAAATTAGATGGCCTTCTACGGCGGTGACTGAGCCTCCCATGCAGCACTCAGAGTGACATCAGCAACAAAAACAGCACTATGAGCGGTGGCAGTTAAGGGCCAGCCCCTCTGGGGACTCACAGCAGCGTTTGGGGGAGACAAGCATATGTTCCAACAGAGTGACATGAAACACTTAAGAAAAGCTCTGTGAGTGAGCCCACTTGTTTCATCTGAGCCTCACACATATGGTTTATGGCTATGGATCCGCTGGCATAACTGCATATTTCATAGGAGGATTCAACACCAAGGGGACAACCCTCCCGCCAGATGAGAGGCGGACACTTTGAGAAAATGCCCAACACCCATACCAGCTCGCGTAATGTTCATTGCAGATGTCATGTGACTTCTGCTTGGGTAGACTCCTGTGTTGTTTATCTAATAATGAATAACACGAGCAGTAAGTATTACATTACATGTATTTCCATCATGCCTTTTCTGTTGAAGGCAAACCCTCAACTGTTAAAAGCAGTGATACAGGTCATTATATTAGACAACAATAACTCCTTAGGTGGCCAAATTTTCAACTTGGTAAGTTTAATTGTTTTCAAATATTTAAGGTCTTCAAATTTCGTTCCACTAATCTATCTTTCAAAGAAAAAAATTACTTGACTGGACTGTCAAAGGATTTATGCTACATGATAATTAAAGAAAAAATTAAATAGTATCGTATTTGTATTATGAAGCTAAGCAGTAAATGATGTGTGTGTATGACAAGCAGGGCATGCAGAATATGAAACTCTTCCTTCCACAGAGTAAATGGGTTACTTCGCAAGTGTCCAGTATTGTAATTCCACAGCTTCCAAAAAATAATGTCTTGAAATATAGGGCAGGCAGTCATGGGTAGGAGGTGTTCCCTCAAGGGAGGTCAACAGTACATGCCACGGCTCTGATTTTTAGCATCCTACAGGAAAGAGGGCTGGATGGTTGATTTTTAGAGATTTAATATCACTACCCTAAATCTAAACTAAAAAATAAATAAATCACTTTAAAAACCTTTAGCAAAACATATGCAGGTCAGCTCAGTACATTCAAAACAGCAGCAGGTGGCATGGTATTTAAAGAAATATACTGACATACAGTGAAAAAATGTCAAACACTTGAATCGACAAGCTGTTTAAAAAGCAAAAAACTGTATCGCTTTACATTAGAAAATAAGACATAGGGATAATAAGAGCATACCGTGGTAAATGTTCTCTGCACAAGTCCTGGATACCTCAAGGTGGAAACAGAAAATGTGTCAAAACTCGAGGTCTTTGCTAGTCTGTCATTCATTTGTGAGGGTAAGCAACACTGCTTGTCACAGGGGGAACATTTACCATAGAATCACCTAAACCTAATTATACTCAACTATTTCAACGTTCATGTTTCACTCACATTCTTTCTGTATTCCAGGAGTTATATTAGGTTATAGTGATGGCACTTCTTGCAAGAAATAAATCTCATGTATCATCATTTTGGAGCTGATGCTGTATAAAAGCTGTAAACTGGGTGGAGTCTGTGAACTACTATAAGGCCCCCAAACACATTTTGCTAATGTGTGCACAAAACCTTTACATCCCAAAGGAAAGACAATCCTTTTTTATTTACAGTAAACCAACACAGACACAACACCTCATGTCTATGCATTTAATGCTGTGTCACACCGCACAAACGCTCCATTTTGTATTTTTTCCACATACAGACTTCCAGTTACCACAAAACATCCTGTGGAAGTGCTGATATCAAAATAGCAACTGCCATTAATTCAACAGAATATCTGAACACTGCCTGTTTCAAAAAAAAACAAACAAAGCAGAAATATATCCCTCCCCCAGATATAGCAACTTTCTACATTTGGAAGGAGCCCAGAAAACAAGACAACCATTTAAAACCACACTGATAGCAAAAAACATGGATGTGCACATATTCATTTCACTTTGCAAACTGTAACAATGGACACCCTCACCTAAGGGATTCTATCTACATTTGACTTTGGGCTCCAATGTTTTAATACTCAGTTCAAAAAGAATATATGTTAAAGGACCACCTCTTTCCATGCCTCTCTAGCAGACTTGTACAAAAGCAGATGCAACCCTCCACACAGAGACTGATGGGGCATGAGGTTCACGCAAAGGTGTAAACTGATAAGCTGTCAGAGTGAGGTCCAGGCCCAGGTCTGGCCTGAAGGCACTTCTATCTAAAGCCACTGTAGCACTGCTGAGAAGCAGTTTAAGTGTGAATTTTGCAAAAGAACACAAATATATCATTCACATTAGAAAACAAGACACTTTTCTCTGGGTTTCCACATTCAGTCTTGGATTCCTTGGAATAATGAAAGCCATTAGAGCCAAACAGTAAAACAAAGATCAAAATATCATAAACACATTCATACTAAATCAAAGAGGAATACTACGCAACAGTAAGACTAGCACTGGGGTCTCCATTCTGAGAAATTTTCATTGAAAGCCACAGCCTCTTACAAAAATGTAGAACTCTGTTTTGTGCAGACTGTCAACACCTACATATATTGATAATTTATATATTTTTACTGCATAATAAGCCACTCTTACCAACACTAACTCCATTCTCCATGTTCACAGCTCTGCTTGGCATTGCAAGCTCGAATTGGTGCAGCTGGACACCACGGTGCAGGTTCTGATCCTTCACTGCGGTACCAATGTTGCAGCATTTTTAAAGATTTTAACAAATGCCGATGACACCGTCTAAGCTTTGTGGACCTGACCACCTTCCCTGATACAGTGGCAGACTACAGTAAGTCCATACTTACCCATCAAGACTCTGTTGATCAGCATGCTGGTAAGAAAGACGCTGACTTTTGACTCTATGTTTTACTGGATTTAAATAAGGTGCAGTTGTTTCCAGTTTACACTAATATCATGACGTACTGTTTAATGAAGTTTGTGCTGTTGACCCTTGGCATGGAAAATTTCTATTAGACTTGCTGCATTTTCCATTACTAACCTAAAAAATGATGCCACTATCGCAGTACAGTCTTTTCTCCTGTTTTGCCTGCTTAGTGATTAGTATAAAAGTTGATGACCAGAACTGGAAGATATTGAGAAAGAAACGTGGTGTGACCATTGATTTTCAGGTATTGACTATTTTAAAAATGAATACCCTGCCATGAGACTAAAATGAAAAGGTACACCTTTACTCTGATCCCAACGTTTCATATTGAAATTGACATTAAAATCATAACATTTTTTTATAACAAGTAGGACAGTTGCCAAAATCTAGGAAATTTAAAATATATACACTGAAATATATTCACCAAAACTCACCCACTTTATATCTATATTTCCAACTATAAATACAAAAAAAAATGGCTGTAGCAAACAATAAAAACAATTGCATTGTGCAGCAGTACTCGTTACAGGCATTCTCTAATTTTGTATTTTGAATTTTTGTCAAGTTTTTTACTTCCTTCTGGTCAAGGATGAAAACAAAATAATCACAAGTAAAGTAAACATGAACTGAGGCTGTATCAGTTCTCAGAAACTTCTGCTAGGTCCACCCACTGGACTAGTTACCAACCTCAGCAGCACACAGGGCTATCCAATGGAACAGGACTAAAACAAGCAAAAGGTTTTTGATAAACTTGGGCACGCTTTATACAAGGATGAGTATACATTCTTGACACCTGGATAAGTGAATATCTATACAATGGAGGAAAGGCATACATTCAGGCATCCATGGTTAAAAATGGATGGTATTCTCTACATCATGCATTTTACTGTATGCTCAATCAGGCTGACATTGATAGTGCTGTTCAGCTCTCCACATCAGTATCCTCCAGGAGGTTGAGACTGTCTGGGTTTGAAGTCAGATGAGGCAGTGTCAGTTTTTTTTATGTCAGTACACTATACCCACAGCTTCCTCCTCCACCACCACTGTGACAGACAGCACCAGCTTCACAGCTGTTTCTAACCACGGTCATTTTCATGATACCACTACTATGGGTGGGCATAGACTATGCATCCACTTATATGCCAGTACAGACCCACACTCAGATCAGGCTCCATTGCATGTGAAACATGCAAGCAAATATAACCAAACTGAAATAATTAAATTATTTTAAAAATTATGAGTGCCCAAAAAAAGCTCTTTAGGGTAATGAGATCTTATGAATAAAAAGGGCAGCAGTAACTCAGATTTCTGTATATGACGACTGCTTGAAAGAAAAAAGCAGGCAGGCAGGCGGGTGGTTGCTCCAGTGCCAAGAGGAACCACTCCTAAATCTCTCTTCAGGGGAGCCACTCTGGATCAGCAACTTACTGAGGCTCCTGAATTGTGCTGTAGCTGCAGTGGCTGTCTTCCAGTACAGAAAAATAGAACCTGGAAAAAGGGTGTGGGTGCAGGGGGATATATGAGCAAATCAAAGGGAGACTTAAGGGCGTGGATCAATGTGTATAAGATGCATCTCGGAGGAGACAAGCTAAGTAAAAAGTTCAGATGACGACTCCTAATTCTGATCTTGTCATGTATGCAGTCTATCATTTCTAAAACAAATGCAAGAGATTTATGTTTAGGCAAAATGGAAAAAAAACAACCCATAATTACCATTTTGAATTCCACATGGGGTACTTTTGGGTATGTGGGGAAAAATGACATACAACTCTTCTAGATTCCTTTAAAGTTGGGAGAAATGATTGTTCAAAATAACTGTAAATCAAACAACAATTATGGCCACACTACAGGATTAAATATCAAAGAAAGAAATGGATGAGATAGAAGTCTGTACTCATTTACAATTTAAAAACAAATCTATTTAGCTACAAAATACAAAGTCAAAAGACAAAAGTCAAAAGAGTTTATTCGTCACTTACATGGTTACTGAGTATACCATGTAATGAAATGTGCTTAGGAGGCCGCCGACCAAGGGAAAGGGTTTATAAAAATAACGGTCCAGGCGACGGGTCAGCGCGAGCTCGCAGCGGCGGGGAGCGACATGGCCACGTGCGATAATACAAAGTATTATCAAGCATTACTTTTACAACTGTAGTCTGAATTGAAAATATACATGAGTAATCAACGCCTGAACTGACCCTGCTATCAAAAGCACTGTGCTAAAAGCATTTGCCCCAGCAGGATAGTCAAATTTGTAAGTAAATAAGTAAATAAATAAATAAATAAATAAATGGACAAATAAAAAACTAGGGAGTAGTGACACCCATAGTGGAACAAGAGCAGCCGAAAGGTTGTATGTAGATCATGCTTAGATGGTACTGTCTGTGTAGGTCTGCTTGACCACCTCCCACTCATGTGAGGCTCATCTAAGTGATCTGGATTTTGCTCAAATCCCAAAGCCATGCTGGTCAGCTGAACTACTGACTCAGCTCAGTGTGTGTTCTATGATGAGTTGGCATTATGTCTGAGGTTACTTTTCCTTTTGTCGTATGTGTACTTGGACTCTGAATAACTACAGATGTAACTGGAAAAGAATTTACTGAACATGGACAGGGGAAGTAGCCATATACTGCATAGAAATCGTGTAGTAAAGCTACCATACTGGCATATGTGATTACAGTGGCAGTGAGGGACCCGGAACATGATTGCTCAGAGCTCTGAATGGCAAAGTTATATTTTCCAGGTGATCCCTATCAATCTAATTTCTGCAAGAAACCCATGGGCATCTGGGTCTCACTCAGCAATGGCCATTTCCCTCAGGCACACCAGCAACAGTCATTGGTTCAGCTGCATGGTGTTGTGTGACCTGATGCACGTAGAGACAGCAGCTGAAGTTGCCAGCAGCACACATATACTCTGGCCGCTGTGCCTAAACCCAAGACTACAAACCATTAAAGCAGGCCTAACAAAAACTGCCAAAAGAAAAGGTAATCTTTAATGATACCAGTTTTCACATACACGCCATTCAGTGGCAGAAAAGATACTTTACAAATTCTTCCTTTCCTTAGACTGGATGCAGTAGTTTCCCTCCACTAACTCCCATTTATTGCAGAAAACACTGAAAAATCAGTGGCTTTTTAATACAAATAACCTGGCCCACAACATATGACAAATGAAGACATTTTTCTACACAATAACCACATCTCACTGAGCCAGCACAGTGTGAATTACTTATAGCCCCAAGTGAGAAAAGTTAAATGAAAACACTGAAGAAGAATGCAAAAATGGACTCGTAAACATTCATGGGAAAATAATTCTAAAAGCTTTTCATAACTTTTGGGCAAATTTTCATAAACCAAAACAATGATTTTTCAAATAAGTGACTCGTATATTATCTTCTGTATACCTATATTATTCAGTATATCATTCTCGAAACTGAATATATATTTGCATCGTAATAAGCAAGTTCAGTTTCCTCAGGTCTTCACATCAGCCCTGCCATTCAGCACATACCAACATATAAAATGCAAAGCTTGCGTTTTGGCACAAAGATTCATAAACTGGTTCATAACTTCTGTTTTAGAAGTTGTGCTTTGTTTTCTAAACATGCTCTCCCAATGAAAACCATAATATTGCCAGTCTTCCCAAAAATAACAAAATGAGCAGAAGCCTATTTCATGTAAGTCTTTAATAATTAACTTTTCACAATGAACCTCTCGAGAGAAAGAAGTGAATGATTTGTGAGGTGAGACAGAGGGTCTTTTAACTCCATATGCTTCACAGCCAGTAAATAACCAGGGATTTTATAGCCCCATTGCTGTTCATGGCAGATTATGAATCCATAAACTGAAACAAAGACTGGTAAACCTGATAACAGCATGGTTACCCCACCAAACACAACAAAAAATAGCCAGACAGGCTCCTTCATAGCAAATCTCTGTGTATGAAAAGACTTCATTGCTGTCTGTGAGGCAACCTTAAACCTTCTGCTGTAAATCTGCAACATTTCACATACACAACTGCTGTTATTTTAACAGCGGGAGTAATTTTGCGGGAAACGGAATACTCCCATAAAATAAAAAAATCTATTGTTATTTCCTTCTGTTGCAGTGTAGCAATTTCAACAGAATTATTTGAGCTGGAAATTTAGATCGGTGCTTACACAATTCCAATTTGAAGTTACATTCTTAATGATAAATCGGCTTTACAAAATATATATGTGACAATATTCAAGTTTGCCTATCAAAAAGGTTTCTACAACATAATGCTGAAAATGAAGGGATCCTTTTAATCTTAGCTTGTGCTTATGCATTTGATTTGGGGAAAAAAAACTCTAGGTGTACTTACAGTATGTTAGCAAGAAAACAATGTCTGTAGAGAAAGTGGTTTGGATGACAGGTTAATCTTTCTATTAATGGCATAATTTCATTTAGTACTGGGTTCCATTTAGACCGAAAGCAGTGAAGAGGACTCATGTCCCAGCCTTCCTTTTAAGAATTGTTTACAAAGAAAGCTGAGTGATAAAGTCGACACCTTAATTTTCAATGGTGCATACATAACATTAGATTTGTGTTCATGCAATGGAATCAAAGGTAAATTCACCTTTGACATTTACTGTAATTTTGTATCACTTGATGTATTTTGGCACTTTGACAAGACACACATGTGCCCCACTTTTTTTCCATTTTTATAAGCATCTATTAAAAAGAATATTTGTAGCAAGGGTACCAAATGAAAAATGAAACAGAGGGAAAATTAAACAGCACTGCAGTCAGTTTGATACTGGGCCATAAACACAAAGAATATTCATTCAGCAGCAGTTACTGCAACCGTATGTGACAAATCATGACTAGTAGCTGGATATCCAGCAGTTCTTAGAGAAATAACTGTCTATGATGCAACCTTAGATGTGTTGCTCCTGCTCTCAACCAACAACAAACCAGACTCTTCTGCTACCCTGCTACTGAGAGACAATATGTCATTATTATTACTCGTAGACAGTGAGCACGTGAAGAATGACTACAGTAAAACCCCACAGGAATACGACAAATTTGAATATAACACGAATGGCTCTCATCCTCCCACACCCTTTTCGATCACCATCATCTTCTCGATGCAACAAATATACAGGATTTACTGACAAGAGTAAAATTTTCTATTAATGCTGTAAGTATTGCAGTGGCAGTGAGAAAAGCTGTGGCTCTCCCACAATTCACTGCTGCTACATTTGTAAATTCAGTCCATCTTTGATTTAGTGGACCTTGACTTTACAGATGTCAGTTTCATGAACCATTGCTAATGTGCAAAAATACCTATTTTTATAAGGGAAAACTGATTTTTTAGCTTTTTAGGAGGAAATAACTTCATTAATACAAAAAATATTTTTTTTTAACAATCAACAGCCTCCAAATGTAGTTCAGCAAAGGCAGTGAAATACCAGCTGGTCCCCTTGTAGCGGTGTTATGACTGAGCTATACTGGTGAGAGTGCGCCATTCACTCCTTTTTCATATAATTCACTGTACTGTTTGGATGTTTCAATTGCAGTACTGTATCACTTTATTAGGCATGTAATATGTTTACAATTTACATCAGGTTATAAAAATATTACTGTAGTACATACACTCAATACACATTCAGTTTTCCAGACTTTCACCAAATTGAAGAGACTGTATTTATGTCTAACTATTATAGGGAATTGTAGCAGGATTGCTGTCCCTCGCTTTCTGTTCAGTGTTCAGAAGGTTTTAGGGTTTGTTGTTGTCCTGTGTGAGTGCCAGGGTTTGAACATACAGCAGAGAAACAAAGCTTGTGTGCCCGTAGTACGACGGTCTCGTAAAACATCATAGTCAGCCCAGTCAAGGCGTATCATAGTGTTACATCAGTATCTTTCATATTTATCATGCAAAAGTTTTGTTTGTAAAAATCTGTCTATTCCCTATATGTCTAATAAATAAAAGAACATTTTTCCATTCTCCTTGCACACCTCAACTGAAAGATTGACTGTAAAATATAGTTTTATTAACCTCACAATAAGGCGACATCACATTTCTGCAATTTTACTTTCTGGACCACACGTATCGCGTTATGGCAAGGATTAACTGTATTTTAAAAATCACACATTTAATGTTTAACATTTCCAATTTTAATTTCAACGCAAGTATTTAGTGGTACTGTCCAGCTGCAGTGAACTGAAAGCAGCGTGAGGCCTGTACATATGGCAAACTGCTGCTAATCCACATTGGAATGTCTGCAGTCTCTTGCTGGACAGGCTTTGCCTTTCACTCTATAGAAGTGAACATTTGATCGTTCTGCAGACACAAGCTTGGATGGCTAATATGTCTCATCCTTTGGACCTCAAAACATTGCATTCTGACCATAAACCACATTATAATGTCTAATTAGACTGCTGGATCATGCCAGGTTAATTCAGCCAGCAAACAAAGACAGGCACATTAGTAGTCTGCCCAGGAAGAAGTGGCCAGACCAGGAACAGAAGAAAAGATGCCTGAGAAGTCCTTTATAGTCTCCCCGTGACCAACGTCAGATGGCTACAAAGGGGGGGAGGGGGGTTTCTGCAATGAGCTGACCACTGGCTGCTGTATCCATCCAGCAGACCATTTAAAATGCTGATATAAAGCCCTGGCAGCCCATCTGGGACTCTCCTTACATTTTAAATGGAAAGACATTCACCATGAAGTTCTACCGCGATTCACTGCCACAAAGTCTGCAACTGGTCACTGAGTACAGCTACCTCCTAAAATGATGGAAGTAATGGGTGGGCCAGCAGGTGGTCCTGTAGGAAAGAAACTGAAATGTGCCTAGCTGTTGTACCCTTGAGGATGGCACTCTTACTAGACTGCTTTGATAATTATACATCTGTAAGAAGGGGTTCAAAGTGTAGAGCTAGGAGTTTTGTAAGCTGTTTGTGCATCTGTTGATGGAGACACAGCTGTGGAGGCTGTAGAGGCCAGCGGGGAGGGAGAATGCTTATCAGAGGGAGGACTTGGGGCCTTGGCTGCAAGAGGACAGCTGTGTGTCACTCGCTAATCCCCACCTCCTGGCTGGTGCTGACTCATCATAGAGCAAGCTGCCAGGATGGTGGGTAGAAGCTCGAAGGAAGGGACCCACAGGCAGTGCAGTAGGTCAGGCTCCAGATAGTGCTTCTTGTGGACCACACTTCTGTGGTGTCCTGCAGGGATGCTCATTGTGTGTCTGCATATGTTTAATCAAAGTCCACAATGATGCAGAAAGCCAAATGCTTCTTGTTCAAGGTCTGAATGTGTGAGCGACCACAAGGGACCTCCTTAGCTAGGACCTGCACCCCCACATGTCCTGGCCCTGCACACTGCTGGTGTAAGCGCTACTGTTTGAGAGTAAATTATTCTGGGTTGTAAAGCCTCAGCATGAAGGAAGGACATAAATGAGAAATGATGTCTCTTCATGGCAATTTGGGATCACAGTTTTGTTACCTCGGTTAGTTTCACAGTCATGTCTGTATAAAGCTTACCCTGCCTTATTTTCATCCTAAAATCATTTTATCTTGCTGAGACTGTCATAGGAAAATACTTTCATATTGCAGGCAAGCAACAAAGAGAGGAAATGTTATTCTGTTCTGTGAGTTTATGTGAGAAGCTGGAATTCTTCTAGAGGAATTGGTAGTGCTGAGTGTGTCACAAATCAGCATTATCTGAACATTCCCTAGCAAGTATAGCACTTAAAATGATGTTTCTGGGCAAAATTCGGTAGTTTTTCAATCACAAAGGGTCATTAAACACAGGCAAAACATTAGGCAGACTTGTCAAACAGACTTGTGCCCCATCGCATCATCTTATCTTTCATTTGCAATCACTGCTTCACTGAGTAGCAAGGGGGGGAAAAAAAATAAATGAATAAAGAAGCAGACCATGGCTACTGAAAACTGTTTTGCTTCCACCGAACTTCAATAACGTAGGATAACACAGATCGCGGCTGCATACCCCACACGCCTTACTGTGCTGTACTGATGTAAGCTAATGCACAAGCAGAAGAGGCTCACAACTGACCAATTTCACTGTGCAAAAAATAAAGGACCAAAACTACACAAAGAGTGGAAGTAGAGCCAAAAATTACACGTAAATGTACAAAGCACCTCGCTTGGCAAGCCCATGCACATCTCGGAGGCAGTAAGCAACAGAAGGCCACTGCAAAAAGGCATCCCTGTCCTGGCGCCCAGGCACAGCGGGCAGACAGAGAGCTACACCTTGAAGAGATGGTGGCGAGTTTGGCTCCCACCTCACACCGTACATGTGGCACCCATGTCACAGGAGGAAAGAGAGGACAGGCAGATGGATTAGACAAACACTTTCCCCACCAGCACCACAACCTTTCCGAAGCACTGGTTCAGGCACGCTCATGCAAATATGTTTACAGAGCACCAAAATACTCCCCATCCTCTACGAATCAAATCACCTCCCATAAACAGGTTAAGAAGTTCAATTAAGTTTACTGCACACTCACTGGAAACCAGTAAAGGGATTCCGTACGAATTTTTTGTACGTTTACTGCCTTGAACAAATACAAACACTTCCACCCAACAATCAAAATTTTTACTACAGCCAAGTCTGTACCAGACTGAGCTCTTTGCAGTGGACCTCATGCCGTGCAAGTAGTCGGAAGAGTATGCACTCCTCTGACATGTAGCCTTGTACAAGAGTCAGCAGCGACTGGCACTCACTCTGCTGGTCAGTAGTAAGCTGTGAAGCATTACAGATTCACAGGAGCGAAAGATGTCAGTTTCTTGTGGACACCCACTGACCTAATACTGGAAATCTAAATGGAAAGATGTATTATGTTACATCACTCAGGTATGTAAAGAAACAAACTGTTATAACTGCTATCAAATAAACTGGGAACAAACTATTTAAATTAATTTAAAATATTCTACCCCTTTAAAAACTTAATGTGTGCAGACTTAAAGTTAAAAACCATAACATTGTTAGTACTGGTGGGAAGGACAATCAAGGTTTAGCTTCAGTTGCTCTACATCTGGCTTCTGCTATCTCATGGGTCTTTGTGAGTTCTTAGCTACAAGAGGAGAGGCTTGTGTTCTTCCTCCAGTTACCACTAAGTCCTCCAACACAGCATCAGCTCAATTGTAGTGTGAAACTTAAAGCTGAGCCAGCAGGGACCTGAATTAAAGGAGTTAGGTGCAAATAGCATCCTGATAGACATGAAACATTCCCTTGGCCCAGGGTTGTCAAACTCATTTCCTACAGCAGGCTGAATATGATTCATGGCATCTGCTGTAAACCAGTTTTGGACATCAAATTTGTGTAGCAACAGAGATAATAACTAGTAGAGCAGGTAAGCATAGATGCTATAAGGTATTAAGGTTATACTCATATATACGCCTATAGTGCTATATACTGATTATCCACTTATCAGCCTGTATGTTTGACACCCTTGTAGAATATTATTGAAAAATAAGACATTTTAAAACAACAAATCAATGAAAAAACTATCGCTATTTTATCATGCCATTTTTGTAGAGTATTTTGTTGCTACTTGCCGTACACTGTACAGTTTGGACACCGGCATCAAAATTTGGAGCAACTTACTGAGCAGTGAAGCTTGAAGTTTCAGAACAGTGTTCAAGCGAGTGGCACTGAAACCCGCATTTTCACTTATTCATATTCCTAACATAAAACAGCTGTCCACAGTGAGTTGTTCTATACATGTACAAAATTCTTACAGCAAAAGCCATCAACCAGAACTATTTTGAATCTGTACAGCAATGACATGTTATGTACATATATTTAACAACCTCACAAATGAAAAGTGCATGCTCAGCCAAGATGGTTATACTACATGCTTCATCAATTGCTACTGAAAAAGCACCAAAAGACTTGACTTTCTCAAAACGGGTAGTTAAGTCCCTGAGATAAAGCACTCATTCTCTTGCCAGCTGTATTTCTTAAAAGGTTTATACCAGCAAATCCTTATCAATCATCTGGACACACCAATTCTGCACTCAAAAACATGCACTTCTTCAGTCCACTATAGGAAAACCATTGGTTTTAATGCCAGAGCTGGTTGAGAGCCATCATATTGGGCATTGCTATTATGAATCCCTGTACATTTCTCTGTGCTTTGAAGCTGTGGCTGGCATGTTCATGCAGTTTGTCAGATTTTGCTACAGATATTTTTGCTAAGGAGTAATAAAGTGGGGATCCTAGAGCATTCTGAGTCCTACATTAGTAATGCCAGTCTCTGGTCTTGAGAGTAAGGTACTTTTAGACATTTAAGACAGATTTACTTACTACATTGTTTTGCACAGGCAGATTAATTTTTCAATTTTAACCATTACAGTCAGTCAACTACTTACAAACTTAATAGGCACTGAGATTTGGTTTCCTAGTCAAAAAGTTCTTCAGTTGAATGGCATACAGAGCAGGCTGGGGTAGTCATCAATTCTACATGTAGCTGCTTGTGTAACGTGTGCTGATAGAAACAGCAGTATTGGACCAAGTGCCTGTTCGTGTGTCTTTCTGTTGGAGATATTGTTTTCTCTGAATTACCATATATGTTGCTTTGGAGAAAAGCATCTGCTAAATGAGCAAATTTAATGCAAGTAACAGCAACCTGCACAGCTCCGAAGGACCAAAGACAACAGTCAAGTTTTTCAGATGGAAGCAAAGCAACAAACTGTCTCTTTTCTCAATTTAATTCAGTACGTTTTATTAGAATGAGCAGCTCAAAGAGACTAGGATGGCAGATAGCCGATCCCTCTGATGAGTCGGGATGCCTCGTTCACACAGCTACTTGTTCAGAGTCCTCTAGCAGTCCATAGTATTTATGGCATGTTGTAAATAACAGAGCACGATAAAGAACCCGGCCAGAAGATGAGAAGTGCTGAAAAACTTCAAGCAGCGATTACTATTTAATCTCTATCTCTTGGTACGCAGGGTGAGTCTGGAGAACTGAATTGGCATGCTAGCTCTCTTTATGAAGAAATAAATATTAAATATTTTTCAAAAATGGCAAAAAGGCTGTTACTCAAAAGTTAAGTCTGGCACCAAATATAGTGTGGGATTAGTGCTAGTTTATCTTACATAGCAATAATATATAGTTTTGCCCAAATCCACATCCAATCATGCAGACAGGATAAATAGCTTCTGTGGAAAAGGACACGTTTCACTCGCACCCTACCATATCTTTCACTAATGACACCTTAGACCAAAGATATTTCTCCATAGCACTTCACATGTACACTGTACCTCATCCTGTAGAATCAGAGGTTTACCACATGTGTAATTTTTATAATCCGAATACCACTACACTATCCTAAATAATGTGTTAATCCCAGGATCAAATAAAGATTATCTAATGGCATAGCGTCTGCATGTTTAGCAGTCATCTTATCTTTCCTTACTTCATACACATCTGTGGACCCTGCACCACACAATATGCTTCCTAGATAGACTCCAGACCTCTGTCACCCTGCACTAGACAAGGGGTTACTGATAACAAACGAATGACAATATAACATTAAAAGACAAACTATTGTACACTGTCATGCATGCAAATGACTAATTTTGGTATTTAAATGAACTTTATGTGATATTTTTCAGAGTCCTCCTCCCAAAAGAAATAATGTTAATTTGGCCTCTCACAACGGGAATTCACTTAAAGGGGTCATTTCACAGACCTAATTAACTCCATTATGTGAGGAATAGGTATAATTTATTCTAGTTCTGGCTAAGAAAAAATACAAATGAAAACAGCATGCTATCACTTTGGCCTATGAGTAATACTCAAGTGAACTAAAATGTCATTAATAATTAGGTGGCAAGTTCAGGATATCCTCTACATAACTTGAGATATTTTATAGAATTTTAAATAAATTAAGAAAAGTATCTTTACTGTATCAATTAAAGGCCATGTAGTTAAAAGCATCCAAAAAAGTAACATGCCAAGAGCAGTAACTTACAATAATGATCTGTGCACTCTGCGTGGCAATCTGGCTTGTTCTTTGTGCCTGTTGTCAAACTAGCATAACAATTTAATACGACTAGCAGCTTTACAAAGGACTGTGTGTTCATAAGCAACTTCAAAGAATAGCTTAAAAAAAAAAGTACATTTCTATTTAAAGAGAAAAAAGTCAATAATTTACTTACTAGTACCATAAACCATTTGTATAAAAATGTTACTTGACTTTGAATGTTTATTAAAAGTATTACTGAAAGATAACTGAAGAATCAATGTCAATTATTTGTATTAGCAGCTAAATGCTGATTGATGCTTTATGACAGTTCTATTTACTAGGTTAACTAGGCTAATATACTGTGAAAGTGAATTTAAAAAAAATGTGCATCCAGGTGAACACGCCATCCAGCAAACCTAGAACAACCCTGTGGTGTCTTATCTGTTTCAATCCACACAACTGTGACTGAGAACGATGGAGATCTGAGTCATGGTGGCCAACCCAAGCCAGCTGCTGCTGAGGACAGACCAAGTGCTAGGAATCAGTGCTGTTGCTTTTTTGAGGGACACCTGTCATCTCAAAGGATATCCACGTAAGATTGAAACTGATTACGTACGAGCAGGCCACACTGATAATGCCATTAAACTGCAGTGCGTAGGTACACCACTACAAATAATATAAAAGCTTGCCGACATATTTATTAGGCTGTATCATTCACAAATATGGAAGCATAAGCTTGCATAGTTAGCAGTGCTTGAACAGAGAGGCAGAGGCTCTGAATAACCAAACTAACTGCAGTCTTGTTGGCTAAGAGATTAACTTGCCGATAAAAAACACCACATTCCATTAACTTCCATTCTCCTCTCCAGTGACCGCAATATATTTTAAATACTAGAGAACTGATGAGAAAACTGTACATGGATGAAAAAAGTCTGTACTGATTATATATTACACGCTCCTTAATGCATCAGCAGATACATTATGATAAATACATAACTTCACATGAATTTGTCAAATATTACAATCATTACCACATTCCACACACAAATTTGCTTCTACCTTTAGCAGTCACGTTACATTATCTACCAAAATTATCAAAAACATGCAAAAATTAAACATCCTGAACACAATAGACAAGGAAAAATGACAAAATGGTTTAGAAAATTGTCCAGTCGTCTCAAAGGCTCTTTTCTGAAACCATGGAATGAGTTGGTCTGGAAATGCAGTTTATTTAATTAACAAGCTGTTTAAGAGAATTTACGCATAACAGGAAAAATGTCATGAGAAGAAGCCTGTTAACCCATCTCAATGGAGAAGCCAGGTACCAAGTATGACTTCACTCTTGCATTAGGAAAGAAAAGAAATTAAATGACTTAAGTCAGATTTATAAGCAGGGTTATTTGATACTAAGTTTTCTTTTTTTTTTTTTTTGAAGAATTACAAATAGGTAATCATTAAAAAACCCAGTAACATCATTGGCCTCATTCTTCCTCAGAGTGAATTATCACCACAAAAAAAAAAAAAATATCACATTCCAGTTAGAACAGAAGTAATCTCGAGGTACTATAAATAAAATGAGTACAGGTCATAAACTATATACATGAAAACCCCTACTATGTGACAAAAGAGCGAATGCGGACATTGTTTTTAGCATCCATTGGTCCTGAACAAATAACAGACAGAGGGCCTCAGGCTGTCTGGCCGTTGTGGACTAACACCTGCTGCAGGTTCTATGGGGACGATTCTTTTATGTCCTTCGGCACGCTACTTAATCTGAATTTATTCAAATGAAGTCTGACTCTAGCAACCACTACATTTCATATTCAAGTCACTTTAGATAAAGACATCTGTGGAGCAACTTTTAAAACGCAATACTAGTCACAAAGCAACAAAAAGGAATGAAAAAACACAAAACGATATATTCTGAATGTCAAGGAAAAAAGCTGCCACCATCACAAACTTTACAACATTATGCTCAATGTACAGACATGTTTACGTCCTGATATAGAATCATAGTGCAGCTTTCACATACAGCATTAAAAGTTGTTTTTCTTATTTTTTTTATATAATCTTCACAGAGGCCCAGGTACTTGGATAGCGATGTGATGAAGGTCAAGTCTTGGTGTCTGTAAACGAATCACACATCAAATCATATGTGGTGTTAGACCGAAAGCCACATGAAAGCACCTGAAAGAAACACCTGTGAAGAGACTAGGCAACTCCGTCCTTAGTGCTGGTTACAGTATACAGTGTGTCTGTGCCGCACATCAGCATTACTGAGGTCACCACAGATAGTGAATTTCAAAAAAAAAAAAACCCACACACCAAAGGACACACACAGCTTGTGAAAACAGACTTCCCACTGTGTGAATAAGTATATAGCACACTTCAGACAGCTAACCTGACCAAAGAAGAGAAAAAACAAAAAACAAAAACACTCCTTCCAGCTTATAGGGGAATTTAATAAGAATTAAGGAGACAGTTCGATCTACCCAAACACCCACATTAAAGAGACGACTGTCAAACTGGAGGATACCAGGCAAACAACGGCAACCGGGCACTGTCCCCATTCACATGGGCTGCAACTCATGCGCTTCTGCTGTAGACCTGATGGCCAGATGGTTCACACTATGCAGGTCCCAGACCAGTTCCACCTGGAGCATTTGAAAGATGTCAGTAAAAATGAAAAGTGTTCAAATAGCTCTGTGGGTCACGGAGGTAGACGCCGTTCTGATGTGCACTGTGAATGGCCTTCCGAGGAGCAGCACCCACCACGTTAAACAGGAGCATTCTCATACTTACACTGTACCTCCAGCATAGCTTCACCATGTCTACAACCCAGTCGGTCAGCTCCCAACTGGTCTGCCATTCCACCAGGTGTCAGGAGCCAATGTCCAGTTATTTTTATATAACACACATGTAGTATGCGAAAGCTGAGCAGCTGCATGCTGCATTGAAAGGTCCGGACAGTCGCTCTCATGTCTTAGTCACCAGGTGGTGACACGGACAGTGAGCACCACAAACAAACAGGGACAGGCACATCCCTCACCCCCCCCACACCCCACACACACACACACACACACACACCAGAGTGTTAATACAGCACAGGCGCTCAGCGCTAGCAGCAGCTAACGACAGCTAGCTAGTCCGGCCAGCCTGTGGAAGACAAACACCATTTTTCTTCCGAATAAATTAAATTATGCACTTAAAGGCGCCCTTACCTTGGCCAGAATGAAACGGTGGGCTGTTGGCAGTAAAAGAGAGAAGTTTTTTACAGCAGCAAGTGAGCTGAGGAGCCTTTTCTTGAGCCGTCTCCGAGCAGGGCCACAGACACAGAGAGAGCCGAGCCAAGCCGAGCCGAGCCGAGCCGAGCGGGGCTCTGTGACACACACAAACGGGCTCTTTCTGGATCCTTCCTCCTAATATAATAACCCCGCAGTCGTCCCTCCCGGTCCCCCCAGGTTCTTTTCAGGTCTAGAAACGCTAAGGGAGACGAAGCGACACATTTTGGGCGGTTAAAATGGAGTTCTGTCCCTTTAAAATAAGAATAAAAAACGTCCCCCCCATCAACTGCTGCTGCTGGCTCTCTCTGGGCTTGTTGGGATAGAAAGATGGAGCGCTCCAGTGCGCCTGCGCCGGAGTCAGGAGCCCGGAGGAAGGGAGCTGGCCCGGCATGCACCGCGAACCGCACCGGAAGCGCGCCTGCAGAAGGAGTTTTCTTTTTGCGGTTGAAAGTTCGCAGACCTGCGAAAGGTGAGCGCTCCAAAAACGCCGAATAGTCTTACACGCCAGCTGGTAATTCCTTACGGTTTGCCCTTCACTCATCTTTTTTTGTGCCTCCTTTGCATGAAAACGTTGCATTTGTCATTAAAACGTCTCCAAACGCGCATCTTTACTTTTTGCGAAATGTCTGGGCGTACTTCACCTTTAAAAATTGATTTTGGTTTCAATAAAATCTCACCTTCAAGATTTCAAAATCCTGTTTTTGTCAAAACTTGGGTAACACATCCTTTTTGGAAGTTGTCACTTTAATTTCGTATTCTTCGTCCTCACGCTCTTCCCGAATTTTATTGTTGGAAAAACGTGTATAAATTTTCCATCTGAAACATGTATAAATGTCCTATATGTTATCCCTATCTAGTAATTCTGAGCCTCTCCCAGAATGAGTGGGTGCAAAGCTAAAATCAGTATAGGCAAACTCCATTTTATGCACTTAATTCATTAAAAGGGAAAAATGTGTTCCTAGCTCATCTGAAAACCCCCAAACCAACTATCCTAAATATCACTTAAGTATTATAAAACATATTGTTGCACACACACACAGCACATCATTGTGCACAGCATTTGTGCATAAATACAGTGTACCAACCCCTCTGTTCACAGTAAGAATGTCAGGCTTGTCTAGAGACATGAGCGACAGATGGAGAAGGACCAGGTTCCAAAGTTGTTCCTTCAACAAAATTGGTTAAAAAAATATAAATGAAGACAACATTTTACTGTAATGAACTGTTACTGTACTCATGAGTAAAGAGAAGACCAGTTGGCAGGGGAATTGTAGTGGGTGGTTCACCTCTTTCCATTCTTTTAATCACTTCATCTTTTATCGTATGCTCTTTTCTAACCTTATTACCTTCTTTCTTTTCTATTTTTTTCCCAAGCTTTTTTTTGGCCCCATTTTACAGGATGACACTTTATGAGATTAAAATGGAGACAAGCCACAAACTTGTAGGCATAAGGCAAACATAAAACCCTAAGAATATTAGCAAAATATGTCTTAGAGGGAGTATGGTTCAAGAACAAGCCACTCACGTGACAGTGGGGAATCTATTGCACAAACTGGGGGATGGTATTAAAAGTTTAGTTGCATTATAGCAAAATTGCATATGTCAGGGCTCTGTATACTGAGGTTTACCTGTGTTTAGCAAAATAGTTCAAATATGCAAACACTACTTTAGTGGGATCTTGAAACACGTGACTAATAAAGTTTGCTGTGTGAAAATATCCTCAGTTCTGATGACTGGAATTTCAAGAATAATGAAGGACTGTTTAGCGGGTCTTAGGGATGAGTGCTGGAACAACTGCTGGTGTGGCAGGAAATGTTAACTCACTGTGCTCTTCAGCCTGGATGTTCTCTGCTTCTTTTTCCTCACACAAATATGCGGTTTCATGGCCTTGTGCTGCCTGGTGTCCTGCTGCTGGATAACCATTTGTGTGACCGATGGAAGCATGAGACTTGGCAGACAATTTAACAAATGGAGCAAATTCTGCTTTTGTGCTCAAACAAGGTGAAACCCTAAATTTCTATAACTTGATATCAATCTGTAAACTCTGTTAAAATTGAATTGTTGGGTAAACAAAAAAACATGAAATCAAAATGCCCCACTCTGTCAGGCACTTGAAAAACAGCTCAGGTGATGAAATCAAGTAAAGCAAAGTTGGAAAATCTCATTTATTCAACTCATTTTAGATATAAATGAAATTAGCTGTTGAAAACAAAGGAACACAGTTATAATGTTTGGTTTTGCAATGATCATTTTTATCAATAAGCTTACTACCTTCTGCTTCACAAAAGCAAATAGCTGCCTTAAATGACACTTTATTTGAGGAATATAAGTGCATTGCTATTGAACTGTAGTTCTTGTGTGTCCTCATCCCATCTCAAGGTGAAGGGTCCTGCATGATTAATCCTGCATCTAACATGTTCTCTTTTAACAAAATAACCACACTCAATTATGTACAGGAGTGAAGTCAATCCAGAGCGCTCAAGGTCTCAAAGAAAGGCTATTTTATTTAATACGAACACACTCTTGTATCTAGAGACTCTTATTTGGACAGCCATGCTGCTACTGTAGATGATTTCCACAGGCAGGAGAAGTTCACCCAGAAGTGGGAGTTAAACTTACTGCAATCCAGGGTCTCCACCAGGTGTTCTCAAGCCACCCGTGTAGCTCACTTTTGGTCTGTTTGCTGATGGCCCAGTCCAGCTTGCTACAAAGTCGTTGGTTGTCACTCTAAAATCCAATACCTTGTCTATTTCTAAGGAATGTCTTACATGATAGATCGAAGGAGATTCATATTTGAACTTGACTGCATCGCTGGAACTCCCGCTGCCTACGTTTAGCTGCTCTGGTACAAATGTTAAATTTGTTGCATATATTCAAATTAGTACCCATAGACATACCTCTGTTGATTTCTTCCTAAGCTCATTTTACTTGAAAACATTTTGAACAAACGAATTACCACGCAGCAATCTGATGCTCATCACACTTGACGCCTTTAGTGCCAAGTTAAATTAGCCAAAGGAGTAAACTGTCACTGCATGCAAACCGAGTGGCAGGTTCCTTTATTCCTCTTTATTGTTGGTCTTCATTCACCACCTTAATTTCAAGGTGACTTACAATGATAGACTAGCAACTTTACAATGGTTTACCTGCTGCATATTTTTGCTGGGGATATTACCTTGATCAGAGGTACTAGAGTAGGATCGACACCGAGAACTTTCAAATGAAACGGTGATGCCGCTTTAGCGCTGCGCTGCCCGTGCTTCCTGCCTCATATCCTGCTCACAAGGAACAACTGCAGGGCAGAAATTAAAGCAAGCATAGATGTTAGACATCTAAATTTATGATAATTTTTTTTATGGTATATTTTCCATATTGCCTCCAACTCTCACTTAAAAATTAATTTATATTTTTTGTTTTATGTTTGCTGGCAACATTACGATTAAACCCGTATATTGTTTGTGGGAATTTGACTACCGCAGAGAAGTCTTCTTTCCCCATCAGTATGTGCATATTTTTATTTTAGCAGTTAGCTAATTATTTTTTTAATTAATGGCATTGCTCACATCATTTATGAGGTGAAAAATGTGCACTAGGAATGAACATTTGTGCTGTATTGTGTAATTCGCTCATTGAGTTTTATAACCAGATCTACCACTTTCCAGCTAGCAGTTATGGCTTGATGTTCAAATCATTTTTAATAGAAAGTAGGAGCCAGAATTAACATTTTTGCATCAAAATGCAAACTTCTTAGATGGAAACCAATAATGTGTTTTATAAATCCTTGGACATTACTGGTTATGTTATGGCCTTAAGAAAGGGAGGCCTTTATTTTGCCGCCATCTAGTGGATTCATGCAGGATTACTTCACTGTCAATAATGTAGTTTTTCTTATTATTTTTCTTCTTTTAGCAGCTGCCTCTGTCCAGCAGCCCAACTGGGCTGTTATTTACCCCCTTATACAGGAGGGGATTCTTACTGCTGTAATTTAGCATAAATACCTTCACCATGGCTTCCACAGAAGGGCGGGAGGAACCTTCAGGTTGCAAGGAGTAAATTCTAAACATGGCTCCACCGCTGGATTCATCGCTGGATTCAGCCTGGACCGAGCTGACCACCTATTTCGGAGCAGATGGAGGCCTCCTAGACCCACACAGACATATAAAGCAGATTATGATCACTGTGATAATGGGAGGACAACTCCTTTGCGGAGTCTCAGGAACAAGCTGGGTTCGGATAGCGGGAGGCGTGAATGTGTGAGACACCATTTCGTTAATGTGCCATAGAGGGATATGGATGTAAGTTATGATTTGGAACTGACTCTGAAGGCAAGGTTGAATACTACTGGTTACAAATCTTATTTAATGTTTAAACAATTAAATTCATCGTTGGGGTGGTACCACTCTGAACGCGAACACCCGCAGGTGTACAAAGACTCCCTTTCCAAAACATTTTCCTGGAAAAATTGGTAATGTAATATTTGGGATCATAGGTTTACGGTCCATTACTGGCTCAGCTCCATCTCCGGCTGTAAGTACCGTAGACGAACATACCTGAAGTCCTCCAGGGTGGCACAGCAGGTAGCACTGATGCCCCAGTTTCCTGTCGGTGCTTCGGTTTCCTCCCATGATCCTGCTTTACAACCTGGTAAAGCACTCTTACCTTTCATAAATCAAATATAATTGTGTGTTGTTGTTATTATTATTATTATTATGAACAACAATAATAATAATAATACATAAACATACCCAGGTAATAAAATTTTTTAAATGTTTTTTCTTAATTTTCAATAAAAATTGTCATCTAGGGGAGGGAGGACTAGGATATGCTGAATCCATCTTTTATAAATATTATACCTCCACCCCCACGCATCCAAGTCTGCTGACCACATAAAGATCTGGGACTCAACCCGAAACTAAAATCTAATTCCATTCATAACTCTGTTCAGCGACCACTGATGAACACAAAGTAGAAGCGGTGGTGTGGGAGGGCGGCGGACAGGTACATTCAAGTTATTTCCAGCATTTACAGCTCAAAATTGCTCAGACAATAAAAATATTCAAAAGCATTATTTAGGATAGCGATACCCGCATTTTTTGAACAACACAGCCTTACTCCTAAATAAATCGGTGGCATTTGTTTTATTAGGTTTTTATTGATGTGCAGCTAAAGGAAAAAAGTGGTCTGAAGCTTCTGATAATCAATTAGGTGAAGTCAGTGGTACTCAATGGGAAGCTGTGGAGATGATGCGTTTTTCATTTTTAGTCATTTTAAATGAGCTTTAACTAAGAAAAAATACATATTCTTACATAACTCTTGCTTTTCTCCAAAGCTACTTATTGTTAAGCTACTTAGAGCCAAAGTTTTAGCGACTCAATCTGGGGAAGTTCACACTGGGAGGGAGGATTTGACTGTTCAAGGCCATAGGATGCGGCTCTAAACCACAAGGCTGCCCGCCGCTCACACACCATACACACGATTTTAACCACGGTGCTCTGTCTCCTGTCATTTCTGTGACACACAGGACCCGCAAACCACCCCAATGCTGCAGTGCGGTTTTTAGTAATGGATAGACAGTCATGTTAGAATAATTTTTTATAGCTTTTGCAGGACCTTCCCTGTTAATAAGTAAAGGGATGTGCATGTGTATTATTCAGCTTTCACTGACTGCGATTTACGAAACCCAGGGTCTGGTTCTCTCTCTCGAAGGGGAAAATTCTCTTCTAAGAGGAAGAGAAATGGCAAGAAGCCGAAGTGATGGTTCTTCAGAACTAATCTGATTTGGCTAGATGGCCTAAGTCTGGGAAAATTATTCCGAAGTGAGACCTATGCGACAACGTGGTGCACACAGTTCCCGGTGCTACGGTGACGCTAAAGTGCCCGTCGCCGAGGTTCTGAGACGGAGTCCTGACACCGAGCAGAGCAGTCACTATACTTTATTTCAGGGGAATAGCATACAACTTTACCTGTACAATATTGAACAATCACTTCCAACCAGGCCTCTGAAACAGTTTGTTAAATACTTGCAAAACAATAAAAATGGCAAGTACACTTTGACAGTAGTAAAGTCACTCGTGCCTAAAATGGCGAAAGGAGCGCGGGCAGACGACGGGAACCCAGGCTAACATGGCGGAACTCGATTCCTTTTCTGGCGTAACTCGGAGAGGTAAATGCAAGTCGCTTGAGCCGAGACCACCTTTGTATGAAACACTGCTGGTCGTATCCCCGGTAACGCTCCTTGTGGTGCCACCAGGGCAGCGCTCTGGCAGGAGAATGCCGCCTCTACAGAGGGATGTCTGAGGTAAACAATGTGTACATACAGGGTGTCGTCTGTAGTGTCTTGTCTGACCAGTCTAGAAAAGAGACCCTTGTAATGGAAAGAAAAGGTGACTTTGTCTGGGCCTTCACATAAATTAATACAATTAAAAATATAGATATATAAAATAAACAACAAAATCTTATTTTTGGAATAATTACATTATAAAGGACATGTTTTTGCTTTGTGATATCTAAGAAAAATAACAAAAACAATCTCATGCTATATCCACAATCTAAAAACGACATTCATATTTACATAATGTGCATTTTTCCATTAAGTCTGCTGCCAATGGGTATGGGTTTGGCTTTCGCAAGTGGGGAGGGCGATTTTTTTTTTCTTTCTTTCTTTAAATAGAGGACAAGCCCAGAGCTCTAACACTGAAAGAATGGCCGAGTTCTGGGGGTAAAGCGAATTTACAGCAATAAGCAAAATGCCCACAGCCCCAACTTGAGTGTCCAGGGAGCCTTTTGAGTTCAAAGAGGAGACCAATGATAGGTGGGGGGCGCCAGTGGTCCTATGTTCCACGGCTGGGCCACGGGGGCCATGTGACTCTACTCTACTTTGTTATCTAGCACAAAGGACAACAGCGTACAATGCAATGGAAACTGCATATGTGCCTTCCCGCCCCTCCCTGCTTGGAGACCCATAACACAGTTCTGTCCCCTATCCGTGGCCCGAACGAGAGCCAGATCGGCAGGCCGGGCTGCGAAGGCTGAAAAGCGGCAGTGTGTTTGTATGGTAGAGTTGGCACCTGCCCTTAGTGTGTATACTCAGGTCCAGAGATGAAGCCTGTAAATAAATAAATAAAAGACCACTTGCAGGGTTTCGTCGGTTTAAAGACACCAGAGCTGCGTGGCATGTCGGTCTGACGCTGTACCTTGGCTCATTGCATATAACCAGCCTGGTAAAGCATAGTATTGTATCCCTGAATGTCACTGTGGTTTCTTAAAAAAAAACGGCGAAGATGCCCGTGAGGAGGAGACACAGCAGCAAAGAAACCCACGCAAAATTTTCATCTGAGCAGCTCAAATCACAATCAAAACGGAGACAACCTTGCAGCAGATGAATAACGTTTTTGTTACAGCTACTGTACTTCGAGGCGCCACCGTGCCCTGCGAATTGCCTGTCCACCGTATAAAATATGCGTGTATAAAGGAGGAGGATGAATTGCAGTAGCGGCTGTACGAATCCTGCTGGCCTGCGATGGCGCCGACCGAGCTGAGAAACAGCGGTACCGCGATGAGACTGGGAGAGAGAAGAAGTCACTTGCGGCTCAAAGCAGAGAGAGGGGTTTGAGGGAGCAGGTTTCCTGAGACAAATCCGACACAGTGACACTGTGAGCTGGAGAAAGCAATTCCACATACTCACACACACACACACACACACACACACACACACACACACACACACACACACACACACACACACACACAGACTGTAACATGGTGACACATGGAGGACGAGATATTTCTGCCTAACAAAAGGGGACAAAGGTTACGCTGTAGGGACAGGGATCCAAACTTACTGAGGGGCCTCAACTAAAAAAAGGCATGCGGCATTCTGAAAGATTTCCATACACAGCAAACCTAAATATTTTTAAAAGTTTCATTTTTTTAACTAGGGATTTTCCTTTAACTAACTGCAATATATTTTTTTCCCCAGACAAAAAGAATGTAAATGCTGCAAACATAATATTTAAAAAAAAAACCCATTAACATCAGAATAAAACAATAATACACATAACACTAAAAAGAAATTTAAAAAGGCAGAAACACTGGTGTATGAATGGCCATATTTGGGTTGGCATCATCTGTTCTAAGCGCTGTTGATGTCGCCTGTCCTTTAGCATCAGCACCATGCAGATCGCAGTCTGGATGGTGCTGATGTCTGGTTTTTAGTGTTAGAGTAACTCAGTATTCAGAGGTGCAATTGAGGTATACCTTGTTGTGGGAGGTTTCTGGTTACTTAAAAGTAATGTTTGGAAGTGGATTCCAACAAATCACCTTGATTACCATGTCTTTTACGTCAATATACTGTATGTACAGCAGCAGTACACTAAACATTCAGAAGCTGTTTCTTATTGGCATTACAATAGTCATTTATATAAACACAAAAAAGCAAATGTGTTTAAAAACAGGTTGCCCTTCTTATACTGAAATGAAATGCTGCAGGATTTCTCATAGTTTTTTCTTCTTTTCATAGAAAAACTAGCAGATGTCTGTCACAAAGTCCTTTTTTTCTTCGATACAAAAGAATTTCCTGCCAAAAGTTTGATTACGTGTCAACGTCCTTTTGAAAAGCAGACAAATTTTGCTTTTATCTTTTAGTGTTCTTTTTTTTTTTTTAAATGATCCTGATTTTGATTGCGTCTTTTGCCCCCCCCCCCAACTGACAATATGAGTGAGACACCAGTCTTCAGGCACACGTGTAAGTACTGTAAGTGTAGTGGGTAGAAACCAGTCCGAATGTAGTGGGTCAGCGTGAAACCAGTCTCGATATGAGCAGAGACCATCGGTGGAAGCCACGCCCCCTCCTGCATACCGCCAAATCCATGCTCAAGTTTTACGGGGGAAGGGAAAAGTCCAACCCCTTCGCCTCTGAGTCCACAGGGGGTTTTATAGATTGTTTCCCCAATTTAATGGCATGATTACACCCCCGGTCACCTACATCATGATGCCCTCAACAGTCCTGCCTCTGTGCGTGCTGAGCTCATCATAGGCTGGACTCCTTTGGTGGGAAGTCCACGTTGGTCACCATGGTGACGACTGTGACGATCTCCTCTGGAGCAGTGACGCTGGTCTGCCTCTGCATCTGGACAACGCGCTCTTCCACGCAACCGGCAGACAAACGTGCCTCCGCCTCGTGGTCCCAGCACTCCTCGATGGTCTCGCACAGCATGGCCAGGCCCTGCGGCAGCGGGCGGGTGCGGGCAGGGGGGGCACAGGGCAAGGGCAATTTCATCAATTAAACATAAACAACCAATCATGTTTGTGCACAAGTTTCTGCCTGCATTTCTGGCTACAACAGCGATGGGAAAGATTTTGCTTCTTATACACCGTAGTAAATGAATTGTATTCCTAAAAGCATAAAGTCAAAGACGATGCCTACTTCCTTATAAAGTTTAATAAAGCGCCAGTCATCTATGTTTTAAATGTCTCCCACGTAACTCAGGCTTAAGTGAGACACTTTTCTGTATAAATTCTGTCTGTATAAAAGTCACCGCTCATACGTCACACACCCGGAGAAAAGGGCCTTCAGATGCTTCCTTGAAAGTGTAACAAATGAGCTATAAATCGCACCCTAAAGAAGGCAGACACCCCTAAATCACACTAGGTGCTGTCTTGTCCTCCGTAAAGCTCTGTAAAATGGGGGAGACAAAGACAGGAATCTTCCTCAGGTCGTGGAGTGAATCGTCTCCAGACATCTCAAACACATGCCTTAGCATACCCCTGCATAAGACCATAAGTATGTGCTGTGTGTAGTACACAAGACTCTTGTGCCTGTGTTACTGCCAGGGAGCTGTCCCATTCTGGCCGGGCTCACTCTCCCCACAAAGGAGAGGACAGAGGGGGAGTGGCTATGAGCAGTGTGTGATGTGACACACATTGCTGGAAGACACAACTCAAGGAGATCTGAGCCACCGCTGCCGCCTAGACTGAAACGTAACGCCGCCCACAATTAACGGATCACTTACAACTTTTCTAGAAAGGCTCTTTTTTGCGGTTGCAGCTTCAGCAGAACATGAGCTGGATCAAATGATTGAATGATTGAAATTCGACTCCAGAGACACTTCATTGGAGCTTAAAAGACTGGCTGGTTAACCTGGCACTCAAAAGGGAAATCACTGGCAAGTGAAGAGACACAGGGTCAGACCACCAGATAGGAGATTAAAGGGAAGAGGTGAAGGGGCACTGGATACTGCCCACTGTGTAACCCTGGCTGTGGTGGGCCTGGAACCTCACTCACCGGATGCTTCTGCCAGCACTCCCTCAGCATGGGCCGCAGCTTCTTGTGGACCACCACCTCTTGCATGTCCTCCAGGGAAGGGTGCTGGCCCACCTCTTCCTCAAAGGGCAGCATGTACTCATCCACTGGGCCTGTGGAACAGAGCAGGTAAAAGGAAACCACTGAAGGAAACAGCATTGAGCATCGCACCCAGCACTGGTGGCAGTGTCAGACACAAGACTAACCAGAACATCACAGTTTCTGAACTCAAATGTAAGAAACTCATATATACAAATAAACTTAAACCTAAAGTAACAGCAACTTAAGACAAAAAGTCTATATGTAATTTAGTCCCTTTAACCACTAAGTCACAATCAAAAAATATATATTGCACAAGTATATAATTTTTTTTTACTGTTTAGGTTCCGTGGAAGACCTAAAAAGACTGTTATACAATTTAATTATATTTATTTATTTAGTGACTTACAACCCAGGGTCAACATAAGTATATTTCACAACAAACAGCTACATTCGTAAACACAAAAGCACAGTTTGTTTACAGAATTCAAGTCCTCCCACATTCCTGTCCTGTTCCAGTGCATTTTGCTGCCAACTAATGGCGACAGGCGTAAAAGCAGGTTTCACTCCACAACATTTTAGAAACGTGTATGTTAAGAAAACGTAATTTTAAAAATACTAGAAAAAATGTTTTTATCCCTGAATGTATAACTGTTCATAACGTGAGGAGTTAGTGTATTAGTGAGTGAAAGAATTCCATTTTTCACCCTTCTCAGGGAAACAAAAGCATTATACCCATCTGGGATCTGAACCTATACACTTAAGGGTACAGGTCTAAAACCAATAGTGACCTGCGCCCCTAAATAAAAGATGCAAATCTTGCACCATGGTTCTAGTGGTGTAATGCAGTGTGGGCTGTCTCACCATCTGCAGCCGTGCAGCGCGATGCCAGCTCCCACAGCACCAACCCCACGGCATACATGTCTATTCGCAGGAAGGCATCTCGCTGGAAGCTTATGGCCCCCTCCAGGACCTCAGGGGCCATGTATCTTCGGGTGCCCACCTGAAACAGATAACACATGCGTTTGTGAGATAGGAGGTGACTCTGCTGGCTGCCGAAGGCCTTGTCACAGGTCACATCTTGGTTCGAGCCACCAACTGACTACCCTAACCTGTATGAGTATCTATTTCCAGTTCAGAATGTGCTGGCTTTTATTACACAGCTTCTGTGATGGTGATGATTATTATTATTATTACTGTTACTTATTCATGTAGCTGATGCTTTTCTTAAAGCAATTTAAAGTGTTAAGCTATTGACAACGCATTACTAATTTATACAGCTCAAGGCTATATGGAATATAAACTTGATGCTGCAGGGCACCCACTGAGCCACCTGCTGCTCCATGTGTTTATGGCACATTCCTGAGGACTGGGCAAGCCACCCCACACAGACACCTGCCCTGCCACGAGCAGCAGAGCCCACCTGGCCATGCGTGTCGCCTGCAGACTTCCCCGCCTCAAACCTCAGCGCCAGTCCAAAGTCAGCAATGCAGGCTGTAAGGTCGCTCTTCAGAAGCACATTTTTGCTCTTCATGTCCCTATTGTACAAGAACAACAGTCACATGTAACTGAGGACAAAGGAACGTTGAGTGCGGGAGGAGCTGGAAGAGCTCTCAAGTAGAATGCCGAGACACCTCTGCATATTCAAGGAGTGTGCAGTGATGCTGGGCTAGGAGGGTAGATCTGCCAGAGGTGAGGGAGGGTAGGCAGGAGCCTGACATAATTTATCATTCATAATGGAGTGTGTGCTGTCAGATGCCATTAGCTCAGTGGAGGCCTACTTGCGTCTCTGAGGGAAACTGCACTTCTCCAGGGACCGCGGTGAATAATGCAGCTGGGAGTCGAAAGCCTGGGTATAGCTGGAGGGAAATGGGGCGGGGCCACAGAAGGGCCAGTCAATGAGAATAGGGGTGTGAACACTCACCTGTGTGCAATAGCAGGCTTGTGGCCATCCTTTAAGCCTGGCCGATCCTCGTGGAGGTAAGCTAGTCCCCGAGCCATGGTCTGGGCAATGTGGGACAGTTCATTCCAGGACACCACGTTGGCCTTCAAGTAGTCAGTCAGTGAACCCTGGAGAGGAGACACACACGCACTAGTATACCTCGTACTCCCTCACACTGCCCTTGTGTGTGAATTTGGATTGTGCATGCTATTTTTATTACTTTTCAGGTGGTGGCTATGTTTTCATTAGTTTTGCTGCCACCTTCTTGGCCACTTGAAACAGAAACAAAAATTTCAATATCACTACTCTGGTCTAATAACCAGTAAAACAATAACAAAAAAAAATTATGCACACAGCCACTGCAGGTTTCACCTGACAGCGACACAGCTGTGAACATGTAGAGACTTCCTCTACCCACTAGGGGGCAGATGCACTCAATCAGCATTTGAGCTGAAAAGCAAGTGCTCTGCCAGATTTACAACAACAGACACTTCAAGGTTCTACAGTTTTTTAAAAACCTTTCACTGAAGTGGCAGATAAACAATCACAGCACATATCAGACTGTCATGGGGTCACAGAAAAGAAGACAGACTCTACAAACAGGAGAACAGCTCCAGCAAGGTTCCTGCTGGTGGTCCCTAGCAAGGCAAATGCACACCCACCTTCTCGTGGTAGGCAGTGATGAGCCACAGCTCCAGGTCCATGTTGGAGCCCCTCTTCTCAGCCCCGATGAAGTGCAGCAGGTTGTCATGCCGCATGCCACTCAGGCTGTAGATCTCATACTCGTTTTGCCAGGACTGCTTGTTCTGTGGACACAAGGATGGATCAGCGGGTGGTCTGGCTGCTGGGCTTGAGAAAACTCTCACACCTCCCTCATGCAACCATACATCTTGAGCAAGTCATGGCTGCTTGCCATCATGGTGTCTGCACTCGCTGGTGCCCTCCACCATCTTGCTATCCTGAAAGCAATGCGTTGGTGGAACCCAAAGACAGGCGTGCCATGTTTCGCAGGTGACATGCTCCAGCTTGGAGAGGCGAGAGGGCATAACGGCACAAGAGCGCAATAAACACCCTCAGCGGACAAGAAACATGGAGTAAGGGATGGCAGCAATGATGAGTAAAACATAACTAGCTAAATGAAAAAGAATGTGTGCGTTTTCTTTGAAAGGGCTGTGTACGTGAAGCCTGAATTCCAGGACACTCAAAATGTTGTTTGCGTTTGTACTAGCAATTATGCACTGCTACGTCCTTCCGAGAGTGAGGCACGGTTGCTGTGCACTTCAGAGGAGCCCAGTGAGGGAGCTCTCGGCTGCTGTTTGAGCCGACGTTGCCGTATTATCGTGTCAGCACCTGGAGAGATGCTTGGCACACACCTGCAGGGGGAAAATCTTTACGGCTACGTAGTCGCTGAGCAGCTGCGCCTTCCACACGCAGCCGAAGCGGCCCCTGGCCTTTATCTCCAGCAACTGCAGGGGCTTCTGGCCCAGGAGAGGAGAAGGGAGAAGGGGTCCTGGGTCCTGGAAGGCAAGCACAGAGAGGTCATACAAATCTGGTGATCCACAGGGGGCCACACACCTGAACTCGGGGGGGGGGGGGGCAGCATACAGGTTTTTCCTTTGTTTGGGCACTTCTAACACACCTGGTGTCCTTGGGCCCTTGCTGTGTGCGGGAGACTCCATTCCTTAAGCCTAAAATACCCTCATTTTGTAGTTATTAGCTTGCCAGGTACCGAATCACCCGGAAAGGCCATTACAACATTTAAACCTTTTAATCTGTGGAAGCCTATATCCGATCCTAACAGGCGTACCAGGACCTACAGGGACGACGACCTGTACAAAGTTCCCCTCGGCGAAGCTTGTACCCGGAACTGCCAGCTGCGGCTTACACTTGGACAAACAACCACGAAATTCACACGGAATAATTTTTCAGCTCTCGAAGGCCTCAGTCAACTGGACACCACTGACGATGGTTAGACAAGTGAGTGACTTTCTTCTGGTTTGGCTCCAGGAGGCTAAAGCACTTTCACACCTTTGCTCGAGCTGCAGTGGTACACATTAACATAGCCCAGATTCACAGGGACCAGCAGGGCCGAACTACACAGTGTCTCTCCTCTTCCAGGGGGTCTCATAGCAACGGTCCACCTGGCATACATTACACCACAGCACCACATCAGATTACTAACCATAACCACCAGTCCTAGTAAGTCACCCCATGGATACAGTAGCATCCAGCTGTAAAAATGAGTCCTCAGTAACATTTATTTCAATAATAATGACACAATAAATAATAATAATCGCTATTCTTGGCTCTTTAAGCACAGCCAATTCAGAATGATATTATGCAAAAGAAAATATCAGGTAGCATCGCACCAGCAATACATGTTTAAGCTGCAGGTAACGCTTGAGAAATAAATTCCGCACAGAATCTATTCAAGAATATATTAGTTGGGATCAAAGCGTCTGCTAAAAACCAAAATGAACAAATTTAAAAATGGCCCTATGTGTAAAGAATGTGAGCGAGTAGTCAACACATAAAGCTGTTATATTGGGGAGAACCAGAGACCTGATTGCATGTAAATAAAATGGGTGCAAGAGATCCAAAAATAAATGGGTTAATCCAGCTGGGGCCCTAGACTTACAGTAATCACTCACACGATTAGTACCCCCAGCGGGGGAGTGTGGGGCAAAAACTCACGATAACCCACCACGTCCTAGCAGCAGAGGCAAACAAATACAAACCCCGTGGAGCTGGACTGGGACGCCGGGGTGATGATTCGAACGTGAAGACAGGAGGGGGGCTGGGAGACTTGCGGGAATTAAACCCCCTGGGGGTGGGGGGTCTGAAGTGGGCCGAAGCTATAAACGGCGGCGGCAGTGGTAGCGGGCATGCTGACATTGCTCAGGGTCGGCTCCATAAACAAACCGCTCCACATGCTTACGTGTTCCTTCTGCCTGGTTTCAATAATTAAACAGATGCCGAGTAGTAAAGATCGAAATGAAAGCCATACTGTTTTTTTATGGAATGGCTGTCCCCCGACACTAATACAACCACCGACAGACCCGTGCTATCATTCACACTGTATGGCATCCTTCTAACAAGAAAATCAAGCAATTTTGCAGGCAATTTATGAGCAACCTTATCCTGGGACATAAAGGCCAAAGTATTTGTTGTCAAAGAGAAGGCTATATAAGCAGACCTGGCCTTTCTTAGCCTGTAACACTGCTGACAGTGCTGTTCAGACCAGCATCCAGCTATTTTAGAGGAAGATACAAAGTACCTTCACCACACACAAACTAAAAGCTTCGTATTAATGTTTCACTATTATTAACACACAGGAAGATGATTAAGTGTAGTAGCAATAGCAGATGATACCTACTGGATCGACCATACCTAGACACTGCTGGGCCTTGAACCGGCAGCCTGTTCACTGCTGATCATGAAAAGCTATTAATTTCTGTGCTACTTACTCCTTTTCACTCATGTTCAGTGTCTTTAAGAAGGGCAGTAAAGAAAGGGAGGCTTAAGAAAGCCAACCCAATGGAGAGCGAGGTTTTGCCTTCAACATGGTGGAGCCCCCCTGACCCTTCCTACTGTTACGGGAAGGTTCTCATATACTCCCCTTGCACAATATAATGAGGGAAAATAGAAACATGTGTTATATTGATGGTTTAAAAAAAAAAAAAAAAAAAAACACCACCGCCACTTTAAAAATCATGATTCCTCATGACACTTAAAAGTTCTGGTAAAAAGTGTAGTCATGCATTTTTGGCAGGTTCCCTGGGATAAGTCCCACATATGGCTCTACTCATGGTGACCAGACTGTTTAAGTGAGAAAGCCACCCACCAGCACCACACCAAGCCGCTTCAGTCAATGACAAACCCCAATGTACAGTTTATAATACTCCCAAACATCACGTTATGGCACATTTCAACCAGTTACTGTATGTGTGACAGTGAAGCCACACAAGGGCTACAAAAGTTGGCTTCACTTTGACATCATTCATGAATTCAGCACACAAAGCTGGGCGGCTTGCATTGTCTGCAAAGGTACACAAAGCAGCTGCGTAAATCCAAACTTCAGTGCATCGGCATCACTTCCACACAAAGAGGACAGAGTACAACACAGGCACCACACGTGGGCTTCCATGCTCAAATAAATGTGTCTGGACACCAAGCAGACATCCCATGCACCCTGAATTTGTTTTCCTCCCAGCCACGTGGCACAAGGGCTGGAGACAACGTCCATGCAAAATGAAAATAATTTTAAATAAATGTAAAAATGCAAAACTAAAATGTAATGTAAATGAGCCGTGGAAACTGAAAACGGTAACAGCATAAACATAGAGATATGACAATGGGAGCAAAAGGGGGAAAATAAAAATATACACATGTATACAGTGGCCAGGTTATCAAGTTCACCCGCTCAACATGTTTATGAGTTAATTAAACTTATCTTACCTCTATCATTATATGAAAGGCGTGCTAGTGAAGGGAGAAAGAGCAAAAAGGAATTACTATTTCCAGCAGGGCTGAAATGGAGGCAGATAAAAATGTTTTCGGCGGATGATGGATGACCCCCTCCTTCCTGCCACTGGCTTGGAAGCAGTAGCTGGTACTGAATCAATTCCAGGTCCCCTGACCTCGGTTCATTGCACGAAGAACTGTGGCGAGATGACAAATCCGTGGGCTGCGGTGTGGATGCACGCGAGGAAGGAGAGCTGAGCTACATCACGTGTGGTTGGGAGTCTGAGGAGGAACTCTGTGCAGCTTAACATGGGCCCCATCTCCACGGACACACCTATGTCTGAATGTGTTGCTACCCCATTCCTACTATGCTGTGAGCAGCTGGGTTGTCACTACTACATATTATAGAGAAAACCAGTCCTTTTCAAAGAAAGGTACCTCCAGAAATAAGACTCACACTTTTAAAAACAGCTGGCACAGTGTATGAGACCAAACACAAGTATGGTCTACAGCAACACCGTTACCTATGGTTATTGTATGCACGTAGAAACAGGATTTGTACAGATATCAGTCATTGTGCTACTTGAACAAGACTCCCGCTGCAGTAGCCTTGATGTAGGTACTTATATATCTTACTCAGCTAACATGTAACCTCCTCCCTGTGATACTACCACCAGTGAACCCTGATGCTGTAAGAAAGGGAGGAAAAGTCGCCAGTTACAGAGGCATATGCATGAATGCACTGGTTGGAGGTCTGAAACGGGTCTGACCCGATAGCTCTTTAACTGCGAGGTTCTGTACCACCAAACTCTAGAAGGACTCTGAATATTCCTAGCAAAAGTGCCATTAAAAGCCAGTTAATAATGAATGTGTCTTGCATCACATCAAGCACTGGAAACAGCAGCTTAGTGCCTTAACCAGCTGTGTTCTAAGGTCAGGAGTCAGCAGCGGTACAAGGCTGACCATGACCCTGGAGAGAAGATGAGAACTACAAAGGAGATGCTCTGTAAAGAGATGATTGTGGGGGTGAGCTCGCGTCCATCCAACTGAGAGCGAGTCCAAACAGCTCCTAGGGACCTACTGGCACAGTGACCTTTGGGTGTTTCTCACTGGATTTAGTTGTGCTCTTTGTTGTTAACTCCGTGGGAATTAAAGGACAGGAAACAGACTGTCCTTCATACACCAAAATGGCTCTCACATCATTAAAACTGTAACCAATAGCTGCAATACAGTGAAGGGGTGATGCTCGGATCAGCAGGAGTGGACATCCTTTAGTGGTGCTCCACACATGTGGCAGTTTGACGCCTGGCAGAAGCATTACAGAAAGGCCTCCAGCACGGGTGTCGTCGGGCCCCGAGGGAAGCTGTGTAGTGGCCCTGATGTTTCCTGTGAGGAGCCTTTCAAGGGCTGTAAATGCTGTGGCCTGTGAGCATGCCAGGTCTCTCCTCTCCTCCCCTTCTCACACCTTCCAACATGTCCCCTGGGGTTTTCGCTGGCCTTCACGTCCAATATGCTGTGCCAGTCTTTTTAATCGTACCACTCTGCTGGTCTCTCACACCACGGTAGGTAGGGTAAGAGCTGTCAAGCTGAATTGGACTCATGGTGACCCCTCATGTGATTTTTGTTGTAAGGAAAGGTAAGTGGTATACCACTGATTTCTTTCACGCGTACACTATTTGGCCAAAATTATGTGGACATCTGAGCATCACACACATATGTGGTTGAACATCCCATTCCAAACCTATGTGCATTAATATGGAGTTGCTCCCCCCTTTGCTGCTTTATCAGCCTCCACTGTTTTGGGAATGCTTTCCACCAGACTTTGGAGTGTGGCTGTGGGAATTTGTGCTCATTTAGTCACAAGAGCATCAGTGAGATCGGGCACTGATGTCGGGCAGGAAGGCCTGGCTTGCAGTCGGCTTTCCAGTTCATCCCGAAAGGTGTTCGGTGGGGTTGAGATCATGGCTCTGTGCAGCCACTAAAGTTGTTCCACACCAACCTGGGCAAACCATGCATTTATGGTGCTCGCTTTGTGCACAGGGGAGGCACAGTCATGCTGAAACAGGAAAGGAGCTTCTTCCCCACACTGTGGCCATAAAGCTAGAAGCACACAATTGTCTAGAATGTGTTTGTATGCTGCGTGGGTGTGGCTCAAACAGCTCAACTCAATCATTATAAGGGGGGGTCCACATATTTTTGACCATACAGTGTACATTTTGACTGTGAACATGTGAAGAGCATGCAAACTGAACACACCCTTAGTTGAATTCGATCCTGCGCCCAAACACGCAGCTCAGGTACAAGGCACTGGAAATACTTGCTGCACTGCTTTGAGTATTCCAAGCATTTGATTTCATCCCATGCCTCTCTTTGACTCAAGGAAGCCAAAATGCACAGTACAGAGCCATATATCAGTAAGAATTAATAACACAATATTATAATGCTAAACACATAATTATTATGACCCAGAAATGGGAGCAATATAATATCAAATGAATAAAAAGTCTAGTGCTTCCATACCATCATCTGCATTATTTCAGTTATAGTTTAATTCCAGTGATTATAGTTTTCAAATAGAGGTAAGAGAATTATCGACTGTGGAAGACAGAAACTTGAATTGTTCTTTAATTAAAGATGAGTTGAAGAAGGTAAGTGTTCCAGAGAAGGAAAAAATAAAAACAGAGAAACTTCCAATTTGCTTTGTGCTGTAAACTCAAATTCGACACGACACCTACAATTAGGAGCCCAGTTAGAAGAAGAGGTCCGGTGTCAAAGATCACCTGTTTGCACCTCGGTGCCAAGATAATGCATTATTGATTAAACATTGATGTGCCCTGGCATGCCGCCATGCTGCCTTTTTATAGCAACGCAGCTCAACACGCACCTCAGCACCCCTGCATTATTTATCTGTTTACGCTGTGTGCTTTCCTACCCCCTCCCAGCAGGGAGTGTCTCCCCAGGGATAGAACAGTGCAGATGAAATGGTGAACGCTAGGGGCAGACAGAGCATGGTTACTAAGGTGATCCAGGGAGGGAGCGTTGATTTTGTTTGGTTGAAGTCGTGATAAAAGTAGTTGATGAAGAGTATTCAGACTGTCCACAAGAAGTTCTTCAAAACTTCTCATGACTCCTTATGCTCCTGCGGGGAGGGGAGTAAGGCACATCTAACCTCCAGATGTGGGGGGATCCATCGCTAAAACCGTGGGTCACCGGAAAGCTGCTTACAGCAGCCTGTAGAATCACAAGCTCATTCATGAAGGTATCTCACCAGCAAAAATGGAAAGAGTACTTGAGCCAAATACTCCATTGTCCTAGGCATGGCTTTGCGCATCTTCTTCAGTCGAACACGGCTGGGAAATGGGCGTTGCACACGTTCTCATCAGCCACTTGAGCCACAGCATTACAATGAAGCTGTGAAAGCCCACCATGTGATCACTGTTTTTGTGTCACATTTCCCCCTGCCTCGAAAGAGGGGAACAAAATAACGCGTGCCGAACTGCGAAATCGCAACTTAGACACTTAAACACGAGCACCCCCATTCACAGTGAAACACACATACAGCTACCATGCAAAGCAGCTGTCAACAGCTGGCAGTGACACATCGTCACGAAAACAGTCGTGCGCATCTTCCACCTCCATGATGACATTTATTCTAGGAAAGGCTGATGGTGGAATCTAGCTGGCAAAGACCTGTAGGGGTGGACCTCGGACAATCGTCTTCTCCAGCAGCGGCACGTGATCGCCGAGGAACCCACCGCGAGCTACTGGAGTTCCTGCCCTCTGAAAAAGTTCAACAATGCGGCCGAAACATTCCTCTACTGTGACACCGAGAGCGAGTCCCTCTGAAACGTAGTCGGCTACCAGACTGCAGGTCTCCGGCAAGTAATTCCAAAATGAGTCCCAGCTTATTAACCCACGAACAAAGGGTCCCCGAGTGGCTGTGAGGTGAGTCCTAATTAAAGAGCAGTCAGTCGCAGGGCACCTCTGTCGGTGCGAGTGGGATTATGGGTAGAGGAAAGGAGGCAGGGAGTCCCATGCACGCCGGGAAGAATGAGCTCTCTTTTAATTAACCGCAGAAATAACTGCACCGCTTGCCACGGCAGGAGGCTCTTTGTGTGAGGAAACACATCGTCTTCAACCTCGACTTTATTATACTTAAAATAAACTGCACCAACTGGATTGGGGGATGCTTGACAGATAAGTTGACTCGTACGGTGAGGTTTGATATGAACAACACGTGGCAGCGCCGTCATGTACAGGCCAATAAATGAAGGCAACGGTTTAGTGGCGTCTGAAGTAACCCCAGGTATCTCCGTGGTGGCGGCTCTGATCTTACAATCGCAAAGCTTCCGCTTCAAGTCCCAGTATGGACTGTGGAATTACAGCTGCATTTATCTGGTAAATATACGCACTCACTGTCCACTTTATTAGGCACATCTGAATGTTGACTGGTGCCGGTGGTGAAATATTGTGGGAAATATTTTCCCGGGGCACAAATTACCAAAACATTATGGCTGACCTGGTGAGCCCCTCCAGGGTCAGTCCAGCTGTTTCCAAACAGCAACATTCATTAGGATAAGGGACCATGTCACAAAATACACATGTTCTCAGTATGGCTCCACACGCAACAGTGCTTCACTTTAATATTTTGCACAGCCCCCACCTCTCAAGCCAATAGATCATCTTTGTGATGACACAAAACAAGATGTGAACAGAATGTATGTGCTGCCACAAATGTGCAGAAACTGTGTGAGGCTCTCGGGCGAACATGGACCGAGAACCCTGTGAAAGGTCTCCAGTACCTTTTTGCCGAATTCTTATTCCTCTGGAGCCAAAAGAGGGGACTTCCTAGTAATAGTGAGGTGTAGTTCATAAAGTCGCCAGTGAGTGTAATATTTCATTTAAAAGTAAAAAAGTGCGACACAAAAGACTCTAGACTGTGTATCTGCTAAGCACCTAAATAAATAAAACAAAGTAGTGTAATAAAAATCACAAAAATATAACAAAGAAATGTGATAGAGAAGAGATGCGTTTGCTGCTTCCCAACCCGCACTGCTCCCCTGCTCCGGCACCCTACAATCGAGCTCTCACTCTTTTTTGCGGCATGCTTTCTTCCTCGCTTTCTGGGGCTGCTCCAAATTCAATCGCTTTTGGCAATCCGTGGTGCGGCTCATCGACCGGAACATTCTGAACAACAGCGTTCCTCAAACCCAAGCCCGTCTCCTTGCTTGCGATAACCCTGGACGGAGCCCAGCTGCACAGTTGAGGACACATAACTTCGCATTTCTCACACATAACAAAGTGTACCATTAACTCACTAAATAATAAGAAAAGTTGTGTCTTTGAGTGTTTGACTCAACATTCCTGGAATATGGTCACAAGCATATCAACATTATGACTTAACAAATATGATAACATTACATAAACATCCTTGTGGGATCTTCAAGTGAGAAATGGTTCTAAAAATCTCTAAGAAAGTCATTAGAGAACTAGCAAAACGCAAAAAGAACAGAGCAGCTGTGAACTAGAACCCCATGACTTCCCAGGTACACACTGCCACTGTGGGGCATCACTTACCTGTGTGGGCACCAAGACAGGAGGGTAAGCCAGTTTATGGTGGCGATACATCCAGAAGGAGAAGATGACAATGGCGGCAAGGCCCATGATGGGCACCAATGAGTACAGGAGCGTGCTGAAGAGTGGGGGCTTCATGGGATACGGATTTGAGGTGGCTGGACAGTAGAAAAAGAGAGAGACAGACGATAAGAGAGTGAGATGGGGACCAAGGAAGTGGGACATAGGTATAAAGAGAGGTAACCAGAACAAGCTATTCTTTTTATAGCCTTTCTGGTCTTTATGTTTAGCAGGGCTCTGCACTATATGTGAAGCAGACTTCCTTTATTTTACTGTTTCATTAAATGTAGCACTAATATATTTTATTGGCCTATTTAAATAAAGTATTAAAAAACAGCGCAATCCAGTTGTGACAAAGACACCTTTCACTCGGGCTGAAGAGTAAACAGTACATAATAGAGGAACGGACAGAAAAGTCTGCTTTAAGAGAAGTGTATCAAATCATATTTAAACATATGCAGAATGCCTTTATCATAACAACACCCACAAGCTGTGAACACAAAGGCTTTGCATTGTTATTGCGATCCTTATCAGGCCTGCCTTACGTAAGGAGGTTAAAGCACTTTCTGCAAGGTTGCTGCCAGTTCTCCTGCGCTAAATGTCAGCCTCGGCTCCCAGCAGCACTGGCATTCACAAATGGGTGTGTGCGCTCAACGCCGCTCGCCACTGCGCTCCTATGGGGGCACTTAATTGACTGATTTCTAATTTTCATTTTTTTATTCTCCTCGGGGGGGACAAAGCCAACATGTCTTTATCGATGCGTCCACTGCTAAACACCCCTTCTCTTCTAAGATCTCCCTTACACGCGCAAGTGTGCACCAGCACAAATAATTTTCTCGAATCTCTAAGCAAAGATAACTTAGCACAAACAGTTACACACAAAGCGGCGCGCAACATTAATTGAAATTCTGTGTCTGTTTATTTGACTAAATTGATAAGAGTGAAAGAGAGAAACCCGACACTTCTGAGGGAAACCGAGTGATCTGCCGCAAATGCCTCCCCTTAAGGAGAGCTCCGTGAACCGCGCTACAAAACGGAGGGCTCTTCGTGGTATATTTCTCTAAACAGCAAGTTGAAGACCCAAGCGAGGACTTCTCTCTCACAGGCAGCTCAACTGACTCCCCAGGCTCCGCGCTGCTGTCCGTCCCTGCCAACACGACACCGGAGACCCTCCGCCCTGCTGGGTTGCCCTGGGGTGAGCTTGGGTCAGGGATTACAGCGCTCGCCATCTCGTGACATGTAAATCCCTGGTAAGTAGGGAGGGGGAGGCTGCCTGGAGCTTGGGTGGCGATGGCTAAAACAGATCTACCCATTTGCTACCGAAACATACAAGCATCCGATCTGCGCACACTGCGAACCACTCTTCCGGTTACCCCGTACTGAACAGCACCTCTCCAAGGTCCTTAAACAGCTATGCACTTTAAAGGGTCTAATTCCAGCCAGGGAATCGATTTTCGCTTTTTTGCACGTATATTTAATTACGTTACACCAAGATATAGTGGCTGCTGGAAAAACAGGTTGTTGGAAAGTAGGACAGGTGTTTGGTGAAAAACACTTCCTCAACGTGACAGAATAATCGCATTCTCTCATGAGAAGAAAACTGCCACTTTATGGGACGAACACGCAAATACCCATACTGTTATCATATTTTGCTGAAGACTCTTACCTGAACTGGGGGGAAGGGGAGGGCTCATATTTAATTCATTAAATGTCCAAATACTGTGTGGTGCTGGGGACGCATCTCTTTGTGGCTTAAAGTCTGAAAGAATAATTACCGATCTGTCTGAAGACACGTCACCTGCGGCAACTTTCCATGCTTAAAATTTTCATGTTGCATCACCCCAGTCGGGGGCCTGTTTTGCTGAAGGAGCTGAGGTCTGGCTGGAAGCCCTTTGGTGTTACGCTACAGGAAGGGAGGCATCCGCCGAAAAACGAGGGGCGATAAAAGTGCATCGCGACAAGCAGCTTCCATCAACCCTTCCTGCACGTGTGAAGGAAGCAAGCATGATATGTGGTGGGGGGGGGGGGGTAGGATTTGGGAAGCCCGATCAGTGGTGAAACAGCCACCCGACTCGCCACGGGGGGCCTGGGAGGGGCTGGTTTGCGGAAAGCCGACAAGGAAGCCACAAGCCACTGAATGTTGGGAGGGCAGCCACAGGATTGCTGGTGTGGACTGAGGTCACAAGATCACCGAGGGCCTCCCGGTCTCATAGACTTCCTTAGGGCACCCAAACCTCGGAAACATAGCTTTACATGCAGAAAAGTGGCAGCAAAAAAGCTGTATCTCCACACAGCAACACCTCAACTTACAAACAGGGTTAGATGTTTGTAAGCTAGGATATGTTGCAAGTTAAAATTATTTTCTAACCAGCACAATTAGAGCTTTTCAGAGACATTGGGTTCATAAAAACAAATCAATAGAAAACAAAACACGTAAACACTCTGATGGCGATCTAGTACTTTTGACCACAACACTGCCTTGACTCAAAATTGGACAAGCGGCCAAGTCAGCTCTTCATTCTGAAAGTTTAGAAGTTGAAAGCTCTAAAGTTGAGGACATACTGTAATTTATGGTCCATTACTTATTCTTGAGTACCTCCCGATTTTCTATTTACAATGGCTGACAGAGAAATATGAATTTTTCAAATATGTGCCAAAGTAATAAATCAGAAAAAACCTAATCAACCATTTTGGCAGCATCCAAGCTATCCTGCTAATAAGAACTGGCAACAGTCTCAGGGTGAATGTGTATACATAATGCATAAGATCTGCCTTAAAAGCGAGTCCCGAGTCAACTTTGGTCTCAATTTGTCTTTTGTTCTGAGAGCATAAGGGTGTCATAAGAACACATACATTTCTTTGGTTTTCATGATAAATACTGAAAGACAGACAATTACATATGTTGCATTAACACAACGTTTGAAATGGGCCAAAATGAAATAATGTGTACCATGTTCACACCATTAAGGCAAAAGAAGAGAAGCAAGTCAAAATGCAATGATCAAAAAAGGCCCCGCCTATACACTTGCGACTGGCTCTTATGACCCAATATGATCGTAACCCCTTGACATTTTAAGAGTTATTGAGAACATCAGTTTAGTTCTCTGTGTTTCTGTGGTTCTGGACATACGGAGAAAAGAGGCCAGAGAGAAGGGGAAGGTTGTATGGGGAGCTTACCTTGGACTGTTTCAGGGTTATAGGAAAACTTCTCATTGCACATGTTGCCCTCACAGCAGCAGAAGAAGACATCGGGGGGACCATCCTTCCTCTCGACGCATTCGCTGCTGCAGGAGGTAAAAATGAGACAACGGCTTCACGACCGAAAGGTCCTGCAGCATCGCATTTTCCCGCAGCACCAATAGGCTTGACATTTCTAAACAAATGGCCATCTGGGTGTTTGTCTGATGACCGTGTTTGAGCTCAGACCCCCAGTCCCCCGGCCTGGTGTCAAAGTGCAGTAAGATTGACAGGCCCACAGTATTTTAAAACTCCACCACCAAAAAAAGAGACGCAGTCAAGCAGTTCGGTGCGCCTGTTTACGTCTCGAGCCCGCAAGCCCCCGCATATTAATAACCATCTGCTGGTCTGAAACAGGAAGCCCCAGGCAGCATGCATTACGGATCTTGAAAATGAATTGATCCGGTTGCTGCAGCGGCAAGTAAACACGTTTCACAAGCATGCCAAGACAAGCGCCACATAGAAAGCGAGGCGCCGCTTACATTTTTTTTTTTTTTTGCCTTTGCTCTGAGGTTGAGCTCCAAAAATGCTTGTTTTTTCCCCCTTTCTAGCTGCAGTCACTGCACATGAAAACTGATAAGAGAACGCTAAATTAAAGAGAATATACTCAGAGTCCAATTTAAGGGCAAACAAAGAAACAAGATGTTCAGATGAAAGTGTTTTTTGGACGAGAAAGAAAGTCAGCTGCCCACACAGGCGGACGGTTGTTGCAGTGGGGTTTAAATCCATCACATGGACTGCGTGCAAAATATGAAACAAGGGTGAAGTTTATCTCTGTGCATCATAAACATGCCTTCCTGCCACTATCTTAGTTCCAATCCGTCATTCTTCTTTAAGATGTAGGTAATCAAATTTCTGCCTCGGGGAAAAAAAAAAGTTTGTTTGGGGATAGCAATGTTTATATATTTGATAGCAAAAAATAAACCTTGGAGTGAGCACAGGATGTTGTAGCAACAACATGCCAGTTTAACCTAAACCATAAAATCAGCTGAGCACCAACACTTAGAAAGTCTCTGAACTTGCTGTCCATGACAGACAATGACTGTAACCCCCTGCTAACTCCCCCTTGATAAACAGCAGAGCATCGGATCAGCTATGTTGTTTCAAGCAGTGCTACCTGAGGTTACCCCTGCCGACGGCCAACTAGCTTTACGAATCTTCTTGTTGTTGGGGTTGTACTTACCTCCTACTGTAAAAGAAGTTCTTTGCTGTCAGTAGTACTTTATTTTCCTTATACACTCATATGAATATGATATTCATTCAGTCAATAATGCTCTATGTGCGCTCCTGTAGCCTCATGCAGTTTTGTCCAGGACTACCAAAATGATTATTGTCATCGCCTGACATGTTCGAAGGCCCACATTTAGGAAGAGAATTGGACTACTTGTTGGCTAAGAACTGCTAGGCTGAGAGGATGTTAGACTCACCTGTCGTAGCAGTTGACATCATCTAGCCAGCAGCCCTGCTTGACAATCTCGATGGAACCCGACACATTCTTCCAGGTGGCAAAGCAGTGCCGCCGCTTGTCCTTCTCCCCGAAGCAGGGCTCCACACCACTGCGGTTTGTGCGGTCCTTCTCCCAGTTTGAGTTGTAGTACACACAGTCCTGAGTCTCTGAACGGCCCAGGATTGCACCTGCAGGACCAACGCTCAGCATGTCAGCCCTTCTGCATTGCTATATGTTAACATACAGAAATAATTATCTTTAAAAAATGTTAAACATTATTTTCTTGGTTACTTATCTACAGTGAGATGCAATATATACTCAGTTTTTTACAGTTGCTCCTGGACTAAATTACTACACAGTTTTACAACAAAAGAACTATAGTTCTGTCCTTCAGACTGCATTTTCAACCACTGTATGACCTGTTGACTTAAGACAGCAAAACTAAAAATAGGGCCTCTTGTTGGGCTTGAACCTTTTGCTCACAAATCTAGTGGTGGACTGCAGCACTAAAAGTAGGGTGGGAGTAAAACGGTCAACAGATCGCTGGGTTAACAGCACGTGTTTTCTGCAACACATGCAGAAGATCTACAGGCTGATCAAAGGCAACAATATTGCTGTTCTGTCTGTACTTTCAGAGGAATTACATAACATTTACATTTGTAAATGTGTGCTGACTACCAGAAGAGCAAACAAGAGAAAGTTCTGACAAGTCGGTCAAACCTGTATGTTCTCATTCTTAGGTCAAAATAATCCTTGTGAATGCAAACAGAAACATCCACACACACACACTCATATATCAATGCAAACACTTTCTTCACATTGCCCCCTTTCTTTCATATATGACCAGGGTCAATGGTAGGCTTGCTTATCAATCTCTGAAATTATGATCTAACTTTAGAGTGGCCAAGAATTTTAGAGCAGGCACTGCATTCCATGGAGTGAGAATGAAGGAGTTTGGACTCACGGAGAGTTTTCTGCTTTGAAATGACAAACAAGTAGGGCCCTGCTTACTCTCTACAGTGCCATAACCATCGCTTCTGTATGCACCACAACCTTAAGTGTCAACCTACCATCCATTAAGCCTGAACCAAGCATGTCAGTTGTCAGGTTTTGCCCTCATGTGGTGCAATAAGCCCTCTGTCCCTCAAAATGGCTGATTCCCTTCCAGCATTCAGAAAGGCATCAAAACTCATCCCTTTCATACCCATCCCTGAATTCCTAAAATCTTTAAAAGTTGGTCAACCACCTATTACTTTTTATCTGTTTTCCTATTTACATGTCACTTCTACAGGTAGCTACTGGAATACATGGGCAAAAACAAAAACAAACAAGCCGTGCTTCAATAATCATGCGTATGCATCTAAGCTCTTTGTTGTCCGTGCACTTGCATTTACTCCAAGTTGTATATCATTTTGGAAAAAAGCATCTGGTAAAGGCTTGACTGCTGAAAAGTATTTCTGAGGAAGGTAGTAACCCTTAACCGATTTCGCAAAATTCGGTTAACCCTAACCCTGCCTGTAAAAATGAATCAAATACTAAAAACTACTAAATATACTAAAACCTGCTTTGGATGAAAGTGCCAGAAAAGCAACAACCTGACACACAATTCAGATTCAGACTTAGCCTTGTTTCTCTCTCTCTTTCTAAACACACACACACACACACACACACACACACACACGTGTACTGGCTCAGTGCCCAGAAGCCACTCTGTTGTGCTGAGGGTGTGTCAGGTTAGAAGATGACATGTACAGGACAAGGTCCAGGAGCAATCTTTAACACAAAGTATTTCCCATCATGCAGAGCACATAAGTGAGGACTAGCAATTAAATGAAGCAGGGAATGTTATCAGCAAGAAGTTCATGCAGACAGCTGATAGTGGGGAGGAAGGGGAGGACAGGCCCAAGTTGACCAACATGCAGGGCAGGGTTCTGGTAGGGTCCTTACAGTAATAATAACAGCCATCACATTACTATCCTGGTTACTGTCAACAGGGATGCAGAGAAAACCTGGGAACATCACTGCTGGTGCTAAAACAGATAGTGGTAGAATACACTCAGAAGGGGAGGTTCCATAAGAGGGGCTGGAAATACCAGCTCTCTCTCTTTCTCCCTCCCTCCCTCTCACACACACACACACGCACACGCGCACGCACGCACACGCACGCACACACGCACGCACACACGCACGCACACCAGTAGTACAATATTGAAAATGAGACAGCATCTGGGCACCTGTACAAGGGCTGGAACAAACTGGGAGGCATGAGCATTATTAGTGGATTAACTGCTCTCTGGGGGGTCTGAGAGTCTGCAATATCACATTCAATTATGATTGAACAAAAGCAACTATGAGCAAACATTAGCACGCTGTTTCTCAGCCTTCCCACTGACCCTGAATGTGTCCACAAAGGAACAACAACAATCACTGACTATACAGAACTGTCGACACTTGCTTACTTTCTAAGATTTAGAATTGCAGAAGGAGAACTAAATGGACAAATTAATGGAGCACCATGACATGTGATCGTATGAGAACGTTGGAGGAGTGACCCCGTCACAATGTGTTACAATGCAGCAGCGGTACAGATACCACGTAGATCTTGGACTCTTGACATTCTGCTTTAAGTGGTTCTGAGACCGTCATACACTGCACGAGGACCTCTTAGTCCCCAGTTCGCCAGCTTGGTTCCCCCACATAAGGCCTTTCAGGACACTTTGATGACTACAAGTAAAATTAACAAAGTACTTAGGGTCATTGTCTTGCTACATGAGCTAGCTACCTCAGTAATTCCCATAATTCCCTTTTGTGGAATTGTGAGTGCAGAGGATAGGTGCCAGTCACCAGCAACATTGGAGCAGAGCATCAACTTCAGTTTCCTGATGTGGCAGCCATTTAAAAAAGTGGTGATCTTCAGCACTAAATTATTTATTTATTGAACTTTTGTAAACTAAGAAACTCTGGACATTAAACACTTTATTTTTTTCTTTCCATTTATACTGCTATGTATTATAGAAGTACTGTATAATTTAGGTTAAGAACCTTCCTGAACAGTTGAGCAGCAGGACTCCTGATGTCACTTGATCTTTTTGTCACAAGTCCAGTTTCTCAACTGCTGTGGCTGCTGTTGCCCTACATACAAGATTCAAAATTTATTTCACACTATGGCTATAACTGCTAAATAAAGTGATTGTAAGCAAGAGTTTTACTGATGGGCGATTTAATCCGCAAGAAAAAGCATCACTGTCAGGATGCTTTGGAAACCACTACCTGCTGTAGTCCAGGCCGGGTCCATACAGCTATGGCAAGATGGATCATCTTCTAGGAACTAAGACACTTAAAGCCGAAACACAGCCAGCCCCTTAGCAGACAGCCGCTAACTGAGCTGTATGTGATACTCAATGTGGAAAGGCTGTTTTTCTACCTCCATGGCCACTGGCCTCAAGCCACCTACCTCCCTAATGAGAGGTCTGCTCCAAGGCTGCAGTCCCCTTTTCAGACAGTCCTCCAGGCAAACACCTGAGTATAGGTCAGCTGAGCACCTTTCACCCACAGCACCGCCAAAGTTGTCCGTAGATGATGTAGTTTGTAAGGTTTTGCACTCTGACCTTTTAAACCTACTCTCCGACCATATATCAAACTCCTTGATGTGGTGCTAAGCTCTGCAACGTGAATGGGGAACATGTCACAGATGAGGGCGTGTGTCATGCAAGCAAACACCAGCGATAACACCAGGGCTTGCTGTGACTTCCAGGTTGGTTCCTGGGCTTGGTTCAGTGAGGTTATCTGGCACCAGTTCAAATGCGAGTTGCAACAGATACTGTACTTGTTTGAGGCACACACCCCACATTTCCAATGGCAGAACTGGAAACACAATTAGCACCAAACGGCATATATTACAAGCTCAAAAACCCCAATTTTAAACATCCATAAATATTGTCACGTCTCATCCTCCTGTCCCTCTGGCAAAACACCTACTCCCTTACTCCTTAAATTCACAGGATTTAACTTGATGGGAATGTGCCATATACCTCCCAAGTGTGGATGAATAGTGAATCAAAAATACCTTATTGTTGGAACTCATCCCCTCAAGATTAAGAGTATGTCTGTTTCCAGCAGTGGGGACAAAGGGTTTTGCAAGATATATGTTGAAATAGGTCCTTAGAAAACAAATGTTCTCTTTGCAGAACATTTATTTCTCTTTAGAAAATATCGAGATATCACAAAAACATCTCAGAATTATTCTGTGGAATGCTGATTTGTGGTCAGGCAGCTGAAGAATAAAAACCTCATGAATTACAGGCTACACTCCAAAGCATCAGTGTTCTGTAGCAGTGAAAAATGAAGGGTATTTCACCATTGATAGAGAGTGGGTGACTGTTTTTTAAGGCAACCATTTCACAAGAAACATCAACTGTAATTTCAGTTTTGCTAAACGCGACTTCTTGCATCTGAGGTTTTAGAACTGCTCAACCTTGGTCTGAAATCAAGTCCAGGCAAGACCCGTCTTTAAAATAGGCTTGTTTCAATTCCGTCAATAGAGAATCTCCGTTTCAATGCCGACGGCAAATCTCCCCTTTTAAAAAGTCGTCTCTTTGAATTAATATAATCCCGAAACCGGAAATATTGCTGCACTATAAACATCTGCTCAAAGTACAGAACGTACCCTGGAGCGGGAGTTCGGTTAAAATCCTCAGCAGTTCGTATTGGTTTTGTGGTTTCTTAAAACAACACCTTAAGAAGGTGGCTTTCAGAATAAGAAAACATCCCTTGTTGGGTTCACCACAACTACACGTGAAGTCCTTCAGATGGTGCCCGATCGTTCGCAGAAGAAATAACATCCAGGCCTTCAGGGTATGAACCAGTCACATACTGTCATCTAAGCCCTGCAGGTCCATTGCAAGAGAGGGGACAGACAAGAGTATCAATGATAGCCTATGTCTTTGTTGTCTAATTTATTTAGTATGCAAATGCATATTAGGAAGATGAATCAGCATTTCTGGAAACCATGATAACTTTCCCTCAGATGAAGGACATCCTAAAATAGATTAATCCCAGAGCACTTCCTCCACAATAAGGATAAGAGCATAACAACTCAGGAAGGAAACTTAACAATCACCGAACAAAAAGAAAGAACATCTGAGGCCCAGAGGAAAAAAAAATATATAAACTTGTCTAGCAGGTTAAACTATAGGAACGAAAGGTTGGTGCCAACTTCATAACTCGAGAGGATAGATTATCACCAATCAGCTTTGTTACATCTTCCACATCAGTTTTTCAAGACTGCACCACTGGAGTGTGATCTTCCTGGAAGTTATCCAGGTCAGCCGCAAAGGTTTAACTGAATGACAACAGCCCTACAGCTCACTGAGCGACAACAATCATAACACTGCCACTGACCTGAAGCACAGGAATGGGCTGTTTTACAGGTGAGCTTTAGGATGTCATGGGTTACATTCCAGGGGCATCCATCTCAGATCTTTTGCACCTAGGAGCTCCTGATGCAGTTTTGCAGATCTATCAATAAATGTGTTCTAGCCTCCCAGTGTAGAAAATGTCTCAAAAATATGTACAATTATAACAGGTATGTTTCCGAGACATTTGCCCGTTTGGTTCGTGAAAATAATGCACCGAGCGGCAGTGCAGCAACACTACACCTGTTCGGGCAGTAAAAATCACACCAGATCTGAAGATACAGATCTTATTTCAATCTCTATCCCTTCACAGCTAAATAGGAGTATCAGTGGTGCTTATCACTGACAGTGGTTTGTGGGGTGAAACTTTAACCGTACAAACTACACAGGACTGTAACAATGGACGTGATCCTGCACAATCCCTCAACAGTCACAGCAGGAACCTATTCAGAAGCATCGTCCTATAAACCTATCTCCTCAGAGAAAAGCTCGACGGCTTTTGTTGGAACAAGCAGAACGTTAACCAGCATGCGACGGCCTAGCTTGAGTCAAAACGGGAATTCAGCACAATGCCAGCAGAGGCCGGCGAGGCAACTGGGGGGCTCCCACAAGTCAGGCCTTGGCAGACTACCCTGACGGTCTCTGCCATTAACTCTGCAGGTTCATTCACTGACCTGCTGCCAGACGTGATGCAAGGAAGCAATAGCTGTCCAACCGGGAGCTTTGTGCTTCAGTGCAATTGCTGGCCTTAAGACTCCACAAGACACAAAGTGAACAGAACTTTAAGGAGCTGCGACGAGTGAATCTTTTGCTATCACATTTTTGAAAGCGAAGCACCTCTTTGTTGCACCACAGTTCAAGTGCATTTCCTCTCTGCAGCATGAAAACAAAAATTACAATTGTGCCTGACAACAGAGACAAAGTGAGCTGAAGCTCCTGACACCCAAAACAGGGGTTATGCGAGGTAAACTCACTGCAAATAGACCTGAGCTACTGTACTGCACTCCTCACATAGACGCAGCATGACACAGTGCTCTCATTTAGGCACGTTATTCACTGTGCCTAAAATTAAAGTGGCTATATTTGCGCGTTCATCTTCCAAAAGTCTCTGAATATGCCTTGTGGGCTCACGAAGAGGGTTGGATGTCAGGTCCGCTGTGTGCCATAAGTTCACATCCCAGGAAAACCTGGCCCTGGCTCCGGTAAGAGCATCGTCCTTTCTGTTTGCCTTGTTACGCAACAGAATGAAAGTGTCGCAACAAAACAAATTGATAGCTTGCCCTGCTGCTCCTCTAAGCTTGATATCCTAAACAGTGTTATAGGGAAAGGGTCACTCATAATCTGTACCGCAAAAGACTTCTCTATCAACCTCACAGCGGGGAAGTTTTTGCAGGTGCAGTACATTACCAAGCGAAATACACTCACCACTAACAGTATTGCATAAACCTCATCAGCAGACCTGTGGCAGTGTAGTGGCATGGTGGATGACTCCTTGCCACACATTTGGTTTTTAGCACCAAATGATCACTGTTTTATGCCACAGAAGACTACAGCTGGCCAGGTGACCACTGTAACCTTTCTCAAACAGATACTTCCAACCAGTTAAGGTGCAATGTCACAAAGGAGGTCATCTCAGAAAGGTCCGACAAAAGTTGATGTGCCTTTACTTTATACCGCGGGCTTGCGCCTTTCAAGTAGGATCTTTGAAAGGAAGTGGAAATGCACTGTCAAAAATGTACAGAATCTGAGTGAAACAGTCAAGCCAGCATGGAGCAACAGCTCTGCGGAATGCGTGCAGCAACTTGTTGCTAAATTCGCGCCGTTCTGTGAGCAACAGAGGGTACAGGTGCACCTAATAAAATAGTCAGTGAGTGTACCTCGCAACTTCAAACATCCACCAGAGCTGCGATAACTCGAGTTTCTGCAGAATAACAGAATAAATCCGACGAGTTTCATGTCTGTCCCTGAACTCTCTTACCCAAAAGGAGTGACAGACGAGAAAAATAATTCACATATGGATGTCCATCAATGAAAACTTAATCTCTTCATTAATGTTACCTAATGTGCTTTAAAGATGTGCTAGTTGCAAGCCATGGAAACAGGTCATGACTGAGTAGCCTACACAAAAATCCTTTGTCCGCCATTTTGCACTGCATAATTTGTTCTGTAGGCTTATGTGTTAATGACTCCAGCTTGGCTTTCTCCTGCTTATCATGACTGCTTGGCTCCGGAGTGCCGGCATCGCGTCGGCAGCGTCACCCCCCTGCATACTAGCTGCAAAAAGGGCGTCGCGATGAAAAGGAGCTGAAAGGCACGTATGGCCATCAAGGCCACTGCAAACAGTTACTTATTCTTGTTTCTTCTCCCGTATTTGTGTGTATCGGGGCAACGGGCCTCGATGGAGAGAACTGCAGTCAGCAGCAGAGCACTTTGTTCTGTTGCCCCGTCAGTCAGGCAGCGAAAACAGGGGCAATTAAAGTCAGCTGTTTTCCTACCCGCCCATCAAATCGCAGCAGGTGACGCCGGGAGTGAGAGCTGACCCTGAAACATATCCCCGCCAAACCGCCACATTTGCAGTTCGGAGACCCTCGCAGGGCACTAATCCTAATTACAGTATCATTATGTTCATTCTATTTTCTGCTGTGTAATTATGTTTCCGCGGCAATTTGGAGAACCGCTTGTTGTTATAGCGCTTTTATGGCCCCGGTAAAGCAGCTCTCCAAAAGGGACAAGTTTGTCAAAACCCGAGATTAACATTTCGGCCGGGGCAGAGCAAACGTCGAAGGACTACGGCCGCCCCGTTGCAGAATTCACGGCGGCAAACGGAACGGAAATGATTAGCGAGACGTCGTGTGGTGCACGTGGAACGTTCACGTTTTGTCTTCTTCCCTTTGTTGGTCTTCTGAAGCGGAGAAGTAACGCTGTTGAACGATCACCCGACCGGACTTGCTGCATCAGCATGGCAGCCAACAACAGGGCGATGGAAAATCACCGGCACCAGAAAGCAGTGCTGTGCGCCCATCGCCACTTTAATGGCTTCGGCGCTGGGTTGCTGCTGATTCCCAGCCAGCTTGCATTTCCTGTGTACAGAGAGCGGGGGGCCTGCTGCCCGGAGCCATGCTGTCCTGTGCACCTTTTCCAGTGCCTGACGTTCTACAGCGCATTAGCGTGCTGCCTCCATCCAGAATATTGCCTCTCGTTCCTGTGTAATCACATTACCACGAGGATGTGGTCGTGGCGGGGGGGGAGGCAGCAGAAATGGGGCTGTACCCGACAGGCAAATGAGATCAGTATAATCTCCACCTGAAATGAAACCAAAACCCAGATGGATTTGAATCTGTGGAATAAAGAAAGTGAACTTATAAACAAAGGGGTGAAAAGAAAAATAAGGATGATATAAAGAATGCTCACACCCCAGAAAGGAATCCCCAGTTATGGTTGCATTCTTATATTGTATTTGACCCTACATTTTCCAGATAATTTCTATCAATTCATAAAATGTTTGATTCATGAACGTATCGTATGCTTGAAAATGAGTGCTTAAAGATAGCAAATATAACTATGAGACCTTAGGACACAAAGCAGAAATTCTATGCTGCGTTCAGTCTTGCCTCAAACGATTTGCAGGCAAATCTGGCCGCAACAGATCCAGCAATTGCAGTTGACGGTGTGGTACAAGACACTTGAGAATGTGTCATACGTGGATCCACGCTGTCCAGCAAAAGCAAAGCAAGTGTAATAGGAATGCACAGGTGCAGAAAAAATTTCCCTTGCAGTTAAAACAAAAATCCAACACTGCACTGAGATCCCTAGTGGTTCTAGAGTTACTGGTTTTAACTTGCAGTTGATGTTTTGCTGAACCAGTGCAATGAATTTTTCCCCAAATTCCGCAGTGCTGGCTTCCGTTAGCCACGTCGGAGATCTTTCTGCCTGCGGAGTAGTCCAATTCGGTTTGTCCGGGGGGAACATGGACACCGTGCTGCACCTCTGAAGTGAACTCCTGCCAAATGACAGGCACTCAAGGTCCGTTATCACTCAAAGCCGTGTGGACTGGACCTCGACAGCTCGAGCTCACACAGTCATAACAGATGGGGCCATCAATTCCTGTCAAGTTACTGGCAGACTTTCTACAACTCTTATGACTAGAAAAACTGTTTGTACAGATAAAAATGAATATCAACAAAGAATATTTGTTCCTGTACATACATGTCTGAAAAGGAGCCAATAACGTATAAATGGACGGAAGACCTCTGGCTGCTTTGTAGTTCAAGTGGTCCATAATCAAAAGTCGGCACATCCTTGGTTTTGGCTTTTATGCAGTAGAATGAGTTCCCTCTCCCCCCTTGGTGCTGCTGAATCCCTTAAGAGCTCTTGCTGTACATCATCCTTCACATTTATATTTCCCTTAAATTTTGCATGTGTACCCTGTATCAACAAACACGGTGATCAAACTTAACTTTTAAGTCTTCATCTAAATTTATTTACTCTGAGGTGCATCTTACTTTGGAAACACGCATACGCTGCATTAACAATTGTAAATGTTAAAAACAAAGGTATTCTGCATCCGTATCAACCAGGGGATTTACAACCAACACATGAAGTCAAGCTCTCACAGCTCACATAAGCTTGGTCGCCACAGCTCATAGAGGACAGGTCTGAGGCTGGGTTCAGTTGAAGAAGCAAGCTTAGTGGATCAGGGGCCCTGTCACAAAGGCTCTAGTCTTTCAGTACCGCATGGTATAAAAAAAAAAAAAACCGCCAGACTCAGCAGCACAACCCAATCCCTTAATCCCAGCTGGAATGCTGTGCAGCCTGTCGGTCTCCAGCGGGCGACTGGCTCTCCGGCTGAAGTGTCTACTGTACTCTTAGGCTCTACTCTCAATTGCTCAGCCCTGGATTCCAACAGGATGGTGCCATCCCGCATAGAAACGTTAAGAACAACTCACAGTGCGCAGTGCACTGCTGTCCTGTAAGGCGTTGGCAACACTGGCAACATAACACCTGCTCATTTTAATAAAAGAAAATGATGCACACGATAAGACAAAGATCGGGAGCTGAATCCCTGAACGTGGACCCCAGAACTGACACAATCATGTCGGAGCAATTGCGACGATTTACATGCGTTACGTATCGCTGCAATGTTTGGAATGAATCAAAGCGCAAGTCTGAAAAACACAGTGAAATTTCATTTCTTTCATACATTCCTGTAAACTCTTTCATAGACACCAGAAGAAGCTGTGGGGCAGCCGGTGGCACGGCTGCCTTGTACGTCAAAGGAACTGGATTCAAATCCCCCTCCTCCTGCAGGATCCTCGACCAATGTATTCAGCTGGAAATGCTCCAACAAAATAAATTTTGTTTGCTTAACTGTAAAGCATCGTGTAAATAAGTAAAATAAACTACAGTCAGTTGCTCTGGATAAACTGAGAGCTCCAAAAATAAATGTTCTAGCTGTTTCTCACTATAGGAGATCTTCTTAGTACCTGTACTCAGCACCTGATGTGGAGATGGAAAACAAAAACACAGCACAACTGACCTTGCACATATCTTCTTTACAAAAATGGCACTTATTCATGCAGAGACATGTACAGGAGTTGAAGACTTTGAGTCTTGCTTCAACAATTTGCCTGCTTTTCAAAACGGAGATGAGAGCAACAGAACAACTGTGCAGGAGTCCTGATGAGAATGTGGTAAAACAAAGTTCCTGCTGTCTGTAGCCTTGAGAAAGGCACATAATAAGAGTAAAAATACTGATCTTTAGAAACGCTGCACTGAGACTAAAGTACAGAACTGCATGTAATGAAAGTGACTTTGTAGAAACATTCATAGATGATCACAATCACAGAGAACACAAACCTCACAAATACCATGATGACTGCAGTAAAACTATGGTTACTTTGCTTATGGTGCTTCCAATTCTATACTTCAAATGGCAGCGAAATGCCAGCAAAGCCATCATAAAAACGGCTTCCACTGCAGAAAACAGACGCGCGGCACGTTAGAAATTAGGAAAAGTCATAATAACTATCATTGCACTATTACAACACTTACTACATTTTATTTTCATAAGCTTTTTAACCTTAACCCTAGGAGTTACAAACGAACAATTTTCTCTACGACTGAGCTGCTTCTTACTTTGTGTTAACTCCTTTAAAATTCTCATGAGACAATACAAAAACCTCGAAAGTACAATAAATCAATAAACAACTCAAAATAAAGATTATTCATGCAATGCTTACTGTAAATGAAACTAACCCCCCCCCCCCCCTTCAGATCCACCCTTCACGATGCGATTCCACAAGGACTATTATATGTTATATGTTTTATCAGCTATGGGTAAAAGGTCCCTCTGTAAAGATTTAATGTCCGGTAATTGGAATAAATTGACCCAGCAGTGCTGATATTCCTTCCCCAGCAGACGTTGCTCTAAGCTTTGGGGAACAGAGGAAATAACGGAGGGGGTTACTTGGCTGCGGGTGGGAGGGGAGGGAATCTGAGCATAAGCGACGAGAAACAAAGTGGGGGAAAAGTAGTCTGGGGAGACTTGAAAACGGGAACATGATAAATGTACAACAACCAGTTTTAATCAAGGATCAAAAGCGGGACGACAGCGCAGCCAGGCTGTCTAGACTGCAGTCTGTTTCAGGAACCCTCTGAAGCATATAAAACAACATCTGCAAGGCGCATTAATCACACTTAGGCCCTCGCTTTGCGGCTCTGCAGCGCAAGGAAATGTGCGCTAAAAATCTATTAAGCCTTCACAGTTATGACAAAGACGGAAAAAAGCCATAATTTGGAGTAATGAGACGGATTACGGTGAGGTTGGCTGCCAATTGCCCCGTGCCGAACTCCTCATGTACTCTGCACTTTCACATGAGAACACTGCGAGTTGGCATGGTTTGTCAAGGTGACTTCGGAATTTGTACTTATGTTTGAAATTGCGATTTTGTAATTGTACGTTCGCATCGAAAACCTTCGGTCGGGGCTCCAATGCTAAATTATTTACGGGCAAGGAGGCAGCCGATTTTGTTCTTGTTCGCACGGCATCTGTCGGCACGCAAAAATAATTCAGGGAACATTGCGCTGCTTCCTTTTGTTCTAGGGAAAAAGGAAGATGTCAGCGCTTGCGGTAAAAAAAAAAAAAAAAAAAAAAAAAAAAATAAAAAAACAAAAGTAAACCCCTGGAGGGGGGTTGCAGATGTGACAGCCTCCTTGGAATTTAAAAAACAAAAAAAAAAAAAAACAGAAGTATGTTTTCACAGCCTTTAAGGACACAAATGAGGACGGTGGGGGCATCTTTTGTTTTACCTCCATTTAATGCCAATCTGCCTTAGAAGAAATGTACCATGCCAAAGCATTTACTTACAGTTTCCGTTGTGGGTTTGTATATAGTCTGGTTTATTTATCGCCTTTGAAAGCCACGCCACATAATCTACAGGCCATGCTTTGTCAACAACTGAAGGAAAAGCCTTCTTGTTCAAAGAAGCGTGGGACTTAATGATCACTTAAGTGCAAAAGATTACATTTCATTTGTAAGTAAAATATACAAAAATGTCCTGGACAACTTATTGCATATTTAACACAAGTGATGCATATTAAGCATCTTTTTAAGTACAGGCTATTTTATACGTTGCTCTTTTGGTTACAGGTTCACATATAGACCAAAACTGAACCAATATGTTATCCTCAAAAAGTGACCAGCAAAGTGTTATTTTAACTGGGATGTATCTCTGTTCTAAGTTTGGGAGGTGAAGAACTCCCATACTAAAAGTCTAAATTTGTAAGGGAAGAATTAGAAAGAAGAATGAAAGGAAAACATGTATCCTACATATCTGGGTATTGTTGCAGAGGAGCTAGGAAAACACGGTGCTTCGTTTATCGGTCAGTCTTGCTAACCCAATGCAGGGGGGGGGGGGGACAGTTCACTGTCTGTACTCAAACTTCTGACTGGAACTGCATACAGGGGAGAAAAACTTCAAATAATAGCGTATATGGGTTTATTACTCTATCACTGAGTTCTACACCCAGCCTATAAATGATGGGTACAGCACTTCCCTAACCTTCAGCTATGTAAGACTGAACTGTCATTCTGGAATTACAACCACACAAGATGTTTTGCCATGCGACAGTCCAGTTCAGCCCCAAGTCCATCTCACTAAGTAACACTTGTGATGTTGTTCTTTCCTCCTTCACAAATCATAACAATCTCCAAAAAAGCACAGCATCCACAACTCATTGACACTGCTGTCAACACAGGACTAATAACAAGAGTGGTGAAGAATATCTATAAAATGAAAGCTGTCTAGTAATACTTCAGACTGTGCGATGCAAGCCAAAATAACAGACATTTTTGTGTTGAGGCCAGAGAAAGTTAGTGCACAAAGTGAGACAGATGATGTTGTACCACTAAAGCAGATGTAACTGTCAACCACTGACGTGCTGAGTGTCCCTGTGACCATGGCAGACACCCGAGGCCACCAGTTCTCATGTGCCACAGGTTTTCACCACAGCCGAGCACATTTACCCTGCTTGGCACACTGCAACTGTGTGTACTAGAATTCACTCTTTCAGAGGAGGTTAATTCTAAAACTAAATTCACACTTGAATAAATCATCATAATGTGCTTTTATGTGAACCACATTTCTTTATAGTTGTTTATTTATGAAGGTAAAAATCAAGGTTATATTTATTACTATAAGGTATCAAGGCTAAGAAACATTATAATCACATAGTGCTTACTAAAATGATTAACAATATTATTAATTTTAAGGAGTAAAATATAAAACATTAGTATCTTTATAGACAAGTCGAGACAAAATTGTGGAACCATCCAAATATTTTTCAAATGCCTAATGTTGGAGGAATCAAACAATATATTTTTGCGTTAGACCGACGGGCGTATCTGTAAAATATGGACAGACACCCCTCCGTCAACTTGAACGTGACCGTCTTAATTTTATCTCAGTAATTCTAAATGAAAAGGGTGTTATGCGACCACTCCAACACATTTAAAACTTCAAAAGACTTTCAGTGGTGAAGTCAATTTTTTGATATCCCTATTATCAAGTTTGACCCATCACAGTGCAGACATTAGGGGCAACCATGCTGAGTGATACACGCACAAGAACATTCCACAGAATGTGTTCAATGAGCTGTCCACTTTTAGCAAGGCACAGCTGCAGATGTTGTTTCCATCCAGTTTGCGCATGCTCAAGAACTCCTGGTTGGACGTTAGCATGAGCATCCATGATGAATAGTCAAAAAGTTCTTTAATTTTCTTCAATAATTTCTTAGGACTGAACTACAGGAGTGAACATCATAAAACCGGACTGAAGGATTATGTGATACACTTCTTGTAGCACAGAAAACCTGTATGGAACTAGTCTAGGCTCATAACCAGAGACAGAAAACTCTGGTTTAAAGAAATCAATACACATTGTGTATTTATGAACATCACCTACGGAATTACTAATTTAATTTTTTTTTTTTCAAAGCCATAAAATCTTCAGGTCTAATATCTTATACAGTACTTTTGGTTGGTCTACAAAGATAGTCTTTTCTTGTAACATGAGAGTGTCCATTGGGCTGGAAACAGTGGTTTTACTCTAAGGAACAGGTTGCAGGGAGATGATTCTGCTGTATGCTTGAAAATAGGCATTAATGGGTCTCCTGTGGCTGACTGCACATACCAAGAGGCCCTCACCGCATTCTTTTCATGCAAGAGTACAAAGTTACAGGCTGCACCTTGTGTAACACTTCTGTAAAGCCAGTGTCTCAGTACAACCAGTTTTTCACTGCCATTAGTTATTTTTTATATATACACTGTGTGTGTGTATGTGTGTGTGCGAGCGCGCAAATGATCAACCAGCAGACAGAATCACTTATGTAACAGCACTGAATCTGAATACTAAACCCCCTACAAAGGGGTGCTATGTACCCGGCAGCATCTAACTGCTATTATCAAAACACCAATCTTTCCACAATAACCATAAACATTGCAAACCATAACAAATTCCCTATTGCCATGGAAAGAATAAGCTTCCTGTCATTTAAAAAAGCAACTGTAAGGAAATACTAATGTAAAATCTCCAAATGTCTAAGTGATTCCAGCAGGAGCTGTAGATGTGGTCCCTGGAGGTGCACAGCGAGACCTTGCATGCCTCCAGAGAAGTGGAGGAGGCGAGATGGAGGTAACAGCAAGCGCTAAGGACCTGGAGCTACCTGCCCACTTCAATTTGCAAAGGAATGCAGAGCACAAAACATGATGAAGACCTGCGTGCACAACCAGCCTAACAACACGGAAGCACAGCTGGCCATAACGTTTAATCTAAATGACCGCAAATCCTCATCACGCGGCATCTACAAGTCATCTGGTCTTTAAATTATTAATCCGATGGTAATATGTGTATCCAGAAAGCCGCGTTATCTGTGCTACTGCATCCTGACTTGGATTTGCAGAAAGGGAACTACAAAGCAGTGTGAAGCAATGAAGTAAACAAGCTAATACCCACAATGCAAACTGAACACAGCCAAAGAAAAACTAACTCCACACTCTATTCTACTCACAGCTCAATGCCAAGAAAGTAGAGGAGAGTCGACCGTCACGCCGAGATCGGTTTTAACATCAGACAAAACATTTAAAAGGGTAACGGTCCTAAGCTACCTCCAGAACGCCAACAAAGCGTGCTGTGAACTTGCGCAGGAGCCCCCCAGAATCAAAAGGAGCACGGTGCGGGTGCACAGAGTGCAGACCGTCTGGGGTAAACACTTGAAGACATCCATTGTATGAATGAAGGAAGCTTTTAGGTGCAGATGGAACATTAGTTAGTGACGACTAATAAATTGTGGATAGGTAGCTTGTATGGCAAGCAGATATAAAAACAAGCTTTCCTGAGATAGAATATCAGTCCCCAAACTGCTTAATGTGACAGGGATTTGCATGGATGTGAAAAGAGAGCGATAGTGTCACTACAGTCACACCGGATCCTTATTGCATTATGTCGCCCAATGCATTATTCACACTGCGAACGTGGCCTGGTGAATCTGGGACGGCGCTCCGGCAAGCTCTCCCCACGTATACAAAGGCTGGCCTTCTTCTCGAGCAACAAATTGGCCTTGACGAATTGAGCGGCTAAGGGACCGAAAATAATAAACAGATAAATCAATGGCTCCTGAATAGCAGCTACACCCCTGAGTGTGACGGAACACACAAGTAAAACAGGGATGCTACGGGTCCAAAAAGATGTACCAGCGGAGGAAGAGGGGGGATATTGCAACCTCTTGCCCTAAAGCCTCTGGATTAGGTCTCACTATGAGAAGTGCTGTATACTAATGTGTTTGGATTACCTCAGGTAACAGGCAAATATACACATTTTAATTGTAGTCTTTCAGGGCTCATCTTGCAGGACGGCTGAAGGCAATGCAGTAATTGTAGTAGCTGGAGTGCTGCTTAAAATTCAGCACAGATACGGGTGCAACAGCTCTGTAGTACAATACCCACCAACATTAACATTTAAAGGTACAGGGGGCCTTCTACAAAATCTGGAAAACTGGGCTTTTGGGCAGAGATAGGGGACGTTCACTCTTAGCCCCCCCAGGGAGCCATTGTCAAAAGAGAGGTACACGGCCCCTAGAAGGGGAAAATCACAACCACTGGCTTGCAACAGGCTGGTTTCCTTTTGGCAGCTCTCAGAGTCAACTGTATAATCTCAGCAGTTCCAAAAATGACTCGTATTGTTTATTAATGAACTGCACCCACAGCCCACCTCACATCACTGTCAAAGGATGAAAATAAAGTGTTAACCAATAGTAAGTCTCCACTAACCCTCTATTTCAATAATTCAACAGATGCCCTGTAAGTTTTTATTCACAACTTATCGTACTGGGGTGAAATAGTGGACAATGCCATTTCTTGATCTTTCACAATGCAGGGAGTGCAACTTGTGAAGGAGGGAGGGTTATACACAACCTTAACTGTACGCACTCCAAATCCAGGAAATATTTGCTGTACAGCTGCACCACCAAGACACTAAAAAAAGAAAAAAACTTAGAAACAAAGCAGAGGCAAAGAGGAAGATCAACACTTACTGTGTTTTTTTCTGAACTAAGAAAGCATATGCTTAAACTATAATGGCAAAAAAATAAAATATAACACTATAGGTATTTAGGTATTACTGGCATAAGTGCTAAATGCATGCCTCAGTTCTTCTCTAATCCTCCACAGAAGCTCTGTGAATAAGCCTGCCGATGTACCTGGAGATCTCTTAATCTTCTGCGGCATGCATGGTGAATGAATGGTAATGGCATGGGCAGTGCACTGGGCAAACGGGCATTGCCCTCAACTTCCTCACTCTGTACCTGTGCAACAGCGGCGGAGTGTCTGTCTTGAACGGGTTTCCAGCGAACATCCTACAGGAGGAGTTCTGGAACCATGATGAGAAAACAACTGGTGTGTTAGGCATTGCCGTGACAGACACTGAACTTCTAAAAACCTGGAACTGATCACCGTGAGAGTGTCTGCATTATTAGATCCGCTTCCCAAACCATGGAACAGGTCAGATGATGAACTCAGACCTGGGGTTAGATGCATATAGTGCTACAAGGCCTTTCAGTTAACGCTGGCAATGTCTTCAATGTATAAATATTAATGTGTGTATAGGTACTAATCATGTGTGCTACACCATGACAAGCGGTCCATGTCAGCCTTAGCCCCTCTACCCAATGCTTTCAAAAACCAAATGGTTTCTATCCAACAAGAGCTGACAGTGATTTCAGCTTTCAAGTAGTTGTTATAGCATTACCCCAGGAACACTATGTACTGCTAAAATATGTTATCAGTTGTTCCTAATTTAGGCATCAAGAAAGAAAGCCAAAAATGGGTTTGTGCATAGGGACTGCTCTCTTCCAGAAACCCAACTACCGTACTGGCTTAATGTTCTTTCCCACAGAAACACCAACACACAGTAAATTACATTTTTATAAAATCTTACATAAAGAATTGCACTTGTTCAGAAAAACAAAATATATTTGCTGACCAGACTTTTAACATACTGGCCTGCTCTTGCTCACTTGCAGTATGACTCCGGTAATTTCTATTAATATAGTGTATACTTGGTAACTCACCTTGATGAACGCCAGCAGGTAATGCGCAGCTAAGGTGCTGGTGACCGGTGTTTCAACTCACAGCAGGAATACTGCTGGCGTACCTTTGAGAGAGGAATTTTTCCCAAACCCCTTCGGCAAAATCATACATAAATCAATAGAACCACAGTATATAACTGCATTGTATAAAAGGATCAGCAGAGCAACAAAACAAAAATAACTGCTCAGCACTGGGTCTTGCTAACTGGAACACAGAGACTGGCTCAGTGAGCACACTTTGCTCTAAAGAGTCTTAACAAATGGACAATTTAATGTTTTCCTCATGTGCCGCATTGACCTACTGTTGTCATCTCAGCACTCCCAATCTAAACACCTTCTGCTCAATTCATTTCACTGATCCGTTTCGGCGCCAAATGGGTTCGAGAGCCACATATAAACACCTTCTCAAAGCTTTTCCTCCAGTAACACGATCACTTGACCACAGTCCAAAATCCTGAAATACAGTCACTGTCACATGTGCTCTACATGGTCTGTAATTCATGTATTTGTAGATTCTCTTTCCAGGTAGGTTTCGTTACTACTGTTAAGGAATCATTTTCAGTTTTTCCCCATAGTAGCACCCGGGTCTGTGTTTTTTGTTTCCCTACGGAAAAATATTGTGTTAATCGCTACTACTCCAAATATAGTATGCACAATACTTTTATTCATTTAACAGATGCATTCCATCAAAAAAGTAGACTCAAAGCCAGGGCTCTTCCATATCCTCTACAGCTCTAGCCTTTCAACCTCAAGTCTGGAGGGGGTGGAGAGGCAGTGGCCTCAGTCATTTGTGCCCAGCTTGGCAAACAAAGCCAAGGGCCTTGTCCCCTGGGGGCCACAGAGACAGAATGCTGGGGAGTCATATAAACCCGAGCAGGTGCTAGAAACAAGCCCCCACAGAACAGTCCCTCGCCCACCCTGTAGCTCTGTGGGAAGGGGGCAAACTGATCAGACTTTGTTTTATCATCTCTTACTGGGTTGAGTCTGCTACCATTTGTTTAGCTGCCCGGTCTCCAGGATAAATAAACAAAATACAAAAAAAACACTGTACTTCAAACTCATGCACTGACTGCAAAGCACACAAGGAGAGTGTGTGTCTAAGGGGACCAGAATCAGTGGCACAGGGGTTAAAGAAAACACAAATTGCCTAAAAGCTTTAAATTCAGTTTCTCTAACATACAAAGTCAAAAGATTTTATCAACAGGTATTAAAGACACTGTAGTAAAAGGCAGCACTGAACACATTTCTTATATTAACACACGCAACTGCAAATCATGCACAAACATATATGATGTGTACAGTGCTATCATCCAGCATTATGGAATTTGAAGCTGTTGGTGCTACCATATTAAGCTGGTTTTATAAATTAAATGTATAAAGTAAAAAAATCCTATACATTTGAACATTCTAGTAAACTGCACTAGTTTGTGAACTAAAAAAATAAACAAATACAAATATTTATGTTCTTGAAAAAGTGTAGATATTCAACAGCAATTGAGTTGAGGTTAAGATAGTTTATCATAACATATTTCCCCCTCGACAAAATTTGTTGTTTTAAAACAGTTTTATGTATGTGTAACCAAAACAAACAGAAAGTTGCACTATAAACACTTTCTTGCAGAATGTATTTCAGGGTTTTCTGGGCTAAAAAATAAAAACTTCAGCACACTGCTATATTTAAAAGGTCATTGATTTTTCTTCTACTTCCTGTAATAATTTCATGTAACTTCATCATATACAGTACCATGGGGGGGGGGGGGGCAAAGAATCTGGTGCACAGACAAAGAAAGCCTTCATCACTCCTTCATAAATCTTCAAGAACAATGCAGAACTATATATTTTCCACAACAACTTGACATTAATCCACAGAGAAATGAGGGCAAAGAGCAAACCTTAGACTAATACACTTGTGCAACACGGCCACACAAAGAATAACCCTAATCAGCCAACTGCTGTGTAAGTTAAAATAAAAATACCTATAAATGCAGAAAACACATAAAAAAAAGTATTATGCTGAACTCCCAAGGAAACCACTCTTTAGAACCATCATGCTCTGCTACAAGTCAGCAAAGTCTTCATTTTGTCATCAGAAATCCGTGTAAATGTAAGGGTCTGGTTTGCTGTATTTGCATTGCAAAGCTGCAGCATGTGATTGCTAACGGCAACAGGACCAGCCGTTGTACCCTTACTCCAGTGTAGCACCAACTCTCCTTATTTGCCTGCATTTGCATTGTAAAATTTAACACAACACCACAAAGAAACCTAACCATTGTACCCTTAGTTGGGAAGTAAAACCGTCTTCTAAATGAGCAAAAAGAGACTAAGCAGGTGAAATAACTGTCATTCAGTCCTGTTGGAGTGAGTGTTATGGTGGTCAAACTGAATCCATTGTGTTCTTCTATTTATTAGGGCTTGACCCCAACACAGTGGCACCGAGGGGCCTGGGAACCGCCATCCTGCATCCACCCACTTCCCGCCTCCTGGCTCTACTCTCCCGGGGTGAATCGGCACTCACTGCCCTTCTTAAACATGCACGTAGCCGGAAGGAACTGAGGGGAGGGATCAGACGTGCGGCCGTTTAATCCTTGCCATCGAGTATGCGCAAGCAGCAAAGCTGACCCCCCCGTCGCTTCTCACAGACCCTCCTTTAACTGTGATGGAATCATATTGCATCTTTAATTTCATACAAACAGTACACAAGCTGGGCAAACAACTCAGCTGATGTGCGCGTGAGCCGAGATGAAACAATAACCAAGATGTGCGAATACCTGCAGTTGTACAACATACACATCCGGCGCACAACCACGTCTCTTACTAAAGAGAACAGCGGGACATCATTCATCCCGCAAACTATTTCCACTCACAAATTTCCAATCTAATCTTTCACTAGAAAAAGGATCATTAACCTTGTACCAGGCACATACTGAACTCTGCTCACCACAGCAAATCCACCTTGTTTTCCTGCATTTTACCATGTTCCTCCTTATCGTACTGGACTTCCCACTCCCTGAATACTTTACAATGTCACTAAAATCAAATTCTCTCAAAAAACTGCAAATGTATTGGCTGTCAGAGGTGATGTGTAAGCACTGCCATATGGAAATTATACAGCAGGAAAGTGAGAGGCTTTTAATATTAAACCAAACTCGAAGGCACAAGATGGAGCCAATCTAATCTAATCTAGAGATCAAAGAAAACATTATCTTCCTTTATCTTATGGCAGACACAAAATCGTAAGGCATTTTCGGTGTCACCTGCCCGTGAAGACACAGCCATGCGTTCAGGCATGTGTAGGCAGGATGTCGGACCTACGGCGGTCAGAACGACACCAATCCCGCAGCTCATTCTTCAATCTCAGCTGCCCATTCCTTGAAAAGAGGACCTCACATATGTAATAATGACAAAAAAAACAGAGCAGTGACGCCCCACCATGGACGTGCACGCAGGGAAACAGAATGTTGTCTTTTAAAACCGTCACTCTGCATCCCCAGAAATTTCGAAGGGGTTTCGCAGGCACGACTGCATTGCAGCACATAGATTTGCAAAGATCGTGGCGAGTTTGTTCCAAAATCCACCACGGTGGCACGTGAGGCAGCCTGAGCGTGCGGACAGCCGGTGCCACCGTGCCTTTTATCCCCAGCCCAAAACAACGATCTGTCACTTCGAGTCCTGTCACACCAAGCGCTCTGAAGCGGTTTGACACAACTGGGAAAAACACATCCGTGTCCCGAGACACACAAGAGGCCAACACACAAAGCAAACCATCGCACATGACAACAGAACGAAAAGCCAACTCAACATATATATATGGCAGCACAATCCACAACCGGCAATGTCACAACAGGTATATGTTTGCAGTAGGGCCACGGGTAGTGCTGGTGCCTCAGACTCCCAGGGCTGTGCGGTTGGATCTGGGTTCGAACCCCGTTTAACATGCAACCAGTTCGCAGGGTCGTTCTACGTCCACAAGGGTTTCCTCATACAGTCCAAAGGATGGAGTCAGCGACTCAAAACTGATCGTAGTGTATGAGAATGTAAACGTGTTTGCGTAGCACTGGCGTGTTGTTTAAGCGTGCGAATGACGAGGGAGTTCGGCACGGTGAAATCTGACAACGCTCTCGGCTAAACGTCGGGCAGCGATGCTTAAACGTCGCTTTTGGAGAAAAGTTTCTCCGACACAGACGCGTGTGAAAGCGTGCGTGCGCGTACGCGCCGTGCGAAGCTGCTAGGCGCGTCAGTGACGTGGCGGCGGCGCCTTCGTTCGGAAACGCACGCTACCCACTTGTAGCAATGGCGGCCCACGTGAGGGATGGAGGGATGAGGGATGGAGGATGAGGATGCGCACCTGATGAACAAGTGATGAGGAGCAGCGCCAGGGCCAGCTTGGTGGCGGCGCCCATGTCCCCGGGCGGGCCGGCGCGCGCACGCACACAGGATCCGGGCGCGCAGGCAGGCTGGCGTGAGCGGCAGCTCCTCAGGCGGCTGAGTCCGCAGGAGAAACACCCATGCGAAACAGTCACTTGCTGGGTGGGAAAAGTAAGAAAGAAAGAAAGAAAGAAAGAAAGGAGAAATGCTCCGCCACGGCTGTCCCGACGCTGACAGCCCGCGCGTGTGCAAACGCAGATTGGGAACGGCTACGGGCTGCTGTAGGGAGCCTGGGGCTGCCCCGTCCCTGTGTCCCGCAGCTTGTTGCTCGGCCGCTCCCCCGTTCCCGGGCGGACTCTCCGCACGCGAAAAATGTCCGTGAAAAAAGTGCAGCTGTCGCCTTCGGCTAAATGTCACTTTGCGCTCGTTTAGTGCAGCGGCAGCGGGGCGCAGCCGCAGAGCAGCCCGTGGACGTGGCTCCGTGGCGGGGACATCTCAGCGCCGTGCGTGAGCTCGAATCCCCCAGGCGATGGGCTCCGACGACTGGCCGGCACCGGGAAACCCCTGGACGCAGCCCACCGGGTCACGCGTTCGGCAGCACCGGCAACGTGTCCTCATGGGACCATTTAGTTCCCAGCGGCGCTTCCTTGGGAATGGCGAGTGTTTGAAATCCTCCGCGAAGCAGAAAGGCAACAAAACAAAGCAAATAAATCAGATCCACATTTCCGGATGCACCCGCGCTGGGGTGGCGAAATACAGCAAATGGGAGACTGGGCTAAAAAGTGCAGCACATATGGAGGAATGAGGTGGACGAGCGCTCGCAGGGAAGTGGCGATCTCGCCCGTTCGCTCACGCACGCACACTTGACCAGGCGCGGTCGTGCCGAGGCGGACAGCACACGGGATCCGAGCGCCTTCCGGCCCTTTGCGCGCCCCCGCCGCCGGTGCCGGTGCCACTGCCGTGGGAGTGTCGCTGGAGCAGAGCTCAGTACCGCTTCCCCGCCGAGCCGCGGCTGCGATGGCGCTCAAGATGGCGGCCACCGCCGATTGTTTTTCTGTTTCTGTTTTTTTTCCCTCGCGCATCTCACTCCTCCCCCCCCCCTCCCGCCTTACAAGCTGCGGCCGGAGGGCTTCGAGCCAACAACCCCGTGTGCAGCCCAGGGACAGGAGGTCCTCTAACGTTTACAGTGACACAAGGCGACACAAGGTCCACTGACATTCGGCGACAGTTCAAATCTCAGCGTGGGAATCATGTCGGAGGAGCGTTCCTCACTCATTATTATTATTATTATTATTATTATTATTATCCGTATTTTTTGCTCTTGTGTCCAGTTACTTATGCTATCTGACCTCTTTTTATAGTAGGGTTTTCTTCTTAGAAAAATACAGGGTCAGTACCTTCATCAAGGATACTACAGAAATGTAGATGGGACTTGGACCAACAACCTCAAGGTTAGGAGTTTAAAGACGCATAAGGATATTTTATCCAAATACATTACGATTGTGGTCATTACAGGAGGCAGGATAGCTGTTCGCTTTTTTGTGTTTTTTCAAATTTGCAGGCTGCTATAAAGCGAAATTGGGAACGCGTTAATAATAAATATTGATATTAAAAGATATTGATAGCAGCATGAAGGTTTATTGGTTTAGTACATTTGATCAAGATATACCAACAAGAAAGTCCAGCTATTAAAATGGGCAAATTGTTGTAAAGTCGATTATTATTTCAAGTCAAAATGTGTAATACTAACAATAATGATAATAGGAACAATAATAACTTTACAAATAATATCTTTACCATCTTTGGGTTTCTCAAGTTCCCGCAAAACATTCTTGTGTTTGTGCAATGATTTGTCCAAACTTGTCGTGCCTTATCCTCTTTACAGTAGCACAATATTCTTGTCCTGTGTGAGAACATTTTGTGGCTCTATTAATATTCCTTCATAATTCTTAGTCTTTGAGCCACATTCTACCGTGTTTTTGATTTGCCACCATTAAATATCAATTTTGTGATCTGTAAGGTATAGAGGATCTCATTTTTTTATTGTGACACCTTCACCCCATGGCCTGGTTTGTTCCGCTGCAGAAGCGTTTTATGCATTAAATTTCCAAAATGATCAAATTGTAATTTTCAAATTGCATTTCTTATATTAGTGCTGCAGAAAACAAACATGCACACAGGAAAAATCTGAGCTGCTTCGACCAAACATTCTTTTCAAGGATCGCAAAGGTTAACAGTTGGTTATCTTTGGAATGTCTCTTCAATGCCTATGCAAGTGTGAGTGGTTAGAGTGCTTTTAACCCTGTATACGAAAAGAAGAGCTCTGCTTTATTACTCTGTTTTTCACAGGGAGTTCAGGACACAGCATGGCGTGGAAGGGTGGTTTAGAAAGCAGAACTGATGCTACGAAGGTCAAGATGAGATCAAAGTTCAGCAACATTGTGCCATCTTCATCTTCACCCATAAAAGATTAACGTATGAGAGGTTGGCCCGAGTGTGTGAGCGCAACCCGCTTGTTTGCAGCTGGCAGTGGCAAGTTTGATAGCAACTCTACCCCCCCCCCTCATATTTTTAATGGTCGGTGCGCAGAACTTAAATGTATTTTTGCCAAACGGTTGAATATTTTTTCTTCTTTGTGAAACAGATGGAAAGTGGCTCTGACAGATGTTCCCTACTCTAATTTGATTTGATTTTAGAATTACTTAACATTGCTGTGTCTATCAGTTCAGAAAAGTAAATTCAAACTTTGCAGCCTTTGATCAATTGTAATTTCCATTTGAAAATAGCATAAAAGTGATATTGGCAATAAGTTGAAATTGAAATTAGCTGTTTTGAGAGAACAAAGTCTTTGGTTCTCTCACATTAAAAAAATATATATATTTGAAGGTTTATTTTAAAAGGCGGCACGATGGTGCTGCTGCCTCACAGCGCATGCGTTGCTGTGGGTTCGAATCCAGCTCAGTCTGTGTGGAGTTTGCCTGTTCTCCCCTTGTCTGTATTGGCTTTTTCCAGGTGCTGCGAGATGGCCGAGCCACCTTTGGACTGCTTTAAGTCGGCTTAAATGTAGACCTTATTGCTGTTTGTTTACTGAAAGCAATTTATTCATTTTTGTAAGTAGCAAAAGAAATTCTTGTCAGGAGAATGAGCTGCATATTCAACTTTTATACCTTTAAAGCATAGCTTATTTAATAGTTACCCATGCTCTGACATCCTTCCAAATAACAAGTATGTGTATTTTAAATAGTTAAGTGTACACTGAAAGTGACTCTCCTGTTGCAGTACAATAACTGCAGGCCATAGAACAATGTTCTTCAACCGGTACAATTATGTAACTGTTAAACATGCTGTGGCCATGCGCACGTACTGTGGTTTTAGTTATTACCGGGGCTCTATTTGTTAATTCTGCACTTTTGGATACACAGCAAGTTTTATTAAGCTTTTCTTGCAGCTCTTCAGCAAGATCATTGCTCAGAGCAACAAATAACATACATGCAGACATACGGCACACTCTTATACCGAGGCAGAAGCGATCTGAATAAGCAAAACCGAACGGGGAAACCTTCGCATTCCTCCAACTCGCATAAACAATACGAGCGCAAGATCCCTCTCAAGAAGCAGCACCGACAACCTGCATTCTGCAAGGGACACAAAAATTTAGTTGCAGGTTAAATTCCACTGATTCCTGGCATTCTACCCGCAGAGATGGCTTGGTGTGCTTATTAACTTTTAATCAAAGTTCTCAAAGTAGGGAAGATTATCGAGATGAATTTCAAAGAGAGCGTAATCTCCCCCTGGCACATGCTGAGAGGCAGGCCATGCATCTGTTGGGGCGCTTTGCCTCTCCCTGTCACTCCTCGTCCTTGAGCGAGCAAACATGTGGCTGTTGGTGATACTCATTAGCTCTTTAATAATCCTGTCACCAACATTGTTGCTCTGGGCCGCATGTCAAGTGGCAGGATGTTGACGTAATGCTGGCTCGCTGTATTGGAGCTACGCAAAGTACCGAATACGGTCCCTGTCGGTAGAAAAATATCCCGTGGTGTGTAAAATTAGGTTAAGGCTTTGCTGTTTACAACGCACAAAAACACCTTTGAGACCGTGCGCCGAGCCGAGACTTAACTGCTTACGTCGGTCCTAAATTCCTCAATCCAGCCTCTCGCTGCGATTGCTGCAGTTCCCGCCGCTCTCCTGTTTGGAAGACAGAAATATTTGATGTTATTTAACACAGTGACCGCTACCGGCATCTCAGGTGTAAACGTGTGAACGGCGCGTACCAAAGTACAGCAGATAGAATAGAATAGAATAGAATAAACCTTTATTATCCCACGAATGAGAAATTTAGGTGTTACAGAGCTCTTATGACAAAAGGAACATAAATAAGTTATAAATAAATAGTACGCGACATTTTTAATTTTGAATTTTAATTTGAAAAATAGAAATAGTAAAATTAACACTCAGCGCTACGATTACACCCTAGGAGTAATGTTGAGAGGCCTTTGACTTTTTACAATATTTCCCAGATTTTGTGGAGGATGGATTATGTATTATTTCAGCCTTCGGTCTCAATCTTGTTTCCCTTCGTCAGCTACATGCAAAAGACTTCAAGGTTGAGGTGAGTAAAAGGAAACGGTTAACCTGATCAATTTGTTTCCGAGCGCTGAACCACTATCTAGGCCATTTTTTGGCTGCTTTCTCCTTTTCGATTACACACCCGGCTTAAGCGTTGGTAAATAAAATTACCTCCTGTTGACTTTAATAGCATTAATGGCAAGGCCTTGCGGACGGCGAACGCGCCCATTTATTTGTGGGGAATCGAGTCTTTCTGCCACTTTCACTTACAGATGAAATCGACTTAATCTGTTGGAACGTCCTGCGGCACAGCGCTTCCCAGTGTCTCTTTGTGTGGCCTTCACGAGTGCACACGGGATGGGTTGCCTTCAAAATTGTTTAACGGCCTCCTCGGGATTTAATCTTTGACCTCAGAGAAGTAATATCTCCCAGTGCCTGGAAAACCGAATGCAGCTACACCTGTGTCATTCTGTGTCAAAGTTACCATGGTAAAACGCACACACGCTGCACCAGGTGCTTTCATTTTTGCACCATTTATCTGGCCACTGCCATTTTAAAGTGCCATTTCAAATGGGCCACTCTTTATAGCGCTCTTCCAAACATCCTTCCCCACGGTATTTGAGAGGATGGTTCAGAAATCATTGCGTGGCATGACAGGTACCATAAGCATTGACACACGGTTAAAAACAAAATTTGAGAAAAAAGCCAGAAGGCGACAGAGGTGTGGAAACAAAACTCCTGAGACTGGGCCGCTTGAAAAAACTCGAGTTCCTCAAATGCTGTAATGTAAAGAAAACCATGTTATTTCTTGAGGTAAAAGGTGTTAAAAATGAAACGTGTCTGCTGTTACCCTCAGAACACACTTGTTTTAGACTGATGCGGCCCCGCAGGTACCGGGCAGAATCCAGCATTCGATATCCACACGCTAAGTTCTCCATTCGCGCAGAGATCAGAGAGCCAGCGATCCTAAATTACAAACGGACACGGAAACGTGCTTGATATTCTGCCTGCTGTAAAGATAGAGGGCACTTTGGTTATATGGGGCCATTCAGCATATCTCAGTAGGCCTCTGTGCAGATCCAATGCCCCCCCCCCCCCCCAGCACTGCTCTGGCAATGTGTCCATGACAACATATTGTAAATGCAGCAGCTGTCATTAGCGCCATAAAGCTGTGTCGGCAGCAAAGGAGAGAGTCTTCGTCTGCTGTTGCTGTAGAAATCGGACAAACTTGCTCCAGAAAAAGTGCGCTAAGAGTGCGACGAGTGCATTAGCGGCAAAAGGGATGAGTGGTAACCTGGGATTACACGTGAGACCCGAGAAGGCGGTGTCGCTTGCTTCCACTTGTAATCCCCTGGTCCTGTTCACATGGATGTGGCAAACAAGATCCATTTCCCGGCCACCTCTGTGGATAAACGACTGGAATTCTGGGAAAAAATGCACGTGTTGCCATCAAGGCCGGTGCAGTGCTTTACGCGCCACCTGGGCTGATTTATATGGATCCTGTATGACCCGGCTGGCTCCATTATAAGTTCTGACTTTAGGACGCAGGAGGATCCATCATATCAGATTCCTCGCTGTACCAAGAAGCCAGACTCTTCCAGTGGGCCTCAGGATCATGTATTTCAAGCCGTGAACTCCTCCACGGTGAAAAATTAGAAGCACAAGTTCGCATATAGTTCTGAAGAATCTAAAAGACAAAATCTCAGCGTTTATCTGAAGCAAAGTTTAGTTGTCCTTTCGCTGAAAGCTTCCACGGTTATATTTTTTATTTTATTTAGGAATTTATTAAATGAGAACAGGTCCTGAAGTAGCACCGAGGTAACGTTTGCTTACCCTTTCACTTGTTGCTTCCAAGACGGCGCTCCAAGACTGACAGATGAAGCATTACATAATATTTGTGGGAAAAAAAATGAAAAAGAAAACGCCAAGGCATTTCATGCGGCGAAGGAAAACTGCCACTTCTGTCTCATACGTTAGTTATGCAATTTCTGCGGAAGTAACAAAACACAAGTCGAACAAAGATGCATATCTGAACTAGATATGGAGATCACAGTAAACGGTGCCATTCTCTAGCATGCCCCATGTTTCCTGTTCTAAAGTGAAACACAACTTGCAGTAGACCTGGTGATGTAAATGAGGCGGCTTGCACTGTTCTTTAGTATTCGTACCACATTTATGTAACAAAGGGTGTTTTGTTCAGCTTGCCTCTGTGCCACCCCTGTATATACATAGAAGCGCACTTCGCGCAGAAAGCCGGCTGAGCGGCAGGAAGAGAGGACCTTTCGCTCCACTGGAGCCCTCGCACGTCTCTCAGCCTGTAGCTAATATGTCCTGTGGGCAGAAGAGCGAGGAAACTCGGAGCCACGCGGGGAAACTGGCGCATAGCAGCTTGCCAAGTTAGCCCTGGAACAGGCAGGGAAAGGGGGGCACACGGACGCTGTTTCTCCACCGTCGCTCCACATTCGCGGCAGCTCGGTGGTGGAAAACAACCCATCTGCTCTAAACACGCTTCCTTGATGGAGTTTGAAGCAGAGTGGTCAACAAGTGCCAGCAAGCTGCCCTTCCCTCACGGACGCCACTCCGATGTGACGCGGAAGCACGGAGGTGACTGCCTTTGTTGGTAGTGCCACACACCAGACTGGGTGCCTTTGATTTATTAACAGGTTGCCCATCTGTTCAAGTCTTGCCAAAGAGAATTGAGCACAAAACTTGGTTAGAAGTAGTAGCACTGTATGGCACGGACCGCATTTGGGCCCAGCCAGACGTTAAACCACGGGTTCTGGCAGAGATCAATTTATTTATGGTCAAATAATGCAACTCAGACAATTTAACTGAATCGCATCCTTCGGCAGTCAGACAGCTACAACACTCAGACACACACGAATCTTGAGATTATGTAGAGCCTGAGCCAATAGGGAAACCTAGAAGACTGCACACGTCTGAGAGCCGAATATCATTTCAGAAAGTAATCCTTGTTTCCAAAGTCATTTTAATGTAAAATCGTACGAGCTTTAGCCGGGAATAATAATGCACGTCTGAATTTATTCAAGATACTGCTCTGTTTCCCAGGTCATAAATATGGGTTTTTAAATGAGATCGTCTTAGGTTTTGCTCAGATAGGAAAATTAATAATTAATGGGTTTTTATTTGCACTGTGCAGGGGTAAAACCTGTACCATCTTGTTGCCTTCGTGCTGAAGGGGTGTCTTGTGCAATACATCAACCTGTCAGCCTGCTGTAGGATCTGAAGAATGACAGAGTGTGATAAACACCTCACATGTCATTTCTTAATATTTTCATGGCTTTCTACGGAGGGGAAGAGAAATAAAATGGGGGGGAGTGCAGCTGTCACAATTGCTCAAAACAGAACAACAGGAAAACAGTTTACAAAGTGGGTCTGGGGCTCAGATGTGTATAAAACGTTCTCCGAGCGAGATGGGAGTTGTCTGCGTGATAGAAGGCTATGCTGGGGACTTACCTCTCGCACATCACGGGGCTGACAGCTCAAATGCCTGACAGCTCTAGGTAATGAGACGCCGCTCAAGTCATTGCCCAGAAAAAAGGCCGACAACAAAAGCTTGGGAAAGTATGCTAAAGGGAGCTGCCAAGAGCACTCATCCGCTAACAGAGGGGGCTTCTGTTCCGCCAACACCGGCTGCAAACATCCACAATCAACCTGCATTATCTGCCTCACGCATCAAACCCCGACCAACGGACGTGTCAAAGTCCAGCCCGCAGATTGTATTTCTGCTGCCGAAGACACGTTCTTTACGTTTGTTGAGGGATATTGCGAAAGCTGACCCATCCCACTGATTTAGGGTTAGCCCTGCATGCAGCAGAACCTGCCAGCATCACATGCCAAATGGGAGACGAGCCAAGATCCGGCAGCCATGCGATGCTGAGAACCAGTAGTGGCCCACACATACATTCCTACTTCCACGCGTCATTTAGTGGACCAATTCAACTGGCACGTCTGCACTACGCCTCGAATTTATCTTCATCAACACTTGGCACAAGTACACGTTTCTTTAACCTTATCGGTACATTCTCATCCGATTCAATTTACGACTTTTATTCTATAGTTTACTTTTTAAAATTATTTATTGCTCCCATCAGATGGCTTTTCTTAAAGGCATACGCACCATTTATGCGTACCTGCGGAGGAAGGTAATGCCCAATGGTTCTTCAGATGTCTCTGGGTCAGGATGAAGGGCACGCGGGCTTTCTCAATAATACAATGCAAATGGCCCAGGAATATGTGCAAAAGGCCTCAGCAAGAGAACAGTAGACATGCTTCAGCTTGCTGGAAACTTCCATCAGTGTGAGGCAGAGGCTAGAACTGTGAAATTAGAATAAACACAAATCTGACTTCCCCTTCTGTGTTGCGTGGAAATGAAAAAGCCGACCAGTTCACATGCATCGCCCTGAATTTACCTGGGCAGGGCGTGCATCTTTTTCCTCGCAAAGGAAAACCTCACTGCGCATTTATTGTGCCTGAGGACAATCTTGATTTTGTGCGTGGAACTACAAAGCGACCGTTCCTCAGGTTGCTTTCGCTGACACACGCCGCAGAAGATAAAGACAGAAGGTTAAGGTCCTCTTTTTGATGAGGTGGGCAAAACAGCGCTCTTCATTCCAGTGGTTTTACATCATCTATGGTTTGCTGTGATCACAAAGCCAAGAGCACAGGGCTTTTCATTCAGGTGGTTTCGGTTGCCTGGTGTGTTTTCTGTACAAACGCTAACACGTGTCACCTCTTGTATAATGTGATTTTAGGCTACAATAAAAAGCATTTTGAAGTAAAATTTTACACTGGAAGAAATGATTTATATCTGCAGGTAGAAAAGAGGTTTGGAAGCACAGACTTGTAAGTGAAACATTTATTGCTCGAGTGCCAAGAGGAGCCTTTCTATTGTACCCTTGACAAAAGCCCTTAATCTGACTTGTGCTGCTCAACCAAAAAAGTCTCTTTGGATAAAAGCCTCATCTAAATGATGAAATAATAATAATTGCATGTCAATAAATGTTTCTGAGCAACAATGCAAGTGTCAGTGTGTTCTTCCAAGCCTTTTATCTATTTAAGGATGTTCTTTATGAAATATGTAAACTGACCTTGGCAGGCTTAATTTGAAATGACCTTCATAAAAGAATCATCTGTACTCAGCTTGCTGGAAAAAGAGCGCAACGGGACAATACCAAAGGATTTTTGAATGTGCTGGGTTCTTGAACGTCAAAGCGCAGATCGCGGGATACAAGCGGAGAGAAAGAGATGGGTAACGCTGAAAGGTCAGAACAGAGCAGTGGTGCTGTTGGCCCACACACCTTGTGTTTACACAGCGCCAGAATTCAAGTAATATTTGTGTCAGAACACTCATCCGTGGGATGTGGTTAAGTGGTTAGAGGTCTGTGATGAAACCCCTCCGTCCTCCGTAGCCCCCATGCGTACCATATTCTCCAGGCGGTAAGTTGCTCTGGCGCTTAAGTCACACGCCCTAAAAACGCAAATACTTCACAAAAAACCAACGGATAAGTCACACTGTAGCATACGGGTAAGTCAGGCCACGCATGCATCGATATTCATAACCGTGCCTTATAGACTGACTAGAAATGGACCTTGCGGCGACGCTCAGATGGATTCGTAACTTCAGTAACGGTTTATTGAAACTTTATTAAAAAACGGTGACTGCTGCTGAGTGGTTGAAATAACAGTAGCATACAGGCCTTTAAATTGCTACTGGATAAATGTAAGCATAAAGTGCAGGCCAAACATAAATCTTTAAATATCAGATAGTGTATGCTATGAAACGCGCTGTCTCAAGTTATGAACACGCTAGTCCAAGCCCTCACCAGTGTTGCTGGAGCCATCAAAATGTTCATCTTCAGTGTCACTGTTAAACAGTTCAGCAGTTTCTGGCGGGAGGCGCATGGGCGTATACATGGTGAATTATTTGTGGAGTGTGCTGGGAAAACCAGACCATCAGCCCAAGCTCGCTGGAGGTTACCTACTCACTCTGGCATAAAATGAACACGGTAAGGAAAGTTGGGTTCTACTTTAACACATGAGCATAAATAAAAAAGCCCACCATCTCAATGTCCTGACCGTCTGGAAGGAACCCACATGAACCCAAGAAGAAAATGGAAACTCTGTGGAAACAAAACTCTGCCCAGTAAGTTCATATACATGAGAAAATATGCACGTCTATGTGGAACAAAAGGGCAACTGAAGGCAGCGGTTGCTTTTAGGGGAGCGCTCCTACTTCAGCAGTTATACCTAAGGGCTTAGGTGGGGGGTAAGTGTGGAGGTCTGTTCAACTTTGGCAGCATTTTCATCAGCACAAGGGCATCCTAAAGACAAGGTGAGCACCATTTCAGGAAATCCTTCCTTTGTTGCCTCGCTGTTGTTGTTCTTGGGGACAAGCAAACAGCAGCACATCGCATGCACTAAAATAGCTGCAGAACTGCAGGAAATCAGGAATTTCTTAAATAATGAAGACGTGTGTTGGTGCCTTGTTTTTCTTTACATAATATTTTGGAAAGCTCTTCTCAAAATATTTTTGCCATTATGATACGTTCACCACATAATAATCTCTGCCTTTCACTAAATATTTGTACAACTGTTTTTTTTCGTCTGGTCCATACAGTATAGCAGTAGTAACAATGAATCACACAGAAGGTTGATGAAACATAAATATGATAAATATGTTAGTTTTATAAATGGAACAGACACACTGCTGTAACTGGGAAACGCCAAGACTGTGCATGAGGTGTCAACCTTGGTTCCCAGACCGGATTTCTTAGGACAGATATTTCGAGTGGGCACAGTCTGGGCAGACCTGGGACAGCAAGTGACATTATTCCAAGGTTAGAGAGAAAAATTTGACTTGCAAGCAGTTTAGGGTGAAGTTCCTGTGAAATTATTGTTATGTGACATATGTGGAACATGTAATGAGAACCCAATCCTGACCGTGTTTTTTACAATTGGAGACGGTCCAGATATTGCCTCATCCTTTTGTGTTTCGAAACACGAAAGAGGCAGCAGAAAAAAGACTGTAGATTTTGCCTTCAGATATTTGGCTTCTGTGTCAGTACACTATTAGTTGATGGTCCTTTGAGGATTAAAATGATCATAAATCAGATTAGTAAATGCACAGAAATGTAGGTCTGTCAAACATGCACGGTAACCTTTCTTTCTTTTCTCCTTTCTTGAGACTCCGGTGAACTCGGCCCTTTGTTTGAACCGCTCTGTCAGTGTAAACGTGTTCTTTGCTTTTCTTCGCCAGTGCATTTTCTGGCTTGTGGGCAGCGTTGCACAGTCTGCAGGGCAAAGGAGCCACCATCTGCAGACCAACTTATTACCTCCAGCTCCTGTTTGTCAGGGATGCCATGTAACCCCCTGAGAGGCAAGAGATTTACAGATGAAGTGGGACCCACAAAAAGCCAACGCATTCTTCACATTCAGACTGCTGAAATGTGATCAGCGTGCAGATGCAGCTGTTCCCTCGCACTTGTGGCTCTGGAATTAAAAGAGTTGAGCATGTTTTCAGCCGCAGCTTCTGCGTCTCTCGCTTCTTATTTCAGCAAAAAACACCCACAAAGGGCACTTCTCATCGGTCGAGTTCTGTGCATTGCCTCGCATTAGCAATGTATGCGTTCTTATATTTTGTGCCACCTTAAACAGATGACAAACCTCTTGTTTGCAATTCCTCCCACTACTCATTTGTAAGCCTCGTAGCTCAAACTTGTAGTTTAACTTGGTCCTGATCAGCTTTCGCAGTCACATATGTACATGTTTTTCCACAAAAGAATAAAGTAGGATTTCGCAACTGTTGGTGGTTTTTTTGTAATAAGAGGAATGGTGGAGGGGTTGGCTATATTGGAACTGTGAACAAAACATCCCTTCTCCAGCCGCACCTCATAGACGATCTACATTGTGCAGAATTCTCAGAAAAACCAAAAAAGCAAATGTTTGCCTCGCTGCCTAGAAATACTTGGTAATATTTTTCCACCCTCACAATTCCAAGCTAACTGTAAACAACGTGCAACTTGGTTCGGCTGTATCGCTTTCGTTTATCTTTCATTTGCTCATTTCAAGGAAGGATTCAAATCTGGCTCCAAGGTTTCGCTGCATTAGCCCTGGAACTTAATGCCACGAGGTTGCTCTCATTTCCCAGCAAAGGCCAATTTAAAGCTGTCTCAACAGCCACACATCCAGTGACATAATTGTTGGCAGCTTAATAATTGAAGCGATTCCTCCCCTAGAATTAAGATTTGTGCTCCTGTCCCAAACACAATGCACAAACCTATGTTTTATCACTAAAAGATTTTTTTTTTCCCCACAGAGAAACCTGACACTGGCATGCAGATCAAGCCTATTGTGCGACATGTTAATTTTTTTCCATTCCTAACCGCAACGATGAAAAATGGAACCGAGGGTCCTACCACCTCCCTTTCCACCCTCTCTACTCGAGACAGGAAAGACACAGGGCCTCCTGGAGCTGAGATTTGCCTCCTACCTAATCCCATTAGGAAACTATCAGACGCAAAATCTCCTTAGGGGGCATTAGCGATGCAGGCATGGCATATGATGATGTTAGCGTGCTGCAGGAGGGGAGGGACCCTCAGCTGCTCTGTGTGGTGGTCATGGGCGGTTCAGGGACACTGGCGAGAAGGGAACGGAGGAGGACGACTGCTTGCTGCTGCCGCTGAACAATCCCTCTTTCATATTTGCCCCTTGTAACCCAGCCCTAAGGGAACAGTAGTGTTTTTTTTTTTTCAGGTGGTTTTCGGTGAACCTCACGAGGCAACGCGACTGCCTTTGGCTTTAACAGGGACGTGCCCCCCCCTCCCTCCCCTCTAATCTGCTTATGGCAGCTGACGTGCATCTGTGGTTTGGCCCGTGCAAGTGTCGACCTCTCACAATGAACTGAGAGGAAAAGCAGAGGAGCTGCTCTGTACAGAAGGTGTGCTGAGAGATGTGTGAGTTGTCTGCAAAACAGTTTGTCTGGCTGCTCAGTGGCACAGCCATTTTGTTTGTGGGTCATTTATGATATTTAAATCACACAGTCAATAATAGCTGGATGATATTACTGGTTCTTCACTGGAAAAACGTTGGATATAATGAAAATAAATTAAAACTCTGTATACCATCATATTTTTGTGCTTTGCGCTACATTCAAATTTAAATTTAAACTCTTCCCCTGCCTTAGAAATGTAATTTGCTCAAGAAAACCCTCGGTAGGGCAAATTATTATAAATCGAATATGATTTTACCATTAGTTTCCATCGTGGAAAAAAATATTTATTTTTGCCTGGCCCCAAAATAGACATGCATTGGTGCTAAAATGACACCAAGACCTATTTAAATTGACATAGTACCTTCAATAGTTAACATGTGACAACAAAAATGGAAACACAGACACCAAATAACAAGGCACGGAGCTATCCGTACCGCGTGGCTGTCCACCTGCTTGTGTTTGGGTTTGCGGTTATTACAATTCTCACAGGAAGACATACCCGTACACATAATATTGAGAGTTTATGTATTAACTGAACATTTAATGCAAAAATCAACTCACCCTCACTGAGCAAGCTGGCGTTGGTTTGATAGTTAAAATAGAGGCCGTTATTGAGTGAGATTAAAATAGGTGAAACTGGCAAACAATGGGTAATGGAGGCTGAGAATTTCACACCACAGAATCCAAATTATAACTGCAAAGATGATCTTGTGGTGGCAGTGATTTTGCGACTTTTTGAAGAAAAATCCAAATTCCGTTTTTGTAAATGCAAAGAAATGCATTGTTTGTAAATGCGAATAAATTTGTGTAAATGAAGAAAAAAATTATTAAATTAAATTTTCCATGAAGTCAAGTTCTCATAACCCAAATGGCTACATCCTGTCCATGAGCGTAGCTTAAAAATACTGTAAATGTTATTGACTAATTGATCCTGCCATCATGTGCAACATTCGTCATCTTCTCACTTTTAATGCCGCTATCGCCATGGTAACAGAACCTCTGTTCTTGCTGGTGCCATTAGAATAACTGACACTATTTAACATCAGACATGAACTGTAAACATTGTTAAACATTAACACGATGAGTTAAACATAGCCCAAAGCCTTGTACCTTTTGCATGCACTTTACTAGCATCTATTGGCTTGGTGAGCAAACGCAGGTTTTGTTCACTTTGCTACAGACCAGTAATAAGAAAATAAGCAATTTTACAAAAAAAAAAAAAAAAAAAACTTTTGGAAACAAGGAAATGTTTAAAAAGATGCTACTGTATCACATTTGGCGTTGATTTGAATCCTGCCAAGTGGTTGTGGTGCTTGCATGCTCTCCCCTGTAATTCCCAGGTGCTTCTCTCAGGTGCTCTGCCACAGTCCAAAGACATATGTTTCAGGTGTGAACGTGTGATTCAGCGTGCGCGGCTACCCTGCGATGGACCCTGACTAGCTTGGCATCCAAGATGGGTTCTCTACCACCTCACCTCTGACTTGCACATGCAGTTACTGGTAGTCAGTGTTTGTGTCTTTAAAAAATCTGTTTGAAATGTTCATAAGCCAATTAGCAAGTGTTGCTGACAGTAAGAAATAAATGAGAGCAGTCTGTGCAGTTGAATAAATTAACCGCACGCAAAAAAAAAAACCAAAAAAAAAAAGAAAAAAATGCACTACAGATTTGCTAAATTATTGCTTACCACATAAACAACCAAAACAGGTTTTCACCATAAAACAGACTACTTCGCAGACCCATTATGCATCGAAGTCGAGACGAAACGTACATTCCCGTGCATGCGCGCAACAAAGCTGGTTCGCCCGTGATTTCATTTTTTTCAGAACAATTCGATGGTTTAGTTAACTAGCAACGTCATACCTCATAACATATTTTAATATCTTTCTCTTGATTAAAAATGTGAAGAAAAAAAACAGCCGGCAGCTCCTTTGTTTTGCTATGTTAGACGCTTTCACTCATCTCTGTTTCATCCAATGTCTGATTATTGTTCTGCACCGCGGTATATAGTCGTTCCTTATGTATTTAATCTGAAAAAGGTATATTCAGATTCTTTTGCTCAAATAGTGACCCCTAAAATTTTATTTTAATCTGCTCGATAATATCAGCAACAACCGATATGAGGGGCTATTTATTCTGTGCACAGGCTTGAACTCTTTGCATCCATAAGCTGCCTTTTTGGGACTGCCAGTTCCAATGTGCATGTAACTCAACACTGATTTTGCCCCGTGGCAGAGCTGTCTTGCAACTTAGTTTTCAGGCTCGCTCCCCACGCGTTTTCCTCTGGACATTTTCCGTGGAAAAGTCTGCGGTGGATGCCGCTTTCTGCGGTGCTGGCCGAAGCTTGGTCTTCTTCACGTCACATACGACTGTTGTTCTCTTGTTGAGGCCTGCGCACCACTTGAACGAAGTGCCGGCCAACCGATCGGACTGAAGACTAGGCGGTCCGTCCAGCTACCCCTTCACACCAGTTAAAGGCTTGCGGCTTTTGGGGTTTTTCCGAGGGAGCTGAATGGCACGAAATTGATCGCAAACATGTGGGGCAGAAGACTATACTCTTACACTGAAATTCAACCCTGACATTAGAACTGCCTATTTTCTACCTTAGGGAGACAATTATCAAAGGGTTCATGGAAAGGTAAAAGTAACCGCTGGAGCCGAATCAATGAACCATAGTATAACCCACTCCAGAGCAGTTCGGTTGTGCGTTAGTGATCATCATACCGTTCTTCACCGTGCAAACAGAGCCGTATCCAGCATATTATTCATTAGCTTATATACTCATCCCAGCCAGAGGTGAAACTGTCAGCAAAGTCCTCCTGCTTTGCAGCTTTCTGTGTTTTTACACCTATGCACACATGGAACAGATTTTAACAACCCTCGTAGATGTGTCTGGATGCCTGAAAGTACTCAAGCAGGCAGTAGCACCATTTTTAACAACCTCAGGTGTGAAGCAGTGAAGCGTCCTGCTGCAGTCTCTGCTGTCAGTCACATGGGGGGAGCCTTATGGCGCAGATGTCACACTCGCATGAGGTAACTGGAGCTGAACCCCAGGCATGGCTGGTTGCTGCTTCCTTGCTTGCCACCAACCACTAAACACTGCCTCTCCCCCTGTTGGGGCTCCTGCCACACTGGAAGCTGAACTTCACAAGCTGTATTTTTCTGAAGTTTTAATCTTGGATCACCACCTTAAGCAATGAGCATGTGATGATCATCCTTCCTTCCTTTCTTCCTTTCTTCCTTCCATTCGTCCAAAACCAAACTGACTTAAGCAAAGGTGGGAGGAACGACCTTCTCAGGGCTACAATCTTATTTGATAACAGACCTATATTTTCCAAGATTTTTACACTTTCACTGCAGATGAAATGTTTTACACTGGCGTTTCAGTTCCAGCTGGACCTGATGGGATGTGCGCCAAAAACCAAGAGATTCGCTGTGGGTCAAGAACCTTTTACTAGTGTCGGGATGACTGGAAAAATTTACTGCAAAAAGTAGGGGAACTAAAAAAAGACATTTTTAACCGAGAAAGGTTTAACATGACAGCCACTAAATATCTGGTTAGACTCAAATGCTACTGTGGTCATACCTGTGGTGGCCTGCTGTGAACCATTGCAAAACACTAGATATTTTTCCAAAAAAATTGACTTTTAACATGAAAATAATGTTTGTTTAATTTAATTTGGCCAAAGAATATAAATGAAGAAAATTCAAAAAGTGTGTAATGGGAATATCTTCATGTTAGCCTTGATTCCAGGCTTTCTGCATGTAGATCAGCAAATTTGCCAACATGGGCCTGTCTGAAACTTTTTTGAGTGCTACATGTACTGTAGACTGCTTCAGTTTTTGGTTCTGGGAACAACTCAAAAACTCAAAATTTGAATTTATGGCCATGGTAAAAAAAAATCACAGAACGCTTGCAGTAAACTGTCATTGAAAACCAGACAGTCTGCTCTCAGCGAGCAAGATCACTGCTTCACCAAACAATAAAGAAAAATATCGATTTTTGTCATTGCTTGGCCGTTTGCAGATACAACCAGGCTACTAGAATGTGTTTGACAACAATAATCCTCAGAACATTAGCCCAAGAGTACAGCGGCAACAGCAACTACATGGATGGTATGACCAAAAGTGGCTGGAAAATTAATGAGACAACGCATTACTGTACAGTCTTTCCGCACCATCAGGTGTTGGGCTGGTACATGCATTTATATTCTATTACCATAAATTAAGGGGGACCGATTTAAAAAAAAATGCTCAAAACCTGTTAGATGATCATTTGTAATTTCAGAAATGTAATTATCAGAATGCAGACTCCAGCATGTAACTGAAAATGGGCTAATTTTTCCTCCGCATCCTAACCAACTTGATACTTCACAACGCTTACGGTGCAGGAAGTGCTAGACACAGTCAGCTCCTGAATGAATGAATACAAAATGAAACTTTCTGGGTCCCGGAGGGAAATTTAAGGCGGGTGCAGCAGCATTCGATATGCCACATACGTACCCATATGTGACAGGCATACATGCGTAGAATGATGGAACAGTTGATAAATACGTTAATAAATGAATGGATGTGCGATCATATTTATGAACAAAAGAGGGCAGGGTGATGGAGGGATGTGACACAGACTGAGTTCAGCAACACTCAAGTCTCATAGAGGTCACCACCCTGGCAGCGTGAGGCCTCACTGTGGAGCCTGATGGCTGCTGGTAGAGATGACCCCCAGCAGTGCTTCTTGAAACACCACAACTGGCCCACCTGTTGCTGAAGGTGCTCCTCCATTTAGCCAGAGCAGATGCAGAAGATGGGCATCTTCCACAAAGGCCTGGAGACTGTCTAGCACCCGTTTCTGTGCCACTTTCTCATTTAACTTATTAAATATGGAGAACCTGCTGCCCCAGCATTCCGCTTGTGAAGAAGATTGCATCTATTACAACCAACTGGTAGATGCAAACAGTTAGCTACAAACTACATCTAAAGGCTTGATGCAGCGCTGTCTTTTCTCACAAAGGGTCTCAGTGCTGCATGTCCACTCCAGTCTGAAAAACACAAATATATAAATAAATCTATAAATATATATAGTACAGTATATTACTCAGGATACTCCACTATGATCACTGTAAATATTAAGTATCTCTTCCCCTCTCTTCTGTGCGCACACCCTGCCGATCATTATCATTTACTTTTGCTATGGCAGCGGTCTATAATCAATGGCTTTTTAAATTCAAATTCTGTTGACTCTGATCTGGCTGCCGTCCTTCTGTACTCTATAATCAAGTATCATGCATCACCACCACGAGCTGTCTTTATAAGTTTCAAATTCTAATAAAAGTGAGCACCCCGTGAACCGTCAGTTTGTTTGCACTGTACACTTTTTTTTCTTTTTTTTTTTACTTTTTTAACTTTTAAAAAAATTTTTGCAACTGCTGGAATGTACATCCGTGGCCATTTTCGCTCATTTTTTCGAATGACTTATTTGTTGTTTTTTGCGTTGCGTGCCGACATATGGCATCTCGTGAATACGTTTTTTGCGGATATTAAAAGTCCGACTTGCACGTAAGAACAGTTGTTTTGTTTGGGAGTTAAGATGTCGTCGGAGCACTGAAACAGCAAGGAACGCCCCGAAAACTGGTGATCTTTTGCAGACCCTAACATAACATAGGCTGCTTTGTTGACGTATATTCCACATGGCCAGGTTTTTTCAGTTGTTATGTATTTATTCTTTTCTTATCAATTTAGCTGTTCATTACTGTGCCCTCTGCCATTTCGCAGCTTCTGATCGCTCTGCTGAGACACAGCTTTAAAATCATGCCGCAGCAGTCACTTGCAAATCTCGACCTTTCCATGGCAGACCCACCCACCCACTCGGTGCAAAACATAAATCTTTGCAGAAACCGATAACCGTCTCTTTATGTGACTGCTGGATCACCCAGTCCCACTGCTTCCATGTTTGAGTTGCACTTTTGTATGTTTTTCTTCCAAGTTCAGAAGAAATCAGGCGGAATGGTGTGTTCTGTTCCAGCATCACTGCTATGCTACATCCTTAGCTGAAATTTGCGCGAAAAAACAACTCCCTGCCTGCTGAGACTCCTGGAGCTTCAGCAAGAAGCAGGTTAAGTAGTTCTGTTTTTGCAAACACAGATATGAGTGCAACAGTGTCATAACAGGGCTGAGACCTGGGAGCAGAAGATACTTCTATTCATCCTGTGTGCTGCTACTGCACTGGAGGCACAGGTCCAGACCTCTCCTCCCCATGTGAACGAGAGGCCTGCACCTCATCCATGCACTGATCTGAGATCAGTGTTTACAGAGTACACTTCCAGCTAATGCTAAGCAGGAATATTTCCCGTTTTTCTGAAATTTGGTCAAAACGTGCTTTTTGGGGGCCTTGCTATGGTAACTTGACTACTTATATCTGAGTCAACTCCCACGTCTGCTAATGTGGAAAACCCAGCACTTTCATGCACTTCTTCTGGATGCCCAAAGCTGTCCGGGTTGGTTTTCTCCTCTGGACCTTAATCCGCAGCAGGACTCAGTAATGGAGAGTCCTCCATTTTAGGACTTCTCTAGTAGGAACAGCGATTGAACTGTAAATAGTTGCCATTTTCATATTAGAGTTGTGCCCACCATTGAGGGGAATGTGTGGGTACTGGTGTAGGCAGCAGGCTGGACTGGGGATACTTACCCAGTTAGAGGAAGGGGATGTTCCCATGCTGACAGAAAGCAATATTTCCAGTTATTCTTCTTGCCTGTAACCTCTGGCTACCATCATGTTTTAATAAATCTTCATTATGAGGAGCATTTGGTATCTTCTTACACCCATTGGCGGCCACATTTGTTGTTTTGTCTCAATATTTTACTTATTAAATTAAGAAATTTTCATCAATGTCTTACTGTAATAACATCCATATTTTGGATGATTTGGTCATGGCTGAGGTTGAAGCAAGTTGAGCAATTGTTACTGTTAGACACTTTTAATCCACCCAGTAGAAATTCTGATGTTTCCATGATGTTATCATAAAGGAATGCAGTTATTGCACTGGGAGTGAAAGTTTTAAGTTTTAACCGTCAAGGTACTGACTGGTCCCAAAGCCTTTCTCTGTGTTTCTCAGACAGTTCTGCAGTTTTGTGGATTTCTGACTGTCACGGAGAGGGGAGTGAGTCGAGGGATTCAGAGCTCAACAAGTTCTGGTCAGTGTTCCCATTTATCAGCACAAGAAAAAAACTAAATATGCTTCAAAAACCAAACCCGGCAAAAACCCATTTACTGTTTTGATTGATAATTTGATGCTGTGTAAATATTTGCACTTTGACGACAAGGATGCCAGCGATCATATCCAGTGGAAATAAACTTGGAAGGGGACCAAAATGCAATGCTACATACTGAATTTATTAAAAAAAAAAAAAAAAAAAAAGCAGTTTATTACTGAGGTATTTCCTGATGCACGCACCCTAACAATTCAAGCCTTGGCGGAGCATGAGAGCTGATTTTGTAAACGCTGTTAAAGCAATAAAATTACCATCACTGTTATAGGTTAAGAGCTGCTTCCCCCTCACTTAAACTGTGTGAATAATTCCGCTACAACGTGATTCCGGAAAATCTAACGCAATACTGTAAACTCCTTGCGTTACAGTTTACGAAAAGCAACTTGGCAGATAAATCTTGCGTTTTCCGTTTGAGGAGATAGAACATCCAGAGGGCTTTTGCCCCGGGTAGAGCAGCGTTTGTCCACAGGTGACTGGGTTATGTCAATATCTGGGCAATTTTGAAATAAAAAAACCCACAGGGTCATTGGTCACTTGAAGTCAGAAACAATTTTTGAAGCAGGACAACGGCTGGAATAAAAAGCTACAGCCAGCTAGGATTTGGCAGTCTAATATCTTTTCGAACATGCACATGTACTGCTTATTCATAATAGAATCATAAAAACGAACAAACAGCAGCAAAGTTAAAATTCACTTTTTAGAGTTGGTTACATTTGACCCCGTTGGCAAGACAATAAGTTCTCGTTTCTTAATTTGGCTCCTAATTTTTTTTTTACTTAATGTGGCGGAGAATGCTACTGCAAGCGATGGCCGACGGATCCGTAAAGTTGAAAAACCAGGCAGTTTGAGGAAGCTGATAAATGCAGAACTGTCACAGCAGACCCTTATTTATAAATGATATGATCTGAAGGCCCGGTGTTCATGGTTCTCCTTCCTGAGAAGATTTTCCCTCACCGAAGTCGCCCGACAGTCAACCACGTCGCAGGGTTGTCAGACGCGACGTATGAGCGACAAGGCTGAGCAGGAAACCTTAGGAGGACGGCATCCGCTGCCTCCAGAATGGGGTCAGGAATGTCAGGTTAGTGACTTCTGTGTATGTGCAGAACCTCCAGGGCCCAGGCGGCAAGCTCAGATTATTTCTACCGAGGAGGCATGTGAGCGGTCTTCAAAGATTCTTCCGCAACTTTATTAGTTACCCCGCTTCGGTATGGCATGGTCTTCCCACAAAATACTCATGACTCAGATTCTTGACTTTATGAGTCTGTATGAGGGCTGTATCGAATTCGCTTCAACGAGACGGTCATATGGGTCCTACTTTAAACCTTACAGCGTCATGAAATAATTCAGAAGCTAGGTCATCATTGCTGGAAAACTGAACGTAACTCAATGCAAATGCTGGGCGGCCACAACTTTAGCGATGGTTTACGATGAGGCATTGGGTGCGCCTGTCGCTCGGCAGCGATTTGGGCAGCAAACGCACGCCCAAGCTGTGATTACAGCTGATAAATATTTCAGGATGTCAACTTCCCCGGAGCAAAAAGATACTCAAGAAAAACAGAGTGCAGCTGAGACAAAAATAAAGCAAAAAAGGACGTAACTCTTTTTATCTCTCCCTGGGGTTTCTCGCCGAGTACATTGGGGAAAGGCAGTTCTTCGCAGGGATTTGTGAGGTGATTTTTATACCTACACAGACTAAAGTGGCACGGCGGCACGGTGGGTAACATCACAGTGTCTCAGCTGTGGCTTCAGATATGGCCTTTGATCCCCGCTCGGTTTAAATGTTCTCGCCTCACCTGTGTGGCTCTCCTCCCTAAGACGTGTTGGCAAGAAGGCAAAGGTAAACTATAGCTGTACCAACTTTGGAAACCATTTGACTGACATCGATCCGACGGTTTTCACCCTTGGAAACTACAGTGGGTCAAATTATTGTGTCATCATTTTTTAAAATAGAACTTATTACACATTTGTGGAGAAAGGCTGGGCTGTTTTGCTCAACTGAAAAAGTTTGCCTTGTGGATTTGTGCTGGAATGCTGAAATATGGATGGGGCAAAGGCAGAACAAGACTGACCTAAGCAAACCTCCGCTGCAGGGATGCAAAAATGGCGTCAGGCGCACGAAAGCACTTTTTCGGGCGCGAGAAGAGGAGGCCGAGTGGAACGAGCCATCGGCCGCATATAACTGGCCAAAGAGCTGTGTGACAGAGCGGTGGCCGCCAGTGTCACAAATGCAAATGCATGCCGCTGGGCAAAGGGAAAGAAATCTGTGCGTATTTAAATTGCAAAGCATACAAGACCAACTTTCCTTTGCTATTTGGAATTGGCTGCTCTTACATAAAACCTTCTTGCTTAATTCAGCAATTCCATCAGGCTTATATAACTTGCAACCGCACGCAGTTTTCCAATTATTTAGCAGAATGGGACTGATACCTGGACACTTCAATGAAGCCAGTCCTCGGACTCGACTCGAACCTGCACTGTTTTGGTCCCCCCCCCCCCCAGCACCTGGCTCTCTCTTCCTTGCTCGGTGTTTCTTTCTATCTCTGTCTCCTTATTCTGCCTACTGTTTGCAATCTTTTTGTGGATCTGCTCGCTGTCAGGCTTCCTTTTCACCTCTGCACATCCTCATTATGAGGCTTATGCAAGATGTAAGGAAATATCATCTATCGCTAAGTGACGGCAAGCAGTACGGACGAATCTGCGATTTCTAAGAAAAATGTAAGACAAACAAGGCGCTCTTCAAGCGCGTGCATGCACGATTTCAGCTTCCATCCAAAAACAAGTAAATTATAGACATAATAGGGGTTACATAAAATTCACCACAATTTATTATGCAGCTTTTTGTAACACAAGTTGCAAACTACCATCTCCACTCTTACTGCCATTCTCACCAAGACAGTAATTTTACTAGTGTCGTAAAAGCTTTCAATATTTACCCTGCGGCGGAAAATTCATTTGTAGTTGGTTAACATTTTCTGTACTCAATGATAATAATAGCTAATAATCAGGTATTGTTAACAGCATTAAGTCTGAAGCACCAAGGCCTTTATGGTCAGTACTCTGCGGAGAAGTACTGTTTTAGTGATAATTCCTAATGCTAACATGGAAATGTTATATTCAGCTGAAAATGTTAAAAATTCTGTGATGGTAACAGAGTGCATAAAGTAAGCTCGGTGGTGCTGGCGCCCACAGCTCCTGGGCTGGGTTGTCGGTTTGAGCCCGCCCTTCATGAGAAGTTCTCGTTCGGTTTCCTCCAGCTGCTATGGTTTCCAGTTCACAAGCAAGTTGTTTACTGTGAGCTTTGTGCCACTTTCTAGAACAGCATCTGCTAAATGAAAAAATGTAAATGTAACTGTGCTGGTGTATCCAAAACCCCCACTGTGGCTCCCTGGCCTCTTTATTAGGTACACCTATGAAGTAATGAGAAGGAGCTTCTGCCACCAGGATCACACGAATCCAGCTATCTGGTGCTGGATGGGGTTTTTGGTTCAAGCTGTAGATTTTTTGACGGCACATTCAGTACGCTAACATCATCCTCCATTTCATCAAGAAGACGCTCCATTGGCAATTTTTCATGGACTCACGATGTGAGAAATTCCCACCAAAGGAGATTAAACCGCATATTCCAATCCGCTGCCCGGACTCTACCATCAAATTTTTTGGAAATCTATTTAAATCCAAATATCACCACAGTTTACACTGACACACTGGGATTTGTATTCTCTGAGTTCGGTAGGGGAGGCTGAGCGTGAAGTATTGCCGTTGCAAAGTTGTGATTTGCAAACAAAATGTGACTGTGTGCAACTAAATTGATGCAGTTTATCACAGCAGACACCCCTGATCCATCACACCAATCCCAGCAGCCCTATGGTCTTCAACGCTGCAAGAACATCTCTCATTCCTGTGGATCCTTCCTATGGAGCTCTGGGAGAGGAAAACACTTTGTTTACGCGTGTCAGCTGACGGAGGGCAGTGGCGTAAACAAATATAAGGTCAGATAAGCAAGGTAAAAGATGAGGCTCGTGATGAAACTTGGGTTCTGGCCCAGTCACGGCTCTCCGAGAAGACTCACTTAGGACGCACCGTGCATGTTCACCGTTATTTATTACCCTCTCGTGGGAAGCGCCCTGCACGTACCGCTCTGAACGCTTGTCTACGGTTAATGCATCAGATACCGTGGTACCATTAAATCATAGATATTTTCCTTTTATCTATCGCCCACCGAAGCAGTAAACAGAGCTCCTCAGAAAAGTGTGACGCAGATTTTGGTTCGCCTGACCTTTCTTGACCCGTGAAGCCGATCGCATTAATTTCACAGTCAGGACCCCCCCGTTTCTGTGTCTTGGAGGGGACGGGAAGGCGACTTAGGGTTCAAATGCCCTCCACTTTCCTGTGTCCGCTGCGCAGTGGCCCACCTTGTTTTTCAGGCCTGGCTGCTCTTACAGGAAGTACTTTGGAACGGAAGATGGCGGGTTGATATGCGGCGCCACCAGCGCTGATCGCACCGTCGCTGGACACGGTCCATTTCCCTCACCCTTCCCAGCCGTCACAAGCTCGCAGGGCCACTGGAAACAACACAAAACATTCCCGTAAAAGCTGGAGGAACCAGTCGCCAATGTGTGGGATGAGAAAACGGGGTGATCTAGTGGTCGCATGCTTTTTTTTCCCAGGCACGTCAGGAAAGGGCTGCCATCTGTTGTGTGCCTCGCCAGAATTGTTTTGTCTGCAGACCATCCTCAGTGGCAGGTTGTTCTGCATGCTGCCACCGTCGCAGCCAGGGTGGCCAGGCTCCTTATCCTGCAGGAGAGCCAGTCCTACAAGACACTCGCCCCTTGCCAAGGACAGCCTGTCAGCCCTCCCTCCTTCTCACCCTCTCCCTGCCGCCCTCCCCGCCACAGCTCTGCGCTGCCGCCTGGGCTGCCAGCTGGGGTCCCAGCCAGCACCCGCCTCCATCTTTGCATCCATCTCCATGGTAAAGCATCACATGCACACATGTCTTACTGTAGGGAGAGAATGTTTCTCCTATTTTTTTCCTCACGTTCGGACGTGAGTGCAGCGGAGCGCTACGAGTTCTGAAAAATCTGACGAAACACCAGCACCTCAAACTAAGTCAGAGGTTCCTAAATCTCGATTAATCTCTGTCGAGCTTCCGCACAATGCCCATACGGGCACAACATGGTATAAACAGATAATGTTCGTTGTCTGTGCGACAAAACAGGGAGAAACTCCGGCTTTGAAGAGCGCCGAGGAATGAAGCCGGCGACAACGTAAAGTCCTGTGGCATCGCTTGGGGTGGGGGTTGCGTGCCGGGCACCTCGCTGTCCAAAGCAACAGTGGCAGGGAGGACAGGGCCGTCTGTTCCTGGAGCTCACAGATTCCAGGCCTCACTCGATGTCTTGCCATGCAGACATCGGGAGGGAGGGGGGCATCGAAGACATCGACCCCCTCCCGCCATCTGTTCCCTGTGATTTTTAATGAAAGGAGCTCGGTCTACAGTCCGGCTCTGACTAAGACGCTAAGATGTGTCGTCGCGAGTCAAGTGCTGCCACGTTCGCGGCGCGCAGTGCAGGTTCAATGGGCACGGTGCCTGCACGGGTAATTCTTATTATGAAATTGCCTCACCTGGTGAACAGCACGACTGTTCAGCAAGGTAAGGACATTGCTTTGGAAATTCAAATTAAGTGCAGCTTTCAGAGCGTCATTTTTTCAATACTCAAGGACTGACTAAACCAGTTCACTTTGGAAGAAGTAGCTTTGTGCGAATCACTGTGTTACGACAAGCTATGAGGACCAATGGAACCATAGCGGTTAATAAATTGGGTCCGTATCTACCCATCCATCTTGCCTCCAGCTGAGCTGGAACACATGTCCTGGGACTGTGGGAGGAAACCCGCAAGAACAAGCAAAGTCGACACAAACCTACACCCAAACAGCGCAGATGCTGTAAGGCAGCAGCGCTACCCACTCCCCCACTGTGCCGCCCGCTTGTGACCACAAAAGCAGCAAATACCCTTTTGTGCAGACACCTGGGCTGTGTCAGTATTCAGGTGTTATTATTAGTTGAAGGTGGGACCTTTCAAATTATGAAATATTGCAAATAAAAGAGTGCACCAAAGTGTATTTGGAGCAACACCAGAAATCTGTTGTCTTTCCTCCTGAAACACTGACTTAATTTCACTCAGGTAAAATTTCAACAAATAGAAACGTAGACTTTGAAGGGTCTCGGCTTGTTAATAGTCACGTGGTTGTCCTCTAAATCTGTGTCTGCCTTTCAATGCCCAGGTTGGCCTGCATGTGGTAGAGAACACCTTTGCAGGTAAATGTTTAAGTGCTGAGCAACCCTGAAACTGCCATATTGTTCCGCTGGGGGGTCGAATAGACAATGGAGGCGGACGGAAGTCAACTCATGCCAAAAACAAAGGTAAAAAGGGATACGATTCTTTGCAGAAGACTGATGACAGAACCTCAAATCAGATATGAGGGGATCACATGCTCATGGTACCCTCAGATGTTCTCATTGTTCTTATGGCCCCGCAGTCACAAAGATGCTACCAAAAGATTTGTGGTTTCTGCATTACTGACATCTCTCATGGTCTCTATCGCCGATGTTTCTCCTCTTCCTGCTCTGACGGGTGCCCACCAATAACCATCCAAAGCCATCATGTGCTTGTGAGCCCATCTCTTCATCTCCACCGATCCCTTGCAAACAAGCACAATAGCTGCAGCCGGTGTGTGAGATGTTTCTTCCCAAACCCTCGGTAAGATGTTAAGTTTCACAGATTTTGCCTGAGAGCATCAAGTCCAGCAGGCTCAGTGCAGACCATAACTTTGGTTGCTTCAGCAACACTTGTTTTCCTTGTGCATAGAGTCATTCCCTGGCATACAGTGTATTAAATTCCATTTGCATTAATGCATTAATGGAATATTCTTAAGTATTATTTTGGCCAATAATATCCATTAAACAAATGGGGTTTAAAATGTAAAAATAAAATAGAATTTTTGTCAGATAAATTGTTGCACATCCTATTTGTCACTGGAGAACCAGAGAATGCACTAAGGGTCCAATCCTTTTGTTGTAATTTTGCCTTTTTTTTCAGTGTTTTAACATAAGAATCTTATTCGTAACAATGTCAGGCAAAGGGGGAGAGAGTGAAGGAGTAAAAGTGTGAGAGAGATCCCCAGAGCAACCAGTTTTGTCCCAAAATAGAAGTCTGACCTACTATGCAGAACACTGCTCCACACTTCGGGAAATAAATCACAGCCCCTCAGTGTTTCACGTAAATACACCTTCCACCCCACACAGGTCTGCTGAATGCGAGCACTGTGTCAGTGAGATCTTTGGTGAACCTATATGAGTTACACCAGCGAGTGTGGTGTGGTCCAGTGCAAGGATCCAATGCAATGTCTGTTGTGCAACTTTTGCGTCGAAGGCTTGGTTTTTCTTGCCTGTGTGACCAGGGGTCCAAATGGTGTGTGACAGTGTGACAAGCGTCCCAGCGGAGAGATGGGGGAAGGAGCAAGAAGCTCATGTTCTTAGTATGTCTCTGCCACACTACTGTATATATCACAAGTTTTAAAAAATATTCCATGGCAGAAAGCATAACACAGAAATAAGTGCCATGGTGCCATAAATAAATGTTAAATAAATCTGAACTGGAACAGCAAATGAAATCAAAATGAAATGCCCGCTCTTTTTTCCAAAAGGTAATAGAAGAAAGACAATGTGGCCCAAACAATGCAAATAAGCAAGCAACTAAAATAATAAATAAATAAATAAATAAATGAATAAATAAATAAAAATATTGTTTATAAGTTGCATGAATCAGATTTTTCCTCCTGATGATAAAAATGCTCCAGTGTTAAACCTACTTTGAATGTGAAATGGGAAGAAACTGGCATCCCTCAGGCTTAAACTGTTAACAGACGTCTGGGCAGTGATGTCTAACATGCTGCCACATGTAAGAATTCACATTTGCGGATCCAGAAGGACAAAATGGTAGAGGACGGACATTTTCGCAGCCTTTCCCGCCACAAAATCCACATCTTGCCTTTTAGTTTGTTTTATTTTGCTCGTTGACTTAAAGAAGGACACGCACGCGCTGCGCTGTCAAGAGGCCGCTCGGGGACGTGCCAGCCATCCGAATAAAGCTATAAAACAATAAGAAGATATTACGTGTCTGTTTCGAAAAAGAGCACAGAGACCGATAATAAATTATACATGCAAAGCGATGCTTTTGAAGGTTTGCTGAGCCCTTGATTTCAGTTGGACAGAAGAGATGGAGCAGCAGTTTAGAACATGACCAAATGTCTCTTCACAACTGGCACTGCTCACTGGCACTCAACTTGGGAACAGAAGACGCTGTCATCTAGCATATATAATAATGCGAAAATGAATACGCGTGTTTGATGTATATGGCAGTAACAACACTACACAGGCGGTGTTCTTGCTCTCATCTATCTGGGTGTCACTTGGCTCCTCAAATCACTGCCTTTTAGAAGAAGGCCTGTGATCCAGAAGGTGTGGCCTCCTACCACTTGGGGGCAGCAAGGGCAGCAGGGAGTGTGTTAGTTAGGGTCTCTGTCTCACACTCAACGGGGTCGGGTTCGAATCTCCCACCTCTGCTGTTCGAATCCTCAAGCGAGACGTTTACCTGCGTTTGTTCCATCGAAAGGCATCCACCTGTGCAAGCAAGTCATTTTAAGGAGGAAAATAATGAATTAAAAATTAATTCTGCTTGCTTTTGTAAATATCCAGCTTTAATAAGAAAGATACAAAACTCAAAACCTGACAAGGATGCTGTATGTAACCATATCTGCAAGGGAACTAAAGCTACAGCATTGCTGGGGAAAACGCAGGTAATGCGGTGTTCAAGATAAACCGATGCCCAAAACTGAGTGACATGTAGGAAGGGGGCAGTACTTGTGTGCCGTACTCTAAATATATTTCATCTCCTCACAGTTTGCGTTGAGAAGTTTCTCGCTTCAGCACCGAAGGTTTCGAACGGTGCGGGTGAAACGCGAGGCCTCGGACAGCCACATCTCTTCTGGTCCGTGCGAATGTCGTGTCTCCGGCAAGGGCGGGCCGAGCCGAATGTGCCGTCGCCGCACGCCCCGACGTCCCCTCGGCAGGACTGCGTGTGCAGTTCTCTGAACAAGTCAAAACAAAGCAGCAGTCCAGCACAACATCATTATTTCTTCCAACCAGGGACTGTATGCACAAATTAAATTCATAAATTGGGTTGTAAAAAATTCATTAGGCTGTGGTTTTCTTCCCAACAAGTGCTTGGCCTTGTCTCCCTCAAAGTGGAGGTTGTTGGTTTTTCAAAGGGTTGTCCCCTAAAACTGAAATATTCAAGGTGTCGCGGTGGGGCATCTGGATGAAGGGTGGGGGAAATTCATTTGTGTGCATGAAGCAGTGGACATCTTCATCTGTCTAGACAAGATTTCTCAACCTTCAGCTGAAGGCGACAAGTAAAAAAAAAAAAAAAAAAAAAAAAAAAAAAGGAGACCTCGCAGCAGTGGAGAGAAATTCAGCAAAACACATTCGCGTACCTAAGAGGACAACAACACTTGGTGGTGCAGGACAGATGTTTGGCAGTCTGCTCTGATCATACGTTCATATTTCCAGCGAAAAAGCCTCGCTGAATAAACCTCTCTGAAGGCAGGTTGAAAACCAACAAGCAGACATTGATCCCTGATCCTTGCCAAATCATTTACACCCTAAATTATGATGTTTAACCTCGAAAATACCCCGGTGGGAACTGATATAACCGGTTTACTGAAACTTTTGACAAAATCCGCTCGCACGGATGCAAAGTTTTCATGTCGTGCTGTGAAAACATTTAGATGTTCATACGAACTACACAGGTTCGGGCCCAAACATGCTGATGGTGGACTGGTTCTAAAAACAGCTAAAGACTCCATGGACCAAAGAGGATGGAAAATGCATGTCTCCACGTAAAATCTGCGAAAAGCTCATGGAGTTACTTAGTTCACAAGTGTGTTCTGCTGAGTGTCACATACTAATTTTCAGCACTCGCTGTTCTTTGCTTTTTTAGGCCTCATTGCTTAAACATCAGAAATTCCTGCAAAATGGTCCAGATACATAGAATAACCTCTTTTTCATGACCCAGATTTGGGCTGTGATAGCGGGAGATGGAAAACTGCAGACGACAAATAAAGCAATTATTTCTGAAACCCCAGCCGTGTATTATTCTCGCTATTAGTCGCACCGTTTACTTTAAACTTTTAAAAAACGAAAATGTGGCCATTTCACATAAAGACAGCTGGAACATGTAGGCCAGAGCTGTCTGTTATGGTCACCTGGGGATGTGTAGGAACATTTTCCTACTTCTGACCTGTGCAGGACAAACACAGAACTGGGATTTTATCCATTCCTCTGCTCTACTTACATTCTTTCCGCATGCTCGTTGAACAGCTTGGTGAAGGGTGAATGCAAGTGTCAGAGGTGATGGTTAAAGTGGCAAAATACAATGGGTGGCCAAAAGTGTGTGGACACCTGAGCATCACACCCCTATGAGTTTGCTGAACATCCCATTCCAAACCCATGAGCATTAAGATAGAGTTTTTCCCCCTTTGCAGCTATAACAGCCTCCACTCTTCTGGGAAGACTTTCCACCAAATTTTGGTGCGCGCCTGTGGGAATTTGTGCCTGCTCAGCCACAAGAACATAAGTGAGGTCAGGCAAAAAGGCCAGGCTCACGGTCGACGTTCCAGTTCATACCAAAGGTGTTCATGTATTAGTCAGAAATTCTCCAGCATGAATTGATAAACTGTAAATCCAAAGAGGGGGACATACAGTAGGTAGCACAGCGGCACACACTTTGACTTTTAATCTGAGGGTCCCTGGTTTGAATCCCGCTTGTTGCTTTATACCCCAATTTACTCTCGTAAGAATGCCTTTCCGCATAAACGGCAATGTTATTCCAAAACTGCGTATGTACATTAGTGAGTCACCTTGGACAAAGCTGGCAGCTAAATATAGGTTGATCATAAATAAATTCTATAAACTGTTACAGGTGGACATGTGGTAGTAAAAAGCTGTTTTTCAATGTGAAATGAAAACAGAAATGGAAAAGAATAAATTAGCTAATTACATTAAGGTACTCATCTATCAGTGATCCTTGTCTTGGTCAGGGTTGTGGTGGTCAGGAGCCTATCCTGGAGTCACTGTCAGGCTTTGAAACTATTGCTTGGATGGGATATCATCCCACATCATGCGGTATGGGGTAACTACACACATTTACACACTACAGGCAATGCACAGCAACCAACTAACCTGATACGAATGTCTCTGGACTGTGGGAGGAAACCAGAGCACCCAGAGGAAGCCCACACAGACACAAGAGGAACATGCAAACTCAGATTGGCCCCCGGGCAATACAGGAGCTGTGAGGCAGCAGTGCTTCCAACTCCATCGCTGTGGCAGCAGTGTTAAGGTAGTATAGTATTTTACTGGAGTTTAACAAACCAGAGTTTGGCAAAAAGAAACATTTAGGGTGACATCCTGGTCATTATACACCCGTTCATCACACATAAACTTTTGCCGAGACCCATGTTTGCTCAGCACAACCCCCCATCACCTACATCTCTAACTCTCTTCTGTGTAAAGATATAAATACTTCAAGAGGGTTGCTTGTAACTTCTTTGGTTCATAATTCCAAAGGCACTTTTTCCCTTTATCACAATTTATAAAAGCTTAATAACAGAAACATCCATAGATGAAAAATGTAGCCATTGCTTCAAAAAAATTATATTAAAAACAAAGATTAAGATAATAAATTATGAATAACACTACTCTTTAAGGGTGTTTATTATCTTTTACAACTTCTGCTTAGGTTAAAATAAAACTACATTAAAATGACTGAAAACAAAAATAAAAACACAAAATCACCACAAACGTGTTCAATGCCACACTTTGACTAATTCATCCCATAAGCAAGAGCGACATTCCTTATCTTCTCCGCACCTTTAACTTTATTATCTCCGCTTCAGTTTCCATGGTTACAGTATGACTCTTTATATTGCCTCAGTAATTCGGTTCAGTTTATTTATTTATTTTTTTAGAGTGGTCTTTTTACATGGTGACACATAGCCCTGAACAAACATCCAGAGAGTGACAGGAAGTAGCAGACACAGTTAACTCCAGAGGAAGCCAACTGGCAGCTGGGCAGAGGAAAACAAAAAGCTTCCGATGACTTAAAGAAGCAGAAAAACAAACTTCTGGAGCTCCAAGTGCCAGTTGCTTCCCACCCCTCTTGGGCATTCTAATATTAAAATCATTAGCAATCACAAACACCACATACTAGCTGTAAACACAGGGGAAATGAGTTTTGAATTAAGAGTGTTGCATATTTCCATTCTTTTTGGATGGGCTATATTCCCATCTAACAACCTGATAGGTTGTGAAACTATAATTTTAGTTAATGGCTGCGGTATGAAAATGCACAACCGGGAAGTAAAAAGTGAACCGAAAAACGCTTTTGTCTTCAAAAATGTGCAAAGTCATAATTTAAAGAGTCTGTTTACTGATAAAATGAAAAAGAAAAGCAACAAAAATGCACAAAGCAAGACAGCAGCGACAAAGATTGATGCGATGCTCTCTGGCAGCGGACTATGTGTAATGTGCGACGCATAAGAAACACAACATTAACTATATCGTGTATTTATCTTATCCTTCTAAATTTTACCATATTCATCATTCTTATTCTTAGTTATTGCTCTGATTTAATAACAACAGCTGCTGCGTTCTGGCAGTTTTTTTCAATGCTGGGTCTGCACTGTGACAGCACAGTAAATGAAAGGCACAAGTAGCAGGAAGAAACAACACACACTTGCGTTCACACACACACGGGTGCGCAGTCATAATCGATACCGCGGAGACTGACCTCAAGGACGCGTGACTTAAACGGATCTTCTCGCAAAAGTTGGACCTCGGCGGATGTGCCGGCCAAAGGAAAGCACCTCAAGCCACGATAAACCATAGTGACACACGGTGGCAAGTGCCTGTGACTAATAGCACTGCACGCTACACGATGTGTCATGACACACGCGATTCATACACCACGCGGGACCAACTTCATTAACACGACGGCCTCATAAGCCGACAGAGACGCTTAATGCTCAGCCAGGTGGACTCAGATGACACAAACATTGACTGCTAGATGCAGTAAGCGGGCTGCAACCCTTGCAGCACATTACAGGATGCAACTGCCCTTGACAAACAATAACACCCATAAATCTAGCCAGAGCGATTTCTATACTATTTATTATTACTTTTTATTACTATTTATTATTACTCTTTGTTCTCCAAACTTTCTGTGAAACCCCTATCGCTGAAGAGCTGTTTAGGAGAAACTTCAAAACTGCGGGCCAAAATGTTGACATTTCATGTCCCAGGATTAATGCTTTTTTCTGGGTGTGCAGTGAACCTACTGCTTTCCGGGTTTGTTTTTAACTGTTGAGCCACAGTTCGCACCAAACGTCTTTATTAAAGTGTCAAACGGGTGGAAAAACAGGAAAAAAATATCATGTGCAATATTTGCAAAAGGACTCTGCTTCACATCTGTAAATATAGACCAACAGCGGGCATCTACTTCAGTCACTCCTCAAAACAGCAAATGAACTCTTTAAATAGCCTCCCTTTTGCCTTTAGAAGTGTTTAACTGGCTTACATATGGGTAAGTCTTACCCTTATGACAAATCCACTCTTAACCATGAAAGACAGACATTAATCCAGGTCAGGAAATTGCCCCACAAATGAATTTTCTGTAGATACAGGATAGCGCGTACAACACAGAATCAGGCATCCAGAAACATACTAGGGCCTTTCAGCAGACCTACAAGTAAACAGCAAAGAAGTAACATGGACAAGCATTGTCAAACATTGCAAGTACTAAACAGTGGGGAATGCCGAGTGTGGGTGTGTGCGTGTGTGTTAAGAGTGTGCATCCACGCTTACTGTAATTTCACCATAGTTTATTACCTTAGCCTCTTTTCAAAATCACAAGACCACAGACTTTATTGCATGCTCCATCCTCCCTTTGGCAGGCCTAAAGTATAGGAAAGTGACAGCAGAGCAGCATCCATCAAACCTTGGCCTGCAGTTTATTGGCTTCATTGGTTTCTTCTGTCAGATTGCTCCGCCTGATGAGTCCCGTGGAGTTCCTTATTCCGCTTTTTTGACACTGTCAGAAAAAAACAGTTACATGAGTCAGCGTAGCTAACCTGGCCTTGCTGGTTCATCATCTCCTTAAGAGTTTTCTCTCAAGGCTGAGAAATTCACGAAAGCACTAAGAGACATCGACCATCCTTGTACACTTTGAATATCTCACTCAAGATGTGACAAATAATTTTGGATTGCCATTCTTTTGTTGTCCATAAATTTTTATTACTTTGAAAAAGTATTTATTCATAGTTGTATTCAGTTTGTGATTTACAGGTGAACATATGTCGTTTCTTAGGAACAACTCAGGTTACTGTGGGCTCAGGTAATTCTTTAGTGTGACCTCAAGGCACAAGTCCAGATACTTGACCACTGCAGCACTTGATGCCCTGCAGGTCAAACAAAATTAAGTAGGCAGAAATGTGCAGACTTTGACTCAGTGGTTACAGTGTTCATGCTAGCAGTTTTCCAAAATACTGGCATTCTTCACCTTCTCGCACTCTTCTCGTGGCCTCTGAAGTAGGGACTCATGTATGTTGGGTATCACTGGCAGGCACAGGTGTAAGGCTATAAAAGTTGAACCTGAGGCTACAGAGGTGGCATTTGGATGACTCTGGATCAGTAGAGGTGAGCCTAGAAACACACTGGGGCCTGACCAGCCCTGAGGGAGTTACTTGGGTGATGGTGTGTGATGCTGAAAGACATAAAGCACTCTATGATCCCAGGTCACATCATAGATGATGAGTTCAGGTGCACCATTAGCTTTTATAATGGTGCATTGTAGCATAAGTGGAACCGATATTAATGTGTTAACCTACTTAAATATGTCAATGTATAGCTCGATGTAATCACATGACTTAATGTACTGTATAGCCAAAAGTCTTTGGACCCCCCCATTTCCAATGACCCGAGTTGAGCTGTTTCAGCCACACCCTTAAAGCTTACAAACACATTCTAGACAATTGTGTGCTTCCAGCTTTGTGACCGCAGTTTTGGGAAGCTCCTGTCCTGCCCCCCCGTGCACAAAGCGAGCTCCAAAAACACATGGTTTGCCCAGGTTGCTGTGGAAAAACTACACAGAACCCTGACCTCAACCCCACTGAACACCTTTGGGACCAATTGGAATGCCAACCATGAGCCAGGCCTTCTTACCCAACCTTACTGATGCTCTTGTGGGTGAATGAGCACAAATTCCCATAGGCATGCTTCAAAGTTTGTGGGAAGCCTTCTCAACAGAGTGGAGGGTCTTATAGCAGCAAAGGGGCTAACAACTCCATATTAATGCCCATGGGTTTGGAACGAGAGCTTCCAAAAGCGCACATGGGTGGGATGGTCAGGTGTCCACATACTTTTGGCCATACAGTGGATCTTATGACCTCAGCTGGAACAAAAATGAGAATATCCTGTCACATCTAATTCCTACACGTCCCTTAGCTAATGAATACATTCAAATATTATAGTTTAACAAGTTTAAAAGCTGCAATTTCTTTGGAAGATGGCAAACTGTTGAACCCCAAATAGTTTTATTCTCAGCTGCAGGAATCAGTCACCCGTGAGACCGGCTCACGTCTAACCTTGTGATGCAGTCAACAAGCACGCGAAGATGACGGAACAAAGATGCCTGTTACAACCCATTGTTTTTGTTGTTTTTTTTTTGTTAACCTTTTGTTGAGTTGAAAACTAGGTGGCGTTTACAGCAACATGCGCTACACGTTTTTCCGCAATCTGACTGTGAAATTAATGTGATACTGTGTTGGCCTTATAATTGTCCACGATGGCTGCTTGGATTTATTTCCACAGTTGCCTGCTGCACCCTCCAAATCCCACCATGCTCCTGGTTCATGATTAGCAGGTGGCCGAGAGCTTTCCAAGAAAAATAAAGAGGAGCAGTGTGAATAATAGATGAGGGTGTGTGTAGATGAATGCGGGGTTCGCTGTCTAATTTCTGACTGTGAATTTCGTGAGGCCGATCTGGAGACAATGCAATGTAGCCCGGTGCAGAAAATATAAATGTTTAACAGCGCTTCCTCACATATTTAAATTATCATCTTAAGTGGACCGCACATGCAGTAGAAATAATGTGCTTTGATTATGAAGATGAACCGGAGCTGTCGGCTGAAGCAGTTCAAGGCCATTCTAAGGGAACACAAAAGTTGCGTTTGACCCGGTAATGTGCTCCCATGTGTCTCCCCTCCTCATCTTTCTCCGGCAGCTCCCTGTTGCTGCCCGTTTCAAGTTCACAACTTCGGTTACAGCCTGCAGTCAAAGGATTTGCGTTGTGATGTCCTCAAGACCCTAACGCCCCCTACACCGCAGCAAGAGCGCTGTGCTCCTCCACGTCTGGCTCATCGGTGGTCCCACTCAGGAGAGGTCCGCACCCTTTGTGAATGTCAGAAATGTGTCCGTGATTGAACTGCAGAAGAACACACAGATGGCAGCCTCACACACACACACACACACACACTACAGGCAATTCAGTAAAAAGAATGAGAGGAAACCTGAAAACCAGAGCATTTGGAGGAAACCCACCCAAAGCCAGGAAGACCGTGCAAACTCTATACACAGTAAATTAGACTGGAACCAACAAGCCAGGGGTTGAGACAAAACTGTTACCCACTGTGCTACAGTATACAGTATAAGAAGTTAAAAAAATACAATATAGCACAAAAAATTGAATTTTTTGCCCAATTAGTTTGAGTTATTAGTGTATATATACACACGTGCACACTCACATATTATCGAAATGTATATGGTTGCAGCAGCTGTTAGAGAACCAGAAAATATTTCAGAAGTTTGAATTTTCACTTTTCAGTGTAATCTTCACCCAGACCAAGCGTTTACTTGCTTTTTATGCAAGATGTATCCTCTTTCACTGTGTTCTGTCCTGGCCACTTTGTGTAGTGCAGAAATGACTGCTGCATATCAACCCTGATAAGAGTGCAAATGAAGTAAAACACCCAAATGTTAAAACTTGTCCAGTTCAGCAACTCAGCAACTTATTTCTTTCCATTTAGAAATAACAGATTTGTATTATTAAACCCAGCTCCCTGAAATGACCTGTTTAAATCAACCGTTCTGGGCCTTTGCATTGGGGTACTCGGCCAGCAGGCTATGCACCATCTACGGAGTTTGCATAGTGTCTCTGGGTTTGGGTGGGTTTCCTCCAAGCACTCTGGTTTTCAGGTTTCCTCTGAATCTGTTTACCGTACCAGGCCAATAGTGACTCTCACGATGTGGACTTGGACCCTGCGGCAACCTCCACTCTCACAAGGTGGTTCCTTTTTTTTATTTTGAATCAACTTGGACTTCTCGCTCAAGTTGGGTTCCTCAAAATGATGGTGCACTGGATGGTGCAGCATAGTTTTGCAGGGAGGCTTCAGACTAAATACTAAATACCGAGGTCTAATGACAGCATGATAAAAAGTTTAATATAAAAAGCTGCAATGGTAAAATACTGCAGAGCAGCAAGAGATTAAAAACAACCTCTTTTAGCCATTGCATACCTATTCCTTCTCTTTGAAATGATGTTCTAATGTTGCTCCTGCAGAACTGTAGCTGAATGACTATGAAAAGGATCTTGGCAGTATGACAAAGCTGAAGGTGACAGAGGATAATTTTTTGTTATATTTATTCATTTTCAAAGAAACTGCAATAAAAACCATTTTGCAGACCCCAAATTGTGTAACACAGGGATTAAAAATGTACCTTCAGCCTGACTCCTAGTTGACAGTATAGTGTTTGGCAGAGAGTCAGGGGCCCAGCGATGTAATTTTCACTCAAAACCCAAGTACGTTAAAAACTTCACATGGAAAATGTGTATTTAAAGTGGGAAATTATGTTTTAACGTTCTCCGCTCCTGCTGCATTTGGCATTTTCACTCACTATCCCTAACCACTTATCCTAATGAAGGGGTAGAACTGCAAGGCTCCCTTGTCACCTGCTGCTACACCAAACCACCCACACTTGACTTTCTCATTGAGAAAATATGCAGCTCGGAGCTAGTTTAATAAGTCCAATGTTGAAATTATAAAAGGCGGAAAATTAGAACCATAGTCCAAAACCTTTACAAACTGAAAATCAGATTTTAGAGCTGCCTACAGTATATGCTTCTTGCTGTTTTAAATATACAGCAGGTCTTCAGATTAATCCAAGATGGATATTTTAACTTTTCACCAGAAAGAATTAATGTATAATCACACTGGAGTGATTATGGATATGTAAGGTTAGACAGCAGGGAAAGGACACAGGTTTGAATCCCACTGCTTGCTCGAGTACCCCCGAGGAAGGCACGTGCCTGAAAATTGCGCTAGAAAAAAAAATTGCATAGCTAGGTAAATCATAGTAAATGTACTCGTAATCATACTACAACCCCTTTTGTTAGGCTTGGTGAAGTCTAGGGGTCAAAGGGGCTGCACCTTAATGGAAAAAGGGTTTAGTGTACTATTAATGCACCAGAAACCAAACCAAGGGGCATTTGTAGAAGGGGCTTAGTGTGACAAAGGTTAGTGATTTATAGCAAATATTTACATAAAAGAGTGATGTGCTCAAGGGTTTCAAAGTGAACACAAAAGAACATCCGTGGGTAAACCAAAGACCAACTGTCTCCCTCAAACCCAAAGAGAAGCTGCACTCCGCTCCTTATTTGGGGTTCTTATAGGCACCGGAAGTGGGGTTTTCCGATTTAGGCCAATTGGCCCAGGTGATGTCCATTTGGAGTCCCCGCAGGCCTAATTGGAAAACAGGGAACAAACACAAACACGTAGCCTGGCCCTGGTCTATCACAATCAGCTATATGGAAAGCAAATATAGTATGAGAAGCACTTTGGAAGACCGCATCAATGATTCAATATGGACACCATCAGTTACTTTATGCTCAGAGCTTAAAACCTGCTTGTCACAAACTCCATCCTCCTGGGGTCTTTTTTTAGGTCTTAGTTCACATCCATTGTGACCATATTACCATTGTGTGCGGAGTGTCTGCTTGGGATCTGAGAGAAAGAGCGTTGGCTCAGAGATGGGTGCTAGACATGTCCTCATGTTGACTAAACTTGGTGCTGTCAGTCATGCATGACATTTGACTTTTAAAAAACTTGCTGTCTCTCATTAAATTTTACCCTCATATAGATGCCCCATGTTCCCAACTGTTTTCAGCAGAAAACACACTGACAAGCTGGGCAACATTTCCAGCCACTGCTTAAGCATGTCATTGGAGCACCAGAAACCTTTCTCAGGGAACGGAGTGGATATGGATAAAAACAAATGACCGCTGATCCTTCAGAAAAACGCAGTAAAGTAGGAGAGATTGCCCAGCGCTGTTATACAAAACTTTGTGCTGCCCTCCTCCAGTCGCTATTAAGCAGTTCTTGACCTTATGGTTTTCAAGAACCGTCAAGCTGGTGCTAATGCCTACAGAGAGAGAATTTATTCATTAAGTTTCAAAAACAATGCTTATTAAACCTAACCTGTTCCTTTCTATTTCATGCTGTGATGTAAAAGCCCGCTCTTGTCTAATTGCTTATGTTAGTTGAGGAATAATTGGATTCCCACCCACAGCCCCCAGCATCATAAAGCGACCACTTGTTGGGTTTTGCCCAAGAAAATCAAACCCGAGAGCTTTTTCAATGTCATTTCAAAGTGAAGAAAACAACTCCGAGGTAACTTGCAAAAGTCTCCGCCAAACTGAATTTGCGTATTATTTATACATAAAGGCTAAATAAGCAACTTTTTTTTTATTTTAAATTTTGGCAACCGGTACGGGCAGCAAGGCAACAAATTGCAGATGTTCATTTAGCCGTTCTGTTTTTTTATTTTTTATTTTTAATACATTTGCAAATATTTTTAAAACCCTGCTTTTCGCTTTGTCATTCTGGTGTATTTTTTGCTGGTTGATGAGGGGAAAAAATGAATTTACCATGAAGCTGAAATATAACAAAATGTGAGAAAAAATGACAGGGTCTGAATACTTTCTGAATGCACTGCCCATCATGGTAAAATTGCCCAGAATCCTCAGAGAACTGTGGAAGGGAAACAACTCTCAACTTGCTGCATCTTTCAAAGGTTCCTGCAAGCACCAAGCATTTGTGCTTCACAGCTGCACGCTTATCTGCTGAGAATGCTTCTGGCAATCTCCATCCAGAAGAACAGCCATCATCAGCCCAGGATTCGAGAACCCATGGAAGCTCACCCTGACCCCAGCAGAACGAGGAAAGATTCTCTGCAAACACTGCTCTATACTCTATAAAGGACATTCTCTACTTTAAAGTCACCTATTGACAAGGAGACGTACAACAGAAGGAGAATATGAAATTTAAAAAAAAAACAAATAAATAAATAAGTAAAATATAAAGCTGAGTTGGTTGTGACTGTGAAACACATAATAGAGGCATGATAGCACTGCTCGAGCATCATTCTGGGGTTTTAAGAGACAAGGGGCTTGGATGGGGAGCGTGCAGGAATGCCATCAGAGTGTATTGTCTTTTTTTTCAGTCTGGACACTTTTTTTGACTTCACACTTTGGCCTTTGACTCTCAAACAAAGGGACAGCTATTCACAAATCTGGTGAATGGCAGCTTTGGGAGTTAAGAATGTGCAGTAGGGCCCTATGGTCAAATCAGTGCGGCTGTCCGGTAAATAATTCATACTCTGTCTATGGGACTTTCACTGGAGATCTTTAAAACAGCCAAAATATCCATTTGAATGTATTTAATATTTCATTTGACTGTTCATAGAAGTATGTTAACTGAAGAGAAAAGTGTAGCTGACTTAACCTACAACATTTTATTATTTTTTTTTTCAAATTATACTGGGCTGTTATGGACTGGGATTTAAAATAATAATATGGGATTAACTTGGGCTGCAAAAAAAAAAAAAATAAAAATTCAAATTTAAAGCAAAATCAGTCGCTGGATCGTACTCCCCTGGTGGCGCATGGACTCACTGATGACTTTGCATTATTATTCCTTACTGAATGCCTGCTGTTATGCCTTAATGTACATCAGCATCACAGATTTCATTATTAAGTTAATAATAAAGCTAATGAAGTTATGTCTACAGGCATCTTTAAAACATTGTATGTTTTAGCCCAGCGATGAAGAGTCATTCTATACTTAACATGTAAATTTGGTACCTAGAACCCCCAAAGTGATGTCCGTTCTTCTTTACCACAGAAGTCAAGCTGAGGGTAGAAGGAAGCACAGTCAATGCCAGTTAACTCAGCACAGAATGCACATAGATTCTTCATTCTTTCAGTAACAACAAATATACACTGCCCAGCCAAAAAAATCTCACCACCTGGACGTAACTTTCCCAGTGTTATGATCTGGGGTTGTTTCAGTTGGTCAGGTCTAGGTTCAGCAATGTTACGTGCCCAAAAAAATGAGGTCTGCTGACTACCTGAATATACTGAATGACCAGGTTTGTCTGTCAATGGATTTTTTGTTCCCCGATGGCACGGGCATTTTCCAAGGTGACAATGCCAGGGTTCATGGAGCTCAAATTGTGAAAGAGTGCTTCAGGGAGCATGAAAGAGTCATCATTTTCACACATGGATCGGCCACCATAGAGTCCAGACCTTAACCCCATTGAGAATCTTTGGGATGTGCCGGAGAAGACTTTACGCAGCGGTCTTGAGATCTTGGCAAAAAATGAACGCAACTCTGGATGGAAACAAATGTTGTGACAGTGCATAAGCTTATTGAAATGATGCCACGGTGAATGCATGCCGTAATCAAAGCTAAAGGCAGTCCAACAAAATTTTAGAGTATGTGACTTTTTTTGGCCAGGCAGTGTATATATAATTATAATTCAATATAAAGTAGCTGCAAAACTTCATTTTTTTTGGAGGCTCACACTTGGGTGGAGCTGTTATGGACCTCCATTAGAACCTGACTGACAGCTCAAGAGGTTCAGCTCTTCAATGTTTGATGAATAGATTGCTGCTGTGAATGGGAGGTGCCCCTATATTTCATTTTAAAGGTCCATTTTGACATACTCTGTCTGCGTAATGTGCAGTATAATTGTGTCTCTTATTTCATGCTTGTGCCCAAGTCCTGTAGTAACTGGCTTACATATTGTGGCTGCATCACTGTAGGCCAAACCCATTTGTCCAGACTGACAGCTGTACCTGTGGATGCCTCACTAAGGGGAACTGAGCACCACGTGCTGGGTTTTATACCAGGGCCATGATGGACAAAGAAAAAGAACATAAATGTATTTGGAGGACTTTCTGACTGTTGAAGTTCTGTTAAAGTTCTGTTTTTCTTCCTTACTTTCCTGAGACTTATTTGTTACCACATGGCAGGGCTGTAGCTTTCTTCGTATTTTAACCGTCTGAGCTGTCAGAGGGTTAACGTGTGGTGTTTTTGTACCGTGAGATTCTGGACCAATTAAAAACCTACAACCACCCACTGCTGCCTCACACCTGGTCACTTCCTGGCGCGGACTCACTGCAGAGCGTCACACATCTTTCCCATTTCTTGCACAGCTTGAAATTTGTCAGTATACGTGTTAATGAAATAAAGAGTTAGATTTACACACATCTGCGATGGACTGGAGACCCATCTGGGGGTAATTTCATAGCTTGATGTTCAGGAATAGGTTCCGGACCGATGTGACCCAGCTCGGGATTAAGCTGTTACTTACTGTATAATGGATGGACGGGTGGATGGAAACGCACACGTACAGTACACCCTTACTTCAACAACCGTACATAAATCACAAAATATCCAACAGCGTGTTTTATTTATGGCTTTTTTAAACATTTACAGCTTGTGTAAATACACACGAAAATAGTACCTAACAGGCCTGGGATGTGCAGATTAAGATGGCTCTTCATTAATTTTCATTCTGATTCCAAAAAATGGGTGAAGTTTAGGGCACAGGACTGCGTTGATATTTTTTCCCCATTTAGGATAATGATAACGTAGACACCAGTTTATAAAAATCTGACCAACGAGCAGTTTCAGGAGTGAGTGAAGTAGACGAATAAATAATCCATGTCACCATCCACCCATCCATTCATCCATCCATCCATTTTTGTTAATCACTCATCCCAACTAGGGTTGCAGTGCTCCAGACCTTATATATTAACATACAATATATTGTATATTACATTATTAAATGAGTAATGCTTAACAGTGGCAGAGTATGGTATTTTTAGCATAAAAAAAGAAATCTTGTAAGGTTACTGGTACTCCTACTTACACAACAGGTAAATTGCTCAGTTCAGCTTGGCTAAAACTATGTGGACAAAGGTAGTCACTAACTCAGCTGAAAAGCAAAAGCAACACACACAGCAGTGTGTAAAACCACCATTTTACCCATCGCACTGAAAAAAAAGTCAGTCCTCCTGCCCCCAATTAATTTTATATATACTGCAGCCCACTATGTTTTATGAATTATATTAATGAGCCATCAGCAAGTGGGATACCCAAGCAGCTGACACATTTTTTTAACATTTTATTTGAATGTTATTTTATGCTAAAATATACGCGTTTGTGAATAAGAATCTTAGAATAGCAAAATGTCAGATGAATTCCGAATGGTGGTACTAGGAAGGACCTGTGTTGCAGTGCAGAAATGTGTAAGACTGCATTTCATCAGGGTCCAGAAATTCTGCTCAGCTGATGCTGCATGAAAATAATGAAAAATGAAACACGGTGATTGTAATTTTGAATCAGTAAGCCACTGGAATCCTGGACTGTTACAGAGTCTCAGGTTAAGCCCATATTTTATAGACTACTCAAAGGTGTTGTATGACTTTGCTTTCTTTCGGTTTCTCCTTAAAACCGCAGACACAGTGGCAGCAGACAGCAAAGCCAAAAATGGAATAGACTTCTGGCTTAAAAAGTGAAGGCACTTCTGCTGTTGCACATTGGAGAACTTAACTTCTTTCTTGTTGTTATGACCCCTTCTTGGTGTTGGGGTTGGTCAAGAGTTAGGGAGCTGAGGGTCCGTACATAAAAATGGGAAACAGGGCAGGAAGGTGTTGAGTGTAATTATTGTCTAGAAAAACCAAAGGATTTTCGGGAAGGGTTTCTTGCTAAGTATGTTTGGAATAACAAAAAAATATACAAATACAGTAGTGTTGTGTTCCAAGGTGTCCCAGGTTAAAAAAAATAAATAAATATGGGTAAATCATAATAAATATACTCAGAAGCAACATATTACGACTCCTTTCGTAAGGCTTGGTAAAGTCTAGTGGTTAAAGGGGCTGCATATAAATTGGAAAAATAGAAAGGGGTTTAAAGGGTTTACCATTCGGATGATGTACCAGGAACCAAACCAAGGGGTATTTGTGGAACGGGTTTATTGTGGGAAAGGTTTACAGTGAATGTTTATATAAAACAGCAATGTGCTCCAAGGTGTCCCAAGCGAAAACAAAGCAACTATTCTGCTGTGTGTTAACCAAAGACCAACCGTCTGCCTCAAGCCTGGAAAGAAAAGGTGGTAAAGTCAAACCAAAGTCTCCCCTGCCTGCCTGACTGCATTGATCTAAATTACCCAATAAATAGGAATAGGGCACCACTCTTCATGCAAAACCATACAGAAGCAATGCAAAAGCACACAAATGCACACACACCAAACACAACAAATCACTGGTCAAAAAGTCAACACACTAAACACACAAATGAGTCAAAGCACAAGTCAAATTCACAAATCTCCCAACCTCAGAAACAGACAGACTGAACAAATAGGGTTTTTAAAGTGGCGGAGCCTGGAGCTGATGGGTCCAGCAGGGGAAGTGAGGGTGGGACTGATGATGACAGATGTGAACCGGAACCAATTCCAGGCAGCGGACCTGTACGGCGTACAAAACACTTCTATAGTTGCATAAGTGATGTTTTATCTGAGTCCACTTACAAACATATTTATATTTTACTGGAGAAGTTCAGGTTAAGCCCCTCAGTCACACCACTGCAGATGGATGCTGCCTTTGACTTGAACCAGCAAACTCCTGATAACAGGCCTTTTGCTTCCTAGCTGCACTGCCTATTGCCCTTTGATATGTTTTAATAAAAATTCAAGATTACAAATGGGTACAATACCATGCCTTTGTCTTACCTTGCAAGAAAGACTCAAAGTTATGGTCAGATGCCTGTTGTTCCTACTAGATTTGAATGTGGCCACACTGGAGAACGTCGCACTGCAAAGAAAGTGTGAAAATCAAGAACAAATGATTTTTGCGATTATAATATTTTTATAACTTTGGCTGTCCTTGTGACATTCTTTTCTCCATGGCGACGAGGCTCTCTGTGATCAGTTCAGTTTATCCCTACGAGGCTGGAAGTGGGTGTTTTTGAGAGCGTTTCGATTTCCCCTCTCACCATTCCGTTTCTCATTCTGAAGCACAATTCCAGCGATAATATAAAGTTTCTCACTCGGTTAATTTTGTTTAGCTGTTGTGTTGCTAGATAAGCATTGCACTAAGTTGCATTGTACTAACCCACCACCTGACTCAGATTTGAGTTCCTTATTTTGATGAAAATATTTTGGTGAGGTGAACAGAGTTAAGGTGGAATAAATCAATTTTTGTGCTAAAATCTCTCTTAGATTTTATCTGTCAGATGTACATGGTGTTTGACATTTTGTTTTGTTAATTGTTGGCATGAACATCATCCAAGAATTCAAGACTAATCTTTTAAAAGTATGTCTGGACCTCCTTTAAAAGTAATTTGTTGTGTCGCTGTAAATCAAGTCAGAGTCTGAAAAAGCAGTCCAGTTTCAAAAGGACTGTGTCTATTGACTCTGGCATTGAATCCATTTATCGTGTTTCCGGTCATCCTCCTCTTTTTTCTTCAGCTTTCCATGTCTTTAGAGTCTTCTCCAGACCATCCTTTTCTGAATCATAAACAAAATGTCAGTGTATTGCTGTGGTCTGTGACAAAAAACCTTGAGCATAACCATCATGTGGGTTGCCATTTTTGTTGACACTGACTGGTCACATTCAACAGTTATTCTCTTGTCAACAAAATTTCAAGAAGTATCAATCCTTTAAACTTAAAAAGAGACAAGGAATGCATAGGAATGTGTTTTATAGCAAGTAGCTTTTTCCTGTATTATACAAACAAATAACAGACCACCTCTTCAGTCACTAAGCTGATGTCGACTCGGAGACCGCGTCAAGCATCTCAGAAGCTTCTCTCCTCCACAAGGTTTGTCCCAGGGTTTGAATCCTGATGGTCTTCTTTTAACCAAGGGCATCGCACAATGCATCCGCAGTATAGTCCAGATGTCATCTTTTCTCTTTCTAATGATAGTTTAGTCCTGATCTAATCCAAAATCCCACTTTTAAAGGGGTCTGTTTTTCCCTTCCTTTGCACCTTACCCACTCTTTTTGGTATCGCGGTCCAGACTGTAATTAGCTATCGTGCTAATTTTTTAAAATTAATTTTTCACAAACTGCATGGGCAGATCAGGACATCCTTGCTCCCCCAGGCCTTTCGGTCAAAATAAGGGGTGTAATCTGTTTGGAGTGCCAAGCCTTTGGTTGGCAGCGAATGTCAAAACCTACACGTGCCCCCGTGGAGTCCTGGGAAAAGAGGTTGACACTCTCAAGAATGTCATTATGTACACCATGTCTGCACTGAATGGAGCAACCAGACCAAGGGGCAGAAGGTGGTCAGAAATGACAGAAATGACCTCCTTGGTAGCCTTAGGCAAAGCCAGACAAACCACGCTGTCACCTTTAAAGGCTTTTAATAGCGTGACACTGTTATACCAAGCAAGGTCCAAATCAGCAGAGAATCCTGTTTTGAATGAGTTCCCAAAGTTTACATGGAGGATTTCTCCAGCCACCAAGGTGAATGAATTTGGTTGCTGTGTTTGTTTGGAGAATTCCTGTGCTCATTGGAAAAATCGCCTCCATTGGCATGTGTGACACACACACACACACACACACACACCAGGCTGTACAAAAGGTTCTGAATGGGGATGGATGGCTGCAGCAAAGGTTGGCAGTGCGCAGCGTGTGTACAGCTTCCTTGTGAAAAGCACTGCGTTCTCACATCTCGCTGTCCTCGAACCTATATGGTCCATCAATTATTTACAGAAAGTGCTTTCTGCTATAGCACTTGTGGGTCTGCAAAACTGGGTCCATTTAAAATGGCTTCATGTCCCTCCTTCTGCGTATATCTGTGTGTCACGTTTTTATCTAAATGGGCTTAATTATTTACAGCACGCCCTCTTATAGAAGCCGAGAGCTAAAAAATGTATTTGATATGCCAGTATTTTCCCTTTCAGCACTTTGTGCTGGCACGCATGTGAGCTTGTGTACGTGTGTGAGCTTCTGAGCCGCTTCTTCGCTGGCTTTTCATTCCACACACACCAATGGGTCCAAGGTACTGGTGGTATAGGTGTGGTTGTGCCTGGAGCTGGAGGTGAATGAATAAGTGTGGTGGCCTCTCCTGAGGCATAGATTAATTGGGCCCGGTGCTTGGCTCCATCCCCCGTTTTGCTTCGGGTGGCAGTGCCGGAGGTACGTTTGCCCCAGCTGTTGCAGGGACCTAATGGAGGTCCAGCACGCTTCAGCGCTGCGCTGCAATGTACCGCATGCTGACACCTGAAGGTGTGAGGACTGTTTAGAGAAACAATGTATGAGCTGGTCAAGCACACCGGCAACCCTGGGGTAGTCCTTTGCCCTGCAGCCCCATTGTCTCCTGCCCACCCGGTTATGTATGCAGGTGCCGGTACTGCCTGCGATCTGTACCTTGTTGCTTCTCATACTAACTCTCTCCAGCAATGACCTGAATGTATTCCTCCACGCTTGCTTCTTTGTTGTGTTTCCCACAGCTCTTGTTAAATTTGCTGCAACTCAGCACTTGTTAAGTCATCAGCTGCATCAATAACAACTCCTCTGAGCGCCCATTCCATAGCTGGAAAAGTTGCATTAGGTTATTGGATGGGCACACGGGGAAATTATTATTAATATTTTCCGCCACCTCATGTAGCTGGTGGCTTACAGGTTCTGAATTACAGGTCACACGGTATCAAACTGGGAGCAATATCTTGCTGTCCTGACCACAGAAAACTGTAAAACAGTGTGCCACACGAGGGCAAAATTTTATACCATTTTTACATCACTAAGTACTTCAAAAACCGAGAACACGGTAGCCGGTCGAACCAAAACACAGCCGGTTGAGCTCCGGCCTCCAGGCAACCGCTTAACAGCCATTACGGGGGCTAATAAATGGGGCTTTGTGTTATTCTGAATATCTGAGTATTTTCAGTTGTCAGGATGAACTTTTGTTTATTTTTGCTTGCCTGCATGGGAATGTGGTCCAGTCCCAACAGCAAGCCGTTTTCTGTCTTTGCCGGGTCTGAGCATGTGGTGATCACAGCCCACCTCAGGCTTCTTTGGTACGATAACCACTTACTGGGTATAGTGGTTACCATATCAAAAACCCCAGCCTCACTGTTTTCCGCTGGCTTTCTCCCTGGTGTGATGCAGCCACTGTTCAGAAGCGTTCTGTGGACTTCCTTCATTCCTCTATTTGTTCGGCGCATCCTTCCCAGCGATCTTATCTGCATGTGTTTGCAGAAACCCAAGCACATTAAGCGTAAAGTTAAAACCAGTTTAAACCACGACTGATGCGCAGAGACCGTGCGACAGTTGAGAGCACAAAAGTTCAGTTTGTTGCCACGTGCCCGCGTTTCGCTTTGGATTAAAATTGGGATCACTGCGGAATGATAGAAACGGCAGTGATTTCTGTAAGCATGTCTGACAAGATGACAAGCAGCTGAAATGTGTGCCAAGGGGAGGGGTGCCAGCTTGTTGGCCGCAGGGCCAGCTGTACGTGCCTTTATTAACCTTGCTGCTTTGTGATGGTGGGGAGGCGGGGGGGGGGGTCCTAAGCCTCATAGGTTTATCAGTGGCACTATGTAGGTCATACACGTCCACCACCCAGAAATGTGCGACCTTCTCTCCACCTCGCTGCTCCGTGTAACTTCAAACTGGCATGAAACGACATTCCCGCTCATGGCCGCTGCTCATGCCAGTTGCAGAGGAATGACAACGAAATGCCGCAAAACCGCTCGTAAAGGTGGGCAAGTCAGATAAACCGGACGGATTAGGTCCTTGACTCCTGTGCTGCCTTCTGTCCCAGAAATAGACAGCGTTGTGGACCACGATTAAGTCCGAAAGCGCATGCTGAGAAACTCGCTTTAGGGCATTCCAACATTCCTTTGTAGGTCAAATTTAGCCATGAAAGCCTCTCAATTGCCCAACAGTGCTATTTGACTTTAGGGTAAGTATGCGTATAGCGTTTCAATTACATGTACCCTAATATTCTGTTAATAAAATAAAATGATGTTCCCCAAAACTACAATAAAACCCGTTATCATTTTGCGTGCCAGCTGTCACCTCATAATCGAAAGGCCTAACCTTGCTTTATAATGTGCAGAAGAATCCTTAGCACGTGACCGTTGGACCACAGATGCTGTTTTCTGTTATTAACCCCAAAAACCAGATTTTGAGACTTGTAGACACCAAATGGATGTAACAATATCATCAGTTTCATCTGTTCAAAAGTCCAGTTGTCCAAATTGCTTACAGCTACTTGTAAACAGAGCTCCAAAAAGAATATCATCCCTACTGTTCCACAGACATGGACAGGCCCTGTAAGTTTAGTCAATACTTCGGAAATTAAGATTATTCATTAAAAAGCGCCTTTCTCCTTTCTCATCCTCTGAAGGGGTTGGAATCCATCCAGATGCCATGTACATTACATGCATTAGACTTCTGTTGCATTAAATTCCAGCGCAATGAAATTAATTCTTGCAACAGGAGGGCTCCGAACCAGCATTTAGAAGCTATCTGATAAAAATAAAATAACCGCCTTAGATCAGTTCCTGGCCAGAAGCCCAGTTTCCATGGAAAAGGGATCAGCTTACTGATGAATTGCTCCACAGTTTTGACAGCAAAATAATCATTCCAGAAGATTTGTGCATTCAGTCAACTTCATTTGCACTTGTGTCGCCAGTGTCATTTAGATCAATGAAAACCGGCTCTCTCGTGCCAAAGACACTGGATGGATTGGCGTCGGCAAAGTGACTTCAAGCGCTGTTTTCATAGTGCTGGCCCGCATCCTCCTCCTCCCAAACATCCCTGTGTTTGAGGCAGCGAGACGGTTCCTGACTTGGGCAACAGCTAAACTGTGGATGGTTAGGTTACTTGCGCAGAAACCTTTGACTGTCTCGTTCTTGGCTGCTAATTTCTCTAATATTTCCTTAGCTGTAGCGTAATATTTTCAGTTGTTTTTAGTGCGTTTTCATTTTTTGAAATACATTAACTGGTTGAACACATTTAATTTTATTTGTTCATTTTTTTAATGTTAGCCTTTGTGCTAGTTATGCATGCACGTGACTATTCTACTGGAAATTTGAAGATAAAAACCGCTGGAAATTACCATCTGAATGAATGGCCACTTCAGTGCTACTTTGAGATGATACAAAAAGGGAATAAATGAGGTAAAGGACACAAAGGCATTAATCTAATGGACAAATCTTTTATTTAGATCATTGCTCTTTACAAAGTGAAGAATATTTTCAAGCCATGTGATTAAAAAATCATTACTAACCAGAGCCAGAACTGTGATTAATCATTTTATAGAATTTCTCTTCAGCAAAAGAGAACCATTTGTTTTTGAGCTATTTTCCAAGTAATGGTCTTTTGCCATATAGTTCATTTTTTTTCTGAAAAATGTCTTTCATAATTCCAGCGCAAAGAAAACATTTACTCATACACACTGTTAAAATGCTTATTTAATCCTAATTCAGGCAATCAAGCGTCATCTTTTTGCTCCTTTGCTTTGACGCTGTCTCATTTATTCTGGATTGTTCCTTATCGGTTCCAAAAAGATCAGTGATGCACATACATATTTCGCAAATGGAGCATGTGTTCTGTTTCGAGAAGCGGATTTTCACTCTATGTACCCAAGGATTGACCTTGAGGAACACCTACTCGTTGTTCCCACAGGGATGAGTAAGTGCCTTTTTAAAAATCAATACCCTGGAGCTCAGGGCCATGAAAAATGAAACCTGTAGCTGTGGCCGCTGCAGCTCCAAAGGGGATGAATGTGTTTAGAGGAACCTGATGGGTGAAGATAAGAACCTCAAGGTTGCTTAATGGCTCTATGCTGTTCTGCATCACCACCTGGCCACCACACTCCTCTGACCTGGTACAACTCTGGATGCTATTTGTTGTACTATTAGATGAAAAAAAAACAATGTTGGCAAAAATCTATTTACCCCTAATAATTAAAAAAAAAATAATAAAATATTTGCATCTGCCTTGCAGCACCTGCCCTGTGCAGCTGTGGGTTTGAGTCTAACTCGATCTCTGTGGAGTTTCCATGTTCTCATCTAGTCTGCGCAGATTTCCTCCCACAGTCCAGAGCTATGCATTTCAGTTCCATTGGCCACTCTAATTTGCCCGTAGTGGTCGGGGTATCTGTGAATGTGTGGCCATCATGTGACAAACCGGGCATCCCATCGACTGTGTAGCGGCACCCAGGGATTCCCTGAAGCCTCCAGACCTCTGCTACACGTTCCAGGATGAAGTGGCTAATGATAATGGATGGATCCATGTTAATTCCCTACGTTTTCTTCTGGAACACTGCCCCTTCACAATATGAAAAGCCTGTGCTCACTACAGAAACCCAGGTCAGCCTGTAAAATTTCCTTTCTTTGTGCAATTGCGCGCTAATTTTTATCTCTGGGCAGAACCTTGAATGCAGGCAGGTCCCTTGTGCAACTGCAATCTTGACAGTTCTAGGTTCTCTGCCCGGTAATCTGCTCGCTCAGTGTCTGCATCCAGGCATAACCCTACTTGAATACACATCTTAATAAGGGATTAAAAACATTTAATACAGAAAATTTCCACCTAATAGCAGATTCAATTTCACGTTAATTGTAATTTGCCTGACTAGGCAGCACATTAAGATGCCTCAGAGATGACAGGCAGAGCTGCATAGTTTTGCCGAGAAAATGGGGAAAGGGGTCCTTTCCCGCCTATCTGTTGGGGCAGAGAGACACGGCACCCAGATATTGATACGCAAACCGGTTGTCAGGGTGCATCTTGTGCGATGGGGTGGACTCGACAGGACTCTACTGCGAGCATAACTGTGCCAGACTTTGGATGCACCAGCAGGTTGTTTGCTTGTGCCTCGTCTGAGCTTCACGACTAAGTCAGAAAACGGGTGCCGGTCCACTTATCATGGCTTAAAATATGGGGATAAGCACTTTATGTTGACGCGGATGGATCGTATTTGATGTGCGGTCGTTGGAGACGTCGCATGTCACACATCCCTCCCGCTTACATCTGCAGCATTGGCATGGTTTCTGACTGTGCTTCGTTGCCTGCCGGTCCTGAGCACCAGGCCTGGCTTGAGTGACTTACAGCGAAGGAATTTGATACTCAAATGAGGGACCCAAGCGGAAGGTGAACACTGGAATATTTTACAGATGCCGCGATGGGTCACGGTGCAGGTCTCAGGGTCTAACAGTCCATCGCAGCCACCACGTCTCGCTCAGAACTTGCACACGAAGTTGTTTTTGACCTCATGTGAAGTGGTAATGTCATGACTCGCCATAGACATCTACATAAATCATGGTCACCAATGTCGATCAGTTTCGGGGCTTACCACAGACTTAGGCACCCTGCCGTACAGAAAACGACAACATTTTCTCAAAATCCACCATGTATCCTGCTAAATAGGTGGTCATTTTTGCTGTAAAACTCCCATTCAGGGCATAGTGATCACGACTCCAAAGGGAATGAATGATTTAAGAGCCTGCCTGTCACTCGGAGGCCCTCGGTTCACACGCACATCATTAAGACAGAGCGGGTGCGTTTATCTTTAATGTTGCCCTGGATTCATGTCAAATAAAGGGGGCTGACAGCGAGCAAACCTTCGTCTGGCTAAGAGCAATCGTGTGGGCAAAGTATATAAAACGTTTACAAGTTAAACAATGAAAAAGATACGAATTGGGTGCTTTTCTTAATACTGATCTAAAAACACAAAACACTCCACGAGCTAATTTTGCCATCCCTCAGTCAGAACTCAGAAGTTAGAAATGGGTTTTCAGGTAAGCCTCATAAATTTACATTTTGGATCAAACGTGTGATGTGACCTGGGGTAAGCGTGCATGATATTTGATTTTTTTAGACCACCAAATAGAGATTAAGAGGCTGATGCCTGGGTGATTTAAAGCGTCATCCCCTGTCTGATCCCGGTCTAGATAAATCTAAATCGCCTTTGACACTGAAACCTCACAGTGAAAATGTGAAAGAGTAGACTGTGTGGAGTGCTGCAAGAGGACCTCAAAACCCTGTAGGCAACAGCACGCATCCCTTCATACCTTTGTCTGGAGGAACACATGTAAGTCGGGTTTACTACAGCCAGAGTCAAAAGAAAGCCAACAGTAAGAGTTCTGGCTCCTCCTGCTCGAGCCTGCAGTAAGACTGATATAAAAACCCCTAGCGATCGCGCTTCGGGTCACACTGAGAAGGACATCTGAAAGTGGAGATACTGAGATGTTGGACCTACCTATTGTACCAGAAAATAGCAGGTAGGCAAAGGTGCCTGACAAACAGGCCTGGTTACACCACAGACCTCCAGCAGGCCCACATCAGTAGTGTGTGACCAGCTCCATTCATTCCAGTAGAATGAGGTCTGGTACACTGGCCAAAAATTGCCTCTCCTGTGTTGCCAACTTCCTGTCAACTTTGGCATCACCGATGGTTATTAGATAAGTACTAGGGGATTATGGGTAGTAAATATTTGGGCTGAAGGGATTAGATTGTCTAGAGGTCACACAGTATTAAACCTTGGTACAATGTAACGTAACAAAAAGTCTTGTGTCTCTCCCTTTGGTGAGAATTTAAATGTCTATTAGATTAAAATGTTCACATTATTTTAAGTTTAAATTCACAATCATCGAGAAATATTTCTTTACCTGAACTCAGTACTGTCATAAATTTCTGCAGCTTGCTTCCCAGCCAAAGCTGGCCCACTACACCACATACATCTTCCAGAAGCTACTTAGGATGTTCACTTCAGTAGGCTAGGCCTGAGGGCTCATTGGCTTCACAATCATAAATCTGCACTGCAAGACGGATCTGTTGGGTCAGGAGCGAAGGGTCTAGCTTGTCTCTCCTGAAAGGCAGCAGCAAGTACTTGAAATCTGCGGTCCTGTCCATGAATGACGTCAATGTTCAGAGCTACCCACTGTTTCAAGGCTTACAGTTCAGTAGGATCTGTTGGTCGCTGAAGGCACAAAACCAGATAACGGACAACTTTGTTTGCCTGTGGAGCAGAGCCAGCGCTCGGAGGGGGTAAAGATCACGCCAACCTGTGTTTCACAATTTACACAGGGTGTCTCAGGTGACATTCTGTCACTCTTCATAAGTGTGTGTCTGGTAACAGTACGGCTCTTGGTTAGTAGCAAACTCCCCGCTTAGTTGAAGAGAAAAACCTAACAGAAACAAAATTAATCACAAACACATTCTAAACAGAACCCATTTTGTCTCCATTACACATTGCATTAAAATTTAGTCTGCAGATACTTTTGTGTGAAGCCAGGTTCAGTTTAATATATCTCACATGAGGTATACAGTAGTTAAGTTTCTTTTGCCCGCATTACGCACATTAGGTTTGCCCGCATTACGCACATTATGCACATTAGGTTTTAAAAAAACCTCCTGTTTGGTCTGAAGGTCTCCTCACCCTCTATAGTTAGCAAAAAAATATGCCACGCAGAAGTATTCTGTTACTAATGTAAAAGGCATAACGCATTCTCAACTTCATCTTGGTAGCAATGCGGCGGACACTGAAATATTTTATTTATTGCAAGTCCCATAATGTAAACCAGGTCTTATGTGGGCTGATGTATAAAACATGAACCTTTGAAACTAGCCATGCCAGGCCATTCTGTGATGTTTAGCTGTCAGTCTGAATTTGGGTGGGATCATCAAGGTAAACCCATGGAGGCCTGGAACATAATTCTGCAAATAAATAATGCAATGAAGTCCCTTTACTACCCCATTATGCCAGTTTAACACCTTAGATGCACACCAAGATACCTGCCACATGTTAAAGGGTAAATGTTGCACCTGCCAATGTACAGAGGGGCAACTTTTTCATTTTATAACTAAATTTTTCCATACATGACAGTTTTTGGAACTGAAAAATGTTGTTTTTATGCAATGTTGGCAGGGTTGTCAAAAGAAACTGTTTGTTTGTGCATTTGAGCCAAGGTCTATTTACCATGGGATAGTTTTGCTTCTCTTATTTTAGGCTCATATGAGCACAGGGCCCTGAGATGAGCGATTCTGACGTTAATGCTGCCTTTGTGACAGAAACATAAAACACACAAACATGCAAGCTAGTTTATATCATTATGAGGCTTTTTGATGAATTTCAGTTAGATTTTTCCAAATAATACCAATAATTTCTAGAACCTGACCCAGGGTAGAGTCATAGCCTAGTGGAAGGTCCAGACTGGCATGACTCTGCTCAGGATAAAACAGATACAGGAACTGCTAGCCCCTCCCCCTTTGAAAATTTATACCAAACAAAATGATTTGAGATTTTTATCCATTGATTTACATCTGTAAGTGCTTTGTCCACTACAGAGCCACAGTGACCTATTGCCTATACTGGAAGCTCAGGGTGCGAGGTGCAGTATACTCTGGCTTGGAGGACAATCCATTGCAGAGCAGTCACACACACAAGTTCATTCACACATTTGCTCAAAGGGAAATTTAGAGTCACTAATGCGCTAGAGACACGTCTTTGGACTGTGGGAAGAAAACTGGCGCTCATAGAGGAAACCCACTGGAAGAAATGGAAAATGATTGAAATGCAACGGTTGGGTTGCATTCAAACTTACACCCACCAATCCAGGCACTCTAACACAGTGGCATCTACCTAAAAAAATGTTTCCCCAAAGTATTTTTTTATTCAAGCTCACATCTAACACCTTAGCTTTAAGAGCTGTAAGGCACAGGTACTATATCCACATGTAACCCTGTCACCCCTTTTCAATTGTTAGCTTTTCCAAAAGGTGGCTCCCTTCAAAAACATCTGCAAGGTTACATACACACAGTCACAAAGTGTTTGCAAGACTACATTTTTAAAATGTATACTTTTTGCAAATAATATTTACAGCAAAAAACTCTAGTGCACATGCATCATTTGTAACACACCACTAGTCAGACAAACTAAGAACAGCCCCAACATGCATTTCATTGTATTGAAGTATTTTAAACTTTAAGTGTTTTTTTTTTTCTAACTTGAAAAGTTTGAATTTGCAACCTTTAGAATGGTGACCTTGCAGTCTTTATGAATTTCTACATTTAATTTCCTGTGAATGAGAAGCTCCCTTGTATGGCTTTAACCAAGTTATTAAGCGAAATCTCTATTTTTTTACAGCCTCACATTAAAAAATAGACAAAAATTCCTATTTCCAGGCCCAAAACAATGTTCTGCTTTATGTATAACTTCTTCATTCCTTAAGAAAAAGTGTGCTTGTGTCAAAAAGGTGTTATTGCGTTGCTGTGGCTGCCAGCATTTCCATTAATTGGGTTATGATTTGTTGGATGGATGTTTCTGAGGACCCTGTATGTCTTTATTCCATCCAAGAGGGGTGTGGAGGTGAAAAATGGTGACTGTCTCCCATTAGATCACGTTAGTACAGAGAACCTGGTTCCTTAGGGGTCAAAATGACAAGGTTTAGTTCAACGACGCTCCTTCCCTCGTAGTGACCTCCAGAGGGGTAGCGGCAGTAGATGTAGTGTCACTTTCCTAAGGTGTTACAACCTCAGTACACACCTTCTTCATTTCAGATGAGAATTCCACCCTGAAAATAGCCAAACAGCAGTTGAGACAACATCACTATCAGAGGGGCAACTTCCATAAATAGCTCAGAGATAGAAGGCTGACAGCTACTGACAGTAGATCCATGGGACAATGTGAGAGAGGGAAGGTGACTTTAAGTATGAATTCTGCTGTTCTAGCAGTCATACAGGGGTCCAAGCTGCTGCCTCAAAGGGTTTTGTCAGAGCTTCAGGCGTGGTGAGAACAATGTGATTCTCAGGAAATGAACAACAGCTGCGTCCCAATGTGAAGCACATGCTTCTCGGTCTCCTCCTCACAGAATTCAAGCCTACCTCAATAACAAAGCACCTTGATTTATCAAAAAAGACTAGAAAAATAATATTTGCAGTAACAGGAAGCTGGTCAGTTAACTGAACCATCCCACTCCTATTTTTCGTCTCGCCCGTCAGGGGTGTAGAGGTCAATGTGCTCCTCTCTCCGTCTACTCACACTTCTCTTCCAACCCCTGCCATTAGCCACCCGCTATCTCACACAGCTCTGATACCCACCTGCCAGCTTATATGTTCACACAGCATCCAGTCCTGATGACGATCATTGTTGCCACGCACCCCACCCACGGGCCCCCCACCACCCATGCACTGTGACCATCTTGGATCACCCGGTGGGACTTCACATTGCTCTCGAGGTCATTAATCGCGGTCTCCACAGTGGTGAATTTGTTTTATTAATGAACTTGGCTGCTGGGGTTCTCAGTGGGACTTGTTCAAGGCCTGCTCTATTTTCAGCTACAGTTTACACAGCACACCTTCTTAAAGGGCATGGGATTCAAGTCGCTTGGGAAGTAATGACGACGAGAGATAGGAGGTGGCCCTGGGCGACTCTTCCTTCGGAAATGGCACGAGATCCCCACATTAAAACCTAATTAAACCTTATAAAGGCTAATAAAAGTGCGGCAAAGAACGCGATAACTGCATTTTAAGATCGTTTTTCTTTTTTCCAGTCAGTCCATTAGACGTTCACATTGGCTCGAAGGTTTTTATAGGTACTTCACACCTTTCTAGTGTGATTAGGAAGTCCTGTTGCCATAAATCAGAGGAGTGACTTAGCCTGTATGCACTTGCTGAATAGGCTGTACCTGGACCTTCTGGGGAACAGGTGCTGGGCCAGAAAAATAAGGGCACTCTCAGCAAATATTTTTGTTGCAGTCAAGTTCTGGTTCAGCCAAGGACCAGCTTAAAAATGTTGTTTCTGACTGACAAAGTATCCCTAATAAATGTTTTCAATGCATTCGAATTAAGGAATTAAATGAAAAATTGTTTTCAGCTTCAAAATTTTGCACAATTAAGGTGATCAAAGAAATAGCCAGGATGTTTGTACGCTGGGACAATGCGAAAAGAGGCTAATGCACTGGCTGCTGGCAGACCAAACTATAGTGCCAGATATTGAATATACAGTTGCTCTACTATTCCTTCATAGCAAAGATGCTAAGGCTGCTAATGCTAATGAGTGCTATAACAATTGCATCCATCAAATTGATTTAGACCTAGTAGAGGCACCTATATCACATATTTTGTGATGGACTTAGACATGTCTAACTTGCACTTGGAGTTTTGGGACCGTACCATGGGTCCTGTGGAAGGACTTCCTTTCAAAGCCCCTGCCTATGCCACCATACCACATTCATTTCATCATCCTTTCCCATCAAGGAGCTGTAAACTCCAACAAGATGAACTGCTTAAAAGAGTTTGACAGAAACATGACGTCTGAACTCAAAAGCGTCTCCGTGGTAGTGGCTGGAAAGCTGATTCAGTTGCCTTCCTACCTCTTACCATCCACTGCCAGTCTTGCGCTGTAACAAGTGAACCTCTCCTAGCTCTGGATGTTGATTTTTCTCATTCAGCTTGCTTTACAAATGCAATGGCCTGCATTGCTGGCTGACAGGTGCTGTTCCCACACTGCCACCACCTTGAGCACCTGGTCATGTTGCCAAAGATAGTAGCTGCTGAGGACATGCACTCGTGCTCTCTTCAAACATAATGGGTGAGATGGAAAATCTGCCGTTCTCCAGCTATGCAGACTGGGTCACCTGGACAGCTCACCATAAGCTGCATGAAGCTGAAAACTTACTAAAGTATGGCTCTGCTTTCCCCACCTCAGCCCACAAGATCTTATGTTCAAACCCTTGTTCTCATCTAGTTCATGTTACCTCCTGCTGCATTTGTACTGTCCTTACTGTCCATTCTTCCTCTATTGCTATGCACACATTCTTCTATATCAGCTTTCACATCTCCTTTCTCTGGAATTTGTTATATCGCCATGATGGAACACGACCCAAACTCGCTTTTCCAGAAGTCACCGTGCCCACCACCACACTGTGCTGAAGACACAATTTTGCCTGCCCTACTGCAGCCACCACAATCCAATAACCCTAACACCACTTGGTGTCTGTAATGCTGCACTTTTGGAGTCCTGTCCGTGTTACCCTGAATTCCACCTTTGTGTGATTTGACAGGGTAATTTTAGCTTATTATTCTGCAAAGCAATACAAGGCAATAAAAAATTCAGCGTAAAGCTCAAGCTGGAGGTACACCAAGCTGCCTGTGCAGGTAATAGCAACTTTTTCCTCAAATGCTACAGCTGGTGATAATGTGAGTTTGTAAAGCCACGTACACAAATGCTTTAACGTTACTTGGAAGTTCTGACTCATCCACTGCTGCTGGCCATCACTCCAGTTTTTTGCAAGTTGCTTGAATCGCTGCTTATGCCCTCAAGTGACTCTCACACCACTTATCTAAGTTTTTCACTGGCTTTCCTGAAATGACTGGAATTGGTGTTCTCCTTATGTCAAAATGAAACTCATCGGTAAGCTTTCCCCTCCTCAGCACCAGATATCTGGATTTTCCTGGATTAAAACTAATTCTAGCCCATATGATGAGCATCTCCAGCCCCTGCAAAATAAGTGTGTCCTGGGACAGGCTGTCATTGTCAAGTTATCCACAAATGCACTGATCGATGGTTGCGTGACACCCAACCTGGTGCCTAGATGTCTGTACGCAACCTCTTACCGTTTCACAACCATATGAGAATTTTATTAAACATCTGAAGGAATAAAACTGAAATTGTTACTGCAGGTTTCCCAATAACAGATTCAGTGAAATAGAAAAAAATAAATGATGCACAGTAAATAATGGACTAAACAGTACAGGGCAATTCAATGCAATAATACAAAAACAAACATAAATAAATATATCTATTTCCCATCTATTGGTATAATAAATATATCTATTTGTACTTTATAAATTTCTACTGTTAACATACTGTATTCTGTCCTCTGCTGTGCTACTGAATGTTATTTGCATGTGCAAGAAGTTTTATTGCTGCTATTTTCAAGGGATCAGTAAGCCCCATCATACTAGGAACAGTAAGCATTTATCTGCTTACAGTTCCTAGTATAAAATACAATTTTACTGCAATAGCTTAAAAATAAAAGCTAAAGTTAGAATACTTAGAAAATTGTGATTTTGAATTTTTTATAATCTGTGGGAAAGTGATTTGAATCCCACTCCTGAATTACTTCAGTAAGAATGACCTGCAATAAAATGGAAAAATAATTGTAAGTTGCTCTGGTAAAAAGGTTACATTAACAAAACAGCACGAGTGAACCATTTCATGCTGATAAATAAACTTCTGGGAACTTCCTTGGTTAACTGAGCCATGCAGCACATTGTTTAACCCAACACGGTTAGAATAAGCAAAAGACGCATTCCTCACAAATTTTGCCCTAGAATTATGCATCCTGAAGATTTGGCAAAAAAAGTTGCTATATATGTCCAGTATTTAATGTTAGAATATTAAAATACTCAGGAGAAAATAATTACTTTTCCACAGCATAGCAATAAAAAATGTCTGTTTATTGTGCACATTCATGCTTGTGGATTTTTATGGTTCCAACTTATGTCGGTTGTCAGCCCATTTTTTCTTTTAATTCCGTCAGAAAATGGTGCCGATCTTGGCGAAAACTGCGCAGATAACCTCACAAAGCATTATTACCAAATCCCTGTATTTATAGTCTCACACCCCAAGATATTTTTTAGCTTCCACAAGTTGCTGTGTAGAAATATGGCAAAGTGTGTTAATTCACCATTACCATTTTTAATCGGGCAGTTGCTGATGTACACAGGGCCACCCAGCACGCGCTGCCATGTACAGAGCGCTGTTGTCTTTGGAAGCGACGCTCTAGTTCACTGCCAGGGCAGCAGGAGCTCAGCGCGAACAACAGATTACATACGGGGAACAAAGCGCACGGTACCCACAGCGGGACCGGAGCCGCTTCGCTTCGCTGCCAACGCTTTCCTCGAAATGAGAGACCGCACAGCTGCACTGTGTGTTTTGCCAGTGAGGAAGCACATCTTCTCTCACAGTGCGAGTCAAAAGGTCTTCTTTCTTTGTTCCCTTTCCTTTCAGGGAGCATGCTTTCTGAAAGGACAAATAGTAAATAGTAATAAATTGCCTGATATCTGCAAGGTAAATCAATGGCATCAGAAAGATGGCAACAAATTCATTTTTTTGCATTTTTGTCACAGAGGGTGGACTTTTAAAAATTGGCCACTGTTCGAAATAACATCAAGGCATCGGGACAACACAGCTCAACATGGTTCCTCAGTCCAGTTCAACTCGGTCTCCCCACACTCCTCATCAGCTCCAAGGTTACTTCCACAAGACACTGGGAACCAAGCCCTCACTGAGGTCAAGGGAGAAGAGCCTAGTCCCCCACCACCACCACCCCTTGTCAATTTTCATTACGATCACAGGACCTCCCTCAGATCGATCCGCCCCTAGCCCAGGGAGCCAAAAGTCTTGCCTACTTCAACACCACAGGATCTGTCACCGGCATTACAGCTGGGGACAGGTGGGGTGGGGGATGCCATATGACAGCTTAGGGAAGCTCCAGTGATAGCGCGAAGAGGGTGAAGCCTGGTGCAGACAAATGTTGGCAACAGGTTAAGCTACAGTACAACAGCAATAAGAGAAGATGAAAGGGAGGCAGTCTCAGTCTATGCACAGCCACGGCTTCCTACAGTAGGCGAACCCCACAGCGCATGGCAATACTCTGCTCATGCTATTTATTTCGGTTTCTCTTTCTGTACTCTTATAGAGTTCTACATTCTTGGTTGCTTCCAGCAATGGCAGCTGAGCTACAAAAGCTGATCTGATGATGTGCTAATGGAACAAAGGCGAGAAAGTCCTTCCGCCGGGAGCTGGGCAACAGGTGTTGCTTGGATTACACCTCTCCCTGGATGCAATATCCATCTGACTGCGAGTGACCTGCTTCGCCTTGTGCTCGGCAGGAATCGGGTCAGGCCACGGGAAACCGAGGGGGCCTCTGGACACCCATGTGCCAGAAAGTGAGCCAGAAGAAGCCATGTGCACTCATTTAAGCTGGGTGCAGGATGCAGCCAGGATGCCGCATCCATCATTCAGCCTGTCACCCTGCTGCCTGCGTCAGCCTGACCAGCCAACCCCCATGCCTTCCTGCCAACCTGCTCCCGACATGCTGAGCGCACTTTCACATGCACAACAGTCTTCGGCATCTTATTTTAAATTATCTTCCACACAAGGGATCAGATTGCGATTGTATAATTCTCCCTTGGTGCAAAACTCTGTTTTCTGTTTTTATACACTTTTGGACAATCTGCACCACAGTGTGTTATGAAAACTTGCTCGCAAAATCAAATGTGATTGGTTAGCTCAGCCAAGCATGTAAACCTCTATTTTCTGGAGTCATTTGGCATCCCGCGACAGGAAGGGCTTATTGATTCGGTACCTTTGTCATTAACTTACATAAGTTTAGTTCTCCATGTTCAGTAAGTGCAATTTTGCACCAAATAAAAGTGGTTTGCAATTCCATACTGTAGATTCAGTTACTCCCAGCATGGATTGCAGTAAATGTTTGTGTAAATGTGTGCGCTCTTCTCAGACACAGTTAACATTAAGTTTTCAAGAGTGTTTTGGAAAAAAACGAAAGCATTGTTTGTGTGTGTGTGTGTGTGTGTGTGTCTGCATGGGACAAAGAGCCTCTGCACCAGAGGTGGCAGAGCACACCTGATAAATTATGCAGAAGGGACCTCCATCCCCCAAAACCTGCCACAGGGGAATGAACCCACTGCCCGCTGTGCTTTCACATCCCCACGATTAGTTTCATCTGGGAGGTGTGGTGCAAGAGACGGGCCCGCGTCGCCAAAAGCCCGTTTCCTGCTGCATCTTGAATGAGGAGCCCCTCCTTCTGCCTTCTCAGCAGTCTCCTCTCCAGTCAAGGGCCTCGCAACAGCGTTTCGTCCAGCTGGCCTTACGAGTCCCAAGAGCCATAGCTGCTTTCTTAAACACTCCAAAAGGCCCGTGCACTAGATCGTGTCAGGCCCTGTTGCTTTTTTTGTGGCGTGACGCTCAACAAATGCATTTTTGTAAAGGTTGGTGTGATTTATTTATTTTTTTTATTATTTTTTATTTTTGTACTCCACTCTGAGAATCATGCATGCTAGATCAAGGCCGCATTTAAAACATAAATGGGAGGAAGCTGTTTAGAAATAGCACGCAGCAGCGCGGCTCTGCCATGGTTATATAATGGTTATAATTACTACAGCGGCTAGATTATTAGGATGCTGGGCTTAACATTTTTGAAGCAAAACATTTAATTACAAATTAAAGTAAAAACTGTCAGAGCAGAGAAGCTGGAAAAGAAGGGAAGTGAGCAATGGCAACAAAAGCGCCATTCTTTGAAGAACACTTTAGTCAAATTCTGAATTCCTAAATGGATCATTGCCAGGGTAGACAACTGTCAAATCAGCTAGACTGACTGAGTAAAATATATTCATAGACTGTGACTAATCCTATAGGATTTTTCTTTTACTTTGGAATTCTTTGGAACTGGCTGGCCTTTTTCATTTGTGTTGTGTCTGGGTTTTCTTATTATGCGGCGGTCAGTAGTCTATGGACTCTCATTTCAAATCCTGCCGCTGCCACTGCTGTTTTGCTCTGTGTAGTGCATTTACCCTGAACTTTTTCAGTATAAACAACATTTTTCTATTTTCCTCAACCACTTGTCCTAAGAATCGCTGTTGCCTCACAATGCCGGAACTGTACGTCCTTTTAAGATTAGTTGTATGAAGATGACTGGCTCAAAACAACATAAAGACAGGAGAACTGCACTGATAAATATAGCCACAAATAAAAAAGAATGGGAAAACATCAGCACCCAGTTTAATAAACTCCAGAGACGTCTTCAGACATTCCAGAATTCCTTTAAATTATTGTAAGAAACTTTATTTGGGGGAGGTTAGCACAGTCTACATGTGCTCATGTGCGTTTCCTCCAGTTTCCTCCTGCAGCTCAAAAATGTGTTTTGGGTGGATTGCTGAGTCCAAAATTGTAGTTTGTGTGTAAAAGTGTAGACAAATGAGTACGTGTAATGGCTATGCAGTGGACTTGGGTCTACGCTACCTTGCACCCTCCAGCTCCAGCATTGCTAGTGGTTCAGTACATTAAAAATTTTCATCTGAATCAGCGTAACTACAGTGCTTTAGTGGGTTCACCTCATCATTTTAGCTTTTACTCAAGTAATTTTTTTGTCCTTTTTTAAAATGATTATGCTGTCACTTGAATACCAGTTCTGACCGCTTTACCCACCAGTGGTTCTGGGTCTGCCCTGGGGTCTCCTCCTAGTAAGATATACACCAAATGACTGCAGCAGGAACCAATCATTAGACATTTTCATCACAATCCCAAACCAGCACAACTGTCTCCTTTCAATCCAAAGAGACAATATCTCTTCTCTGCGTCTGAGTTTCCTACTCAGATCCCACATCGATACTCCAGATTTGGACATTGCATGCAAATCTGTGAGACTGCATCATTCAGCATTTTAGTCCCCCAGTTTTCCCCACTTGCTTGTAAAAAGCAATCCATTTCTTTCCAAGAGAAGACCTCAGACTTGGGGATGCAGATTTTCACCCCACCAAAGATCACAGCTGGATGATGCTGACAGGACAGCATCATCTGCAAGCAGTGGAAATGCCACTTCTACTCTCCACTGCTGGTTACTGAGGCTCAGCTGTGGCTTGATATCCTCATACAGCATGCAGCAGCCCAGTACCCCATAATCTTGCATCAGCACATGCTGAGGAATGTATTTCTGATCCAGTGTGTCTGCCTCTGTTGTGTTCTGCACTGTTATGTTGTCTCTTTAATTTATTTGTGCAACATGGTCTAGAAGAAGCTACATTCTGTTCTCTCTTGTACATCTGTACAAGTGCAGAATGACAATAAAGTGATCCTTGAACCATGAATGATCAAATGTCTAAGTCTACAAGACAAATTTAGACAGAATTAGGATTAGTACTGCCATCCCCCGCAGACAAGGAGAATATCTAAACCACTCTTCCCCAGACAGGTTGATGTCTACATTATTCCTCCTAAATGTGAGATTCAGCTATTGGTGCCTTTGCGCTATAAAATTGCCAGGGAGGCTGAGGGCTATGACCCTGGCTTTCTTTCTTAAACATAGGAAGCACATTCCAGTTACACAATCGAGAGCCACTTTTCCCACCTACACAGTGCCCAGAGCCAGCAAAATTTTTAAGGAGAATGAAATAGGGGAAAACAATTTAAAAACAGAGCAATAAGGAAAAAGAGGGAAAAGATTTGGAAAAAATACATTGAACGAAATGAAAGCTTCAGAATTATATTTCATGAACATAACTCTGATTTCTTGGCATTTTCTCAGGAATTTGTGTCAGTATGCAGATTCCTATAAATATCTCCAACTACGCCATTTTGCTACAACCAACAGCAGTTGGAGAAACAACTCATTACCGTGAACAATTCCAAAGACATGTTTTCTGCATTTCCTTCCATTTGGTTCTTTCAAACCCTCAAAAGCATTGAGCACTTCAGTTGGCCGGTAGAGGCATTTAGGGGAACCTTGCAAAAGAGCTGTTAAAGGGACTGCTGCTGTGCTAAAGCTTCTCAAAATGTTGTGAATTTCCCAGCAGGCATTAATAATATATAGTACCCTATTGTAATAATAATAAAAATAACAATAAAAGTTAGCAAACCTTAGGAAGTGTCACAGCTCTTTTACAGTCTGAGGCTGAGACCAAGAAACAACAGTAGCCACCCTTCCAGAATCCATCCTTATCCATGTGAACTGCAGTTGAACTATAAAAGAGATCATCATGGTCTGAGGAAAAGGCATTTCTCCCCTTTTATATGAAGGCTGTCAGCAAAACCGCACCCGCTTCACAAGTTTGTGTTCTTCATAAGAGCAGGAAACGATAGGGTTGCCAATGAAGTCCTTCAGACATTCCCTTACAACAGCCTGGAGGACTGAGGATGCATTTGGGACCAGAAGAGGTCAGAAGAAGCCATTTCCTACTTCTTTACTGCCTTCCAAAATCAAGTTGTAAGCACTTGTGAGATCCAGCTTGGTAAAGATGGTGGCCGCATGTACCTGGCAGGGAGGGTTTGGCTATTTTATAGTCTTTGTGTTTGAACCCCTGCGATCAATGCAAGCGCCCCCGTCTTTTTTCCGAAATGAGAAGAAGCCTGCAAATGTAAGTGAGGTGGATGAGCAGATAATCTTATCAGCAAGGGCCAGTATAAGTTTAACTTAAGTTTGCCTGGCCCCTTGCTCAGAGATGGAAAGGGGGGTAATATAGGTTCAACAGGGGGTGTAGTGCCCTGCAGTAAGTTTTATGCAGGATGGAGTGCTGCTGCTTTGACTTTGCCAAAAACCTCAGGTAGATGGAATGAGGAGCCTCAGGAAGACATAAACATGTGGGTTTACCATGCCAACCCCAGGCCACTAGCTCTCCTGTCCTCCAGGAAGTCAGCTGCCCTGGGACATCCTAGTACAACTGGACTAACTAAGGGAAAAGGAAAGGATTTCCTTATGGCAAAATCCCACCTGCACCCCATCTGGGTGTTTTATTGTCTCTGTGACTCCTGCTTCTAGGGGTCGTGCATCCAAAGCGCTAACATGCTTGGTGAACCCCTACACTACTCACATTACATTTTGTCAGTTTTACTCATTTCAGACCCCTTTTGAGCTCTAGCAGCAGCAATTCTAGATGAGTGCTGTGTTTCTAGAAAAAATGAACAGTAACGGAAATGTGGAAGCGCTAACGGAAAGTCTGCTGCTGCAGTTTTCAAAAACTTTTTTGTCTGTTTTTATTGAGCTGCCCTCATAGCAGGTTGTACTGAAAGTCTATCCTTTTCTCTAAAAATTAATGGTTTGAAACGACACAATGCCAACAGCTGGCTTTGTTTTATTAAGTCTTTTTATAGCACTTTTTATTATTATTTCCCTCATTGAACAGCATCAGCGTGTGAGGTGGCCTGAAAGCCACAGAGCATCTGTGTTGCGCTGGGACTGAGCAGCTCCTGTTAAAATCTTGCCAGTGGCTATTACATCATGAGGGCAAAGACGAAAGTCACTCTTATATCCTCTGTTTTTTCATCTGTTCTGGAAGTAAAATGACCACATACTGGGCAAACATGCCTTTAGATTGAATAATAACCCAGTTACATTAAGAATGGTGCACATTTTCACGAGCTGCTTTGGTGGGTTTTCTTTTTTCAAGGCCTCATTATATGAGGCCTGTGTGTTTTTTTCTCAGCACCCATTCACCAACCAGTCTATCATTGCTAATCATTTGTCCCAGTCACGGCCCTGGTGATCTGGAGCCTCTCCCAGGATCAGTGGGCATGAGCTGAGGGTATTCAACACCCACACAACAGGAATTAACCCCATGTTACCTCCCACCGTGTGAGAGAATGAGTGGGCGTAAAGCACACGTCGGACTCCAAGCTGCAACCTCATTCACCTGAAAAAGCTTTCTTTGTGTCGCTTTCATTCTCAAATTGATGTACATGTCTGGCATTTATTTCGGTGGCAGTCACCGCGATGCCACAAGCACGGCATCTTATTCAGTGTGCAAGACTTGTAGTTTTGGTGGGTGGTGTGTGGTGTCATTGGCTGTTATTTCTAATACAGCTAATGATGTCACTGTTGGCTCTACCGTGCACAGCTGAAATAACTTTTCAAGGGCAATAAGGACCTGGTGGCCTTTTTCTCAAGATAGCTGGCCTTTATGACAAGGCAGGGCAAGCTGTGTTTAAAAAAAATGTCACCATGGGATTTCAAGAAGTTTAAAAATCAGTACTGTACACGGGTCCAGCATTCATAAGCAAGAGGGTCTAATATCTGAGCATCGTATTTATCACACAACTGCTGCATAGACACTGGGAATTATAAAAATGTAACAGCGTCATTTATAAAAATGTAAACTACAGCATGGCAGCTTTAGTCAGATCCCAGGCTGTAGGACAAAGCAAAGTTTAATATCCTGGCCATTTGTGTTTAAAAAAGAAATAAACTGTTTTTGTTTGCCTTATTGGATACCCAGATCAGCAAAATCACTCAGAAGGTCCCTTAGATTTTCAGACAATCCTGTAAGAAAGAGAGTAATTCAAACTCTTGTCAGACCGTGATGCTGTCAGGAGAGATACATGGCTGCCGTGGACTGTGTGACCTAAGCTGTGGAGAGGGATCTTGGGGCTTTGATGTGATGGGTTCTCTATTTATGTCTCTGCTGAATGGCAGCTTTTTGAAACAAGGGTACCTTTACACTCTAAAAGGGGATTCCAGGGGATGCCGCGACTTTGATCTCGATGGATAATGGATACCCTACTTTTCCTAATACGGATCAGATGTATTTTAAGGTTTCCAGCCAAAGTACACAATTTTTCTAGCCAAAATGACCGCGCACGATTTTCCATTTCAAATGACGATACGAACAAGAAGCGCGGTATTCTGACTCGGTACAGATAGCGGTAAAATTTATATTAATGTCAGCGCAATTATATTTAATGGCGAAAAGCCATAGAAATAGGACTGCACTGCTAGAGCGATTTACGCCATTATTGTCTCCGTAGAAATGTGCGAAGCTCACAGAAGTACACTCGAAGCCTTACACGGTGTTGCATTTGCATTGCATCATTGCTCCGGCAGCCGCAGTTCTCCAGTTTGGGCCTAAAAAAAATAGAAAAAACTTTGGTTCTCTTACAGACTTGAACATTTGACCAAATGGTGCTCTCTAGCGGCAGTCGCCTCGGTGCAGTACCTTGGTCGAAAGCACGGCGTGGTTTTCGGAATATTATTACACCCGAAACAAAGACTTTTGCAGCTGTATTTATTCGGCTCTGGTGTTGTTGTCGTGCTGGAGGATGGTTTTCACAGCCTCCGACTGCACTTAAAATATCTCTCCATTTGTTAAATGTTCTCCTCCGATCACAACGAATAAGCAAAATTGCGTGTTAAATGAATTCATTCGCACACCAGATAAATGTGTACCATCTTATGACAAACAATGACAGACTAAAGAGTGAAGCATGCGATATTTGAAGTTGTGCAGCTGCGAGCGCAGATGGAGTAAAAGAAGACAGAAGGTTGCCAAACCACAGAGTTTACTAGAACGCAAGGAGTCGAGGAAGCACAGCCAGGAAGGATAAATGGAAATATTCACCTTTCAGCCCAAGGAATCCCCTTCGGCTACCTGGGTTAACACCCCAAGCTGGCCTGAAAAACCACACAGCCCACCTGACGGCTGCATGGTTTCCCACAATTATTTATAACTCATTCCTCGCACCAACTCCCAGGGGATCCCTTCAATAGTGGTCACCGCAGTCTGAAAGAATTAAATACTACTGGCATGCCATTATGTACACATAAAATCATATGTGAACATAGTACACCTTATGGTCAAAAATATGTGGACCCCCCCTTATAATGATTGAGTTGAGCTGTTTGAGCCACACCCACGCAGCATACAAACACATTCTAGACAATTGTGTGCTTCTAGCTTTATGGCCACAGTGTGGGGAAGAAGCTCCTTTCCTGTTTCAGCATGACTGTGCCTCCCCTGTGCACAAAGCGAGCACCATAAATGCATGGTTTGCCCAGGCTGGTGTGGAACAACTTTAGTGGCTGCACAGAGCCCTGATCTCAACCCCACCGAACACCTTTCGGGATGAACTGGAAAGCCGACTGCAAGCCAAGCCTTCCTGCCCGACGTCAGTGCCCGATCTCACTGATGCTCTTGTGGCTAAATGAGCACAAATTCCCATAGCCGCACTCCAAAACCAGGTGGGAAGCCTTCCCAAAACGGTGGAGGGTCTTATAGCAGCAAAAGGGGAGGCAACTCCATACTAATGCCCATAGATTTGAAATGGGATGTTCGAGAAGCTCTTATGAGTGTGATGCTCGGGTGTCCACATACTTTTGGCCACACAGTGTACCTTGGAATGCTGTTCAATTCCTAGACTTACACTCTTGTTATAACCAGTACGTTGTTACTTAACCTGAAATGCTTAAAGGAAGTGTCCAAGTGTGTAAATATGTACTGGAAATTATTAATTATTAAGTCATATAAAATAAGAGAGATGATTTCTTGGGAACTGTGTTAAATAATCATTTATGGTAAAGCTTATTTTACAAATGTTTTATTGCCATCTAGTGGGATCTCTTCTCTACAGAACATACAGCGGATGATGGTTCCTCACATAAGCAGGACAAAATCACGTTGTTATGAGAGTGTTGGGAGGAGGTCCTATTACCACTGTTTCATATGAAACAATAATCAGTTCCGGGAAGGAAAATATTTTGCCAAAAATTCATTAAAATATTGAAAATAAAATGCATTTTATGCACGACAGTGCCAAGCTACTTTACAATATTTGTAGCTAAAGACCTAGCCCTGAAACACAGCGTATGAGACAGGGTCAGGGTAGGACATGCTTTCAGACCAGGAGAAACTTGTAGAAGATCAGGCCCTGCTAGTACTGACTGCCGAATGGTGAAACGCTTTGACTAATGTAGCCATTGTGCCGCCAGGTACTTGTAAGCACGGACATGGAAACCAGGTAAGTGCTAGTGGTATCTACTCCACCGCTAAGCCGTAGTTTATTTAAACAAAAATTTTATAGGTGGCTGCTGCTGCTCATTGTGATTCACCTTTCTGAATTGGTGCTGTGTCTTTGAACCACACACAATGACAATAGCAAGGGGAAATTTTTGAGCTATTTCACCAGTGCACCTACATCTAGTTCATTCTTCTTGCTAAAACTGCATTTTCTTTTCTCTCTCTATTCTTTTAATGCTGGCGCTGCCCTTGATGAATGCCTGAGACATTTCAAGTTGAAAAATTGTCAGAATACGGGCACTAGCTGACCCATCACGATTCGGCTTCAGCTGTACGAGTTTTGGAGCGGTCGTTCCTGACTCTTCTATACAGTATATCTGACTACGAGATGAATGTTGGCCGTGCACATCTAGGGTACATGTCCGCGTCCCAGTGAGATGCGGGGAGTGACAACTGGCTGGAGGTCGTGCACCCTGCCTTGCATGCTGTGTTTCTGGGATCAGCTATGGACCCTTATGACCTTGCACAGGACAACCAGTTATAGGCAATGAATAAATCTTGGCTTTTTGTGATTGATGCGATGCTTTGAAACTGTGAGATTGCTAGCGGTGATCATGTGCAGATACTGGTGGCTAAATCGTGGTTGGTACAAAAATGTTTAAAATCCCGTGCACTGCTTAGGTCATACATGCACTGCGAAAGGTACTGACTGGGGATGGTGGTGTGTTGTTATGGGGAATTTTTTCTTGGTTTATATTTTTAATACCAGCCAAGCATCATTCGATTGCCACAAAGCACCAAAACATTTTTTGCTGACCAGGTGCACTGCACTGCGGACAGCCCTGCCTGTCTGAAATTGACGTTTCATGGCAAGCTGAAGTGTCATATCAAGGAGCTCATCATCTCAAGAAGGTTCCACACAACTGACAGCGCCTTTGCTCCAAAGGCCTGCACAGTCCCCACCTCTCAAGCTCGCAGAGCATCTTTGGGAATAGGTGGGGCAAGATATTAGCAGAATGATTAAAAAATCTATAGAAACTGTGAAAAATTTAAGCCAGCATAGACCAGGAAGCTTCTGGAATGAATCCAGCTGCACTGTGCTGCAGAACTCATTCTGTTTTGGAGGCTAAAGAAGGTCCCACACGATATTTCCAAGGTGCACCTAATAATGTACCCAGTGAGTGCACGTTATCATTTTTATTGCTCATTTCATGTGCTAGTACAACAAACAGATGAATTAAATAAGTGAATAGATAGCTATTAGGCAGTATAGCTGACATCTTGGTACCAAATGATGCACATCCTTACCCTTGCACACCAAACGTTGTACAATTATTTAACAATTTAAACACCTTAGGATTCATCAGGCCCCAGCTCGTGTTCAGGTAGTGCTACCTTGAACCCACAGCTTACCTCTCCTAATCCATTGCCATCTAGAAGCCCTCAGTATCTTCCATAGAATTGCTCCTCCTTTTACTGTACCTTTTCATAGTAAGTACCTTGCACAAGGATATTACAGCGAGGTTGCTTTTAATCCAGCGTCCTATGCTATGATGTCAGGGTCATATAAATGAATTAATAAACAATACACCGGGAAAATAATTGTGTGAGTGACTTGTTTGTTTGTGACCCTCAAATCCCTTTGGTCTTAGTCACCACGAAGACACAATTATTAAAAGCTGGGTATAAAAGCCTCTCCACTTAACAGGTTAGCTTCTGGAAAAAGTGTGGCGAAAGCTATAATAAATAAGCAGCGCTCTCTAACACGTTCATCAGTACATTATCAGCAACCATCTGTCCACTGTAATAAACAGTGTTGTGCTGTAATCCAGATGCGTGGCGCCCAAGACGGGATACAACCCAGATGGGATGCCACTGCTTAGCAGTGTAATATTTTTACTTTATTACTTTTTAATCAACTTACAACTGTATTAAAATTAATACTTGTTTAAAATTACTGGTAATGAGAAAAATCTAGTTACAACCTCTCATTCAATACTGTTGACCATTCAGTGCCATTAATGCATGTCCAGTAGTGATCAGTTTCATGCCACTCCCAACTTTTTTATAATTTGACAGATAAACAAATAAAAAAAAAAACAGATATCCTGGGTTATGGCGTGTTTCTGCTGTTTCGACCTCACCCGGGAGACCTGACGTGGATTCATCAGGCCTCAGCTCGTGTTCAGGTAGTGCTACCTTGAACCCACAGCTTACCTCTCCTAATCCATAGCCATCTAGAAGCCCTAAGTATCTTTCATAGAATTCCACCTCCGGCAGAGGATAGGCCTTGCATAGAAAAGGACTTCCATGTGAGGCCCCCACAGCTGCTTCAGAGGCCACACCATGTCCTTCAGCCTTTTCAGCAGTACTGCTCCTCCAATTCCTCATACCTTGCCATCTTCCATTCATATGCTTATTCCATCCTCTCTCCTGAAGTGACTGTAATCACTTGACAGTTGACTTGCTTAGAGGCCTCTGACAATAACACAATGTCTGGCCTCAAAGATATCTTTGTGATGGTGGCTGGAATCCTGAGCTGCCCACCGTAAGTCACCCATACTGACCTGCCACTGGAGGCCAGCTTCACTCTTTTGCCTTCCTTCACAAACCTTAAGACCTCATTAGCCAGCCAGCAGGTTCTGTTGTGGATCATCTCCACAGCAATAAACCCTGCCAGTGGACTAGGCTGGATTTTTTTATTCACTCAAGCGATATTAAACTTAAAACTAATTTACAGTGACTGAGCATAAAAATACAGTCTCTGCATACCCATCCTGAAAGCTGATGGTTGACTGATTCACCCCATAGACAGTTTGTCATTTAGTTATTGATCATGAAACCTCAGAAACACTAGAACTGAGCTTCAAACACTGTCATGCCTCTGTTTTGCCTGAATGCATTTTTCCATCAACTAATGGCTACAGCTGGAATCTCACATGGCTACTTTCACTCTGCAACAAAATTTAGCAAAAAAAAAAGAATATGCAATTTAACAAAATGGAAAATGTAACTTGACTTTTTGCAACACAAGGAACCAGTGCAGTTTCAACATCATGTACATACTGTAGATGCATAAAAATAAATAAAATAAAGTTCACATGTCCGTATAACCCTTGAATCCTGCATTTCAGAAGCATTATTTAGAAACACTTTTCTGCAGGGCACTTGGCCCTTTGTCTCCTCATTTTTGTGACCTTTTCATATTGTTTCATGTTATAGCAACCATACAGGATCTATGGTCTCAGCTTTGCCTCTGCACTTGGCCATTTATTTACACTTCACCACAATCTCCAAGCCAGTCAGGTACAGTAAAAACCTTTCAGAGGGAGTCAGGGAGAAACATTTTCATCTCACTCTGCTTGCTAGGGCACAGCAACGGAAAAGCATGAGTTATGAGATCTGGCTCTCGGTGTTCAGTGGTGGAAATGATTATTATTATTATTATTATTTTAATGGAGGAGGAGAAGCCTGCCTGCCTTGGCTGTCAGTTCAGAGCAGGGCATTAAAAGTGTAATAACAGTTTAAGGATACAGTCCATCAGTACTGCCCTTGACTGAGGCAAAGAAGTTGATCCATTTCTTAGGTCATTGTTTTCAGCATATTAGATGACAGGTAACTGTCCATTCATCCGAAATAAAAGATGAAAAAATTTGAATTATTTATTGCAATTTTGCCAGCATTATCATAGAGCTCCTGTGTCAGTCAGGAGAATGGAAGCCAGGCGTGGGAGGCCAGCATTTCATTTACAAGGAGTGCGTTAATGTTAACACAGCACAGCTATGAAGCAAAGAGGCCGCTTGGAACAGGTGGGCACGCGTGACTGAAAGCTTACTGGTGAAGTGATGGTTATGGAGAAGGGTAGTCAGCAAAACTGGGGACTATTTTTTTCCAGGATTTGGTACATCAGTGTGTAAAGTTGTGCTCATTGCTGGCTGAGTTTCCTCTGGTACTGAAATGAAGGGGTTGCAGACTAATGAAATGTATCTGATAGGGTTTATAATATTCATTAGATGAGCACTTAGAGTACCATAGGGGTCTGCCCTAGCAGTGGTGCTGATGATAGCACCATTAACAGTGGGTTCTGGACAGTGGAATTTGGTAAGATTCTTGTTACTTCTCACTGTGTCTGGTATGCAATTTTTAGAGACTCATTACACATTTAACGCTTTGAGCAAATCATAATTTTCCTCTAAAGAAAAAAAAAATTGAAACAACAAATTGTACTTTAGGTTATGAGCAGGATGATGCCATGTTATCATACCAGGCAGAGGAAGCACTCAATGGGTGGGAAGCACATGGCTCAGAAATCATCTCGGAGTAATTTTGGACCAAACAAACAAAAAGAACATCAAAACTAACACCATCCAGCATTGTTTTCCAATCACTGACAGCTATAAAGAGCATAAAGATCAATTCTACAATGCATTGCAGAACGTCCTGAAGTCATTTCTAGAAACTTGAATCACACAACATGGGGTATCAGCAAGTAATGGAATCGCAAGATTAATGAAAATGGAGAGAAACTGGTAGAAACGTGCACACTGAACAACCCAGTAACTGGAGGGAGCTTCTTCCCTCACAATGGAATTCATAAAAACACAAGGATATCACCAGTAAATCAGAATCTACATTGCTAGGGAGTGTAGGTGCCAGAGTCAGGAGGGCAGCAGATCATCTGACCACCATCTTATAGTCACCACACCAAAGCATAAGCTGAATGAAATGGATGGAGAGTTTGAAGAAAAGGCTGAAATACATCATTGCCCTCCTAAATGACCCACAGACCCAATGGAAATACAGGGAAATGCTAATGAGCAAATTTCAACAGATGGCAGAAATTCAAAGATGCACTAAGGTCACAGTGCTAATGTCATGGAGAGGCAGCAGAAAGAATGGATTTCAGCCAAGACCTTGCGCAGGATTCAAGAGGGGAAGGAGAACAAAGCAATAGCAAACAAAAAGTGGACTAAAATAACCGAAGCTCAGAAGGAGTATGTTGAAGCCAAGCGAGTAATGAAAGAATGTATTAAAACTGACAAGAGAAACAATACAGATGGATCTATAACATAAGTTGAACAAGCGGTGAGAAACAGGAACATGGAGATGCTCTATGACACCATCAGGATGCTATCTGGCTTGTATACCAAGGCGTGGAGATCTATTAAGGACAGATAGGGAAAAAAAAGCAACTGAAGGAATAGGAATAGAGATAGGAAGAGCAGTTTGAGGAACTCCCAAACAGTTCAGTTCAATTCTATCCCTGTTTATACAGCAGTGTAACACACAGAGACTGAACAAAGGTCCAAGAGAGAAACAGATGAAAGACAACGACACAACACACTGCACAATACTTGCTGTTAGGCCATACGCAAACCAAGAGGGCCATAAAACTAACAAAAAAATCTGTTCTTAAAGCTAAATGACTACATAGCTGGGCAGAAAGTAAGGAAAATATAATATAATATAAATGTGCTTATATAAGGCTGCTGTATGAAACAATGACCTGATAATTTAAACTTTTAATACTACAAGTGGTATCAGTTTAGTTTTACTATAAATTGCACAGTATGCGAACCTTTATTAATTTAGATATAAAGAGTATATATTGTTAATTTTATAAAGTTTGATGGGTTTTTTTTCCACAGATATGAGAAATAAATGAATAATAAAGTAATATATTCCATTTATTATTCTTTACATGAAATTACTGCAGTCAGTTTAAATTTTCACCAATTTCCCAAGATTTTTCCCAAGGTTTTGCTTTCGCTTGCATATGTATAGTGGATGTAATAATACACACAGAGATTATTCAGGATGCTAGTTGTGAAGGTGGGGGATTAAGACGCTTTGCTTGCTTTATTATGCTTTGTTTTGATCAACTGGAAAATAATTTCAGACTTCCGCGCATCAACCACGATTACGCACCTCCCCGTTTGAGGCTGTCTAAACATGCATTTGTATTATTTTGAGTGACTTATTCCTTTTTATGTCTGCACAACACCAGACCATCACCAGGCCTCCTTGCCTCTGTAGCAATGACAGAAACACAGTGCTTAGTGACACAAAACTTATCAACTGTGTTTTTTGCAGCTTAAAGCAAGAGCATTATATTTGTATTGATGTTTTATTTTTTAACTGACTGGTACCTGAAGTGGAGATCTTAAATTTGAAAATGACCAGCACTGTGTTATAAAATTTGGTCTGACTATTAATATTTTTGTTTTACCCTTCATTCACAATGACAACAAATAGTAATAAGCATTAACTAAAGTTATAAACTGTGATTTAACATTGAAGCATCTAGCGCCATCTAGAGGGCCATTATGTTATATCCAAACCCATATTTAAACAAAATTCTTTTTTTACAAACTCTGTACAGTAAAAATATTTAGTGATATCTAATAAAAACATATTTTTTAATGCAGCCTTGACTCTGAGAATTAAATTAAAGCTTTAACTTATCCTTAATCACAAAACTACCTACTGTTCTGTGTAATTTACTTCACCAAACGTACGAACTGTACTTTTAATAACTGCACATCTTTTTGTGTTTTTATGACCTAGATAAATTTTTCTACACTATTATGAATGCTTTCATCATACACAAGCAACACTTTTCTATACAGCCTTTTCCTCACTTAAAAACCTGCAGACATAACAACGTTTTATAGCATTTATTTTCGAGTTGATCTTTGCAGGTGTACTGTATATGAGATAACCCAAACCCTAGTTAAAACATATTCTAGCAAATGGAAGATTGAAGAACAGAACTGCTGAGCCCTGCACTACTTAGCCGTTTACCTAACAAATTCGGCGTCACATTGTGTGAATTATGCTCCGTTTCTGTTAACTATCAGAGTAAATCTTCTGCAGAGGAGCTGTTTTCTGCTCTGATGTGAAAAGTTGCTGATGTGGCTTTTTCTGTGCGGACCTGTGGCAATGACCTACAGCCTCGCACTTCCAGGACAAAGTGTGGGCCGCATTGATTGATTCAATATTTATTGTTGATGAACGATAATAACAAAATGTTTAAAAGCGCTGTCATGGAGAAGGTAGTGCTGGTGCCACAAAACAGCTAAATAGTGCATTCCAGCAAAGGTTAAAATCTAGATTTAGTATCTAATTCAGACATGGACATGGGCAGTCCTTGAATAATGCATGAAATAACAGATTAATAACTTTTCTTCTTTTTCTTCTTATTATTATTTTTATTATTGTTGTTGTCACCATTAACAACAAAAATAATAATTGTAATAATAATGTTTAACAGTAATGTTTAATGTGCTTTATTCCTATTTACAATGTTATGCTAGTTTCAGATATTTAGCTAACCAGGCACCTGGACTGTTTGAGTTCAAATCCAAACTGTCGCATGTTCATCCCATGGCTCTGTGAGCTTCCCCCACAGTCCAAAGACTTGTACTTCACATTATTTGGGCACTCTAAACTGCCAGTAGTGTGCGTGAGAGAGATATGGTGCGTTTGACAACTTCACTCACTCAAAATGTGAATTGGCCTGAAGAGGGGAGTGATTTTCGGAACGAATTGACCCCGTTATGCGAAGAATTGGTGTGCGGCTCAAATAAGGGCTGTGGCCGCTAGGGGGCGAGCGCGTTCCTCAGCAGAGCTCAGCAGACGGACGGAACCGCGCGTTGCTCTGCCTCACACTGAAGGTCATTTTTACCGTCTTTTACTGTGTTCCGGACAGGTGTGTGACCCGCCAAAACGTCACTTAAACTCTCACAGCTTCAACTTAACCGACATGCAAAGTTTGAACCGCACGGCTTTCATACTGGTTTTTTTTTTTCTTAAAAAAATCGGCTCTCACCGGTCTATCTCTCTCTCTCTCTCTCTCTCTTTAAAATAAATTAGCGGCTCATTTTTATCCTTTATTTATAAGTTATGTGTAAAGCAAATGTTTCTAAAAGCAACTGCAGTAAAGGTTTTTTACTTTAAGAGTGGTTTGCAGCCTCAGGCCCTGTCAGTATGAGGTGGAAAGAAGGTGCTTAGATTCGCACGCCTTCCGTGACCTGAAACCTTGGACAGGAATCCTTTGACGAAGTCTGACGTACCATTTCGTGTAAAATCACACAGCAATGAGTGACACAGGTGCAAAAATGCACGTACTGCTGTATATATTTTGCATAAAAGACAACTTCTGGTTTTAAATCTCCTGAGAGCATCCAGCTCTGTGCAACCTGCACCTTCTGCGCTTCTGCTGCGCTTGCTGCCTCACAGCGTCGTACTGTCCGAATGTGGCACATTTTGCAAGCTTCCAAGTGATTCCGCGTGTCTCCGAGGACAAGAAGGAGAAAATACCCGTTCGAAGGACGATGAGATTACTTGTGTGCGTGAGGAAGTGTAAGTGGAGAAGGGGAAGGTGTGCGTCCCTGTCAGTAGCATCACCGACTTCTCCAGATGCTTCATAAACCTGTTAACTTTCAAAAGTTCTCGAGGTTTGTGTGCTCAAGTCGTGTTGTTTTGGCAGCGAACAGGAAGAGTCCTCCAAGGCGCGGAGACGAGAAGAGCTGCGCTCATTCTGAGGGACGTCTTCTCGGTCGAAGCTCACGTGGGCAGCAGATCCTTCTGTGGACGGACAGGCAAGGTACCTGTATAGCTCTAAGATCTCCTGAGAAGTTCTACTTGTCAAAGCTGGCGGGGTCCGCGCAAAGGACTGCATGTTTCCAAATTTGGAAGCACTGGATAATTCCTGAAAATGTCATGAAAATTATTTGTGTTACACCTACAAGGAAACCTAAAGAAAAGTAAATGAATCTTTAAACACCTCTACTAAAAGTGGAAGGAAACAAAGATGCCTTAACAGCTCCATCGATGCTCTCCGGTGCGATTCATAATGTCTGGAAGTCGATGCATGTTTGGCTGTAGCAGTCACCTCCTTTCAGGAGATGTCCAAGCTGTTTATGGAAGTATCACCACTTTTTTTTGGCGAATTGAAGTCTTAGTTTAACCCACAGCAGGTGCAAGGTCAAGAGCAGGGGTGCATCTGCATTGATGATTCTCTTGAGGTTTTTATGGCCACAGCAGCTCTCTTTACTGTCATTTCTGCGTGATTCAGCAGGTAAAACACTTGTGACACAGATTTAATGTGGTGAAATGTAAACAATTGCGTTGAGTTCAAATCCAAACTGGGGTCCCAGACAGGGTGTAGTTTTGAGGCCTGACGCCTTGTGACTCTGGAGCAGGCTCCAGTCCACCACAACACTGACCAGGATACAGCTGTTAAGGTCGATGGATGGGTGCATTTTCAGTTCTTACATTTAAACACTTTTGAATAATTATCTTCTACCCTGAGTGCTGTGCATGCATTGCAGATGATCTGTTCTTGGTGCACCATGAACCGTCCTTTCAACTGCAGGGAGCAGTGAGTTTGGCAGGGTTGGATTTGGTCAATTGTGGATTGCATTTATTTAAAACTGAGTAAAAAATCTGTAGCAGACCAACTGATTTTGTTTCCTAAAGCACTGAACTTTACAAAAGCAGAGCATGCGAGCTTCTTTTAAGTTTCATTTCTAACATCTTGAGCAGCGGCATCAACAGTCGCCTTTAGATTAAGACGATGGCTTGCATACTTCTGATGCCTTGAAGGATGGTGTTTGAGGCCTGTAACCTTATGCAAAAGACAGAAACCTCCTGGAATTTCACCTCTTCCTTATTTTCATCTTCTGAGACAGACTGTCTTCTTTTGAGGATGTGATTTGTTCTTCAGAAACTCTACGGGCCGTCTGGGAGCTTGAACTGCTGTCTGTAGTCGTCCTCTTAGCCTTTTCCCACAGTTAATATTCTGAATTTATTGCCTAAAATGCGCCAGCAAAGACATCAGATACGTGTGAGCCTCTCAGACATCTGCAAGCAAGTGCTATGGAAAGCACCGATCTTACCAGTGACATGCAACAGTAAGGTAACTTCTCTGCCTGTCCTAGTGGCAACTTTCCAATCAGTAGCTGTTTCTGTAGCTTCCACTTTTCTCGAACCGAATCTTTGCATTCTTAGTTAGATAGGATTTGTTGGAGGAAGACTTGCGCTGTATAGAACAACCGAGTCAGTTTCCAAATTGTCATGGTAAATTCTACTCTTAGGTGTCTGTATATATGTTTATATGTCATACATGAACCAATGTTAACTATAACACTGATCATTACCTGTTAATATTATTCTGAACAGAATTAAATGTGACTCAGCCTGACCTTAAATTGTAATAACTCACAAACCTCAACCTGAGCGCTCAGGTTTTCTAACATCTAACATTGCTGGTGTAGCTTTCCACACAGAATTAACGGTTCAGTCTCTCACATTTTAGGAATTTTGGGCCACTTTTCTTTACAATATTGCATCGGGGGTTGAAGTCTGGACTTTGACTTGGACATTCTAGCAACTTGATTCTTTTCTTTTTCAGCCGTTCGGTTGTAGATTTGATGGCGTGCTTGTTGTATTGCTCATGCTTTAGCTTTTGGACAGATGGCCTCACATTTGCCTTCAGAATACTTTAGCATAAAGAGGAGTTGATGGTCGATCACTGCATGGTGCACAGGTCCTGTGGGTACAAAACAAGCCCAAATCTTCACCTTTCCATCACTGGGCTTCATGGTTGATATCAAGTGTTTGTGGTGACTCATTGTGTTTGTTTTTCACCAAATATGGTGTTGTGCAATATTACCAAACACCTCCACCTCAACCTTGGCTATCCAAAAGATTGTGGTTTAGAAATCTGTTGTTGTGTTCAGATGCAGCTTTGCAAACTCAAGCCATACTGCTGTGTTCTTTTTACGGAGAACGGACTCTCTCCTGGCTACCCCTCCATGAAAGCCATAGTTTTGTAGTCTTTCTCTGATCATAGAGTCCCCAAGTTTAATATCTGAATTTTTAACCACAGCCTGTAGATTCCTAGATGTAGCTCTAGCTCTAAGGCTCTTTGTGATATCTCTGAGCATTATTATTGAATTTTGTGAGACAACCACTCCTAAGAAGACTGACAGCTGCCTTGAATGTTCTCCATTTCGAAGTAGTCCTTCTCAATGTACAATGATCAATTTCAAATTGTTCTTGAAATGGCCCTATAACCCTTCCCAGACTGTTAAGCAGCAACAGTATATTCTCTGAGTTCACTGCTGATGTCTTTTCTCCTTGGCATGGTGATACACAACAAAACGCTCCAGACCACCAATCTGGCCAAAGTGGTCTGTGGTCACACTTCCTGAAGATCAACTAATAAACTGAATTTGATTAGCAGCAACCTAGCTGCTCCTTACCTTCTTAACTTCTATGGAAGCGGTCGGGGCGTAGTTAGTTATTTTTTCCACAGGATTTCTGCTTTCTGCTGAGTGAAATTGGTCTTTTCTGAGGCTAGATTTGTCCAATTGTAGAAGCTGGTGAGGACTACATTATTCTTACTTATGCCCTGATATGTAAAAGCACTGAATTGAAGTAGGTTGCACTTTTTTGCACATCGCTGCATATGGATATAGCCTTTTGTATACTGTCCTCTCCTTACTTAGGATCAGTGCACTGTAGTCCACTTTGTGTAAACAATGTTATAGATAGTTTTTGACAGCTTGCTATCAAGTTATTATTGCTACTTCATATTTGTTTCAAACCCTTAAGTGTGTTTATTATATATGCATCATAATGTATACGACCACCTATTATGCATATATAACTACTCTCTGTAAACCTAGCTTCTCTACCAGTAAACAAACTACCTGTTTAAAGCAAAAAATTGAAAGGAATTGTTTTATTCCTCATATATTCTTAATGATAAGTTGTAATCATTGGTAATGTAATATAATAGGTAGGTAAGAAAATAAGAAAGATACACCGGTATTAAATATTGACAGGTTGCACACTTAAAAATGATCAATTGTGCAATTCAGTCAGAAAATGCACAAATATATATATATATATTTTTTTTTTCCAAAGAAGCAGTTCTTCAGTAAACATTTGTGGAGTGAGTTGTTTGCAGTGTTTTATTATGCTTTGAATTTGGTCAGATGGAGCAGCTGAGTTTGCTATGTCTTGTAAGTCCATTTGAAAGGGAATAACCTCTTTTTTTGTCAATGGTTCTGAAAGCACAGCAGAGATACGGATTATGTGAGATACAGAGAAACAATTATGTGCTAAATTAGCCTGATTTTTGTACGTTGGCCTGTCTTATAGGATGTTTTTGGGTGAGAAAGAGACTCACTAGGTATTAGAATCTCGGGGAAAAAAAATACTTGGTACTCTTTTAAAGTCTGTTTATAGGCTTACAGTTCCAGGCACCCCACAGAGCACTGAAACCCATTGGCTTGTTTAGCAACCTAGCAAATCACTGAGGGCTGAAAGGCCAAAAATCAGACTCAATTTACCATAAAAAAGAGTACCTAAGGTCCATGTGAAAATACACAAAATAGCAGTGCAGCTCATCTTTTATGAAATGTGTCTTTTATTACAAAGTGCCTGAGAAGTGTGTAAGATCAGAGTCCTTTGACTCGCTGCACTTTGCAGACTTTTATTAATTATTAAATAGATGTATTCTCAGGGGCTGCAAACGTACTTCAGTTTTTGTTAAAACATCAAATGTGGATGTGAAATTGAGCCATGCATACAAATGTTGAATTTGCATGTTGCCTAATGAAATTTCCTTTGCATAAGTACATATCAAACAGTTTTCGTTCTGACTGCTTCATGCAGACGGGACTGAGGAAATGTGTTTTTGTTTGTGTGCCTTCCTTTGAAAACCAGTGACGGCAGTAAATATGTAGAAAACTCACACATTAAAGCACAAACCAGGATTAGCCCATGGGCAGAAGTCCTGGATTCTTACCCTGTAATCATTCCCCGAGTTAAAAAAGCACATATTTTGTGCCGCTGAACACAGAACGTACTTGCGTATTAGTTTGTTCATTTTTATTCATTAAACTCAAGGCAGAAATTTAAGTAAAAGCTCCCATTTTAAAAGCTTCTTGCTTGTAATTTATTTTTATATGCTTTTCAAAAACCTCTTTTTATTATGTTGTTTGATTGAACTGAGAGAGCACATTCTTTGATTCCTGCAAACCATTCTGCAATATTCAGTTTCAGGAGACAAGTGTATGAAATGTAGGTTTTTATTCCAAATTTTGTATAGTTATATTGGTCATGACTTGTGGAACTTTTTATGATTGTTTTTTCAAAAAGAACATTCTAACCATATTAGAAATAAGTACTACTTATCATTAGATATGAGGGGTAAAATGGTTCCTTTAATTTTTTTTTTTTATGTGCAGTTTATTTCCTGGTAAACAATACAGAAAGTAAATAAACAACATCCTAAAATAAACAAAATTATACTTCAAATATCAGGCAAGTTACAATGCCGGGTACACTGCACTACCTATGTACCCCTCCACACAACAGAGCAGTGCAATGCAAATGAAAATTATATTCATCTGAAACATGTCTTCAGACTTTCTGAGGATATCTGAGTATCCAGCAGAATCCATGTGGATACGGGAAGGACATGCAGCTTCTACACGGAACTGGATTCTAACCCATTTCTGATCCAACAGCCTGCATGCTGTCAAGCACCAGCACTACCTATTGCACTACTGTGCTCCAGAGAAAATTGTAGACATAAGGAAATACAGTATGGAAGTGGATTGTAATCTAAATATGTATAGGTGTGATATACAGTACGTAAAAAAATAAACTACAATAACCTGCAAAGAAAGATGAACCTGAGTGATGAAGGGCAAACGGTGATATGGCAACAACAGAAAGTGGGATGGTTTAATCTACTCAGTTACTCTGTGTTTTTGTTTATATTATGTGTGCATCCTCCAAAATAATGGGTGTGTAAATAGCTGGTTATGCTTTATTTTTAGTTAAGTAGTACTTCTGTACATTTATATTTATGCAAAGTAGTTCATACATTTCCCTCCACTGTGAACTGTGACATGGGGCAATGCTGGATAAGTTTGGTCTTTAAAATAACCAGCAACAGCACATGTATCATAGCAGTAATGATTTTGCTAACATTTTCTGACTTTACTAGGAGTTACTCTGAATCTTGTATTTAGCCGAAAAAAAATAATCTATTAAGGTTCCCGATAATGAGCTGTGCTTGCAGTTTGGCTGGTATGAATACATTATTTTAATTGTCAATTGACGTTGAAGATACATTTACTCCTGTATGTGAATTGATAAAGAGTAGTGAGGGGGGGTGGGGGCACTTGCAGGAACTACTTTATTGCCATGAAATGAATTAAGATTTAATTAACAGCCTCTCAACCAGAATTATGTGTATTTTTTTGTATCCATAGTTATAATTAATGTTTGAGGCTGGTAGGGTAGGAACGGGAAAGGATTATTCACAGGCACCTTGGTGTGAGACATACCATCTTGTCTTCTGTCCCCCTTGTGTCCACAGACTTTATGGGGAAATCATAGCATCCATGCAGCGTGACAGGTCTCAGTTTCGCCTCAGTGCTCAGCCGTTTATTTACACTCCACCACAATCTCCAGGCCAGTCAGGTACAGTAAAAACCCCTCAGAGGGAGTTGTAACATTTTCATCTCACTCTGCTTGCCAGGGCACAGCAAAGGGAAAGCATGAGTTATGAGATCCGGCCCTCGGTGTTCAACAGTGGAAATGATTTTTTTTTTTAATGGAGGAGAAGAAGCCTGCCTTGGCTGTCAGTTCAGAGCAGGGCATTAAAAGTGTAATAACAGTTTAAGGATACAATCCATCAGTGCTGTCTATGGCTGAGGCAGAGAAGTTGATCCATTTCTTAGGTCATCATTTTCAGCATATTAGATGACAGATAATTGCCCATTCATCAATAACAAAAGATGAAAAGTTGAAATGATTTATTGCTGTTTTGCCAGCATTATGATAGAACTCCTGAGTCAGACAAGGTCTGATGCAAGAGAATGGAAGTCAGGCTTCGGAAAGGGCATGCTAATGCTAACACAGTACAGTTATGGACCATGGAGGGGCCACCTGCAACAAGGTGAAACTGAGTTCCAACAAGGTGACATGTGAAATGTTTTTTTTTTTCTCCCTTTGTTAACCTTTTTTAACTTTTTGAACACTTGAGTGGGTTTTATAGTTGTAGGTTTCACAGAGATAATACTGCCCACATTTTGTTTATGACAATATTCTTTTCAGTTATACTTCTCAAACAGAGATTCCATTATTGATAAATAGGTCTCCCAATACCATTTTAAGTTTGTGTAATAACTCACTAAATTGATATTTATTTAAATTTTGTTCCATGTTAAATAAAAGTTTTTTTGACACAATAATGTGGGTTTGGTGGGGTAGAGATGGCCACCTGGGCAGAATAGATGCATCAAACAGCAGATATTCACACACCAAAGGCTTTAATCCAGTTGTAAACTACATCAAAATGGAATGTAGACATCATTAGCCTGTAAAGGCAGAGGTGTGAGCAGTGGGGAGTTCTTATTCAAGGTCCTCCCCACCTCTTGCCTTGGAATCACCATTTACCAGCTTGCATCTTTCTCTGCTGAGTTATTTCTGAAATAAATTGGTGCATTATTATAAGTAGCTTAGTCATGTTGAAGAAAAGCATCAAGTAAATTAATAAATAGCTCACCAATACAAGATAGTACATTAAACCACACAAAGTCTTTGTAATTTAGACTTTCAAGAGCACTGGTTATTCACTTCAAATTTTAAAGTTTGTAATACTTTGCCTTTTTAGTTTTTTTTGTATTTTTTGCTGCTTCTAAAGACAACAGCTTTGAGTTTATTAATGTAGACAATAAAATAGTTTGTCACTTGTCACTCTGAATTGATATCATGTGATGCAAGTTTTAGAGTACAGAACACTGTATGTCTTAAGTCTGAATTATTATTATTATTATTATTATTATTATTATTATTATTATATAAAAGGTTTCATGGAATCCCTATTTAGAGACTGTATAAACGCTGTATGGTGACTCATACAGAACTTCCCTGTTGATTTACCTGGCAGTGACCAACCAGCTGAGAAGTTCTCAGTCTGGCTTTCAGTTAAAGCTTACTGAGCTGTACACATTGGAACAAATAGTTCAGTCACATTTATGTCAATTCGGTCTCCAACTCTTCGGTCAGCAGTGCCTCCCACTGAATCAGTAAAAAGCCATTTATCTTGGTGTCAGTGCCTGCGTTTTGGAACCAGACCGAAAAAGGGAGAGGAGTGAGCTGAGAAACTTTTGATTTTAAAACTGTCTGATGCAGATGCAGTTTCATTGTTGATTTTAAGAAATAAATGCAAATACATTTTCCATTGAAATGAATGTATACTTAATGTTCAATGCTTAAGACACAGATAATTCAATTAATATTATTTTTATACTGTTCTCTTCTCACTGGGGGACAGAGTGCTAAACAAAGGGAAGGAAATGAAATGACACAGATTATCTGATGTTGTCGTACAAAACTGTCCAAATAACTGAACTGGCAACTGGGAAGAGGCAAAAAAAACAAAAAAAAAAAATCCAACAGCACAGTGTCTCCCTAGTCCTGCTTGGCAAGACAAATAAGACACAACTTGTATATGTAATCAGTGCTGTAATATTAATATACAGATTCGGACACGTGATTGTCGACCTATAGTTAATTATTTGGGTGCTACAATTTTTTCATGCATACATTACCCAAGTAGCTGCTTATAGAATTGATCGGGAGTACATTTCAGAGAAGATGATGTCAAACAAGTTTATGGAGCAGACAGGAGATTTGGGTAGAGACACTTTGATAATTTGGCTCACAGATGCTTATGACATAAAAAAAAATAAAGTCGCAGAAACAAAAGTTCTTTTTCAGCTCTGTAAAGCATGTAGGCAGTATGCCGTTAGAGGCAATAGGAAGTATTAGAGACAGTTGTTTGATGCTAGATGATCTTCATTTGACTGTGGAATTAAGACTGTATTTACACTAATGTAAGGATATTAATGTTCTTACAGCTGCTTATATGATGGATCACACCCACAAAATTTCCCTTGCAGTTAGTACACTATTTACAGTATATACAACAGCAGTGCATCATGGGAGAGCCACCGCTTCTGCTACCATACCTTTCCAGTGCGGTGTAGATCAGAGGTGCAACATCCGATGGCTTGTGCATGGTCTAATGGTTGGGTGGTTGGGCTTAATCCGGCATTTTCCACCTTAGCCTGTGCAGCATGTACCTTTCTCGTCTCTCAGCGGACGCAGCCCAACTAGACACGTCATTGCGGGATCTGGGCGTGACTGTCACTGCGCCGGTGGAGTCCGGACACGGAAACCCGGCGTCTCGCAGCACTCCCTACGTACGACGCTGTTACGAACAACAGGCCCTCCATAGATCCTGCAGCCCTCGGGTAAGAAATCTACTCTTTAACCACCAGGCTACCTGCAAACCGGTATCGCTCCAGTATCCGCGTGCTGCCACTCTCCCAGGGTGCCCGGCGTCTTTCCTTCCCTGCTGCAACAAGTCGTATTATTCGGCCCTCCTCTCTGTCATGAGTAATTGAAGTAATTTCCCACCTTGTCCGTGATGAATGTCTCGCCTGTTCCTGCCCTGCCCTTCCACTTTACTAAGCCTAATTAAAGAAAACACTCCATGATTGCCTATTTTTCCTCATGCATGACAACCTATTATTCTTCCTACTACCTGATTAGGGAGTTATTATGCTTAGATTTAGATTGATTTAACAGGGCAGCTTAATAAAAGACTACTTGGTTTGATTTAAGGGAATTGCAGGTTTGTGCCAGTCAAACTGTAATTGTTATTTCTGGTTCATGATATAGCTGCAGCATGGTTTGTTGTGCCCAGGGCGAGGTGCGTGGGGGCAGGGTATTAAATTAGAAAATTAAAAGGGTCGACGCTGAAAGCAACAGGTGACATTTTGTTTTCGCCCATAACGGAGCTGTCAAGAAGATGGTTTGCAGCAGATCCATCCAGAATGATAAATTGCATCCATCAAACTTGATAAAACAAACACATTTCTATCAGAATATGATTAATCTTTCCATCAGAAGGAGGAGCCTTGTCATAATTATACTTGTTGTGAATGAGTTAATTGTTTTTTTATTTATGTTTAGCCTCATAAGTGATGGGGTTTGCATTATGATGAGAAATTGCAGCATATCGTTTTATTTAACTATTGTAAAGTTGAATGTTTATTGTACTTTTTTTTTTTTTAATAAATGTTGACTGTCTGATAGATTTTTGGATCATCTGCAAATTATCAGCCACTAAAAAGCTGTAATCAGAGAGGAACAGAAGAATACAAGTACAAATTACTCCAAGCCTGAGTGGAATTACTCTGGCATCTATGAAAAACAAACTAGACTCTGGGGTCATCAGTAAGGCACTTTCAGCAAACTGGCTTTCCAAGTAAGTTTAACAGAATAATTGAAATTGTGCAAGAGTCTTTTTTTTGTTGCTTTCTGCATTAATTAGAGTTTATGTTGCAATTCTGGAAGCAGGAGTGGTTGGTACTGTATATTGTATATATATATATTTTTAACCAGGTTATTAACACTAGGTCAAGGTTATGATGGTAATGCTTATGGTAAGTGAGTAGAATGTCATCATACTTTGAGCTACTGTAAACCAAACAACTATAATTCTAATTCAGTTTACTGTTTTTTTAAATTACTTTTTATGTTTTTCTGCCTTTAGAATTTTTCTATATAGGGTGATTCCAAGAGAGTTGAACACTTTTGATATGATACTTTCAGTAGCTAAGTATCATATCAACATATGCTGGGCACCAAATTGTAGTTTAGACTACATATTTTGTACTCATTGTCGCTAAGAAACAGATCATTTTGAGACCTGTGTCTTTATTAGCTGTAATTTACAAAGGAATCCATCAAATTCCATTTAAAATTTAAATTTAATGCATATTGAATTGAGCACAATCTTTAATATGCAGTGTACTCATAATTAAACACGCTGCACTCAAGTTGAAAGTGCTGATTTTCCTAATGTTGGAATTATTAATTTTCTTCTTAATAAGCCTTTTAGGAGGTTAAAGATGTTAGCGATGTGGTGACAATGGTTAAACCTGTTACCATCCACTTAAAGGGCCAAGTTATAAACTTAAGAAATATACTTACTCAAAGTGATTTAGCTAAGAATACCCAGCATTATAAATAGATGAATCAAAAAGTAACGTAAATGTTAAAAGTACTTTAACATTGTATGTAACTTTTGAGAAACGTATCAGCCATATAAATAAATTTAACGTAGGCATTTTTCTTTTTTAAATCGCAGAATGTCTTGCAGCTACACCCGACAATGAACTGATCACACTCTGTAAGTCCTGGAAAATATAGTGCATACTCATATGTGGCAAACAGCTCAAAGGATTTAGTACAGACTCAAATATTTGTGTGATTGTATTTTATATGATGTTGAATTTAAAACTTGACAGTTTAATATGTTTTTGTCAGAGGTGGCTCGGTAAGTAGCACTGCTACTGTAACTCGGCTGGTCGGGCGTGAATTTGAATCTTGCTCAGTCTGGGTGATTTCGTATGCTCTCCCTGTGTCAGTGTAGGTTTCCTCCCACAGTCCAAACACATGTTTAGGTTAATCAGTTACAGTTAAACTGCCTGTAGTTGTGTGTGTGTGTGTGTGTGTGTGTGTGTGTGTGTGTGTGTGTGTGTGTGTGTGTGTGTGGCCACCCTGCAATGGACCGGTGTCCCATCTGGGAATTGTTTCATAGTGTAGCACCCAGTGATTCCAGGATAGGCTCCAGATTCCTGTGACCTTGACCAGGATTAAATGGTTAACAGTGATGAATTTTTTTTATTACTTTGTTTATGTTTACTTGCTGATAAAATGCTTATACTGCATGTTTACTTTTTTAAAAGATAAAGTCAACTAAAGTGGTGCTTCACAAGGGTAAAACTGCATGTAAGTTTTATTTATTAATATTGCAGCATTTGAACCTATGCAGATAAAATAATGTTTCATGTCCGGCATGTTTGTATAACCCTCACAAATATGGGAAAGCTTTGTGCAAATGTGCTCAGCGCTGCTGATGTCCTCCAAGGCTCCCGAATCTGAGCGATGGCAGAACGCCTGAGCTCTTGCTTAAATCTTGTTAGTGCAATAACACATATTGATGTGCTTGAGCAGCAGTTTGATAGATGACACGATTAGAGGTAAAATGAACAATATCACTTGAGCCATGCAATAAAAGTATTAGCTAAGACTTCACATATTCTACTAGAATTCACTGAGTCCATTATTTAATTTGAGTAATGGCATTGCTGTGTCTTGTAGGGGTCTTTCATGCCTGGTATTATATTCATTTCAATATTAAGGCTTAATGTTCAGCTTGTTTATTTTTCATTAATTACTGGGCTGTATATGTATGTAACAAGCATGAGTGGTTTCGAGAAGAAAGAATTGAACAAATAACCAAGTGGGTGCATAATAACAATTAGCCTGGATAGCCTTAGCATTTCTGTGCTTTTGTGACCAACTAAAATACTTGAGCTTTATCAATAGTATACCGGTGAACAGAGACCCAAACATTACCACCTGCCCCCCCCCCCGTAAATATTCTGTAGGGACAAGGCTGTTACTCAGCAGGTACGGAAGATTTAATGATTTGCTACAGCATTAACAAGCGCCGTGTGCGAACGTGTCCCCGTGCGATGGTGTTTCGGAAAAGTCGTACCTTCTTAGTTTACTTTCTTGAATTTGTCACGGCGGGGTCACTTCAGAATGCTCATTAATAGCAAGTAGAAACACAGACTGTCACGGCCCTGTTAAAGAAACCCGGCCACTACTTTAGAAGCCAGAGCACGGTGAGGAAAAAGGTTGGGGGGGGGGGTAACTTCTGAACGATTTATCTTGCCGTTTGCAGCCAAGATATGGGTTTATTTTTATGTGTGCACTGTAGTATCCAGTAATCTATTTGGAAGAAGATGAGAAATAATGTTGATAAATGACGGAATGTCAAGCTTGGACGCTTTTAAACGAACCTATTATGGAAGAGGGAGAGAATGTGCCGCCGTCTCCTCATTATAAAGAGTGTTCAGCTTGTCAGTTAAGTCAAAAGACCTGGAATGATTTCCAGTTTATTTGTCATTTCAGTTATTAAAGCTGTCTGCTCAGTGGCATGAAAATGAATTGAAGACTCTATACGCTGAAAACTGTAGGCTGGGTTGTACCACAGACATCTTGTATTTGTCCAGTGAAGCAGCAAAAATATAACCTTCGGACCTGAGGCACCACAGCGTGATAGAAAGAAACATCAGGATTCTGAGATGTTTATAAATCCTTCGCACATAGGATATTGCGGTTGCCTTATTTCAAATACTAATATAAATATTGTTTCCAATGGAATTAAGAGTTCACAGTCAGCGATGATCACTCATTTGCCAGACTTCATCATTGCAATTAATGGCCCTTGGCTACTTGACCCAGCTTTCAGTTGTTGTGTCAAGGAGCCTTTAGAACTAATTGATGGACTGTTGCTATTTGAGAAGCTAATTGGAAGACACAACAAAACAGAGGAATGCCAAGCTGTAGGCTTGAAAAAGGCTTTGCGGTATCTCAGTTACCGTTAAACATAGTGTGAGAAATACTCTACGGTGTCAGAATTACTGTGGCTGAGAACTTTTTGGCTCTACGTGGTTTCATTTCCCCCTGTTCTGCTCGCCGTGGGACAGAGGAACTTCATTTCATGCTTCCTTGTACACCGGCTGTGTAAAGGTGTTGGGCAATAAAAAAAAAAAAAAACTTGTTTTTTCTACAGAAGTACTCCCATAGCCAAAAATATAATTACTTAGCAACGTTAGCTAATACGGTATCTTCGGAAAATATTCTATGCTTCGTTTGTTAATGTCCTATTGAAATTATTGCAATGATGTTTATATGTACTGTATTTTTTCTTTTTTTTATGACATAAAGGTCTTGGCAAAATGCTTAATGTTTTACATTGGCAGTGGGATTTGTGAAAAAACAAGCAGCATGAATCAAATAATGTAAATATCAAATAATGGTAAATGGCCCACCCTTTACAAACTTGGGCCCTTCCTAACACTCCCAAAGATGTCTCAGTTCTTAGAGCAGCTGGCCTAATAAGTCTCTGCTAATAAGGCTTCAACTGCCAGCAGCTGGTCTTCATAAACTTGTTAAGGCAGGAGTAGGCCGTGGTGGGCTGTCCGTCCATGTTCTTTTCACCCCCTTGTAAAGCAATCACTATCAGTCAGTCAACATTTGTGACTTAGAACAACCCATACTAACCATGGTTGTCCCATTAACCTCATAATATTTTTCTCCTGATGTCTGATTGTAATGTCTAAGGACAACCACCTTGTGCATGCCAACATCCCCTGGCAAAGGCACCTGTATTTGTTTTTGACTTAGTGTTTCAGGTGTCTGTTAAAAGTTGCCTTTATTTAATAAAATGGTGTTTTAGTTATAGAACTTTTATACAACTTTTCATTTCTGGTTCCATTCAATTAACTTTTTATTTACAGTGTTCAGCAAAAGAAAAGAGTGTTTTGTTGGTGCGGAAAAGAAAAAGCAAAAGAAAATAAACTTAGAAATGCAACTTGACAAAATAAGGCTGTACTGTATAACTATTTCTCTGTATTAATATTGGTTTAACAAAATATGCATGAAATTAGTGAAAAAAAATAGCAAAACCCTCTGATAGAACATAGGATTCAATCATGTGGATTGTTTATAGTTATGGTTTATATAATATGTGGAATATTTATATAAAATATATGCTGTATAAAGTATTAATATAACTAATAATATACTGTATAAGCTGTATACTGTATAATATACAATATCCATGGTAAACCTCACAGTACTTGGGCTGTTTGAACATGGGGTTGAATTCAACTCAGTCTGTGTAGAGCGTGCGTTCTCTCTGTGTCAGTGTGGGAATGCTCCCACAGTCCAAAGACATGTGTTTCATCGTAATTTGATACTCTAATTTGTAGTGTGTGTGTGTCCAGCCAGCCGATGATGCCTCCTTAGTCCGGATAAATGGTGAGGGGTGACATCAGGAAATGCATTTGGTTGAGAAAATTCCTGCTCCGTGTTTGTGCAGCATCCTGGGGGAGGGCATCGGTTAACCTAGGGTTCTCCTAGACAAAATGCCATAAAACCGAGAAAGTGGTGGAAGAACCATGTGATGTTAAGGAGCTGCTGGTAGGTGTTTACTCCTCATTAAAGGTTAGTCTAACAAAAATGTGGGCCTAATAAGCATTCACTGTATGATGCTGTAACTGTGCAGCTACTGTACAACTTCCTTCTGAGAAAGGTATGCACCAGCACTCCCTATTAGCATGTTCGCAGTACACAGAGGAGCACAGAGAACAAGGACTAGGAGGGGCCAGGGGCTCCGTGTCTTACCCTCTGCCAGTCATTACTGTGTTTTCTGCGATCCCTAGAGGTTGGCTTTTATACCCCCCTCCTCTATGCACCCTCAAGGACAGCCTTCACAATTTGACTTGAGCAGTGACAGATGGCCCAGAACATGTTATGTGATGGATCACAGCGGAACGACGGGCCTTAATCTCTCTAATTGTAATGGCTACATTATCATGGAGATTAATGGCGATGTCAAAACTTAACTTCTCTGTCCCGTTCCTGCTGTCTCTTTTTTTTTTTTTTTTTTCCCAGTGGTTTTTTTTTTTCCTCCCTCTTTTTCGTCTCTTTTAACCGTGTTCAGGTGCAGCGGTGTTGCATCAAGCCCATTTATTCTAATTATCCTGGTTCATCTTCTCAGCAGTTTTTCTTCCTCTCCTCCAATCCATGCAAATTAATAAGGTAACAAAAAAGGGTATTAATTAATGTTTGTGCCTTTTAATTTCTGGCAAGGATGCTGTCGTGAAGCAGCTGGTTGTCGAGGCCCGTTGTTGTTGAACCCGCGCCAGAGAAGTGCAGATGTAATTCTGTTATCTCTTGCTTAGTCGTTTACGCAAATTAATTTGAACAATTAGCCTTTTACCGGTCTTTCATGAATCATGCAAGAGGAGCTGCCAAAAGAAGGAGTACTTACTGACATGGAAGAAGCTCATAATGGCCAACTTCTGAACAAGAGCCCCATAGCAGAGCTTCACTTATTAGACAATTACCGGTTTCCTTCCGCTTTTAAATGCTCCTTATACATACGCACTTTATCCCAAATATTTCATATTGTAGGAGAGTGAGGTGTGTGTGTGTGTGTGTGTGTCTGTGTGTGTGTGTGTAACAAATAACTTTAATGACTTGGCAGTGATTTTGTTGACAGCAGTTACGGTTATGAGTATTTGGGTTGAATGTAAATGTGCAGTTTGTGTGCTTCATTACAGTTGTTTTCTGTTCCTCTAGTTTTGCTCTGGGAGTATGAGATGAGTACAGCGGGATGCAGAGTACACAGCTTCTCCTTCTTGGGCTGCTGTACTGCTGAACCGATACAGTCTCTGCTCAGATCAAGTTGACACTTCATTTGATTACCGCCGGCCCCTGGCAGTTCACCAACTGCACTTTGAATATGAGTTAGGATGGGGGCGAATATCAAGAGCGGTACTGAACTTGCCCAGAACAATAGCACTGCTTTACAAGCTGTGTTCTCAGAGCTTCATCTGGCCCTCCTACGCCTTCCGTTGCCTCTCTGTGGTCTGCGACCTCACTTCTCACCATCGTATGTTTCCTTTCTTCATCCGCCTCTTTGGCTCCCTTTTGTTCTTGGCCTTCTTCTCCTTATTCACATTCACGGTTCCACGACTTGCAAGATGAGGCCTGATCCTCAGGATTTAAATACATTTCTGTATTTTGGTTGAGGTACAAGGAAGCACACGTACATCTGCCTCTGTTCTTGTGAGGTCAAGCTCCGTTGCACAGAAACCTTTCCTTTCTTGTGCTTGCCGGATTTGGTCTGAGAAATCTTGTATTTTGTATATTTATACAGTACGTTTTATGTTAAATGCTGAGGTAGTGATGATAGAACTGAGCCATTGGCAAAACATTTCTACTTCATGTTCAACATGGTATTACCTAATAAAACTGTCTACCTTGTCATAGTCACAGAGCTACACTATAACATCTGCTAACTATAACATCCCAACATTTTGCAGCAACAGCTTATGATTTTTTTTTTTTAAAGATGGATGGAGTCTTTGAGAAAACCTTCCGTTTCACAGCCCACATAGTTTTTTTTTTTTTTTTTTAGGAGAAATGAGGCGGAGGCACAAAGATTATATTTCACGTTATATTCAGTTTATGTAGTATATATTTTCTATTTTTGTTACTAATATGTTCACAAGTATTATTCTTCATTATAAACTATCTATTTCTTGCTCTAAGTATAGATTTCATTGTGGGGACCAATGCAGTATGTATATGTAGATTTGAATATATTATCTGTGATTGTTTGCGATAGTTGGATGGTATAAATCAAAAGACAATATTAAGACAATTCATGAAGTTGATGTTGATAGTATTAAGACATAGATGTGTTTAAACAAATATGTCCAATTTTAAGGTTATTACCTTTAAGGGACCTGCTAATAAAATGATAAAAAAAAAATAAAATGTTTTTACATTATTATTCTTCAACCGTTTTAAAATTAATTTTTGGCGAGGCTTAGGAGGTACGCATGTCCTGTTTTTGTGTGGCCAGTAGAGGGAGCAGTACTCTAACATATAGAGCCGATGTAGGGGCAGAGGAGGCCTTGCATGCTTTCTCGGGCTGTTTTGCTGAGGTTTTGGAATGACCAATTATTATTTAGTCTGCACAAAAGAAGAGTGTTTGTGGAAAGACAACAAACATCCAATGATGTGCATGTAATTTGTTGGCAGTCATGTTTGAAAGTTAATGTTGTGGCGAGTGTATGGGCGACATAAGCACCCCTGTGCGATGGAGTCGTGCTTTACCGTTATACCTCCTTTTGAGCTTAATGATTAACTTATCAATTTAAATGTATGACACAAAAAGATCTCTAAAAAGAAATGCGTTCCATTTCCTACAATGATGACATATAATTTGCGTGCCACTTTCTGTGTTGTTACCAAAGTATATTGAGGCATTTGTCCTAGTAAGTGCCTGCAAATTCAATTCCACTTACATATATTTCTTCTGTTCACTGTTTAATGTGCATTAAAAGTTTGCGAAGCCATGGTACAAAATTGTAATGGAGTGTAGAACTCTGTAGAATGGTCTCAGTTTTTCATTGGCTACTTTAGAGCAATTACTGAAAATGTCTTCCATTTAAATATATTTTTCCTTTCTCATTCTTGCAATGAATTAACTAACAGAAACATTTACTGGAGCAAAATTTTGCAGACAACTTGTTTTGTGAGAGGGAATAACATGGCGACCATGAAAATTGGCATTTAAACTTGAATTCCCATAACATTTATAAGAATTCTTAATATTTTATACCCTTACGTATTTCCTAAGAAAGAGCAGTAGTAATTGTAAGCTGAATGCTAAAAATTATTTGTTGCAGTAATTAGCTTGTATTCAAATACATTTTACAGTTAAGGCTAAAACTGGAACATGGTGACAGTTTGCACCGATGACCAAAACTGCACAACGTGTGTCTTTACTGGATGGTGGTGGGGTGTGTGTGGGTTGGGGGGGGGGGTCGGTCTTTAGGCAGTCTAGGGCCCCAGGAAGGCTCTGAATCTGAAGATGTGATTTACAGCAGTTTAGTACCATTCAAATGCTGGACTTTGCTTTGTCCATTTTGTCATGTGTAAATTAAACAGAACAACAAGCAGAACCAAAAGTAGGATTATGAAAATAATTACATATTTATGATGACTATATTCAAAGATGATCTTTTATTTGTGGCATCGCTCATCCTCTACCACGTGTACCTGGTACCTCATCCCAGTTTCAATCAGGACCATTTTCCTAACTGCTTTGCGAAATGTCTATAGCTTTTGTTATTACTCAGCAAATATCGGCTTCCTGGACAGAGCTCCCAGCATTATAGTTAAATGGAGAATTAAATAAATGAACTCATTAAATGCAAAATAAATGCATAATGTCAATATTCATGCTGCTTTGAAGAATAAATCCAATACAGTGCCAAACTTATTTTGGAAAACAGAAAAAAAAAACTAATCATATTTAAATAAAGTAATAATCTTCAAGCGTTAAATGCATGATAAGATCTATATTGTAATATGTACTGCATAATACTATAAAAAAATAAATAGTAATAATTTGTATTGTTGTACTGCGTTACTATTCTTGTTATTGTTTCTTGTTTTTAGAGTATTTCTAAATAGATAGCTGTATTCCAAATTGCTGATAATGGCCCAACATTTTTTTTCTTGCCCAAAGTCTCATAGAAATCAACATTATCTGAATCCTTTTGCATTTTATAATAGTGCTGTCATAACTAGTTTTCTTTGTTATGGGCTAAATGAATGTGAGCCGCATCTTTTAAAGTACGCTAACAAATGAACACATTTTCCATCATCAAACCAGTGGTGACAGTGATGTATGGATTTCAAGATGAACTCTGAAAAACTGATGGATTTGTGATCTTATAAATGCTTAGATAAACTAATGCACATAATTATATTTTCCATTTGAAGTCTATTGCTAGGCATCTTATTACAATATCATTAGTCAAAATGGCCAAAAATGATACAGTTTGCACATTTTTTTCTCGGGGCAATTACTGGAAGTTGATTTCTTTGACTGGAATAAAAAAGAATTCAATTTGTTTCTTTCTCAGGAAGACTTTGCTAGGCATTGTAATGCCAGCCTTTGTAATTGTGGCAAATCTTATTTGCAGCCGCACCCTTGTGGATAACCTACAAGCAATAAAGATCTCGCATCGGGGCAGAGCGCTGCCCACTTACGCAAGAACATGGTTGCTCGTGCCGAGGTAGACACCAGTTGGCTGCTGGCTGTGGGTCTGCAGAGAGGAATGCAAGGGTGGTCCAGCGCTCAGGGGCATTGCTCAGCAACCTTGAGTCGGAGGACATGCCGAAAACCCACAAAGACTTGAGACTTGGGCCAGATTCCCCACCTCACAGTGTTCTCCTGCTGCCTGTAGTGCATAGCAGCTCCTCTCTGTTTTTGGGTTTTGGCAGCTGCTCTTGCAGTGAACTCATTACGCTGCCATGTTTATGTGTGCGGTAGTCTAATGCATCATTTTAATTGTCTGTTTCTGTAGAGCAGCAGGGGGTGCAAGTGCTTGCTGTGAGATTATTTTTTGAAAGAAGCTACCTATGGAAGGTAACACCTTTTAGCTTTCTTGCAGCCGGGGTGAAAAAAGGTGCAGTAGGTATTTTAGACACTCCGACACATATATAGTTTTAATAGGAGAATAAATCTGTAGGGGTCCAAAAGAAATCACACTGTTGTTTTTTCAGAGTCCATATTGTGTGATACAGCTTTGGGTTACTTTGTGGACAGCTTCCCCTCTGATCCTGCCTGTGTTCTCAGCATCTGACTCAAGGGTTGGGTCAACATTGGGTTGGGAGCAGGTCAGATAACCTTTGGACTGTAACCACTGTTTGAGCTTAGAATTTTGTCAGGAATGGCAGAGATGAAGAATGAAAAATGAAGTTCTTTCTGTGGGGGGAAATAAACTGTGTATAATATGTGCAGTCTTATGTCTGGTCTTATGTCTTGTCTTATGTCTCATGGACTCCTTTATTCAGGAGTCAAAGGACCTTAATGTTTAACATGATTACATTTGAAAAAAGAAAGATTAAAAAAAAAAAACCTAAATTCATGAACCATCCAGAAAATGTTTCTTGTCATCCTGGTTGCTGATTTTCTAATGAAGGCTACAGTGCTTGCTCAGGCAGCTTCCTGTACACCATAACATTAAACTTGGAATCTGCCATTTCACTAGAATAAAATTTTCTTTCCAGGTATTTTATACCATTTTATGTAACATGCATGGAGGCAGTAACCAGTAAGCTCAGAGAGCTGGAAAAGTAAGCAAAGCACACCTGCATTGTTATTCATCAGTTTATTTCTTATTTTTATTAATATAAACCTGTATTTTTATTTGTACTAAAGTTCTCATTTAATTATAATTAATGAAAATTATGAAGATTTAAAAAAATATATATTTTAAGGCTAAATTCAGAAACATGTATATTTAAATTGTACACTAGAGGGAGCTAACTTATTGTACCATCTCTACTTTGACGTGGCCTCTGAAAATGCAGCCATTAATTCTAGTGAAAATATTTAAAATTTGTGCCTTTCTTTTTTCTTAAATTGACTGTGTGATGGACTCAACGAAGGTCTTTCCTTTCTCCAATATACCATTTACTTCAGATAAAATTGATGTTTCACTTAAAGATCTTAATGGAAATACTGCAGTCTGAGTTCCAGACATCAAAGAGCATGCATTAATATTTACTACTTTCTGGTATTTCTTGTTCAGTTACGTCTCAGGGGTAGTGAACTATTTGAGAGGTTTTTTTTGGTGACTTTTGTGTTTCCCAGGTGTTCATAAACTGTGATCTTTGTTTCTAAGGTAAGTGTCTTGGCCACACCAGTGAGGAGGTATAACTAAAACCCTGGCCAGGAAACATCTGAAATAGAGCTCTAGGCCAGATGAAACACAGATGTAAGAGCAGAGCTTTGAAGAATATTCCATCAAAAGGAACAATAAATTAGGGAGCGTTGCATTAAATACTTAGTTACATTTTAAACCCCTGAAATCTCACTTGGCTCACAGAATCACACATAAGGAATTGCAGAATGGAAGTTGCTGCTTTAATTATATTCCCCCCAGATTGCTGTAGCTTTCAGATGTGCCTCTACAGCCCACTTTTAGCCCCTGCCACAATCAGGTATGCTACATTCCCCGTCTTCACATCCCCACGCAACACCGCAAACCAATACCCTACTTCCCTCCAACCTACGCTGTGCCTGCCGTGACGCAAACCTCATCCTTACCCTCACCGAATGAATCTGGTGCCTTGTTAGACAGGTGAGATGTGCTGGTGATCTCCTTGTCTCCTTTTAAGGCATCCTGGGCTGGATGATGAAGATAGCAGCCAGCGGTATTCAGTGTTCAAACCAGGACAATGTTAAATGCTTACATAACTAGGAAGGGCCAGGTTGTGATGAATCTGTCACTAGCAATTTACAAAACCTTCCCACTTGCTGGCAGGGGGCCTGAGCACAGTAACACTCAGGGTTCATCCTACATTTAGTCATACTTGATCAAATGTAATGTTTTGCTCGGCAGCATCAAACATTAGACGTAGCGCAAGAAGATAATTGATTCACATCCCTGCGGATCATAGTTGGTCAAGCTGATATGCTGTAGGGCAGCACAGTGCGACTTCTTCCACCTGTCTAGCACAAATCTTTATGTGGTTGTGTCTCCAACCAGGGCTCCTTCGGTAAGAATTAAGACTTGCTAGCATACGTACAGTAATTCATACTGTAAAATCTGCATAATGAGCAGTGAGCTCAGATTTACAGGAAACATTAGAAGAACAGATATTTAAATTCAAAATGTCCCTTATGATGCTGAGCAGCACAAAAGGTGAGAAATCCATCATGCGGCTATAGCTTCACCTGCATGTTATTTATCAGATAATCATGCCAGCTTCCAAGCTACTAAGACATCTCTGGACTATTTATTTAGTAGAAAAAGTAACCACTAAAGCAAATTAGTTTTAAGAAAATACTGAAGTTGAAAAAGTAAAAGAAAGAATTCCTTGTGATGAAATGCACAAAATTCTCTTGAAGGACAGTATCAGTGTGCATGACTTTGTGGTTTCAGCAGACAATTCATTTATACTTTACCAATACCTGAGCAGACTGTTTAAAGGTTTTTAAGTGTTTGCAGAAACAGGAGAATTACCTCACTAGGCATAATAATAATAATAATAATAATAATAATAATAATAAATCTCAGAGCAGTGCTTCAGGAACAATTTCGGCTGCTCATAGCAGGAAAACCTCAATGTCATTTTTCTGTGTTTCTGAGTAAAAAGGCTGCTGTAGTGTCCGTTATCAAATTGTTGCCCTTTCTCTTGTTTCACGTTTCCTTTTTATTTATTTATTTATTTATTTATTGCAAACTGTCTTGTCTGTGGAAATGGAAACATTGAGTCTGTGAGGTATGTGACATGGAAAACCTCTTTCAGAGTGACTTCACACACACACAAAAAAACTCAGTATTTGCCAAGTGACCAAATTAACTATGTAAAATTTATTATGACACTGTTGTTCCAGAATAAACATTTTTTAGATGTAATTACATAAAAAATGCACTAATACAGCAATACTGGCCATAAAGCTAAAATAGTAAATTGGCAATAAAATATATGATCCCTTGATTTCCATGCATACTAAAATAAACTGCAAGTATCTGCAAGGGTGGTGGAAAAGCACATACCTGTGCGACGCCCTCCAGTGCAAAAATGGAAACAGAAAGCAAAACCACAAGAAAATGTGTAGCGTTTTCTCACTACGTTGTTATTCGTCTTGCATTCCCCAGATCTTGCAGACATTTTTGCTTAAAAAAGAATGTGATTCTGATGTTCACACAGAATTTTTACTTTGCTCAACAAATTGCAAATTACAATTTTAAAGCTGTTTGTAAATTAAGTCAATTTATTTAGAATTCGGGGATCCCTCTGTGTTTTTGGTTGCAAAATAAGATTGATTCGTTTTAAAACGAATGGTAATCGCATATGGTTGATGAGAGTGTTTTCTTAGTAATGCTTCAAATATTTCCTTGTGTGAAATTGTTCTCCAGCTTCTAGCATAATACGTGTGCTATGCGCTTTAGCTTTTTGTCACTCCAAAATAATAGCATTACTGAGACTAATGGTACCATCATAATGTATTGTTAATGTATTTAAAACCAGTACTTAACCATGTTGTTGTAACAGTTCTGCAATCTCATGATTTTGTGTTGTTCGGACCAGCAACAGAATCCTGCCAGGGAAGAACCAGAAATCTCACATTTCACTGTCCGCTCTCCTGTAGGTTCCTTTGCTTCATGTGCCATTGAAAAATGACATCTTATACAGCTTAATTGTCATTTTCTTAGTGTGCATAGGTACATCAGTTCAGGAGTTATTTGTGAAAGTTTTGGGGTAAAATTTTGATTGTTCAGAAAAGTCTACATTTTATTAAGAAAAATAATGAATTTGTATAGGTTAAAAGGTAAATTTGGTGACTATAAAGTGTGTGTGTGTGTGTGTGTGTGTGTGTGTGTGTGTGTGTGTGTGTGTTTGAGACTACCCTCTGAGAGACTGGCGGCCCATCCTAGATGTACCCGGCCTAGACTATCACACTACCACCACCTTTACTTGGACAAGGTTTTATATATAATACATTTTTTTAAAACATACAAAAAAATTAGGCTAAATAATTTTAAAGCTAGCCTGCTTCTATACAATATTTATTCATTTTGTTTGACCAACTTTCGCACTATACTTTTACAATATTTTCATATATTTCAGTAGTAGTAATACTGAACCTGAACACAGGTATAGTAGTAAAAGTTGAAAGAATTCTAAACAACAAACTGAAAACTGGTACTTTTTCAGTGCACCTAAAGAAACTGCTGTTAGGAACATAAGGATATCTTGGGGTTTTTTAAGGCACACCATGTGTATTTCCACCACTCTTGGCAAGGGTTCTAATGTACGTGGTCACCTGTTGTACTGCAGGCAGAAGGAAAGAAAGATTACTCAGAAGTACAGCGCTGCCATGTACGTTAGATGCTATTATGAAAGTAGCTGCAGACAACATTAATGTGAGCTTCTCAGCCACAGTTGTGGTTTAAGTGGGCACTGATCGAAAGTTTCAGATTTTTCTAAAATGTTTAATTATACCCACCTTTTGATTTTTATCAAAGGTGTTAACATTGCGGTCATTTCATATATATCGATTGTGTGACCCAATTGGTTACGTGAGCAAATTATAGTTGTATGCATACAGTACTAGCGTACGAGTTCTAGGACAGGATGGTGCAGGATAGTGGTTGATGGCATCTGTTCTGAGAGAGAGAAATCAGAGTGAACTTTCCTTTCTCTCAGCCTGAGTTTGGAAGCCAAACGGTATATTAGTGGTGGCGTGGGATCTGCCACACCCCAACCATGCTGCGTGTGAGAACACAGGTTGCAACTATTTCGGTTAGTATTTTCCATCGGCTCTGCGGTGGGTTCCAAGGCATAATCACAGACTCCTAGGATGCCTGCGTATTTATATGTTTTACCAGAAAACTTTTAATTGAAGTTCTACAAAAGAGCAAGAATGTGACAAACAACAAAATGGTTGCATGCAAAAGAGATGCTTGACCACACCAGGCCAGAGGAGGCCACAGCTCAAGACAGCCAAGCCAAACACCATTCAGGACACAGATGCGACGATAGCGACAGAACTGGATAGAGGCGGACGTGAGTCAGCCACATTAAAAATGCCGTCAACCTTTTCCACTCGAGCACTTCAGCCCACGAAACCAAAGTTTAACTTTGTTGATCCACAGTCATTCCAGGCATCCTGAAACAAAGAGGTTCTCTTGAAAGCTGCAGGTGTGGTTAAATGTGGCAGTCACAAAATTCAAGGATGAAACATCTTGCACAAGTGTGGCTATGAATATCTTTCCAGTACACTCCTTACATTTAGCTTTTTATGCTGAAATTTTGGTCAGTTAGTTTGTGGTTAATTTAAATTGTGACTAATCAGCATTTCAAAGATGTTTTTTGCATTGGACTAGAGTTGCTATTTCTGGTGCTGGATGTTCAAGGTGGCAGCTACCCTATGTTCGCGTAACGCAGACAACAACACGACAGACAGCAGCGTCTGGCATGTTGAAGGCATGCATGCTGGGGGGGCCGGGGGGGTATAAACCTCGAGGCAGCGCTGAAGTAAAAGAACCAGGACAGGCAAATATCCATGAAGTCCCCAGGGTTGCCTGCAGGGGTGGAGATAGGCTTCGCCAACTGGCCAAATCCAGAGGAATGTGGCACGTAGCCTCTCTCCAAAGCGGGGACATCCCAAAGCCCCCCCCCCCCCCAATGTCAGACAGCATTCGAAAAATACTTCAGGATGAAACCCCCCCCCCAGTGAGCTGCTGCGTCCAAAGGTGTGGACGGGGTGCCAACATTGTGCTTTTTTATATGTCTTGCTTTGGTTTTTCTCTTGCTTCCGTTGTCTTTGTTGTTTTTATCGCTACTTTTGTTTCTCACTGTCATTTCGACCCCGGTACACGTCTGCTTTAGCAAACACCGGTCCAGTGACAGACAGGACATATGCATCACACCTGGTCTAACTGTGCTGTGGAAAGAGAAGAGGAAGGACAAACACACCTTTCCCCGTTTGTACGATAGCCTTGTGCTTTTGTGCATTGTCTTTGCCCTTTTAAATAGTACACTTGGAAGTCTCCACAGTAACAGACACATTTGTTTGTCTTTTTGTTTGTTTAGTTATTAAATAATTCATAGTCCTCAAGCAGAGCTATGGGCGATGAGTCTGTTTCCATTCAGAAAATGTGCAGTTTCATAGCTGAGCTGTGGCTTTACTAAGATTAATTTCTTTATAATCTTTTTCTGTGTTTTGTTTTAATCTTGTCCTCGCTACCAGTGTGATGTTACTATGGCCCTGTGGAGTCACTGGGTCTTGTTTCTACCTCCACTACCCTCCCACTACAATCTGCTGGAGCAGATGACACCAGCCCCGAACCCAGAGTCAGCCCTTCATTGTTCATTTCGGTGCAGCTGTCCAGCAAAAGAAGAACATGGGAGTTCGTATCCAAGGATAATCTGTTTTTCATTTGCGAGCAATGCTAATGCCTTATCTCTGGCGAATTGGGGCTTTTGGTCGAAGAATTGAAATGGTAAAAACAGAGCTTACGAGTGCAGCCCTTAATCCGGAGGTGACCACTGGCCAGGCCCAGATGAATAGTTACTGTCCATAATGAAAATAGTTTAGGAACTACTGGGACCTCCTTTTTTGTCTTTTAATGTGCTGTACTGCATTAAGCAGGAAATGGGAGTTGCTGCTGACCTACAGGGAGTCAACATTTGTCAGTTCACAGTTGAGGATGCAGCAAATCAATTTATTAGATTAAGAAGTCTGTGATGGATTCTTTTTTTAATATTGAGGGGAAAAGAAGGACTGCATACAGTTTATCTTAACACTTTTGTCATGATATGGAGAAGCCTGAATTCCTGCCCCACCGTTATAAATCCCATTTTCTCTGCCTTTTATTGTGACATGAGACTCATCGAAGCATTTCTACATTCTTTTAAGCATAGGGTCACAATGAGGGTTTTACAATGCAGAATATTATCTGCGAGGCGTTAAAACGCGGCTCCTAATCGCTCCCAGTTTGTGCGGATAGATTTTTGGCAGCGTCAACTCGAGGCGAGCACATTCGAACCGGGGCTTTCCAAAATAACTACAGAAAGTAGCTTACTTGAATTTGTCTGACCGCATATCTTTCCCTCCCGTGGTAAATGTAGAAAAATGCAGCACTGCAGTTAAGCGTAACCATCAGTAATGTCCCGCAGTTTGTTTTATTGGGATGTATGTGTTGCATCGATACCGCGTCTGCAGAGACTGACATATGTTTCCCGATTGAAGGTTAAACATATGCTTAATGACTCTGGCTTGGCCTCCATTTTACAGTGAAAGATACACTTGTCGAAATTAAGACTGGCAACCTTTGGCCACAGTTGTGTGTCTGCAAAGAGTTTAATCTTTCCGAGAAAGAAAAGGGCATTTGCTTAATCAAGATGAGCAGACTGCGATTACGGCAGCCATTATCTGACCTATATAGATGGGTCTAAACCAGCAGCGCAAGCTAGCAGTGGCTAAAGCATCAAGGTTGAAACAATGGGTGGAGGCATTTTTTGATCCTAAATTAAATGTGGGCATGCAGCATAATAAATCTTTTTTTCTTGCATAATCCATTTTCATTTTTTCATAAATACGCCAGTGTTATTTTAATTAAAAATGTGCTTCAGCAGCATGTATTGGTGGTTCTGGTTGATAGTGGTTTAAGTAATAAAATTGTTGGTTTGAAAAAAGTGGCAAATTCAATACTAGACACCTTAAGAAGGCCAGACTGAGGGAGAATGATATTAGTTATTTATTGGAGGGTGTAACAGGCACACGATGGAGCAGAACCGTTGCATTGAAGTGTGAGGTGTATAGCTTTATCTTGTGATATTGCGGTCGGTGTGAAGCTTGCTTGTACAGTTTGGAAACGACAGCCAGCATCCGAATCTTCAAAAGTTGTGCCTCTAACATATAGTAGCACCTCACCCTTGAAGCACAGGAGGACACTGCAGCCTGAGTACATTACCGTATTGTGATCTGTAGGGAAAAGTAATGACAACAAACAGACCAAAACAGTGACACGACAGTCAACACGTAATGGCGGACTCTATTTTGCTCAGGCGCTCTGTGCATAATACTAGATGTAATAGTTCATAGATTTGGATGTTAACATTGGTAACAAATAAGAGAGTTGATAGTACCCATTATTTATTTTACTCTGGGCTCAGCAGTTTTTTAAAGCTCATTTGTTCACTTAAATATTTAACTTTTGCTGCATATTAGATGCTTTTTGCAAGCAAGAGTTACCTTAAACTTCATCTGCTATACTATACCATACTCATATACTGTACATTTATATAAAATACAAGGAAGATAACAGCGTTCTGTAATAGCTGAGAGCACCCGATTGGGGAAAGTGGATGACCAAACGGGAAGGAGTTATGGTAGTCTAGGTACAATATAACGATGAACTGTATGCTGAGAAATAATAATAATAATAATAATAATAATAATAATAATAGTAGTTTCTGTCTATTTGTCAGCATAATGCATTCTTGGAAATTGGCCAGTAAGGTGAAATCTTTTAAGTCAGATACAGTATGTAATTACCATTATTTGTAATAGGACAATTTGTTTAAGCATTCCTGGGCCTCATGTATAGATTTGCTCAAGTAAGAACAAATGGAGATGAGTAATAATATTTATATTTAAAAAAAAAAAAAACATTTCCTTTCATTGATAATATACAGCAATGTAATGATAATAGTAATATTAATATAGATGCCCTAGATAAAATGGGATGACAAGATCACAACCAAGAATCACTGAGCGGTACTTGAGGCCAAGGTGTGAAGATGGTAACCGTGGACAAGAACAAGTGTTGGTACCCCCAGCGAACTGGGTGTGGCTCTTGTGTCCTTGTAGATCCATTAGCACAAATAATCAAAAGGACTCTCATGGTACATTTTCAAAACAGCCTTTACTTAAGTCCAATGACTGCAAACAGTCCCACCGCTCTGATACTGTCACTTAAACACACTTACTCATGCATAGTCAGGACCAAATTGTGCTCGTGCGCATAAAACCCAACAAACATAACTAATGTATCACAGATGCGCACTGACTCATATAACACAGTGGCTGCTGGCAAGAACTTTGAAAATCCCCCCTACACTCACCTCTTCTTCCTCCCATAGGCAAATATTCAGCATTATTTTTGTTACTACCTGTGCATTCAGACTTAACACAAATCTAAAACCTCAGCGTGGGGGGGACAAACAAGCCTCATTTAAGTGTGCAGTTGCCAGCTTGTGTGTTTCCCATATAGGTCTTTCCCTCTGCGATAGGCCTCTTTATTTGTGTGAAGGTTCACCACTTAAGGATGGCAAGCATGCTGTTTGTTCCCCGTGAAACGTACTGAGAACTGTGTACCTGTCCCTGTGCTCTGAAGAAAAAGAAAAAGAAGTCATAGGAGAAAGAATGTGCATAAAGCCCTCCCCTGCTGAGTGTGTTTATCAGAAAACAAGGTTCTAATACAAATGAATGGCAGGACACTCTCATTTCTCAGTGGTTCCCACATATCTTGAATTAAAAGGGTATTACAGCTAAACATTATGACAAACATAGCCTACACAAAGCTTCCTGTAGTAGAAATTTAAAGTGGAGTGTTATGTTAGACATTTTTTTTAAATGAAAATGATATTTTTGACATAACCACTGAGTACTGAAATAGTGTTATGGGCAAGTTGTGTGTGCTTTGTGTACAGTATATGCACAGAGGACACATCATAATCCTTCACTGCTGAATGAACCTTGCACACAGCTCCTTAAAACACCGCTAAGATAAAGTCAGCTTCGCCCTTGGACCTTTTTTGCTTAAAATTGCCTGTTGACATTTGAGCTACAAAGTAATGTATACCAGCTGATTTAAAGGTTAGAAATGCAAATTCTTGCTTTTTCCAGGGGAGTTAAAAAAAAAAAAAAAAAAATCTGAGGGGCAAGATTTAATGTGCTTTTTAACTTTGTAGACAAAGTTTTATTATTCATAGTATTGAATAAGTCACCATAATGCGAGGGCTAACTGTTACGGCCTAAATTTAGGGCCTGTTTTGTGTTGGCATCATACCTTAATTGCAGTCTTGCCTGTTTAAAGTGAAGCAATAGTCATGGCACCATCCAATTAATAGAAGAATTTCCGTGCCTATGGCAGATTGTAAGTGGGCTTTTAGCATTACTCAAACACACTTAAATAAATCCAGTCAGGTTATTTGTCCCCCAGGGTAGCATTAAAGAAACACAAACAGCAACTGAACACGTTTTCTTGCTTGTCCCTGAAACAGTTATTGTACCACTAACTCCCACTTTCACAATGAAGCCAGCTTTTTTTTTTGCTTTGATGACTAAATGAAGGAAGCTGGACTTGAATGATCAGTGCAGAGAAATGTATTTTTTTTAAATGGATGAATGTGGTGAAATAGTGAATGGCTTTTGAGGAAGAATAAAAATGTTCTATCCAAAATTGGCAGGAATTGGCCATATGTGGAATCCAATTGTTTTTGAGCATCTTAAAAAATGTTTTTGGAATGTGTCGCTTTCTGCAGGGAGAAACACAACGGCACCGCAGGTACACCTGGGAAGTTCAAGTGTGAGTTTGAATTCAGCTCAGTCTGTGTAGACTTTGCACGTTCTCCCTGTGTCCACATGCATTTCCTTGGGTACTGGTGACTGTGAATTGTATGTCTACCGCGTGGTGGACTGGGGTCCTGTCCAGGGTGTGTCCTTCCTGGCCTTGCAACCAGTGATTCTGGGTTTGGATCCAGACCGACTGTGATCCTGACAATGCAAGATTTTAAGGTAGATCAAGAACCGGTTACAGGCAGACATACGTATACAGCAGTTTACATCGTGTATTGCAGTGCCTGCTGACATTTGTTTGTCAGACCCTTTTATTCCAGAACACCGTGAAACTCAGTAAAAAGAGCTTTGCATACAGACCTCCTGTTGTCAAAGCAATGTTTTCTGATGCTACCATTTTTTGCAGGTACACATTACACATGTACCTGTCTGAAAAAGTAAATCAGATAAGAAAAACTAAGGAGATTGTGGCAGATGGTGCGATCCAAATTTACGAGGGTGGTAGGAAATCTGATGGGAAGGGATTCCAAAAGAGATGCGAAAAAGAGATTCAAAATCCTTCTTAACTGCTGGAAGGGATTCAAGATCAAGATTTACCAGAACTGAGAGCTTGTGGACCTTCAATTTTTAGCAACTGGGCCCACCGCAGAGAACATAAGACTGTGGTGTAATAAGTGCACGGGTCTGGTAAATATCAGGGTGAAATTTTGATCATCTTATAGGTTGTATCCAGCATGTTGAGCTTAATGTGGGCAGCTATAGGAATCTGCTTGGTAGGTGTGAGGAGTGTATATTAGCCGGGGAGGCTTGATGGGGAGAGCAGGAAGACCAAACAGGGGAAAGGTACGGTAGTCTGGGTTGGATATCACAATGGCTTGGACCAGGAGTTTTGTCCGGCGTGTTGTGAGACACAGGCCCTGCAAACGTTATGTCAGGTATTTGCAGGACCTGGTTTACTGTGTCTTCACTGTGCCAGAGACGAGTTAATTGTTATTACCAGGCCACTGAATGACGGTGTGGATGAAGTTAGCAAATAATCCAGTTTGCCCAAAGAGGTCCCTGACATGATGATGGACCTGCTGTAGGTCAAAGATCACAGTTGCTAACTAATTTTTACTTTGGTGAGCACGAGGATATACAATGCATTTAGAGAAGCCGGTGTTTAAAACATGATGGTGATATTCGAGTAAATGTGTTGGTAAATGTGTTTTTTATGCAACTGAAAATATGTCTTCAGATTTACAACTCATCAGAGATTGGTTGATGCTGTAATATAGATACATGGTGCCCTTAGCAGTTGACCCCGTTTGAGTTTGATCTTTTGGTTCATAATAATTAGTTTTTAGGACTGGGGAGGGTAAGATCATCCCAGATCACTTGTTAAGAGCAGAAAGTAACTGGTGTGGCTATAGCAGGAATAGGAGGAAGCACTCCTTCCCCTTCAGGACTCCAAGGAGAGTGATGAGGATGACCTTTGCCCTCGTGAGTTTAATTTCAGCCGGCTTGGTATGAATGTGGAGGTTTCGAGGTGAACAAGGGGGAGACGAGCGTGGGACACCAGGGAGTACCGCAAGTAGAAGAAGTCTTTGGCTACTGTTTTCGCAGTGTACTTTTTACGGCAAGCTGTGTTTCATTTTTCTATATACAGAGTTCAAAATATGAATTTTAAAATGCGGAAATATGCCTAAGGATGTTGTATTTGGTCATTGAATGTGTTAATGTCTTTCCTAAGCTCTTTTTATGAGGGAAAAAAAATAGTCTGTTGCAAAATGCCCTTTAGGACAGGATGGATTAATGTTGGCCCCATACAGTAGTGCACTTTCACATGGCCTGCTTCTTCGCTGGCATCAGTCAGCCCTGCAAAATCCTCAACTCGAGGCCATAGTGCTATAGAGGATTTTTTGTGAGGGAAACTTATCCGGAGCCTGGCTGCCGTTTCCTGCAGGAACCTGCAGCTGAGCTCGCACACCGAGGCATAATGACTGGTTGTCACAACACTCTGGAGGTGGCCCTCTTAGCAAAACTTACCCTGTCACTCCCCTGGCAGGCGCTGTGATGGCAACCTGTAATTCCCCCCGTGGATTGTCCTTGCTGCTCAGGCTTTGTTAAATGACTCTTTTCAGGACGCACATCTCCAGACTTGTCTTTAATAAAGGTTTACGGCAGCGGTATTTGACACTGCAGTGTCAAGCCTGCGGCTCCTGGGGTTAAGAGGGATTTGTCGTTTGCCAGCAATTCCAGTGCCCGATCTGTTCATTTAAACGTCCTGTTTTTCTGCTGTGAAAAAGTGTAAACTATTATATAGTGCAAAAGGCTGCCACTTGTACTTCAGGGATGATCCTATTCACTGCACTTTGTTTTGTCAGTGGTCTGCCTGTCTCTGCACTTCAGTCAAGCTGTGATTTCTCTCCAGACTGCATTCTCGGTGGTCTGCGTCTGCACTTTGGTCTGTCGGCTTCTCTAAGCTACGTAATTGGTGTCACGTCGCGTCGTACTGGTTTTATTTACCGAACGTTGCGTTTTTACACAACGCGGGCAATTCTTCAGCATTAGGGAACTCTTACACCGTGCGTATGCCCCGACTCCACACCTGCGTACACCGGGCCGCTTTGCAGCGATGCGATTTTTGTTCAAAACTTTAATAACCGCGACATCGACAGCGCTATGTCTTCGTGCGCTGCGTTTCACCGTAATGATCACAATAGCAAAAAGTTTGCCGCTGAGCTTTCAGGAAGTTTCTACATCCGCAAACACATGCAAATGCGATCGCTAACAATAGAATGTTTTGTAGCCCAAAAGGCAAATACGCGATTCGACTAAACCTGGAAAGAAGTGCATAAAAAATTAGGAACAAAATGTTTTCGATCTAATTTGTCATCGATGCATAAATCTTGCTGACAGTTTTAGTCAACCTAATGGCCTTGCCTGTTCTGCAAATCTGTGCAAACTTGTGCGGTTGCAGAAAGAGAAAACTATATGTTGAACACCAACTAATTTGCATAATTTACCAAAAGCCAATGAGGCAGTGCAACGAATGCGAGTGCTAGTAATAAGTGTTTGGGGAAAGGCAGAAAGATCACTAATGGTTTGCCTTTGGGGATTTCTCTACACCATGGGGGAGGAAAATGAGAAATATTTTTCAAACAGCAGGGGGAAAGGTTTTAAAACTAGAAACACATGGGGAGATAAAGATGTAAGGCCACGGGGTGCAACATAGGAAAAATTTAGCGATAAGGGAGAAACCTTCCTTAATTTCAGCATTAAGGGGTAATAATCATGTTTCACCGACGATGTTAAAACGGTAACCCGCGTCGTCTCATGAAAAGAAATAAATAATACAGACTTTGTGTTACTCTATCACCGAGTAGCTTAGGCCATGAAGGAGCAGACTGTGTGCACTCACCGTCTCGAGTTGTCTGAGGCAAACTCAGTGTGGGGGTAAATAAAGAACGTACCCAGATGAAGAGGCAGAAAAACTCGAATGAGCCTTCTTACCACAACACCCAGCTGCGTCAACGGAACAAATCCTCTGTGCTGTGAAGCTAACTAAAATATGTACTTATTTTTTCCCTGTCCTACCATAATGCTGCAGATGTTTTTTCATACCATTAATGCTATGTGTGGCAATAAACTTGATGCGCTTTTCATTTGATAACAGTTACTTGAGATGTCTTTCAACAATAAAGATATTTCTTGTTGTCAAATGGATTTCTGTAATTCATTTGGTACATATCCATCTGTAACTTTTAACCAAACTTCATAAGTTCATAAGTGGCATTATTTCACTTTTTATTCACATCAACTTGCATGATCACACACAGGAGAGAAAAAAAAAAAAATATATATATATATATATATATATATATATATATATATATATATATATACACACACACACACACACACACACACACACACACACAACTAGTTTATAACTCGCAGGATTTCGCCAAGAAATTTCTTTCTTTGTGGAAGAAAGTATGAAATGTGGCGCGGGCATGCGGCTGCCTGGCGTCTGTGTAGCGTTTGGTTCTCCCCCTGTGTTCATGTAGGTTTCATCCTGGGGCTTTGGGTTTCTCACACAGTCCAAAGGCATGTGTTAAACCCTTTCATCTCAGGATAGCCTAAGTGGACGAACGGACAGCGATAACAGATGGAAAGCTGGTCCAACGCGCGCGTCACTCATTCCGTGTTGTTGTATTATTCTTTGCCGTTGATGCCTTGGAACAAATTCTGAAGGTACGGGGAAGTTTCTCACATTGACTAATCAGTCCAGCCCTTGTGTTTATTCGAAACACAGCTCATCATTCAAAGAAAATCCTGGGCAGTGGTTTATCAGGAAATAATGCTATAGGGTTTCTGAATGTTAGTGGCAGTGGTATTAACTTTCCATGACCAAATTATAAATGTATGCACTGAGTCAGTTGTACAGTAGATTGTGATAATGACATTTGGGAAAGGATACTGTTGCAAAGCTGTTAAGCTCCTTCATTGCACCAAGAAGATTAGTGAGTAGATGGGCTTGAACGACGACGAAGGTAGAATTTCCAGCACGCCGAGGACTTGGCGTGCAAAGCTTGGTTTAAAGCCAAATGTTTACACGAAGGACCGGTAGTCCTTCGGTCACGAGCAAGCTGCGGCAAGCCCCAAAGATCAAGGGTATTCAGTGTCTAAGGCCCAGAACAAGTGTTTTGTTTCCTCTTTTGTTGACCCATTTTGCATTTTATGTATTGTTTCCCTAAATTCCATTATGTGTTAGTTTTATCATTTACTTTGCAGAGTTGTCATTTTGCCCCCCCCAAGCCCTAAAACCTCTACCCTTTTCAGCAAACGTGTGAGGGGTTTTGGTCTCTGGTGGGTTTTCCAGTCTGGGTGATAACTTGCCAAATATGGGCATTTATTTCATTTATTTAACAAGAACTTATGGGTCTATCTGCTCCAGTACAGCCTCCCTTGCACATATGCCGCATTAGACGTGCAGGACCAAGCTTAGGCAGGAACCAAGATCTTTGGCAGCTTTTGCCTTGTGTGTCCTATTATCTGGGACACTGGATTGCCAAAGCTCTAACTGTTGTCACATTACTTATTCCTGCCATGACGTGTCCAGTAGAAAGCTCTACTGCAGCCCTGGGTGTAGTCGGTGTCCCTGAGGTTTCTCCTGATGGTTTGGTTCTCTTAGTTGACATTCTGTTTACCTCTTCTGTTCACTTTGTTTGTTTGTTTGTTTGTTTGTTTGTTACCTCCAAGAGAGCAGGTTTCAATAGTGTTTTGTCAGTTGGTAAGTGGCTGACAATTTGAATGAAGTTTAGCATGCAAAGAACACGAGGGCACCACATTCTCCCGCAGGAAGGAGGAAAAAATGTAGAAAATGACAGTCCGGCATCGGTTGCTGAACCCACCAGTGCATTAAGAAATTCTCATTCTGTCATCAGAAAGCTCCGAGAGGAGCAGAAAGAGGCGGGGGGGACACATTGTCGATGACCCCAAGCTGGCTCCGGGTCCCTGGTGGTCACAGGCGGGAAGATGGGAGAGCACGGTGAAACACGAAAGCTGCCGAAGTGACAGCAAAGTCATCTGGGGATGAGATCACTTCTCTCGGTGGGCCCGCCCTCGGCTGTCAGAGGCAGCACCTCCTTGAACCTGCCGTTGATTTCTGAACAATGAATGAGGCCCAGTGTACAAAGTAGCTGAAAAGTTACAGGAACTGTGAAAGCTCAGCAATACTCTTTGACAGCAGCCCCGTGTGTCTTGATACGCTGCTTGTCAGCATATAACGGATGATATTTATTCAGTGTGATAGAACATTTCTATATTTGCTGTCATAATTCTAATAAACGGAGGAGCAGTATTTCCTGTATCAGCTAGTAGTTAGGCTGTTTAATGGGAATAATATGGTTTTCCAGCAGTTTCTGACAAAAGAGAATCCAAAGCAGAGGCAATAGAGGGGATGGCAGGTCTGCTTCAGAGACGCCATAACAGACACAGTTAGAGGGTTTTCCTATAGCAGCTCCATCTGCTTTGATGTGCTATTTCCTACGTAACCCCGCAGAATATATGCTTGTAGCTTTGTGCGCTTCATTATGACACATAACACTCATTTTTAACAAGTTTGTTGCTAATATGCAAGACGTTCCATAACCTTTTTCCCCCCCCCCAAACAAATAATGTGTATAGTTCAGAAAATGTTTCATATCCAGTTGCCATTCTTGCTCTCTACTAACTGACATGAACTGGCCGTGGCACGTATGTGCGACACTAGGTGCTTGCTATTTAATGCGTGTGTTGCAGTGTAAGCGTTATGATTTATATCAACAGCAACGGCTGAGCATCTCTGTAGTTGCGCATTATACATTAATGTACCTGTTTTTGCCACTTGTGAGCCAAGATGAATTGCAAATTTAATAGATGGCGACACGCAATGCACAATGACAATTACCTGACTTATTTTTCATTAAGGCCGAGATGGAAGACACCCCACACTTTCATGGATGACAGGACATAAGCTGTACGACTTAGCTTTAATTACCCATTGTTTCATCCAATCACAGTGAGCCTTCATTCAATTACAGTGCAGTGTGCCTTTCAACCATCGCTCCTTCTGGGCCACATTAATTTAGTGTACTAATACAGATGAATACCGTGTATCACAGGTCAAGTATTTTGCTATTGAACACATATTGGTTGATGTTCTTCATCACTCTTTGTAATGTTTAAAGGTTGATAGAATTCAGTTTTAAATGGCCTTAAATAGGCTTGATGGAAAACTCTTTCTCAAGGGCAGCTCGTGTGCGTGTCAGAAATACGCCACGACTCTGATTTGATTTAAAGGTTACCTGTGCCTCAAAGAGTAATGTTGAGCTCAGCCGATGTTGTAGGGTAGGGTCGGTGCCAAACCATTCTAAGTGCACCAGGTGCAGTGTGCTCGACTAACACATCTACTTATGGCTTTCCCTTGTTTCCTACTGTCCCATGATATTGGTGTATTATTATTATTATTATTATTATTATTATTATTTGTTTGTTGGTGCATCTTCCTTAAACCAACACGTGCCTTCGGTTAGCGTTTGAACTTAATATGTCCATAAATTGTTTCTTATCAGATGCTTTGATTCAGCTTACAGTGCAATTTGCATTAAATTTCATCTTTTATAACTGCATTGATCATCTTTGTTGGTTTAAATGATTGGGTTAAAATGTACATTGTGTTTGTCAGAGGATTGGTATAGCATATGCAAGATTGCTGGGGTGGAAAGTGTACTCCGACCAGGGGAAGCTAATGAAGTGGACCTGGAGGGAACGTGCGTAGGAAGGGACAATAAAGGCAGGAGCACTCATAGATGCACAAGGATCTCTCATTTGAGCCTCTTTATGCATGGGCTGGATTTGTTCACACTGTAGGAGTGTTTTGTAAGGTCAAGCATACAGAGAGGATGATGCAGGGTAAATGACTCCTTTTGTCAAGTGACTTTATTCATTAGACATTTAAATGGTTATGAATTCATGCGAAATTTGAACAATATTGCTGCAGTTCTACAATCCAATGGTGTAGTGCTATGAATTGTTATTGTTACATTATTCATGATCCAGATGGATTTTAAATTAATTTTTTTCTAAGTAATGTCAATGGATGAGTTGTATTCAGAATGCATTTTCATAATTAATATGTTTTCTTTAATATTCATAATGAAAACAAATGTTATATACTCAAACAGAGACCATATGTTTGGTGCAGACACTTGATTTAGCACTGCTACAAGCCATAAAAAGCCAAGTATTCTGCTTATGAAAAAACAAATCTCAGTACTCAAGTGCTATGAGGAGGAAATGAGACTGTCCACTGGCTAATGTGTTAAAACTGCTATCTTGACATTAAGTACTCTAATTCCATTCAAACTCAGGCAAGAAAAGATGAAAAGAGGAACTAGTTTTTGATGAGTTCTGGGTCTGGAATTGTCCCTTGACTAACCTATACAGCGTAATAAAGACTCCTTCTAAACCTGACTTCTTTTGTCAGTGAATAAAAACGAAGGAACGGAAAGAAACCAAAATTAGAATGGCGTGGCGGATGAGAAACACACTATCCGGGAGATTATGAGTAAGAGGACTACTGACCTACCCCTAAGACACGTCTTGTAGACATATAGGCTGAACGCTAACCAAGAACAAGGGAATGGACGCTTATCACCAAGCCAAGAAATGCTCTGGTGTCTTTGTCCCATCTGTTTGTGGCCAGTGTATTGTTTTCATTCCAAAAATGTGTGATTTTTTTTTTTTTTTCTTTTCGAAAAAATGAATTATCTACTGAATGCACAAACACGAAGCCAGTAAAGGCACTAAAAATACAATGCAATGCGTAATGTCCTCAGCAGAAAAGATGATGCTGTCCTCCTCGCTGTTTGTTGAATACTGGGCACTGTGTAGACTTTGTGCTTAAGGTACATTTTCAACAGAATGACTGGGTATTTAGAAAACTGAAGAGAGTTGCTGTTGTACTCTTAAGCAACTACTGCAATGTTTTCTAAACTAAAATAATAAACCTGGAAAACAACATAAAGGAGCAGAAACTCCAGGTTTTTAGGAAGGAGCACATCGGCTTTGACATAGGAATGCAGCTCTTCATTTTACTTCGGTTATTTATACATAATCACATGTGAATAACTAAATCTTGTCCAGTTGTGATGGAACTCGGGGAAAAAGATGTTCTTTCCCAAACTGGTAAGCAGAATGTAAAGATGATGTTACGGCGGTTTGATTATTTCTGATTGAGAAATATGAATAATCAGTTTGAACACTCAAAAGATATTTTGAACAGATCTTCTCTCTTTTTTCTTCCAGAATAAACAAAATGAGCTTTGTTGCGGAAAGGGGACTTCCCGGGATTTTACCGCGATTACCTTACAGAACATTCACAGTCATGGGAATCAAATGATACAATTTACCGCGTCCCCAAAACAGGGCAAATGATAACTAGAGTGACATCATTTTGGGAACTGTTACACATAGATGACACAAACTAAAATAAATAAGTACATACCTTCGGACTATGGCTTTTTAATCCTTATCTCACTCAAAGGGGTGAAAGTGCAGGGAAGATGCTTGACTGGTGAAGGAAGCGTATCTTGTGGGCCCAAACACAACTTGGATGTGGCAGTCAGAGTCCTGGCGCCATGGTGCTGATGATGTCATATATTGATAGATTTTGACAGGAAAGGCATGTCAGCAGTTTGTACCAAGTCTCCCAAGTTTACATCCCGGCTCAGAATGAAGTTAGCAGAACAAAGCCGCATTATGTGAAAAGAGAACAGATCCGATTTATTCTGATAAAATAAATGCATTTTCGTACAGTGAGTCATGTTCAGATCAGCTTATTTCCTCTAGATCTGTATTTCGGGAATAAAAAAATTGATGTTTTGTCCTACTTAAATCCAATAAATGGCACTCAAGAAAAATGATAAACATTTATTAACTCTGTGCAATCTCAAGTGAGGGATCGTCCATCCGAATCTTGCCCTGCTCGACTCTCCGATTTCCTTTTGATAAGCCGCAGAGGAACATGTTGAACTCTGTTGTGTTTTTTAAAATGTCAAATTGTTTAAATTATAAACTCATTGGAAATCAAGTTTGAGAACCGCATATACTCTCATTTCCCGGATATCTGAATCGGCATCTTTGTTCAAAATGACATTTACCATGTTTTCCATGTATGTTACCTGTAATATTTACAGAGGTCCAGTACAGTCCTAAAATATTTGGAGATGCTTGTAGAGAGTTGCAGAAGTTTTATGGAAGACTGTTTTGCTTTAATGACATTTAACCTTACTTTTTTCCTGTTCATGAACACTGCTGGATTTAACATTTATTATGTAAATGTATGAACATTTGAGCACATGTATGCAAATACTGCTCATGAGCTGCCCACTTTCATGTTTTTTCCTTTGTGAACTTGACATTCCTTCCCTCATTTTTGTTGCTTACAGCTGTTTGGTTCAAGACTACTAAAATTAGTGGTAAACAGAACTAATAAAGAAGCATTTATCCAGCATAAAAAATTCACAAAAACCTAGCAGTGAAAATCATTGATTATTTCCCCACTTTAATACTCTAGTTGAGAAAAATTGCTGGGAAGAGTTCCCAGCTGTAAAACTGGTGAAGCGTAAGCTGTGTAAGCTGATTGAGATACAAGTGTTTGCTAAGGGGTAAAATCATGTAATCTAATGCTGGTCTTTAGTAGGAAAACAGGAAGACCGCAGCCTTCGCACATGACATTGTCATTCGTTTGTCTTAGCTATGGGTTTTCCTGCTGCAAGGAGGCCACCAATAACCAAGAATGGACTAAGAATAAGAGGCCACGAAAGACCACCATTAACTACGAATGTGGTTAGGAGGGACTGTCTGAAGTAACAAATGCTCTAAGGTATCAACCCACAGCTCCTGCTTAAACGACCTGTCCGTTGCCACCGCTCCTCTCTACTTCTGGTCTCAGTCTACCTCGACACAAAAAGGGCCAGATTTATAATTCTGAAATCCACAAAGCATTCGCATAGGTCCTTTTCTCTTTTTTTCTGCTTCCAGGATCCTTGGAAAGATAAAGGGAGGATTTTCCAGCACATCTTCCGAACCTCTGTGCCGATCTTTGCTGGTCCTGGTAGGGGTCCTATCTAATAATTGTTTTTGCATTGTGGACGGCCATGTAGTGCGGCTTCTTTTTATTTTTTATCGTTTCATTTATTTATATGACGGTTGAGCCTAGTATTAAGGTAATTACAGAATGAATTTTGAAACAGTACAAGGTAACCCAGACCGAGTAAAATGTAATGTGACAGCAAGGATTCCCCGTAGGTTATATAATTGTAGTGCCTCATATGTGACACACGGAAAATTGTTACTCCCTGGAGCTGCTGCAGATGGGCTATTTTGCATATTTAAGAGTGAAAAAGCTATTGTTAAAAAATGTAAGACTTTAAGAAAATTTCATTCAACAAAATGCCAGAATTCTGTCAACTTATGTACATTATTAATATCTATTTTTGGCTCTTTTTTTTTTTTTTTAACTCTAAATGTTTTTCACGTCTTGACTATGTTTTGTGCAGCAGCAGAATGCAAAAGGCCAGCTCAGAGCATTTAAAATACTAAACTTTGGATTTTGAAGTATATCTGCATATACAGTATGGTACGGACAGTAGACACCGCATATCATCATTTTGGATGGAAAAACTGGACAGGATCATGGCTTTCTGTGCGGACCAGGCGAGGTGAAAGTACAGCACGAAAGTAGACACCTGAGGGTGACCCAAGTTCAGCAGCAGATGTCTCCGGTTTTTGTAACTGTAGCCTTAAAGGATATCGGCAATTAGCCACAGTCTGAGCAAACAGACTTCAGAACGACAACCCTTTGATTCATTTAAATAGTATCTGCTCTTTCTATGCTTTATTGGTTTATCTTGACAGTTTTAATCGGTGTAATTGTTATGAGGCTGCGGAAAGTGCATCTGACTTTGACTTGGGCTGAAGAGCTGTTATTTATTGATAGATGTAATGCAATTTACAGAGCTAAATGCGAACAGTCAAGCTCCATGTCTTTGTCACTTTCTGTCTGTAAGAAAAATGCATTTGCCAAACTATTTCCAATGTGCTACAAAGTGATCAAGGAGCTGTGATGGACTACTACAGTTTGCAAATCTGTGGCAAAAAAGTAAAAACCCCAATAAAACAAGAAAATCCCACAATCAGATATTATAGATGATTGGCAGTGGGCTCCTGTCCTCTTGCTCCCTTTTTAGTCACCCACATCTTTTTCTGCAGTGGGAGCTGTAGATCTCCCATAATACATTGCTGCTGAATGTTGTCGTATCTGTCCGTTTTGTCGACTTAAAAGACGATTTTTGAGCATCACTGCGTCCGACAGCTTCGGGCGGTATATTGTTGTGCTGCAAGCGGTGGTGTTTAACACAAGCATTGTTTTCCCCACAGTCCAGTCTCCCAAGCTCTCTGTTCATAATGCACCGACAGCAGGTTGTTAAAGTATTATTATTGAATAGGCAATGTAATTATTAGTCTTATTTCCTACAGGTCTAAAAAAAATTAAAACTTTTTCCCCCTATCCTTTTCGCACAGTAACTGGAAGACCGAGTAAAAAAAATACTGTTTTTCATTAGCCTCGCAATAAGGCGACCAAACATTTTACACGATGGAATTTTTTCGGTCCCCCTTTATTGCATTATAGTTGGATTTTAATGTAACAGTATAGCTTTTTATATGTAACAAAACTCTACTTGGTTATTAATGATTAAACTGAAGTGAATAGCTGAATACGCACGCAGCAAAAATCACTTGTTGGTGATAAGTTATTCCTCGAGGTTGACAACTCTCAGAACTCCTGGCCTTGTCTTGAATCGTCACAGGTTGAAGCATTCAAGTTCTGTTGTGATAGCATAGAAACACCAGATGGCGCTCTTACAGCCAATCCACAGCAGGAAGCAAGAGCCTCTTTTTTAAAGAGTTTCTCTCAGCCCCTCTTAGCCAGATAGCGAAGTAACATATTTGCAGGAGAAAGACATTTCTGTGCGAGACCACAGCACTATTAGGTATGTGATTTAATGTTTGTGCTGTTCCTTGTCTTCAAGCGTGCATTCTGTGTCCATTTTGCTTGCACCACAAAAAAACGGCAAATAGCAATGCAGAAAGTGTTATGAAACATACGTAAGAAGACTCACAAATAAGAGTTCAAGAAAGTAAACATTGCCTCGGGTTTTCTTCATCAAGGTAAACAGCCTTCTGGATTATCTGACAGCGCCAAGGAAAATGGAGGCAAAGTGTGTGTGGTGGGGGGCGGGCAATTTACAGCCCAGTACACGAGGGGGATTTGAACCCAGCCCAGATAAGAGAATTATAACAAGAAATGTACAGGGCTGCCCGTCTGTTTATTAGCGTGAGACTTTGTGACAAACAGGAGATTGCAGCGATAGTCTCGCGTGCCCTAGCCAGAACCAGCGTGGATAATGTGTTTCCCCCTTACCGTTCGGTAAGTGTCGCTCGCTTTGGCGCAGTTCATTTAATAACTGTCTGTGACAGCGGGCAAAGTGCAAGGAAGCTAAAAGGAACAAAAAGCAGCACACTAAGGGCTTTTCCGAGAGATTGATAAATACGGTGGAATCTCAATTACGCTTTAGAAGAAATGCAGATATTAAAAATTTGGTCAAGAATCTAATTAGCTGGAGGTAATTAAACAGTCTCGCACGGGGTCATTAATCTTTCCTGCGGACCTTTGATGTTTTTGCATGCCGTCTTGCGGTTCTTAATAAAATTCATAATGCTTCCCTTTGTGCTGTTTTGTCATCACTTTTTTGGGAAAAGCACATAGCCGGTGTCAACACATCGCAGGAGCCCCCGCTTGTGTAACGCACTTCCGAGCGGGCGGCGAACGCAAAGCGGGGCCGTTGCTGCTTTAGCGCTCAGTTCCGGAAGCAGACGGAAGGGACGAAAGCGAACGGAGACGCTTCCCTGGCGACCTGGACGTACCCCGGGTGTTAGCTGTGCACACGTCAGGATGAGAAATTGTTGCGCTCGCACAGTTTGTACTGTACGATACTGCACCGCTGTTTTCAGCCGTTCGTGGATGCTTTTACTACTACTTGTCATATTTCTGCTGCTGAAAGTTATGCTGACATTTTTGTGTTTCCTTTTCCATGTTAATGGAGAAAAGTATCAGCTTAGCAAAAAATATGGTATAAATATGGTACTGATTTTTTATTTTTTTATTTTTTAAGTGTCATGGTCCGCAGGTCCCTGTTTTTGAGCTGTGCCATTATATCAGGTTAGACGTAGCTCCTAGCGTGTATTTTGACCCAGTACGGTGTAATTGTGATGAATGATTTTGATGAGTTCTGGGTCTGGAATTGTCCCTCGACTAACCTATGCAGCGTAATAAAGACTCTTTCTAAACCCGACTTCTTTTGTCAGTGAATAAAAATGAAGGAACGGAATTGCTGAATTGTAAAAGTTTTCACTTTTTGTTTTCTATTTTACTTAGTAATTTGATTTATCAATGCTTTTATCGCAGCAGAATCATTTTAACCCTTCAGCTGGTGCTTTAAAGAATCCTGAAGTGCAAAGTACAGCCACGGTTATACATCGGTATTCTGAAGTTTTAGTAGTGTCAAAAGTTGACAGTTTTATATTTATGCCCGCTTTAATGTTTTCTAATTCTAGAATGCTGTTGCAGGAGCTTCCTGCAGTACTATTTTAAGACCAGACTTTATTTCCTGTGACTTTTACTTCAGTCATTCCTTTATGCCCCAGCATGTCGACTTCCTCCTCCTCTGTGCCTCTCACCCCTCAAAAATGAACAGTGTAATGGCAGAATGGCCAAATACACCACCTCACCGCTTCCAGTCAACTGTAGGGTCACACTCAGAGCAGCTGGGCTTGGGAGAAATGCTCAATTCTGGAGCCATTATATCATTTCCTGTTCTGTTTCCTGTCACCCCTGACTGCTAGAAAAACCTTTTAATGGGCAATTTCCACAGGGTACAGAGAAACTAGGAAGGGGGGGTGTGTGTGTACTGCTAAAATGCCTTCTCTGCTGGGAAAAAAAATGCAGTTATAGAAATTGGACTAAAGAGGGCAGGATTAACATTTGATTTTATGGGCTACTGATGAAAAATGCTTTTCAAACCTGGACACGGTCTTTCACTTGGTGCTGTTATGTGTCAGCGGCCACAAGCACAAACACTGCTGTTGACCGCTTTGTCCACAGTGTAGATTTTTGAAAGGCGTAAAGTCGAGAGTCACATTACAGGCATTTACCGTCCCTGCCAGCTTAGGCTACAAAGCATTTATTTTTAACAGGCTTTGAACAATGAACCTCTTGATGGCTCTCCTAAACTGCCCGCACCTTCACGACTTTGGCCAAGAGCTCGCGGCGTTTCTTCCGTACGCAAACACGTACCGGGTGGTAGATGGCGTCTTCGGCGGCACGTTTTATCGAAGCAAGGATATTTGGTTAACTGATAAACGCAGACAGTTGCTGAGGGTGTCGAAAATAGAATTATTTTGAGAGGGAACACAAAAGGCAGAGGTGCTTATGTTAATCCCTACTTTAAAGCAGCAGCAAATAAGACAAGCTCATGCCTCAAGGTAGGCCTTCTTTCTGCTGGGACTGCCTGCAGATTGGAACGCGGCTTTACCCAATCCTGTCCAAGTATGTGTCAAAGCATTTGCATAATTCACACCTACTCCACTACACGTTGGCAGCAGCACCCCCAACCTGCCCGAACAATGTTTCTTCTGTTGGGAAGGAAAAGCACAAACCCCACGGAGCTTTAATGTTACTCGTATCAATACCGAAATACATCCTTGTGCACTTTAGTTAATGTTGTTCTTTTTTCCAGTACGAACCGTACGTTCCCTAACATTTATTATGTTTTGCAATTGATTACGTCTTGGAATGGATCATGAAGAGAAAGGAGGAATGCGAGTCCCTGTTTGTCTTTAGGGCTGCCCGCACTCGGATCTGGGAAATTTAGGGGGCGGGAGAGTTACGAGGCAGAGGCCTTTATTTATTTATTTTATTTATTTTTTTAAATTTTTTTTTTATTATTATTTATGTATGTATTTGTGTATTTCTTTGAGCAGGGACCCCCCCCCTCGCTTTTGCGTGGCTCTTTTAAACGGATGCACGTTCCGTGTCACCCAAGTTCCGATTAGGAGCTCGTGGAACTTAATTAACTTCCCTCCGAAATGAGCCTGGACCAGCGTCTGCTTTGAAGTGTAATTAAACCGGTGCTCAACAATGGCACCTAATGGGGAATGAAGCCAACTTTTAAAAACAATAGGAGGCGATTAAACAGAGCGGTGCGCGGGCTGATAGCGCTCAGGAGCGAAGCAGGTCGACAGTAAGATCCGTGAGAAATCCTGCTTGGCTGGCTGGTTTGCTGGCACCGGTTCTGGAAGGAGCTGGATCGAGCCATGACTAAAATAAACACTGCATGCATGAGGATAAAGAGCACACTTTCCAATAAACGCAATAAATTAGAAGGGATACAAATGGGGTATAATATGTAAAGTATACAATTTATGCAAAATATGCTATGTTTAAAAAGCCTGTGTATGAAACTGTCTGTATGTATCTGCGTAACACCGGCCCTGTGCCCCGATACATCTAAATGAAATTCAAAATAAAGCATAAAATTCTCATAGCGAGATCTTAATCTAAAAAGAATGTGGAATTTGCATAAAGACCATATTCCTTTAGTGCAGACCGACAAAAGAAGTGAAAGTTAAGTGAGGAAGGATAATGGTGAACCATGGGAGGCTGTCACAATGTATTAACCGGGAGGAACGGTCATGGGAATGCGACATGTTCGATGCTACTTTTTCAGATGTGTCGTGTGGGGAGTGCGCGCGCGGCAGAAAGGTATCTTACGCCGTGGACGGGGGAATCCGAAAAAGGTTAAGCTTTGTGACACGGTGCCATGTAAATGGCTTTAAAGTTCCTGCTGAAATACTGCGCCAGACACATGGTGCTGAGTTTAAACAAGCACGAATGATGCCAGGTTTTAATTTATTCACAAGTACATCTGTACGTTTGCTTTTATATTCCAAGTGTATGGATTTAGCGTGTTAAACCTACAATAAAATCATAGTATGGGGTAAAATTTAAAAAAAAATCTACTTTGAATAATGCAAAAAGGCCTTGGATAGAATAAGGTCATATCATCTTAATAAAATCATAATAAATGTAAGTGGAGTCGACTGCAGCTCCTGTGCATGTTCTCCTTGGGGATCAGGATTACTCCAGGTCTTATTCTCTTTCTTCTTACTCTGTGCATGCTTATACAGGTTGGAACTTTGTAAAGTTGGGTTTCAAATATAATTATATACTCGGAGCCTCTTTAAATAAGACAGAGCTATGCTTCATATTTGTACAAAAAAGTTATCGCCGTAGCCCAGCACCGTACACGTTTTCGCCAGATTAAATTGTAGATATGGGAAGTGCCAGAAACAAGTCTGTCTGACACTCTGTGGTATAGTGAAAGGCATTTGTTTCAGACACAAACAGACATAACTTGTTCCTGCATTTGCTTCATCTAAACTGTACTCTGAGAAGAGAGCCATCTGATCTTTGTTTTCTTAGCTATTTTTGCACAACTGTATTCAAGTTTACAAGTGCATAAATGGCTTAAAATTGCCATTGTTTATGTCTTAAATTTAGCCATTTAAATGTACACAGTACTTTAAGCAGTCAGAATTATGCTTTTTTTTTAATTTCAAATTAGTACCTGCATATGTCACCTTCGGAAGACTGCAGCTTTGTTTTATTGGTATTATGTGCTGTTTCCTTAAAAGAAAACCACATGAAAAAAGCTGTTATACATATTTTGCTGGCAATGAAAATAAAGCAATGTTTTTGGTACAACAAGCTGACAGTGGTGTGGGTTGAATTGGGGCAGAGTGCCAAACTGAGTGTGGTTGTGGCTGTGTAAATTAAACTGGGGCTGAGTGTGTCCCCATCAGAGGGAGTTTGTGGCACTGGAAGTTTGAATGTTATTTGTATGGCAGCGGTGTGATTTTTTACTGCAGTTGATTACTTGTGGCACTGCGATGGTCTGAGTTTATCTGGGCACGAATGTTTCTGATATTTGGATGGTCAGAGTTTAACTGGTCCTAAGTGACTGCGGGCACGATCATGGCGCGAGTTTATTTAGGCCTGAACGTCTACCACTGAAATGTCGTGTGTCTCCCACAGCTCCTGTTGCCTGTTTTTTTGCAGCCAGGTTGCGAGCTGCCATTTCTGGTTTCTTCCTGCACGAGGCCGGGAAAATTTCTGACCCCGACACTTGCCGTTCGCTTGGGGGAAGTGCCAGCGTCTGTGATGCGTTCCTTTTGCTTTAAGTTTAGTTTTCCAAGCTCATCTGATGAAATGGTTAATCGTGAATACACGTAACTGGAGCCTGTAACCTTCGGATGCAAATCAAAGACAACGTTGTCAGACATTCTTGGTTGTGCTTTGTACGTCTTGGATCTCTATGGACAGTACCAGTATCCGCCTACTTACCTGCCTACCTATCTGTCTGTTTAAGCTGGAGGACATGGTGTGCGCCCACTGAAGTTAAATGCGCAGAGCCTATAGTGTGGCGAAAGGCCACAAAAGGGCCTTTAGAGAGCTGTAGATCAATTTAATTTATCATTATGAATTAATTCATCATAAACTACATTTTATAATATTCAAATTAAAATGGCTAATTTCAGCGCTCAGCGGTAACTTAAGTTATCGGTTCTAAATGTATGTAATATATAATTCTTCCGCATTTTTGGATAGCAAATTTAAAAGTGCAGAACAATGATTTGAAAACATCTGTACAGTTCAAATCACAACTTTGTCAACATTAAAACACTCACTTTTTATGTTTTTTTAAAATATACTTTTACTGCATGAATCTCTTCTCAGCTTGCGATAGGGTCCAAAACATGAGTTTTTAACTGAATATGTGTTCAGGCAGTGGAAAGCTGCTAAAGACACTGAGGTTACAGTTGTAATGCCCACTACTTAGTAGCCAAATGCTAGTGCACTAAAATCGATCATTTTGGAAGATTTTGTATATAATGTCATTTTGAGGAAAACGCATAACGTTCAAATAATGTCACTGTTAACTGTGAATGTGTTTTACTTGAGCTCAGTCTCTTTTGCTAGGTCACACCTGCCTTAGCAACGAATAGCAATGAGATGGGATTTGCCCATAGAGTAGAACACAATGGCAAGACTTGCTGAAGAATCACATTTCATCAAGTCGTGCAGAAGTTCTTATCGCAATTCATGCAAAAAGAAAAGTCACATTTAGAACACTTCAGAAGCGATGGTTAGTTAGCTATCAGCAACATGGAGACACGAAAGCTTGTAGACCCAAGTGCAGTGGTTTGTTTACAAACTCAAAGACAAAGCAAACAGCCGGATAAAGAGAGGTTATACAATGGGTGCCTCTGCCAGTTCCAGTTCAAAGTTCTCCCTGACTACCAGGTGCTGAACCGCTTTTGTGGGCAGACAGCGAGGTGTCAGCAGGACAGGGTGCTCTACTGGTAATGTCTCCTGGAGTTTATCACTCTAGCGTTTGGGGCGGCTGGGAAGTTGTAAATATCCACCATTATGTAACATCTGAATGCATTGTTAAGGACTGGTTGTCAGAAAAAAAACATGTTCAGAACTTAGTTTAACATTTATCTCTGGAATTTCTTTAGCTAAAGAGTTTAAGCAAGAGATATGTAAACTGATTTGGTTGCACAAAATCTGCCTTCACATTGTGTGGCTGCCCTATCTCAGTGATTTAGAGGGCAGAGTGAGAGAAGTGAGAGCAATGGTCGCTAACACAAACTATAGGTAGAACAGGAGAACGATGTTGGAGGGTCAGCACCGTGGGACCTTGGCTTTTTTATTCTTGAGCGAAGGTCAGAAGGGCTCTTCACATGGCACTTTTCAGCTCCTAGCTCCTTTGTAGATTCAGTTGTGCTCAGAGCATCGGCCAAGGACATCTAAGCAGTGGAGGGATATGACCTGGTCTTTTAGGTCATCTTTTGGTACGTTCAATTCAAACGGACAGCATTGTGAGGTGGTTTTTAAGAAACCAGGCTTCTCAGCAGAAGGTTGTAAGTTCAAGTCTCCGGAGATGCTTTGCCTTCGAGCAAGATTTTTAACCTGCATAGCTTAAGTAAACATCCAGCTGTAAAAGTTTGAACCATGTTGGCTGTTCTACACACATGTGCCTAGAGAGGAAATTAATTATCAAATGTGACCAAGTTTAATGTAGTCTATCTAGCATTGTAAGTCACCATGGAGCAAAGTATCTACCAAACACAACTAATAATAATGATAATTTAAACAGACAGAGCATACAGCAGCTCAGAACAGTGCAGCAAAATTCTGAAAGTGTATTTGCTTTGTGTATACCACCTGGAAGACATCCCTGCCACAGGGAACAAAATGCTGCACCATGGAATTCAGGTCATTGCTCAGGACGGTTAACACTGAATCTAATGGAATCAGTGGATTCAGGCCAAGCCCTAGAAACACACGATATTTCACAACTGTGGCGACTTGTCTCTTCAAACTCCCTTCAGTCGTTCACATATTTATACAGCAGAGCACTGAAACACATTAACACGTACCCACACTAAGGACAGTTTAGATTCCCCACTTTACCTAAAACACTTATCCGTGAACTGAGAAGAAACCAGAGCACCCCGTATAAACCCACGCAAACATAGGGAGGCAAGCAGACAACCCGCATCTAAATGCAAGGTTCAGGTGTTGTGAGGCACCAGCTATGCCCCCCCCCCCCCCATAAGGCCAATGACATCCCTTAAGCTTATCGGAATCAAAATTCATGCTTAATGCCTTGCAGAGCCGCCTAATATTTTATCTGTGTTCCACGTATCTTCATGGGTTTTTAATTTTTGTCTGAACAGCTATATTTTACTTATTCAACTTTAAACTTATTGTTAAGAAAAACATTAGAAACTGCGAACGAGGGAAATTCATGTTGGGGCAGGTTGAATTGCAGTTCAAGAAGCATCTGTTTATATTGACACGGTCACACATTGCATTGTTGCTGTGTACTTTTTTCACAATTATTATTATTATTATTATTATTATTATGCTGTGGAATTAGTGCTATGCAAGTAGCTCCGTTTGAGATCTTAATCTGCTTTGTCTTTGGGTACAAGTAGATGAGGGACAGTTGGTGGCAAGAAAGGGACGACAGGGCCGCAGAGCGATGGGTAACATCTGCAGAGACTCCACAGAATTGTAATATACCATTTTCAAGCTTATTTGTGCCTCATTGTCGAGACTCCAGAGAACCCTCGACTGAGTGAAAATATCAGTTTCGCCATAACGGTCCGTGCAGTCGTACACATGTACCTGTGTATATTTCATTACACCGACTTTGTTTCGTATCCTATTAGCTCATCTTAAGCTTCTCGCAGTAAAAATATTTGCGGTGCTATTTGGGGCAGTAAGTTTACGGCCATAAAAAATGATATTTTCTAAACATTAATTAAAACTCAATCATCGGGAAACTTGATTAGTCTGCAAACAAACAAGAAGCTTTTGGTGGGAGTCCATAGTTAATATTGCCCAGAAGAGTTTATTCAGTCGCTCCGCAGAGCTCTGCTTCATTTTATTATCTCCGTCCACAGCCCTGGAAGTTTATCAGTCCCGGTCCCGCTTGCTCCTCTACCCAGGGATCCTCTGTTCGCCGCTCAGCTTTCAGCAAATGAAAGGGGAGGTCCTGCCGAGGTGGCCATGTGACCTGCGTATACCTTCTGCTCTGAACGTTTCCTGGCCTAGTTAGGTTGCCTTTATACAGTTCCTGTCTTCGTTTTTAGAAAACAAGAGCCAAAAAAAAAAAAAAAACGCTTTTAAAGCTCGGAGGAGTCCAAGGGTTGAAGACTGTACTCTCCTGAAGCTGATCTCTCTATATAATTGTGTCATTTGATCCCCTTCTCCTTCTATACATCTTTCGTTTATAAAATTTCACACAAACATTCTTTTGTGTGCCAGGGAGTGGGGTTTCCGTTTCTATTAAGCATTAATTACGAAAATTACTCTTCAAGCTTAAAAATAAACAGGACTAGACAAAATTTAGTTTGGCCCACCATGAGCTTAATAATGTGAAACACCTTGATGCTGATGAATCTTAATTTATATTGGACAAGTTCCATATTTATTCATGGGTTTCTGTGACCCATATGTTCTGGAACTATAATTTTACGAATATGCTGTTTCCCTTGATGTATAAGCAACAAAAAAAAAAAAAAAAAACAAAAAACCGGGAGTGTTAACTTTTTAAAACATTTTTTTTTTTTATATATATATTGAATCAGGCTGTTGATAAATAACTATGTAGAAGTCACTTTTGAATCTCTCAGCTTTGTATCTAGTAGACATTTGCACTTTGTGTCCCACATTTCAAATTACTAATGACAAAATTTCCTTAGAAATGAAATGTTTATGACAGTGGCCATTTCATGTCCTGGGCAGTCATCAAGGGTTAAGCTCTGGACCGCTACAACCCTGACTTGGACAAGTGGTTAAGGATTACAGTGCGTGACTGAGAGTGCGCACTAGTGGATAATGGGCTTTTCCTTATAGAGAATCATGCAGATGAAATTATTTACTTAGTTACTTACTTAGGACTTGCAGTTTGAGTGCTCTGTAACTTTTTTATTTATGGCATCTCGGGCAGTTTTGTCTTTGTGTCACATTTGCTGAGCCGCTGAAGCAAATAATAGTTCTCATGTTTTATATTGATCTTAAAGCAGAAATGCTTTTGGAAAACTAAACCTAGACGACAGTCAGTCTGGTCTAGAATAATGAAGAGACACCTTATTTAACCTTCTCTCACATCTTTGAGTGACACAAAACAATCTGTACGACCTAAGCAGCTAACACCTATATGGTCCAGGGACTCCTGACAAGCCTGTACACCCACTTTACATCATTATTTTTGAAGGACCTTGTACTATTACACCACAATACATGCAGCTAAGCTATACTGTGAGCTCTGCATAATTTGTCTCTTTGGTTGGAGATTGCTGAGAAATATACCAAGTAATGTTTTATGGAATAGTGGTTCCAAACAAGAAAATGCTTAGCATCCAGCAAACCTGAATAATTTTGGTCCATATTTCTCTTGTGACAGACCACGTAGTTCAAACTGGCTCCCTTTGCTTGTGGCATATGCTACTTAATGATCCAAGCCTGAGAACGACCATGCTGTCATTTCCCATGGGGCATGCGCTCATCTGTTGCGTTGGAGGGTCCAGACTGGGTGAGGTGCTCTGAGACATTTCCTAAACTCTTTAAATCGCCGCCGCTTCCTGTGCAGCCTCTCCCTGAACACCATCCTTCAGCCGCAAAGTTATTTACCTTGTTTATTCACATATACTAGAGCACACATATTTCCATCATTACTTGCAGCAGATGACAGAAGACTGTTACACGGGTTACTTACCTTTTCCCCATCAGGGTTTATTTACAGACAACCTTAAGTTTGAAAAGTTCAGTTTAACTCTCAGTTGCAAGTAAGTAAGCCTCTGCTGCAACCAAAGCCAAATGAAGTCCTCAGTTGTCTCAGTGCGTAGTTCATGTAAGGAGGGTTTAACTGTTTCATGGTTCTCTAAACTTGCGCTGCTGAGTCACGGGATGAATCCAGTGATGACTCCACCATAAGTTTTCCCAAAACCCAAGAGGATCAAATTGGAGAATGCTTAAAAATCCACTGATGTTCATTAAATAACTGCCTATTGTCTTTTCATTTTAGTTTTATTTTGCATTTGGTACCAGGTGCCATAAGACTGAACTTTTGGTTGAACATTTGGTACTCAAGTATGTGCGGTTTTCACCTTTGGATATTTGTAGATGTTTAACTGAAAGTCCTTTGGTACATATCCCAGCATATTGTTAAAGTTTATGTTTCTATTACAGTTTCCTAGGGGCAGCACCCAATATCCATCAATCCATTATCTTTAATCATTCGTAATGGTCAGAGTCATAGCAGTCCAGCGCTTATCCTGCTGTCACTGGGCGCAGGGCTAAGAGACTGTACTCTGGATAGGACACCAATATGTCCCAGAGTAGCTACATCCACAGCACACAGTCCAGGCAATTTTGAGAGACCAGTTAACCTGAAACGCACCCAGAGTACCCAGCGGAAACTCACACAGGCAGGCTAAGCTGGACTCAGACGCAGACCCAAACAGCACAGGCAGCTGTGAGGCAGCAGCGCTACTTGCTGTGCCATTGTGCCACCCGGACCCAGTAGCCCATGTTAAATAAAGCGATACACTTGGGTAGGGCATTTAGGCACCTGAAGGAGAATGCAAATAGTTGGGCCTTGAACACAGGAGATCATCTGCAGCACTCAGTTCAGCGGGGAGTTACCCAACGTAAGCAGCAATCGTCTGCTAAATTTGTTGAAGCCAAAGGTATGGTCATCTTGTTTTAAAGATTGCTTTGGTGCATCTGATAAGCATCTACAATTATAGTGATGGACCTGCCTTGAATTTCTAAATGTCAAGCATTTTGCTTTTTTTAAAATGTGTGTTTATGTGAGTTTTAACTTTCTGCACATATAAATTATATGTATACAGATAGATAAAGGACATTTTCAGATGTCTTTTGCTTCAATAAGTGGCAAACAGATCCATGACTCGGAGCAGCCTGAAAGGATAGTGTAATACAGTGGTAATATAAACACTGGGCAATTCAAGTAGTTTTAGCGTTGCCATACGAGCAGATTGGAGAGCACTTTTTAGGAGCTGCAGTTGCTCATCTGGTGAGAACATTTGTTTTCTCTGACATGGGAAAGATTGGATTAACCCACCTTAATGTCTGGGTGTCTGCTCACAGAGACCCGTGTCGCAGCGGTGTTTGCATGTTAGTCCTGCGACACGTGTACTGTATTAAAAATACATGCATGGTGGCACACGGGCTCAACTAGGCAATTTCATGGTGACGTGACCTTCGGCACAAACAAGTAAAATTGTACTTTTCTAATACAAAGCGCTCGCTTAGGTATAGTTTGTCCACTTTTGTACGCCGTGGCATGAAGTCTAAACTTTGCCGGTTTTCAGCACCATCGAAAGCTTTGATAAATGCACCGAACAGCAGCAGTGCTATTGTTTCAAAATTCAAAGTATCGCCCTGACAGTTTTAAGCAAGTTTTCTTTTTAAGAAACGCAATCGTGGAAAACAAACAAGCTCCCCTACGCACTTAGTATCCTGGGATGCCTTAAAAACTTTTTGCAAGTCGGTAACAGTAATGGCCCTGCCTGCTCTGGAGATCTCTTCCCCAATCCGGCACATTGACAGGCCATTCAAACACAGGCCTCTGTATACAACATGATGCTCATTTTTCACAAGACTCTCAATTACTTGCTTTCCCAACCCAGTGTAAATATTTTGCAAGCCAGTTGGCTCCAGAAATAGAGAAAACACCCCGAGTCCAGACCTTTTAATTCAATGCAATATGCCTTATTAGGACAAAGGGAGACAAAGTTAAGCTGTACGATGGCACTCGACCCTGGTGGATCTGCTTCAATGATGAAAAGAGGACTGACCCCGAGTGGGTGACAAGTCCCAAGAAAAGAGTCCCACTGTTTGTCAATTATTTTCACATCACAGGAACAAGGCCCTGGCGTTGCAGGAGAGCCTTGTTTTATCTCTCTTCAAAGCCTTTTTTTTTTTCTTTTTCGATTTGAGAGTGAAAGTAAAGGTCCTCGTAAACATATGCACATTGCCTCCTTGAAGAGAGAGAAAAATCTTTTAGGATTCAAAAGAGCGGGCGTTTCTTCACCCTCTCTCCTCACTCATCTTTCTTTCATTCTTTCTTTTTTTTCCAATTTTGAAAGGGAGGTCCCCCAAGGCCTGTGTGTACACTAAATAACGCCGTGTTTTGACAAACCTAGGTGGAACGAAATGTAACAAGCTCGGCTTCTGTTCCGTTTTTCGAGAGGCCGCTTCTCAGGCCTGACAGAGGCAGCTCCGTGGTCATTTGATGTCTGCTTGGCGGTCAAGGATAATGGTGCATCGTGGGACCGTTGTCATCTCTGTCAATAAAATGGCCAGAGGGGGCCTATGCAAAAACTACCTTTGTTCCCTCTTGTCTTCTCGAGACATCTCTCATGCTCCTGTGTCAGTGGGGTCACTTGATTTTGGCTTGATGTGCCATCATAATAGCATCATGTATAACCAAAACATTTTGACAGGCCATCCTTGACTGGTCCGACTTGCAGCTCCGGCCTGGTGTATGCGCACGGGTTTAACTCTCCCCCTTTCTCCATTCAACTCTTCTCAATGTCAAACAAAGCTCTGAAAACCAGTGATCATTTTTTTTGTTTGGGTTGAATTTAACAAGATTCCTGCTCTTTGATGTAATTAAGCTCCTGAGGGTTGATCTGGGAGCTGGAGTTAATTTTTCCGAGCGTTGCAGGGAGCTATCAGGGCCCTTCAGATGTCAGGCGCTCTTTCAAGCTTCACGGCGCCTCATTCTGCGCTTACATAAAAGAACAAAACAAACGGACTGACGAGTGCTGGGCCCCCGGTCTAATAGACCTGCTTATCTTGACGGAAGGGTCCCCCAGGCCTTTTTAGGGGCTCCAAAATTGCCCACCTGTAGCTGCAGAGGCTTTGGCGTATTCACAGCCGGTCTCCGTCGAGTGCACAACCTGTGTCACCCTCTCCTAATGACATACAATATGCCACTCGCATGTATGGCCGCTCCATGTCGGCCATCACTAAAGCATTAGTGACACTACTTGTGTATGTGATTCTGCTGTGACCTGCAGGAAACGAACCCCGGGGACCTCAGCCCGACAGATTCGGTGAAATTTATAATAGGATTCCATCTCGCTCTCATCTGCTGAACAGAAGCTTCTGGATGGGCCTCATAGGGTAGCAAACAGTGATGCTCGCAGAAGTTTTTTTTTTTTTTTTTTTTTTTTTTTTTTAATGGCCCAATATTATTTAATTTATCAGAAATAGCAGTGGTGGTTAAAAGTCCATTATATATCACAGGTTCACTCTAATAAACCTTGTAACACTTCAGTAGGACTACATGGAGCTCTCATCCGTCTGTTTTAATGCATGCAGTTACAGCTGCAGTGATGCAGTCCTGGTGTCAGAAAGCTCCGGGCCTAAGCAGGGTTCTTCCAGGTCCGTCTCTCGCGCACGCACGCGCGCGCGCGCACACACACGTTTATTTTCAGTAGTTGGCAGACTCTGTGCACAGTGACACATATTGAAATTGACAAAATGAAACATTGTGGCACTCCTGCTTTTCAGCCAGTCCAGCTTTTAGAATTTGGAATCCTTTGTAGTGAGAGCATGCGTACATGCGCGGTCTCACAAATTCACGGAAATGAAGGAAATGCGGCGCAAAAGCAGTTCGAACACAGGGTGATCATGCAAAATCTGTGCAAACCGACACAGGGAGCTTAGGGAAGCCACCGTGGCACTCAGCTCAGAACCACAGACGTTGGTTTTACAGTGCAGTGTATGTACTCGGACCTGAGCCACAAATCACTGGCGTACAGTCACACATTTCCGTACCACTCCTTGTGCTTTATCCCTCAGAACGCAGTGCCTACCGTATGCTGCTGTACCACAGTGATCATATTTTCCTGGCTTTGAGCATTATGTCAGAGTATTTTTTGTCCATTTGTCATAGCTCTCAATAACGGTTAGACATACCTTTAGTAGCACTACGAGAACACTGGCATTTAAAAGGTGAAATGCGTATTACGCTGCTTTGCTTGAAAAAAGACGTGGAGCTTTTAAAATTTGGAAAAAGTACAATAGGGTTGTCATTCACACTGCGAATAAAACAATAAGCTGCATTTAATGCCCATTCGGGAGGAAAAAGATTGGAAGTGCCATGGAGAAATTAGACCTTCATCACCCACCATATTAAACTGTCACAGAGCTTAACTTTAAATAAAGGTGACTGAAGTGTCACTAATAGCACTGTGGTGACCTGGTAATAGAACTTAAGTGTGACACGTTTGCTTTAACTAAAACCTTTCTGTCAGATTACTTGTGACATCTTAAACTCTTTACATTAATATGACAGTTGGAACAAATGCAATTTCAGGAGATACGCGTTGCAATTCACAGAAATGCAAAGCAGGTTTTATAGTGAATTCTAAAATGCCCTTTTGTAGAAGCTGAGTATATTTTCATATAAATATGTTATAAATCATCTGACTGGATAAATGGAGCACCGTGATAGACTCCAGACTGGTGCAACCTAGACTTGGACAAGCAGGTGAACAAAAGTGTTTTTTTTTTTAAAAAAAAAAAAAAAAATGGAAATGATGAAATGTATGATCAGTGTCTTATTGATATTTAAACCTTTTAATTCTAAAGCAAGAATTAAGTTTTGAGTTTTACAACACATTTTGAGAGTCCAGCTTTTTTAGAAACAGTACAGTATGGAAAGACGAAGAAACAGGAGCAAACATCTGTCACTGTGTTTTATTCCCTCAGCTAAGTTCAGTTTACTGTTTGACCATGGTGTGTGTTTCATTCTCAGTGATGCTTGCTCCTCCACTGACACCAGTTGTTAAGGTTTGTAGTGTTACTGGAAAGCACATGGCTGCTGGGCTATGGTGGAAACTAAATTTGAAGATAAATAATTATATTTTGGCAACATATACTGACAAAATAAATACAAATGAAATTTTAAATTAGCCGAGCTGCAGTATTTTTTAGATGCTTCATTCAGATTCAGAACAACATTGGTTTCTGCAGCTTTTACCAAAATTAGCTTAGAAAATGGTTCAGGTGACAGAGGTCAATTGAGGTCATCCCTTTATAAAATCTAACCCTCAGATTCTTGACTGGCACTGTAATAATACATAATTATTTGCAAAATAATCCCCACAAAAGCTAAACAATTTCATCAGACTCTTGATAATTTTGCCATTTGCTTATAGTTGGTCTATTCTGATCCACAAATAAACTGCATTTAATCTCATCCACGGTTAATTATGTTTAGCGGTATTATACTAGTAAGCATAATACTGTATAGTATTATTATTAGAATTAGTTTTTAATATGTTGACAATTCATGTTTCATATTCTTATAATAAAAAAGCAGTTTCCCCCAACCATCCTATATGTTGTCTTCAAGTTCCCCATGTTTAGCATTATCATATTAGTATTAGTAATACTATATAATATTCCTAGAATTAATATTTTAACATTTAATGTTTAGCTGATCATACTAAAATCAGTATCACTGCATTTTAAAGCAACAGCATAATATCTAGAATAGGGTATCAGACCAGAAAAAAAAGGTTGTGGTACCAGAAAATCCTTAGCTGTTATTAGTTAGCCTTTCATTTCACTTTTAGGCATCTTTATTATAATTTTTCATTATTTCATGATGATCATAACATCACCGTTCTTGAAAGGCCAGGTGTGAAAAGCGATAAATATATACCAGCGTCTCCATTGTTGTGATGTTCCGTTTATGATCCACAAGAAAACAGAACATCAACGATCAACCCCAGTTTAACTTGTAGGGTCAGTGTGGGGCAAGCAGCTAAATACCCCCCAGTCCAGCTAGCCTGCAAATGAAAATACCACAATCGTTCATATCTTTTTATTTAATGTTACACACTTAAATTATCACCTGGAATGGCTCAGTAAAGGGTATTTAGTTGTTCATCAAACTTTGACCAAGTCTCGCATTTTTTATTATGATTTTAAGGACTACAAGTCTGTTTATGGCAGCTTTTACGTGCACACAAGTGCCATAGTGTCATGTACGTTCCTTTAAAATCCAACAATATATTTTGTACAGCTGTTTTTACTTGCAAGGGTCATGGTTTTTCAATATTTTGTTTAATTTGGGGGCTGGGGGAGAGTTTATCTAACAAAGGCATTTTGAAGAACCAACTGCATTTGACAACTGAGTAAAGGATATAATGAAATTGTATTGCACATTTTGCATGTGGAGACTGGGCATATTTGATGTAAGTGCAGCAGCATGGAACTTCTACCTGTAGTGCACCTTTTCTATTTTCAAGGGTAATGAAAGCTTATTAGTGTTTCGCACAGATATTTATTACATGCAAAAAATTATGCTTCGTTGCAGTTTCTTAGTCTCCGCTACATGACTCTAGATGCTACAGTGGACGATATATAAACCGAACATGCTTATGTATTTACTCCTATAGGTTTGTCGTTCCTCTTGTACTGTATCATTTAGTGCTTTGTTTGAACTTTATTGGCAATGTTCAAATGCAGTTATAAAATCTGCGTCGGTTCATGCATGCCCCGAACATGTAAACCTGTAGGCCCTGCAGCCCTCCGCGAAATGCATTTACTCATTTGGGAATATGAGGCCGCATTCACCGCCCTGTTTTAACATATTCTAAAAGGATAATCAGGGAAATTGCGACCAACAAAAGACAAACTAGACAATCAGCCAATTACGGTGTTGTCTCCTCTTTGAAAGGCTGGGGGACCGGAGCTCAGATGCACGTGAGTTCCTTTTAAGCCAAGTCTGAAAGACCCTGCTCAAGCTGTGAACATACAGCAGGCCCAGGAAGACCTGTCTGCCTGTCTCACAAATATGTTAATTACTGTCCAGACAGCCACACACTTCATTAGTCTCAGACTTGGTGGTATTCAAGGTAAAAAGGTTTATGTCTCAGTGAAAATTTTGATATGGCCTAAAGGTACTGTAACTGTAATACTGATGAAAAAACCTAAATTAAATGGCTATACTTAAGTATATCTAATACACTGAATAAATACTTTTTAACGGTCATACATGTACACTTTTTTTATTAAAACACGGCTTAAAAAGGCTTTCATTGTTATGAATACTCTGGCAATTATGTAATGAAAGACAGAAGGATCAGGTAAGATATGCTCACATGCAACTAAGATATTGCCCACAGTACAGTGCCTAATGGTGTTGTGTAAGAACTAGTAGGTACAGAGTACTGCATTGTTCATTGGAAATCTTTACACAAAGAGTATCCTGACATTTATAGGTGAACCCCTGTAATAATTTCAAGTCTTCCTTAAAGGTTAGCTTCATCATCCTTTGTCTAAATAGAATGGTCTAAATGAGGTTTTGTGGATGTGGACCTGGTTTCTGCAAAATATGCCTCCAATGAAAGGTTGTCTTATGGCTGAGCTTGCGGATTATGTCTTCATTGAATATTTAATGCACTTCTTTTTTGTTTGTTTGTTTTAACTGACACCTCTGTCCAAAGTGACTGGACAGATTGCCTTCAGGGACCTCATTAATATGGACAATGCAGTCATATACCTGCTGAGCAGAGCCAACTCCCATTTGGATAATACAGGCAGCGCTGTGAGGATCAAGTGATTATGATGTCTTAAGTGCATTCAATGCCATGCAGCCTGGTCTTTTGGGAAGGAAGCTTCAGTCAGTGCAGGTGCTGAAGATATACCGATGGAATGATGAGTTATGGACTACCTGGCTGGCAAACCGCAGGGACAGTCGCAGGTCCCTTCTTGTTCACCTTGTACACTTCATTGTACACTTCAGACTTCAGAAGTTCATAGGTGATGCAGCAATAGATTGATGCGCTATGGGCAAACAGCAGAATGAGCAGCATAGCTTGATGTAGGACTTTGCACGAGTAATCCTAAAACTAAACTGAACAAGCTGCAGCTCACCTCTGGAAGCATAAAGAGATCGTGGTGGACTTCAGGAAATCCAGGGATATAAAAACAGTAAGACAAGAAAGGCCAGAGTTTTTTTTTTAGTTTCTGAGGAGGCTCAGGCATTTTGGAGTATGAAGCTCACTGTCACAGATTTTCTACCAGTCTGTTGTAGCACTTGCAGCCTTCTGTGCAGCTTTATGCAGGGCCAAAGGTATTTGTATAGGTGATAGCTGTGGATTAAATAAACTAATGAGGAAGACTGAAATTCCTGGGTGAAGTAGTGCAGTGCTTTAACCAAACTTTGAGCCATTGAGAGCAGCAATTTTCATGATCAGCATTCTATCTATCTATCTATCTATCTATCTATCTATCTATCTATCTATCTATCTATCTATCTATCTATCTGTCTGTCTGTCTGTCTGTCTGTCTGTCTCTTAAGTACTGTGATTTTTTAATAGTTTTTTTTTACTGCTTTTTACAAGATAACAGCCTCATAATAATGGGCAACAGTATAGTTAACACCTAATCAACCTGTTATGAACAAAAACACATTGATCCATTATCCTTAACAGTTTCATTCTGTTTATGGCTGTGGTGGTCTGGAGCCTATCAGAGAATCACTAGGCTATAAAACTACGCGCTGGATCGGAACCCAAGTCCACTGGAGGGTGGCAACAGACATGCTATAACCTGTTGGACTGAGCTGGACTTGAACCCATGCCTGCATAGCCTAGACTTTGTGAGGTAGCAGAACTACTCCGTGTGCCATGGTGCTGCATAACAAAAACATATGGGTTGAAAAAAAGATAATTTTGCCCTAGCAGAGTTATTAAAAAATTTTAAGAGGTTTTTGTGGTCGCATGACTGTGGTGAAGACTAGTTTCCAGGTCTCAAGAAAACAAGTAAGACAGCTTTACTTCTTTTATACATAGCAGAAAAGTGAAATTTGAGGATAAAACAATAGCAGTTCTGCAGTACTGTATTTAAAAGCAAAACATAAACTTTACAGAAAGGCCCTTTCACTAAGTGACCTCAGCTGTTTTTTCCACTATATAACTTAAAGACTTGAACTGTGTGCACATTTTATGCAACATTTCACACAGGCAAAATCGTTTTCCTGTGCATTGGAATCATGTCCAGATACCTCTGAACAATGTAGTATAGTTTGTTTATTTCTGCACTGACAGAAAAGCTTGCACAAGTACTGTGTACAAGCATGTACTCACATCGGCTTTAATAAGCCACTGAAATATGTGCTTTAGCGCTCTGATTTATGACATTGATTCCTTAATACGGCCTGTGGCCTTTGTGTCACCTTTATTCTGATCAGATGTTATATAAGACAGAAATAAAATAGTGATTTTTAAACATTTCATTGCAAATAAACTGGTGTGCAGGAAGCGAACTGCACAGTTGTTGGTTGTGAACAATCCGTTTGTTTTTAGATTGCGAAGAGGACATCCAGATGTGCAGCATTATGAAGCCAGCATGCCGTTTGATAAATTCTCATACCCCGATTTAACCTCAGGTTCTCACCAACCTAATGTCCCATTGCAAATGAGTAACTCAGACATATGTTATTGCATTTTCCTCAAATGGGCTTTTTGTGGTTGTGTGACACTCAAGACAGAAAGCAAAGTGTGCTTGTGCAGCGGCTGTGTCGCACTCTCTGTTTTTATTTACACACAATGGCAGGGGGACACATAGAAGTCTTCAAAGGCATCTATTTATTCACTTTGCTCTCTCCCTTTTTGTCTCTTTTATTTGTCCTAAAAATCTTTTGCATTTAGGACTAGGGTAATAGGAAATAAAACCAAGCTGAAGACAAGATTATTTAGTTGACAATTAGCCACCAATGCAATGAAACTACTGCACTTACTGGGTGATTCTTGACTTATTCTGAGGAGGCATGGATTGCGGTTATTCTGCATTTGAATGTACAAATGGGTGCCAGCGCAATCACAGCTCTGTCTAAAATGAAGGCGAGAAGAATATGGCAAATGGTAGAACTGGTAGAACTTTAGCAAATATGGTCTCACAGTGAATAAAGTGAAGAAAATTTGTTAGTCCACAAACTAACGCTCAGCGCATCGATTAGTATTGCTGAGCAGAAGGTGGGAGATGTGTCAGTGAGAAGTTTTTCAAGAAAGAAAAAAGCAGCAGATCAGTGTTCTAAGTTAGCATAAGCCATCTGCAATGGTTTGTCCAAAAATGGGAGCATCAGCGATCATTCAGCTAAATATCAACGTGAAATGGTTCCAGAAATGCACTGGAAGCGCAGTGAATGTTTTTACATGTCACCTTCAGGAACAGGAGAAGACGTTAAGTCTTTATTCAGTAACACTTTCTTAATTGTAATATTTGCTGTCCTTGTTTTACACTGAAAGCAATATTTGTGTAGAGTGTATGGAAAATAAGTAGGAAGGATTCAGGATTAGAAAGGTTTTTGAAATTAATTTAGCAAACAGTAATTAATGATAAAGTGAAACATTGAAAATATGCATAGAGACCATATTTTGATGCGCTCATTTTATTGTTTCTTACTTGTGAAATGAATCTGCAGTGTTGCACCAGTTAAAAAGTCTTAACAAAAACTAGTATATCAGCCGGCATTCAACATACAAAAACAATATAAATTATTTATTGGTGGACAAAAGACATTGGGCTGTCATTGACGTCAGTTTTGCCAGTGGCTACCTATTCCGACTCTGTAAGATCACATAGAAAATGAAATCATGGGTACAATGGCCTTGGCCTCACTTATAAATCCAGATTTTGACCCATGATGCCTTAGGCCTGCAAATCTAAGCTTATAAAAGTACATGAGCAACGTTTTTTAAGAGACATGGCAGCAGGGCAAGTAACCCGCATCATTGTCTGGAATGAATGCAAGACTGAAGAAATGAACTTTACTAAAATTCCATGCTGTTTACAAATTCTCCCACCACTATTGGTTTAGACATTTTCCTTTCAGAGATTTTTAAGCACTAAATGAAATTGTGCAGCTTGCCTGTTTTTGCTTGGAAATATGCATGTGATGTGATTGGGTGGGATTTGTGTCCATCAAACTCAAGCATATTACAGTAAAAGTATCTTCCTGTTGTCAAATCTGCATGGGTATTTTACTTTGATGGGGGAAAGAGGGCAAAAAATCTACTGTCAGCTATTCTGATATTATGCATTATAGTTTTCATTGTTATGAAGACTTGTGCTAAGAAAGCATAAGCTTCTTGACTTGGAATTTCAGAAGCGTTTAAAGTACTGAATGAGACGATTCGTTTCAGGATGACCTTAATCCTTAATAGGTCTGTGAGACAGGTGGTGTGATAAATGTACAGAGTTACAGCTACGGAGAATAACTAGACTCGAACCTACTTTTCTGCTGGCCGGTGTGTTTAGGAGAAGCTGAAACACAGACCTAAACTTGGATCGTAGAGCAATCTGCACCAGTTGGGTTTACAAGCGTGGCTCCATAGCTGAGGTGACTAAGCGCCATCGTGCAGACTTCTGTTGCATTATGTGACACAAAATTATAGGGCCAGTAGTTAAAATGCAGTGGACGCAGTTCACGTCTGGCTCCTTTTACACTTGTTTTAAACGGCTATGATGGAAGTATCTGAAAGAAAGGTGACCTATGCCTCCTGGGGAGGCTATAGCGTGGCACCCGCAGTGGAATTTACCCATACCAGCATAAAAATGAACCATTATAATTACCGAATAAGTCTTTTTTCTGTGTACAAAAGGCACGTATTAAGGATGCGCGTACAGAATTTCTGTCAGGATTAATAGATACCTGCAGGGTTTAATGCGCGCTATTTAATTTTGAGCCATCGCATCAGAATATTTTCTTAAAAACAGCTTTAACTGCGAGTGATTATTGCTCAAATTATGTTTGGTTAAGTCATTGTTTTTTACGTGCAATTGAACAAGAGACGCGAAACACGCCGTTCTGTCCGCTGGTTCGCACAGGTCTGCCGGGCTCTATCAGACGCGGTGCCGTTCATTACACGCTGCGTGCCTGGGTGTTCGAAAGCGGCATTTGTGCTTCACTTTCGTGGCGCTACGCTACGTGTAATTTGCGCTCAAGATGTGCCTGCTCATTATCTGGAGTTTCCTGGACTGTTCAAATGGCTCTGGCCGCGATGGCCTCTGCAGTCGAACGGATGGGGGACAGGATGCCGGGTCGGGCCCAATGATGCATAACAAGCCCGCCCCACTATATAATGCCTCTGCATGCACAGCTAATCTGAGCAATTACTCTGAACTACATCACACTATGACCTGAACGCTGCATTTAAATGTGACTTCTTTTACGCTGCATTGGGAGGGTTGCTTTATTGGCTCAATGTCAGAGAAGGAGGAGGGGGAACAGGGGTTTGCATGATGGTGTTGGGGGGGGCGTTTTGCCAAACGGTCCTATTTAAACTTTAAAACCCAATTGCGTGCGTGCACGCGCCATTTTTTTAATTTTTAAACGGTCCGTTTGAAATCTTGACGCTCCTCCCTCCGACCCAAACCGTCAACTATGATTGAATTGGCTATAAGCAACGCGAGCCGGATCCCAAACAGCCCCGCTCGACGAGTCACCCGATGGCCCCCGAAGCAGTTCCGTATACAGCATCATTGTTCTGGTAAGATCAGAAAACTGGGGTCAACTGCAGCTGGTCCAAGAGAACCCCTCCAGGGAGCGCCGCAATACTCCAAGCCATTTTGTCATAGGGTGACCGCGTATCTTGTTAATTGGCATTTCAGTGCCCCCCCCCTGTGTTCGGACAAACAGAATGAGTTGATCGCTCTGTAATGAGGCCTGCGGTCCAGAGAGACTGAGCAGTGACTTCCAAATTCATTGTCCTTGTTAGACATGTCTGGCTCAAAGCTCAGATTTTACAGATGTCAGTAATAAAGCCTTTAATAGAGATCCATTACCCTTAGGTTAGGAAGTCTATACAGCGCGGAACCTTCCTCAAGATGTGTCACTCCCTACCCCTTTTTGCTACCGAAAACGTCATCCCGTCAGCCTAGGCGGAAGTACAAGTTGAATGTGACATACAAGTTGAATGCTGTCCTTCTTCTGTAGAACATCAGACTTTGTGGTCTGTAATCGAGTGTGGTGTGACAAGGAGAGAGCAGAGCAGAGAGGCAAAACACAGCACAATAGAACAACAAATCACATAGAACCCCCTGGGAGGAAGGTAGGGGAAACTGGAATTAATGAACCCATAACAACTTGTCAACATGTAAATACATAGATCTGCTTTATTTATTTATTTTCTTTAAACACATTCACCTTCTTCTGAACCTAATGGCTTCCTTATGATGCATACATCATAGCAGCTGGGGGGGGGGGGGGGGGGGGATAAAAAACTGTTCTATTTGTACCTTCGCAGCTTCTTAGTAAACACCCTTCCCCCTTATCTGCTCACTGCCTTTTCCCTAGGCTACGGCAGATTTTTCATTTAGCTAAAAGCTCGGTAAGAGGTCTATGAGAATGATAATCCTACCACGGGCCGCAGCTGGCGCTTGCGTGGCGCAGATGATTAGTAGAACGCTTCCCATCCGACCTGGAGAAATTCTCTCAGTGGGAAGTTAACATCCGCTTACTGTCTGCAGCCGAGCGCGCTCATCAGTCCCAGCATCTGACGCCCATGAAGAAAGGCAACTGCTTTAATAATAGACGGCAGGTGGGCGTGGGTTGGGTGTGCGGGCTGTTATTTTTCTCCTCCACAGTATCTGTGGTGTGTGCTTGGGTTGATCCCAGAGACCTCACGTTTGATTTTAAATTGCAAGGGTTTGCGATTTCAATGCCTTGGCTATGAGGCAGAGACTTCAGTTCTGCAAGTAACCTACACGCAGGTGTGAGCACAGGCACAGAAGGTGCGAGTTAAGCCGGCGAGCAGCCGAACAAGGTTCTCAGCGCGTGTATCACATCTGTTTGACAGGTTTAACCATTCATTAAAATTCCAACCTTAATTCCCTCAAGCAGGTGTAAGCTTTAGAAGGAGTTTGAATTATCCAATCAAGCCGATGGGCTCATAATATAAATTAGAATTAAGCTTTGCAAGATAGGAACTGAATAAAGTACAGGAGTGTTTCTTTGAGTGATACACATATTTCGTAGGCTAAATCGAATCGCATGGCTTGTGTTTCGTAACTTCAATTTTATATGTATCTGTAACTCGCCTTTGTGTAAAGGACACCGTTTGAAATAATACTGTTAAGTCTGACTGTACAGCCTCAGCAACCTGTATGTGTAGTATAGCATAGCATATGTTCCTGTTTATATAATTTGCACTGTAACAAATAGTTAAGTCGTTTAAAATGGTGCATTTGTTGCATGGCAAACTGCAGACCCAAATATAAAGAATGAACCTGCTGTTTCAGGCTGCTGTTGGTGTTCAGCTGTGTGAATGGGACTTGATGGGGAGTCTGTTTTATTTATACAATAAAGAAGACAGAAATAAAATTAAGGGTGCAGCGATGTACCGGGGAGGTCAAAAGAACGACGACAGGCTGTGTCGTATGACCTTCCTCTGCATAAGAAAACTGAAAAAATCAAAAAAAGAAAATGAAAAGTTTCCTTATTCAATTCTTAAAACTAAACAGGGAAGTTCAAAGACTTTGTATGGCAATAATAAACAAACGAATAATAAGTAGGAGAATAAGAAGAGTTAAAAAAGAAAAATATGCCAAAATGTGGTTTGGGTTTTATTTATTTATTTATTTATATTTTTAGTTGCAACTACTATACAGGAAATCTTGAATTAAGACTTTTTAATCTGATGTTCACTCACATCCAGACTTCAGGGAGTTCAGCACCAGTGCACATTCAAAATGTTATTTAACCGAGATTGAGAGTGTTGAGCTGCGTGAACCCTAATGGTATGATAAGTCTGGGCTTCTGCATTTCAGTGTGAGGCGTTGTAAAGAAAATGGCCTCTTCTCAATTATACATCTTAAGTTTTATTTTTACGTCCAGAATTTCTGATGCCAAACATAGGTAAGTGAATGCCATCACTTAAATGGTCAGCTGTATTTATGGATAAAGGATAAACTAGTTAGCAGAAGGTGAATTCAGCAAAAAAAATAAAAATAAATAATGACAAAAGCATTCCTTCCATTACAGCTTATTCAAAATCACACTCTCCACTTGCTGAAATCTTATAATAATAGAATTTAATACAGAATCTGAGGCATGAACATCTTACATAAATAATGAAAAGGCTGGAAAAGATTCGCAGATTTGCACAGAGGCGCCATATCTTCTGTATATGTTCAGTGCCCAGGTTTTCTTAGTTTTTCACCACTTAAATGGCTGTCTTGCAGTACTGTATAGTGTGTTTTATGTCATATTCCCTGTGGATTCTACTTTATGCTGCAAGCAGAGAGGAAAGTGTCTGCTGTACTATCACTGCCTGCATCTGCCTTTAATGATGTTTAATGCCGATGTCTGACTTTATTTATTCTTTGTAGCAGCATTTTCATCACAGTTCTGTTTTCTAAAGTTTCTTCATTGCACAACAAAAATGGCCTGCGTGTCTGATTTTGACCACTAGTGTGCAGTAAAGCACACTCAGAATTGAGGGAGGAGTGATTGGGAAGGTACGTGAGGAGTGGTATGATTTACGGTATCTTGTAGATTTTTAATTCAGGATATTTTTAGTTAGTATTGCTTTATTTAAAACTTTAAGAGAAACTACCATGCAAAGAAGTAGAGGTTTATGTCAGTTATTACAATTTTGTGATGGTTGGGGTTATGTGACCAGATTCTGAGAAACGTTATGAATTTTCAGCATATTCTGCCATTCACTAACCTTTCTATACTACATGTTTTTTCTTCTGACATGGTTCCCAAAGCACAAAAGTAGCAAGGCACCGTGTTGTGCAATGTTGAACACAACTAATAGAATCTATCTATCTATCTATCTATCTATCTATCTATCTATCTATCTATCTATATATCTATCTATCTATCTATCTATCTATCTAATTACCTACCTACCATCCTTAACTTCTTGTCCTAGTCAGGGCAGTCTGGAGGCTGTTCCAACATCACTGAACACTAGTATAGGAAACTATACCCTGGATGGGACCCCAATACACAAGGTAGTCTCTCTCTCTCTCTCTCTCTCTCTCTTTCTCTCTCTCTCTCTCTCTCTCTCACACACACACACACACACACACAAAATGAGAAATTTACAGTGACCTTTTGACCAAAAAAACGTCATGTGGAAGGAAACCAGAGCACCTTGAGGAAACTCACACAAACATGGGAAGAACATGCAAACTCTACATAGGCTGTGCTTGATTCAAACCCATACCCAAACAGCCCAGGTCTTAGATCACTACTTGCTGTCCTGCCCTAGTTCTGTTTCTAAGAAGAGATACACACGTACAACCACCCCCATCTTATGGCGGTAATGAAAATCTCTTTGGAAGGTGAATTCTTATAAGTTGAAACATAATCACTGTTAGTTGCCACCGCATGTCATTCCTGATCTGCAGAACTCACAACAATTTATGGTTAAATGTCACTTTAAAATAGACACAGTTACTTTAATAATTAACATTAGTTATCATGATACAGTACAAGGCAGTTTCCCTTCATTAACTCCTTTATAAAACTGCATGACTGTTATTTGTGCTCGTTCAGCTCTTTTGTACCTATTATCTACCAAACCTGTTAGGTGCACTGATTTCTCCCACAGTCCAAATATGTGTTTCTACTGATAATATGTTTTTCAAGTTGCGCTTAAATGGCCTATATTGTGTAGCTCTGTTGTATAAATATTATATATTCTACCTCCATAGCCCATTTGTATTTTTGCACACGGTCAAAATATGTCATACTGACGCAGATTGTCAAAACACACCAACAGGTACAGACTGGTAAAAAAACAGCAAAGATTTGTTCATTCATGAAATCATTTTTCAGGAGGGCGATAAGTAAAAACGGATAATACAAGATTTTAATTTCTTTCTCTCTCTTTGCATCAGATAGCATACTGAAATTGTGGCTTCACATTTGGCATTTTTTTAATGTTCAGTATTTCATGAAGGACATTTTAAGATTTTTTTAGTTCATTAATATAATTGCTGTCATTAAGTGCAAAACTGTGGTTTTTTTCTCACTCCTCCCCCTCAGGTTTTCTGACTATGCGTCCTACATGTGCTCTAAAATCAAAAACATGTTGGTTTTCAACGTAGGTCCCAGGATGCTGGAACAAACCCCTGTCCCTCAGGATTCCAAAACCAGTCACACTCCTAAAGATTTTTTCAGTCTCAATCTCCTTACCACATAAACCATGCACAGTGACAGTGCTTCTATCTCTAGTTAATTACACTCTATAATATTTATTATATTTATTTATTTGGTGCCTTTTTCAAGGCAATTTATAAGATTAAACTGTGTACTAATCCACTTACATTTATTACAGATTTTTACAGCTGGGTAATTTTTACTCAAGCACTTCAGGGTAAATACCTTGTCATCCCATGACCTCAGATTATAAAGTTATTGTACACTAATTGTATTAATGACAAGTAACCCCGAATTGCACATCCTCCTACTTGTTGGCCACATTTTGTACAACTTTTTTGGATGTACATGGATTTTGTACAATTCTCATGACTAATGGTTTCACATGAACCTGTGTTTTTTATTTAATTGTGCGTTCTACCAACATCTATACGCACCGACGAAGGCCCGAGGCCACGAAGCGTCCGTGTTATCGGAAAGGTAAATTGCTTCGGAGAACTGCTGTATGGGAAAAAGCAAATGTAAATAAATTTTGTATTTTGACAAAAATCAACAGGTTGTTTCTCATAACTTCTAAAACCACGATTTCTTTGATAAAAATCAAGGGTTGCCAGCTGAATTATTCATCAAGAATCAATACGTCTACTGTATTCTAGCTAGAGATTCTAGTGGCTCCTTCATGAACTTAACTGTAACGAATGACCATGGAAAAAGGAGACAATCTTAGTTTTGAGCTAAGCATAAAAAAAAAAAAATCTCTTGAACTACATGTGATGCTTCTTTTTTAAGAGGTGACACCAGTGATGGCACCAATGACACTAATGTTTTGGCCGGCGAAATAAGTGGCTTTTTGTAGCTTGTTTTGTTTTTGCTAACCAGGATACGAGTTACGGAGCACAACACCCCTGGGCAGAGGAACTTAAGGTCAGAAACCCCAGATACAGCGTTTCTAAAGCAGGCTCCTGTGTCAAGTCTAGACACAATAGTCACAAGGTCACTTTAAAAGTTTCATTTTTGATATACTTTGCTGTAATGTTGACGAATTGGAAATGCATGGCTAAAATTATGTACGTGCAATACATATGTGGTTGCATATAACATTTCTGTAGTCTTATTTTATGTATAAAAAAATTTCTGAGTATAGGTGGCTAAATGATAGGGGTAGTTAAGATTAAACTATATCATAATCTCGGTAGAAGTGGTAAGAGCTGGTCTAGTGCTGTCTCTGTAATTCGTCAGTAGAATATCACATGTACCAGGCAGATCAAATATTAAACATAAAGTGCCAGATCTTCATGTTTTTTTTTTTTTTTTTTTACCAGTTCCAAAAAGCTTAGGATTACTCCCTAAGTTAATACCTGTGGAGGATGTAAAGCCTGAAGGAAGGGATTACTTAAGATGGCACTTTTAATGTGTGACACACTAATCACAAGAAAGAACAGGAGTTCTTGGCCATTTAACTTTCATCAGAAGGCAGGAGAGGACTTTTTTGATGGCTTTACTCCCCTGAAGACTGAAACCTGCTGAATTGTTAATGGTAGTGCCATATTGTCATGCATTAGAGGAGTTGGACAGAGAACTAAGGGTCTGGGATTGACCATAAGAGCTCTTCAGGTTCATTTGACATGCGGTGGCTACACGATGGATACCGAATAGTCACCCAGAAACGATTACATTTTAAACACCTTTTGACATAGGTGTCTTTTTCTGCATTGTTGTGCAGTACACGTGTAGCCATATTAAACATTGACTGTAAAACCAGGCTCATAAGAATCCTTACCGTATATTCAATGTGTCACATCGGGAGACACCACTCGGTCTTTCCCCTCTTCCGGTGGATTTCGAGTCTGGAAAACACACAGAGAATAAAAAAATCAGTATCAGCGATGTTTGTAGTTGTTCCTTCAAGGTTTTTGAAAGCTATTGAAACCCTTTTTGAAATTTTGCGTCGATATTCCTGTGCAGGATAAGGTGTTCAGATTTTGTTCAAATATTGAATTCGATTTTAATGTGATCTAATTATTAAAATAATGCAAGCGTTATGTAGCCTGCTACACCGCGAGCAGTGAGTGACTCACGGGATTCGGTCAGGGCAATTCATTAAACACAGTATCCTCACACAGATGGCTAGCCCAGAGGTACAGTCTTGCGGATCCCAGGTACATCTGTATGATATGAGCATGCGTTCTCATCCATGGGCGACACAATGAAGGGCGTGGGCCGTGCTCTGAATACGTACACGCTGACCAAGTAAGAATGACGAACAGAAAGCTTTGCTCTTCGGTGTGACAACGTTACTTCTAACCGGTGAACCAAAAAAACCTGCGCCGAACACGAAGACGTTTGCCCGAATGAAAAGTTCATAAATCATCGGTTGCCATGTTCTCAAGTAATGCAGTGTTAAGTTCATTGTTTTGTCTATGGGCTTCTCACCTAACAAACGTATGTTTTTGACTGTTTGCTGCGTAAATTCGTAACAAACACAAAGTGCTAATAAAGGGAAAAGCGCGCCAAAGGGGATCCAACACACTAACCTTCATTCCTATCCTATCGCTTCATTTGTAATATGCGGATAAATTTTGAGTATGGTTTTTCTGTATGCCAGAAAAATAGAAGTTAGAATAAAGCAATACAACAAAGCTTATGGCAAAGATCTCCATCAGTGTGTTCATGAAAGCCGTGGCGAACCTAGGCTAGGAATCACACGAACGCGGTCACTTCGTGTACGACGTACAGGCCACGTGTGCTTAGAGAGGACAAGTTTGTCAGGTGTTACTTTTTAGCTTAGTTTTGCGAGCAGAGATAAGTGGGACATGATGTTTGAATGCATTGCTTGGATAGGGTTAGGGATTCGATTTTGGATTCGATTTTGTTTAGCCGCGAATGTCAGTTTTAAAACTTTAGCTTTTGATAGCGAAGGCCACTATTGAGCTTTTTTAGTAAGCTACGTCCCGATGAAAGTGCATTCAAACGGAAACGTAAAGGGAAGAGATGTTTAACTGACACATTTGATGTTGTTCAACGCAGTTCATTACGGGTTAAACAACGGCAGCTTCCACATTAGCTCAGCGTACAATGTTATTAAAATGTTTTCTCTCGCGCGCTCCCTTTAAGGACCATGCTCCGATGGCGGCGAGGAAATCAATAGCGGGCAAAAAGCTCGGGGTCTGGCCAACTTGACACAGAACACAGGAAGGTAAATGAATGGAACTTTAATTACTTTGATCCGTCATGCATTGTAGAATTGTGTCAGGGAAGTCAATGCCATGACGGCCGCAAAACAAAGGGCAGAGCACATTTTCATATCGCCTCGACTCCATCCTAATGGCGGATTAATAAGGCTATTGAACACACTCGCTCAGGCCGCGGCGGCGACCCGGGCATTGCCCGTCCTGCGACGGACACACGAACTCATTTTGCAAAGCGGAGTAAACTTTGAGTACATCCGTCTTTATCGAGCATTCGCGTTAGATCGGAGTGCGGGGGATCTAAGAAATCGGTGTTAAGAAATAACACTAAATCTCACCGTGTGTGGAATTACCTTAGCGTAATGTTTATCGAGTGTGACGGCCCGGAGCCATCTTCTGCGAAAATATTGTTTTACGCTGGCGGCTTACCCTGTCCCTGAAAAAAAAAAAGTATGTTCCAAAATGACAACGATGTAAAATACTAATGCGCGTAAAACTCGGCGCTCTTTGTTTTCCGTGTATTTGCTGTGGCCAGTTAGTAGTTAGTATTTTGCTCATTTAATTGTGTTTCGTTCAGATCGGCGTCCAAGATTTCTCTTAGTATGACTTTGTTTATTTCTCACTTTGGGCACACTTTGTGGCACCAAACCAAACCTTTACAAGGCGAAGGTCCCGTTGCCCTGAAAAATACAGCTGCTTTCATAAACTTCTCTTCTCCCGTGTGCGGTTCAACTCGCAATCTGTTCATTTGGCATCAATTATGATTAGTTTAGAACATTTTTTCTTTTATGGCTGCTTTTTCTAACAGCAAAAATTGCATTCCGCTCGGTGGAAGCAACGGGGCTCGGGCCGGAGGTGTCGCGAGTCGCGGCGTCGGACACGGGGAGCATCCATTCATCGTTTCTAATTTTAACGGACTGCTCCGCTTTGGAGTTCTACAAGAAAGGCAATTTTTTAAATGGAGATTAATTCAAATTTCTGCTTGCTCAGTACTTGTAAAACTAAAGCAATTTATATTCCTTCTCTTAATGATCTCCTTTCTCTGATTGCGGTAATGTAATCTAATTGTAATTATGATGCTATCTGAATCATACAGACCTTGACATGATTGGAACTACTTTTTGCATTAAAAACTAATTTTTGAATAAATGATGAAAGGAAGTGTGGAAAATTGGTAAGTAATAAGTTTTTTTATATCTCTGTTTTTGGGGCTTCATTTGGGGAGCTGCTCTTCTTCCCCGAAGCCAGGCTGCGGTGGGGAACGCGGGTCACCTCGGCCGAAGACGTCGGGATCGCCGGCGGCCCGGCGCGACGGCGCGGCCTCGCGGCTCCGCGAAGTCCGAATGCCGGGGCGCCGCAATGCTTTCGCGTATGTGCCCCCGCGGACTCGCGTTCCCGCAAACTTCTTCGCTTTGTTTAATGAACACGGCCCTGCAGACGGTTATCGAGGTGTGAGAAGGCAGATTTCAAAGCAGCGCTGTTTGTTGAAGAGGCGGCTGGAAATAAATGCTGAATTTGAGATGAGAATTTGGGTTTCGTGAAATTATATATAGGGAAGATAGATATTTTTCTCATACGAAAAGTTTGAGCGTATTCCTTCTAGTCACTGCTGGCTAGAAATGAATCCCGCGGGTTTTGTCGGTGAGGTCCTGGAAGAAAAGGGCATGAGGTATTTGGTAAAGAAAGTAGCCCAGTAATGCCTTGACTATTTTTGTTTCCAAGGGTCCAAATAAGAAGCTGGGCCGTTTAAGCGTAGCACATCGGTTACCTGCCTGAGGCCAGTCGTCTCCGCAGTTAGCAACACTTAACTAAAGCCTCATCCCACATGCATTTGCATTGCCTTGTGCATGCACACAGTAGTTTAACAAAGAGCAGTGCATGCGGTTGTGCAGCTAATGTTACACATTGTAAAAATTATTCTCCTCCTCTGTAGAAACGATGGAGCAGCGTGGTGACACAGGACCTAGGCTGTTCAGGTGTGGGTTGAAATCCAGCTCATATGATTATGATATGTACGAAAGCATTCTTTCAATTAAGCTAAAAATCCCTTTGGCTTTAATGATGCCAAAAATGGAGGACTTTTCAGATCATTGCTGCTTATGTTGGGTGAAGCCCCACAAAACTGTGCTGCAGATGATCTCCCGTGTTCAAGGTCAAACTATTTCCATTCCTCCTTCTGGTGTCTAAATTCTCAACCTCGGTGCACCGCTCTACTGGGGCTGGATGGCCCAGCAGCACAGGAAGTGGCGCTGCTGCTTCACAGTGTGGGAGATGTTCAGGTGTGAATTCAGCTTAGTGTGCAGTTTCTTCCCACAGTCCAAAAACGTGTGTTTCAGGTTATTTTGCCACAGTAAAGTGTTGAATGTGCGTCCGCCCTGTGATGGACTGTAGACCTCTCTAGGGTGTGCCCCTCCCAACCCAGCACCCAGTAATTCTGGAACAGGCTCTGGACCATTATGATGCTCAGAAGGACAGTCAGTTAATACAAAGAGGGAGTACACAAGAGATGCACAGACAGAGCCTGGTTAGTGTGTTTTGCTTTTGTTAATACTTGGAAATTACGTGTTATAAATGCTGTAAGATGGGATGTTGGCTCGCGATATGAAAAAGTTTGTACCCACTTCAAATATCCAATTAAAGAAAAAATGAAGTTTAATAAATAAATAAATAAATAAATAAATAAAAATTCTGAAAGAATTAGATTTCAGCACATCCAAGTAAGAGGGACAATGGGAAAAAGGGCAAAATAGTCATAAATACACTTACTGCCCTTACTTGTGTTGTTTTGATAGAAAGCATCAGAGCTGTACTGAATAAAAGATTATACAAGCTCTTACGCAAGAAGTGAAAATGGTAGATAGGGACACAAATAGATAAATAAATAGGCACTATTCAAACTGTGTGCTTTGTATGGCAGTTGAGTCTGAGAGGCATTACTGATGGGCTCGGATTTCTATTTGTCTGAAAAACCTTTTTAACACTTCTCTGTTTGGCTGCTTTCTGTGGGTGTTCAGACACCTAGCATTTGTGGGAAGATCATTTATAAGGAAGGCCAAAGGTTACAACGTGCTGAGGAGAGCACAAATTGCCACCTCCTTGTGCACGTTCATGATGTAATTGGGTTCAGGAGTATCAGTATTGATCTAATTCACCATGAGAGGAGGATGACTAATGTTTCAGCGGTAGGCAACACTGTGATGAGTAATAATATAGAGTATAATATGAGTATAATATCTTTCCACCCCCTTTAGTTTGTAAGTTTGCAAGTGACCTTAATTCACTTCTTCTGCTGTGGAAACAGCCTTGGATCTACTGGATAAGGGTATTTAATTGTGGTTTCTTGGGTGGGAATGTGATGTCAGGTCCATCTGCGCGGGCAAATGTTTATTATAACATGTAAGGACAGTTTATGCACTCATGCATGGCACCGTTCTGAGCTGCTGCACTTTCTGATTTCCTGCCATCCCAGTACCACCTGGGTGCTCACTGGCTTCTAGGCAAACATGTGCATGATGGCACAAAATGTGTGAGCTGTGTGTACTGTATGTGGGTGTGCGTACTTGGGGCAGGACTTTTTATTTTTTTTTAAATGAAACGGATAATTATATTTTTTACAAGCGAAAAAATGGCTAAAGCGTTTGCTCCTTATTCGTGGGGCTTCACACAGCAAGTATCGCTCCAGAATTTTCTGCTATCTAAAGCTAACAAAAGATACCCAAACTGTTATCAAATTGAAATGTTCTTTTAAATGTTAGAAATGAACAGTTTTGATGTATTTACTGAGTTATTTTCTTTCAAACACACGATGCCAGCCTAAACGCAAGTAGAAGAAGCTATCCTGCGAGTAAAATCCATGAAAAATGAAAGTTCTCGGCCAACACGTTTCGATTTGCTTTTCCGACGGCTGTAGCTACGTACGCAATTGGCAAGAACGAACGCGTTTTTTTTTTTTTTTTTTTTCGGACCCCGACCGCAGCTGTGCTGCCGCAGTTCAACATTAGACGCAACATTTACAGTTCGGTGTGCTGTGCGCCGAGCTTATCGGTCTTAATGCCAGACAGACTTCATTGTTTCGCAGGGCCCAACTAAACCCACACAGCCCTTTGTGTAGGAGACTTGAGAGAGATCCTCCAGCGAGGGCCACAGCGGATCTTGTGCCCTGATGAGAAGGGATGAGTCAGAACGATGAGGCTCCCAGTTTTACCCTCTTTGTTTCATTCAAGGCCCTCGATTGGACCCCGGACTCCAACCGCGGCTTGTTGCTAGCTGCTAGCGAATTAAACAGCGCGAGCCAGCAGCTTTGTATCGTGTTCAAACACACACCACTTTGTTTATGTTACAACCTTTTCCTGACTTGCTAAATAGCCAGTGATTAAAAGAAAACCAAACACTCCATGAATGACATTCCATCAGATAGAGGGTTTACACAGGGGGGGGAAAAAAAAATAAAAATGTTTCTGAAAAAAGAAGAAAAAAAAAAGCCCAAGAAAAAGGCATCCCCCTGGAGTTTGGACTTTCGAACAGGAAACGATGATTAAATGAAACACAATTAAAAGTGAGTTTGGGGGCCCTTGACTCAATTAATTTTATTCTGTCAGTTCAGTCAAGAGGCCGAGCCGCAGGAAAGGCTTCCAGAAGCGAAGGCCGGTCTCTTAGCAACCGCACCCGACTCGGCGTGTCAGAACCCCGCGCCCCTCCGGCCTCCCAAAGCAGAGGAAGTTCCCTAGGTGTCTTTTTCCACATCCGCTGCTTTGTGATTGGCTGAGCCCTGCTGGCTGTCAACTGTGTCCCTTAAGGGAACTTGACAGATCTTAAAGGGGGGGAATCAATTTTAAGCTCACATGCCCCACTGGATGCCAAAGCCACTTCGGGGATCCTGAAGGATGTCTGAGTCGACAGGGTTTGACTTCCAGAGGTAGAAAGGTGACAAACTCCATCACGAGGAAGGGGCAGCAGCGGACCTGCTGGGTCGGACTCCGCTCCCCAGATCCAAGGCCTGGTGTTGTATTGAACCTATTTATCTCTTTCACCAGCCCAAGGTACCGTAGGGACAAGAAAAGTTGTTTAAAAAAGAAACAGAAGGGTGGGGAGGGGAAAAAAATGCTGGCAGAATTCAGGGGTGTAAATGATGAATTACTTTTCATCAAGTGAAAGGAAACATACTCCGTAACAATACTGAAACGGAGCAGGGAAGTCTGACCTCGTGCTTCAGAGCAGCCAATATCTTCATTCAAGAAGACAACCATGAAATTACACCGAAAATGGGAATGTCATGAACGGGCCCCTGAAATCTCGGTATACAGTCATTACTGCATGGGAAAGAGCCTTCATCCACACATCATAACTTCTAACAGACAGGAAGGGGGGCTTATAACTAGGGGAAGGGGTTAGAGTCAGTAGTGGACTGTGGGCGAAATCTGGTCATGAAAGCAACCTTTTTTTTTTTGTTTTGTTTTGCTTTTGTTTTGTTTGGTACATCAGCGAGCGTAAATCCTCATTAGTTACATTGCAGATATATATATATATATATATTTTTACAAACAGCAGATATCTAGAATCCAAACTTTTCTTTGTCATCAGAATTTAGATGGGTCATTTACTGGGTCTCTGGACATGTTAATGCCTGGTTCAGTTTATGGTTATCTTAAATATAGATATGAACAAACACTTTTCAGTTATTTTATTCATATTTCCTCTAAAAGCATATTTTTTTTACGCTCTGCCATCTCTGTCTTAAAATAAGTGTTTTATAACTATCTTTTTATTCTATCAAATCTTTAGAAAACTCATCTTTGTTAATTAATTTTTTTTTTTTTTTTTTTTTTTTTTGCTTTTTTGGTCTTCCAGTTAATTCCCATGGACAATAAGGCTGTTAAGCTTTTGATTAAATATTTCAGTATTTTTTTTTCCAGTTCTCTAAAATAGAAAATGTGAGTGAAATAAATATATACCATGTCATGCTTGTGAGGTACGTGAAAATATTTTGCTTGCTTTTTTCCAAATCTTTCATGTAAACAAACTGTTTGCAAGTACAAACACAGTGCTTGCTCGTAGCGATTTCTGCGCAGTCGAGCAAGTTGAATAGCATTTTGGCAACCTTTTGTAATTGTAGGTGTGTGATGAGGTCTTAAAAACAGAAAACCAAAATGTTTTAATGAGCAGATGCACGAGCCATGTTTTTATAACAGCAACAGCGAAACACAAAACTCAGCGCGCAGTCAGATAATAATTAGAAAGAAAAATATAGAGAAAAGCGATCTGAATTCTAATTTTTTGAAGGACGTTTCTGTGAAAACGCAGCACCGGCTGAGCAAAACCTGTAATTATGACCATGTTCTTATTATGTCTACCGACTGCATCGCCCATTTTACATGACGGGCAAAATTTGTCATTTAGATGTGGTCTGATCTCTGCAAGTTTTTTTTTTTTTTTTTTTTTGCTTTTTTTTTCCGCACTTCCCGAGCGCAGTGAAAAACCAGTTCCTTGTAAAATGATTTGGCCCAGTGAAATGCACTGGTGCACCATGTACACATGTACATCACACTAACTGGCATGGGCCACATCTCACAATGGGCCTCACTGAGGTTCAGGAGATGGGTTTTACCCCGTATTGATGAGCACAGCAGGTTAAGGAAGCAACCAGCAATAACATGTCTTAAGTTTCTATTCCCACATTGCACTCAACAATAGAGGAATAGAGGCATCTCCTCAATGTTGACACCAGCTTTATGCAAATCATTTCCTCTCAATGAGTGCCCTTCATACTCTAACTTTTTCCCTGGCTGAAAGACCTAACAGAGCAGAAAAATGGCCATAATTCCGGACCCTTGTTGTAAATTTAGTACAACAGCGATTCTGTTTCAGATCTGAATATTACTTCTTGTGACTTGTTTAAAAGTGGTCTGTTTATTACCAGAACCAGGCCTCTTAAAATTCTTTTCCTTTTTTTTCCTTTCTTTCTTGAAAAGGGGCAATGGATTTGACTTGCCTTTGTTGCATGAAATTAACATAACAAGTTACACTGGTGCAATGGAATAAGGCAGGGGAAAAGAAAAGTGTCTATGGTAGGTATTTTGAGGGATCTATAATTTTCAAAGCACTCTGCATTTAAATGTCCCTTTTATTCCTAAACAGCCTTAAGACACTTTTCAAACTGCACGATTCACATAATTAGATGTAGCAGACAGATGACATTCTCAATGTGCCATTAGAAAGGGGTCATTCTCTCTCCGTAAAATGGTTACTGTTTTCGCCCATCATTAATTTGCCGCTTCAAAGCTGCAAGCATGTGACAGACTGGCAAGTGAAATAAGTTGCACTTATCTTTAACAGACACGTTTTCTGTTGCAAACTTTAACTTTTAAATGAACATAAAGGGCATTTCTTTAAAAAGGCGCTACAAAGGATACTTTTATTCTTCATTAAGATGTTTATCAGACTAAATTGTGCTATCAAAAGTCAATTTGAAAACAAATCAGTGTCACCTAGAAAGGTCTTTTGTGTTCACGCACAACTGGGGAGGCACTGGCTCTGCTTTATAATGCTTCCCGGATCTTTACTGGACCTTACTGGAAATCATCAGACACTTTTGCTGGCTCGACTTCACTGGACTGGAATGACTACAATTCAGGGTGGTGCAAAAAGAATGGAACGCTTTTATAAATGTATTATTCAATAGCTGAGGATCGTATGAACATGTAGTCCGAACCTCTTTGTAAAGTAATTCAGTTTTTTTTTCTTTTTTTTTTTTTCTTTTTTAACTTAGTCGTATAAATGCTCAAAATACTACAGGTTCATTTAAGGCTGAGTAATAAATTCATGAAAATGTTCACAAATTTTTGAATCCTACTGTATTTAGAATCTGTTTTTTTTTTTTTTTTTTGTGTATTTGGTCTCTAGTTGTTTGAAATTAGCCACTAGAAACTCTACACACCAGGAACCTACATTCAGCGTATTAATCCCAACCTTTGACTGGTAGGGTTGTGCGAAGCCGTTGCATGACGAATGAGTCAAAGTTTATCTCCTTTAACGTTCTGTTTCACAGCCCTTTGCGAAATTTCCAAGCGAGCACTTTGAAAGCAGTCCATACATTTAATAATGATATAAAAAATTGGCCGTCTCTCTCAAAGGAGCGGAACTGTAAGATTTCCTCATTTGCGAGCCTTTTATGCTTTTTTTTTTTTTGTCTGGGAACAATTGTTAATGAAAGGTAAATAATGTACAAAACTGGACATGTGTTTGCCATTACTTCCTGTTTTCCGTGTTCACCTTACCAAAATGCTTAACATTCCCTGCTTGCTACGCCTTGCCTCTTTTGCGCAACCCTCTTCATTGCTCATTCGTGCTCCTAGACCCTGCCTGATGTTACCAGCCTTACAAGCGCTCCGCTTCCTGTACATTTGATAGTCATTATTGATACTTGGGGCCCCTTGAGATCAGATAGACAGTATACATATGTGTTTTTAAACCTTGTTCACCTCCTAAAGTTGTGTTTGATATCTGTCTGTGTGAAAGTTTGCGCTGATTGTCAGCACATCCAAGATTCTTGCAAAGCAGGCCTGCAAAAGGAAGTGTGTCACACGTCTCTTTGAAAGAAGGCTTAAAGGCGCCTCTATTTCAGTGAGTTGGAAAAATCCTCTTCCGTTCAAGAAGACATCTCTAACCGCACTGCACAAGAGACAAATCTCTCCAGCGTTCCCTCTTTCCAGAGCCCTCCACCTAATTCCCGGAGGACTTGCCGAACATTAATTCATGCTGTTTACCTCCAAACACGAGAAGTCGTGGAGCAACACATGGTAGTAAAATAAGGGGTTTTCATTTTTAGCAAAATAATGTGTCAAAAGTGTACTAATAGGAAGAGGCTTAAGAGGTGGGAGCTTATTCCAGTCCTAAGAGAAAGAAACTGTAAAATTAATAGTCCAGATATATTTTGTTTCTGCTGAACAGTCTGTAATACTGTATTTAGTGTAAATCTTTGCTTTTCAGTATAAATTCCTGGTCACATATAAATTCTGTGCGCCTCGTGCAGCCTTTATACTTCAGGGGCTTGTTAGCATGCCCAACCTTCAGCCCCACGAAGATAAATGCTTGCTTGACTGTGTGCACTTGTTCCCGTTTCCATAAAGTGTCTCCCTGTCCAGAACCGTTAGAATTTGTGGATGTCGGGCATGGCTCAGATGAAGATGCCTGCTCCGAGCCTTCATTTGGCACAGATGCCCAGCTGTTTTGTTTACCTTTCACGCCAATGTCCAAGAGACATTTTGTCAGCGCGTTACAGAAGCGGTCTTCTAAAGCTACTGGTGCTGGAGTGTTGGCAAGAATGCTGCAGCTGGGACAATATCTAAATCACACCGGACAGCCAGAACGTTTGAAGGGCACAAGTCCTGTTTCATTGTACGCATTAGTGAAAGCAAATGATTTTTCCATTGCGTCGATGAGATTATTGCAGTGCTGAGGACTGGCGAGGGGAGACGACGCACAAGGCCGACCTGTTACTGATCGAGCGACGAGCTGATGGCTCGGATCCACGGTAATCGCAGTCACCAACAGGCTTCATCTGAAAATTCAATGGATATGGCATTTCCTTTGAAGTTCAAGTCCGGATAATAGTGCTTTAGTTTGTTTCCACTGTAATATCGTCCAACAATGGTGCCTTTGAGCTGGTGTGGCCTGCTATTCTTATTGTGTGCGATGAAGGAAAAAAAATCTCCTTTTCTCCTATTTTGCCATTCATTACGCTTAACAATCCAGGAAAGGAAAATAGTTGCCACAATTATTGTGTATCAGAGAATAAGTGGCAGTGTGTAGTAAAGGGTATTATTTATTCTGGATGTATCAAGTGACATGTTGGGTATCGTGGATAAGAGGATTGTAGAAATGAAACAATATTCCATAGTGTTTTGAGCTTCTTCAGGGTAGGACTGCAGCTTCTCCTCACTCGGGACACAACTGAAGCCATCTGTCTCATCTAGCATTCAGTCTTTTCTTGCAGATGCCAGCCCTGTTGATGGAAACTCTGAGTTTGTCTGTGGGTTCACAATGACCCCAAAGTTCTACTCAGGCTTTTTGTGTCCATCTCATCCTGTGTTAGGCTCCCTGTTTGAGTTGCCTTCAGTTATTTTTCCTAGTATTTGCTTCATTGCTGCATATACTGAGCGCTCGTACCGCAATGCAAAGGCACCTTAAAGAATGGAATTTATGTCCTGGTAATTAACAGCAAGTCTCCGCCATTTCCCACCTGGATCTGCCTATTGCTGTGGGATTTCACTTTATCATTTGCACTGTATCCACTTCATTCCACTTTCAACTCTTCATGGCAAACTGACAAATTGACAATCATCGCCCTTCAGACAGAAATGACTGCATCAGGCGTAATTCATACAAGCATCTGTTTCATGCAGCATAACATCTGAAGGTGTCCAACACCTATGTGGGCTCTCACAATGACAAAATCTATTAAAAACTACCCTGTTCCATTTGCCAGCATTTGGCAGCTCTTCTGCATTTTTGCCATTTTTCAGCAAAATATGCCATTCTGCTGTATTTGGAAGCTTACCTCTGTTCCAGGAGTCCTTGTAACTATTGTTTGGCAGGCCTTTCCAAGCATATGGCGTACCTAAACATTGATTATTAGTCTTTCTCATATATCACACAGAGTTGATAAACAAAGACATTTATCATTTCCGTGGTCTCGGTAAGAATTTTATTTTTTAATTTCTGCAAAGTGTTTTTGGGGAAATCCAGGAGGCTTCATTAGACGCGTTAGCATGGCTTAAGCTTGATTGCTGCACATTTATGGTTTGCCCTTGCATTTTATGAAATATGTTCTCCTTGTCTGAATTTTCTCCAGTTCATTTATTTTGATCATCCTGTGTCCCCACATGGATTTCATTATGTACCACTTAAGTTTTGTTGCTGTCAGACTCATACAGCAAAGCTTGACAGTGGAATGGTCTATGGTATTTGAGTTCTTGAAGCCATTCCGCACACTCTTGCAGGAAAATGACAAGTACCTGGGGATCTTCCAATCACACAGAAGCCACAAGGCAGAAACTAGGAGGACGGAAGCATTCAAATACCTCCGTAGATTAAGACAGGTCCTAAGGAGTCAGCTGAACGGAACGAGATCAGAGCAGTCGGCAAATACCCGGCTGCCAAAGTAAGTTGATCGAGAGAAGACATGGAAGCTGGAGACATCAAGATGCAAAAACTTCTGCTAATATATGGAGTATTCCATCCAAAATCCAACACCCGGAGACTGCACGCCTGCTCAAGGGATGGTCGGCGGGACCTAGAAATTGTTACAACCGCTGTCCTGAATAAGATATGTGAAACAGCAGTGTCCCCTAAAGCTCCTGGAGAATGTCTGAAACAGATGGGGAATGTGGATAGTTGGGAAGCACAGGAGGTGCCATGGCAGGATAAGCACCTCCACGGACTGTACCACCAACAGAAGTGGCTGACATGAGAAAATCCTAAAATGAAAGGCCAGGAAATGGCTGGAAAAGGCAGGACTGAAGGGCAGTACAGAGACAGTAATTGTGGCAGCAGAAGAACAAGCACAAAGCACCAGTTAAATGGGAGCAGAGGTGCCATAGCTGGAGAAACACCAAGGATTAACAGAGGAACTGGTGAAAATGTGGAAGGTGAAAATCAAGGTAGTGATACGAGCACTTGGGATCGTGACCCCTAAGGTGGACAAGTGGCTTCGTCAGATTCCGGAAGTGACAACGTTGGTCTCGGTCCAGAAGAGCGCAGTCCTAGGAACAGCAAACAAGTGCATTGCCCCCTCAATCTCCTAGTCTGAGAAAAGTTACCACCTGCAAGGAAAAACCGGGTGAAAAAGGAAAGAAATATATCTGTGTGTGTGTGTGGGGGGGCTTTCTGAAGACAAATTACTTGAAAATCTGCATGCCATATACAGACTAAGCTTTGGTGCTTTAGTGAATCCTCTGTATTTTGGGGCAAACGTTTTGTGGCATTCTTCACATCCATTGAATCAATTAGAAAAGAGCAACTTGTCATTTTTTCCAACTGTCAGGACCTCATGATGCAGCATTTCTGCCCTAATGCAATGGATGTCTTCCAAGACCAGATTATTTTTGTCTACCATCTGGACTCCCCTTTTGGGCACCACAAACACAGAAGAAAAAGGACAAGATGGAAACAAGAAATAACCAGATGAAAAACTTTTAATCCATATGCGTGGTCCTCTGGAATGGTCAGAAGTCGTATTGGGGTAATAACGGTGCCAGTGTTAGCTTTTTGCTCAGTCTGTTCCAGCCACACGATTGGCGATAAAGCCCCATGTTTTGGTACAGCTAGGGAAGTGAAAGTTTCGTAAAAATGAATCACCGCCACTCAGCATGCCTTTTGACTGCTGTTTCTGAGTGCTGTTAGGTTCACGAGGCCACCCCTGTTCTGCACCGTAGACACCGAAATGGTTGCATTTCTCTTCTCTGCATGCATGCATTTGTTTTCTTCTGTTTGGCTGCATTTGTTTTCTAGTGTGTCACACCAGGGATGTCAACAACATTAGCACCTTTACAGCACCACGCTGGACATCATTTGTGAGGAAAGTACATGCTTTTGCAGCAGTAACTGCTGATGCACTTTTCTCCACTGCAGCATAAAGACCTGGGAATAGCATTTTTATGTGGTAACTGTTAATCTTCGGTACAGAGTACAGGGACAGTCTAGTTGCAATGTGTCATGCAGCTAAAGGGACCACGGCAGAAAGGAAGGACCTTCACTGCTGGTAAAAGGGATGGGCCATGTTTACACACTTGCACAGCTTGTCATTTAATGCTGTAAGATAAATCTTTTTAAAGACCCCGCCTAAAGTAGCCCTTTGTCCTGCAGTAGCATTCATCACCAGTGCCAGGCAGCCAGGCAGGGCACCGGCAGGCCAGCACATTAATGAAATGTTAATGACTGAATTAGGCCTGAAACGGCCATTGTGGCCTGGACTGCTGTGAGTCCATTAGCATCGCCGGAACATGCTGTGGAGCAGCCAAACGGCACTCCCTCTAAGAGGGGGAGCGGGGACGAAGCCGGCAGGGTGAATGGAGTGTGTCAACAGGCAGGCCAGCGTCCCGGTGCCCTGTGGCTCTGCTCTTCTCTTCGTACACACGTAGGTGAGGAGATTAAATAAATAAATGAATAAATAAATAGATAGATAGATAGATAAATAAATAAATAAAACGGCAATGTGTATTGTGGAGCGGAAGGTGCAAAGATGGGCTGGCACTATCTTGTTTATTGTTGCTGTCCGTACACCTGCAAGTGCGGTGTGGGTCAGTGTTTCGCTTAGGCCAGCTGGCAAAGTTTAGCCTCAGAACACATCACCGCATAATTTCTTTCTCTGGTTACTGTATAGCCTTCTTCTCCTTGAATTGACATCCCCGTCCCTTTCGCCTCGATCAGACGGAAACCGTTCCGACTTCCTCATCACCGGCTTCCTGTGCATTGAAATAGACAACCACTTCAGACTTGCCAGAGTATTGGACATTTAATGACCCAAAGTCAATTATAGTGTTACAAATATATTGTTTGTCACAATAACATTATTATTGCATTCTATATGTATCATTGAAACTCCAATTTAAGCTGCACAACACATTACACCAAAACATGCATTACAAAAGGAATGGCCGTGTTCGCAAACACTCGAGCATTATGGGCCTTGGTTGAGTGGTCTGTAATTCTTAATTAGGATCACCGCTCATGTTTGCCCAGAGACCAAAATGAAATAGTACACTTGATCTAAGGGTCTGCCTTTGCTGTTTCTCACCAGACATCTGGGATGGAACCCGGTAAATCAGCTGTGAGGCACACATGGATGGAGCTCGTAGAAATTGCGAGCCAGATGAATTATGCTTTTAACCCAGAGATGGTCTTTAATTGACTAAATTGTAATTGGTTTAACCATTAATTAAATCTCACGGAAAAAGCAAGCATCAGCAAAGTCCCTTGTATTAGTGTGAAAAGAGTTTTTGTTGGCAATAAATAAGTGTTTGTCCCCCTTGGAAGCTTGTTTAACTGTAATATATCATTATAACTGACCAACTCCTGGCAGCCATACAATGACAAAATATGTACTTGCTGGTTGTTAAGTGTATGTGATGTGTTGTGCCTGGTTGCCCAGCAATGGTCTGGGTTTTCTAAACAAATTTTCCGGTTTGTCAGTATCCTGAGAGCCTTTTACAAACTATTTAACTGTCTGCCTTTTGCATCTAAGTACAAGACCCCTAAATCGGGAGTAGAAGCATTTTAATCATTTGACTCAACTCATCTGACACCGAGTAATTTTATGTCATTTAATGTCTCAAGTTTTAAAGGAAACAATGGTGGTGAGTCTGGAGTTTGCATTTAGTAGCGGTGCCTAAATGAATGTTTATTTCTTTGTTGCGCATGTTAAATAGGTGGAGGGTGTGATGCATGATGGATATTGAAAATGGTCAACAAATGAAAAAGAAAATTATTACGGATTATTAAAAACCGCCATTGCAAAGGTATAGCTCCGAAAAATCCGAACGCACGCGTTCTAAGGTGGGGAAATCACTGTGGTGTACAATTAATTTAAAACCTTGAAAAAATAAAACGAGTAAAAAAAGAGCCCGTGAAGGCTGTGAATAAACGGTCACATGTTGTGAGAAAGAGGCTGCATTCTTTCACCGAGATACAGCCCAAATCCCCTGACATTGAAAGAAATAACCATACACAGTAAATATCGTCTGTGTTTAAAAAAAGATAGATTCCTTATGGTCCACGTGACCACGCTCGCTGCTGTCGCTACGTAACTTATCGCGGTGGCAACACTACAGAATGCTGCAGCGGTGGCCTGGAATGCCTGCTGAGATTTATCGGAGCCACAAATCCCAAGAAACTCAAGAGGTTTGAGTCACCTGGGAGCCACCAGTATGAATTTGTTCAGTTTTTCGCAGGCTGATTGACTTTATTTTGCTTGGGACTGAGCTCATACTTAGTGGTATGTGGCCTCACACTGAAAGCTGCTTTGTGCAACATTTAACCCGTCATTTTACCAAATGTTGCTACGGTACTTTGTGTTTTTGGATACAGGGAAAATGAGATGTAGGGAAATGCTCAGTTATGTTTGTTTCTCTGTGTTCTGGAGATTCAAGTTATACGTATAAATGCTTACGATTAAGCAATGAAACTTGATCAGGCTTACATTTGTGTGCATTTACCGTTATAGCCTGGGCCGGGCCGGGCCGGGGGGCGGGGGCTTTCATATTTGTTGAACCATGCATAGTTTCACATCTCTCACCCAGATTTACGCATTGTTTTATGTTCTGTAAAGATAAAGAGGTGAGCAGCATTAACTGCGGCTGTACTATCACAGAGAAATGTCCGAGTTAGAGAAACCAACCCGTTGGAATAGCATGATCTTGTAGTCCCACGTTGTGGCCTTTAAATCATTTATTACGAATCTGCAGCGAATGTTCTGGATGTCAGTGCTTGTTAGGTTTCGAGCGGGCAACAAACGGCAAAAGGTATCTCCGTCAAATATCGCCAACCCTGGGTGCCACCTCCATTCTCTTTTTAAAAGCTTTTTGGAAGTCAGGAGTGGCATAATTACCCTGTACAGCGCCAGGCATCGTGGGCAGGTCAACCTCTGTGGTTTGCACACGGCCCCGAGCTTGTTTGCTTTTGCATTCGCATTTGCACTCTCAGGATTGTTATAGACAACCAGACAGCTGCCGGCCCTGGCGCCGCACCAGCCCCGCTATCACTCGGAGCGCTGTCCGCGCCACGGCACCTGGGAGCAGATGTCCTCTGATCACATGTCGGCCTCATGTCGTGCGGCCCTTTCAGAGCGCACGCCGGGAGCATCCGTTTGATCTGCCGCCCATGTACAGAAACCGCTCTCAGCTCACTCCCTGGTTAAAGTAACGGCCCTTTGGACGTAAAGCCTGGTCAGCACTGGGAGGAATGTCCAAGCTGTCCGTGCAGTGTATTACATGGTAAAATTGGCAGAGAGGATTCACCGCGTTTCACAGGGAGCGTGGTAAACCGAATGAACTCCCACCTGGTTTTACGGCCCGATCTTAGAAGATCGGGCCACTGGGCAGGTTTAGCAGTGGTTTAGCAGAGGGTCCCACCTAAATTCAAGTTAACTCTATTGATCAATATGGTATGAAGCGGTTATTTGGATTCCTGTCCGTCAAACTTCACAGCTTTAAATATTGTTTTCCGTATGGGTGTTTTCTGTGCATTGCGCTAGCGTATTGTTTTCCGTGCGTCTGTGTTTATACTCGACTTGATCACAGCAGCTTCCAGTACTCTGAACCCCATCCTGTGATTGAAACAGCTGTGAAAGCAGTGTGGGCTCTTTCGGTGCCTGACTGGGGGGAACCACAGGGATTCTTACCCGATTTTTTTTTTTTTAAGGGAAAAAACGAGAAAGTACTGAAATAGTGGGCTCTTACTGTTCAGAAGTCTGACTCTTAAAGAGAACAAGGATATGCTCTGCTACAGAGAAGTGTGTCAAATGGCTTCCTTTTAAAGCAAGCATCACTTTTGATCCATATTATTTTCATAAATCTGCCCTCTTTTGCATATGTTTTGGCAGACGTGCTGCATAAAGATATCACTTAATATATGCTGCTATTATCTCTTGCAAATTTGAAACATCAAAATGTGCTTTGTTGAATAGTGATGTCAAAACAGTCAGCTTGATCCGGGGCCAGATCTTTTTTATCTAAATACATGCAAAAAATATTACATCTCCATTCTGATAATGGCTTACAGAATCATATTGCACACATTACCGCGTGTAACCGTGACATCATTGTGCCAGTAACAGAGCACGGTCAGAGGCTGCTTGAAAGGTTTTATTAGTTATGCAGCATGTAAGATAGTGCTCCAGTGTGAACTGATGACTTTACCACCAACCATTTTGGTCTTTTTATGGTTTAAACATGACAGAGCAATGTTTCAGGCCTTACTGCACGGTGAACATGTGTATTAAATCCAGGGAGTTTGAGATTAATAGCCTTTCACGATACAGAATTTTGGCCAAAGTCTACATCTTTTGTGTTCTGTCCAGTAAACCATTTCAGTTCAGCGTTCCTGTCTGATTCATATTGTCTGCATCGCTCAGCCCGTAACAGAAAGATTTACTATTCATTGTAAAGGCGATTCGTTGGCTGATGCCGTTTATTCCTGCCTTGTACTATACGCGTGGGATGTATATCTTGAAATGTATTAATACCGCCAAGGAAGGGAAAGTTGAGAACACTCTACTTCCTTGTGAAATTTAGATGCTTACTTTTGGTAAACTCAGGTTAAACCAAATATATTAAGGGCTCGTGTAAATGTGACGGTTATGAATTTTCCAAGGTACAAACTTATTCTCCCCTATTTGTTGCATTTTGTTGTATTTTCTTCACTTGACCCTTCTCAGACTTTTATTTCTTTCCACGCCCAAGCTATTGGTGCCAGTATAATGTACCCAAGTAGCACAACAAAGTGGGAGCCAAATGTTCAGCTCACTTCCGCAGTGTCCACGCAGTGTATTTCTGCATTTTTTGGGGTCAATAATGAAACAAGCTCCATTGTGCATATTTGTACGTTGAGTCAGTCAGTAACTGGCCGTGGAGAAGTGACTCCGGTCAAGTCAAGTTGCAAGTAGATGCCCGATCCGGTTGCGTTCGTAAGCTGAGAACCCAACGTAGGTTTCAGAGACAGCAGCCTTGAAACGAGTAACGTAAAGGACCGTTGTCAAAGCCATGGTTTGGAGGCAGTGCTTATATAGTTACAGAATACATGGAAAAGGGGGATTTCTCGCTTTGTTTTTGAGTAACACCATGAAATTAGGAATTCTCTAAAAAATGAGCATGTAATTTAATCAGCAAAATGTGACTAATAGAGCATGTGACCACCACCCCTCCCAGCAGTACTTTTGATGGTGAATGAAGTTATTCAACAAGGTTGAAAATGTCAGTTTTGAATTTAGTGGGACACTCCCTGGAGAGTTTCTTGGAGGGATGAGCTGACTGCGGCAATCGGTAATCTTCTGATCTTCCCGCAGGCTGCATATGGGACTTGGGCCTTGTAATCTGGCTAATCATTGCTGAGATTTGGAACACAGTGTGAAGGCAAGAGAGTACCCACACTGTAGTGTTTTTAAGGGGGGAATGAGGGTGAATCTGTCATGTCCAGAGCAGACAGGGCAAAGATGAGGTGTGTGTGTGGGGTCAGCATTTTTGGCAACATGATTTTATTAAGGGCACCATCTTTTTGTACCAAGTGGTGTTTCTGAAGTGAAGACCCTCATATTAGGTGTCACATTCATCATCGGTCTTCTTTACCTGCTGTGCACTGCCGTTTGTACAACTATATATCTTGAAAATGAAGACGTGCGAAAGCGTCGCCGTTTCTTTATCCATTGTATTTATCAGGTCTTAGAGATTAATGTGCCTAATTTTAGCGTTAAAAAATGTAATGATTTCAAGCTGAGTCCCATCCTTAAACTTGTTTAAACTGGTAATTATTACTGTAAGTCATCTTGGACAAATGGGAATCCTAAGAAAAATTAACATACGACAATGATGATTGATCGGGCCGGCGTATTTTAGCCTGGGAAAACCTTGCCCAAATTTAGTCTTTTGTGGTAAGAGTGATAAATTTACTGCGGTGTGCTCCATCTTGAATCAACAAGGCTTCTCTTGCTGAAAAGGAGAGCATCAGTGTGGTTTTCCTTCCCTTTGTGCAGACAGGCATGCCCGCCCTTATTCTATTCCATCCCATGTATAAAATACAATGTGGGAATAGGCCTGACGGATCTATCCCATCAAATATGCGCCTCTTTTTTTCCTCATAAGTTGCAAATGGCTTCATTAAAACAAAAGCACCACCACAGGGACCGTATAAAACATGCGGCTGCTACCTAATATGGTATTTATGACCCGGCTAAATGTAGAGTGAATTAAACTTTAAAGGATTGCAGTCAGGTAGACTGCCGACGTTTGTAAAGGAATGTCCATTAACAAGATGAAAGAACGTGCATTCCCCCCTGACTGAGCGATGTCAGCCTTGCGGTCAGGCGCACCTACAAACCTGCTGCCACATTTAATCAAAACCGGGCCTGCTAGCGCGGCCCTAAGGGTGCCGGCCTGATATTTACCGAAAGAAATAAAATACCACACCGTCAGATGTGATTTCTTTCTTCTTTCCAAAGTTTCCCCCCGTAAAGAAAATAAATCAATTAGTGTGTGATGTAGTGCCACAGAGAGCGGCTGGGCGGATGCGGATGGAGGCGTGAGGCCGAATACATCAGCCCGGGCCTGGGTTTGGATAATCACGAGGCAGGCTTGGAAACAATTTGACATTAATCAGCCATGCATTTCCCTAAAGGGAGCCACTAGCGACCAGGGCGCTTTGTACCCTCCTCCCTACCAGTGGCTCTGAATTCCTAAGCGGGAGATGAGCCTTGCGCTCCCTTGGTTGTCTGACCGCCACAGACCGTGCGGGACTGTGCGTGCGGCTTCGGTCCGGAGTGCCCGACGACAGCGATTTCCTCGTGCGTTCCCCTTTATGACAAGAGATGGCGATAGTATGGGTTGCTGCTGACAGTACGCCGTTTGTGCTGTTTGCTTCCGGTGCTCTAGTCTCGCGTAGATTTTGCCTTGTAATGCATGTTGGCAGCACAGATCAGATTGATGTATTGGAATTGCACCTTTAAATATCTATATGGGTATTCTACTTAGAAACGATAGCTCCTCTTAAAGGATGCTCTGGGTGCCAGTCAGTGTGTCACTTACAACAATACAGTGAAAGCATAGCCACGTAGGTTTTGCGTTACGACGACCGGTAAGGCGACTGATGGGCTACGTATACAGAAAAGACTTTAAATTGCGCCGTAGCTGCGGAGCTAGAATAGAAACACCCTAAGCCAAATGGACAGGAAGGCTGAATGTGACTTCAGCTATGCCGGGTTTACACACCTGGCATCACACAAGGACATTTCCAAGACGAGCCAACAGAGGGAGGTACAGGTAAACAGAGGTTGGCAGATGCACCAAAGGTGTTCTGCAGAATTGTATTTGTAGAGAACTTCTGTTTGCGCTGGATGACACCATCAGCCAAAAGCAGGGATGTCTGCTTAAAAACCAGCATCGAGCCTCGTGTTTACCTGCAGTTTGTGACCTTGATGGACTAAGTGAAGCAAAAAGGCAGAACTGCTATATACAGCAGAAAAATAAAACCGAGAAGATGAATGAGAGTGGAAAACAAGGATGTTTTTCATTTAAAGTGCACATCCTTATGAAAGGAGCTACATTGGTATTATAAGGTTTTATGGCTCTGTGGTTTCCTTTCTACAGGTTGACCGTTGACCCTTATTTTCAAAATATGCTCAAACACCATGTACCTTATCCCTGATTCTGTGCCCTCTTTTACACTGTACTTGGTGTTATGACCAACAGATTAGGTTTTTACGGTAGTTTACGGTCTGTGCGTTGAATGATAATGCTGTGAACTGGGTCTTTTCCTTAAGTGATCTTGCAGGTATGTTCAGTAAACAGCAGCAGACAGGTCTGAGAAACAGCAGTTGTTCATGGCTGAGTGGAGCCAGTTTTCTGAGATTTTTCCTATATATAGCAGTTACTTCTATATATGTGTGAACATATACGGATAGTAGAGCTGCAAATTGGTAGTAAGATGTCTGTCAACATGCGGACATAACCAGCTGGTGCGGTAACACTCGGTGAACTGGCTGGCCTTGTAAACATGCTATTAATAATACAGGTATGCCCCAAAATACAAGTCTTTAATTTACAAATTTTCACATTTAACTGTGAAATTATTTTATTATTTATAGTCTTATTATTCAGTTGTATCAACAGCTGTGTGGTGGACCTTCCAAAGTTTGCGGCAGCAGCCACAATAGTGTAGAAGTCAATGTGCATCTGCAATAGATTAGTTATATTTGTTGAGTTCCATGCCCGTGACTATAATTAGCTCCTGACTGCACGTAAGTGTGTGTGTGTGTGTGTGTGTGTGTGTGTGTGTGTGTGTGTGTGTGTGTGTATGAGAGCAGTGCAAGTTTTCCAGTCCTTGGATTCTCCAAGCCATTTTTGTTATTCCTTGTCAGTGACCGACAAGGATGTAACAGCCACGTCTAGTTCACCGGTGGTGCCGCCACCCAATCTTGTCCATAGTTAAAATCTCTGTCTTTGATTCATGTTGTGAATTCAGGTGTAATGTAGTCATGTCACCTCAAGGTACCGAGTACATTTCTATTATTATTGCTGTTGTATTGCTGTATATGTTGCTTCATTACTAATGAAAGAAAATATTTTTTTTTAAACTAAATTTCATTATTTCTCTTAATTTTAGCAAGCATGCCAGTGACTGTGTGGGGCCTGGGAAGGCTTACTAATTTTTCTCATTGAAAATAATGATTATTAACTCCTCCAACTTTTGAGATTTCACCTTAAGAGCCCATTTCCAGGAACACGTCACAGTCATGGGAGGTACCTGTATTTAAATGCGGTTGTTTTAAGCAGCATAGCATGAAAAGGATTGATTCGGTACTTCTGAGCTAAACAAGAATTTAAAGCGGCGAGTTTTCCATTTCATTTGAGATGCATTACTCACACATTTTCCATCCTCTTTATCTTACCTAAAAAGGCATTTTATGACCCACATATCAGTAAGAGTTCCACATATGGCAAGTTTATGTTCCGTCTTGTGTGACCTTTGTAGAATCTGAAGTTTTTGACACAAAGTGGTGCCGCTCCCTATTTGCTTAGCATCGGAGACCCCTCCTTTCTCCGCTGTCTGCATAATGGCCCTTTTCTGACGTACCGAGACAACATTTCTGAGCCAACCTGAGACTGCCACTCTCCTGACTAATGCATGAGCCATGTGCTCTCTGCAGCACAGCAGACAGGCCGGCGACGCCTGCCGAGGGCACCCGCCGTGAAGCGACGCCACCCCCATCCGCACAGCCCGCCCGTCCGCTAAGTACAAGGGCAACAACGAGCGTAGTGCTCCTGCTGACAAGCGCTTATGGGTCTGAAGCCAAGCTTGTGGAACCTCTTGATGGTGTTTCCAAGTAGATGTCACGAGCTTGGTGTACAGGGTTACTGCTATCTCATTTCAAAATAATACAAAACACAGAAGTGCAAAGATTGAAAATCAGGCAATTCCTATGCCGTCACTGGTTTCGGGGTTTGTACAGTACTAGTACATCTCTAATACCCCTCTCATTCTTTCTAGATTTTTGACAGGCTCCAAAAAATGAATTCCACCCATGAAAAACAAACCGCCAGTGATCCTTTCACACAAAAGAAATGTTTAACTATTTTATATTAATTCATTTTGGAGAAAATTAAGTACCTATTACTGATGTAACGAACACACAATACAAGCCCAAGCAGTTGTCCTATTTAAAAAGAACCCGAAGGGCACCTTGGTTGCCTTCAGGGCTGCTGGGGCACTTTATACCTCAGGGGCACTTTCTGCCAAAGAGCTAGCAAAACTGCATGTTAGATGCATAAAAGTCACTTGTTACATACCAAATTAAAATTCAATTACAGGAATACCCAAATTTGGCCCTCAAGCCTTTTCTTTGCCGTTATGTAAAGGAAAAACTGTATTCACATTTGAAAGTGCCTCTGGCTGCCTAGGTAGAGAGGGAAGCATACAGTGACAAAGAAGGCATCAGCACAACAGCATTACCTAAGGAGATGACCCTGCCTGGCTAAAGAGAATGAGGTCTGTCAGATAACAGTTGGCGCTCTATTTATGGGTGCACTAAAATCCTTGGCAAGATTCGCATGATGGAACACAAAGTGAGTTTTAAAGTTTTAAAAAGCTAAGTTGAAAGGAAAAAAAAAAAACAAACACCTTAACAAGCTTTAAAAATTCCCAAATCATGTCAGTTTTAGTGCGGCACGACACGTAACGCTGCTGCCTCATGCAATCTGCGCTGCCCGGCTATGGGTTCGAGTCCTGTTCAGTCTGTGTGGTCTGTATGTTTACTCCCACAGTCCAAAGACAAGTGTTTCTGGTTAATAGGTGACAAAATTGCTCTTAGGATTTGCAGGCGTGTAAGAGTACCGCAATGGATTGTGGTCCCACTCAGTTGCATACCCCGCCTTACCTTGTGCCAATCACTCTGGACCACTGTGACCAGGACAACTAGTTAAAGATGTTGTATGGACAGATGTCAGTTTCAATTGCCCTACTTATTTCATTGTACGTGATTTAACGGAGATCAGGTGTGTATTTCAAGAAAACAGAAATGCAGCCATAGCTCGAAAGCATTCCCTCAGGTGCAGTAGTTGCATGGAAGAAGGGTGATGGCGGTCCAGTGGTATCACTGGCTACGTTCTTCATCTGTTTAGAGCTGCAGTCACGAGACGAACCCACGATGCATTTTATTATCTAAGTTATACTGCAAGACATGCAGACAGTTTATGCTGCAAAATGCTGTAGGTGTAACTACAGCAAAGAGCCCCAGCCTTAATACCTCGTGAACCTTCATTTATCAACCGATTACCCCACTTCAGGCTGTCACCGAGGGCACTCCGGCACTTCAGATCCCCAGAAAGCGCGGCCCGACAAGCTTCTCAAAAAAGAGCAGGTTTAAAGGAATTCTAAATATACTTATTAAAAGAAGATGAAACGTTCTCTGCTGGCAGCGCCACTTCAAACTGACTGTCAAAGGATGTCATGAGATGAGGCCCCTTCTGTTTCCCATATGAAGAGTCCGTCTTATTGTGTTGTTATTATAACCTACAATCCGGAGGGTCCCACTGCACGGTTCATCCACACGTTTAAGGGGGCTATCGTCATGCCGCTGCTGTTCATAACAAACGTGCCTTCTGCCTTTTTTCCTCTCTAGCTCATGCATGTCGTTCTTTTAATTTATGTGTCTTGTCATCCTATTCCTTTCTTTAAATCAAAGTTAAGAAAGAGTTGTGATGAAATTTTTCACCCCAAATTTGGAATTTTTGCCGAGCTGCTTTACACAGCTTTGCCATTTTTGCCAGCAAATTGTTATTTTATTATAACAACTGATTGTTTAATTGAGTCAACTGGGGTTAAGTACTCAGTTTCAAGGTACTACTGTCTTCGCACTTCACACTACTTTATCTGCCGTCTGGCGTCTGTTCCTTCTTGTATGTCATTTTTATTCGTGAGAGCAAAAGTGCCATTTGACCGAGAAGTGGAGCGCATGCCTGTAAAGGCCCGAGGCCTTTTGGTCAAAGTCACTGCACGGATATAACCAGTGCGATATGGTAACAAGATGGTCACTTCAGCTCCAGCCAGTACTCTGTGTAATTGGACTGATGTCGTGAAGCTCTGAAGCAGGTCTCCAGTTTGGTGTTCATTAACCCTGTTTTCTTGAATAATAATCATGTTTTAGTTATGGACCCCTCGGAGCCAACAAAACCCCTCTCCGCAACAGGACATTTGTGCGGAAAGCACGAGTCCCACTGATGTCCCGACCATGCCGTTTCCATCTTCAATTACAGTTTAATTTAAATGTTGCAAATTGCACAGATTTGTCTGTGCAAAATATTTGGATTCCCGGTTATGCACCTCTCCATCCATCCATCCATCCATCCAGCCGCCCTGAAAAACCGTTTATCTAGCATAGGTTCTTTTATGATCCACAAACCACTCCTCGGAATTGTAGGCTGCAGAACGTGCTACAGCCTTTTTGGTTTAAAAATGTTCCCACCTGGTCCGTAGAGGTTGGATGTCCAGTTTCCGTGTGGTAAAGAAGAGCCTTGACCAGTTTTGCCTGTGCAGCTTTCTTGGGGCAGGCCTGCTAGGTGGTGTGGTTGTGGGCGTAACTCTTAAATAAATGGCCGATTTTAAAGTTCTTAACAGGAAGCAGTGAAGTTAAAAAAGGGATGTTGGATGTACGTGCTGATTATTATAAAAATAGACTTCTAATTCAAATATTTAGCGTAAAGTAATCCTGTCTATGTATCATTTTCATACTTTGATTGCACCAAGGCAAAGGTTTTGATCAGACTGACAGTTTTTCCTATACATTCCAGGCCTTGTGGCAAACACATACAGCTCACATGTGGTCACATGTGGAGCTAATTTGGAGTGACGTGTTTATGGACCATCCAGATGAATTTAACGCGCCTTGTGCCACAGGAAGGCCTGAGCCACAGCAGAGCTACTAAATTTTGGTGGCTTTATTGCTAGCGTGACCGAGTGATGAAAAGCAAGTACTTCTGATTCCAACAGTACAGTCATTGCCCTTAGTTTTGGTGACACTGGAGAATCGCCATAGCGACCCAGACATTGTCAGTCAAGTGGATCCTTGTATGATGAGGCCTGTCATCATATCACTGAAGGGTGCAGCATCGGGTTTTATTCTCATGTCCATGCAGTTTGTACATATTTTGTAAAAACTTTTAAATGCATTCGTAACAGGATGCAATGTTGGTCTGCGACTCCGTGTCACCTCTGCTGAGCTGTGATTATGTTATTTTTTACTTTTTACGAGTTTGAACGCAGGGAGCCGTATGCATGTATGTGGAATGGCACCCTGCCGCACCCACTTCCACCGAGAGGAGAGAAAGATTAAACCGCAGTTCTGCGGGAGGTGGCTCTACCCCATCGCTGCTCTCCCGTTGTTTCCGTGCTCTGCGGTTTGGACTTTGATCTGGCTTGGCATCACACCAAGCGCCCACAGATAAAAGCACAATGTGATAATCTGAAATTTGTCATTGTAAAGTATCTTGATTTGCCCCATAATCTGCCCCTTTTATCAGATTTAATGGATTTTTTCCCCCCCCAGCTTTCCTGGCGCTCCTCAGGAATCTCTGATCCACTGTAATACGTAAAATACGTTACTGCTGGCGTTCAGTTGTTTCACGGAATGATTCTTATCGCTGTGTCTCCTGTGCGGCCAAGCAAAAGCAGCAAGGTTAGCCGGAACGGTTTTGGGGTCACTAATCCGATGGAGGATAATCTGTTCATGTGCAGGTAGGTCTTTTATGACTGATTATAAAAATTCGCTGCTGGCCGCTTACAGGTGGGTAACAAATTGAACTGTAATCTGTTTTAGAACTGAAAGAACCTAATTCCCCAATTCTCCAGTGAAGTGTAGCCTTTAAATGCAGACATGTTGCATAGATTTAATAATTTGTTCATTGTAATCATCTTTGACTAAATTTTTTGCTTTGAACAAATACTTAAATGAGGATGAAATACTTAAACTGGCTAAATAGCAAGACTAAAAGAAGTAAATTCTCAGGAATTGCAAGGGACATTACACGAATCAATTGGCAGACACAGGAAGTCATGAAAAAGCCAGGCTCATTTGTAACTTTGCATTCATGGTTGACCCCCACGCTGGCCTTAATGACATTAGTTCTAATGCAGAGCTTTATAAAGGACTGATTCAGTTGAGTCTCAGGTCGTCTGTGTAATGAAATGTTAAAGTTGGGCTTGGGTCACCGAGCCGCCCAGCTACTGCCTCATCTCTCTTTGACATGGGCCGATCTATGACCTGTGACCCTGTGCACCTCCGCAGCTGGGGTCTTTGGCAAGCTCCGGCAGCTTATGCAGATGATCTTGTCGCTTCTGTCAGACCAGAAACCATTCAGTCAAATTGGGCCTCTGCAGTTTTTTTTCTCCTTGCGCGTGCCGGCGGTCGTGGCGTTCATTTCTTACAGATGTCCGCCCATGATCAAAACATCCACGCATGTCTGTCTGTCTGTCAGCCTACCTTGTTCTTTTCTTCTTCTTCTTCTTATTTTTTATTATAATTCAATGACGTTGTTGTTCTCAGTGCACATATCTACAGTAGATAGGGGGTTGCATTTGGAGGTGCTCTCCACAGTCAGGCCTACTGATCCTGAACTGAGCACCATTCTCAAAGGACCCAGCCGCTTTATAGAACAGAGATCCAAAGCCATTTGATTTGAGTAGGGTATCCCATCAAATGCATATGTACATCTGAGCTCACGCGCTTGTACTTATTCATTGATTCAGCCTGAGCCCCCTTGAGTGCTTCAGATGCCTTGGGATGGATGCTCTCACCGCACACTGAAGCCCAAATTTCATGATCCACGGCCCTTGGCAATCTTCACGACGTACATTTCCCTTTCCCCCCTTAAAATCTTTTTTAACATTTTAAAACTTCACACCCGTAATTAGATGACAGAATTAGCCAGCTCATTCCATTTAAAGACTTTGTAAGCTAAAGGATGATGCATAGTGGATTTTCAGCTATGTAGATGCTTGACACTTTTATGGCAAGTTCCTGTTTTCGAATAGCTTTGAAATATTGACTTTATAATGCTTATGTAATTATAAAGGGGGTGATAGTGGGTGGGGGGGGGGTTATTTTTTAAACCGTTTACAATTTCAAAAACGACCATTTGCAGACTGTCACCGGGTTTCCAGAGTGCCAGAGGGTGTGTTTAGTGGCACGGCTGCAAAGCTGTGTTCAGAGGGGTGGGGCAAACGCATAACCCCATCACTGCGGTATGTGCACGGAGGGGTGGTGTCCGGCCTGCAGAGTACATTGCCAAATGCGCAGGGTAAATATTTGTATCTCAGCGGTCAACTTGTGTCACTGAGGTAAGGCGTCTGGAATCCTCTATTGTTTGTGGACCTCTGTTGTTTCAGTTGGCTCTTGGCAAGAGAGGTACAACAGTCAGAACAGCTCCCCGAAAGAGTGGGCCCAGTTTGAGCACCCCTGCATCTGCAAGCAGACGGTGGGGAAAAATCTGGCTGAACGTTGCAGTCAGGCCTTGATCTCGCATGAACGTGGCACTTTGAGGTGCGATCATTCAGGAGATACGAAAATGATTTAGGCGATGATTTACCAAAGCGTTCCTCTGGTGGTATGATTTTTTTTTTTTTTTCGTCTTTTTTTCGTCCGCAGGAACACAAATTAGGAATAAATGAGCAGAGTGATATTAATTGTCATGTTTAATTGCGGGTTAGCAACGCTGCACGCATTGTTCGTGTTTGTAAACAGACTAACAGGTATCGCGGTGTTAATAGCTCGGGGAGCCTCCATCTGCTCCAGGGGGAGGCGCCCTCATTTGCATGAATTTGCATGTTTCCAACGCAGGTGCGAACGGGGATCCAAGCGAGCGCACAGAAAGCCTTCGCTTCCGTTTACCCGGAACCCGTTTCTGTTTCCCTGCGCCCTTCGGCCGGTAGAAACGGATAGGATGAACCCATCGCGAGATCAAACCTTCCACGTAAATAACGAGACGTTTTCAAACAGGACTGCGGCAGCATGAATACATCCGCGCGTTGACATCACAGAAAAGAAACGCCGGTGGAGAAGCGGATTTTTTCTTTTTTTTTTTCTTCGAACTAGGTAGTCTTCGAGTTTGTTTGTCCACGAGACGGGTGCGTCAAAAGGAGTCCGCTCTTTGTCACCGTGACTGTTTTTGAAAGGCAATTTTCCACGGTTGTAATTACAAGTCATTAATTGATAATGTGGAAAAGCTGCATTGATTTGGTGTCACCCATAAGAGAACCCTAACCTCAACCTTAATTACTTTTCAGTTCTGCGATGTCAAGTTCGGTTTCAGCGAGCGCACAGAGTCGGGATGCGTCCAGAGCCGCCCTGCACGGCCGGAGACGTACAGTATGCGTGAAAAGCGAATAGAAGAAGCCAGGATACGGAGACACATCATCCTACGGTAGTCACTCGCTCTTCCAGACTTGGTACTATCGCAGATCTCCCTCCCCCCGAAGACCGAACAAAGCAACACATTTGATGAGATACTTAGCTGAACCGACTGGCACTCGGTATACGTTCGGAAAAGCAAGGATTTTTGTCGTCGTTTAAAATGCGGTCACCGACAGAGTATTTCGCAAGGGTCGGTCGAAGCAAACGCGCTGGTGTCTTCTCGTGGGAAGCCAGCGGGAAACAAGGGGAAAAGGAAGAAACTTTTCCAGCTTCTGGGATGTTGATGTTTCTAGCAGGCTTTTAACGGAGCCATCACGGCAAATTTCCTGTCCAAGTAAATCATATAAAGGGAGCGGCAGCAGCAGACCGGCATTACAAACTGCAGGGAATGCCTGCAAATCTGCTGTAATTCGTTTAGTTTATGAACTTGGGGAAAGTCTTGTCAATGAGATGATGGCGGCAATGAGCAAGCAATGTGAAAATGATGTTCCGTCAACTTGAGGATCTTCAGCATGATGCGCTGGAGGCATTTTTTAGGAATGGCTCACCTGGAACGTACATTCTCCTCCAGTAAAATCTGGAACGTAAAATAATTTTTTTTGCCCCGATGAAACAGCCAAAAGAACTGGAATCTTCTGATCTGTCCTTTTCCTCTTTTTTGATAGATTAACATGTGCACTATAATTAGGATAATTTTTTTCATCACCATAGTGAGCACGAACAGGGTTTGGAACCGTGTTTTAGCTTGTCTGGCTGTTGTTCTGAAACACAAAGTGCTGATATGTGTGTGTGTCTGTGTGTGAGATAGTGTGTGGGTTTTCCAAACCTCTCTTTTGCCAGTGGAGGACTGGCCTGTAGATGGCGCTGCACTCTACTCTTCTCTGCCCCTGGTTCCTCAGCTCCACAATGAGCCCATTGTTCCACGAGCCCAACTCTTCTCCGCATCCCTACCCCCGCCTGCATGTTCTATTTATGTTAATGTATACCTCTGCGTAACTCCTGTCTCTGAGTGGCAAGATGCCCTGTTGATATGTGGCCTGGGAGTTGGAGGAGTAGAGGTGGGGGGCAGAAGGGCAGAGGGAAGCGTGGGGGCAGGGTAAGGAGAGAAAAAGAGAGACAGCATAGGCTATTCTCATGACATTTTCTGGCCGTGCAAAGCCAAGAAAACTTTCTTCTCTGGAACACCTAATCCTTGGTCGCAGGCCAAGCACCACAATCTCAAAGCACAACTGACAAGGGCCACTGGGGACAGTTAAGAGCTTTAGGTGTGTCTACCTCTCTGGCCTCAACCACAGCCAAACATGAGCCAGAGGCTGAGCGAGCAAAGAAAATAAATAACGCGGACCACAATTTGAAGCAATTATAATGTGTTTGATTCTGTGTTCCAATAATTCAGTGGGATTAACCCATTGTGGGCTCTTTTGCTGAGCATCGCTGCTCTGGAAGGCATTCCTCCTCATTTCCTGCAAACAAATGCGGTTGCATCACCGATGTGAACGGCAGGAGTATGAGTTCGGCATCCTGCGCTGCACTTTTTCTTCTGTGTACGTTGTTAACATAACTAGTGGAGCTTGAACCTCAAAGGGAAGGACTGCTCAAAAAAAAAAAAAAAACTGTCATCTTTTTTCCCCCACTTACTTTTGTTCGATTCCATGATGCTTTCATGCACGCTTAAGATTGCTCTTACCTCTACCCTTTTCCCCCAAGAAGTGCCTTTAGCTTGTTTCTTGTACTTTAAAATACACCTTTTTGTTGTAATATCTAGTGTGCAATGTACCAATACTTAAAAAAAAAAAAAAAATATATATATATATATATATATATATATATATATATATATATATATATATATATATATATCTCGACTCAATATTATTATTTTTTAAAATTTATTTCATCCGTTAATGGTGACGGATTGTTTTTACATGCAAAAAAGCAGACATTTTGGAGAACAGCGTATACAGGAGTGAACAGTTTATATCTGTGTCTTTGACATGATACTGAGGTGGGCAACAAGTGGGCCGCCTGACACTGAGCAGGTACCCTTCAGATGGGCCCCCCAGGACGCAGGCTAGGGAAGCGAGCCGTAGCCACACTCCACGCTCCGTTTACATTCTGCAGGTAAACTTTAAACAGGCGCGCGTCTTTTGCACGCGGGACGTTTACACAGTATAAACGGCGCACTTCCGTCTCATTTGGCGCCGCGTAAACTGGAGACAGTCCAGAGTGCGAAAAGTAAGGCACCACCTTGCAGGTTGTTTGCTTGCCCGCTGGAAATGTCAACATCAGCTCAGATTTTTAAAACGATAACTGTCTGGAAATGGACAAGATGCAGCAGGACATCGACTTTGTCCTTGGAGAGCTGTTGCATTGCTGGGGTTGAAAAGTAAAGCTGCATAAAGAGAAAATTGTTCAATTTTGCAATTTGGAAAATAAAGTCAGGAGCATAAAACATGTTAATGTGAGGAATTTGAAAAATGTTAACTGTGCGGTGAACGTGGGGAAGCATCCCTTTGCCCTGAAGGGCATGAGTAATCCCAGTGGAGTGATGCAAACACAGATCGTGTTCCCTCAGGTTAGGCAGGCAGAAATGTTAGGAGGGCCTGTTAACACGTCCATCCGTCCAGCAGTGTTGGGCACTTCTTCAAGGCCTGCAGGCTTCAGACCTTCTCTATTTCTGTTACCTTTCAATTTTCACACAACATGTAGGTGATCTCTTGTTTATTGCTGACTTTAGAAAAGTAGCTGAAGTGGACTGAAAACCAAAACACACACACACACACACACACACACACACACAGTCGTACATGTGCACGTATACTGACACACCCACCTCCACACCCGCCGTAGCCCACGAGGACCGAGGCAAGCCCACCGCCGATCAACGTTCTCTCTTCTTTTACTGCCACTTTCTGGGCCTACAGCTGTGCAGGAGACCGCACGATGGTTAACAAAAAAATCTTGATTTTTGTATGTTTCCCAGTGGAGACCCTACGGTTCCAGTCTTTAATTGAGTGCAGGATCCCCAGCAGTAAACAGCTTTTTGCGGCGCACAGTATGTGACGTGAGAGCGCCAAGAATGCCAAGCTTTGGCGGCCGGTCCACATATCTGATGCCTCCAAAACGTTGTTTGGGGCAAATTTCCCTTTCATGTACGACTACACATCACATTTCACATGAACTGCTCGCTGCTCTCATTGACAAGTAAAAACATTGCATTAAAATTCCCACTCTGGCAGTGCCAGAAATTAGTTCACATTTGTGCGCAAATTAACAACAGGGCTGCTTTAAAAAAAATACGTAGCTCAGGGCCATCATTCTTTTAATGCAGAGATTCCTTCTGGTGGGGTCAGCCAAGTGGAAGTCGTTTTCTGATGTACTGGACATGATGTAAAGGCTCAGACTGAATGGATATACATTTGATCAGACCAAAACACTTTGTTGGTCTTCAGTAAGTGTGAATGGTTATTATTATTATTAATAATAATAATAATAATAATAATAATAATAATAATAATAATAATAAATGATGTTCCTATGCCCCAGTTTAAATGCTTAATGAATAAATGAAGTTTTAAAATAATGTAGTGAAGTTAAGGTGGTAATACAGCATGTTGTACATAGATCTTGCCTTCTGGTTTATTTTCCCAGTGCAAACACATTATTTGAACCGTTGCAGTGTCAAACTCTGAGATTGTTTCGCGCACATAATGGTTCATCAGTAAATGTTTACTTCGTACAGCCCAGGCCCTATTTTCTGGTGCTAAATTCTGAGAAGTCCCAGACCACAAGTTCCTTCCACCCTGTACGGCGGCATCGCGGCCTGTTTTCTGATCTAACTCTCCAGAGAAGTGGGGGAGCCAGGGCCCTGTGTAGAGTCAGCGGGGCTCTGCTACTTCAGTGCCAGGCCAGACAGTGTCCCCTCTCTGAAGGAGACCCCCCGTTAGGCTCTGGCCATCAAAGCCACAAGACTGCCACTGTTCCAGTGCCACGGCATCCTCTTGTGCCGCACCTTCAGTGGTCCTCCGTCTGGTGATTGTCTTCCAGCTGCCGGTTTCCATATATCTTCATGGAGCCTCGTGAGTCTGCGGTCCATGAAAGCAGTCAATTTCTCAAACCAAGTGGAAGAGATCCCATCCCACAGAAAGCATGCAAACAAATGCCGTGCGAAAAAAACAATCTTAAGGTTGCGTTTAAGATTAGGTCAGGTTAAGTGGCCACAGGTTCTCCCTAACAAGAACCCCTCAGGATGGGAAATGAAAGATTCGGAGGTCTTTCATGCCACAAACTTTTAGCTTTTAGCTTCATCTAGATTATTTATTTCTCTATCTATCTATCTATCTATCTATCTATCTATCTATCTATCTATCTATCTATCTATCTATCTATCAACAGATTTACATGATTAAACATCCCAATTACATTTGCTTTCATATTTTAATGTACGTGAATGTACAAAGTTTTGGACCAGAGTCAAAATCTTCAGTCATTAATATGATTGTTGTTAGATAATCATATTTTTCTAGACCTTTTGTTAACATTTTTTTTTTTTTCCTGTAACAAAATGTAAGAGGTGCAAAATACAGTCAGGTCATTCATTTTTATGAGACAGGTGGTGGCAGAGTGATTAAAGATCTGGAACGACTGCAAAACCGGCTCCCGGTTCAAATAAGAGACGAGGCTTTATGCTCAAGTTTCATTTCTGTATAAATGTATTTATTTTTAAATAATAAGGTATAGCCATCGCATTGGTTAATCCGATAAATTTATACAAATTAAAGTGTTGATCTGGAAAGGTAAGAAATATCGGTCACATTCTCTACTGATTAAAGTATAGATGGAGTTTCCCCTGGTTTAAAGGAAAACGTAATGAAAAAGTAATAATGTGAATCATTGTTTACGCCTTCACAGGCCTTGTTTATGTGCTGTATAAATAGCCTTTGTACATGTAAATAATGTTAAGCCACGTGTTTTACTTTGCGATTGAGTGTTTGGCATTTTAACATTATTTTGTACGAGGAACATCGGCCATAAAACGTCTCAAGCCGCTCGCACCGTGTACTTGCTGCGTTGCCGCGCTCACGTTTTTCGTCCGCCGCTCGTCGGCCAAACGGATTAAAGGAACGCCAAACGCAGCCTTTTTACGCGACGCTCGGCCGCGGATCTCGTGAAGCGGTCGTCCGTATAGCGGACGCCGCGCTGTTTTGTTGTCGCGAGCCTGTCACCCTGGGGTTTGAGAGCGTGGCTGCAGAGAGCACATGGCCGTCTCCGTGGGAGAGGCAGCGCCGCTCTGGCCTTCCCGCAGCCCCACCGTGAATCACCAGCTGACGCACGCTGCGCCGGGGCCAAAGTGTCAGGTGCTGTTACATCAGCCCCCCGTCACCCTGCGCTCTCGCCACCGCCGCCGAATAGGTAATCATCCGCAGAGCCGATCGCTCCCTTCAACCGTTATGCTCTGACCAGACGGTTCGAATTACACCGGCTGATACCTCCGCTGTTAGACAGGTGGGTACGAGAGGCCATGTGCGCTGAGAGCGGCTCCCTCCCTCCAAGTCCCCGCATCTCTGCCTGCTTGCATTCCACGAGTGGGCTCCTGCTTCCCCTTCCCCTCCTGCTCACCGTCCCTTTCAGGGGGGGCTGCTTAGTTCTTTACTTTAAATGCCTCTTAAACAACAGTGGCGCACGTTGGCAAACTTGGCTGGTTTTGTCGAGCTGTTTTTTCGGGCCCTATCTCACGAGTCTGATAATGTATATATAATGTAAATATGCAGTAATCCTTCGTGACAGCTTATTTAACACATTAATGTAGCAAGCCAATAAAGCTTTATTTACGCTCTCGGCTTGCAGAGACTTTTGCCTATGTGTGCTTTTCGATTTTTGTTTTACCATAATCTCACGGGATGTTGACAAAGTTTTAAAAAGCTTTGTCAAGGTATTACTGGCTGCTAGTTCCTTCATTTTATTTATATTCACTTCACTTCCTCAACAGGAAGTCACACTGTCAATACAGGAAGGGAACAGTTCGCACCTTCTATATATTTACAGAAAGGAGGAAGGTAAATTGGTTTGTAATGTAATTTTTTGCCTTTTTTTGACTGCATACAATCTCGAGTTGAGGTGGCCAAGAGTTGAGAGTTTAAGGCCAACTTTATTAGCGGAAGAGGCCCTTCTGAGAATGAGCTCTGATGTGAAGCTGGACACGGTCCCTGCATTGCCTCCATCTGCCAGCGATGTTGCTCCCTCATGCTCCAGTGCTCACGCCGCACCTCGGAGGCCGCGTGCACATCTCAGTGCGGTGGCCGGCGTTTGTCTTTGTTTGCTTGTGGTAAACGTACCGCGGTCCCCAGCGCCCGGTATTGGCAGTCGAGGAGGTCAACGTCGCATCTGGAGAACAAAGCGGACAGGCATAACACGACGATCTTTTTGGCAGGTCGTGTCCTTTTCGCTAAATAGTTTTGGGTCTCGAGAATGAAAACGCGTGGCCACCGCAATGGATTCCGTCTGAGCGGGACAGCAGACTTTGGGGGCAAACGCTTGTCTTTCAGTAGACCTGTCCCTGTTCGCATACACACGGAACACTTTATTTCAGTTATCCGACTGCCTCGTGCACATTCTCGTCCTCATTGATATTCACATGAAGGGGAAAAAAGAAAAGGCGACGATTCCCTTAATGGCGTACCGCTTTGTGGCCCACCTTATTCACGCGCTTTCTGTCATTTTCGGAAATTCGGCACGTATTCATTTATTTACCTTCCGGTTTGTGAGGAGTGCAGTTTTAACTGGCAGGTCCGCTAATAGGCTCTCAAATTGTCGGAGCGCAGCGTCCCTTTCCCCTCCCTCCAAGCATCACCTTTCGGTTTTCCTGGCAGCGGGAGGAGGCGCCTCTCCGCAGGGGGAGGGGTGGAGGGGTGGTCCGTGCACTAGACAGGTTTTATTTGACATTATCTCCACCTCTCTCGTGAGGCTTAGCGGAGTCTTTCATTGGCTTTTTGTCACCGGAAAATTATGGAAGTGTCACCCTCTCGTCGCAGCTCATTCAGGAGCGATCCTCAATTTCGGCAGGGCACATTTTCATGCAAATACTGTGGCACAATTTCCAGCCCCCTAATAGCTTCTTACAAATGATGTGCCATTACAACGAGGTTTATTTAAACAAATTTAATACGTCTTTAATCAAACAGGAGAACGTTTCCAAAGGTCACACACCAAATCGGGCTAGCCGGATATATCGGAGTATTAGCTCAAGGGGGAGGGAGAGTTATTTCATGGACAAGTCATTTTAAGCAAATCTTTATTTACATTTTTATTCAGTTATTAAATTTTATTTCATCACCAGCACGCCGAGCCCACCCCTTAGCGCACGGCCAACCGCGCACTTTGTTGCGGAGTCGTCTGGACTGTTACTAAAATCTCGAGCTGTGACAGATAGACCTCGGTGACTAATGAAGGACACAGGGAAGTGCTAAAACGGTTGCTGGTGAAAAAGATAGGATCGCGACAGCCGAATGGGAGCAAAAACCATTTTTCTGCCCGGTTTGTCCGTTTGCTCCTTGAAAAATGCACGTTTGCGCGTCTGGTTTTCTTGTGTTCCGTGTTTGTTTTGTTTTTTGAAATCGTACTTGAAGGAATTGTTGCAGGGGGATTTTTTTTTACCCCCCCCTCTCGGGAAAAAAAAAAAAAAAAGCGAAATTTTGTGGAAAAGCTTAAATTAGGTGGTTTTCACAAACAGTTTCTTTAAACAGAAAGATTTTTCCAAAATTGAATTTCCTTGTTTGAGCAGCATGCATTTAGCACATGGCTTTAAACGCTTCAGATTTATTTGAAATAGCTGTTCATAGAACTGACAGTATTTATAGAACATTTTTTGCAGGATGCTGTTTATATCAATTTTAAACACCTTTAATAGGTGTTTCTTTATAAATGTTTTGCTAAGTCAATGTATATTACCCTTCTGCTGAAATAATTTACGTTTGTTCATAACTTTTAATTATAATTGTTTTCTGGAAAAAAGTAAAGGCTGCTGATATAAATGATGTATTTTTTATTTTAAGTTATAAAAATAGTTTGATTAGATGTCTTGTGACAAAAGATTTTTGGTGTCGTGTTAGCTCAGAGGTCAACTTCTCGTGCTCATTCCAGTTTCTAACCTTAGAGTTGTGGGGAGAAGGTCCGCGGCCCCGGTGAATGGAGGCCAAGCAATGTTTCAGGGAGGATGCAGTAGCCAGAATGTCCGTTGTCGCACTACGTTCATCCTCACATCTCTGAGAATAACCCTACGTCTTCAGTCCGCGTTGTTGTTATTCTTTATTTACCTGAAGCCTTTGTTCAAAACAATTTAAAGTGCTAGGTAAGTAGCTTTACACTGCTGTACCAGTTTATACAAAGCAGTCTGACTCAATTCAGCTGGAATTGGTTTCAAACACATATTGCATCAAATATACTACATACTGCATGTTCTGCATTGAATATATTTCTATTAAGTATTTATATTCATTAATAGAACATCAGGAGCCAGCATGTCTTTATATTTAAATGCTTTGATATCCTTATTTTAATGAGTACATTTTCCTCCTTGAAGTAAAGGTGGCTGAACGTGTGCACCTGCTGGTATAGCCACCAGACACCGCTGAAGAAAGGTATCGGCTGGGCATACACTTGGAAAATATCTTTGTTTACAGAGCTGTTGAAAAGATTACGTGTAAGAAGGGGGGGAATCCGTTGAACTACCATATCAAATAAAATTTATGCAAATTTTGCATAATCTAATACATATGTCAGTGATATTTTTTCAATTTTATTATCTTTGACATCAACAAAAATGACTGACTGGTTACATGAGTTCTTCAGGAGACCCGGAATAAGTTTAAATCTGACTCGCAGTCTTAATTCCTTGTTAACCCTTGCGGTGCTAATGTCTTTTCATGGCGTGGCATTTGTGCAAAATGAATTGGCTTCCTCAGACACCGCTAACTAAATAAAAGCCAACAGGAGCTGATAGTATGAAAAATGGATTTTCATTACGGTTTCATTGATTCTAGTAAATAAGGGCCTCAGGCCTGCTCTGCAAGGGCTGCAAAACTGTAATAATTTAATCTAAGGAGACACCGACCAAAATGCATGTGGACAAACATCATCCTTGAATATTAAACAAGAGCCCCGAGACAAGGGGAAAAAAGTGTTTGCGGGTACTTTTAAATGTATGCAGATTGCTGTCTAACCTATTTATAAACAGAAATTAAAGATCCTTGTCATAAATCACATTTGCTGCCATGGACATGCCTTGTTATGTTGGCGTTTAAAGGAAACCTGAAAGGTTAAAGCACTCGGTGCATTAAATTGTACAAGGATAATTAATACTTTTCTCGTGGCTATTTATAAAAAATGTAAAAGAGAGCCGTGCAAATAGTGGCACTAATGTTTGGGCGGAAAAATAAAGCCAAACCCAATGCTCCGAAGGACAAGACAGTTAAAGGGATGAATAATTATATTTAGATACATGGCGATAGTGTGTCTTATGTTGCGATGCTGAATGGAAACGCATTTATTTATGGATATTTTTCAAACTAGTTAGCTGGTAAACAGGTCTTTGTTTTTACTGTTTGAAAATCTTGTTCCCTAGCCAATCGTTTCTATCCAAAGACACTTAAAGGCTTAGCCACTCTCTTTCATTTTACCCTATCGTTTCAGGTGAAGGGTCTTTTTCTGCAAAGTCAGCAACTTTCTGCTCACAGCCGTTTTTGACTTCTGTGCTACCTGGTGTCCTACAAAGAGGAGAGGGGATGACAGAACGAGAGACGTGTGGGGAAGGTAATGGAAGAACATGAGGGGCCTCCCAGGGCACAGCTTACTTGCACTGCTTAGCAGAACAGTAGCTGTGCAGTACGATGTTGAGATCCATAGAAACCCTTGAATGGCTTTCTCATCCAGCTGAAGAGGGCCACTGGGTGTGACTGCAGTTGTCCACAAGCTGCTGAGAACTTCTGCTTTGACCACCTCTGCGGGATCTTTTGAAAGCCACAGTAGAGCCTCCAGCTTTTAGCCGTTAGGCTTTTATAAAGCGTAAACCTTCTGTATTTTCTCCCCCGCTTCCTGCTAAAGGACCGTAGAAAAATAACTAAACAACTGCCAGAAAGTTCCATCATTTTCCTGTGCGTATTTGTGTTGTTCTGAACGGCATTATCGTAAAATAAAACGGCAAAGATGGTGCCCGATTTGAAACACTAAGTGAGTTTTACAGTCACTCCAGAGGAACTTTCCAGTGTTTTTCCTCATGTGGGGTAGAGCTGCTTCAGTGCATTAATCTCCCTCAGATGCACAGGTGTGTACCTGCCAGTAGGGCTGAAGTTTCCCACTTTGGTACACTGGTGGAGATGCATTCTTTGAAGTTGGCCTGAAACGGTTTATGTGTTTCCTTGTGCAAAAACAACCATTGTTTATTCATTTACGACATGCATGGTTTATTCAGTTGTCTCATTTAAGGTATCGCTTCTGAGCCATAAATGCCATTCGCATGAAGTTCTCATCAAACGGCGTGCTTGGAAGTCTAAAATGTTCGAGTCATGTTTGCTTTGTGTATTTTCGCTGCTAGGTTTGTTCTGTGTGTTTTTGGAGACCGCATTAAATAGATTGTGGAACTGTCTTGGGGAAGAGACTTGATACCTCGTGGCCTCTGCGCAGAGCCTTGTAGTTAAAGCGATGAAGGAGTTGCTTTCTGAGTCGTGTCTTTCGGATGTGATTTCCTCTGCTCTCCAGCCAAGCCATCCACACGAGTGACCTTTCCAGAGTTTTGCTGACATCCTAGCTGGCAAGTTCCCCCCCCGCATCACTTCAATGAAGAGAATTAATTAGCACAATGCTATTGTTTTAGTGCCCTTTGTTTGCACAACACAGTTTTGTTAAGAATAAAACTACGATAGAAGCTGTATTAAAACAGTTGCGGGTTTAATCCGTGACATCTAATGAGGAAGATATGCAGCCGCAGCCATCGGCGCTAATCCAACACACACGCAGAATGCTGTGCGCTTCTGGATTAACCGCTCTTGAGGGTTTGGGGATTAGACCCAAAAACGTTTGGCATTTTTTGTGGTTCTCTGTAGTCTTTTTACCCCATTCTTGCTCTCTACTGATTGCTGTGCATTTGATCTATTGTTGGTGTATCGCACACTTTTGGGATCAATTTGTTAAGCAGTTCTGCTCGCGGTAAGTCCGTAATCGTTGCATTGTACGGCGATTTGGGGAGGAGTCCGGCGTCCAAGCCCAGCGAAAGTCCAACTTTGCGCTTGTTGCTCTGCCATGGTCATCACCCGGACCAAATACTTTCCCTAAACCAAACCTGTTGAAGTGTAATCCTGCCATACCGAAAAAAAAAAAAAAAAAAGAAGCTTAAAATATGAAATATTGAATATACGGCACAATTTCATTTAACATTTTCAATAAATCACTGCATCTGACTTTCAGTAAATCAATGTGTTTGGAATAAAGGAAGCATCTCAAACTGTTTCTCTGCATCAAAGGCTGCTCCTTCCAATATATTCGCCCCATACTTCATGTGTTATTTAGCAGCGGGATAAAAGTGACAGGTTGGAATGACAGAAAGCTCATGCCTCTGTCAAATCTAATCACAAGTCCCCTCTACAACATGCAAATTTCTAGCATGTATAATGAGGACTGTTCCCAATCACTAAGGCTGCAGCCAATTTCTAAGAGCACAACTAGACAAAATGGTTGTAGCCGATGGAAACATACTTCATTCTTCCCCACGTTTTCTACATTTTATTTGATTTTGCTTAATCATTTTATTGAATTCTTTTTTTTGTTTTTTTTTTGTTCCTTTTTATTGTCTGTTCAGTACTGGTTAAACCTTAAGTTTAAAAAAAGGCCAAAATTAACATCCTGTGTAAGTTGTGTCACCAGGAGCAAAAAAAAAAGGCCTTTTGTGTATTTATTGTATTTATAGTATGGTATACCCTCACGTTAAAGTACATCCTCTTCTGTTTTAAACGTGCAGTTTGTAGGAAAGAACAAGATAAATGACAGACAGCTCTGTGAATGTAAGCGTCACCAGCAGGCGCTGTCAGTTCCTCTCTGTGGTCTTTACCTGCAGTGTGAATTAAAATAAGCAAATATTGTGCAGCACAGGGGGTAGATGCACGTCAGATTTTCTGCACAGAGCTGTCCCCAAACCGAAGCACATAGTGCCAACTGTGAGTTTTGTTTTTTTTTTTTTTTTGTTTTTTTTATCAGCTCAGCACTTTTCCCTCTTATGGGGAAGTCTCAAACCTTCGAATGAGGTTTGCGCCATCTCTCGCGTCTTCCCATTTTGTTCCAGATAAAACTGTCGCAGAGAGGATTTTTGCAGCTCTTCCACACAGCGGGGGTTCATGTCATGATCTCAGCTGCTCGGCAGGCTCCCCTATCTCTGAGTCTCGGCTTCTGTGCGCTGGTCGGACCTGTTGATGGTCTGTCGCGATTCCTCTGCGCTTGGATATTCCTCGGTGACCCTTGTCTTAGTTGCAGACACTTTTAAACCTCAGTGTCTTTTAACCGTCCATTCACGCAGACTGCCATTTGTAAGAAAGGGAGCAATGCTTTAAAAATAAAATGGCCTGGGCCTTATTTCTTTCAAAAAAAGCTTTTCCTCTCATTTCAAGCTGTTGTAAAGAATTAAACTGATCCTCCAGCTGTTTTCTGAGGCTCATGCTGAAATTCATGCACATAATTCACCTTAATACATTTGTATGATTTTGATGAGGGGGGAGGGGGCGTGTCTTCATTCAGTAATTCAGCGTTTTTTTTCCAGTCTGAAATCTAATACAGGCTGATGTAGTGTTGCTGTAAATCTGACAAAATTAATGTAAACCTCCAGCATACCTCAGCAGCTGTGCCACAGTATGAAAATAAGCCGGCTGAAAATGATGGTTTTTGGTTCATCATCTGTAAAATGGTGCTACAGTTTAGATTCTGTAATCTTTTTTATATATTTTAAAAATATACTAGTAATTCTTTGAATTTAAGTTAATCAGTAAATCCTTTCATTTTACCTACAGTAAAGGATTTTGTATACCAAATCTTTTGTGTGCTTGCAATGCACTCAGTATTAGTTGCAGGTTATGTATCCTTGTGTGTATATATATGGGTTTTGAGATATTAATCTTCATTGTGGCCCATCTGTAAGGAAATCTAGGGCACACGAGTAAAGAAAAAGGCAAACTATGCTGTTTCATGTGAGACATTCAAAAGATATACGCTATGAAATTTTAAATGCAATGTTTTATGTACATATTAAAACCCCTACTGCAAATTCCATGACTCGAAAATGTTTAATAAAGTTATTTCTTACTTGTTGCTGTTATTTAATCGAGTAATTCATTGCCAGTGCGTAAAACGAATACTTTTTTTCCCCCATTTCTTCCGCACTTTTCGTGGGTCTTAAGTTCTTGCGTTTTGTGTGGAGGTGAAATTAAAAAAAAGAAAAGAAAAAAAACAGACAGATTGAAAGGGAAAGGAAATAATGAATGCGCTATTCTGTTGTTGAAAAATGTAAACTTAGATGATAGTCTTCAAAAGTCATTTAAAACATTGAACACTTGATTTATTTCCATTGCCTTCTTTGTCTTTTTTTGCTACTGTACTTGAATGGCTGCTTCATGCTGCAGTGCAGCGCAATAATATAAACCTCTCTTTCTGTTTGTTCTTGTCAGCTGTTGTTATACTCTATTCGCCTTGAGGACTGTACGATAATAGATGAGATGCTGTGCTGCTGAGGGTTTTAGCCAGATTTCGGGGGCTGTCAGAAAGGCCTTGCTCAATCAGGCACTGAGGCTTAGCCCCCTGGCTTGTCTCCATACAGCTGGTACCTGACATACCCAGACCCCCGGCTGTCGCGGCGACACGACTCACCTTCACCGCTCAAGCTCCCTCTCAGGAATTCCCTGTCCGCTTCAGCTAAGGCGCTCCATTCAAACACCTTCCGTACGCACTTTCATTCAGACTGGAGACGCGTTTGCAACTCGCAGTGTGCGTTTGGGCCTCGCTGCGTGTCGGTTGCCGGCTTTTCTCCATTTTTACAGCTCTTATACATAATATACAAGACAAATATAGTTCTTGTCTTTCTTTTATCTCCTGCATGGGTTTGGAAACCGGACATGGCACAGAAATAACCTGAAGCTAAATCCGTAAATCGGTTTTCTGGGCACCCACTACATAGGCTAGATTGGGTTGCTGATTAAACTGTGACTGGATTTGACATTTCTAAATTAGTTTTGTTGGAATTTGTCGGAAGTATGTTTATAAAAATAAAGATGTCTTTTTTTTTATTATTTATTTTGTTTTGCTATTATTATTTTGTGCTCAAAACACCCAAAATGAATAATACAGGGGGCAACAACTCAGGTCAGAGGATGAGTTTGAGTAATTAACGGTCATATTATTGTGTCAGCTTAAAGCCCGATTAATCTTTGGTTAAATCGAATGAAGGCCTTATTGCTTTCTGAAAGCCTCAAATGAATGAGGTGACTTTGGTGAGGGATGTTATTTTCACTGGAAGAGTCACACCTGTAGAAAGTGCCTTAACGGACTCATCGCTTCGCACTACCTGTGCTACCTATCAGCCCTGTCGGTTCACCTGCCAGAGGAGCGTGAGGAGGCCATTCGGAGCCAGGCCAGGGAGGGGGGACGCCCGGTGGCCTGGTTCAACAGGATACGCGGAGCACCTCGAAGGGGACAACCGTGGGTGGCCCTGGGTAAGAGCGCCTCCCCGCTTCCTGTTTCAACCTGCAATTTCCCAACATCTGTGCCTCATTACCCGCCACGGCGGCACATGCAATTGTTATATCTGACATTAATCACAGGCCCAGCTCAAAATGTGTGCCGCCTGTACGGTTTCGAAACAAAAGATAGAAATGCCAAAAGGAATTTTTGTTTTTCCAGTGGCGGAATAGGAAACCTGGTATAATTTCCGTTCAAACAGCCGTGTTAATTTGAATGAACCTGCCATCGTTTTGTGAGCCGCTTTCATTCCCCAGGTCATGGTGAATTGAGGGCCCCTGCGTGCACATAATCACATCCTCCATCCAGCCCAAGGGCTGGCGGTGCACTTGTAAACCCGGCAAGGCCAGGTTATTTTGCGCTCTGCATGGTTCAGGTGTTTATTCATCGAGTTACACGCTACTTAAGATATTACAATAATAGGGTTCTGAAGGAAATGTGTGCTTACATTATAATTACATGCGATAAAAGTCATTTGTTATGTGCTGGGCTTGCAATATTATCCTGATACAAGTGTGTGTGTTGGAGTGGGGAGAGGGAAGTTTAGGGCTGCAACATAAAATGATCTCAGTTTGCCGTGGTACTTCTTTCTTGCGCACATGGCTTTGGAAAAGGACTTGCAATGACTTCTCTCTGCTTCGTTTTTGTATTTTGAGGCCTTCCTGAGTTCGCACTGTGGATTCACCCTGGCAGTCCTCCTTTTGCTCAGTATTCTTGCAACAAGAGCATTTCCTCTTTTTTTTGGAGAATAAGCAAAACTATTATAGATAGAGGAACTTACTGTAAGCATGCTGTTTATATCCATGCAGGTGCAGAATGTGTGTCTAATGTTCACAGCCGAATTTAGTTCGGGGCATAGCACGGGGTAGGCAAGAAGGGGGTGCCTTGGTATACAGTTCCAGGAAACTGAATTAAATGCATCACATATCCTCCAAATGCGCAAAATGCATACCCTTTGCATACACACAATCCACCCCGTGATAATTTAATGAATATAAAAATGTTTCTAGGCTCCGGTCTGCCGGGATCCTAACCGAGATACAGTGGTTAAGGATGATGCGTGGATGGATGGATGGATGGATGGATGGATGGATGGATATATTTCTTTACTGCAAACTATAGTCTTTAAATACCCACTGAGGGATTAATTCAGAAAGTATTTAATGATGGAAATCTCATCACATTACTAAATAAATAAATAGATAAGCCTACTAAAGTCAGTTGCACAAGCTGACAGTTTGATGGTGACAAAGCTATTAAGACTGCAGCATAATCTGAATTATAATTATGTATAGACAGTATATTACATTGTATATGTATTACAGATATGTTACCGTAAATTGACTTCACTATTAGACTTTATAAATGTAACATTATTTCCTTCTATTAGCAGTTGATATAAAAAGGAGCATGTTGTGAGCGTGTTGCGTAATGCAAGTATCCCCCTGCTTATGAGTATTATTTGTTCCTGGAACAGCGAAAACATTGAAAATTCCCCTAAACTCAGTTCTTGTTACTTACAAACGTGAGAAATCAACTTCATATTTTCTTGTATCTTGGTGAAGGGTATAATTTCCACTAGAGACAAAAACTCACAAGCGAAGGACTCTTTTCTCATGGGATAACTGCATATCTAATCATAACTTTAAATAAATAGCAAGCAAAAGTTGTTCAGTGATTAGTAAGGAGAATGAGATGCTTTATGCTTCTTATAAAATGGTTCAGTTTGCATGAAAAAGTACGCCGCAATGGTTTGATTTTCAATCACAAAAATGTTAGCATTCTCTTAATTTCATAATTAATATAGTTACGTGTCTAACGTATCTATAGTTATTTGATAGTGCATCGGGTCTTCATCACATTTATGAAGAGGTCAGGAAATGAACTTCCAGAAAACAAGCATTTGAATCGGTTTCCCAAAATTTTGCAGCTGCCATGAGGTGCAAAGCTCTTTTCCTCAAGAGCTCAATTTATTTTATTTACACTAACCTTAAGTGAGATATTTTGATAGAATGCCGCCTGCAGCTTTGCCCATCACCTCGCTGCTGTCAAAGTGAGGCGTCCTGACTTCCGGCTGCTAACGCTTGCTGCTGGACCACCTCACTCCCTACTCTTCATCTAGGATTCCCCAGCACATTTCCCTTAATGACAATGGATCTTAAGAAATCCAGAATATACTCAGTTGTGCTTCTGTGTCAGAGGGTGGCTAAAACCTGGAAGAAAAATAATAGTTGTGGGGTTCAGGTGTACTTTTCTATGTTGTTAACTGAAACACACGGTTCTATGTTTGGTATACTGACGGTGCCAATGGATTTTCAGGTACACCTTGTAAATAATGAGCCCGCAATAAAGTCCATAGTGTCGATGTTCGGTTGCCAAAGAACTGGTCGGAAGCAGCTTCTCAGTTTGCGTCAAGAACCACAAATGTGCAAGCGAATTCATCTCCACAAGTCTGTCTATGGTCAAGCTACTGCATTAATTGCAGAGTAAAAAAAAGAGCTGCAAAGGTAAAAGAACAGTAAATCAAACACTAAAAAACAGTAAAAGTCTAAACTGACCTTATTATACCACTGATGGCTCCTGGTTACCTACTCTGTTGTTAAAAAACTGATGCTACTCTGCTTTTCCAATTAGCTGATCAAAATTTTATTTTGCAATAAATATACAAACAAACAAATAAATAAAATTACAACCAGATTGTCACAAAGCCCAATTTATATCATTTTCCAGGAGGAGAGAACATAAAAGCAGAGACCTGAAAATTATTCCCTCACACTGAAAACGTAGGGGCCAAATACAACAACAGGAAAATGTTACCGCAGTAAATATCCATGCGCTATACGACGCGTCCCTCCTTCCTGTATTATCGATGACGTTGAATTTTCCCAAATTACTGCAAAGGTGGCTTTTGTGCTGTTAGACAAGTGAGAGAGCCCACTGTTGTGAAAGAGGAATCATGACTGGACAAAAGGCCCAGCTAGGCGCCTAACTTTCTGCAGCATTACATTTATTTGTGTAAGGTCGGTTTTGGCGCTGGACTTCTGACATGAGCATTTCCAGTTTCCCACTGTTCTTTTGAGGCTGTCCAGATCACCGCTCATGAGGAACTGTAGCAGGAGACACACAGGCCAGGCAGAAAATGACCAGGACTTGGGGGTGGTGGTGGTCCTGGGAGAGGCAACGCTCCTTTTTTTGAAGGTTTCCCACAGCTGTGAAAACACCGATCTCACGGGGTTGTCCGTGTGTGTGCTTGTGGGGGGGTGGATTACTTCAAACAGCTGCTTCAGGTGTCCGCACACCTTGACTCCCATTCCTCAAACAGTGTTTACCCTGGCGGACTGGGCCAGCTCTCCAAGGAGCTGACTCACAAGAGGGCAGCTAGCACACAGCTCGGCAGGGGAAGAACCCCCCACCTCATTGCTTGTTGTCGGGTCAAAAGAGGATCCTTTTATGTTCTTTTTATAGCTGAGACTGATTGTTGTCCTATACCCCTAGTGTCCTCTGTACCCGTCAAGGAATGGCCTATCTGTGTAGGAATGGCCTACCAGCTTGTAAGACCTTTTGTGCAGTATCACTTAGCATTTATCCATTTGACCAAAGTGGCTGAGATCTTCAGATTAACATGGGTTCTTTGTAGTGGACATCTTGCACTTGGATTCCAGGAACACAAGGTTTTTGAGAAGCGTGCACTGGCATACTGGCTTTGCTGGTGCAAGTAACAGACAGAACAGCATGAGGCACCACTTTGCTCTGCCAAGACAGAATCAAAGACGGCTGCTCTATTGCAACCTGGAGATACAGACCTTTGGAGACCTTGGCAGTGTTTCTGGGGGACAAAGAAGCTCCAGTGATAAATTTAGAAATATTCAAAATTGAATAAAATTTCTAATTTATTCTCATTACTCGGTGTCGAGCTTTCTTATCATGTTTACGGACATGCTAGCAGGTCACCCCACTTGTTAAACTACCGCCAAGGTCTTTCCATCTACTTTATCTTCTCCACAGTTTTCCTGAAAGTTGACAAGTGAAGGCATCTGCTGTTTTGTTTTTATAGGGGTTTCTGTTTGAAATTTTTTAATTCCCAGGAAGAGTCTCCATCTCCTGCTGGTGGGCTGAATGAAAAGTCCTGCGGTGTGGTGAACCTGTGAGAGTGAAACCTACACCAGCTATGAACCTTCATTTAGCTCTCCAGCCTTTAGCTGATATCCCCGTGTTGCCTACAAAAGAATACATAAGTGCAGAGTATTTCCTCACCTGACATTTAACGCACAGTTCGTCCATTTCTCCATTGTGAGCAATTTTCATATTTTCAACCAGCTAATGTTCAGCTCTTCAAATGTATAAATGTGCTACAGATGTTGCTCAGTGCTAGGAGATAGAATGGAGTTGATCTGACCCGTTTTAACAAAAAAAAAAACACGTCCAAATTAAGATAACAGAAACATCTTACCCTTTATTTAACGGAAGGTCTCATATTTGTAGAAGTAAGGGGTAGACTGGGTTCCCACAGAGAAGAATCTTTTGCCCGAAATCTTGTTTGAGGATCCATTTGAAGGCAGGAAATAGACCTGGTCAGAGCCCCAGATCACCCCCAGGCCATCCCCAGGCCATCGCCTTCATGCTCAACAGCATTATCCGCATCTGAAAAAATATAGGATCATCTCCTGTGATTATGTCTCTTGTCTTTATCTTTGACCTGTATCATATTTCTAGCCCAACTTCCATGTTACCCCCCCCCCATCCACCCATAAGGCCCGCCCCCCGTGACCCCTGCCATCTCTTCAGCCCCGGAGTGCACAAGAGACCCGCCGTGCCACCAAGGAAGATCTGTCGCCCCGGGGGCTGAACCTCGATGCCGAGTGTGGCTTTTGTTTGTTTCTGCAACTGAGCTCTGGGCCCAGATCTGTCCGTATCAGCGTGGGTTACCATCTTCAGTATGCGTGGCAGGGGGAACCGTAACAACAAACAGCACGGGTGCAAGCAGCCAGGAGACGTGTGGGCGGTCCACACAAAAATACATTCATCCACATGTAAAATAAAGAGCTGCTGAAAGCGTTCGTGCAGTTTGTTCTCTCCCAAACATGTTCAAATGCAACTAAACATAAGATGAAATGTAGTCCATCTCGGGAGGGACTACATTATCTTTATTTACACAAACAGTGGTTGTAAACGAAACGGAAAGTGATTTATGTCCTAGGAAATATTTCACGCCACTCTGTCAGGAATTTTTTTGTATCACTGCATCCCAGAATGCCTGTTTTAACAATAGCATCAGTTCACGACATGTGGAAATTTGACATCGTTTGATGCGCTGGACCAGAAGCGTGAGCGCGGACATCGGGCCGATAATGCCGGAGTCATTCTTTTGTTTTATTTATTTATTTATTTATTTATTTATTTTTGTGACTGCCCTTTTTTGTTGCTTGTTTTTCTGCCGGTTCCTTGTGCAGTTTTCCAAACCATAGGGGTAGCTCATTAAACCGATGCACTGTGGAACTACATAATGGCCTATCATGTTGCAAAAGTCTTTTCTTGTGTTGTGGGCTTTTATGTCAGCTTAAACAAGAGCCAGGTGATGGGTGCTAACAAACAGTCCCCAGTCCGTCCCCAGTCTGCCAACAGCACCGAGATGTGGGTCTGTCACATTTAAATACAGCTCAGGGAAAAATTCTACAGAAATCTGGCATGTGGTCCCGGAATAATTTAACCTGTCAGACAATTGCACTCAACAGTTAGAGGGGAGCCTTACTCTTTGTTCCTGGATAATGACACATCATTTTGAATTAAATTATGTTTAACTTTGTAAAACTCTCGCACAGCTCTAAAAGGAAATGGAAGAAAAAACTAAACTCAATAAAAAGGAATGAGTTCCAGATGTTGCAGGTCTTGCCACACATGTAGTATGAAACATAGTATGTGAGGAGCCCTTCGGTGTCTTTGTTAAATGAACACGATGGTACCTTTACGCTGGTGTTAAATCATTCTCTTCGGAGGACAGCGTAACTTCTATACAAGAAGGTAATTTTGTGCAAACATTTCTTGTTTATGTGTCTTATTATTATTATTATTATTATTATTATTATTATTATTATTATTATTATCAAGGCCTTTGAATTGACTGAAATCTTAGGGGTTACCTTTGCAAGGGAGAGAGCAGACATTTTCAGAATGAAGCACAAGCCTTTAACAAATTATACCCCTAGAATGCTTAAACTTTTCACTTTGACTCAGCCAGAAACAAAATATAATAAATACAGACAAGTAAATCCTAGCCAGGCTACCAAGGGCACAGGTTACCAGATGGAGGTGAATTCAGACGACTTGCGTCTTAAGTTTGTGTCTTGGCGAATCGACCGTGCTGCATTTACGATATTCTTTTTCAACTCATCTCACTCACTGGGATGCAGGAAATAAAAAGATCACAGGTGGGCAGCAGGGCTATTGAGCGGGTGAGCAGTAAAAGGTGTGAGGAGAGATGTGTGTAGAGAGCAAAGGTCTCACATTTGAGTTTTCTTTTTCCCTTTTTGAAACCAATAGCTTCAGACATGTCCTCTGGACGGTTCGGCTCATTTTTTCACATTCTCTCCACAAGAGAACTGTGAGTAGCACAGGAAGGTGGAATAACTGGCTTCGGCTGGGATTGCCAAGCTCCCTGAGAACTTGTAAGCTTTCTTTTTACTTACCTCTAGGCTCTTGCCTTAATAGTTACCTGTGTTTTATTAATTTTTTTATTCCCTCTTAATCTTTAGTATATTTCCCTTTATGAGTCAACAGCTTTTTTTTTTTCGCCTGTTAGGTTTTTTTTTTTTGATTTCCTTATTTGTTTTCAGCTTTTTTCCTGTCATTATATGTTCTCTTATTTTTCTCTACAGCTCGGTAACACAACTATAAGGAAATAGGCCCATTTCCCATCTCCAGCTTACTGAGCCCGTACACGCAGCCAGCTGGTTCTCCAGCATCTCCCAGCACCTCCTCCACCCTTTCCCCTCGTGCAGAAAGCTGGTTGTGCTTCAGCCTGGCACCACTCTTAGGCGGGCTTCCTGCCGTGCCACAAGCACTGCCATCTGAGGTGGTCCAAAACCATCGTCCCCCTGGAGTGGCTGACCTGAAAAAGCAGGCCTGTTCCAGACACCCTTCTCATTCAGTGCCCACCTTACAAAAAAAGGGTCCACTTTCCTCCCCAGGAAGCTTCCAAACACATCCTCCCAAGGGCCCCTAACCCCCGTTGAAATCTGGCTCTGTGGTAGCTGGTGGGTGCCCTTCAGGGTGTTGAAGAGGGGTGTGAGGTGTTCCCCGCTGAGCCTTTGGAGGCTCACTCTTCTGCGGTGTAAACACTATCTCAGAACAAGTGTGTGCTCACACATCAGGCCTGCATCCTCTCTACCTTTTGTGGTTGCTAGTTTGCAAAGCAACGGGGTCATTTGACCAAACAAATTTTTTCCAGTAGTCAGCCACACTCATGTCTCTGCTGCTGCAGAAATCATGTCTAGATTTTATGCATTGTTTTGTGCGGTGTCCTGTGTGTAAGCGTGTGTGTGTGTGTGTTTGTGTCTGAATGTGTGTGTGTGTGTGTGTGTGTGTGTGTGTGTGTGTGTGTGTGTGTGTCCACGAGAATACACTTGTACATGGGAGCAGGTTGGCCGTGATTGAGCATGATTGATGCAGAGACGAAGAGGGGAGAATCACAGACCGGCGCAAGATGAATGAGCCGAGTGCTACGAGACGTGATCTGGGGGCCGGCTCCGCTGAGGTAGAACCGCAGGGGGGGACCCCTGACAGCACACGCTCCAAAGGGGCCCACCGATGCTGAAACGTAACACACACACACTCTCACTCGCTCCTCTTAGGGGAACCGTGAAAAGAACCCCTATGTGTTATTGATACTTGTCTGTGCTTTCTCCACTCTTTTGTTAGACCCTTAAGCAGGAAACATGTCCGTATTAATCTGTTTCTGCAGGGATATTTTTACTGTGTATACAGCAAAGGAGCTACTCTGCTTTTGTGGCTAATGTTTTTACATTTTTGGTTACATTCTTGCACTGAATTACTATTATATTGGATTTTCAGTAAGTTTTCTATTTTTGCTCTGCCCCAGAGAGGTATATTCACAAGGAGAAGAGATAGGTTCCGTCATCTGGATAAGTATTATGATGGGATGGATACTAAACACTTTTCCATATTTTCACAATTTGGATTTGCCAGGTTGGCGGTTAGGACAGCGAAAGAACTTCCACTGGGTAACACTTGATCAAATGGCTGAAAAATCTTCAGTCCCTGCAAGTCAACATGGGACTACAAAACTTCACCACCTGATTCTTCAGCTTGTAAAAGTTTGCAACTTGCAAAAGTATGTCTTGATTATTCATAATGGAATAACTAACAACTTTTGAAGAACATCTTAGGTACTTTTTTCCGTTGTGCTGAAATATTCAAAAGGATGTCTTCTATAGGTTAAGATTTGCCATCAATATTTCTGTCTTTGAATCGTTAACACACAGATTTGATATATTAATTTTAACTTTTAAAACATGGTGTGAGAACATTGCAAGCTCTGATCTCAGTATTTGAAGTCCACGACAGGCCGCCGTTCCAAAGATCAAATGTTTAATGAGTTGAAATACAGATGGCACCGTGGGATGCACTACGTGCCTGAAAGGCGGAGATTGAGTGCTGCTCGTCTTATCTCGCCCTATCTGAGGAGCTGAGCAATGTTTCTGCCGCAGCTGCTGACAACTGCAGGCAAAATGGGAGCGAAGCAGAACGGGGTGCCGAAACCATGTCCGTCCGTGGACTTTCGTTGGAAGCAATGCTTGGGTGCTAGTAGCTGTCTTGTCCATTTGCGTTACAAGAAAAATGCACTTAAAAGGGTCCTGCAGGAATGACTAGAGGTCTACAGGCAGATGTTGGACTCATCTTGTTGGAACCCACTAGAGCGCACTAAAACTTTGTAGCACCAAACTCTTTCTTTGCTGCTCAGGAAAGACATGGACGTGAGGAATAAGATGTCCATCTCACTCATTCACTGTGAGACTTGCTTGCTGCTTTTGAAATACTGAGGCAAAGAGGCCTGAGTTCAGAACAGATATCGCTGAGCTTGGGGCAAATCAGAAACTATTCTCGGTGTTTTGAAAAGTGTGGGTTCAAAATAAAGTTACACTCTACTGTAGTTTTGAAACAATTTAGACCTCTTAGCTCCTCCGCAGAGACACTCAAATAAGAGCTTCTGCACTCCATGAGCGTCCAGCTGTAGACACAGATATCCAGTTCCAGCGTCATGGAGGACTGCATTGTGCTAGTGGCCCAGTAATCTCACAACCTCAGGATTCCCTTTTATTCAAACTTTGTAATGAACATCCAGACATCTGTGTAAGGTGAGGCACTCGCCAGCATCTTTAGACAAGTACTGCACATTACATCTCATTCAGACCGTATGACCCAGGCGTACATTAGCTCTCGCACAACGGCATCCAGCACAGACACTCCGTCACGTCCGCTGTAATGACATCAGCTCAGTATGCAACTCCAAAGGAACAATTTGTCTATCCATCCTGCAAAAAATGAAAGTGTTTTACATCCCAGAGAACTCAAAATTGTAACAGTAGTGTTATACGTTACAAATACTTTTTTGAATTTTGAATTTTCAACCCTAGTCATTTCTGTATTGAATATACCAAAGGACAAATGTGCTTAAATGCCACCAAGTGTTTCATCATTTTGATAAAAAATGTGTTTTAGAGGTATGTCTTTACTTTTAAACAGCTCCTTAGAAGTGAATGCCAGCTTCATTATGAGAAGCATACATGTAACTGACTGGCATGGACAAAGGTTAGCACTTTAGCAGTCCGCCTTGTGCAGCACCGCGTGGCTGAGGAGCGTGAGCAGCAGATGGGCTGTGTCACACTCGGGCTCCGGGCCTGTCTACAGGCCTCGGGATTTAATTAGGGACTTGGCCCAATCGCAGTGTTACAAAGCTAAGTGATGTGATCAAAGGATTAGGCACCCATCTGAAGCCACAACTGTTATACCTTTATTGTGTGTGTGTGTGTGTGTGTGTGTGTGTGTGTGTGTGCGCAGTTGGTCCTGAAATCTGTAAAAAAAAAAAAATAAAAATAAAAAAAAACCTTGGCACGCAATGAAGGATTTTTCAGTTAAAAGAAACAGACGGAAGTGTTAAAATGACATTAAATGACAAAATGAGAGTAACAGAGATTCGGCTTTGTGTGACCGAGACGTCGCATATTTCTGCGAAACGCTAGGATTTCTGACAAAAGAAATGGCCGGGCTGCATCCTGCGTAGAAATGTCGAATAACAATATGCCGTGGCACTTCTGTGGATTTTATTTTTTCTGTTCCTCTTATTTTTGTAAGGAGAAACAAAAATCAAAGGCTCATTGGCCAACCCGGTAAAATTATTTGGTTTTAAAAGAGTAGCTATTTACTTATTTGATTCATTTTCACAAAACCTTTCATTGTCGGAGGAAAATTAATCTACTCTGTTCTGTCTGGTTAAAAAGGTGGAATTACACACCAAAATATATACTCGAGAAATGGCATCCTGACTCTAGCTGTCACCCCATCTTCATGACCACACATCACACAGTTACCAGTGCCAATGACTTGGCATCCTTTTAAAAATATTCACTATAAATAAAACCCCAATTCCAGCTAAGGAAAAGCATACTGAAGAGGTAGGAAATAAAATAGGAAAGGACTGGCAGAGAACACGTGTTTAAATGCAAATTGAACAATGAGACTATTTGGACCGAGCGCCATCTTATTTACCTACAGTGGCTGAGAGAATATGTAACCTCAGAGCTATTTGCTTTTTTTAATGTTAGACAAAGGTAGCGGATGAGATAGTGGATCCGAAGGGGTGGGATGGGGAATGCTACGTGTCTCCCTGCATTTGATCAATGAACTCAATTACGGGTCCTTCCTGGGGACGCTCTCTAGCTCCCTCCGATGATGCATCGCGCACTCCACACCTGATGCGGCTTCCAAAATCTTTTCAATAAATAAGAGCTATAGGGGCATGTGGGCCAGCCTGGGGTGGGGGGGTTGCTGCTTCCACCTAACTCTTCGGTCCCGACTGACTCCTCTCCGCTAGGCTAGCCGCTAATACATTCCCAGCTCCCATGCATTATTAATGCTCGGCGCTCTCCAAGGTGGCATTGACAAATAGGGAGCAGAATCCACTGACTAGCGGTGAATGTACTTTTTAGTCATGCCTGAGTCCCCCACCCCACCGCACCCCCACCACTGCACAGTCCATTCCCACCAGCGGAGGTCTTCTCTTGGCTTTTGCCTTGACTCCTTCCCATACCTTTTGCTTGCCTTGCACTGCAGCATTGATTTCTGGGGCAACGTTCAGATTTACCCTATGGAAAAAGTTACAGATAAGAACTAGTCACCAGGGGGTCCTTGTGATCCAACTATGCCCATGGGGCAGGAGGAGGGAGGCGCCGGGTTTGATGCTTTGATGTTTTAGTCTAAATGAGCGTTTCCTTCTCATGTCGGCTCGGTCGTCCCCAGCCGAGTCCAAGTTTAGCACAATGTCAAATATGTTTTGGTTTCCTTCTTGTAATAGGAAACAATGATCTGCCGGAATGTGCTGGCATCCGAATCACAGCAGCCACGTAAGAGCAGGGCGTACGAGGGGAGGGTATCAAAGAGACAGCACTAGGTGGGTGGGGTCCACAGCTCCCCTGGAGGGACAAGATCCCAGAAAATTAACCCAGATTCCCCACAGGCCCTGGGTTGAGCAGGCGTCTGATGCCTACCTGAAGGCGACAGCTGGGATGGTCTTGGGGATAAAAGGCCGCCCACAGCGATCCGTGGTGGTGGAAGAGCACTTGGCATGTTCTGAAATAATTAAAAGAAGCTGCGTGGGGGAGATGCTGTGCGGTGCGCTGTCTGGCCATTCAGCTGGCTCCATACATTACACACTCGTTCCATTTCGAGAAAAGAACATTTCGAAATGTCGGATCTTCCCAAGGAGCGGCGACCGGTGAATACACCCAAGTTGCTTTGCCAAGCGAAGGGGTTAAGCGACTGTTTGCCCGCCATTTCCGAGGCTCACAGCTGCACTGTTGCTGCAGCCGGATCGACCAATTACTGCAGGCCCGGCGCTTTATTGCTCCACGGCGGGCGCGCGAGGTTCTGTCTTGCCGAACGCGAGCGTCTCGCTCCGTGTGCTCGGAGCCGCATGCCCCGTCCCACCGCTGCTCCCCTGCCGATCAATTAAAAACACACTTTGGGGAAATAATTAGCTGACATTTGCTCTTATTGAACATCTGTTTCCAAGGCTGCTGCTGTCAAAGTACAGAGCAAGCATAAAAATGTAGGGGGGGGGGGGGAAAAAAAAAAAAATGTTTCCTTGCATTTGTTGAGTTAGAAGCTGCACCCTGCAAAATGATACGCAAATACTCTACGAATAAATGTATACAAAGACAGCGGCGTGCGTGACGCCCCGTGCAATTTCTCCGAGGACCCATACTCCAAATTCCTCTAATAAAATCCTGCTTTAAAGCAAACCTTTTTTTAATTCTCAATGCATGCTGATAATATCTGCAAATTTAGTAAAGGGTGGCAGCGCTGACGTGTGCCTCCGAGCCTGTGTTCGGCGCACCCCACTCCATCGATGGTGCCCGATCGGTCTGATCGGAATTCCCGCAGCCCCCGACACAGTTCAGAAACCAGATGTGATGTCTTCAGCATGGAAATGAAAGTTGGGGGCGAAACGCGCTCTCAGCTCCATGTTAGACAGGCTTGTCAGGATTAGAGTAGCTGGGACTGACAAAATCTAGCCCTGATGAGGCGACTCGCTCCGCTCGGCTCCAGCAGTTTGCCGCCTCTGCCCTCCCCGCGTTCCGCCGGTGCTCCTCAGACCCTTTGAAGTAGAACTCCACTTTAAATAACCGCCTCGCTGCCGTCTGTGGGCCCGACTTCTGTTTCAGCCAAATTGGCTGATTTCATTAGAGTCAGGTGAAGCGCCTTTCTGAATTCCAGGCAAGAGTGGCTTTCGACAGCGAGCGTGGCTCAGATGCTGGGAGGGCTTGTCAGCGGAACGGCAGCAGGTGCAGGCGGTTTAACCGTTTCCAGCGCAGATGCCAGACTCTGGGGTTCAGAGGCTTATGGCACTCAGTAATCCCTCAGGTCTTTTAATTAACTTTATTCTTACGCTGCTCAGCCAGCATCACGCACATTTCCGCCTATGCTTTTGTACCTTTTTAACAAGTTAAGGCAACACCATGGGTGCTGAACTTGTAATATCCAAAGTTCTCCTTTGTCCAAATTAACAGATTTGGTCACGATTGTGTCACGGCGAAAGATGCTTGTGTTGGCAAAAACGCCGGAAATGTGGAATTTCCTCGCATTTTATTTAAAAATGCATCCGAATAAGATGACGGCGAAAGGAAAAGCCTATTTTTCCCCCGAATCTTATCCTACCTTCTCTCTCTCGCGCAGTTAAATATTCATGTCCATTTGCAGCAGTGTCCCCTCAGCCTGCCAGGAAGGAGCTGCGCAAGACGCCGGTGCTGTCGGCACAATTAGCAAAGGCTGGAAATAAGTTCTCTTGCTGTGACTTACCTTTCCTCTCTGTACGTCCCCGATTTGAGCAAAAAATATAAAGAGATGCCTCGAGGGCCTTTTCTTTCACAACGGTTGGGAAGCAAAACGAAGCCCTGTGTTCAGGTTGAAGCGCCGATTAGCCCGAGGTTTATTTCCGATTTTTACAGCGTAGGCCTGGCCTGGATTCCCCCTCCCCATTCCCCTTTCCCTTCTGTCACCGTGTGTCTCTGCAAGTGAAGCGACAGGGTCGTTTGCACTGCCGGTCCAGATCCTCCATGAACACGGCCACACATGCCCACGCTAATGAATTTAGGATGGACTTAGATGCCTCACGCGTTCGACTTTAGCTAAATTCTTACATCTAAATGAAAGATTTTTTTTTTTTTTTTTTTTTTTTTTTTTTTGCACATGTCAGGTAATGCCGGTCGTCACTTTGTGTCAAGATCTTGGCAGTGCTGCTGTGAGGTGAAGGTGTGGATTTAGCTTTGGGAAAAAGATCTGGCTGACCTCTCTGAACAGAGCTATGAGAAAAAATATTAAGACTGAGCGCTCCCAAAAGTCCCTATTTAAATACTTTACGCACACAGCGAGCACAACACAGAGGTAAGCCAGAAATGGTGCGTACAGATGGAATAGGAGAGACAGAGAGGAAAAGGCTGTAAGAAATGTGCCAGCTCCTCCCAAGCTGTCCATCCACAGCAGATCAATAGACTCCCCAAGCATGGGAACTCTCCAGCTTTCAGGCAGAGAAATTGAAGGGCTCAAATAAGTCTGGGCGGGTCCATCATGGCGTGTCGGGGAAATGAAATGAGTTGTCCGCCAGCAAATCGATGGCTGACATAACACCGGGCTGCTGAAAAGGAGAGCAACAGTCCAACAAGGCTTCAAAAAGTTATTACCTCGACTTGTGGTGGAAATCACAGCTTGATGCATTACCTGTGTTTTCCTTGCAAGATGTACATGAACAAGGCGTGCTGTGTGTGGACTTAAGGGGATGAGGAATGGTCAGGCTTAGTACTTTTATAATATTTACTGTAGAGAAAGGCCTTGGCTCATCGATGTAAGTCAAAAGTACAACGGTAGCGCTCCTGCTTGAGATGCTAAAATTAATAAGGAACCATTCAGAGAACCTGCAACACCGCATTTTTTCCTTGGATATCGATCAATTACGAATGCCCTATAATATTTAATATACGACGTTTTAATCTCCACGTGTCTTGGCACGATCCATTTTCGACTTCCTTTCACTCAAATATATAATTACGTATCCAGCTTAGTATGACAGCAGTCCTCCTCCTCTCTAGATGTACAAGAGGCCTTCAAATTAAACACAAATGGGCACACAAACGTACTATAGAGCGCGGGACTCAATTCCAAATTATTCTTTTATTTGTCATTTATAAGCCATCTTTTATTACATTAATACGCATGGGTGTCATTTTTTATGGTCGGTGAAGGTGCTGTAAAGAATACTAGGGCCAGTGTTTTATTTTCAAGCCTCATTCATTTAATGGGGTCAGGTTTTTAAGAGTGAGAAACTGTACGCCCAATACCTTTCCATTAAAAAGATTTTGTGCCCAACAGTCAGATGTCATTAAGAGACCAACTGCAGCCGGGCAGTCGGATTGCAGCGTTTACAAGAAGCCTTATCCTTCTACAGGTACTGTAGAATAAAGCAAAATTCAGACGTGAACTTGAAGGCAACCGGACATGTTTGTTGCTCAAGCGCGTCGGTATTTTTAGGCCGATTGTTTTCGTGCAACAGTGCAGCTAACAATAGCGCTGTGAATCTCTCTTGCTTTAATGAATATTTGCTATAGGCCACTGTAAATCAAATATTGACAAGGATACTGACAGGCCCCAAGTTCAGCTGGCTTGAGGTGAAAGTGGTATCTACTGCAAGCAACACGCATTAATTATGGTCTATACATAGATGAAAACACGGGAAAGGAACCGAAATCGATTGAATGAAAGGGAAACGCAAACTAATGAATTAATGAATTAATCGATTAATCAATCGATCAGGTTTTTTGCATCGGGGACTGTTCGGAATTTTCTTACCCTTAAAGTTTCTAGCTGTATATGTGGTCCGTAGGCCCTGATCTCTGATCCTACGAGGGCTTTTATAGTCCTTGAAGCACGTTTTAATTTAAATGTGCAGTTTGAATTGTACTCTGTGTCTGAAAGTTTAACTGGAAGAAAGGGGTTGTCAGCACTTATATCTGGAGAGTACATTTTCTGAAGTTGGCATAAAAATGTAAATCGAGATTATATTTACATTTGCGTGTGCACATATCTCACCCTTGAATTTTTTTTTCCCTCTTTTTCTCAAACAGGTTGGTAATGTGTGCGCGCAACAGTTTGTGAACTGTGCACATTCTGCATATTTAAATATACCGACAACCGCGGCACGTAAACGGTTCAAAATAGTCCCATACGATCCACGCACGAGGTATCATGAGAAAGACAATAATGAGAAGTGATCTCAGCCAACCTTGTGTATCAGCTGCTCCCAGAGGAAGGTCAGGAGAGCTGGAAGTCCACCCCAGGAAGTGTGCTGCAAACTGTCTGTCTGTGTTTCTCACAGGAAACACGGTCACTGACAGGTGTCAGTCTGTGACAGTAATGAATAATGTCACTTTACCACTCCTCAAAAATAGGAAGTGCGATGTGGAAAAAAACTGGAAGGATTAGTAAAGTGTGTGACATACATCTCTGTTATACATTATTTGGCCTTTAGTATTGCCTTAGCATTATTCTTGGCCATGCTAATGTAGTGTTGAAAATGGTTTCCAGGATTAAATAGTTATCATACATACAAAATTTTCAGCTTTCGCATTCCTATTTTTGGGTGGATGCTGGACCAAGAGGCTTCGGATCATAACAAGATGTTCTTTTACAACAAGATAAATTCTTCTTCTACTATCGAGGAAAATCAGCGTTTGTTTCTAGGTGCTGTATTTCTGAAAACCGTTGTTGCTCAACAGAAGCATGTAACTGTCGAACGTGTCAAAACACCCGTGTGACCCCAGCGTAAGACAAAAGGAGGACTGCATCTGTAGACTATACTTCCCTGGGTGCGCAGCCCACCTCGTCATGCTGCCGCAAAAATGAGCTCTTAACCCGATGTAAATTGTTTAAATCCCGAACGGTGGGCTTGGCAGCATGGCCATCCTGCATCCCTGCCCACATTAATCCTCTTGGTGGTTATGAGGTCGGGCTGGTGAGGCAGGGGGTACGGCTGTCCGTAACAGGTGTCAGTCCCAGACTCGCTTTGGCACGGGTGTGTCGAGCGCTCTGTCGCGACTGCAGGACCGCCCACATGGCCCTTTTTGAGACAGGCTCCCTCCATGCGTGGCCACCGAGCCCTATTGCTGCCAAGGCACTCTCTCCCTCATCTCTCCCACCTCTTTCTCTCTCTCTTCCTCTCAAACCATAATCCAGAACACAGAGTCCGACTGGGCGAGGGCCATCGATGTTCAAGGCTATGAAGTTTCAGATTTTGTTTGTTTTTTTTTTTTTTGAGTTTATTAATATTTCTGTACTGTGAGGTTGTTTTTCGAGACCTGCTTGAAAATGTGTTTTACAAGAATTGTGGGCAGCTTTTTTTTTTTTTTTTTTTTTTTTTAAATGCTCATTTTATGGCCCTTTTACCAGCCATACAGACAACTGTTGAGTTTGTGCATTGACACTGTAGAATATGCTAGAAATATTGTCGCATGTCTGTGGTTCAGTCTAAGGAGAAAAAGCAATGCAAATTTTAAGTATGATGAACGCACGTTTTATAATTAAAAAGATATTTATTTTTTATAATTTTTCGCAGAAGAATGCCACGTACGAGCTTATTTCTTGCGTCAGAAGCTGTGGACTCAACAGTTATCGAAACAACTAATAGATTCCACTTATTATATAAATCACTCACTAGAAAGTGGCAAGCGCTTGTTTGAAACTTTTCAGCACAGTATTTTGGACATTTATAACATCCATCATATGCAGCCTCCGTTCTCTTCCTTTTCCCTCCGACAAACGCTCTTCTGAGGCTGAGCCTCCTACACATGTGAGATCAATTTGTCTTGGAGGCAGGAATCCATATTTTTCTCATTGCAGGTTTTGTATCCACTTGTCTCCACCACCATGTAAAGCTGAATCAGCTTTTAACCCAGACTGCTCTGACCTTAGACGTCCACCCTACCCCTCACCCACCCCACCTGTGCGACCGTCCGTCTCTTCTCTCCAATTTGTACCGCCTAAGCAGCGATGGCCTCAGGCTCCCCACAGCTCCTCCCTAAAGGTGTTTCATCGCACTGCAGTAAATGCGAAAAAATCGAGCACTCAAAATGGCGCAAAAATCCTCACTTGATATCAACAGGGGAGTGGACAGGGGCATTTATAACACATTTCTCTCCTACTGTTGTCTACCTTCTCCAAAAGGAGGCTGCAGGGCTCCCCGGTGGCTCTGCACGATCAATACTACACAGGAGTTAAATTAGACCTCAAGTCAAGCACACATCTACCTTGGCTGCGATAAGTCAGACCTAAAATCCCCTGAAAATGTACTTTTTCCACCAAGTTAACCAATAACTGGATGAAATGAGAGGGAAAAAAGCAGCTGTCTTGCCTGTTTCTTATCTTTTTTTCACAAAAACCCTCCCTGCAAACGGAGACAAACGCTATTCATTTCCTTCTGTAAAATCGCTTGAGCATAAATTAAATGCACGATTATCAGGCCTCCATAAAAAAATGCACATCAACAAATTGCAAAATTGCCCTTTTTTTTGGCTGTCCAGAAGGGTTACACAATCTGTGCCTTCTGGATCAACCAAATCTACACCATTTCGGTACTTTTGTTAGAATTCTTACAGGCCTTCACACGACAAACTCATCAAAACACTTTTCCCACAAATGGGTGCAGAATATTTGTCACACTTGCGTAACTCGCAAGCGGTGCGGTGCTGTGTGTGTGTGTGTGTTTGCTTTTTATTGTCCTCATTTATTCGTGCCTTTTTTGGTGATGTTTATGATGCGCCGCAACCATTGTCGCCGATCCACCAAACACCAATGCAGGAACATGCCTTGGTTCCAACACACCTGCTCCCACAATATGTCCCCTGAAACGTGAAGCAGGTAGAGCCCGGCCCAGCCAGCTGGCTTCCTCCCCAATTGGATTTGGGGCAGGAAATGCGCACTCTCTCAGATCAATAGGCCGCACTCAGTGCAGCTGACACCCTACACCTGATACACATCCAACCTGACTGGGGAGCAATTACGCGTACCTGGGGGGATTCTCATAGTCCTTTATCTCCAAGCGATGTCTCCTAGGATTACAGGTACTTAGAGCTCATTATGTCTGCTCTATTACCTGCCAACTGAGGGCTCCAGTGTTTGCACAACAACCGGCGCACCTTTTCCCTGGCTGACAGGCAGCCTGCTGTAGCCCGTCCACGTGCCACGCTCGGGTGTTGGGCCCGCCTCCTACCTTCTGCCCCCCCACCACCCGCACCGGCAGGCCTTACTGCAGTTTCTGACTTCGGCACGGGCTGCCCTGCTTTGCCGTCCATCCTGCAGGTATTCCGAGGATTTGGCTGCACATTTGGGAATTTCAGCAGAGCGAACAGAGAGGTTTTCTCTGATTCTTGGCCCCCTGGACCCCCTGGTGTTGCTCCCAGCTGCCCCAAAAGCTCTGGTAGCCTGACAACAGGGAAGCGGGGAAGTGAGGCGGCAAAAGAACACGAGCACTGAGGCAGCGTGACTCTTAAGTGCCGCATGCACCCATTTCTTCATTGTTCATTTTAAATGAGTCTTTTCTATATAGGCCTGCAATTACAAACGCCATCTAATTAGAACGATAATGACAACAGATACTGTCATTGTCATCATCATAATAAATATTTATTATAAAAGAAACCCTTTATATCGAATAATATTGCCTATTGTACACATGAGAAAACAGCAGTTTTTCAATATTTTTTTATTTTGTATTTTTCTCCCCTAACGTACGGTAATTGGGGAATAAATTAAACACATGCTGTTTTGTTTTTTTTTTTTTTGTTTTTTTTTCCATTCTGATGGTGAACATTGCTGTTGTATTGAAGCAAGCGCCCAAACATGATAAATAATAAAGGAATAAGTCATTTACCCTTCACCCAGGTGGTAGGATTCCCCAAGGTAATCTTTATTGAAAAACGACAACCTGTTCGGAATAATAATTTTCCAACCACAGCCACCTGGCTTGGATGTATAAATAGAAGAAAATCATTGGTAACAATGATTAGTTATTGCACCAGGGATACCACACGAATGTCAAACCAACTGATTTTCACACATCTACCTTCCCCGTGCTATCAATAGACACACACCTGCTTCCTCCTCTCAGAATCTGACTCAACCTTGCAGATTAGCACCTGTAAGTGCTTATTATGTTCACAGATATTCCATTATCCTCTTAGCAGAGAACCCTGCTTTTTTTTTTTTTTCTCTCTCTCTTCTCTCCTCTCCTCTCCTCTCCCTCCCCAGGCCTTTTGGGACCGTGCTTCCGTTGGGAAAGAACGTCGGGTGCGACAGGATGCAGGCTGGTGAGATTTCGGCGCAGTTCTCAGCCAACATGCCCCGTAGTCAAGGATGGAAGGGCGGCAGATTAATACCCAAGTGTCCAGATGCAGTCTGTTCAAGGCATCTTGTGTTTAAAGTGTTATTGATTTAATTTGCAGTGGGGGCAAGAAAGGTTACTCTTTTCAGTCACCGGTATAAGGTCAGAGTAGTGCAAAGGAAAGGGGAGCGAAGGGCTTCACCATAGGAGAGGGGAAACTGGTCAAGCAAGAAATGGAGACATTACTTAGCCAGTCGCCAAGTGGCATTAGGTTAATGCCAGTGCGAAAGGTGCTTTTACCAGCTGTTGAGTGTGACACATATGTGGTCAGGCTTCCATCCCGCCTTTCCGGCTGCCTAAAGACAAAGTGGCACTAACATACAGCGGGGGTGATAAGGCAGCAGTTTTCACAGGGTTGCCCCCCAGTCCCCCTGGGCAAGCATCTGAAAGGTCAAATGCAGCAGCGGTATACCTGGAAATGAAGTTGGAAGAACTGTCTTGGTCTCAGGGAGCTTGAGCCTCTCCTCGAGGACTGCGATCTCATCTGTTTGAAATTACAGAGGAATGTGGACGCCGTTAATTACCGTGCGGCGGACACATTTCCGTATTTGCACCCATCCTGCAGGCCCTGCCGCACATTTCTCAGTGCGGGGCTCTGGTGGAGGGGGGACGGGCAGGGGGACAGGATGACTGATGCTGGAGATGTGAAGTTAAGAGATCTCAAGTGAGTGATATAGAGCACTTTCAGGAATTTAACACCAAGGTACAGCAACAAACCATCCATCTTGTCCTGCTTAAAGTGATCTTCATTTTACGCATTCCAGGCCAATGCATAACAGTGATTTATACGAAGTACATTATCATAGCAGGTGACATATTTTCTGAAGTGCGAAGAAGCGCCGCGGTCTAATGATGCACTAAGCGGAAAAAAGCGCTGGCCGTTGTACGATCGGGTGTGACTGGGTGACACTCGGTGAGCGGAGTCGAAATCCTCCGTTTCACCTTTTTACTTTGTGTCGCATCCCACGGCTGTGTGGCAGTAATTAACAGCCGACAGAAATATCCCCGCTTTACCTTGAGGTGGGAAATCGCAAAGCCAAGTTATCGCCTCATTACTTCACAATTTGTTGCCTTCCGAAAGGGACGACTTGAGACCCGAGGTACAAACTCAGCATGGCGCCGCGCCGTTTCGGCGGGATTTTTACACCACGCGCAAATAAACCATCAAGGTGCTCTCCTACCGGTTTGTTTTCACTTCTGCCAAACTGCCTCGGTATGTTAATTGTTCTAGCCTTCGCGACTTGAGCCGAAATGATCGGGCCTGGAGCTTGACAGAGCGAGAGAGAGAGGGGGCTTATCTTTTGTACGCTGTAGGTGGTGGGAGGTAGCCGTCAGTGTGGTTCAATTTTTTATTTATTTATTGTTTTTTTTTTTTTTTTTCCCCTTTTTAGGCAATGCACTCCTTTTCCTCACTTTTAGAGCATCTTAAAATCTTTCAACCGCCATTTGGAAATTTAAATTTCGGAAAATGCGTTTATTCTTCTTTACCTGGCAGCGAATGACAGTTGCATGTGCGTATCCAAGTGAAAAATACTGTGGGTGAAATGAATGAGCTGAAGTGAGAGCCGGTTGAAAAATGCAAGGGAAACAAAAAAGCGAAACAAAAAACCTGAAAAAGGTGAAATATTTAAAAAAAAAAAAAAAAAAAAAAAGTATGTTTTATTTGCCACCTTTTTTGTGCGCGCTTTGTTCCGTATTCGCCGGTCTGTTTTTCCATTTGAGATTTTTCTGCAGCATATTTTGTTTTCATGCTTATTTTCATTAAACAATCCCACACTTTTTTTTTTTTTTTTACGTATTCTTTCGCCATGCACCTTGGACCGCAAGTCTAGATGTCGGTTTCGACGAAGAGCGGATGCAGACGAAAGATAACCGCAGGTCCTCGCCGTCCTCACGAAGGTCGAAATGCGGATTTGTCGATGGCAAGTTTGTTGTTTTATGAAATAAATGGCAACAGAAGGCCAGGCGTGCAGACGTTTGCCCCCTTTGTTGGAATCTTGATTTACTCTGCGCTCTGATGTGTGCAGCATTAATCGAGGGAATAGGTGCCATTAGGCCTGCATATTTAAAACCGCTTAAATGTGAGTAGCAGGTGGCGTACAATGCTTCTTGTTGTTATTAGTTCCCACTGTCAAGATGGCAGATTTCATAATGCTTTCAAATGGCACATAACAGAGAGGCCTCCCCGGACTGCCAAGAATAATTTTGCTCGGAGCCAGAGCAGAGGAGCAGACTGCACCTCGTACCTTGAAACGTTTCTTCAGAAGCATGGCTGGGGAGTTCTTATCGAACTCATATCGCCTCACTGTCGGCGCCAGCTCCATACGGGAGCTTTAATGTGCTGCATCAGCTATAGAAGTTTACAACTGTTTATTGATTCTGCCATTGGACTCAAGAGGAGACCGTTTGTACATTGGAATATTCATGGAGGTAACAGGCCTGGTTATTGTTTCCAAAATGTTTTCTCCTTTTGTTGAGCCAAGTTGAAAGGTACAAGTCGGTTCAGATAGTTTTTCTTCCCGAATTTAGGTTCCGACTCACCGCGAGGGACAAAATGGGCCTTAGTTGGCAAATTTTAAGCAACTGCAGTTTTAAAGAGAAAACATAATTAAAGTGGATTTGCAGAAGTTTTGAGATGAAAAGGACACTTTTACATGCTATGCTTGGATGTGTGTCTGAGTTTTTCAAATTCAGGAAATTGCTGCCAGGCTTGGTGACGCCAGTAACCCTCCTCCCTTTGTTTGTAATGAAATCTAACGCTTGGAAGAGGATGTCGGACTGACCACCTGGGCTGTGAACAGTGAACTTGCAGGAGGACAAGAAAACAAAAATGGAAAGGACAAAAGAAGCAAGGGCTACTTTGCAGTCAGGGCCATGGCCTTGAGCGCGGGCTATAGTATAGGGCTCACATGCATAAACACAGAGAACACACACACACAGATGCAACTGTGCACAAATCCTAATACCAAGAAGGACACAGTAACATGAAAGAAGGTGCGGATACACAGCAACACAAAAGGACATGTATTTGCATTCACACACACACACAAGCAGAACTGGGAGAGCTGAGGGCCATGTTGGAGAGTGGGACCAGCAACATCTGCAGTCTCCGTTGTTGATAGCACGTCTGCCAGCTTGGAGACAGATCACAGGCTGCGAGAGATGCTGGAGCCCGGCCTCTACCTCTTGGCCACCGTCTCTCAGATCCTGACTTCCAAGCCTCCTAGCTACCACCTGTTAGTTAATTTGCAGCAACTAAAAGGACACCCCGATTCTCAGAACTCAGCTCACGCTCCCGGTCTTCCTCCACCCGCCTCGGCGCTCCCAAGTCATTGCTCTTGTCCTCCTCCGTTTGCTCCTTGGGCTTTGAAGCGCGGCGACGGGAAGCGCGCGCACCCCTGTCCGCGTACCACCGGCAGAACCCCCACGACACGGTGCTGGCGAAGGGCCGCACCGCTAACAACCGAAGACACACTAATTAGGATGGAAAGTGCAGAAAAGACGAGAAGCCCGACACGTTTAAAGGGCCGCTTCTGTTAAAAGCAGCACATGACGCCTCATCGATGGAACGTGTTGAAACGCTAATTACACGGTTATTCGGACCAAACTTGGACCGCGTTCTACGCTTTATCGGTTAATGCTCTGCCGCTCCGGGCTCCTTTTTGTTCTCATTCGCAGTGTATTTCCTTTTAAAATGCGCTGCTGCTTTTATATATTCTAGGTGGACTACGTGTGTGTGTGCATAAATGATGTGGAGTTTTAATGCAAGACATGGGTGGTGAGGGTTAAAAATGTACGGTAGTTTGTCGGGAGACCTGGCTATTTGTAATGGTGCTATTGGAAGCATATAACCAATATGAAATCTGCAGTCTATTTCGTGCCGTGGACTACACACCTTTGCCTTTGGTTGGTAAATATGTGATTTGCATGCATTTGCCGTAGCCCCAAATACACTTAAAAATAGTTAAACGGATCCACGTTGCGGCCACCCCCCGGCAACTGTGACTCGGCAGCGCCTGTAGAAAATTATTTGCTTTTAAATAAAAGATTCGATGCACTTTAATGGTTTAAGGAGTGAAAGAGTTAATTTAGATTAGAAGTTGTGTAGGGAGAGTGCAGTAAAAACTCCGCAGTAAGAAGTATTATGCAGAAATAATCTTTGGGACCCCCTCATGCCTCAGGCTATTTGTATTCTGACCCTTTTAATTAATGCCTTATATCAGTGTACGTTTATATAAAGAATAACCGTGTGAACTATTAACATCATACAGTTCTGCAAAGGTGCCGTGGCCAAAAAATGTGAGTCATTAAGCAATAAAAACATTTCTTATACCCAAAGAGCCATTGAAGAATGCTGTTACTACTTCAGATATTTCTTTTGAAATATAGTGGTGGTCTGTGTGGATTTTGAAACTGGTAAATGTGCTTTTGGACCGAAGTACCACTCTTGTTATTGCCTTGTGTGGTGTCTTCATTGATTTTTTTTCTGTTTTAATGGGTAAATAAATGCTTTAAAGTCTTTAGCCCACAGCAAAGCTCAAAATTCCTGGATTTCAAAGTTTTCGCAGCAGCTTTAAAGTTTTAGCAGTACAAGCTCCAAGGGGAAGACAAGGCAGAACCCCTTTCAGAAGGTATCTGCTCACCTTTGGAGGGAACAGGCAACGTAACGTAGCTGCGCGGAGTACAGACGCTGTTCATTTCAGCACAAATCAATAGGCAGAAAATATATTCCGGCGTAGCAGGACTGTAATCGTTTCAGCCCTCTTGCTGGATCTCTCGGTGAAGAGCAACACAAGAGCCAGACGCAGTTTTACATTTCGGCGTCTCTCGAGCAAAAAGTGCTGAGGAAACCTCGGAAGCACAAAACGCGGGATGTGCCAAGCATGAAGGACGAGCTCCCCTACTTTACCTTACTGTACCGTACTTAAGACTCAGCGAACCGGCTATCCAAATGCTTGGACTTGTTATTGGAAGCTGTGGCCTGCCTTCCCCCGGTGGACCACAGGGTTCAGTTCCCTGCCTTCAAGGGCTGAGTGAGGTGTAAAGATGTGTCGCTGGGGGCCTTCCTGATCCATTACACAGGTTGGAATCTGCACTGTCCTCTGCCTCTTCTTCACACCTCTTCGTGTTTTTTTTTTTTTTTTTCCCTTTCCCCCCCCTTACATGTATGGTTTAAGAATTTACAGTCAAACAGACAAGTCTAAGGTTAGACAGTAAACTTTTTATGATCTTGCAGGCCCTCCTTAACCATATCAGCAGCACGGAGCGAGACTCAGCCCTGGGTTCCTTTCACATAGCCGCTGCGCCCGTCACCGGGTTACCATCTCCGACTTTTCCGTCCCACACCGAGTTGAACCGAAGACGAACCGAGCGAGGCGTGTCGGAACGGAGGCTTGTGGTTCCGATTTTCATCTAGGCTTCTTTTTCGGTTATTCGTTTAGCTACCTAAATGTGTCATTTGGCAGTGGTTTTTCCATTTAGTGACGAGAAGTGTTATTTCTGCGACATAGAATTACAATAGAAAAAATATACACAAGTAAAATTACTAATTGGAGAAGGCTATATATACCATTTGTACACACCGGTCGATTTGTTTTTACATCTGCTCTGTCTTGTAAAGGTTAATACAATTTGTGCTTGTAGAGGAACTGATGTCCAAGTGTTACTGATCCTTTTGGTTGTTATCAGTTATAATTGGGGTTGTAAATAACGGCTGCTTTAATATATTCAGAAGCAGATATCGCATCCAGCAGAAGTAAGAAATTTCCTGTTTCACATCAGTGCAATTTCAAGGGGGAAATAACTGCGGATCTAGTAATGCACATCTTCACACCAAAGACCAGATTAAGCCCCAACACTGACCCAGTGCACATTCCTGCAGGCTTAGAATCAGGGACCCTATGACAAGTTTCAAGGTCTTTGCCACTTTTGTGCGTTTTTGCGATTATCCGCCATGTCAGGGTTTGAATTTGATCCCAATCTAGATGCATTAACCATCGGCATAAAATTAACATATAAATGGAACTGTAGTTGTTGAAAATAGGAGGGGGGAAGCTAAAATTTACTTAAAAGAAGCCGGCAATGACTGAAAGTCTCATCCGAAATGCGTTGCTTGGAAGAAATAATAATTTTTAAAGGGCTCTTACACAAGTCGTTCCATTTAAGCTGCTTGCATCTTCCACTTAGCTGTGAAGTCCAGTAAACTGAGCTGAAGAAGGGGTGAGGCTCCTGCAGCCAGAAAAGTGTATCTGTGAGTTCCCAATATACATGCGCCTGCCAATATCATCTTGCAAATTAATACAACAAGAGAAGAATTTCAGGAAATTATTTCATAATTGCCCATTAACGCAGACCTCCTAGAGTGCTTTAATGGAGTTCATGTCTTTAGTTCATACTTGAATTTGAAAGCGAGAATCCATATTTCCGTACTTAATGTTTTTTTTTTTTTTTTTTTTTTCCCCATTTCTTTTTTTTTTTTTTTTTTGCAGCAATCACATGGGCATTTTGGTGTTATGTGAGATGTTCTCACTGAAGTTTTCTTGAAATGCGGTGTTGGGTCAAATGCTATCTGTGCCAGAATTTGTGAATGCATTTTTTTTTTTTTTTTCCTCACAATTTAAAATGCAGGGCATTTTTCCATATTCATCAGTATACTGTAAAGACCTGAAAGGTAAAACTGACTGCATGGCACATCATTCAGATCAAGACGCAGTTTCAGTTTGGTGTTCTCATTTCCTGTGACCCCATAAATAATGCATGACGCTCCGTACCTGTGCACGTCTGCGCAGTTTTGGCTAGAAGGCCTGCCAAGGGCGAGCCGCCTGCCCTGCCCGCCCCTCCACCTCGGCCCCCTCTCCCCGTCCGGTGCAGGCCCCTTGCTCTCCCTCGGAGGCAAGGTTGGAGGTTGAAGTGAACACGGCTGGCCGGAAGGTGAGCAGCTGTGCCGATGCGGGGATGAAAAGGGAGCATCAGGAGGTCTAGGCGGCATGTATGTGTGTGCGCGTATGTGTGTGCATGTGTGCGGGCCCGCAAGCATCTCTCTGTGTCTCTTCACAGGGAAGGAAATGTTTGTGCCCGCAGCCATCGCCGTTCCGTCCACCCATGCAACCCGAATCCCCGCGGAAGGGAACTGGAGTGCACGCAAGTGAGATAATCACGGAAGTCAGCTGCGTTCTGCAGAGGCCGCATGCGGAGGCATTAGGGGCATTAGGATGGCCACTTAATCCGGTACACCTAGGCGCCGCGGCTGTAATCCGAGACGATGGGGACAGCGATTTTGCAGCGAGTGCCAGCGTGGTGCGTGCATGTGACTCGATGGCACAGATGGGTCTGCGCCGTAGGTGTAAGGCACAGAGGGAGAAGGTGAGGCCAGGGATAAAAGGCCTCGCGAGTGGCTCTCATTATCATGCCGCGCTCTCTCTCAAGGCAGCCGTTTTACGGCGAACGGGGGGACGGGCGGATATAAAAAATGAAAAGCCGACAGACGGATCCCCTGCCCAGCCCCCCATCCGAAGTCCCTCCTGAGCTCGCCGGCACGTGGTGACCTGTGCAACACCTTTACCAGGACAGATGGCTGTGGGTGGGAGGGAGGGGTGGCGCGAGCAGAGGAAATCTGCCAGAACAATCTGCTGCTAGCAGGTGTGGGCTAATTGTCTCCGAGCGCATGGCAGCGACAAGCACGCCAGCGCTACCTGAGTGGAAACAAATATCTTCATTTACCCCCGCCTCGCCGAGGGAGCGTGCTTCCAAGAGCTGGACCGTAACAGGCAACCAGAACAAGGAGGAACGTAGGCAGGGGGCGGGGGTGGAGGTGGGTGCGGGGGTGCACAAGCTTAGCTTTGTCGGTTTAAGAAAGGCGTCTGTGTCTCTGTTCTGCCACGGCTGCTCGCAGCTGCCTTGTACAGAGGGTAATGCAGCAAGCGCCCCGAAACAGACAGAAAACCCAGCGCTTGGATGTTATCAATTACGGTGGCGAGATGCTCGGATTTTGAAAAGGCGGCGTGCGATTCTGGCCGGCATAGGTGTTTGCACGTGGAAGGAAACGAAGGACTTCAAAGTCCTCGTGTGCCGCGCGCCAAAAACGAATGCATTCGATCGACAGGGCCCGCGTGTCCGGCAAACCCGCGTTCGTAAACGTCGATCGACCGCGCGTCGCAGGAAAGGTTTCCGGAGCCGAATCGGAAGCGCTTTTCCTCCGCGTCTCCCTCCGTTCTCGTTTCCAGAAACATGGCGAAAAGAGCGAGCTCTTAGCGGCTGTTTCTCTTCGAGATGCCGCACGAATGTCGCTGCTTGGCGGACACGTGCGGTTTTACACGCCACCGATCATTTAAGAGAGGGACGCACGGGTAGATTTTCTCCCCGGCTGCTGAGGAAAAGTGTACATTTAAGGAAAGCAGCGGGGCTTTACCGCGTGGGGAGCACCTTCTAAAAAAGCCCGATACGCCTGTTGTTGCGAACACATCTGTTTACATTGCGCGCATTGTTTCATTGTACTTTTGAAGCAAGTTAAAGTACTTGGCAGTCACGCTGCGCTGCATAATAACAAAATGGGAGAATTATCTCCTCCTTGTACAAACTGCTTTTAAAGGAGAAACTGATCCACTTTTAAATGTGCGTGAGACTCTGGCGCTTTGAAGGCGTCCCTGGATTCCGATTGATCCGAACTGCGCTTCGGTCCCGTGCTTCGGTCCATTAAGGCTCGCGGCTGCGTGCGACACATGTTAGCGGGGAAACTTAGCATAACTCTTCCCATCTCCCCCTCTGGCTCGGCGCCATAATGAACCGAATCAGGTTATAGCGTGCTGTTTTCTCCACGGCCCCCGTTGAGATCTGACTTTCCCCGCTATGTATATTTCAGGCCTCAACGGTAGTGGTAAACACCCATGCTGCTTTTCGTACTCCCCCCGTTTTTTCTTTTCCTCTTTCCTCTCCCTTCGCCCGTCCTTCCCCTTCGCGTTTGCGCCGTTCCCCTTTTACGTCTCGCCGTCGACCTGATGGGAAGCCATTAGCTAATCCCGTGCCCACAGGAGCCACGGACCAGCTGGAGGAGGATCAGTCGCCGCGCGATGGCGAGCTGCTCTCCGCTGCCCGTGGGGAGTCGGTCCTGCACCGAGCCCGGCAAGGTGGACTCCGAACCCTCTGGACGGGCCCGCCGTCCCGTCTCCACAAAGTCAAAGCGGGCACCCCCGCCCCCTCGCTCCCGGTGCCCAGCCGTGCTTGGCTAAGGCGAGGTCAGAGCAACCCCAGACAAAGTCCAGATTCAAGGGCTTTTGTCCGGCTTTACTCCATTTAATCTCGCAGCAGCTGTTTCCACCAGAATACGCTATTAAATCCCCCTCGATGCTCTTTATATCAATGTCATATAATTATTTCGCATTTTACATGTCGATGACGCGGCAGTCGCGACTACGGAGAATATTCGTAAATTTGTACGACAAATAAAACTTCCCAGTTCCGACAAGCGGCGCAGCACAGTGTTAAGAGGAGTTCGGCTGGCAGATGAGTCGTGTTGTAGCCGTGCTAGCGGGTAGCAGTGGAAGTAGTGCTGTACTGTCATTAGCCACATATTGGCCTCCTTCTACAACCCCACTGAAGGTAGATTGATTCGTCCCCAGCCCCGTGTTACCGAATGCTGCAAATACAATAATTACAGATTTACCCTCTCTGCCCAGCGGAGACTTTGTCTCCCACGGAGCACTAAGTGATGGGCGATGCCCCCACAGCCCGTGTGCTGCGGAGGCCTTGTGGGGATGCGGCAGGCTGAGGGCTACATGGGGCCCTGCCAGATACCCAGGTGGCACATCATCTCCAGAACTTTGTCTTTCAGCGCTTGGCTTTGTTGAGTAAATTACTTCTTCTGCACACCTGGTTAGCAGATAATTCACCTAAAGGAAGTAATGGGGGCTTTACATACAGTGTGCGTGTGTGTGTGTGTGTGTGTATACACACATACACATAGTAATATGTATAGTTTTATATATACATACACACACAGATATATAGTAATATGTATAACAGGGGTAAATGCCCTGTTGCTGTTCCATGGAGTTCATCCCTCAAAAATACAATAACGGGGCTCTGTCATGATAAGCAGTTGGTTTCATGTTCACATGCTTAACAAAGTACTATTTGAATTATGCCTGTGTTATGGAGCAGATTTATCAACAGCAAGTTGCTTAGACACGCTATTATTATAGGACACTGTCCACAGGCCCTATAGAGTTGGTCAGGATTTGGAAACAACAACATCCTTACAAAGGCAGGAACAAGGTATGCTGACCGAAATAACTTATTTTTTTCCTCTAAATCGACTGTACGGTGCTATTGGAACACATTTGTCAAGTGCTCTGATCATAATTAACATTGGCTGTATATTCCAGACGGTGGGTCTGAATCAGTGATAAAATTAGTCTTTTTTGATCGTGTGACAAGTTAAGCGTGCGTGTGTGTGTGTGTGTGTGTGTGTGTGTGTGTGTGTGTGTGGAGGAGGGGTGAAATGTTCTTATGAAGACTAGAGTGCAAATAGCAAGCTACTGTACATTTGTGAGGAGTGTGTGTGTAATATGCCTTTTAACAGGTTAAAAATAAGTATCACTGCAGTCCCCATTGCTTTGGCATTCTGTAGAGTACAGCACATTTTTGGAACTTAGAACCACTTTATTGAGAAAGGTGCGTCGATATGTTTAGATTGGGGAAATCCTCACCACTTCCTTGGAAACCCTAAAATTCTCCAAATACAACAGCTTGAGCATAAATTTGCAGCACATTTGGCGTGCTTGGTTTCTACACGCATTTTGACTTATAAATAACTCACCGCTGTACTTTTGCACAAATTCGGGAAGCCGCGGTAGTCGTCCGTGCTCTCCTTAATAGCGGCGTGAAGAAAAAATCCGGCAAATTTTCTCAGGGCTGCGCACGTGAGAATCGGAATAGATGCTGAAAAACCGTGCTTGAATTTGGTTAATGAGGGGAAAAAAAGGGGCTTGATTTACTGTACGGGTGCAATTCTTTGGTTGATCCAGTTATTTTATATGTTTTTCTAACATGACAGGGTTTATTGTGTGTTATGCTGTAAACTCATTCCTCACCCTCGCTGCGCTCAGCCATATGTAATTACGGGCTGTCTGGCCTGTGACATGGAGCAATAGGTGAAAGAAAATCTGCTGGCATGCTTGATTTATGGTGGGCCGCATTGTATCGGACTCCTAATCTTCAGCTTACCTTAGCTTGGGGGCAAACTTATTGTAGAACATGCTTGTGATCGGCCCAGGGGCCCCGGCCGCTGTCGGCGTGACTCTGAGCCCGGAGTGCCGCGGCGCTGCTCGGTTTGGAGGCGTTCCAGCCGCGTCCACTTATTCATCCCCAAGGTTCACATACCGTTTTGTACCTGGCAAAAGCTACAGAAACACCAGTGTGTTCCTCTTTACGTTCACATTGATTTCTTCTCTTGCTTTTAAAGAGGCATTGGGGGAAACGGTTCGTACTGGATGTTCAGCTTTTGACGGTTGTACGTGTAGCGTTCAAAACAGCATTTGAAACATCGCCTTTGACAGTGTGCACGCACATATCATATTTGGTAAAGATTAATACCCAGTAAATGTGCATGTCTGTATCAGCGCTTGGCTATTTGGGATTCTAGTGCAAGATAATAATTCTGGAGGATTAATTCGGGCTGATGTTGAGCAATGTAATCCGTGGGACATTTAATTAATGTATAATAGGAAGCATATGGTGTCGGAGCATTCTGGGTACTGCCGAATTCTAATGTTTTCCGATTCGGTGTTGAAATGTACCGGACATAGTCGGGATGCATTTCTGACAGTATGAAATTGCTCCTATCAACGCGCACTTTTAATAATAAAGTACCAGGATTACTCTGGTACTCAGCTATGTGTTGACAGTTGTCCAAGTAAACAAACTTGAGTCTTAATTTAAAGTTTTTTTTTTTTTTTTTTTTTTTTATCACAAAGGCATCTATGAGCTACTCTTCTGAAGTTTCACATGGAAAAGGTACCTTTTTCTATTTGGTTAATGGGAGAGTTGACCCTCTTTAACTTCTGTGCCATTTATGAACATGGTCTGATATTTTAAACCCAAAAACAGGCGCTGGTTTTAAAGGAGCTTCTGAGTTCAACGGATGAAATCGATACTCAGGAGAACAATTTTAAAGCGCGTCTGGAGTCTGCTAGACAGCATGAAAGTGACCCCGCAGCAATGCGGGATAAGGTTTTGTTGTCAGCTGACACCAAGGTGGAGCCTTTAGCCAAATCTTGCAGCAATAAGTGTGGGATGAAAAAGCCTGAGTTCATTACTGAAGTATGGCGGTGGCGGCATCATGTTGTGGAGCTGCTTTTTGTCAGCAGGGACTGAGCAACTTGTTAAATTTGAATGAATTATTGAGAGCAAAACCGAGGGTAATAATACTGATCGTTGAGGGAAGGCTGAAATTTCAGGAGGACCAAGATCCCAAGCACAAGGCCAAAGCAACAGTGGAATTGTTCAAGAGCAGAAAGGTGGATATCCTGCTGGGGCCGAACTTAATGCCATCAACGGTCCATTGGACAATTTGGAAATTGTGGTCTACGGGTATCAGGTATCAATCCTGGTACGGTTCTGCCCAGAGTGTGGAACCATGTCACTTCCAAGCAGTGTGCAAGGCTCATACTTTAACTACTTACCCCAGACTCAAAGCTTGTCACTGCAGCAAGAAGTGACTTTCCCAAGACTTAATGTGTAATGCGCATTTAAAACTTATGAAAACATCATAACTTTTATGTCTTATTCTTAAACATATTTTCTAGCATAAAATCAATATCACAATATTTCTTGCATTTCAGTATTTCGAAATTAATCATATCACGGAGAATATTTCAGTGTGCGATTTGTGATTCAGTTAAGTAAGAAAATTGGTCAAGGATCCGAATACTTCTGCAAGGCACTGTAAATGCCATCTGTTACTGATTTGCTGTTTGGTCCATTTGACAACTGAAGATAAAGAGGTATGGGTGCACAGACATATGATTCCATTCTGGATATAAAGGAGTAGATGAATTAATCGTATGAAGCATTTGCATATTGAAGAATTTTCGGAAAAGGATTTTTGCGGATGACAAATGACACATAATTATCTCACGAATGGATTCGATTTAAAAAAGGCAAAGGTATTATTCTTGCACGTTAAGCACTCGAGTTCAGAGTGGGGGCAGCAGGTGGCGTCGTGGTCAATATCGGCGGCTGAGAATGTTAAGGTTCGCTTCGGTTGGACCCATGAAAAGGTAGCTACATCCAAAAAAAATCGATATTTACAGCTGTCAGCGTCCTTAAAATCATAAGAATGTTCAAAGGTTAGAAAGTTTCGCAGGTTGTAGATGTCAGCTATGGTGGGTGACGGTCGCCCAGAGGTGCACACATTTTGCGTAGAGGCACATCAAAATTTTGTTTATTTTTTTGAGGAAGCGGTACGATGATCTAATCGTAAGCTCCGCTGCATCACAGCTGCCCTCCGCAATCCGCTCTGCCGCGGTGGGATTTGTGCGTTTAACCGTTTATCCTCGTGTTACCTGCCCCCCGTCGCAGCAGGCGAAGTTCGTAGCTCCAGAAGAGCGGCCGTGTTCCAGCATTTTCCCTCCGACACTGGTATTGCGGTTGGACTGGGCACTGAGCCGTGAGTTGGGAAAAGCGTAACACGCGTAAGATATGGCACACGCCCTCTCTTGTTGTCTGGCTTTGTATATAATTAAATGTCTGAGGAATATGGTTCAGCGCCGTCCACAATATATTTTGGAGCCGCTTATGTTTTTAGACGCGAAAGCAACGTTTGTCATGCGAAAATCCGAGAGGCGGAAAGCGAAACGGTCTGCAGCATCCACTCGGACTCCTTCAATTTCAAACATGTCTCCTTCCCTGTGTGCCTACACATAAATCACATTGTCTTGTGATGCAGCCCCTTCACACGGTGTCCAATTAGCAAGTACAGAGCTGCCACTTTGAGCTCTCTTCACCGAACTTTCCGGACACTGGAGATCATCAGCGGCTGACATGTTGGGGGCCCGATCGCGGTTCACGCCAGCGTAGGCTGAGGCCAAAGTCTCAGCAGGGATTCTGTGGTGGAAGGACTCGTTGACCTCTGAGGTGCATAAACCCTCTGTCGTGGTTACGACATCGGTACTAGGAACAACTGCAGTGGGCAATACAACAACAGCAGCAATAAAAATAATAATAATAATAATGATGATAATAATAATAATAGTGAATAGTAGCTTTATTAATTTTAAGAATATTAACAGGAACTATGACTATGATAGTAGTGATATGTCAAATGGTGAAGTTGATTGTGGTGGTAATAATAAAAATAAATAATAATAATAATAATAATAATAATAGTGAATAGTAGCTTTATTCATTTTAAGAATATTAACAGGAACTATGACTATGATAGTAGTGATATGTCAAATGGTGAAGTTGATTGTGGTGGTAATAATAAAAAATAAACAATAATAATAATAATAATAATAATAATGTTTGATTTGCCACACTTAGGCTCACTCTAGGAGTTCCTCTAGGAACTAAGCTTAGTTTTACTGTTTACATAATGAAAAAGGGTTATTATTTCATTCTTGTTATTATTTCATTTCATTAAATTAGTTGCGTAATGGGTTGCTTATGGCCATGGCTGTTTGTTGCGTGCACTTTTGTACCGGATGTGTTTTGCGTCTCGGTGCGTTTTGAGTCGTTGCGCTCCGTATTTTGCCGGTCACGGGGACACCGCCAGTCTTGTGTCGGGTCGGCCGACTGGCGGTCCCACCCCCGGCGAAGGAGCAGGGTCGCTTGTGCAGAAAGAGCAACGTTCCCATTCGTTTCCCCTGACCGTACCCTCCGGCCACCATAAATAAGTACGTAAATAAGCCAATAAATAAATCGGCGAGGCTTTATGATGGACAGCTCGATCACTTCATTCCGCCTGCCAGTGCCCATCACTACGGGAAAAAGTCCCCGTTTCTGGAAACAAGGGTAATGCTGTCAGGTTATTGTTTTCCGTCTGTAGCTGTTAGCAAAGGAGGAGGATCGTTTTGCTTGCAGCCTCACATCTACTTATTTGAAACACGCAGGCATGCAGGCAGAACTCACCATAGAATCATTTGACGTTTATGTTGAGAATTTTATGTCTATGTTAGATTTTTCTTCTAGCGTGCGAAATCAGTGGAGCTAATCGGTGTCTGCCTTCTTTAATTTATTCCTTTTTATTTTGCTCTGCCTGCAGCCTTAACCTCAGCCTGCCTGTGCACTTTTCAGTTACCATCGCAGCGGAAGCGTTTGTACATTTTCTGGTCACTACACATTCGAGAGCGGCTGTAAATGATCGCTCTTTAACTGCGGACCAGCAGCTGGGCTCAGTGCATTTTGTGGGCTAATTGAAGATGCAGTGTCCACGCTCTATTTTTAAGACGCGCTTCAAAATGCACGCCGTGAGTGGCAGTTCGAGGGCCTCTCTTTCCGCCTGAGCTCTGCGATTGTGGCTTAAAGGCTCCTCTGCGGTCCCGGACACATCGCCGCGAAGGCATGCTAGCATCTGGCTTCTTCTTCGTCCACTCTTAGGTACAGCTACTTGGTACATAACCATCGGTGCGGTTGTCTAATAGCGGCAAATAATGCGCTTAAGGTCGCGGTTCCAAGAACAAAGGATGCTTGGGTTAAGTTCTGGAGTCATGCACGCGGCTACCGTTTAACTTAACATTGTCTCGTGAAGGCTGTATTGCGAAGAACGTTTATTTCATTTGTTAAGGTTAACAAAACATGAACGCCCTCATTATTACCGTAAGATTGGCAACGCTCTCTGTTTTGAAGAAATGTATAACCTGGAGTTTTCCGGCCTGTTTAAGGAAGGGAGTCGAGTTCCTCGCCATTTAGCGATCTGTGACATTTTCATACCCGATATTTTTATCCAACAAAATTTCCTCATGTGAATCAATCACGCAGACAGAGATAATGGTTTGAGAGCCGAACCTTCAATTCTCAAAGAATCTGACATCAAAAAAATGTTAGCACTTTGAAATAATATAATGGACTTTTTTTTTTTTCCACGCGCACTCAATAAATCAGACCTCTTTAAAAATTACCTTTCATGAACCTGCTGCTTTATGTCATTTTCTAACAGGTAGGGGACAAGCTAATGAGTTGATCTTAGGATGTGCCAGTTGTACAATGACAGTTTGACATTTCATTTAGTAATTTATGGCTTGCGAATTTATGATAGGACCATTCATCTTAAAACAGATGTAAGCTGTACTTGCATTACGGATCCACAAAGCAGCAGAGAAAAGCCTTTAGACTGGCAGAGTCCTAGATGGAGTTCCTGTGGTGATTCCACTGGCATCCATCACGGGATCTGTTAACGGCAGCGTTTTAATCCCAAAAAAAAAAAAAAAAAACTTCAGTTTCCCGTGATTGATGAACATCACCTCTTTAAGCAAAGCTACTGTATTTAGTCACAAATTATGTGGAATGGATTAAGGCCACGGTTCCTGTTCTGCCGAAAAAGCTGACGTACGCCAGAGGGACCGATGTTAAACACGGCAAAGGTGGGAGAGGAACTTGCGCCATCCTTCTGCCCTGTCGATTCTTAATTTCTTCATGTGAAAATGCAGAAGGCACAAAGTACTCCTCTGACCTTTCATAGCTTGTGTGATACGCATACTTTCTTTCAGATCAGCGTCTTCGTGTCGGATGCATGTTTTTCCAAGTAATGGAAACTAACCGGTCCATGTATGTTCTCTTCCAGAGCGGTTGTCAAAACAAGATGAATGGTGTTCAGGTTTTTGCTATTTGTACATTGTGGTCGAACAGGCGCTACCTTCATATTTTATCGATGACCAGCAGAACAGAACAGGAGCCTAGGAGTGTCCTGCGTGTGAGCCCCCCGCTGACCCGTCCTTTGCCCCCGCTGGTGCCTATCCGTGCTGCCCTGTGAGCCACCTCATTCCGGGCCTCGCAGCGCCGTGTGCTCGGCTACTGGGGCCCAGACGTGAAATGACCTCACAGTGGATGACACATAGGCTGCGCTGCTTATTTGACTTAAGCGGAAAGGATGGGATCAGTAGAACCAGTGGAATGGATTCAAACAGTCATTTTACCCTCCACTGCGTCTCTGGCCCTTGGCTAGAATCTGCTTCCTTAGTCTTAAAATGTCTCCCCCATTTTGACATGGTTGTCCCTAGTTTTCCTAGACCCTATCCAGCCACACCAAATCTCACTGGACACAGCTGGGAACAAACCCAGTGTATGTAGAGCAGGGCAGGAACAATGACTTCCTTTACAGTAGCGGCCTGTTGTGTATCTTGCTGTGTATGAGTCTACATGAAACAAATTTCACCTCACAAGCGATTTCTTTCCAGGATTCGGCGCATGTAACCAGTGTGTCTTTCGTCGTTGCTAAAGTACAACCATCGGAATGAATTCATCCATCCGTCTGTCCGACCGTTGTCCTTAGCTACTATTTCCTGGTCAAAAACCTGCAAAATGTAAGGCCTTAATGGAAAAATTGTTTTTATTCAGCCAGCACTTTTCTTCCAAAACCTTACGATGGAGTCGCAACCCATCCAGTGGGGTTTTATAACCTGGTGCCAAAGGGTTCTGGGATAGGCTCTGGATCCGTGACGCTGAACAGGATGAATAGATTAATGATTATGAATGGACTGCTTAGCTGCTTATAAGAGTTTACCCAGTTATACAACAAAGTGAGCTTTATTCTGTCTATGGGTAAATAAGTAATTATCTTGTTTTAGGGTACTGTAGTACAACCTGGGATTGAAACCTGGGTCCTTCAACCACAAGACACAAAATGTACACAAAATACCCTTTTAATATGTGTACTGTATAATACAGCATGTACATTTCGAGGTTTAAAAAGTACATTTGTGGCTGTATATCCCATACAAAAACACAAAAGCAAGTAAAGAAATCAATATTATATAACAAAGTGAGCTATTAGCAAAGTCAACTTTTACACATGTGAAGCAGGCTTTCTTGTTCAATAAAACCAAGCACAGTCAATGGGAACTTTCCAGAAAGCCCAGCAGTCAGTCAGATATTTTTGTGGTCTTTCATATATTGCTAACAGGGGAAGAGGAAAAAAATATATATGACCCATGTATTAAGGCCCAACACATTTTGGCATAGTAGGTTACAGAAAAGTTATCTTGTTGTTTTGCTGTGCCTCGCTGACCCCTTATAGGAAGATCACCGCAGTTTTATACAAAGGAATTTGTAAATCATGCAAGGTTTTCTGAAATCCACTCAACACTGACAGCTGTGCTTCCATTTTACACATTTCACATAATATTTGTGATGCATTTCTGAATCAGTGTCTTATTTTCAGAAAATTATTTTTCATTTCCTTTTTTTCTCCAACCGTGCTACGAATGTCCATATTATACAGTATGCTTGTTAGGTATGTTCAAAACCATTAAATAATCATTTGTTAAATATTTGCTTTTTTAAGGTGAGTAAAAATTGGACAGATGAACTCATATTTAACACTGTTAAATGACTATGAAATAAAGGAATAATGTTTATATTTTGGTAGTTTAAAAAATCCCAAACTCTGGGTGATAAATGCTTATAAGCCCTTGTGACTCTTTGAACGCCCTGTCAAGTTCAGTGCCTGAATAAGCTCGTGCAAATGCAGGCTTTATTTTATATAATGCATCTTAGTGGAATCCACACAAACCCTTGTTGATGCGGACTGTGAAAAGAGAATAGGAGAGGTCCACAGAGGATTATTAATAGGTGTCCGATTTTGCGAACCCTGCAACCAAACAGCTGCCTCGCACAGTGGCGGCTTGTTCCATCCAGCCCAGATGTTCGTGGACTCCGAGACGCGGCGCTGGAGCGGATCAATGCGGCCCTGTTGTGCGGGGGACAGACTGAGGAGCGCTATCTGTGCCGCCGCTCCACGGCCCGCTCTGTCCGCGAGCACTTGGTGCAAAATAAAAATATTTCCCACCCGAGGGGGAAACGCGGCCCGGAAAAGATGTACTTGCAAAAACCCACCATATGAGTCTGTACACACACTGGAGGGAGATGGAGTGAGAGAAATAGAGAGAGAGAGAGAGAGATGGCACAGCACTCGGGATGTCATAAAAGTTGTCACCTGATTCATTTGACCCCGACTCCCCTCTTAATCTGCCGTATCTACACAAGCCTCTCCACGGCCCTATTGATGTGCTCTCCCGCCGAGGCGCTGTTACTCCCAGGTATGACTAACTGCTATCTTGTTCCTGCGAATCCGCTGTCATTTATCTTGTGCCAGTACGCAGGCAGGCAGGCCGGTCGGTCGGGCCGGCTGGCTGGCTGTGCGATGCGGTGCGACAGCACACGGTGACAATGATTCACGCTGATCGTTCCCCCACTGCCTCCCCCGCTGTTACAAATGGCAATCGATTATCATGCGGCGCTGCTATTGACTGTCTATGCTCTGTGCATGCTGTGCCCCCCCCCCCCATCCCCTCGCCCCCCAGGCCGTGCCCTCTCTGTCTTAGTAAATTAACAGCTCTCTCTGCACTGGCTCTGAGCAGGCCTGTGGTTAACCCTGCAACTCCCCTTCCGGGCGCAAAGTGTGAAGTTTTTCTTTTTCATTATGACACCACAAACACAAGCGGTTCATTTAATCGGTACGAGCAGTAATCCCTACAATCTTACACGCAGTCCGCTTCAAAATAAACGCATACAAAGCGGTTGGATTTCCTGCGCTCCTTTTAAAAATCTGCAGCCGACGCACGCAAGTGCCGGGGCTTTTCGGGCCCACGTTCGAATACCACTCAGTCTGCTGGGGGTTTGTTTGTCACCGTGGTTTGGTCGTTCAGGAATACACCTGCACCGTGTAAATCGCTGCACTTTTGGCGTTGCTCTAAAATCGATTTGTTTAATATCGTGAATGGGGGCTGTGTCCTTAAATGCATCGATCAGGTCAAAGCTGTTGCGTGCACGGAGCACGAAGGGAGTACGAAGAAGCGCCGCTTGTGCGATTCCTCGGTGTGATTCCTACAACGCGGAAGCCTTTTAAGGCCAGGCCTTGGCAGTGTGCTGGCTGCCACATTCCCTCCCCATTCAGAATTTGGTTCAGTTAACCCCTAATAAATTGGCTCACTTCCTTCACTATCAGTAATGAAAATAATTTATGGTTTGATTCCCAGAAACAAGAAAAATGTTACGAAACTCTATCTCAGTCGTGTTTCCAACTTTTGCATTCTGTCAAATCCGACTTTTGCTCCGTTCGGACCCATGGACTCTGCTCCGTGTTGTCTCGTGGCCACTTTTATTTGTCAGATGTTCAGTACAGAGATCAGAAATGGCGGAAAAGCAAAGTCTCCTCAGTCGCACTCTAAGACAACATAAATTTGTTCAGATAAGAAGCTCCACAAACGCCGTAACCCTGATGCTGCTTCTGCTTTAGATGTTTTCCCAGTCTACACCTTCACCCTCCGTTTCCTTTGCTGCACGCTCCTTTAGTTGCTCGGGTTACACATTTCCAAAGATGGCAAAGTTGGTCCTTTAAAAGTTTTACCTTTGACTGCAGACATTCACCTTCTAATCACTCTTCTGAAGGAGAGAAGAAAAAGCTGCCATATCAATGGGCTCCGGACAAACCGGTAAAGCTCGCACTGTCACCTGGTGCTTTATGGTCACGTAGAGGAATGTCCTACATAGCCCTGGTTTCTCCTGCTCCATTATTGTTTGGTCAATTTAAATGTTTTGCTATGTTTAACTTTTTTCATGGCTTCAGAAACTCAAGCGCACGATTCTCCCACCAAACCATTCCTATTGACCTCTATTATTACACTTGGTAAAACCTATTATAAGCTGAGTGAATAAGGATAAATGTAACTAAATGGATAAATAAGTAAAAGTGAAATTAGCTCCGCTTTAGTCAATATTTGCCCTTTATGCTAAGGTAAAGGACGCAGGAGCTCTAAGTGGCTTTTTGATTGATTCCTAAAGAGGCCAGATCTGGATTTCCTTAGTTTATTGCTGAAAAGAGGCTAGGATCTGATGATGTACCGTATGCAACTACAGTCCACCTGATAACCTGATCGGTGCATTTGAGGTGCAAACATTTATGAACAACAACCATTACAGGTTCACCCTCAGCTTTTCATTGTACCTTCACAACAGATCAGCGCACCTCTGCTGTTACCTGTCTTCTCAAACAATTTGTTTTGCAGTGGCACAATGGCGTTTTACACCGTAGACCATTTATATTCCTGAAAAACCGTTACAGTTTCCAAAAAGGGATGAGAGGTATAAATTCACCCGGCGAAATCTGCGAAAAAGGTAATCCTAGCGTGAAAGCAGGGTGTAATAATTGCTTTTCGGCACCGCGGCACTGTCAACGCGGAGTTTCCTGTCGCGCTCCCGAGGTGCGCGCCGGTGTGAAAGAGCACCTTTCTGCACGAGAGCGCGAGAACGTTGCAGTCAGCATTACGTCAATCCCGAACTTTTCGCCCCTCCCGTCCTCCCGCTGAATTTTTGTCGCAGCTGCATAATCTTTTGTAATAGATGCTAATTCACAAACACCTGTCACACAAGCACGGCGCATCCGGTAATATTGCTCTAAGCTGATTATACACGTTAATGCCAGGTATTTAAAGAATCCCCGTGTATTAAAGTGCTTATATAAGGTTTCATAAAACTCCTGGAAATATTGTATGATTATTTATTTTTATGTATATGTGTGTGTGTGCACGTGCGTCTGTGTGTGTCTTTTTTTTTTTTTTTTCTTTGACCTAAACTTCTAACTACCTTTAGGGGATCTTCTACATTAGCACCGTCAGCACCGAGGAGTGAAGCCACACTTCCAACCTCCATCCCACCCCCCCAGCCCTACAAATCGAACGCAGAATTTTTCATATAAATTGAAAACATTAAAAATTAATTTTCCATGACCGTTCGCCTCGCGTCGCCCGAGATAAGGAGGCCACTTCTCGATGCCCCGCAACATGCAGACTTAGCTCTGTTATCTGTGCGTAATTACTTTCTTTTTCTTTTAATCAGAAAATTTGCCACGCCGACCCTTTTACTCGCACCCCCTTCCTTCGGCACGTTTGAATCGCGTGTTCGCGTTCGGGCCCTCCCTTCTGTCGGAGCCGGAGCTGCGAATGAGCGGCCCTCCTCCTGACAGCTTGCGAGGAGACCCGCTACCTTTAAAACTTTAAGGAGCTCATTAGGCAAAGGTGCGATCCGCACCGGGTAGCAGGTGATGTCGCCGGGTTCCGCCAGCTGACGGGCGCAGACATTTTCCTCCCGTGCGTCACCGGCAAAGGAAGGCGGCAGAAGTCAAACACGAGGCCGTCGCCCGAGCCCGCGCCTGCGAGGCTCTCGGCGATGACGCGAGCCACCTGCTCCTCTCCTCCGATTCACCTGCGGCGCTGCCTTCTAATGGCTCCTCATCTGGGTTTCGGTGGGTGGCGCGGAGATGAAAAAAAATAAAAAGTAAAAAAAAAAAAAACCCTGACATTATTTAAACGCCACCTTGGAAGTGTAAAGGATGTCTAAACCTTTGAAGGTAGAGAATAGAGATTAGTGTAAAGCGCTGGCTGCGCAAAGTGCCAGGTAGAGACGTTGTCAGACTTCATGTTCCTCTCCGCCAAAAGCGCTAAGCAGGTTTGAAGCACTTCACAGGTATCTGTTGCTTCTGAATGTGTACATTCGCTGACATTAATCCGCCGTAAGCCTTCGGAGCCGGCGTAATCTAATTAATGACTGTTTTGCAAGATAACCACATAGAGAAGGCAGATCTGAAACCGTATTTTCCACCGCGTGAAAGAGTTCCAGCATCACAAACTATTTTTTTTCCCTCGCGAAACAAAACGATTGGAACGCGAATACGGGATCGTTTCTCAAGGCTTCTTCGTTGCATTCGGTTCCATACATCCGTGCACAAAAGTTCTCCTCGTGCCTTTGACCTGAAAGGGGCTGATATTTATTCGCAGTAAATTATTGCGTTCATTTTAAACGTATGAATTATGAAGAAATATCTATGCACCATGTTCGCCATCCACTTTTATGTCCCTTTATGAGCAGAAGAAGTGTCGTCGATGAAAGCATCGTGTTGCGGTTTAAAAAAGAGGCAGGACCCGAAGAAGCACGTAGCTAAAAGGCGTCGGTTCTCGGGTTTCACACACAGAGTGTAGTGGTGCAGTCTGAGCAGGAGCCCCTTGTATGCATAACAAATTGCTGCCCGATCTGCCTTATTCGCTTTCCTGGAGGGGCCTTTGGGCCGGCGCACCGCTCGATCGTGAACCAGTTAACTCGGTTAGCCGTAAAACACCTGGTGCTGTGTTTCAGGCCGGGCGAACCCCTGTTACCACACTCCTGTCCCACGATTCGTGTTTGCTTTCTGATGATGAATTGTGCGGCGGTTTGCCTTTTCTCACCCTGGCCTCTCGAAAGACAGATATTACCCTACGGTGGAGAAAAAAGGAACAATAAAATGAATCACTTTGTTAAAGCGAATGTAACGTTTAAAACAACAGAGCATTATTAATGGCAGGTAATGTTCCGCGCTCCTTTGGGGGTCAGATATGGGCGTTCAGACCGATCCTTCACTTTGCTCAAATGCAGATGGCTTAGATGTTGCTGATTTATTTGAATGTTTTCAGCTTCTTTGTGTAAAGAGTGCGGTGATATGTGGGAATGTGCAACAGAACACGCCAAATGGGACAGGTTTAGTCCATCAAGAGCACGTATTACGATAATTTAAGGAGACACCAAGAAAGTATATAATGCCGTGAAAAAGGTTCCACTGGGCTTATAAGCAAACAGAAGGGAAATCGGTTTAGAGAAGTCTGGAATTCCAACGGATGGAACGTTGACTTGAAAACACATCTTTGAGCTTTTTTTTTTTTTTTTTTTCCCAGAGTAGCCTTATGTTCGGAATACCGTTTCTTGCTCCCTTACGTGTAAGTTACACAATTAATTTTATTGAACGCAAAAAAGAGAAAACATGAGCGATCCATGACACGAAGGGGAAAACTACTGGAGTTGAGCTTCTTGAGGGAGATCACTGTTATTCTTCGCTCTTTGTCCTAAAGATGTGACATTTGTGATAATTCATGATTTTTTTTTTCCCAAGCATACAAAAACAGATTTGATAGCTGTGCCACCATGTGCGTTTTATAAAAGCAAATGCTTGTTGTTCAGTTTAATGTGGTCATAAAATTACATTTTTCTCTATAGATATTGAATACTTGTGTTGGGATTTTGATTAACTGCCCTTAGGAGCTTCCAAATATGCTTGGCAATTTGAAATACTGAGGTTTAAATGTCAGTCGTGTCAGAGAGATATTTTTCGTATGTAAATATATGACTTGGTTTGTGTATTGTCTCTAGTGATGTGCAATTTATGCATTCTGTGTCAGCCATCATTCACCTCCTAGCATTCAAACAGCAAATATCGTAGGGGAATCTGTCTGGCACTGGTACCAGAACAGTATCGGAACAACCGGCATGCCTGTTTTGCAAAAGCGCTAAAAGATTTATATCGTTTATCAGAAACTAAATGCTTAGCACGTCACACATTGTGCGTGTAAAAAGAAGATGACATTTAATAATTTGTTTCTTTGCAAGCTTTTAAATGATCCGTTTGAGGGATGTTTAGGGTTTCCAACCTCAACCTTATGGAACTGGTTTATTCCGTTACTTGAACATTTTTAAAGAGAAGATTAGGAAAACGTGTAATTACCTATAAAAGCTGTAACTGATTTTTATTAAATTAACCTTATTAGTGCATTACAGAGAAGAGACACAGAAAAAAGGCGCTGCTCATTTGCTTGAAGACACATTTTTCAGGTTGGCTGCATGGTTTAATTGAAGAAAAGATTAAGAGTCATTAAACAAGCGGCTTTACCTTGCAGTAGCACAACTCACATCTGGCCAAGGTTAACAAAAGCTTGGATTACTGTAACACTGAAAATGGTCCCATCAGCATTCTGTAAAAGGTAGGAAATCCATAGCTGGCTATAATGAAACAAGTGTATGGGTGGTGGGGGGTCAGAAATAGACACATTGACTGTTCCATAATTCCAATACTGCTTCCTTTCGGTTTTAATAAATAAAGCCCAACTATTTTCTATCTCCGTTTCACGTTAGCTGTCAACACACTACATTGACAGTTATGCTCAAGGTGGCGTCCATAGGCCGGTCCTCGCCGGACTTACCGTATCCACGTGGACTGCTGTACTGGACTGTACTGTTACTGCAGCGATGACTGTGTTTTACACACGTGTGTGTTAATAAGGTGTGTATTGAAAAGTGTTTGAAATATGCAAAGGCAAAGTTCAAAACCATGTGCTACTCAAGGCCGACTTTCATTTACTTCTATATGTGAATCCTTCTAACTGGCCTTCACACGTCCTTAATTTTACATCCCTGGATTTAGTTTTTATTCTATAAAAGAAGACAATGTTACGGGAAAAAGTCGATTAAAAGCAAAATGACAGCGTTCGCTGTTCTTATTTAGCAAAGCCGAACTTGGTCAAAAAACAGGTAAATCATCCTGGCAGGAACCCGCATCAGTTAGCAGCCTGGACTCCATCGGCGCCGACGCCGTCGTCCGGGTTTACGGCGCCCTGTAGCCCGTAATCATCCGGCTTTTCAGCCAAACGGCCGGCTCGGGAAAGCGGGCAGGGAAGATCTCCCTCTCGAGGAGCGCCGGAGAGAGCACCTGTTTTGCAGCAAGCAGATGCAAACAAACCGAAATAACCCAGAACGTAGCCGCTAAGAAGCTAGGAGGAGTCGTGCCATCAGCCGCAATCAGACGCCATTGAAACGGAACCAGGTGGCTGGCAGGTGGAGGGGAGCAGATGTGCGGGCCTGGCTTGGCCGCTTGCCGTACAGGTGTGAGAATCCGCCTTCTCCCTCATTGCTGCCTTAAACGCTTAATTTCTCTGTTTCAATATTGATTGGTACCTTTCTGCTCCTCCGTCCCTGCAGAATTGGGCCGAGCGCGCGTGTATTTATAGGAGGAGTGAGTCAGTGTTTTGCGCGGCTAATTTTTTGCCCACAGTAATGCCGAAATGTTTGATTTCCTCTCCCTGGCTTGGCACGCTAGATGAAGTCTTTAGAATTTGATAGAGGGGTGATGCAAAGCCGCCATGCGTGGAGACAAGTGCTGCGATGATGCATCTTTTATGCGTTTCTATCGCACGCTGATAATGGACCGCACAATCAATGCCTGTGTAGAGCTGTGAGATGCATCTCTCTGGATTTGTATAGATCCAGGTGCATCTCTCGCTGACCATTGATTCTATAACTTCTTCAAGTTTGCCTTTAATTCTTTTTCTTTTGTATCTGCTGAAGCCATGGGCTACGGGCTTTCTTCTGCGTCTTTTAAACACTTTGAATGCATTTGTCTGCATCCACTTTTACCTCCGCTCCGTGTGTTCACCCTTTCACCTTTCACAATAATGTTTTCCCTTAAGTGTGTTAAGGAGCGGGATACAGACTCCTGGGTCTTTCTTGTCCTCGTCTATTGCAAGAAAGCACTTGGGTCCTATTTTCCTGGGGTAAGCCCGCGTCCGGCGCCCGTGTCTTGACCGCAGTTGCCGGAGCCCAGTCACCAGCGTTGCCACAGTTGCCCATCTCTTTCCCATCCCTCCGAAGCTGGTCTTGACGCCTCAGCAACAGCAATCACCTTGGACCCACCCTGTCACAACCCGACCTCTTTATACCCACGTGGTTTGACACTTGAAAAGGGGGGATTTTAATGCAAGACGCCTGAATGTGCGGAAAGATGTGTGAGGGTGAGAATGCGTGATGAACCACAGCACAGCTCCAGCACATCATGCATGAGATGCCAGTCGGGTCTGCAGTGGTCTTCCGTAGCCACCATACCCGCCTGCAGACCCCCGTGGCGGCTTCTGATTTTTATCAAACGCGGAATAAATAGCTAGCAGTTGTTTTTTTTTTTTTTTTTCGGCAGCGAGGAGGGCTTTGTTTTCTCTCGGATGTTCACAGCTAAGCATCTTTGTGGTGTTTGGCTTTTTTTTTTCTTATTTCTGAAGGTCCATTACCTCATCGAGTCTAAGGAGATATAAATATCCATTCTAATTCAGCAGGTAATGTAAAACGCTTCCAGAGGCAGAGCCTAATCCCTTTGTTCATGGTCAAATGTGCACTGATATGGAACGGTATCTGGGCTGCTCTACAAGCAGACCTCGACCTGTGCGAGTTTAATTAATAAAAGCCAGCGCATGTTACACCATTCCAGAGCGGAGCCACCAGATAAAATCGCCGGAGAAGTATGGGAGCGCAGCACCATAAATATGCAAGCGCTTCTTCGCCGTGGACCTATTGTCTGCGTACTCATCAAAAGGTCAGATTTATATCTATATAGAGCAATGTAAAAAATGCACGCGTACAGTAATTCAAATGACAACACGAGCGAATGAGCGTGCATATCACCACTTGGGCGGCTGCAGTTTTACGTTGCCTCGGCCCTATACGTTATCTTGCGGCATCGCGGTTGTTCCGCTTGCAAGTTATTGATTTGTCCATGGTTTACATGGATGCTTAATGGCCCTTCTTTGGATAGAATGACTGCGGACTCGAGACGAACGACAGCGGACCCATTCCGATCCTCGTTCCAAATGAATACTGGTGTTTGGGGGGCATCATAAACAGCATGACGAGAACATGCAAGTTTTTTACTGCATGTCTACGTGGTGTCACAGGTTTGCTTCCCATTCATTTTAACCCACCAGCAAAGTCCACTGCTGTGTTTTTATTATTATTATTATTATTATTATTATTATTATTATTATTATTATTATTATTGTGTCCCTCTCGTGCCACCAAAAGACCTCTGACCCATTGAAGCATGGACTCCACAAGAAGGTGTTCTGTGGTATCTGGCACCAAGACGTGAGCAGCAGATCCTTTAAGTTGCAAGGTGGGGTCTCTATAGATTGGACTTGTTTTTCCAGCACATCCCACAGGTGCTCGATCAGATTGAGATCTGGGGATTTTGGAGGCCACGACAACACCTAGAACTCTGTAGGCACTTTTGGTGGTGGATAGGGGTCAGCATGGACACTCTGACCGGTGTGCGGCAACACAGCCCTGTACGGAGCAAAGCTACGATGCACTGTGTGTTCTGACGCCTTTCTATCATGGCTGGCATTAAGGTGTTTAGCAGTTTGTGCTACAGTCCCTCTTGTGTGGGATCGAACCAGGCAGGCTGGTCTTCGCTCCCCATGCGCATCAATGAGCCTTGGCCACCTATAACCCTGTCGCCGGTTCACCGGTTGTCCTTCCTTGGACCACTGCATACCGGGAACACCCCACAACATGCTCTGACCATGTCGTCTAGCCATCGTAATTTGGCCCTTGTCAAAGTCCCTCAGGTCTTTACGTTTGCTCATTTTTCCTGCTTCCAGCACATTAACTTCAACAACTGACTGTTCACTTGCTGCCTGATACATCCCCCACCCCTTGACAGGTGCCATTGTAATGAAATAATCATTGTTATTCACTTCGGTGTGTGTGTGTGTGTGTAAAGTGTAAAGTGTAAAGTGTATAGTGAATGATGTTGGTACTGCTAGTGCAAACTTCTAGCTAATTATTACAGGGGATACATATTTCTGTTTATTCCTAAGCAAAAACTTGTTTTTTTTTTTTTTTCTTTTTCCAAAAATTACTTCCATTTTGGCCAATAGGGACATTGCATGTGCATGTATAGGTTTCTGCTACCAGTGTAGTAGTAGTAGTAGTAATAATAATAATAATAATAATAATAATAATAATAATAATAATGTATTTTATCCTTCTGTCTATTCTTCTTGCAGGGGAAAAAACCTTTTATCATTCACCTTAATTAACTCTCGTGTTCACATTCAATTTATGGTCATACGCGTTTCATAAAATGTGAAATCAGAGCACTATATCCTACCTAAAGGCAACATTTTTCTTATCTTTGTTTCTGACATTTAATGGTTTCGTAATCATACAGCAGATGAAATCAGATTGTGGGATTTGTTTTCTGTTTTGTGGTATTAAGGTTCTGGTCATGCACCCAGAATGGTAAATGGCTGTTATCTTCATCACGTGATCGGGGCCCTAACAGCGATTAATCTCCATGAAAACCCGACTGTGCTTAGTACAATGGCGTGGAATTCAATTGCACCGGCTTGTATGCTCGCATGCGGGACGATCCGCTGCGTCTCTCTTTCAGGTTAATATAAACCACCTGAGCTCTCGCCCCGTTACCCCGCCGCTGAAATGCGGGGGTTCTCGGTCCTCTCCGCCGACTTCAACTTAGACTACAGCTTGGAAAAATACATTTTTCCCCTGGATATATCGATATACGTTAAACATATCCGTTTAATTATGTCCAGTTCTTATGTTTAACATTAAAAAATGTGAAAGAAATAAGGTTAGCATCAATTTTGAAGTACATTAGCCGGTGATAAAATACATTACAGGCCAGAAGGAGAGTCACTCTCGGTGCATCACAGCTCCAGAATGTCTTGGAATTATTTTCGGTCATAGAAATGCGTGTCTGAATTGTCCTGCCTTTTCACAATGTTGTGTCGATGTTTTTGCTCATTTTTGCCATCAGCATAAAGCGGCTAAAGTTATTTGTTTATTGTATGATCCAAAAATGTGTTAAATACATCTTGGTCCCCAGAATGGAGGGCTGGGGAGTAAAGTGCTGTTTGCTAAAGGCAAAGGGAAGGCGTGTGTGTGTGTGTGTGTGTGTGTGGGGTGGGTAACAAATAGAGCAGAGATGTCTGCCCTAATAATGGTCTAAAAATAAATGCTGTTCAAAATCTGCTACATATATTACTTTTATAGAAAAGCACAAAAAAATGCGCTGCACAAATATTTTATTTGTAGACAAACATTTTTTAAACGCATTTTACCTGCCCTGTTCAGAAACACACAAACGGCTGCATTACTCACAAGATACGAATATACTGTACTGCAGCATTTATTCTTGTTGCCTTTGCACTTTCTCCGTACTTCTTCCGGGAAATTTTGTAGCTGTAATTCCGGCTGCCGTAAGTGCCCATCAGTGTACGGATTCTGCTCGCCCTACTTGTGCTTACGTCACCTTTCCGAGTGTCGCCCTTTTAATGCTTTCCAACTTGTTACTTGGAGCCAGTGGATTTCCCAGCGTCAGCCTCGGTTGTGGTTAATGCTGTCTTTCCTTACCATTGGCGACTGTTAATGGTCCAGCGCTGATCAATTTTGCTCCCCAGTGCTGCAAACTGCTGCACCGCTCAGCGCCGTGTGACCGCGGTGCCTCGATATGCATGTTTGTGCACGTTGGAGTGCGTGCGCGCACACCCTCGTGCTTTTTGCGCCCTCATCTTTACGTGCATGCGTGTGCAATAGGGTGTTTGTGCGCATTCGCCTGTCGGACAGCGTTTTTAAACCAGTTCAAAACATAGAACCGGAACGTTCACAGTTCATGTGCATGAACAAGTTGTCCAGCTTTTTGCGTTTTGTGGTTGCTCCTGTGATTCCTGTAAGTTCAGCAACACGGTGGATTTTTTGAACAACTCATTTAAAAACCCTCCAGTGTACATTTGCTTATTTGGCTGTAGTTTTTACTTTACTTTTGCTCAAGGGTCAAGGAGATGGCATTTAAACTCGGCATCCCTGCGTGCAAGGTGACAGCTCTAACCACTACGCCACCTGCTGCCATTCTGTCCAATTGAAGCAAGCTAGGTAATAGCACGTAGTAGCGGCAGGTAGCATCTCAAAACAAGGCAATTTATATCAATTCCTAATACAGTAAAAATAACCAAGCGGAGAAACAGACGGCGATGCTAATTTAATTTATACTTCAAAATGGCCAGCATCAGCAAAGTAGTAGCATTTTACTGTACGAACAAAGCAAATGTATTGTATTTAAACTACAGCTTAGTGGCAAAACCTGCCTTTATTCAGTGGCTGATTTAGAGCATCTTGTGTCATTCACTGTGTTTATACCCTTTGCAAAGTAGCAGTCTTTTTAACTCCTGCACACGTTCATTTCAGCTCTTTCAAACAGTTAATAGTCCTTATTATTATTATTATTATTATTATTATTATTATTGTCAGCATCAGCATCATCTATTGTGAGCACAGGGTTACTCTTGCAGCCATAGCTTCCTGCTGATATTCATCAAGTGAATAAAGTTTACTTTTTGCACAAATGACTTCTCATTGCCTATACAGGGCTCTGTTAATAACTGACGCTTCTCCCTAAATTTGCCCGCTTTGTGTACTCCTCGGTGTGCTCCTGTGAACCGCCTTTCCGCGAGGGTAATATCCAGCAGATTATGTTTTTCTGACAGCTACAGATTGTACAAGACAACAAATTGATATTGTTTTCCTTGTACTGATGTATCTGTTCTGGTATTGATTTGCAGCAGGGAGTGGGTCCCTTGCATTTCTTGTTAAATTATTTGCATGACTGCCTTTGTTGGCATTCGCTGGTCAATATTTAAGCAAGCTCACAGCAAAAACCAGTGCAAGCACAGCAAGCAAACAGTGTGCCCGCTATTCATTCTTTGCCTTTCGAGTGCCGAATGGAAGTTCCTCGTCTGTGGCACAGTTTGTTTTAGGGCTTCTCTGTGGACTCGGGGCCGCTGTCGCAGGGCAGTGGCTTATTGTGCACACATCTCTGCGTGTCAGGGATCACACAGGGTTTTCAAAGTTCTACCGCTATTTGTTAGCCTGGCAGTGAGGTGAGCATTCAATATCGATGGCTGGCTGGTACCGTTTTTTTTTTTTTTTTTTTTTGGTTTGTTTGTTTGTTTTTTTTTTTTTTTCCTGTGTGTATGTGTGCGTTTGTGTAATGTAATATAAACAGAATGGGGAAACAAACATCGGGGGGGGGGAGTAGGGAGAAATAACAATGCGAGTTTGAGACGAACCCCGATGAAAACATTATCGTGGGTGGCGGGCATGACGGCGACAACCTGCCTTCCCATAAATCAGCGTGGTTTTAATCACACCTGCCACCTCTGTACGCCGGAGAAATTGTTTTCCCTGCCTTCCCCTCCTTCTCCCGCTTCCAGTTATCTGGGAGTTTGTTCCGGTGTTTGCTTATTTGTCCCGAAGTTCACGCGAGACCTGCTTTGCCAGGCTGGGCCTCCAGGGGGAGCAGTGCCCGGCCGAGCCTCGCGGACGTGCCGAACGGGAGCCGCCGGGGTGAATAAACCGTAAGGTGGGCTCGCGCAGCCACGAGGCCCAAAGCCTCCCTGAGACCCCCTCGCTTCAGCCGCTAGGCCAGAATGAAGCCGGAATGGCTTCTTGTTGCTGTGAGAAGGCGCGACCAATTTGTTTTATTAACAGGCGCTCTCAGCAGGTCCCGCACAGAGGTAATCGTATAAGAACCGTTTTTACCCCACGTGGAAGAAGATCCTTTAACCAAGCTGCTCTCTTTACATTCCGCCGGTGCGGCGATCTGACCGCCGTCTGACCTTTGACCCTCGGCACCGTCGACGCGCGCGTAAATAACGTCGGTGGCGTAGCGCGCGCGTCCGTAAGACCGTTGGCGCGCGGGTCAGCGCGTGGGTGTACGTGTGCGAGTTTCTGTGCTTTTCGTGCGTCTGGTCTGGGGGGGGTCTTTGATAAACTGCAACGTTTGGGGGAGTTTGGGCAACTGGAGACAGCAAACAAGGATATGAGAGATAGCGGACATTAGGCCTGACCCAGGCAGGGAGGTGGAATTTGTAATTTTAACAGCATAATTATTACTAATGACAGAAGGGCCACAGAGGCGTCCGAGCTGGTTATAACTCAGAGGTCACTGGGCGCGCGGTGGAGAGAAACATCTCCTCCGGCTCCCCCACTTCGGCGCCTGTTTGAACCGCGCGTTTGACCGGCGAGCAGATACCGGGTCGGCTTTCGCGTAAACCGAGTCGGTGCCGCCCGTGGCACCTATCTGCTTGACGAAAGCAAGGCCCGGGCAATTACGCCGTTCCGTGTTGTCGGGCGGCCTCCGCTTTGCCCCGGCAGTTCTGAGCGACGCTAGAAGACACCTTAAGTGCCATTAAGTGATCAAAAAGGAGCCGATATTGGTTAACGTAATTACTCTGAAAACCAGGGGAAGACTTTTTCCAGATAATGGCCTGTAAACATAAGGCATTACTTCGCAACACAGATTATTCAGATTCCTCCCTGACACCGGATTTACCAAGTCTATTAGGGAGTCACGCTCGGGAGGGGGAAAATACAATTTCTTTTTTGTTTTCAGATAGAGCGAGCAGAAGAGTGTGAAAAAGCCATCCACAAATACAAGTGCCTCCTCCCTAATTGCCAATATTCAAACCAGGACAGACAACAGCCATCATAAAGGGTGTAAAGCTATCCGGCAAAGTGCGCGTTCACTCCTGCTAATGCCTCTTCCCTTCACGTATTTAAGCGGTGGACTTGAGAGGCCTGCGCGCTGATAATGGAGAAATTAGACGTGCCGAGGGTCACCGGCGCGCAGGGTGTCTGCGCGCTAAGAGACCGGGTCGGGCGCTCGGTCATCGCTTCCCACAAAACGCCGCGGCTGCTCGGGCACCTGCTTTTCGCCCACGGCTCCCTGGAAGCTGCCCGCTGGCTCGGTGGACGGGCAGCTTGTTTGCACACTTTTTTCTGGGGGGGGGGTAACTAACTGTGATAGACTAATAGGGATCCGTGCTGCGGGACTGCTTCACACGTCTGCTACCCTGACAAGACGTGCACCTGAGCCCAGGGCAGGCTACTGTCACACTCACAGTACAACAAACTCTCCTTTAAATACACACTCACTCGCAGTGTCAGTGACCACAGACCAGCGGGTAACTGGGTCTCACGTCATTCTGCCTGCGGTACACAGTTACCTACACGTGTGTGTGTGTGTGTGTGTGTGTATTTGTACGTATATGTAGAATTCAAAGTGATGTTCACCCTCGGTGAAGTCCAAGGCCACAGGCTACGACCATCTGCATTTTCTCTTGTCGAGGTTCACAATGGATGTGGCCTATTAGGCCTCGCACTTTTCCCCGACAAAATATTCTTTTTACTGTTTGTTTTCTCGCCCTGAATCACGCCTCTTTGAAAGGAATAGTGAGCCTCAAATCCCCCCAGGACCACCTATACTTGACTTTCTGTACGTTGTATCTGTGCTTCAGGAGGTTCCGGGAAGCATCTCAGGCCATCTTTAATTCATGTGATTAAAAATTCAGGAGGAGCCCTTGTACCAGCTGTTAAACTCTGTTAGTAAGCTGTAATTCAGAGTTCAAATCCCAGCAAATTGAGGGTTAGGTTAACAGGAGTGCTGGGCGGAAATGCATTATACACCAGCTGTGTGAGACAGGTTCAGTCAGGTGAAGCCTCTGTGAGATGCTTGTTAATTTTTTCCAACATATGCACACACACACACACACACACACACACACACACACACAAAGACGGACAGAAACGTCACGGCGGCCGCAAGCTTAAAAATGGTGTCATTGTAGAGAAAGAGTACAACCCCTTTGTGTTTTAATGCGCTTGTGTACGCGCGTGTCAAACGAATCTTTTTTTTTTTTTTTTACTGTACTTACTGTATTTCTTGGAACGCGTACGGTACTGTGTTGCGTTATCCACGGCCCCTCTTCCAGCGCGTTGCCTTTTAGTATGTATGTATGTGTTACGTAATACTAATGTACATATTAATACGTGGTAATGATGGATTATTTCTCTCTTTTTTTTATTTTTATTTTTTTTTTTTGGAAAGGAAATACCTTTTTTACAGTCAGGAGCGACAGTCTGCCTGGATATTTTGGGCCCTTGGGAAGCCAGCTTCGTAAGCCGATGAAACAGCTCCGTCCTGCTCGCTCGCGATATTTGTGTCGAAAACGGGCATTTCCAAGTATGTTTCGGTTTATTCGGCTTTGTTATTCGCTACCGCTCGGAGATGGTGGTTTTGTGGGAACAAGGAGCGTCTCCTGCGAAGAAAACACAAATAAACGTAACCGCGGCGCGGATTCTCAATTGCTGCGTTTATTTGTTTATTTGTATTTTTCTTTCCGCGCATACCTTTCCGCGGGACGGCATCGCGCGGCGGGCGCGAAAGTCTTTTCGGGGTATTAGGGTTGCGTTTAGTTGTCGGAAGGCCGCGAGCGTTTTGCCAAACTTAGCCGACAGCCGGAGTCGCATCCCCTGCAATTAACAAAAGAACGGTCTTGAACGCGAGAAGCAAAAGTCGAGTGAATCGCGCCGCACTCCGCGAGAGCGATTAAGTACAAAACAGGCTCTTTCGGATACAGATAACATCTGGATGACTTTTGTGCACGTCTTTCCGCGTCGTGCGCTCTCTCGAGGAGGCAGCCAAACTGAAGAGGGGAAAGCAGGCAACAAAAAAAAAAAAAAAAAAAAAAAAAAACCCTCTGGGACCAGAGAGAGACTTTTATTATGCTGTGGGTGTGGTGACATAAATCTGCGAGAATTCACGGAACGGCTGCCAGACGTGAATTTGAACAGCATGCTTTTTGTTGCCACCAAACGCCCGCCCGCCCCCCGCCCCATCTCTCCGATTCCTCTCGGTTGCCTCTCTCGCTCTCCTACACTCTTTCTCATTCCGAGGTTGTAACCCCAATGATGTACAATGCGGTATTCTTTACATAATTAATCCACTGTGAGATAGAGAGAGGCACGCTGGATTTTTTCCAGCATTGTAAAAATAGCCCGCACACTGCAGTGGCTCAACAGCATGTAGGGTTTTGACAAGAAGGGGCAGGAAACAGGGGGAGAGCCGCCTGAATTCCGCCAAATCGCAGCAAGGCCTAACAGGCCGTTATTTATTGGCGCTCGGATCTGATGGAAACGGGCAGTAGGTGCTCTGTCAGCGGAGGGCCGCTCGGCACGCGTGACGTCACCGTAATGCTTATTACGGCCCATCTGGACAGCTTTTATTTCCTTTGTTAGTTCATCTTGTCGGCGGCAAAACAGATCTCGCAGCTACCATTCGTTCACAGGGGAGAGCAGGGAGAAGATGGTTTCGAAAGCGCAGGCTATTTTAGTCCAACTTCCACTATTCTAAGTAACGTTTTTCTTTTTTTCTTTAACGCGGCAGCCGAGAGTAGTTTCTATAACCGTTCGGCCGCTTGCGCGATATTACGGTGCATATCATTAACCGGACGTAGCTGTCGCGAGGGGACGCTTGCTGCGCTTCGACTTGAGTGAATAAGCTTCTCCCTTCCCGTCGAGACGCTCTCTGTTATTGTGCCACGTAGGATCACGACACGTTTGTTTCTACGCCCCGCCGCGAAGAAAGGCGCGCTATCGGCTTGACGTCGCTTTTCCGACCGAAGCGTCCCGGTGGCAGTTCTTGCGCTAAGAAAGAGGTAGAGATGCAGAGAAACCTTTCTTGGCCGTTTGCCACGTCTTGTGGCTTTTGCCCAAGCTCTTTGAAATCCAATCAGTTTAGGGTTCTTAGATCCGTATCCCACTCTAATTTACCGCAGTTAATCTAACTCACTTTAAAGATCAACCTTTGCTGTCCTGGGCCTCCGCTGGGCTCAGATGCGGCGGGACCTGGCTCTTTTCTCGGCAGACCCCCGGTGGAGAAAGCGCGCGTGCGAACCCTGTAGCGAGCCCTGCGTCCGCCGGCCATGCCACACCGAGAGCCTACGGACTAAACCTGCTTCCTGATGTCCGCTCCACCTCTTTCTGACCCGGTGGTCGATGAAGTGATCGAAATGTGGACGCGCGATGTTCGGCGCAATGGCAAAGAGCGTTGCCACAGCTTCGTGTCGGTTTTGCGGCAGCTACGCGGTTTGCCTGGAATTCTTTCGTTCTGCCTGTGAGCATAAAGGTTATCTGGGCTATCAGAGGCAGGAAGCCAGTGTTTACTACCCTGGGCCTATTACTCCAGGAATAGCAGCAGCGGTACAGCATGCTCTGCTACGTTTAGGTTTGTAGTTAAAACGGGAATGGCCCATAAGCAGTGACTGTACGGTTCTGAATCCAACAGCAAAACAGATCATTTTAATTAAATTTTAATTTTGAATTTGCCCTCCGCGCTCACGAACGCACCGAGCCGGGCCTCGAAACCCCGCTCTTTCGGACTCGTACCGCTCCCGAGCTCCTGTCGGCTCCATAAACGTGGACCGCGCCATCTGTCACAATCGCTCGTGTGTTTGCGAGTAGACTCGGCCGTGTAGAAAGCTACCCTGATGCGCGCTGGCAAAAAAGGCGGCGGAGGACAAATCGACGGTGCATCTGGAGGTCTCCGCCAGTTACGAAATGGACTTGTTTTCTTTGACTCGCGCGTAGAAGAAAACGTCTGATAAATTAGCAAATGTCAGTATAAACATGCCTATCGTATTAAAACTAAAATAAAACTGCCAAGGGATTTTTTCTTTTTAAATTTTAACATTAAGGTTCTTTTGTTTTAAATTTGCCTCCAACTCGTGTTTATTAATAGGTCTTATTGTGCATTGCCAAAAGTGTACATTGCAAGCCTTAGCTCTGCATTTATCTGAAAGATGATCAAAAATCAACAATTTTTCAGTTATGAGATGGGAGTAAAATTTTGTCTTTATTTGTTTATTTATTTATTTATTAATTTTTTATCAACCCTCGTATTTTCGGAGAAACCCTGCTTGATTCCTTTAAGCTGATCGCATACAGTTGTAAGAAAAAGAGGCGCCCAGACGTGTGCGATTTGCTAAAAAGTGAAAATGCGTTTCCTTGCGCTTCATTCATAGAGGGTAGCTGTTCCCGTAGCCTGGGACAGCGTTTGTCTGGCGAGGACAGGTCTACGGGAAGGAGAAAAATGAGCGCGGGGATTAAATGGGTCTTTTTCTACCTTTATGTGCACATTTATAAACTGGAAAGTTCATTTCAGAATATAGCAGCACATATCTCAACAAGTTTCATGAGTGTAAACCCCTTGCATCGTATTCATCTTTTTAATTAATAACTTGCACATGTCAATGAGTGCTGGTAAGAGGCAAATGATTTAAAAGGCCCAGTAATGATATTTCGGCACAGCCCGAGGGGTATTTGTACAGTCTGCTACCTGAACGCATTTGGCCAGCTGCCTAAGCGCTCAAACAGACAGAAAGGATTTTGATTTTGGTGTGTAAGAGGCTTTTTTCGTTTAATGCTGGACTTAAAAGGTAAGCACAATCTGCCCGCGTTCACCTATACGGTATCGCGTTCTTGAACAAACGGCAGTGGGCTGTGTAAACAACCAGGGCATCGTGGGACGTGAGCGCAGGGAGCAAAATGTGAGCGCTGTAAAAGAACAATGCACCTGGCGGGTTTACCGCGTACGGGAGTGGCCCGTGGGCCTCCGCATACGGGCGAGTCCGTCTGTTACGGCCTCCTGCGTCCCAGCGCACCTTCGCGCATCTAACAGTACCTCTCGGACGAGTTTTTCTCAAGGAGTCTCCGAGATGAAGTTGAACACAATGCCAGAAACTACGTATCTATTTTGAACTGCAAACCAGGAATTCCAGTCAAGAGTCACCAGACTCCCATTTCCATGACTTTATATCAGATAGCATAAAATTGCCATTCGGAGTAATTGGACAAATGGCAAAATTACAGCGATAAGGAAATGAGTCCTGCTTCAAATAAGGATTAAAAAGTTGGGGTCAATTAACCTTTGAGATGGCAGCATTTAACTGCAAGTTCCACCGAATCGCCGTGCCGCCCTAATGAAACGGGAGAGAAAATTTCAGCTGGATGTGTTTCCGCATTTCTCGGGAAGCCTTTTTTGCGGGATAATTCACCCTTGCGCCGCCCGGTTCGGCGGATACTTATTCATCTTGCATGTAACGCGAGTGGCCGGCACGCGGCCGGCGCGCCTTTTTTAATGTGCCGCGCCGGCAAGCGTAATGGCACCCCGCGTTTTAATGTTTGCATTTTAATTCTGCTTATAATAGGATCCTTTTGCACTCGACCCAGGTCTGGCCCTTAGCCGCGTTGCATCTGAGCGTCTGGCCTTTTCTTGGCCTTCCTTAGCGGAACCCCTGCCTGGCTCCCCCTAACCCACACGCACGCACACACACACAGAGTGTCGTTCAACTCCTTACTTGTGTGCTGCCGTGGATGTTATCGCTGCAATCTCCCATGTCAGACAGGCCAACAGGAAGCACAAAAACGGGAGGAAAGTTGAAACGAGCCCAGGAGAGAGAGCAAAGTACTTTTTCCAGCCCCCTCACGGCCCCGACTTCCATGCTGGGAACGCACGGGAGCGTATTAAACATTCGAGTTTATCAGTACAAATTACCGTACATCTCGGATTCTCGGCTTCTTTAATCTTTCGCATCCGAACGTTTTTTCGCCCCTCTCCGTTTTTCCCCCGTTATATGAGACGAAATCCAGCCAGAACCATTGACTTCCTCTGTTAAAAATACCGAGACACGTAATAAAATTTTAATTACTTCACCCCTCATTTCCATAAGATTCCTTTAAAAAAAAAAAAAAAAAATGTAAAATTCATTTAAAGTAAGTAGCGACTTTGTCTTTGAAGATCACAACAATTAACATGGATCAAAGCGTAGGTTCGGTGAGGATGAGATCTCATTAGCATAATGAAATTAACTTGGAGACAAGAATCTCTAATAGGTACGACAAAAAACGCATTAATAATATTTGAGCAAAATTCTGTTTATGCTGGTAATACAACAATTATAGACCTTGTATTCAATTAACAGTTTGTTAATTAACTTTTAGTTTATACGAACTACATATCGAGCCCATTTATTTATTCAATTTTCCATCTGGAAGCGACATTTTTTTAAATTTATTTATTTATTTATTTATTTATTTATTTATTTTATTTCCCCCCTTTGGTTTTTCGCCCAGTCTCAAATCTGAACATCTTATTTGTCAGACTAGTTGTTTATTTTAGATTCTACCGCATCGAATTAATGCTCATTTGCATATCTGCTCCGATAATTGGAGTAACAGCAGATAGCATGTTTCTATAATGGGGAAATAATAATATAATAATAATAATAATAATAATAATAATGACTGGGGACGCTTTGAATTTTGAAATATTAATTCATTTCGCTTATGATGTCAGCCTTGCAATTTAATAAACAGCCCTGTCACTTAAAAAAAAAATAATAATAATAATAATAATAATAATAATAATAATAATAATAATAATAATAATAATAATAATAGCAATTTTTAACCTGCCGCTGATATTAGCTGAAAGTTGCGTCTGGGTCTTTGGGTCAACGATAACAGCGTTCGGATCAGAGGAAAACTGACATCGGAGTCCTAAGAATTTCCCAGCATTTGGCAGGGGTGGAAGCAGTTGTAGAAACATGGCGCACGCGGCATGCGCCGCTTGCCAAAGGATCTCCACGCGGCGCCGGGCCGGGCCGCGCTCGCATGCGGCTCTGTGAATCACCGCAAGCTCAAACTGCCCCAGCCTCTGATGTTGTCATTCCAAAGTGCCAATCGGTTTGAACCGCCGTCAGTTTTCCACACTACTACAGCCGGACATATTTTCCTTCCGTAGCAGTAGTTATGCGCTTGTTGCGACAGGAGTCGCATGCGATGCAGATGAATTCGAATGCGTATGAAATGGGCAAATACGCAAATGCGGGGATTCTGGAACACGCACACCAACAATAATTTGCAGACCTAAAATAGAAACTGCTCTTAAACATCAGAAAGGATTATCACTATTGCAGTTATCATAATCTGAGCATATTTGTGTCTTGAGTCAAGTGAGCGCTTCCACGGTGCGGCTGCGGCCCGACTCCGCCATCACGACATGCGTAAATAATGCAAGAGCCGAGAACGTACACCCTCGCCGCGCTCAGATCAATAACCTTTCTTTAAAATGCCATTACCTTCCTCAGACCCTCACATGAATGATCTATTTTTCCTTTTTCAATAAAAATCTGTCCGACGTAGCGTCCTGAATAACATTTAGTGAACTGGCTGACATCTTGATCCAGGGACGTTAAACAAAATTGTCGTGCAGAAAAAGATCTGCCAAGATTCTTGCCGATACAAGGCAGCGATCGAGAATAATTTGCTTCCAAGTTCATCGCATTATGAAGCGCATGTTTGTTTATAGATAAGAGATAAGAGTTTGGGTTTGACACCCTGTTCGAGTTGCTTGTTTGTCGTGCTTTGCATTGAAGTGTGCGGCGTCACATCTGTGGTATTTAGCCTGAGAGCCTAACCTCTCCGCTCTTTCCATGGGAACCGGGTGCTGCTCTCCCTCATGGCTCTAACACTCCTGTCAGCCGAGGGCCCCTAAGTAACCGAAATAAATCCTAACATGTAACAGTGCAGGACGTCTGTCTGTGTTCAGAGGACCTCTTCCTGTCGTGAGGATTGTGGCTGTCCTGTTTAGGGAGCTCGCGGTAGGGGGGCAGTGACCCTGATTTTTTTTTTTTTTTTTAAATTTTTCCTTTTTTTTCCCCTTTGGTCCCTGTGTGTAAATAAATAATTAACCCACAGGCTTTTTCTCAGGCCGTCCCAGCTCCCGATAGCCGCGCCGATAGCATCCGGGCTGCGCGGGCGTTTCAGGGGTCCAATGACGGTGTGGCGCTGCTTCAAGCGGAGCCAAAGTATGTGGTGGCGACCGCCATGACACCGTGATTCCCATGCCCTGTCACATTCCTTCTTCAGATCCCAGGCACTTATGTGATTTCCCCCTACGTGCACTCCAGGATGTAGACAAATGAATTCCAAGTGACCTACGCGGGGGAGGACTTGCGAGAAAAAAAATCTCTCCTGTCCGTGCCTTTTCATCTGCCTGCGTGCTGCACTTTTTAATTCACATTTACACAGTATTTATACAATCGGGTGCAGTGATTTAAACAGATGGGTAATTTTTTACCGCGGCACTTCGGAACGAAGTACCTCGGTGAAAGGCGCTGCCGAGGCTGGTGGGATTCGAACCTGGGCCCTCCCAGCACAAGGCAGCACAGCTGACCGGCGCCTCACGTACTGGTCCTTATTATTTGTTCATTTCGGCAGGGTTGCAAAATGCCAAAAATTGCCTGTTTATATTCATTTCGCGCGGGAGGGTAGATCATCGTATTTAGGGTGAATGCCTTTCGGTACGCTTGGCCATCTAGTTGCCTTTGCTCCGTGTACTGTCGGAGCGCCGAGAAATGCGCTGTAGCGAAAGTGTAAACACTCTTGTTTCCGAAACGGAAGAAAAAACGACACATTTTGGTTTTTCTTGCTTTTGCATTTTGTAGTGATTGAATAAATGCTTGAATAACTTATGCAATATTGAATTAAAAAGCAGAGATACATGATAACACGCCCCCTGGCCTCTTAAAGAATACTTAACCACAAGCGTTTAGCATTCTGGCTACAGGCACAGGTGGATGAAAACAGCGCACAGATTGGAGGTCTGGCGCCGCGCGAAATTTTCACCGTGTTCGCCCGGCCTCCGTGTTGGTCGGCCGGGTTGCCGCGTGGCTGCTGCACGACAGGGAGATGCGCGGTGCGTGGCGGAGAGGCCCGGCGCGTACGAATGCCCGCGAGTGGATTATCGGAAGTAATCTGTGGCTTGAGGCAAGATGAGAAAATGCACATAATGAAGGTGAGCGTCTATGTAGGTCATCCCGTAACATGCAAACAACCTATGGGTTTACATCTCTCCCCGCTCCCGTCTGCGTGTCGTTTGAAGAACCGCTTGGCCCTTGCATAAGTATAATCTGCTTAATAATGCATGGCGAGGTTTTAAAGTGCAGCGCTGCGAGGGTGGGAAGGGGTAGGGATGCACCGTACAACGGTTTCCCTAAAGAAGCCCTTAACGTTTCCCCCGCCGTGCGGGGTGGCGGAGGGACCGGAGAGGATCCACGTGTTAGATGGCGCTGCTCGGAGCGAGCGAGCGAGCGAGCGAGAACCGGGTCTTTGTTTCCCACAGTACCTTGGTAAAAACTGCCTCGGAGATACCGTATCTGCATGCACGAGCCTCTCAGTGGCTCTGCCCCAAAGCCAAGTAAATTAGATCTTCGCCGATATTTCATTTTCCTAAAACCCTGGGCAAATTAGACAGCAATTACTTATGATTTCCCAAAGCTTTGGCTGAATAAGATTCCAGGTAATTCTGGAGGCTGCTCTGTCCAATAGGCAAACAGAGGAAGAAAGAAATAGCACAGCATGGCTGCAATGTTTGCCATTATTGTTGTTGCTGCCCAGGCTTCCCATCTACAAGTTAATCGTGTGCGAGACGGCTTCGGAGTTAAGGTACGAAACTGTGGGATATGTTCATGAGCCGATTACCGGTAACATTGTTTGATCTGTGTGTGTGCGCCTACAATAAACAGGGGTTGCCCATTTACAGCTTGGCATCTGTCCGCTGCTTGTGTGAATTGAAGGGTGCGGTAGGACCGCACCCAAAATCTGTTCTGCTGCTCCAGGACAAGAGAGGGAACCCTGACACTCAGGTGAAAGCTTCTGAAAGACTTTTGAGCACAAAATTAAAAAAAGTTAAATTTCTTTCAAATGGTCTAGTTTTAATGTCAACGTATGTAATTTACTGGCATCCTGCTCAGCTTCCGGTGCTTCCAGGATAGATGCTAGACAACCGCAACCCTGCACAGGACACCCGGTTAGTGATGGATGGCTGGATGGATGGATGGATGGATCAACAGATATATTTATGAAATTTTAAACAAGCCATGTGTATAATTTCCTATAAATGTGCAGTGTATTATTATTCCATTTTTTTATTGATAATAATTAATAAATGATATTTCCCGTGCGCACGGCGTATGTTGTGGATATGCCTGCGAGAGTGAGCAGCGTTGAGATGGTCCTGGAGCTCTCGTGCTGCACCGGGCAGCCAGCCTCACTCCAAGTGAGCCCCACGAGGCATCGGTGTGACCTAGGAGGGTCATATCTGTGCAGGAAATGACATCCTTTAAACTATGCTGCGGGAAAAGAGGCAAAGCCAAACATCCCTGCTTTCTCAAGTCCCGGTAATCTGTTGATTCACCGGGGGAAGTTTCCTGGCCCGGCGCTGGGACTTTCACACGCGGCCCCACTGAGGAGCACAGGAAATAACAACCTGTAGGTGCTCAGCTGCCGAAGGAAAATGAGCGGGGCCTGATTTTTATTACTCTCCAAAGCCTCCTGGTCCCCTGGTCGTGTCTCCCACGCTGCATTCTAATACCCTATTACATCATCAGAAGATACGGAACGCTGCCCCCCCCCCAATCCCACCCCATCTGGGCCCAGTCCTCCAGAAGGGTGGGCAATTCAGTGGGAAAGAGCAGCAGAAGAAAGGACAGGAACAGTCACAAATCCAAGACGTGGCCCAGAAATACCAGCCTTCTTCATATGGACGTCACGTTCATCTTCTCTTTTTTTTAAATGCTCCATCCTCAACTGAGAATATTCCCGTAGGACAGTAGTTAAATATTTAAAGTGCCTTATCACCTGCTGTTTTAGTCACTGCGGAAAACGGAGAGGATACGCATTCAGTTGGCAATTTTGATGCGCGCTATTCTCTAGGTGACGCCTCTTTTTACGTCCGCCATCGACGGAAGCACGCTGCCTGCGTGACTGTCCTCTCACCTGCGTATTCACTCACTTATTTCAGTGTATAAATATTTATGAACAACTTATATAACTCTGCGTGGAGGAAAATGTGGCTCCTGATGAAATAAAATGCCAAAGTGGCCTCGTTTCCGTTTTTTGCGACTTTGCCGCCGATGTTGAGCGTCGACTTTTTCCAGAATGCTGCCCTTCGACTCGGCGTCTTCTCGATGCTTATTAAGCGTCAACGCGAAAGGATATGTTTTGCTGTGCCGACGCACTTGGCCACGCTGAAATTCGGTATGATCGGGCAGAGTAGTTGTGAAGGCGGTGCTGGGGAAATGTGGCCGAAGTGTTTGTTTATTTCGGGCCTTCTTACACTCGGTGATCCTGGTTTGCGGGCAGAAATAGAGTCTGGGGTTATTAGAAGGTTGCTGCCACATTCCTCATGCTGTGGCGCAGGGCAGTTGCTCAAGGTGTGCCGGAGATGCGCGCCACTGCGCCGCCGCCCCTGCCTCCAAGCACCAAACGGACCGCTTCTTTGCGGAATCGAACCAAACCGCTCATCTCCTGGTGCAGCTGCGGCACTGCATAGATACACATATGATCTAAGGAAGGTGTCAGAATGCTGAGAACACAAGTTGAAGTTATTCTGGGTTGATTTGCATTGCGCCGGGTGACATTTACATTTAAATAGAGCAGATATTATTCTTTTTACATGGAAAATGATAATATTAAATAAAAGCCTGCCCGTGTAATGCGTCCCCAGTGCTTCACCTGTTGACCTCGGGTAAAAAAGTGCATAAAATCATTATTACTGTCATCGTTGTTTTGTTCTTTATTTGTTAAGCTGGTCCAAAGCTTCTTATGCTATAATTATAGCTTGTGTGCTGTACAGGTGAGGCTACATCTTCACCTCTTGCGTTCCCAGCTGGGGGTGAGAGGGATACCAGGTATGGACAAGAAGGTGATGAAGTGGGCCGTGGGGACAGGACAGGACTGGACTGTGGAACCGCATGGAACCCAAAGCAAAGCTGTGCGATCCTCCGAAACGATCGGTTTTGTAGGTTAGCTTTTGTTTAAGCTGCTTCCTCCATACTGCCTGTTATTGTCTCCGCGGGTCCCCGCCGTGCCACCCTGCACCCGGTGGACACCTTCCGATGTAGACGCTCATCGGTGTGTCGTGTCGCTTTGTTATCGCTGATAAATGGCAGCAGGTTAAGGTTGAGTCTCCAGGAAACAATGAATAAAGTATTTAAGGAAGCATCCGTCGGTTAGAGTTGCTTCAGAACAAACTTGCCGTTTTACGCTGCCTAATCTGCTGTAAAATTAAGTGGAGATGATCTGTGGATTCAGATGACCAGCTTACATTTTTACAACAGATGGCCATAATTGTGTATCAGCCAAATGAGTGAAGCAGCATCAATTTTGAAATCCTCGGGTATTCGGCGTTGTCATGCACGCTGCCTGTCTGCGTGCAGGACCTGCGATGCATGAATTTTTCACTCGCAGGCCCAGCGCTCGTACTGCCTCGTGGTTCCACAGCCCAGGGTGCAAGACCTGCTCCTGGGCCTCCGTCAGATGGGCACCCACATGCCTCCGCTCCCATAGTGCTCCTTAGGGGTCCCGCAAGGTCCTTCAATCCACACTCATATGCAGAAACACCACTTTGTTTTTAAAGAAACACGGTATTAATCTCTTGTTTGCATTTTTCCGCATGTGCTGTTTGTTTTTGTTTAGACGCAGTTCCTCTAGCTCGAATATTGCGCCACATCCAAAGGTAAATAAAAGATATGCATGTAACATTTATGATGGAAGAATCAAAGTTATGTTCCCTTTCTTGGCAGTGTGGTAGCTTACAGTAAGCTGGTCTTAATCTCAAGAAAAACTCTGCGAAAAATCTCGTGCAGAACATTTGTTGCTCGCGAATATTTAGTCAAGTCCTTTTTTCACGCGCTAAAAAAGATATATATGGGGCAGAAACCTCCTCCAGTGTCAAATTATTTGCACAATAAAGATTGAAGGAATACGGTTAAGTGTAGACATTGAACTTGAAGCCGTTGACCCAAAGCCATCTTTGAGAAAGAGGAGAGGGGTAAGTGACCGAACATGTGTAGTGTACTTGGGAAACATCTGGATCTGATTACTCGCTCTGAGGTAGGTATTAAAAAAGGAAACTCGGTGGATTTTCCCTCCTCCGATCCCACTCCATCCCCCGATGCATGCCTTAATAATTCCAAGCAAGGCATAACATTTATATGTTTCTGAGCCTTCGCTCAAAATTAGCCAGCGGGCGCCGGCCTTTGGAACTTATTGGAAGTGATGTGCAGCCAGCGTGTGCCGCGCTTCCAGAGCAACGGCGCGGTGACGTCACCCCCGCTGGTGATTTCTCACGTGAAACGGAGCGTATCGTCACGGAGACTTGAAAAGCCCGGCACCGTTCGCCAGCGCGTCACGTAGGACTGCTGTAACTGGAGGCCGCGTTGATTCCGCTTCTCCTTCGATCAGAAGGGAGCCGCTTGGAGCTTGGATATCTGATTCTTTTGTCTTTCCTTAGCACACCTCGCCCGTAAGGTGCATCGGTGCACCGAATTCAAGGGGGCCGTGAAAAAGCGTCCGACGGGTCTGACCGCGGTCCATTCAGCAAAGATGCAACTCTTATCAAACTGCAGTAATTCGCTGGGCACAAGTACTGCAAGCAGTTCGGTGTTTATTTTGGTGCGGCATGAACGATGTAGTGCGGTGTAGTTGCCGTATTCTGTCCTGCAAATCCCCGTTGTTCAATTTGATGCTGGAGATTATCCTATTTCTTCTCAAAAGCATTCTCCGCAGTGTGGTGATAAAGAAAAGAACGAAGGCTTGTTCTGGTTGCACTTTGTACAGTATCTTAAAAATCTAAGTAATCTCCCAAGAGGATCAAACATTTTAATAATTGGAACCTAAGCAACAAAAAAAAGGAGTCTAAACCTTTAGTCATGTGGATTTATGCGCCGAGTTATACAACATTAAAGACACGGTCACATATGTGGTGTTGTGGAAAGTATGATGCAAGAAAGGAAATTTGACACTGCCACGCGCAGAAAGTGCAGTACAGTCGACGGAAGGCGCAATGTATCTGCACGGCCGAGCTGATGTATCTGTTTGGGTTCGGACGCCGACACTTTGGGCCGTTTCTGTGACCTGACACATCAAATATCTTCTGCTTTCGCTGTCTCACCTAACACTTTTTTTTAGCCGCCGTCTGAACTGTGAAGGATAAATGTTGTGAGATCAAGGCCCCTTCGGTGTCCCATCTTGTGGCATGCAATGTAAAAACACTGCAATAAATATTTTAGAAGGATTTTATTCCTTGAATAAGATTTGAAATTTTCTACTTTTCATTTGAATTTTAGCTGTGTACGTAGTTCAGCTTTGGTATTTTCGACTTCAAGCCACACTACGCAAAATCATTATTAACTTGGAATTTTTGTCATTTTTAAAACCTGTATAGTAATAATATGCATTTGAAATATAGCCTCATTTAATGTTTGCTTGCCCATTTCAACATCGCCAAGGCCTTGTAATTTCCTCCACAAGTGCCTGTCTGGTGGTACCACATAGCCGGCTTCTTAAATCGGTCTTGTGCTCCCTTGTTTGTTCACAGGAAATTAGATTGTCAGATTTATTTTCCGCTCATTTCCGCGATTTAATAATATGTGTCGTGATTTTGAATGTTTTCCTGCCATCCTATCGATTTACCGTTCCTGACACTGCAGGTACTTTGGTGAACGAACTATGGTTTCAGATGTATTTTCAACATGTGGAAGACAAATCAGATGGAATTTACAAGAAAGGGAACCGCGGCAAAAAAGCTGTCCCTGAAATTCCTCAAACCTGTTATTAGCTGGAAATTTAAGCAGCTATTTATTTCATTTATACAGAGACGGAGAAACGTTGAGCCTCGTACGAGTTTTGTTCCTAGCACGTGCGTGGCCGTGATAAACAGACACTGAATCAAAGGATCTTTCTGCCATCTATAACATGAGAATCGCTTTACGTGCGGCCTGGAAATATTCAAAATATTCAGCACTCATCATTTATTCCATCGATATGTACTGTACGTTAACATCGCAGCTATTTGCATGATCGACGCATTCTTTCCGTTTCATATTTTGTTTAATTTTTTTATTACTAAATAAGCAACAGTCGAGTGCAACCATGATGAATGTCGAAAAACTATTTACCGCAGATCTCCGTGGCCAGTATTCCAGGAAGATGTGACTGTTGCACATTAACACGCATATCTGAAGTCATGCTGAAACAAATAAAACCGCATCTAATCCTGGGAACACAGCCCTTCCTGTGTGTGCAAGTGCAGAGGGGAGCTGCAGAACGTGGTCTGTCAGGCCAGGACGTGGTCCATTTCTGAGCACCTTTGATAATTAAACACCTCCACAGACCTTCAGGAGTTGTGGGAAGAAGGAGTCTCACAGAAATTTCCAACAATAGCCCTCCGACGCAGGCTGGATGTGGACACAAACTGGATCTCTCAGTCCTGTAATGATTTTTCCACATGCAAACCTCTGGTTCCTGCATGTGCCTCTAACAGGACTCGGCACATTACCGCAATCCTCCTGAGGTCCAATAATGAATAATTCTGGGACAGAGCAAAAAAAGAAAAGCAAACCCACAGGTTCGTGTATAAACTGTACCTGGGAGAAAACAGCTGTCCTGTTAAGATCAACTTCCTCCCCACCCTGCCCCTACTTCACTTCTTTCAGCCCCCCCCCCAAACCCCGCTTCTGCTCTCTCTCTCTCTCTATCTCTCCTCTTACTCATCTAAAAGGATCTTGGCAGAGGAGGCCAGCTTGTAATCCCCAGCACTGGAGCAGTGGTGGGTGGACTCCTGTTTCTCCTCCTTTCCACAGACTCGCACACAAATGAGCTCGAGTCTCCTGGGGTATTTATTTTGCGGAATGCTGGAAATCTTGCCCTTGCGATCCAAAATAGTTCTTTCCTCTCTGTTTTCTCACCAAAGACCCTAAAAGTGCTGTCATTTTCTCCAAAATGAAATACACCGACGCGTTTCATTAGATCCGTTTTTGATCAAAATAAAACCTTCAGAGATACTGGATCGATACCATGAGGGCAGATGTCTAAGGTGACCATTTGTTGCGCATCTGTGACACCGTAACGTGAAGACGTCCTGTCGTCACATTTCAAATACTTGTTTGGTCAACTGCGCAGCCTTTTTTTGACCTTGCAAGAAGCGAAGGTGAGAGCCAGCGACACCCGTACGGCTAAATCGGATGGACTGCGGTCGTTCACCAGTTCATCAGTAGCCACTGGAGTTAGTTTTATTTGTCCAAATACCGATTCCAGCTGTCATCACTGGGAATGCGTGTTGCTTTCACAGAGCCACTCTTTCAGCGCTTTGTGCCAGTGGCCAAGCGCTGGAGATCAAATGGAAGCCCAGCAGAACCTCGAGCATCCGATCTGTAGTCCTCGCTTCCCTGCTTGATGAGCCACTTTGCATCCCCCGTCTCCACCCCTCCCAGACTCTCCGAGCGGCGAGTTCTCCCCTTGTTATCGTCCGCTCAAGGGGTCTGGGGGACGCCACCAGGGATGGATGGGGTGATGATACGGCCCATGAAAAAATCTGGGTCACGGGTCTAATTGTATTTTCGGGCATTTTGTGTATTAATGATGCTTCTGTCTTGATCTTAGCAAAAGGAAAAAAAAAAACCAAGGATTTAAAACAGACTTGACTTGCAGGCGGCCCAGCTGATGGAGGCACAGGAGGAATGGGCATAGAAAAAGGATGGGTAGAGGTTGGTGGCCAGCATTGATGAGGTCCTCTGCCATTGTGTGCAGAGCCACCAGAGCAGATGTAGAGCAGCACGAGCCAAGGCGGGCGAAAGGCGGCCCTGAGCGGCTCCCTCATGTGTGACACGGGCCGCTCTCAAGCAGCACGGGCCCGATCGCGAGGAACCGGCAGGTCACGTTAATGTCAACCCCGCTGTCATTGCTCATCAAGTTTACACCCATCTCCCGGCGCACACATTCCTGTCGGCCACTGACTGCTTATTAGAGGTGAATTGGCAAAAATGACAGATCGTAATTCACTCATTTCTGGACTGTGGTATCAATTTGGAGATACATTGTGTTAACATATTACACAATTTCTGAACTTTGAATTCTGAATAAATGCGCTTAAATAATGAAATCCACACGGTGAGCATAGCACATTTTTTCTTATTTTCCTTTCTGTGCAAACGCTCCATTTGTAAAACTTTTGCGCAAGGAAAATTATACATTTTACCCACTCGTACGCTGTGATATTTTACCGGGACAATTCAGGTTAAGTACTTTGCTCAAGAGTGCAAAACCAGGGCCTCCTGGCCCTGATTCAGTAGAGTTTCTCTACGTCCTTAATCTCCATGCTCATCGCTGCCCTTAGGGTGAGGGCGGCCAGAAGATCTAAAGTGCAGTAAAGTGACGGGAAATGAAATATGCCGGGTTAGAACAGGTGAAAGCGCCCAGGTGCTGTGTGTCACTGCTTGGTAAAGACGTGTGAACTACTGGTGTGAAACTCTTTTCCCTCTTTTGTTCCCTCTTTTGGAATTATGACAGCAACGTTAAGCTATGCTATACTATATGAACGATTGTTTGGCACATTAAAATACCCATCACCTTCCCCAAACTGAACTCCTCTGTCTGCGTGGGCTTTGACACACCATTGTTTCAAGGATCTCCTCTTTCTTCCTTTTCAACAGCTGCTGCCCTGAGGAACCAGGAGTACTGCCTTGGAGAGCACATGGACAGCAGTGGAAAGGTCGGTGTCTTCAGGAAAAGCCAGAATTTTTCCAAGAGCCAGAGCTTTAAAACATATTTTAAATACAGAAACATCAAATGAAGGTAACGATTATGGTCGTAGCTTGAACTAGGGTAGATTTCACTCAAAGCAAAGTTTAACTGTTCGTACATTTTCCCATGTGTGATGGAAAACCAAATTTGTGACCAGAAACATCAGTTATTCCCCGAAAATGAAGTTGTCCACGCAGCCTTTCAGCGTGTGGGAGTGTTGCTGTGGTTTGGGAAAACTGTATCTGTGTATGATTTTGGAGCTCTTGGAAAAGGATCCGATATCACGTCGGCAAACAGAAAAACGTGACGAATGACTGACACCGCTTGCTCATAACATTTGATTTCATTATTCCGCTTCAAAAAATGCAATTTCCTGCCTGATGTTGCTTTGTTTGTTTGTTCGTTTTTAAATCCGCGCCCATTTACAAAAGCTGTTCCCGAATACCTGTGGCTGCAGCTTTGCGAACATGTAAAGTAATCGCAGGAGACAGAGCGCCTGGGTGTCTCGCATGTACACATTACCCCCGGTCAGAGACTCGGGGGAAGGCGCCCATGTTGGCCCCAAATAAAACAACCTGTCAGGGTTAAACTGATAGGATAAACGGAGTCGTTTTTCTTATCCAGGGGACGTGCCGAGCATGTGGACCGTCTCCTGCTGATACTGGCACCTGAACTGCGCTGCGCCGAGACCCACGCACTCGCTTTCGTGTGTTATATGAAGCCGGCTGCCAGTTTTACCCCGGCCACCCTTACCTTACGCACAACTGTATGCTAACTCCTTACCGTTCACGCAGTTTATTAATAATGTCAGACTGCTTCTGGGACACGAAGGAGTTTTGCCCAAATGCAGTTGTTGGTGATCTTTCAAGCGGGGGGGGGGGGGGGGCACGACTATTTTCTCATGAAATATTAATTCTCCAAGTAGCAGTATTGCTTTCCATCACTGTTGTTAAGGCATTTGCATCATCTTGGGATCTCATTATAATTAAGATTAAAAATATAAACCTAGAATTTAAGCCAGGAAAACACTTGGACCTGTGTTGTTAAACATGAAAGATGAGTAACAAAATATTTTTTTTTTTCTGCGAAATTGGATAATTGTAGCTTGTCGTATGCAAATCCACTGAACTTTACAGAATAATTTACATTCCAATGTGGTATACATTTTTGGTACGTTTTAAATTACATGTTGTCCTTAGCTGTGTCTGTGCTATAATTTTGTGTGTCTCTGCTCCACAAGTACTATATAATTTGAAACTACCGATGGTGTTCTCTGCCAACAAGTGTTTCTAACTCTCCGGTTAAGCCTTGCTATGTCAGTGGAATTCATGACTAGCTTAGCCTTTTAGGTACATTTGTGCATGCGCGCATATATATATATATATATATATATATATATATATATATATATATATATATATTCAGAGAACCTCAGAAATGCTTTTTAAATCACAGTAAAATGTTCAGGGTACATTCAGATATTACATTTTACACATGGTCTCAAATGTTTAAGGTAAACCCTGGTACCCGCTTTCAAACGTGATTTAAAATGTTAAACTTGAACATTAGTAGTTACTTTAAAATATAGCGTAAATGTTCAGGGAAAACTCAGGTTATCTATCGTAAAACAAGAAGTAAAGGTGGTCCCCTCTGAAACTCGACGTGAAATGTTGAGCCTAGACAACCATTGAAAAAATGTGGCAAATACCCATGGCACTCATCCCCCACACTGATAGTCCGATCACAGGAAGTTACTGTTTTTCTTCTGATTATATGACAATGCAGTCAGCATGACCTGATATTCTAAAGAAAAATNTATATTTTTTTTTTTTTTTTTTTCTAAATTTATTTAAGTTCAGGTCACCTCAACATTTGGGCACAGAAAGCTGAGATGCACATTTGGCTTCAAGGCATCTGAATGCCTTGGGCAGCTTCAAGGTCTTTTGAACCCTTGATCAGCTGCTTGCCTTAAAACATGATTTTGTCCTCATGAGCATGTCCTCTCCACCTGACCATGTGCAGGGCTATTGATAATTTCGTTGTACTGACAAATGATGGCAAAATGTCCTGCTTTGGCGAAGCATGAATTCATCAGAAGTCACTTCCCTCCACCAAACCCACAATAAGCAATATGAACATTACTGTAGCCACCAGCCCACCTCCACAATCTCAAAGAAATGTTTGGATACCAAAACCTTTATGCCTCACTCCTGATGTGTTTCTCAGGGGAAATTTAAGCACAAATCACGATGCATCATTACGCAACATCCATATGAATAAATGAGTGTTGAGCAACACTTTTAAGGTTCTGCCGCTCCTTTTGTCAACCTTATATCCTCTGGAGGATTTTTTTTTTTTTTTTTTTTGCATTCAGCTGCATTATGATGACTTAGTCAGATTTTAATTTTGTGATTCCTGAGAACTGCAAAAACAAACATGGCCTCAAGGCTTGAGAGGTAGCAAAAGGTGTCGATTTATGGGTGCAGATATTTTCGCAGTAACGCTTTGGTCCCTACCTGGTATTTTAAAGCAGTAAGATGGTTTGTGAGCGGTGCCAGGGCACTTACATAACAACAGTCTCAGGCTGGCAGCTTCGCATGCGGTGTGCGTACACCTGCGCCGCAGGTCTTAAAAACCGAAACAACTCATCCGTCAGAATTTGAAACTGGTCAGTTTCAAGCAGTGCATAATCTGATTATACTAAGCATCCTAAACACAAACTGCAAAATATCACCCAGCTTCGTAAAAGCATTTATCCCCAGCATTATAAACTCATCAGAGGAACTCGAAAGAGCGGGAAATATGGGTACAGATGTCATGGTGTGTTGCGTATTAACCCAGTTTCTAAAAATGGGCAGCAGACTCGCTTTATGTTTCTAATGTCGAGCTTAAAATCATTTGGTCCTCTTTGTACTTCTCGCCCGATGAAATGACTGCCTCTGATAAGCTCTATATAGATTCCAAAATAAAGCATTAAAGATGCAACCCTTTTCTTGTGTGTTGCCAGAGACGGACATTCTATAAGAGGATTTCCACTTCACCGATCAGCGTTATGCATTCGACCGACGCTGAAATGTTCTGTTAAGGAAAGGGGAGAAAGTGGCACTTGTTTGTATCCGTGGAGCTCTGCCGGGGCTCGGTCCTTTGATGATCCCATACCGATCACAGATATTTAGATATTTTAGAACACACCTGACCAAGACTGAAGAAGGAACAGGTAGCACAGGGCTTGAGGCCATAGCGCCATGCCCTCAAAGTTTTAGGTTCTACACTAAAGTTGGCCCCTGCTGCAGAACTCCTGAGAGGTTCTTTTATTGAACTGCTTCGGTAAGATTTGTGAGACCCACAAGACATTTGATGAACAAAATATTGATGCTAATAAGAATACGAAATGGCCACCAGATCGGAGACACGCAAGCTTCACTGGGAAGGGCCTGCAATTCACAAGTGATGACTGTGGTTTTTTAAATTCTGTACCAGATAGTCAAGTGCAATAAGAGGTGAAATGTGATGCCTGCGTCTCTTCCAGACCACAGACTCTACCCCTGGGACCAGAAGATTGTCAAGCGGGGGCTTGAAATGCCGAGTCGTGCCGAGACTCGGTCACACCCATGAGCGCAGACCCGAGTAGGTTGCGGCCCTCCTCTCTGTTACTGTAGAAACACCCTGTTTGTTTATTCTGCACACATTATTTATCTTTTTCGCTAACCGTTGCAAAACCTAAGCATCCATAAATAATTGTTAGGAGAAGATTTTTTTTGGGGAACCAGGTGAAATTCCCTCGACGTAAAGGAAAAATTCAATTTACATTTATTACTTAGTCAGCTGTGAAGGAGCGTCCATGTTCAAAATAAGACGTCAGCCCGTGGAGCTTCCCAGCTTGCACTGCGGCAGCATTCCAAAATGCTGAGCGACTAAGGAAAGAATTAGATCCTATTGCGTTTAATCGACTGCATTTTGGCACTCGCACCTAACTGTAGTAGCCCCACCCTACCTAGTAACAGATTTGCTCTCCTATTGACTGTAATTTTCACAGGTTTTATTGGCTCGAAATGCCGTATGACTAACTGTTGGTGTGAAACAATAATAGGTCTTTTGCTTGAGCAGTTAACTGAATTACTAAGTGGCGTATCTGATGTTAAGCTTATTCAGGTTCAGTAATAGGTTTGCCTCGGGATATTATGCAGGTAAAGAATCGGCTACTCCTACCGTTTCAGTGAATGAAATTCACACTTTGCTTCCTCGTAATGTGAATCCAAAACTATTGAACGTGAGCGCGTGCGGCCAAAGAGCAAGAACATGACTCCGAGGCCATCGGTTAACAATAACTGTCAGATGCCTACGGGGTAGCAGCCATAATATTTGTGTTTTGTCAGAATCTTCTGCTTTTAAAATGTTTCCCAAATTGTCCGAAACACTTTGTACTTGTGCGCTTCTGCTGTTTGTAAGGAAATGATGTTCGTTTTAATCGCTGTTTATATGAAAGTCATATATGAAAACCCTTTATTGTCTGCATGTATCCTCAGCCTAATGGTTATTTTAATTTTGGCAGCTTTTCCACAAAATGCACCATTATAATGGCACACGTTAAAAAAAAAACATCCCAATAGATAGATATTTCAAAAAAGAATCAATAAATGAGATATTTCTTTTTGTCGTACGGTGGGTGAAGCCTGCCTTTCAGTTCTTGTAAGCTTTATTCTACATTATTTAGGTCAAATTCTCAAATCCTCCTTGAGGGAAACAAACTTCTTAACTTTGGGTTCGAATTTGGACGGAAGCATATTATTTTATTCCTGTTAGGCCACTTGGCAGTTGTCCAGATGAGCTGCAAAGCTTTGTTCAAACTGCACCAAACGGATGATATATTTAAAGTCATTACCGCCATGGAGACAGATGACTTCCCTTATTAGAAAAGTGGACCTTGGATGTGATACACTGACCTCAAAATCTTGTGCAGGGTTATTGCGTTGAGTGTTGGTCTCTGGGTAGTGCCGCTTGAAAAGGTCCACGTAGGTGTCTCAGGTACCAGGTGCTTTACAGTTTTATTATATTGAAACAGAGCTAACAATGTTTATAACAGTGTCATTTCAATGTGGTGTGGGTTAAAACATTTGAAACAGCAGGCAAAGCAGCTATTTCTCAGCAGAACTCAATATGTGGACTCTCTCACGCCATCTCTCTAATGGAATATAGGGGAGGTTTACCGATTTGAACAGAAAACCGAAACCAAGCCGGTTCTCTAAATGACCAAGTCTGCTTGCTTTCTCCTTTAAAGTGTTCTCCTCTGACATACAATTAGGATCATGGTCTGTTTGAACTGCTTGGCCGACATAAAGCAAACTCTGCAGCGCTGATTTGAGGTTCACCTTAATCGAATGCAGCATGCAGCCACGCTTGTTCATTCAGAGGTCTTCTTGTGGTGGCGCGGGATTCTCAAAAACCCGTCCTCTCAAAGGATACACAGCTGCGCATCAAGATGGCCCGACAACATAAGGAGCCGCTGCACAGATACAATTTGAGTTTTATTTTTTATTTTTTTTACAGCTTCTTTAATCTAGCATCAATTGCCCTCTCTCTCTGTGTGTGTGTGTGTGTGAAATGGACTGACATCTTAGCCAGAGTGTATCCTGCATCAAACCCTATGTATAGGCTCCTAGCTGTAGTGTTCCAGAACTGAATAAACAGTTATTGATAATTAATAACATTCCAGTATTACTTTTTAACTTGCTGTAATCGTAAATACATGAAATAATACATTTTCCGTGCTTTGTATTTTTTTCTAGGAATTAATACACAAGACAGAATAAATAAATCCGGCTGAGTTTATTTGCACATGCACTTACATATAATGCAAAACAGAAAGAGCAAACAGTGGCCCTGTTTTCTTTGCACAGTGAAACCAGTCAAGTGTTTCAAATGTAATTTGAATATACAAATGTTTACTTTGTCCATTTTGCTCAACGGTTTCAGTTACACAGGAGCAAATTGAAAATATCAACCTGCCGCAGCGTCTTCGGTGCTGAGAAGAAACCGATGGGAATAAAGCGCAGAGCAGGAGGTCTGGCCGCCTTCCAGCCGTCTCAGAGCCTCCTCGGGGACTTCAATTAGACAATTACCTGGACAGAAGCTCTGCTCTACCGCTCAGCGCCTCTCCTCCATGCACAGCGGTAGAGCTCGGGTTGGTACCGCCCTATAATTTCTCCCTCATAAAAGCGAGGATTTTGAAACGTTCTAAATAACATCAGTAAATAAAGAGGGCTCCACCTGTACTGAGAGGACATCCCCTGGTGGACTTGGGCTTTTTCTCGGGTCTCCGAGTGCCATAAATGCTGAAAGTTTAGGTGGGGAAAGAGAAGACAGAGTGTTGATAATGGATAGGTTTATTTTAAAGCGTGCCATCTGCTATCAATCACACAGAAGTATGGGAAACAAGTTTGGCCTGCCTCCCTTTCTCGCTGCGCCTCTTGCAGAGATGGGACTCGGGAGCATGGGATCCTGGGGAGAATTTAAAAAAAAAAAAAAGAAGAAAAAAATCAACTTCGCTCAGCTGCTCCTCTAACAATAATAAAAATGCCTCGGCTTAAAGGTGACATTCCCAATTTACGATTATTTGTGTCTATAAAGTGTATTCCTTGGCTCCTGGCTCACTCAGACTGTCTCTCTACAAGAATAATACATTAGGACTGCCAGGAGTAAATGGAAATTCTATCCCTTTTATTAAGCCGACAGCCACTACCTGGGACTTTCAATCTGGCCCGCTTGACCTCAGAGGAGACGTTTTTCTTTCCAATGCTTTCCTCCGTTTGCTTGGATCTGGTTTAACAAGTGGCCCTTCGTTCTCTGGAGACCCAGTGGCTGTGCATTCCTGAAAAACAGAGACAGAAAACTTGACTCTTCCAACCCTGAACCTTCAAATTTAGAGGTACTGCCGGATTATCCATACAATGTAGAATATATCAGTCCAGCCATCCGTCATTAACTGCTTGTCTTGGTCAGAGTCACAGGGAGTCTAACCCAAAATCTAATAATAATAATAATAATAATAATAATAATAAATTAGTAGTAGTATTTTCATTTTTATTAGTAGCAGTATTAGTAATCCTGTTTATGAAGATTTGGAAGGTGTTAGTGAAGATGCTACTGTTTCCTGGAGTGCTTTTCAGTCGTACATACAGTATTTCTGCATCGAACTGAATTAATGACTACAAGTGGGCTGTCTTAATAATCAGTTATTAACAGGTGTCTTTTATTAAGGGAATTGCCTAAAACTGACTGGAGTGTGATTCAACACCAGAGGTTCTGAGCACTGATCCAGCTTATGCAACACATTGCTCCAGTTGATGGTCAACAGTATGGCTTCGAGCACGGTAGGTTTATGCTTTCTTTTAATAAGTAATTTGGGGGTTTTTTGTGTGTTTTTATGTAAACTAGTGTTGGAAACAATTGAAGAAGTGTTAACAGATCTGAAGCAGTCCCCACTGATCATGATCAATTTGTAGAGCATGGTTATGGATCTATCATGGTGTGGCCAGTTGCCTCACGGGAGTCTTTGGGTTTGCTAGTTGTGCTGTGTGGTTGGATGTAAGAAAATGAAACCATTTTATGAGATGGTCGTACAAATTCTGTTTATTGATGGGTTCCCCCTATGCTGAAACAATGACGGTACACTCTTGAACAGACCAGTGAACCCCAAAATAAATTAGTTATCTCCATGTCAACACCAAATCACTTGAGCTCAACACTATGTCTTTGCTTTTGCTCCTCAATCCCATAAACTGCAGGCTTTGTTTTGAGCAAAATGATCCCAAAAGTTCATTAGTTAACAATGATGAATGTTACTCTGAAGGAATGACACTGACCTGGATTGTTCTGTTCATGTTGTTCCACATTCGTGCTCATTGTAAGAATCAATTTGCATTTTTATTTCTTCCCTTAACTCTGTCTCCTCATGATACCTCCTCTTTCTTCTTCACCTCTGACTATTATTAGTATTAGTTATTAACTGTTCAAGCTTGAAACCCAAGTTTCTAGTCTAGTTTGTACTGTCATTATGTATTCAAGAAATGTTGAGTTTTTATATGATGACAAGCAGTGTTTTATGTATGTATCTGTTAAAATAATGGTGGTCCTTATATATATATATATATATATATATATATATATATATATATATATATATATATATTTTACACGTGATAAACAAAATACAAGGACAGTGTGACAGTGGTGAGGTCTGCGGTAGAAGTGACAGATGCTTTCAAGGTAGGGGTAGGATTACATCAAGGATCAGCTTTGAGTCCTTTTTTGTTTGCAATGGCAATGGACAGGTTGACAGATGAGATCAGACAGGAGTCACCGTGGACTATGATGTTTGTGGATGACATTGTGATCTGTAGTGAGCGAAGGGAGCAGGTTGAGGAGACCCTGGAGAGGTGGAGATGTGCTCTAGAGAGAAAAGGAATGAAGGTCAGTAGGACTAAGACAGAATACATGTGCATAAATGAGAGGGAGGACAGAGGAATGGTGAGGATGCAGGGAATAGAGTTGGCGAAGGTGGATGAATTTAAATACTTGGGATCAACAGTTCAGAGTAATGGGGATTGTAGAAGAGAGGTGAAGAAGCGAGTGCAGGCAGGGTGGAGTGGGTGGAGAAGAGTGTCAGGAGTGATCTGTGATAGAAGGGTACCAGCAAGAGTGAAAGGGAAGGTCTATGAGATGGTAGTGAGACCAGCTGTGCTTTATGGGTTGGAGACGGTGGCACTGAGCAAAAGACAGGAGGCAGAGCTAGAGGTGGCAGAGTTAAAGATGTTAAGATTTGCATTGGGTGTGACGAGGATTAGAAATGAGTATATTAGAGGGACAGCCCAGGTTAGACGGTTTGGAGACAAAGTCAGAGAGGCGAGATTGCGTTGGTTTGGACATGTGCAGAGGAAAGATTCGGGATATATCGGGAGAAGGATGCTAGGGATGGAGCTGCCAGGCAAGAGGAAGAGAGGAAGGCCTAAGAGGAGATTTATGGATGTGGTGAAGGAGGACATGCAGGTGGTGGGTGTGACGGAGAAAGATGCAGAGGACAGGAAGAAGTGGAAACGATTGATCCGTTGTGGCGATCCCTAACGGGAGCAGCTGAAAGAAGAAGAAGAAACAAAATAAAGTAGATCAAGTGGCATATTTGTTCTCTGAAGGGGGTAAGGGGTGGTCAGCATCTGTGCAGTCTTCTGCCCTCATCTTTTCAAAGGAGGCCAATTCAGGTGCACTTTCATTGGCAAGCTGAAAGCCCACCATGGTAATGTCAGTCAGAATGTTTCCTCTGTCCTCACTGTTGCTGTTATGTCTGTCTGTATTTCTTCTGGCTTACTGAGCTCTTCTTTGGTCAGCTGTTAAGAGGCAGTCCAGACAAACCCTATGTTCTGCACATCTTTCTTGGCAGGTGGAGTTATGGTATGAAAGCACAGGAATCGGTTTAAATGTAATTCCTTTATGTTAATCTGTGGTCCTTATGAAACGGAATATTTACATCATTTACTGTGTTTTAATATCCGTGTTGACTACTTGGAAGTTTTTTTTTTGTTTTTCTAGAAATATCCAAGGTTCCCCCAAAGAACACAGCAGGGATTGCGCAGTTTAATCTGCAGCAGAAACCATGTTTAAGAGTACAAATGCACTCAAACACTGATTTCAAAAGTAATGAGATGTGCACCAACATTCTTCTTCTGCGTGAAGTTGACCCTACAGGTCTTGCATAGAGCTTCGCAGTCCTGGGGCCTGAACTTTTGTCCTCGACCTTATTTTTGGTGTTTATCAAAATGCCTTGTTGTGCCTTGAGCCAAACACTGGTCAGTGATGTCAGTGGCTGAGCCTAATAAATCTTGATCTTTTAAAATGGACATTGTCACAGCTACAGTACATTCTGATCTTCTCCTACATCCATCCATTTTCAATAACTGCTTGTTCAGTTTAGGGTTGTGGAGGTCAGAAGCCAATTATAGAACCACAGGGTGGAAGGCTGGGTACCTCCTGGGTGGGAGGGAAGTCCACAGTGAAATATAGAAGTAGCTGCAAATTTTTACATAACCGTAATGCTAAAGTGCCAAGTTATCCTGGAATTATTCCTTCTTTCCATAAACAATAAATGCAGAACCCATGTGAAGAAGCACATTGAATTATACCGGTGAATGCCTGTGTGGCGGTACCTGGAATTGATTTCCCTCTGATATTTTTCTAATATATAATTAACCTTTGTTCAACAGTCAAAATGCACGGAAAAGTAGTAGCTCATCCATTACTGAAGGGGAATTTAATTTATAAAAGCCGTTAAATTATACCTTGCAGCCTACTGATATTTAATGAAAGAGGTAGGACTAGGAGTCTGGAACGTAATTGAAAGGTGTGTGGAGCGCGCGGATGCTGGGCCATCATGCTGATGAGCTCACAACTCTGCGCTGGTTTAGAAAGAAGGGAAGGAAAGATGAGAATGTTTGTTGGTCAACATAACAAAGCGAGATGGGCAGCTGAGAACATCTGCTGTACAGAGCTAGGAGATCAAACACAATAAGGAAGAAGGAAGTTTCTTTTCTTTTGTTCTGCGCTGTGATCACAAACAGGACTGGTAGATGTGTGGCTAACAAAAGGTCTCTTTCTGCCAGCAAAGCGTTAGCTGGAGCTGCGCTAGACCCAAGCTTTGGTAAACAGGCCCCCGTTCTCATTAGGATGGTGACTGTCCCCATTGCGGTGACCAGTGCGATCCACCGTCTCCGCCTGCATGTCTAAATCTGCTTTCGGGGATGGATGGTGGTGGACTGGGGAAGACGCTATTTTGACAGCGACGTCGGAAGGGAGGCCAATGAGTGACGGGGGGTATAATTTAGAGAGAGGCTCTGTTTCAAAAAGTAAATGGGGAGGAATCTGTGCATATCACTGCATACCTAGCAGGGCACGTTCCCATGGCAGAGGAAGTAGTTTTTGCTGGGGATCTGAAGCCTTGCCAAAGAAATGCAGAGCACTGTTTATTGTACATATCCTGGCGCATTACGGTATGCGGGTCTGGTTTAATGCAGTTCATTATCGATATCTGTTGTTTATTTACTTGGGAAGGTACTCAGCTTTTGTCCAAGGTGTTACAACATGTGTGCTGCTGCTGCAAAGGAGCTGAAACGGTGCAGTTTGACCCAAGAGCAGATGCAGTTGGGACAACACACTCTGAAATTGTAAAAGCGCAAAGCACAACACGGATTCAGGCTAACTAACTAGGATAACAAACAGTGTCAGGAATGATTACATCATGGAGCCCATTTGTGAAGCAGGTTCGTGTCTTTCTTTTTTTTTTTTTTTTGTTACCGTTATAATAAACTGCAAGAGTCTTAACAGCTCCTTATGAGTGCCTTTTTCGAACTTCAAAAAAAAAAAAAAAAATCGGTAATGGTAGTCTCGCTGTGATAACGCAGCGCTCCACACGAGTAACTTGAAGCAATCTTATTTGACAAAAATTAAAGATGTTTGAGTAACTTGTGTTGGCATTCTCCTCCATTCACAGCATTATTTTCATAGCTAAACAGACTGTTATTTATTGCATTAATAAATAGTTGAATTTCATACTTTTGTGCTTAAAAAAGCTCTTTTCTGTTCATTGTCCAGTTTTAGCGCTTTATTGACCCCCCCCCACCCAAGGCCCTGTCACATTTAAACCCAGGATAAAGGACCACTCTTTGCCCGTGTCACTATAAGACAAAAGATGTATTGAATAAATATGTGTGAAAATGCAGCTTACAAAAGAACCCCACAGGCGGCATCTGATTGGCTGGCCGGAGGGACCCTCCGGTTTCATGTCTGGCCCCAGCGAGATGCTTCCTGCTTCTCCGCGCTGCCTCTCTTCTCTTTTCATAAAAAAATTATTTGCTTTTCCAATAAGAGGGGAAATGGCAAAATAATAATAGAATACATGATGTTTGGTAAATGCAAGACGCTTCTTGGCGAAGGACGTGCGACCGAGGCGGAAGCTCGACTCGCGGAGAGGCCTCTTGTCATGACTGCGCAGCGACCGCCAGCACGAGCTGAAGACCGACACGCCGAGCGCCAGTGCTGCGCCCGTGCTCTCAGCCAGACGGTTTATTTTCATATGCCTGCCCGAGAGTCGGTAACTTACCGAGTTTCGATGTGCCGCGTTCACACTTATGCTGCACGTACACACAACGGGAAATAATGTAAGCATTGGGAATGAATTGCTTATGTTACACGTTGGGGTCCAAATTAGTGGTCTCCTACAGCTCCTGATGTAAATGATCGCTGATAGGGTGCGTACACACACACACACACACACACACACACACGCGTGCCGACATGTGCCGAAGTCCTGCTGCAGAGCAGGCCAGCCACGAGAACGTGGCCCTGTGGAGGCTCTCGCTCTGCTTACAAATGCACCGGGCCTGGGTGTTTGGGCAGTTTAATGGCTCATGAGTGTAAAACACTCATGGACCTTTTAGTGGTTTTCTACATCTGGCGTTATTAGGTGTTGCCATAAGCCAAGACCATGTAGCACAGTTGCATGAATCAGAAGGAAACTTATAAAACGTGATTTATGAATTTGGTCATTCATATTTTATTTTTTTTTGTTACCTCAAAGCACGGATGTGGCTTTTTTTTTTTTTTTTTAAACTGTTTTGACCGGTCTATAATCTTTGTTTTGTTGACGCACAGGGAAGAAAGGCAGGGAACAGCTTTTGAACAAGCAATACTTGGAACTCAGTGACTTGGAACATGTTTGTGTTTATTAATGTAATTTTTATTTATTTATTTATTTTATTTATTTATAGTTGACATATGTCTTTATAAGTAGAGATTTAGCTGGTTTGTATCATGGTGCTCTGTGTAACGCTTTCTCTGGGTCTTCCTCATCTTGATTTATGAAGAACAGACCACTCGTAACTAAGAACGGGCTCTCGTGATCTTTGATGCTGCTCTTATGGAATGCGCATCGTCTCCTCTTGCCACCCCGGCAGCACGATGACAGTGGTGAGAACCGGGATAGCAATCCTTAACACCGGTTTTCCTTCGCCCGCCGTTTTGTGCACCTGCAGCAGTTTGTGGCAAGAACGTGCACACTGCGGCAATGTCTTTCTAAACGTAAGCTTATAAATGGGCTCCATGTCAACCATCAAAAATACATTCTTTCCCCAGACCTGAGCCCCAAGTAAAGAAAGCGTTTTTGCTATGACAACCGTTTCTTCTTTCGAGCATTTCTTTCTCGCTCCTTCATTTCTACTGAAGCACCTCAGTCAAGCCAGCAGTGGCAAGTGAGCTACGCCTGTAAAGCTATAACCCTTTCACAAGGATGTCAGTCGTACGTACGGTTAAGTCCCTGTTGTGCTGTCGGTAAGAGAGCAGCGCGCATACCTTTTCCAAACGCAGCGGAAACTCCAGCATCGACTTCAGAACAAAGTCTGCATTACACGGCAAAGCACAGATTGGTGACTTTTCAAAGGGGGGACTTATGAATTTTAACAAACCCTCAGTCCTGCCATTCTGACTTTAAAGTTCTAGGTGAAGTTAATGCTCCTGGGTTATAAAGTGTGTTATAATTTACAGCGTCTTTTCAAACATATTTCTCTTTTAACCTGTCATTCCAGCTGTATTTGAGGAGGAATTTAAATAAATAATCATAATCTGATTGTAGTGTAAATGGTTAGACTGGAGTACGGGGAATACGGGCTGCGATTCAATGTTCTAAATCCATCTTATTAGACTTCTCAGTCCTGATCGTACCTCTGCGCTCAGTCACTTAACCACGTTTAACCGTCACCGTGAGGTTCTACCGCGTTCGTTCCAGCAGGTTTTGCATGGAGCGCTGCTCGTACGCATGCTAGCAATGTAGAAGACTCAGAGAGGGAGGAACTCGAACCATCGACTAGCTTAAAATATTCTCCATGTCTGTTTGTCCACATTCGAGTACTTTACAAAAACGGAAATATTACGCGTTCCGTTACTGAACATGTCTTGAATCGCATGCATATAAATCTGAAAATTAGCAAATCGGTTATCATCGGGGCTTCTACCCTGTAGTCATATTGAAATTATAAAAGTAATTTTTGAAACAAATGATAGGAAACTATATGCGTAATTAGTTGTACAATATGCAGTTTTATTCACCTCATAGCCAGTCTATGAGATCCAAAAAAATCCCCATCAATATTAAATACAATGGTGATTTCAGTTTCAAATTTGCATGACTATTGCTTCTTTCGGAAGTATCCGTTGAAATTGCATCCTGGCTTTGTTTTCACATCGCCCTCTTTTTTTTAATTAATTTATTTTATTTTATTTTATTTTTTCCTACGTACGCACGTTCGCCACCGGACGCAACTTGTGTAACGATGTGGTTTCGCTGCCAGATAAGTTTAACCGAACCTCGACGGGGCACAAGTCTGCGTAAATGTTGAGATCACGCGACCTCCCGAAGGCCTCCTTTGGACGTCTTTGAATAAAGCGGTCCTCAAGTTGTGTTGTATTCAATACTAATGCATTCAATGAATGCAAGAAGGTATTTCATTTTATATTAACCTGTACGCAGCTGGAGTGGGTGTTGGGGGGGGTGTATTGACTGTTGTCCAGCGGTTACTAACCCGCATGATTCCCAAAGAAAACATTAACCAGGTGACTTATCAGGAAAGCGTGTTGCTGACCTTTTAATGCTTTGGCTATTGATCGGAGACAGCGGTACGCGCTCCCCACCCCTAGGTGATAGATTATTTAATTAGCTATTGACCTTTTCCGCCAGACTCATTTGTCGATGGAAATGCTCTCATGACAGCAGTGCATTCAGGACGCTGCTATGCTGAGTTTTGATTTTTGGATTTACTGTTTGTGCGGCTATCGCTTTCCGCCGTCAGGCGATTCTCCATTTGCATTCTAATAGCCGGGCAAAGTTTAGCTTCCTCTGTGCACCGCCAAGCGGGAATGGTAGCACACCGCTCGGCGGAACTATACATCTACATCTTGGCAGCCCGTGTGAAAGGATTTATATCACCTTTTGCTCATAATTCAGACATACTCCATTTGAAGCACTTTAGCCACTGAGCATTAATGCATTAATAGTCGCCCGCGGTTCGGCGGGGCGCTCGGAGACGTTTCGAATCGGAATCTGCCTGGGGAAGACCTCCGTGAATTATTGTTGTTAAAGTAAGCATCCGATTCTTCACCTGAACTTGTGGCGACCTGGTCAGGTGTGAGGTCCATATTAGTCGGTGAATGGCTCAGGTATGTTAGTGAAGAGAGGGAATATAATGAGCAGTAGGTAAGAAAATGCTCACCTTAACTGCTCAAAGTTTACTTTGTGAGTCACTGTAAATAAACTAAACACTCAACAACAACCTCCTGCATTTTTAGGCTGGTTATTGTACGTTTTTGCACATTTGTAAGTTTCCTGAGAACTTCCCCGCCCTTTGCTGTGATCGAAGGATTTTAAAAGCCACTTTTTCTACAGTGGTGAGCTAGAGGCAGAACAGGAGACCTTCATTATGGATGAAGAATGTGAGATGAATGTGACGCGTGATTCGCGTATGTGCCGGTTCCAAGTGTATTTAAATGACCCTTGAGCAAGGTGGCCTGGGTTTATGACAGGACCTTTGGCACAACATTAACTGCTTCAGTGAATCGGTTCAACTTCCCCCATGTATGACCGTGACTCTACAGACCAGTTTGACGGACAGTAAATCATGTCAGAAGTCAGTAAATTTGTCTGACTTCTGCGTGGCGACTCTGATTTGGAAGCTGGCCTGCAACCTAAAGAGGGTTTTGACAGAAACATGAGACTTTAAAGTTGATCTTAGCATGACTGAGGGTTCGCCCTACAGCATTTAAACGGGATAACATCCATGAATCCAGGGGAGGGATTTTATACCTATTGCTGCACTTTGCGCAGGAATTGTTGACCAGACTCAGCCAGTCCTGAGGTGGCCATGACCTTAGCACTCAGTTAGGAGCCAGCAGCATGACCGCATGTGGGTTTGATCCTCATTCTGTCTGGTGTTTGCATGTTCTTCCCTCATTTGTATGGGTTTTCTCCAGTTTCTACTGCGTGTTTGGGAGACTCTGGTGCAAACGATAGCTGTGTGAATGAGTGTAGTGCATCCTACTGTAAGCTGCCTTCAACAAACGTGTTAATACAGCGGTTATTAAAGTGTTTTGACAAGCGGCATCTGCTAAAGTTAATTTAAAGTTTAAGATCTGAAACTTGGGTTGTGCCCATTATTGCATGTGGTGATGAAATTCTTTAAGTCACTTCAGATTATGAAGCCTACTAGGGAAAAGGATGTAAAGCACCATGTGTTTGGCTCTCAAATGTCAGAATCCATCAGCTACGGGGGGCTGGGGGAGGAGCTTAACTCTTACTCTGCACTTTTGATCTATCAGCACAATGCACTGCCTGGCTGAAGCTGTAAGTTACCCTGAAAACTGTAGAGTCATAGCTTCCCTAGCACTTGAGGCTGTGGTGGGAATAGATAGATGTTCAGTTTTCTTTAATCTGCTTTTCTTTTTCTTTTTAAAGCTTGGAGGGTTTTGCAGGTGAATGTTGGGTCATATCTGAGGCCAAGAGAAACACAATGGATGGTGAAATGCAAGCGGAAAAAATGCAGGGACTCGAGATACAATTTTGCGTAGTAGCTGTTGGTTGAAACCTCAACTTGTTTTACTTTTAATGATTCTTTTATTTTATTTTATTTTATTTTTTTTTGACACACGATATAGGAAACCTCTCAATTGCTCAGCTATGTTTCCACTACTGAATTATTAATAACAGTGTCAGGGCGCTCTGAGCTAAGCAGTGAATACAACCATTATGCTGCACTTCTCATGAACCTGTGTTAGAGATGGGGTTACAAACCATTGCGAAGCCTCCATTCACTACGGTTTTACACCCCTGGATGTGTTCATGTGTATTCCAGAGCAAAATGCTTGGGTCCAAATAGCTGTGCTTTCCTCCAAAAACATGCTGTTTAGATCTCTGCATGCAGTACCACTGAAAATAAACAGTGCCGACCAGGAATGCACTTTGACACCTTCTGCCATATGTAGTAAATGTGAGACTCTGTCCGTCACAGGAGGTCCTTCAGTGGGATCTTAACAATTTATGACTTGCTGTCAGGAGTGCTGGTTTCAAAGGTCCCTTTAAAGAAGTTGGGGTAAACTGTTTAATACTTGGTACGAAATCTTTCGGCCGATTCGTGGAAACGATACTGTTGTGTGCAGCTCGCGCTCCGTTGCGAAGGCGTTCTAGAACCCAGCTGAAGTGCCGCTGTTTCCTGTCACAGAACTGATTTGTATCTTCCTACTTTGAGTTTATTTAGCTATACATGCGCGATCATTACAGGCAAAGAGCCTCTTGTACAGCTTGGAAGGAGGGCCAGCTCCTTGAGCCAAGACCCCGTTTCCCCTATCACCATGTTATTCAAATTTATTAAACAATATTTCACATGTGTTTGACACAGTGTCAAACTCCAAACTCCTGAAGAACCAGGGCAGATCTGGAGCTGTTATGCTTTCTCCAGCTTTAATCATTTTTGGCCCGGGTCCATTTCCTGTCAAAGTGAAACGGCTTAGGAATGTCATCCTCCCGAAAGAAAACAGAGAGGATCCAAAGAGGAAGTTCTTCTCCAGTCTCTGGTCGACATGGACCCAAACACACACAAGTACACAATTGCAGCTGGGCTGGGGTGCCTCAAATGAGCAGGGAGTGAAAAGGACAGACTTTTCCCACATTAGGAATACATAGATACTTCAGACCTAATCCTAAAAATAGGCTTTGGGGGTCATTGCATCCCGTGTTAAGTACAACAAGCAACGCCCTTGTCCTTTCTCACTCGGCGAATGGGTCGGGGCAAGAAAGCGTCCATGGGAATTGAACCGTTCCACCAGCAGTTACGGCCGTGTCACAGACACAGAGTACCTCGCCTTTAGGATGGTAGTTGACTACTTTGTACGTGAACACTTTTTTTTTTTTTTTTTTTTTGTGACTTAGTCCCAAAACCCTTAAGCGGGGATGTTGCCATAAACGTATGCATGTATGCCATGCAGACTAATTGAATCACAGGCTCTGTGCAGATACCCCTTCCTGCCTGTCCTGTTCTTTCCGTTGGTTCTGCGTTCCAATGGTAAAGCGATAGGATGGTGTATTAGGTCACATTAAGCGCAGTTGCTTTCTGATCAGTTCTGAAAAGACCAGGTCGTAGCAGGTCGAAGATGATTAATGCGTTGTTTGCCGTGTCCCTGGCCGATCTTGCCGCTTCGCTTGCGCTCGTGGACACGCGGCACTCCCGCGGCTCCGATGTATTGAGACAGCAGAATCCAGGCTGGTTATTTAATTGGCTTCAGGCCACTCATCCCAAATGTCTACAGGAGAAATGGCCTCCCTCTTCTCCCCCTGATGTGATGCGATGCCCTGGCCGCCTGTTAACTATTTATTTGAGAAGCCCTAATGCTTCTGATTGACTCAGTTGCAGATGTCACCTCTGTGGCCTTGTAGCTGCGAGAACATCAGTGTGTGTCAGTTTCCCACTCCGGGGCTGGAATCTTAGCTGCCGTGCAGGGCCGTTTTGTAAAGGACCCTTCACGGGTTGCCCTGAGATACTCCAAAATGGCTGTCACTTCCCAGAACTTAATGGGTGACCTTCTCATGACCGAGGTCATGATCTGCGGTGTGGGGACTGTATATTCCCACAGAATTAAAAGCTCTGAGAAACCATCATGAAGGTAAGCGTTTGAAATTTCTCAATAGTGAGTGGGCTAATTCCCCTTTATTTGCTGTTCCAAAAGCAGAGCTGAAGGCTAAATTTTAGCTGGAGTGCCCTATTTGAAAGCACCCAACCCTATAAGCTTTAACATTAATTTCAGCTGTTAGAAGAAGGTAGAAATTGCTACCAAGGGTGTGGAGGTGGTCCACTTGTTTGCATCAAATAACATGACTTGAATGGTCACACAACACACGTACACTGTATGAAAAGCAGGACGTGCTTAAAGGTGAGGTCCTTCAACATGAGTAGCAACATCCTCCAGATCAGTCACCCATGTGATCTTTTGTGCTCGGGTGCGTTGGGGGGCTCACTTCTAGTGATATGCAGACTCAAACTTGTCAAGAAAAAGGGTTCTGTCATGGGGTGGAAGACATTGCAGAGACGATGATGTGGCGGTAACAAAGCTGTTGTAGAGACCACAGCTCTCTTTGCTCCATGCCCTTCAGTTAAGCAGCGACTAAAATGAACCATGTATCTCCAGCTTCAGATGTTTACTGGAAAACTCTAGCAATACCACACAGGCTGGCAATAAGACCTCCGGTTTGTACATACATTTACGAAAGCTGAACAATGTCCAAAACACACAGTCTTGTTTACAGCAGGGTTGTATGTAGAAAACACCCTGGATGCACGTTTATATGACATCTTGGTTGCGCTTAAGAGGAAGAATCGGTGAAGCTGTTTATGGAGCATCAGCAAACCAACAAAATAAACCAACAGCAGTTTCAGTGTTTACTCTGTACGCACTCAATCTTCAGCTCACTGAAAAGCAGAACACGCAGTCCCATTGCCTGCGAAGCTGAAGGTTATCAGTTCAAGTCTCTTGACTAAGGTGCTTAATCTGAATTATTCTGGTAGGAATACCTTCCTGTACAAATGGCTAAATTGTGCCGACTTCTCTGAATAATAACGGTAAATAACAAGAGGTCAACTGTTTGTGTGACTGCATCTGAACGCAGCATTCGCTTGTTCGGATCACTATTCCCTGGTGTGCATAATGGAAATGCCTTTGTGCTGCGAAGCTGTCACACAACCCCTCTGAAATACAAATATAGAATACAAATGTGACATAAACAGGGTAGTGTTTTTATTATTTTAGTAGCATTGCTAAAGAATACGTTAGGAGTTTCTGTAGTTCTCACCAGTCATATTGGCCGTGTCAACAGCCGGGGATCGATAAAGCATGGTTTTATCTGTTCGAACTCTTTGAAACGGTTAAGGGGTGAGCTGTTGACTTCAAGGGGATGGAAACCCTTTTATGATGTCTTGTGATTTTTGGTTTATGTTGCTCATACCAACAGCATGAATATCAATACATCAATGCAGTCAACTAGCTGGGGGGCAGAGCTGGATTCAGGTAAGAGCGGCAACCGAAGGATCTCTGTATGCAGTCCTAGAAGTAGTAAAGTACGTACCGATAATTTTATTAGCGGTACGCTCATCTGAATAAATGAGTAAAGCAAACGGCCGTAAGGCACACAAGCTAATTTTGGAGTATTTGCAAAACCTATAAATAAGGTTATACAGCGCATAACAGCTAGGTGCTATCAACACACCTCCGTGCAAACGCCTGAAGCTTCGTGCCATTTGAAAGGTAATGGCGATCAGACGTGCCTCTCAACCGCCATATGACATGACGGGCGCATGGAACGCGTTCATCCGAGAGCCGCACGGGGGTTTAAACGATTTTACCCTCGGCCAAGCCGCATCAAAGGCCAAGAAAGAGCGAGCCTCCCGTCAAAGGGGCCTTTGAACAATATAATATCTTCAGATGGTTCAAAGCAAGCATCTCTCCTGCATACGACTACTGTATATGACTTTTTTTTTTTTTTTTAAACCGAGTTCAAGTGAAGAGTGGGACAGTTTTGCGCAACGTGCTGCTCTCAGCAAAGTGCACCTCGTTCTGGGAAATCGATGTTGAAATAATTATGAAATTGTGCACCTTTGAAACGGTTTCTCAAGAGCGGGGACAAAATGTGGGATCTTTCGCACGGAATAAGTTCGTCCATGAGGTTTTTCTTTTTTCTTCCTTTGTCCAGTAGCCTTCCGACAACACGGAACGACCCGCTAAGATTTTGCAACTGCTCGGTGTCAACGAACCCCGAGGTCTGACAGGAGTCTGAAGGTTAGGACATTTCTCATCGCGCCTCCTAATGCGAACAAATGATGGTTAACCAATCGGAGAGTCAAGGACCCTCATCCTGTTGCTGGCATCCGATCCGGAGTGAACCGAAGGCCCCGATTTATCACGCTGAGAAATGACAGAATAATTAACAGCCAGTGCTTTAACTGTGATTAAATGTGAGAAATTAATTGTCATTTTAAGACACAGGTTAAGCTGCTGGAAAAATGAGCCGCGTACACACGTGGCATTTACTGTGTTGCGGTAAACGCTGTTGTTCTGCAGCGAGTGGCGTTTGGAATTAATTTAAGTTTGTGACAATTTTAAGGAAATGTTCCGTGCACGTTTCGCAAACTCCTCCTGGGTGTTATATGAGGGAAATGAACAAATGAAATGTTGAATAAATCTGCTAGAATTTCCTGAAAGATGAATATCTTTCATCTTTATATTAAAAGGCACGCGCATAATCAGATTTACATATTTCATTTGAGAATGATAAAAAAAAAAAAATAAAAAAAATAATAATAATAAAAAATACTGGAAAGTCATTGCCTCGAGTGTTACGACACGCAGTAATGTAAAACTCATCTTTTTTCAATTTTGCAGCATGGTGCTTCGGGAACCTCTAACAAAGTTAATTTTACAGGAGAAAAACGTTGTTTTCTCCGACTGCACAGGTGCTGCTGGCTACGGCGCATTCCGGCCAATGGAAGGTGCTTTCTGGCCCGGGTTCCTTCCGTGGCTTCTAAACAGCAGTTTACCGTAGGCGTTGACAAACTTTGTACGGATTAAGAGAACTGTGGACGGCGTTCTCCTGTCTGTATGCGGGCCGAAGGTTCGTGCGCTCCAGTTGCTGCGCGTCTCGGTGTCGCAACAAGGAAACCGCTGGGTCTCCCCGATCCTGAGCCGACACCTTTTCGCAGCAGATGCCCTTGTGACGCCGGCGTCCCGAGCTGCTAATAATTTAGGTTTCTATCTCAATATTTCCCGATTGATTTAATCCGGCAAAATGTGTGAAGAGCACAGATTCCACCTTCCGCTTCTCATCTGGAGGGAACCCCTCACTGACTGTAAAAGCTGCTGACAGACGTGACAGGCTGTTAGGAAAGCACACTTCATTATCGGAGTCGTTGCAGTTCTTAAAGGTTATTTGCTTCCTTTCAAGGAAGAGCGCCGTAGAATGAAATGTTGGCACTCCACGTCAAACCATGAATGGGAGAGAAAAGGGTTGCAAATGGTTATGGTTAAATATTGCTGGACGTCTTAAAGTCCAGGCGGCTAAAGATGCGCAGGTGAAGATTTTTACTGTGCTGAACTGTTGCACAGATGATGTGCAAGGCTCGCAGCAGCTGTAACAAGATGGCCATCTAGTTTGTATGCTCTAGCTGTTCTTTACATCAAGACGTGACTTTAAAAAGCAAGAACGCTGGCTTTATTGACTGCATGTGCCTTGAAAACATCACCGCAGCCCTGACAGAAAATTACACATCCTTACCCACAGCCATTTTATCTTCTGAACTTGGGGACTTGAAACATGTCCACCTCTTTCAGTTGCTTATCTTTCACTTATTCTTGCTCCTCTGGACTTTCGCTGCATCTGTTTCTGTGGGTGTGTAATGTCCAGATATGCTGTGCTTTTAGTTTTGTCATCTTCGCTTTCTGTTGGTGTTGAGGGTGTAGAGAAAAGCGTAGTTGAGGGAATGGAGTTGGCATTTTGGACATCGGCTCGACCTGCGCTTATGACAAACTGTGTACTGAACCTGGAGGAAACTTTTTCTCCTGCCAAAGGCTGGCTCTTGCTCGTTCACATGAGAAAACGGTCACAGATTTCACTGTTCAAAGTTCACTGTGACTTGGGCATATTTGGTATTCAGTTTGGGGAAACATTCTTTTCTCATTAAATTCCAATAAAATGGCTTTTGATTCTGACTTTTATTACAATCCTGATGTGGTTTATGAATCTGGCTTTTTTTTTGTGTAAAACCATCAATCTAATACAATGGACTTACTGAAGAATATTTATATCTTTGGGTGGCTGTCTTTTACGTAAGCCAGAGCAGTCAGTTTACCGCCTGGAATTTGCTGGTTTGTTTCTTTTGAACTTACTAAAAATACACTGAAAAACAAATCGCATTAAACAAAATGGGCTGTGTTGAGCAATTCAACAGAATTCCTTAGTATTTTAAAGCTTTATCATTTGGCATTTTGTATTTTTAAAGAATTACACAACCTTGCAACGGTCCATCATCCCATCCAGAACGTACCCGGCTATCCTGGCTCCCGTATGCCCTGGGATAGGACCCAGACCCCGATGACCCTCAGAAGGATGAGGGGTTAAGTGAATGAGTGAATTAGAAATGACCACACAATCATTAACTGAAGCTACATAATCACTGGGGTCAAAATAAAACCATTTAGATGCTTCCTTGCAACTTAACATGACAAATCCAATGAAAGCTTGACTAAGGATGAAATATAATGCATTTCAATATGGAGCTCGCAATGGTGCATTTAACTGAAAGTGACAAACTGTAAGGCACAATCCAATGTTGACTGGAACAAAAAACCATTGTGGATTTGACCAGTGCTGTCATACACTGGTAATAACCTAGCGTACAGTAAGTATGCTAAAGCTGTGCAAAGTATTACGAAGCATCATTATAATTTATCGGTACATTTTTAAGCCCTAACAAAAATCATAGGTAGAAAGTTCTGTGTGCACCAGCCGAGGTGTCTGCGCGTTTTGACCCAAGCAGTGTCCGAGACAAAAAGGTAAACGGTAATATCGCATATATCACCAAGTTGTACAGTATAGCCCTTAAACTAAACCAGTTTAAAGGTAATAAAGTCTGATGTATGACACAACTCGAGCATAAAGGGGTCCTGTGTGTGAGTTAAGTCTATATATTCCCACGCTTTATTACCTTCGCTTGTTCAGTGCGTTGGCCTGTGCTATCACCGTTTGTAGCACGGAGCAATCTGAGATGAAAACGTGAAAATGCAGCGGATCGCTCTGTCGTTGACAAACTGCTGCGTGTGCTCATTTCCAGTCAGTGTTTGGCACAAATTTGAACAGAAAACAAAACAGTTGAAGTTGATAAGTGAATACTGGCTTTTAAGATTTGATGCTCTTGACCTCAGAGCTCATGGACTCAGAGGCATCCCATGAGGATGGGGGACCAAGCAGCATATCAACAAGAATTCAGAAACTCTACGATGAAGGAACGGAAGTGGAAACGGAGTAAAATGCTGCAGGGACCTGTAAATTTACCACACCGAATGCTGCTCTTCAGCCTCAACCCACTAGCAGGACACCTGGAGGCAGATGGATGATGGAGTCGTAAAAACAAATACCATGTCCGAGGGGCATGAAACGACGGAAGGAGACGCCGTCTCTTGCCCTTGTTACGTACCGCTTTATAAACTGTAGGTTGGAAAGAAAAAATATCCAAAATCAAATGCACACTGGAAAAAATTATAAATTTGTATTCTATGAAACTGAGATGGGACAAGTAACAAAAAAGCTGTTTCATTTTATTTAATTTGCAGCACATTTAAATAGATTTATAAATGCAAAACTTTTTCCAAGACATGCAAATCAGAGTGGATGAAGTGCATTTTGTAACAGTTAAAAGCAAACGTCTTTCCAAAAAAAAAAAAAAAAAGTGCAGAAACCGGAGGCATTTAGTGACATTAAAATGTGTATCCTAAGGTCAAAAGGAGTTTTTGGTGACTTTCTTTGGACCGGTAGATCGGCACAGCCCGTTCTCACCTTTGTTTACCAGCGCCAGTTCTCTCCCCGGTGCCCCACCCCTGCTCTGCTGGGCCCATATTGCAGGGAAGCGTTACAGCCCACGTGATGCGAGAACCCATCGGCAGAGTTCAGAGGCGTCCCCAGTTGCACACTCACCTCTTTGTGTGAGCAGAAAGTCCCCTCTGTGCTTTGGACACGGTGCTCCATGCCTAATGGGCTAAGTTACACATTGTTTGCGGTGCCAGGTCCCCCGGTGTGAGCCCTTTAAAGCGTGCACATATCTTCAGGGCATAAAGTTCAGCCCAAATCTAGCCACAGGTGATGCCTTCTCCCAGGCTCCCTCACAGCATGCTGGCATAGGGATTTGATCAAATTACCTCATATTTGCTTGAAATCTGATTTGTTTAGTCGTTCTGTGTCTCGCTTGGCCTTCTCAGCTCGACCGCTGCCGCGGACGCTGACAGTAGACGTCTGCGTACGAGGGAGGAAAGCGCGAACGGGTTTCAGAATTTGCTTCTGGCTCTTGATTAATGGCTTTGCTTTGTACGGCGATTCCCTCCAACAGGTTGCTTCATGCTCTGCATATGTGGTGATGACTTAGTGGGCGAATTAAACTGACGCTCCAAAGCAGGTAAGGCCCAGAGCAGACCTTGACTGGCACTGACACTCGGGCTTTTCTTGCACTGGAGCTCTTTAATTGCTTAATGAAAGCCTCCGGTTCCTCCGGCCGCTTCACGCCGCTTGTTTTCCCACATCGGCCGTACCCTCGCCGGCCGAAAGCTGCTCAGGAAGGCCCCCGACAGGCAGGAGTCCCGAAGCCGCAGCGTAGGAGCGACGCGCGCAAACAAAAGCATATTAAATATTTAAGCGTCCTACAGATGCCAGTGTGAAGCGAAGCGGGAGATTGTAAGAGCAGCGGTCCAGATCGGAAACTTTAACAACCGGGAGGGACCGGAGTCTTCGACCGTGGTTGTGGTTACACCAGAGCAGGATGCGCAGCCCTGTCGCTGCTTGTCATGAACCTTCTGAGGACCGTTTCCTGCAGCCGCTTCACTGTGGAGATGGGTGACAGCAGCTAATGGTGACTTCGCCCAGGGACGGCTTTGCTAGATCGAGAGGGGCGTTTTCTGTCAAATGTGCCAACTAACCGAAGCTCCTCTGGCATCGTGGCGCCACCTCAAATAGCTGGAGCTGGTGGTCAGACATCCTCCAGGCACATGGCATTAATTTCTCACCGTGCGGTTATTCTACGGAATCGTCTTGTTTGCAGCGGTGGGAAAAGTGTCACGTTTTAAATTCACAATTAATGTGGGCGGATCTCATCTAGAACAAAGCTGAGATGAATGTGACCCCGGCGAAGATCAAATGGCTGCGTCGGGAGGGGGGTGCGCCCCTGGTAGGGGAACATATAAATAATTTGCACCAGGAGTGGTGTTTTCCACCCTCCACTTCTGTCGGCCTGCTAGTTGGAAACAGACGGAAACGGCTCCGGGCTCTGCGCTTGTGGTGACTTCCATAATTAAAACGCACGAAAGGAGCGATGTTGCGAGATGCGTTCCCATGACTGCTCGGTGGCGCAAAGGCTGCGTCGTATTCCGCTCCTCTGACTGTTCCTAGGCCCGCCGAAGCCAAAATTACTCCGTGTGTGGATTGCAGAGATGTGGGGCCGCCTGTACCATAATTATTCCCGATTTGTTTAATGTGCTAATCTACAGACTCGCAGTGATTCCGTTTCAGCTCCGCAAGTGTATTTGCTCGACCGAAATTCAAATATTGGAATCCGTTTTCTGTTTTATCTGTTTCTGCTGCAGCGCGATTGACTTTTGAAAGAATCTAAATGAAAGGTTTAACTGTTGGGTGGGGGAGAGAAAGATGTGCCGTGCAAAATGATAGGTGAATTCGGGAGTATTAACAAAACATTTTAAACGGTTGGCTTATTGCGTGTAGTCGGAGGCCACGTATTCGGTGTTGTTGATCTGTCGCTTATTTCAGGCTAAAGTTTGCATCCCCTGTTCCGCACTTGGAGTCGCACGGCTCGCGTTTAAACTTCACATCCGCCCGTGAACAAAATGAGTCGAACGATTTCATCTGGAGAAACCTTGAGCGTTTATGACGGCTTAGGTCTGTGTAGACATCCAATGGTTGAGAATATCCTGGTGTACGGGGACGGCGTCCACAGCCTCCCGAGGAGCTACGATCGTACCGAGGCGGTGATGTTTTCCTTCTGTGCAGAAAAAATAAAACTTTTTTTCAAATGTCCTGGAACTTTGCCTTCGCCTCTAATCAGATTCCCGAGAAAATTCCTGATCGGTCCCCATGACAGCATCTTGGAAAACAGCGTAAATGAGTCCTGGGCTTAGTTTGATCTTGGACCGAAAAACATTCCATAGAGTGTGGATGTAATGGGTGTGGGAGACGCTGATACGGGCAGAAAGAAGCTCCTAAAGCGTCAGGAAGCCTTGAATAAACTGCAGTTTGCGAAATGCGGGTGTTGTGAGGAAGCCGTGTTGAAGGAAGCAACAAAGCTGTGAACTTCACTCTATTTAAATGATAATGTATGCTGGAGGGCTAACCTTGCGTCGGGGCTTTCCGGTTTTCGTTTGAACCCTTGTTCACCATCCAAATAAAATGACACAGCAATTGAAAAAATAAACATAAAACGGGGCCAGAAATGGCCTGACAAACTGGTCTAACGGTCACACAAAATAGTGGGAGTTAACCCCCCCCCAAAGAAAGAAAAGCAGCAAAGCAAAAAATTTTTTCCCCACTTTGTTTTCAGCCAGCATGCTTCTTCCTGGCATTTAGTCAAAAATAAAATCATATGCACATTTCTTGGCTTGCAAAGATAAATGATGTCATAATTCTTTGGAGTTCCGTTTAGGACTTTACATTCATATCGTGGTTTTCCACACTCCTCCCTCCCCCTTGTGCTTTTTGAAGTGATTGGAAAAGTCTATTAAAATGCTTGCAGTGACTCTTCTCAAGCACAATATTTTCTGTTTTATTGTACTTAATATAAAAGTAGCAATTATTTGATTTCAGAGTTATGAAAATATGTGCGTTATGAGGAAAACAAGCAATTTGGGCTTTAATTGATGTCATTTTTCATGGAGCTGGCAAGGTATTTACTTTGCTGGCATTTTCTCCCCCTCTATAAAACTGCATTTACAGTACATTCCTGACTGGTAATGAGAAGTTAAGTTGGTTTTATTCCTTTGCAATTTCGGTGCATGCACTGTACCTACAGCACAACACTTAATTTGTTTGGTTCAGTCCCTTATTTCCAGAAAGTATATCCTTGATAAAACGTAAGTTCAAAATTATGTTGCAATTGTTATTAAAAGACTTGCAATTTTTGCTATTACTACCCGAAGAAAAATACTTAAACCCATTATAAAAAAAAAACCTGAAGCTGCTATGCTATTCAATAAGGCAGCTAGGGTTTGAATTTGTTAGGACTGTTTGTTTGCCTATATAATACTTTGCATAATATTTTGCATTTTATGACCACAGTGATAACTGAAAGCTGAGAAGATGAGAAGCAGGTTGGTGACACAAGTCATTTTGAATTTTTTTTTTTTTTCCCCTCTCAGGGATCCAGCTTTCTTTCTGCAAGTCAGAACTACGTAAACACTTAATTGACAAACAGACCTAGAAAGGGGTTAAAAGCAAAAATGAAAACATTTTTTTTTCTTTCTTTCTCTCTAAGCTCTGTGTGTTTTTATCCTGATTTTGAGCCATAATCCTGATAAAAGTCACAGATGCCAGAGAGATTCAGCTGAGGGACATCCTCCTTATAGCAGCACTTACGGTGGAAGATTAAATGTGGAAATAAAAGGGAGATCAAGGAGGAGATCAGAGACCATTTAGAGTCCATTACCTTGCCTGGCCAGGAGCCCTTCCTACCTTTAGATCCGGGTGGCTTGGCTTAAAAATGTCCTAAAAAAAAAGAAAAAGTGACTGTTTCCCCTGCCTGCTCCCAAGGTGTTTGCCAGCGAGCGATTAGTCTCAGCAGGTGGTGCTGGGCCAGAGGGTACAAGAACCTGCTTGGAGGGCAACTTTAAGAGCATGCCATGGTCTACATGGCAGAAGCTCAAAGGGGCCACTCTGTCCATCACCCTCATTTATTTGCTGAAAAAATGGAAGAACTGGACGCACAAAAAAAGCTTCGGCATCCGGTCTTCTGCGCTGTCGGCCTGTATCCCTTCTTGCTTGGCCTCTGTTTCGCCGTTCGAATGTTTTATTCAAGCACACATTTTCCTATCACTACTTAAATGTATAAAAAGACATTGTGGTGACAGGGAGGTTGAAAGTCACCTCAATAAATAATGAATGACAGTAATTCCCTCTCAGGATCTTTGCGGCTTTTGCTGGAAAGAGATGCACTGAAGGACACCGAAGGCCGTGCTGTCAACCACAGGCGTTGTCCTCCGCACCCCTCTTGCACCGCGTGCTTGTTTTTTTGCCCGTGGGGGGGTTTGCCTACCACCTCATACCTGAGAAGGGTGATGTGATGTCAGCAAGTGAGCTCCACTCTCCATGCACAGGTGTGCGAAAGATAGAGGTGTGCTGTTAAACATGGGTCAAGGCTGAAGAAGCAGAACTTCTAGACAGAACACGCTGATCTCCTGTTGGGTTTTCAGCAAAGTAAGCCTGTACATTCCATTAATCATAAATATTTTTCACTATTTTCAGATCAGTCCAGTGTATTTCACACCTGGATTTGTTCCACTCGACGATTTCTTCCTTGAAGATCTTTGCTGCACAAAATAAAAAGCTTCACAAAAGAATTACTCATTTAATTTTTTTTTTTTTAAATTATCGAGCACTTATTTGTTTAAAAGCCACTATTTTGTGTGTTCATATTTGTGCTCTGCAATGAGTGTGTAACATGGGTTTTAACAGCATGAGGTGCAGCTTCATGATTTCGGCGTTCCATAAAACCAGTAGCCTGACATGGGAGGTGTATCTTAAAGTAACACATCTTATTTCCCCTTTTCCAACCCATTTTTGCAAAAGTAATCTAACAAAATTACAAAACGGCTTTCAGCAAAACACCTACGCATTCGTGCCATGTTTTGCAATTATAAATATTTTCTCCAGTAGTGTTTTTTACAAAGAAGTGCGTACATTTATATGGGTGGGTGGGTTTTTTTTTTTTTATCTTTCATAAAATCAGGAAGGATGTGAGCCTCAAAGTTTGCTACGAAGTTTCACTGGGTTTTATAATCGCTATCAATATTTCACTCCAAGCAGACTTAACTTGCTGAAATAATGAACAGATGGTTCCAGTGGGAATTGTAAAGGATGCAACTTCTACAGCATCCTGCACTCTTGTTTAGTACCAGTTCTTTATTCAGATGCATACTTCTGTTTTCATGCCACACCGATTGTTCAGATGCAATAAATTGCTTTTTTTAAATTTTTTTACTTGTAACTGTTTTAATGGTGTTAAGGGATTCTGGATAATTTGCTGGTTTTATGTTTAATACCTATGAAAATCAGCCTTGTTATCAGTAGTACTTGTAAAACATAGCAGAAAGTTTGAGGGGTGAAGGTGTCAGACCACTGCATGGCGGTAAATGTTTACATGTATTACCGTAGCGGATGCTTTTCCCCAAAGCAGTGCACAACTGAGTAAAAGTTCATTTCTGAACAGATCAGGAGCTTTAGATGCAAACAAAAAATGGCCCAGTCAGTTCATTTTACACACTTGTGCATATAGAATTGATAGGAAATGCGAAGATGATCGTGACTGTAATACATTTTGCAGCTCCTGAGTTGGGAGAGAGGGATTCAGCAGGTCTGAGGGACAGCGGGAGATCAACCGAGCAAAACCTAATTTGTTGCTGAACACCGATTAGACAATGGAGCCTATAAACTGACCAAATTAGAAAAAGTAGAATCCACAAATATATATTCTTTGTTTTGCTACTCTGACTGGTCCTGTCTTTCAGAAGGACATAAACTCCTCATTGTTTTTTTTTCCACCCTGTAAACCCTGCTGTCACCTAACATGGGACCTCAGATGGAGCTCACTCTAGGACACAGGTGTGGAAACCACTCACAAACCTTCTCTCACGGGGCTAAAAGAAAAGGAGAGCTGTGTGAAGCTTGGTAACAACTTTCATGGTGGGCTGACACACCTCAGTTAGCTCTCAGTACTCCAGGGACTCCCCCCGCTCCCCCAGCTTCCTCTTCTTCAGCTCATCCCCTCATCAGTTCCTGCCCCCAGGTGAGCCGTGTAGAGGTGGGGGGTTCATAGAAGCAGCAGACCCTGCAATGGGTTCCTTTGAGTATAAGGGAATTTGTGTGCAAGCTTAGAAAGATGGAAGTTGTATTTGAGTTTCAGAAGACAGATACACAGATAGCTTGCAGGTGTCACAGGAAATCACTTACACACACCCTCTCAGCTCACAGGTGTTGCGACGAATGACACCCAGCGGAAAAAGCGCTGAGCCTCTGACAAGTTTCAGAATTTGCGAGCGGTTTTCCCCGCCAGCGGTCCCCTGCTGCTAAGGGGAGCATCCTGCGAGCTGTAGGATGTCCAGACCACAGAACCCCGCTGTCTCCCACCACGACTTAGATGTTTCTCAGCAGCACGGGCTTTCGCCGCCCTCTCTGCTGCATTGTCCTGTTTTCCTGTGCCGCAGCAGTCTTCACACTGGCCAGGATCTGCGTGGGCGTGTTGGCAGTTGCACAACACGAAAGCTACATGGGAACAGAGCGAAGGTTGAATATTTAGTAGAAGAAGCCATCTGGCACTGGCCTGCCTATACAACAGGCTTTACTCAAGTTAAAGCTCCTCTTCACCTCTGTTTGTTCTTCTCCTGCTCCATCTGTCCCTGCCTGTTAAAAGTACCCCACGTACAGGTCTGTGCTCAGGCTTTCAGCACCCTGATCTTCGCAGCAAACTTCAGAGCTAATGCTCATCTTCGGCACAGTGACATGAGCGGCGTGAGAGTCGCCCTCTTTCCAAAACAGCTTGAGGATACGGAACGGCGTTCGCCGGTTAGGTGTTTGCCATCTACCCGGACCTACACGGGTTAAGTGTAGGGGAAGGCGCTGCTCCGGAAACGCGGACACAAATCGCGTCCGCAACCAGTTACCCTGGTAAAAGGGAGTTTATTTCACAGCGACACGACAGGCTGGTACTGCGGGCCTCGGTTTCTGGCTCTCATTTGTGTGTAAGTGAGTGTTTGCAAGTGAGTCATGCACACACCAAGTGGTGGCGGCAGTGAGAGGTTCAGCAGGGGGTGGGTGACGCCCTCCATCAGGCAATAAGCTAAAGCCAGCTGTAGCACCCCCGCCCCACTGGTACAGTGTCACAATCTCATGGGGGGGGTCCTCTCTGAGTATGCAAGTACGCTACGAGGAGGTATAAATGAGGGAAAGGATGCTCAGTGGCAGTGCAGGTTCCTTTTGCTTTTTGTTCTTCATCCCATTTAACTTTTTTCAAGCACTTTTAAATTCAATCATTTTGCAACCCCCCCGCCCCCCCCCAAAGTGATGCATAATAGTTTAACAGACCTCTACCAGATGCACTGCATTGCAAAAGTTGTGCAATGTTTTTCCTGGTCTCTGACACACGCAGTGGGCAATCCAGGGTGACCAATTACCCAGGAGCGCACATCTTTGGACTGTGGTGTAATGAGAGGAAACCTGAGCCGAACGTGCAAACGCCGAGGCAGCCGAACCCACGTTCATATGCAGTTCAGTGCAGTTTTATTGTGGTGTACGGTGGCGTATTTTCCTTTCTTTGTTCTGACAAAATCCGTGCTATTAAACGAAACGGTGACTTCTTCGGACATCCTCGTGAATTGGATTGAATTTCCGAACTTGACAGCTTCGCGAGTATCTATATATAGACTCGTGTAACTGTTTCTGTTAATGCTTCAGGTTCAACACGATTGTCTTTCAAGCATCTTCCCCCGTGTTTAACGCGAGAGAAGTTCAAACTGCCGCCTTTGTACAAAAGTGGCATCTGAAGGTAATTTTCCTTCATTACCAGCGCATGATGGTTGACTCCTGCCTTCTGTATTCATTACGCCAAACATACTTCTGTGCGGTATCTTTTGCAAAAGAACGTGTGTTCAATAAATACCAAAATACACCAAATTGGTTGTAATGGGGCGATATGAGTGGTGCGATTGCTGTTTTGCTTGGATTCCACCATGAATATTTATGATGCCTCTCCAAGATGTCAAGTTTAAGGATTTCCTCTCCTTTTCTCCACAATCAAAGGCAGGGAGCTGTACGACGAATACGTCAATGGGATTGACTGTATACAAGCTTTGGTTTAATGTTTTTTTTCTCTCTCTCTCCGTTATAAAAAAAAAATAAAAATGGGTGAATTTTCAGGCGTCTAGCTGTGATTTTTTAAAATTTTTATTCTTTTCACATTTTTCCGATTCTCCTTATTGTTGTTATTGTCGTGTCCTGCATTTAGAATCAATTCGACGTGACTTCCCCGTCCTCCTTTCACAAATGAGCCTGCTTAAATGATGCTTATTTAAAATAAGTATTGACTTATGAGGCAGAGGTCTCGCTGAAAAAATGCGGTGGTGGGACCACCAGCGCTTGCAGCTTGGCTCTGGACTCCGTGCGCACAAGCACTGCGCTTCTAGCAGCCTGGTTATTTTTACAAATGGAGAAGACGGGAGGCTACATTTCCTTGAGGAACATGTTTTTCTTAATTAGCAAAGCCAACAGACATCTTATGGCAATAGCTGGGGTGTTTTTCTCCCGTATCTCAGGCATCAAAGGCCTAGTAACCGTGCCAAACCAATCTACCCAGGTGATCTTCAGCAGCTGAACAGACATTTTCCCAGAAGCCGCCACTGACCTGGCTCTAGCCCCTTTGCATTTCTTTGTCTTCTGCTTATTTATTTATTTATTTAGCCTCAGGAAACCCAGGGATATTCATGGCACCGAGGCAAATAATCTGGAATTAAAGCTAAATTCTTCAGGCCTTATCCTAGCAACAGGCCCATCACCATCTGTTCCCAGGACAGGGCGGCCATTAGCCGTTCAGAGCTTCTCCCTATTCAGTCACCTGTGAGGGAGATGACAGACGCGTCCTCGTCCGCGCCGTTTCGAGGCGAGCGCGCTTCCTAAAAAATGAGAAGGTTAGAAGACTCGCTGCCCCCCCGCCTGCATCTGGATATTCGCATTGCGAGGGAGGTGCGCGAGGGATTAGACAGGTTTCTGCTGCGAAAAACGCGCCTGTACCTTCCATCCTGCGCAGTCGCAGCATCGAAATGAATGCTTGTTTTTATAGCTTATAAACGTCCAGAAAACGGACGAAAGGGGACGCGTTTTGTCGCGGCGCCGTTTTATAGGTGATGGGCAAGTTTCCACCGGTCGCCGCTGACTCCCTTCGCTTTATAAGGCGCTCATAATCGGTTTAAACAGCAATTTAAGTTATGAAATGCACGGCTCGGCGTAACTTTTTGCAAAAAAGGTTCCATAATTCATTTCGACAGGAATCGCCGCTTAATCTCCGGCGGCAGAGCGGCTCATTCGGCGCTCCGTCGGCGCACGGGAGTCCGGTAATCACGGGGCCCGGGCGTTCTCGGACTCCCGTGTTATCCGTCGAAAAGGAAAAATCAAGCTTATCTGTTCACGTTTTTTTTTTTTTTTTTTTTTTTTTTTTGGGGGGGGGGGGGGGGAAGACAGAAAAAAAAAAACCAGTATAAATACAAATCATTATTTTACAAACGCGAACAAATCTCCCTGCGCAAAACTAATTGTCGGTTATCTACCTGCGACACCGCTCGCAATCTAAACAGGTTTGTGTCCCCGCCGTCGCTAAACCAACTCCTTCCACATGAGTGAAAGGAAAACGCTGAAAAACATTTTATGCTGGATAATGCTTCCCTGAGCCCCATTAGAGTCGAGGTATTATTCCGAAGTTGACTTTAGCGATGAGAAAAAGCGGTGCGCCCCCTCCTTTTTCTTCCCACTCATAACAGACCTGTTGGCTGTGTAGGTTTATCATGCTCCAAAATCTAAACAGTCCTGGGAGCTGACCGGGAGATCCTCTGGTACACAGGAAGGACTTAATTCTCACAGGATTAGTACACAACTTACAATTTAGACAGCTGTCTGCCTATTAAACCCCTTTTTTTTTGGAGGCCCTCACTCACCAAACTCCTGACGCACAACATTTTTCGGTCATCGACTACGCTGCTAAAACAGCTTCACCTGTCAGTGTTCTATAAAGCTTATTGCGCGTGCCTTATTTATTTATTTATTTATTTATTTATTTATTTATTTATCGTTATTCTTATCCACTTTGTTGGTTCAATTCCACATGTTCGCCCCGCCAGAGTAAAAGTCCCCGAGCCCTCGGAACCAGGTTAGTAGAGAGGTGCCTGCGCGCCGGTTCCCGGTGCCCCCGTCGCACTGCTGTCCCAGGTTTGACCCATTTTTTTCGCAGCAATGAGCTGTGTGTCGACCCATCACGTCGAGTTATGAGTTTCCCTACCCCCAGGCCACCTTTCTCCTGCTGGGGGATTCTACTTTTTCCGCGACCGGCAAACAAAGTGAGAGAATAATAAAGAGCGAAGTGTGCGTATCGATAAAATGAAGGTAGATTTGTTCGAATTTGGGCAATAACGTGAGGCTGTGCTGTGTGGAGTTTTTTTTTTTTTTGAAAAGATGTTGGCTGCTGTTTTACAGTGCTTGCGTCCTCTCATCCCCGTACACGGGAACGAATATTGAATATTAAACATTAAACAAACAACAGTCGCCGACCCTCTTTCGTGCCGTTTGCCAATGAGGCGAACGCAGGCCGGCTTTATGGCCAACCTCTGCTTCCGCCGACGCCGGGCTGCGGGCTGCACATCTGTTACAGGTGTGTTTATGTCTGAACAGGAAAAAAAAAAAAAAAACTGCATGCAAATCGGTAGCGAAGCATTTCGTTCGCTGTGGATCTGTTTTGTTTTTTGTCCCAAGAGCCGTCTGATTCCTGGGCTCCCCTTTTGAGTTTAAGGAGATGACCCCAAAGCTTGCCGGCGTGCCCCTGTGGCTGTGGGTGTGGGGTGGTGCTGGGTGGGGGGCAGACAGCAGAAGCCTTTGTTGCAGCCCAAGCGGCCTGACCCAGACGGCGTTTAGCAGTGGGGAGTCCTGCTCACCCAGGGGGCATGGGCACTGCCCCTCCCCTCCCCCCATACATCAAACCGGGGGCTTTGTGAGTCAGGCCCGCCGCGGTGCATTAGCCGAGCCTGCCCGCCATCGAAAAAACGAATCCATCACCCACGACGCAGCTCGCGCTTGGGTCATCTTCGCCATCGTTGTTAACCATCTGCGTGCGTGTGCGTGTGTGCGAGAGATAAAGAGGATGGAGGTGGGGGGGGGGGGGTGACCGGTGCGTGTTAACCTTCCTCAGAGGTATGAGCTCGCAGTATTTTAAACCTCCCCGGAGCGAATGCTAAAAATTCTCAGTACTTTTGTGCAGATACAAATGGATGAAACGCGGCTCAAAAATCAATCAAAACTTTAGTCTTTAACGAAATCGATGAATCATACATTTATGAAAGCAGCGCTGAAAGGAGAAATGCAGGGCGTGCGGGAAGAGTGCGGGAGCACAGCGCGAGCTGCAACTTCTTGTTTATTTCTTTATTTTTTGTTTGTTTTTCCCATGACAACACGCTGTTTTGTAGTTGCCATAGCATCTCTCGGCGCCGCTTTCTACGAAAGGGGTTCCGCGCGCCGCGCCGAGCCGGCTGCGTTCGGCTGAGCCGTGCCGCGTATTCCGGCGAAGACCTCGCCGCTCCCGAGCATGCGAGCGAACGGGCCGTGCGGTAATTTGCTTGTGGCAGAATCTCGGTGGCGCAGGCCTTCATTTACTGGCGGACTTAATGAAGTTAACCGAAATAAGGAAGTGCAGTGTATTGGAACATAGCAGAGGCGATGTTCGAGGCTGAATCTCATGCCTATGATCAAATTAATACAGTTTTCATTCACACGATAGAAGTGGAAATTGATGTCATTTGTCCTCTTGTGATGCCCGGTTAGTTTCTTGTGTCCTATTTTTGTTTTCCGAATTCCATTTCAAACACGCACCCTGTCCAGATCTGACTCGAGCGAACTGTCAGGGGGCCCGAATTTGTCCAGCGTTAGGCCCGAGGGTCAGGTTAGAAAAATGGCGAACCGAACAGTGCCCGTCGTACGTTTCAGACGTTTTATTGCCGTAAAAGCTGCGTGAACCAGTCGCGCGCTTTTGAGGGGAGCACGGAGGATCTTTGGAAACGATTGCTGCACATTTTCTTTGGCCTCGTGGCTACTTTTGCGGGTCTGAACTTACCGTTGCTCTCCAGCGCGACGGTCGCCCGCAAGCCCGCTGCCCAAGGCGGGGATGCGAAAGCGCCAGCGTGGCCGCGTGCGGATTCCTTGTCGCAGGAATAAGGAGCAATGTTCGTTTCGGATCAAATTTGTTACTAAATGGCACGTGAGATTCGAAAGTTTTCTGAAGTCTTTTTTTTTCCTCTTCCTAATGCAAAATGTACAAGTGATGCTACTAAATTATTTTTGCCCCCCCCCCCCCCAGTACCATTTCCTTTTGTAGTTTTGCACTAAGTGCTGATCCAGTTAAAATGGCCAGCATGCCTGGGAGTTCTGCTATTACGGCTGTGCTTTTGCTTGGTGCCACTAACAAAGTTCTCTGTGAACTGCGGCTAATTAGCGAGGTCCATCCACCTGCCAGCGATGAACGCGTTCCTACCCGTTCGCCCCCATCAAAGCGCCGCTCCACGCCTCGTGCGCAAAATCCCCTCCCAGGGAGAGCGGCGCCTGTACGACGTTTCAAAAACAAGGTAATGAGTCGCTCGAAGAAGCCGTGCGCGGGGTTAGCAGGATTTTTCTCCGGTGGCTTTTGGGATGGCCTGGCTGTGGACGGGGGGGGGGGGTGACCGTGCGCTTTAACCGGACGGCCTGGTCACAAAGGTGAAAGAGGGAAATGGAGACAAACTTATTTATTTCTTTCTTTATTTATTTATTATTTTCCCCCTCCTCCCAGTGAAAAAGGGGCGCTCTGTTCTAACGCTCATAAAACGTGAAATTCATGTCCCACAGAAAAAGGGGAAAAAAACAATCCTGTTTTTTCCACTCCCTTCTCCACAACAGAAGGAATCACAGACTTGTAGCTCTGCCAGGCCCATCAGCTGTCCTGCCATTTGCTGAACCCAAACACTGAGTTAAAAAAAAAAAAAAAAAAAAAAGAAAAACCACCCCCTCAGGCTCCATTATGTTAAACCCCCCAAAGAAGACAAAAAGCATATCTGTTTGTAATTTTACTTGGATGAAGAATGGTCACAGTTAGTGCATTTAAGGAAAGGGGGGGGGGGGAGAAAAAAAAAAAAACATGTTCACTGAAATCGGACAGAACAACAAAAAATCGCTACAGGAGTCACATGCTGGACTGTTTGCAGGCATATGCACCGTGTGTTTTGTTTTTACTCCTCCATATTCAGCTAAAGAACATGTTGTGTGAGTCCCAAACCATGTTTGATTCTGGAACCAAAGTGGTGCAGCCTGACCAAAAAAAAAAAAAAAAAAAAATGGTACGAAGGGTCTTTGTTTTATTCCTGCGACGAAGCCAAAGAGGAGCAGGGAGCGTATGAGGGTGTAGAGAGGTTGGTTCTAGATGGACGGCGTCACTCGGTTTCGGAGGGGTGGCGAGCGTGGTGCGCGGCGGGCCGGTGGAAGAGAGCGGGCAAAGAAGAGCCGTACACCTCATTTATCGGCACGTCGCAGAGTAGCTGCCGTTCCTGAGCTCTAAGGGAGGTGCTTGGCCTTTGGCGTCCCAACGTATGAAGAGCGGAAGTAATCGCTAAGGCAGCGCCCAACATGACACGCGAATGTTTTCATCCTTTCCTTAAGAGCCATCCTCATATTAGTGACAAGGTGAGGCCCTTTCATGAATGTATTAACCGTTAATCCTTTGGCACAAACCTCTGTGACAAGGCCAGCGCCACGCGGGGGGCTGCGCTTCTCAGACTTCCGAGAGAGAGGCTCGCAAGCGCGCTCAGAAATCCCGTCGCTCGGCGCAGCTCCGGATCGCTCTCGGCGCCGTTTTCGCCGAGTCCGTGCGAAGCCGCCGGTCGTGCGCGCTGCGCTGAAATCTTACGGCTTGGACTCGAAGCGCCGGCAACAATGAGAGCGCTGTGAGAAAATTACTATTTGGCTTGTGTTTGTTTTCAAAGTGAAAGGCCTGCACGACCCTTGGGGGTCGCAGGTAGCGTTGTGATGAAGGATGCGCTTTTGTAAGCCGGAGCCGTTTACGTGCAAGGACTCGCCGGATTCCGTTTCCTTTGCTTTGCTTATATTTCTGCAGCGAAATATCCAGTTCTTTTAAAGGGTAGAATTACTGCGGTGAAAACCGTTAGCTAAGCATCAGATCGGTTTGTCTCTCAATTGTAGCTCACAGGGCCAAATACTGTGCATCCCATTGCTGGAACAAACATGCAGTCATTTATATACATGCAGCAGCATTGATTTTAGTTGTTAATATGATTTATTATATTAAAAAGTACGCATTCCAGCTATATACGTAGTAGTGCGCGTAAATATAAAAATGAAGAAACGTGGCTAATCTCTGGCCTTCAAATCTTGGAAGATTAACGGTCAATAGCCAAGGAAACGGGTAATCTTTTTAGCGGTTTTATCCAGTTTGTTCTGAAACAAAGCTTTGCGCATTTCCGCAAGAGAGGAATCGCAGCTATAATTGTTTTTGTCATTTGCACAGCAATTTTACTCCTCGATGCCCCGTTTTAGGCGGGAATTAATAAAAATTGCATGCGCTTCAGGTGGCGTGGAGTTCAGCCCTTCCCCGCTCATTGCCGCCTGCAGCCGCGAGGCCCGCCGTCCTTGTTATCGGTTAATAATTCTTCCTCATCCAGGCAAATTAGGAAACTTGACTGTGTTAGAAAGTCCAGAATGGCGCCGCGGGCGGAGAGGGGGCTAAATGGCAGAGATTCCACCCTGAGCGAAGACGCATGAAGCACAACATTGTGTCCACCACAAAAGCCGCTCTGTAGTTTTGATCCCCTCTAATTTAATTAGCCTGAGAGGTAGCACATTCATTTGCCAAGAATTCTTCTGATGCAGAAGAGCTGCCCCCGGTGCCGGGGGGGAGAGTCGGGGGCGGGGAGGCTTGCCCGGGTTGAGTCGGGCCGGGCCGGTCTTGCGAGAGAACCTGCGTGCCTCCGCGGCCCAGAGAAAGGGCTTATTTCGGAACCTCCTCTGTGCTCCTGGGGGCCTCTTAGCTTTGCGTTTCGGGACAAAACGCGCACAAAGATGAGACTGTTGGGTTCCCTGCCGAAAATGACGTAGCCCGGACAACTCGGGCGATGCGCACGCTTTAATTGCCGATTAAATAAAAAATTTATTTCCGGCGTTCTCGTTTTTTTTTTTTTTTTTTTTTTTTTGTCGCATTTTACGCCGTGGAAACGTTAGAGAAGAAACGCCGCAACATTAAAAATGGACAAAATGTTATTTGGAACTGGGTAACTGCGCATGGAGTAGATAAATCCAGTTACATAATGTTTTCTCGGTGTCGCAAAGATGCAATGTCTTTTGAAACCGTTCAGATCGCATCGAAAGCCCTGCCACTGCCTAATTACATTCCCATGATATAATTTAATTTAAAACATTGTTTTTATTGGTTAACCCTATTAAACATTATATATATGTCAAGTATGGTTGCATAAGTAAATTATACCTCTACCCCAGAAGCACAAAATGGTTTGTGTCTCAGAATTTATGCACTGGGTGTTGAAACCAAACATTAACACCTGAAAAAAGAACCAACTAGTTACTCGGGTCCGTAGGTAACCTTTTACTTTTTTTTATAGTCAGCTTTTAATAATTGAAACGAAGTTCGGGAAAAAAATCGAAATGACTATGGAGATCAGTGCAATACGTTCAGATTTATTGCATGCAGTCAGATTTTGAACGTGAAAAAGCAACGCGAGGGTTTTCCGGACCGAACGCCCGCGGGGTTACCGAGCGTTCGGCTTTGCTAAGCTCCGGACCGCAGCCCCTCGTACGCACGGGCACCGTCTCTGGATGAGTGTGTGCACAGGGTCACGACCCAGGAACAAATGCCGGTGCCCCAACTCTCCAGCTGGGTCAGACACGCCAGACAACCCTGGAATGAAACACGGCCTCCAGACCAAACCATTAAAAGCATTTCCTCTAACCCCGAGGTGAACATCTCTTTATGTTCAGACTTTTGATTTTTCTACCGATATGTTATTACAGGCATGCTTTTACCTGCCTTTCACACACCCACCATTCATCAGCTAATACTTTTTCCTATTAATCCGTATTTTCGCTCCAAAAAACGACCCCTATTAATCCAAAAAGGCGTTCAGTTTTCATAAACAAGTCATAACCACAGTGGTGTCCATGAAGGGCGAAAAAAAATAAAAAAAACTTTTTTTGTCCCTTTTACCGTAATGATTGCTCAACCTTTTGTATGCATTAAATCTGAGGACATTTGATGGTGTTAATCTACTTGCCATCATACAAAGTCTCTTTGATAATCTCTCATCTCAAGGAGCTCTCCTCTGATTATTTCAGATCGACAGGACCCCACTCTATTCATTGAAGAATCAGTCCTCATTTGCGTCTTGGACACTTCCGTTGTTCTTTGAGGAAGCGCGTAAAGAAAAGTGTATGTGGCTCAACTTGTAAGTGTTCTTTCGTTGCAAAGTTACGCGCGAGTATCCACTCCATGGCCGAGCGACGCAGATAAAATCTCGGAATCCGTTCAGAAAGCGAGCAGACCTGAGCGGAGGACTCGGTTAATAAGTGAAATCGTTTTTGCTTCGGTACCATTAGATATGCATCGCGTGAGCTGAGATGCTTTTCTCTGGCAACGGTGTCTCGACGTGCATTTGTTTGGTGGGAACGATGGAGTTGCTGAGAACGGGAATTATTTGTCGACCGCTATCCACGAGGGTGCTCTCCTGAGTTTGCTGCTCGGCGGTGGCCAGGTGATGGGTCCGTCCCACATGCCGTGGTCTTTGTGTGTGTTTTTTTTTTTTTTTTTAAGCTGCCAGGTATTCAAAGATTCAAAGAGATTTATTTGTCACATACATGGTAACCAGGTATCCCATACAGTGAAATGCTATCTGAATCGACAGGACACTGTGCGTGGTTTTAAGGATAGTCGATTCAGATAGCATTTCACTGTATGGCATACCTGGTTACCATGTATGTGACAAATAAATCTCTTTGAATCTTTGAATCTTTGAATACCTGGCAGCTTAAAAAAAAAAAAAAAAAAAAAAAAAGGTGTTATAAGTACTGTTAGTCACGTCTCCAAGCGGAGAGTAGTGGCCATTTTGTCCTGAACCCCCCCCGAGACCCTCCTCCACCCTCACATTAGACACCTTCTGAATAACAAGCACGTCAACTCTAGTGAATTCTCACATGCTGTTGTGAGTATAATGTTCTAAGAAATTTTTATTGATATCGCACAACTGTTTATTCAGGCCTGAGCTAGAGCAGCTTTGTAGTTCTCCACGCACTACCTTCCCTCGAAGGGCAAGAAGTAAAATCTTCATCACTTCTGTTTTTTTTCTTTCTCTTTTTTTTATATCTACAAAACTCGAGTGCACCGCTCAGCTCAAGGTCTACAGGTGAAAGCAAAATTTCACAGCGGTGTCCCTACAGGATGAATAATTTACAGAAGTGTGTGTACACAGGTACAGGAATAATACTCCTGAAATGAGGAGGGTTGCGCCCCGCTCCAACGCCACAGGAACGACGTTGCGCAAAGAGCTTCTCCAAACCTACCATTTTACCCCGCTCTTATGAAATATGAATTCTTTTGGTCAAAGTGAGAACATACCAGAACACACTCCTCTTGCACTCTGTTCATGTTCTGGGAGGAGTAGGTATGCTCTCCTCTGTTTGATTTCTAATGTGCTCTGCTCAACCAGACCATTGTCTCAGCTCCTTTTAAAAAATATTTGATGTTATTGCACCATTACACTCTCCAGCTAATATTAAAAAAAAAAAAAAAGCAATATTGTGTCCAGGTGATCTGGAGGAACACATAACTCAAAACATGGGCCCGGTCCAAGCAGAACACCGAAACATGAGGCGGATTATTATTATGTGCTCAGTGTGCAGCGCGTGTGTGGCCTTTATATTTTTGCAGCTGGTTTATTTCTCCAAATCACTGAAACTTTGACGATAGGCGAAATTTATTTTAAGGATAACTCATGATGACACTATAATTCTGACCACAGTCATGCAATCTTCAGTTTCATATCTAGTTTTACACTTCTTTGGGATGTAGTAACTTCTTATTTACCATTAGCGGGTAGTTTTGCTACCCCGCTTTTAGTTCCAAACGTGCTAAAGTCATTTCTGTAAGGAATCATGTACCTTTTTTTGTTATAAAAAAAAAAAAAAAAATGGAACGGCATGTATACTGTACTCCTCTTACATTTGTTTTCAAGCCTGTATGATGTAAATTACATGCTTATTTACACGTTACACCATGTGCTTTCATGTAATGGAGATATAAAGAAGGGTAATGGGTAAATGTGGGGGGGGGGGGGGATTAATAAAGAAGCGACTATGCTGCCCTTCCCAGTCTCGTGCCCAGGGATTCTGGGATGGGCTCCAGATCCACAACACCGAGTGAGTGAGCGAGTGACTCAGGACATCGCTCAACGGCAAAGGGAAGATGTTGCGGGTTGATGGAGGGTCTGGGGTTTGTGCCCTTCTCGGTGCTGCTCAACCGCTGCTGTGCTGCCCCTTAGGCAGAAGGAGCAGGGTTGATGCCCGCAAGCGGCGCCATAATTAAGCAAGCACTGTGACAGCTGTGGCAGGTCCAGAGCAAGTCGGGCTCCACTGGGCCGGATTAATGGCATCGGCGGCCCTGCCTGCCCTGCCGTTGCCATTAACGTTTGATCATTAATTACTGCCCTGTGACAGCACAGCCACTCACCCAGCCACCACCCCATCGCCTCACCCATGACCGAGTGCAGCCAGCTCACCTGTCTCCCAGCGCACACCCACCTTGCGCAGGTTCCCCTCAGCCCCGCACTTCTTCACCTGAGCGACATCTTGGCAGCCGGCACACGAACGGGGCTGCCGCACGCGATGCTCAACACGCCCGGCACTGAACCGCGCCTTCGCAGATGCCCCCCGTGGAAGGCAGTGCTGCACGAACGTCGCAAATCCGTACGCCGGCCGATCTCGGCGGCCGCCCTGCCCGATATTCGCGCGGGCGCGTGCGTGCGCTTTGCGCGGCGCGGCCCCGGAAAATGTTGCTGCGGTGCTTTTTATCGAGGAGGTTCTGCGCAGCCTTTAAGTGCGAGAAACCTGGCTTGTGCGCGTCCTCTTACTTACTGCTAATCTTGGCCGGCCTCAAGTTAATTTAGGTGAGGCAGCCTGGAGTCTCGAGTCGCTCCGTGTCTGCCAAAGCCGCCTGTTATGACTCACTCGGATGGGCCTTTTGAGTCTGAATCCTCGCCACCCTTGGCAGGTTTTAATTGCACGCCGCTGCTCTACGTGTCCCAAAGGTAGATGCTCTTTCACAAGGGCTAAGCCGGTCCTGCTGTGCTCCTGCACCGGGCCGACAGAAGCGTCGCGTCTCTGGCTGCGGTTCCGCGGGCGAATAAAATTTCTTAGCAGCTGTGTGCATTTTCGGTCAAAAGGCTCGCGCAGAGTCCACCCAAACAGCGTACGACTTTAAATCAGTCTTTAAATGTGAAGTGTTTTTGATTTTTTTTCTTCGAAATATCCCCAATTTTGGATCTCATTTATTTAGGCGAATGTGACCCATTTATACCTCCCGGTAACATTTGCAGGAGCCGTACAGGGTCGGAACCTTTATTGATGGCGTTGTAGCCAGCGCAGGAATTTGAACCCGGGCCCCTCAAGCCAACGTGCCAACTGCTGGATGTCTAGTTTGACTGCTTTTGTAGTTTGGTTGGGGAAGGAGGGAAGGAGGCACATATCAGTATCCCTATCCCATTGTTTGGCATTATGGAGGACGTGATGGACTTATCAGGTGTTCGTTCTTCAAGAGCTGCCACGACTAGGAGTGCTTCCCTATCCAAATTCTCTACAGCACCCCCCCCCCCTTGCTCTCTCTGTCTATCTCTCCTTCCCACACACCATACCCAGTGTTACACTCAAGTTATGTAATCAAACCCGAGCTCCTCTCTTTTCTGTTTAACTGCAAGCGCGATTGTGGTTCCTCGCTGTTGGCAAAGATGGACCGGCCTTTGCTTCTGTTTTCTCCCCCTTCCTCCCGCCTTCACCTCAGCTTACTACACGTCCCGGGCTGACAGGTGTGTGCAATAAGCCACCGCAGTCTGTGGTTGCAGTGTCATTCCCTTTGGTCAGTGTTACTAGTGTCACTCTTCCTGTTCACACTTGTCTGTGTGTTATTGCACACTTTCCTGTGTTTAATTCTTCTCCGCCTTGTTTTGCCTTTCACCTACTCGACTCTAAGAACCTGGTCCCCTTCCACGGTGGCTGCCCACATCTCTGGAATAAGAAGTACGGGCTGTAAATTCATAACTCCCTGCTGGCATTGTTGCTACGTCAGCGACGTCCGCCTTGCACTTTGGTGTCTGTTGACATGTGTTTTGGTTCAGGTGGGAGGCGATGCAGGGAAAGGTCAAGTTCCTTCTACGATTAGTTCTGCTTCTTCCACAAGGAGGGGCTTTTTCTTGTTTCGCTCCATTTTGTTGAGTCACTGGACAGTGGCGCATGTCTTGTGAGAAAGGGGCATTCCAGACAGTGTGGAGAATCTCACAAGCTGCTGCAGTCACCATCGATTTGGAATGCAGATCCCACCGTGGAATTCTTATCGAGGTGAAGGATCTTAAATCAAAGGCTAATGATGACATTTATCTTTCACGTGTTAACATACCTTTCAGCTGACATTAGAGGTGCCGGTCACAAGATACGGTAACCGCAACTCCGTACGTATGCTGGCGTTGCGTGAGACAGCCGTTCCATTCGTCCACGTTTCCGTTCCTTTTAAACTGCTATTTTGCCGCTCAAGCAGCGCACGTATAGGGCAGATTTTTTTTTCCTTCCCCTGCATGTCTGCTGTTTGTCTGTATCCCAAATTTTCACTAAGGCCCGAGTGATTATGCAAAGCATGATTTGGGTGGGTGGACGACTCTGTTGGGAACGTACAAAGATGCCAGTTTAGATCCCTGTTATGTTAGACCGCTTTGGTTGAACGCGATTGTCTTCTCTGTACGAGATGCCGTGGTAGGAAAAATGAGACTCTGATTTTTTAAAAGGGAACGGCTGAGCTGAATCAGGGGTGAGCGGGAAGACAATTTTACTTCCAGTGTCAGAGTTTGCGACCAGTGAAGGCCCTCCTTTGCTGCGTTGCGCGACTGAAATTTTGATCAAAATTCAGGCCTCGTACTGTTGCCATTCGGTCATAAAATAACCTGTGGTGTCCCTGCCTCTTCGGGCCACTCTCACCATAACCTGAATCCTCTAGCAGGACGTTCCCATCAACGCGACGCAGATAGAGATGTATGATGCGACTGGCTTCGTGGTCTGCTGTAGATCTGGTAAACATAAACACACACGTGAACAATTTGATAAACAGTTCAGTCAGCGGTTGAGTGACTCAGGGAGTCTCCCAGATCCTAAGAAGTCCTGTCCTTTTCCATCGGCAAACGCATTAGCCCTTAGTCTTTTACAAGAAGATACACCACATTACGATGTTACAGCAGCGTTAGTCAAGGCTCTCAAGGTTGAATTTAGGCCCTGAAAATTGAAATATGAAATATTTACACAACCACCTTATATGAAAGAGATAGAATAGTTTTATGCTTGTGTGAATGGCTGGAGTTTTGCCTGCACCACCAAGCTAGGTGTGCTGAACAGATCAGGCAGCTCAGCCCATTATAGCCCAACTTCTGCCGTTGTGTTACCTTCAGAAGTGTAAATATCTGACGTGGCCAATTGCATCACAACACGGAGCCATCGGAGGTATCAGGGATGCGGACTTCAGAGAGAAAGTGTTATATCCCCTCCCTACGGAGACAAACACCCCCTTAATCGGCAGAGCTGAAATGCGTGCCAGCACTCCCGCACAAAGCCTTCCCGTCCCTCCTCGTGCGGTGTGCACATCTTAACCTGAATATATCGCTCAGCGCACCCAGCACCTTGAGTTTAGCAATATCTCTGATCATTATTTGATGACAGGAATCCGTCAGAATCGCATCCTGGGAAACGAGAACACGGTTTCTTAGCAACGCGCCTGGATATTCAAACAATTTCATTAAAGCGTGGCACCTCTTAGCAGGTGGGTGAGTGCGAGTGTCGATAAACACACGCAACAAGATCGCCTATGATGTTTGCCAACATCACAACTGGTAGCGCAATTTTATGAATTTGTTTACAAGCTTGCTGAAATCACTTGTGAATTCGAGCAAGGTGTTGCAAGAAAGGCATTCGCATTACTATATTTTCCTCTTTCGTTTCGGTTCAGCAACCTGAGAAAAACAGTTTGCGAGTTTGAAGGGCTCTTATTAAAAAGACGATTTCTGGAAAAACAAATGGCTAACATGATTTTGGTTCATTTTGCTCCAGAGAGAGCATCAAATCACCACACGTATCTTTGGTTGTTTTTACGCACTGCTCCCAAACCAACATGGCGCCTCTACAAAGACAGGACAGGTATGGAAACGCGAGTTGAAACACGGCTCTCGGTTTGGATGCCCCCGTAACTGTGGAGACCGGGGTGAACAAAGATCCTCTAACAACTGCACGGCTTTGGTGAAAGTGAATCTTTGTGCTTCGGCACTTGTGCCACCAGGTGTGTTTCGGGTCACGGAGCACCAGGGGTTCTTCGGCAAGTGGTGGGACTGCGGAAGCTCTAAGCTGCTCCAGCACGGTCGGTGTAGGTGGGTAGAGACGGAGAGAAAGATAGAAAGAGATGGGGAGGAGGGCCACCAACAAGGATTGTAGGATGGGAAGGCACAAAAAAAAAATATCTAACACAGCCAAACCAGACAAAAGCAAAGTGTTTCTGATTACTGTCTGACTGCTTTGTAAAGGCAAACTTTTTCATTTATTGTATATGTAACTTTTTTCATTTTCCCTGCCAGTATTCTTGGCAATACTGCTAGTTTTGAAAACATTGCTTTTAGGAGCAACTGCTTTCCGATTTTCACCCACATCTTTCGCTCTACCTTTCGGGCTGAATGCTTGTCGTTGAAGGAAAATACCGGCCTTGGCATCTGGAGTTCTGTCCCACAGTGTCCAAGCCATATGTTTTGAAACCATCGGCCTATTTTAGTTTTAATATCATTTTGTTTTCATATTACACATTTTCCGTCGCTTAAAATATTTCAGCTGTTTTGCTTAAAATCATCGTTCGGTGCCACCTAACATGGGCAAGTGGTGCAATTTACCCCAAAAAGTAGACTTCCTCTGCACAGGGAAACTGGTCCATGACTGTGTGTTTAATGAAAAAGGAGGTGGGCAGATAAAACGTTTGTACCTTGTACCTGTTGGCGCCAAGGTAATGCAAACGCCTGGCTGGTTTGAGGCTGAGCACAGATTAACAAAGCTATAAATCTACCTGAAATGCTTCACCCACGGTGACTCCTCCTTCAAGAGGTCACTGGCACACGGGAAGGAAAGATGCTTGCGCTGTCGATGGCTGGTCAGAGAGTCGATTCTTCACTGTCAGCTTGTTTACTTCACCTCCTACGGCCCTGTTATTACTGAGGTATGTCGAGGGGAGCTGGCGCAACAGGATATTGCACTTGAGAGGAGCACCAGTTAACCGTTGGGCGGCAGGTCGAGCGACTCCCAGGTGTGGTACACCAAAAGAGGAAGAGCTCGCCTGTTGCGACACGGTTGCATCACGAGTCTTGCATGGCCTTAACCGAGCGAGGATGCCTGCAGATCCCTCGCGGCCTGGCTTCTCCTGTTCTTTAGACTTTAAACAGGTAACACGTATTCATTAACCAGGTGCGATCACAACTCATCCAGGTGTAAAAAGCACTGACTCACATGTCTCGGAAAGGTGAATTTTTAAAGCTGGAGCCCACCACGGTGTGCTTAAAACAAAAAAAAAAAGAAAAAGAAAAATAAAGAAAAAAAAACGTGTGGCTCAGCGACATGAACGGGCAGAACTAAACCGTGATTTTCGCGTAGCTGCGTTTTATTTCGCAAATATAAATGCAGGAAGAGAACGGAGAAAGGTTACAGCGGATTCGAAATAGCTTGACGCTGCCAAATTAGATTCAGATAATTATTTTAAAATATGATGAACATGAGTGCAACGTTCATATCAGATTATGCCGCTCTCTTTATACTGTTTGCCTATGGTTTTAACTTACGTATCCCATATCTTCTATACTTGTGTGTGACATTTTGTTTCATGTTCAGGCCACCGCTTAACAGTAGAATACCTTGTTTATCATAGTTTTATGTTCCCATACCCAAACTTTTGCTTCTCATGACCTTGTCACTGCTGTAATGTTTTAGTTCCACCAAGAGATGACTGAAATGGGCAGTGTGCTCCATTGAGTTGATATAAATGCCAGAACTCGGCGGGGCCGCTTGCTCCACTTGCCGAAATGGGGCCCGTTACCTTGAATTAAAATCAGCAGCTTTCCCGTCGACGCTGAGTGATTTTGTTTGTTAGCTGTGTTTGTTTAGCTGTGGCGGAGCTGCTGAACGGAGCTTTCGTTTGGACGCAGGCACACATTAGCAGACGGACAGAGCAGCCCGCTGGTTTTAACTCTGGGACACTGACACACGCCTTGGCAGAGGATGTCGCTCGTAGCCTTCTGTCAAAGTTTACAACTTTTCCCAAACTGTCGAGGTGTGGATACAAGGCACGTTGCTTGGTATTTTGAGGCCTGCACAGCATTTCTCTATTTCAACAGACTTTTGGCTGCTTAGAGTTTGCACCTGAAATGTCCTTGTATATTTTTACAGTGGTTACACAGAGAGCTGCAGAAATTATAATCCGATATTTTCTTTTGTTAGATATTTCCGTTAAAGCATTTCAGGTGATGGATGGAACTTGCTTTATATTACATGACCCCCCCCCCCCCCCCGCAACTTGGTCAATCCTTTCCTTTTTTTTTTCTCAAGAAAACGGAACAATTTTTGTTGGACTAGGTTTAATCTGTATCTGGAAAAACCAGTCCTGTAAGACACAGGACGGCAATGTCAAATCCAGTATCAAACTAACTACGTATAACATTCTGTGAACATTTACGTAAAATATATTTTCAGTGTGGCGTTTCAAAACGCAAAGGTTATAGATGTCGGTAGTCCCACCGCAATCATTATGACTGCCATTTTCAGAGAATTTGGATGGTCTGTGTAGAAAAATTGACTGTTGAAGTAAACAATTTCAAAGTTTTTTTTTTTTAACCTACAGTATTTGTTACAAGCATATTTTGTTTGAATATTGCTTTTTAAAGGCATCTTCTTAAAAATCACAAAAAAAAAACTTATTTTCCCCATGTGAAGACTAAGGAACACAAACCCATTGCCACTGAATGTATTTGTTTGTTTATTTATTTATTGGCACGAGGCTGTGTAGAACGGCTCTACGGTATGTCGAAATGGTCAGCGTGTTGCGAAATGGCGTCCTACCTCATGATTCAACCCAGGAGAAGGAAAAAATTGATCAGTATTTCCCCACATCAGAGGCCAAGCCTACCTTTATGACCTTCTGTCGGTTTCCACCGCCACGACGGGCAAGGAAGCACACGTGCAGGCAAGCGCGTGTCCGTGGGTAGGGAATTTAGGTAGGGAGTTGAGGCATCGTCGCTGACACAGGTATTGATCCGGAGGGGGAAAAAAATGACAGCGGTCCTCGCTGTGTAAGTGTGTGGGGGGTGGACCTGCGGTTCAGAATTACATGCCATGAATCAGTTGTTAACAAGACGTGGGGAGCCACTTTAGTCCCCATCCCTTTTATTACATTAGGTGAATCGGAAGACGTCCGAGGCGCCGGTCTAGCCGAAGTGCCACCGTTATGTTCTGTAAAAACATCCTGCAGAGAGGGATCGCCCCTGACAACAGTAGCAATTGCCCTGTCTTAAATGATCGCTGCAACTGCATTACTTGGAAATTAACAGCTGGAATTTATGTGAGTGCCTTCCCCGGATTCCCCCGCCGCTGACTCGCAGAAACAAATAATTGAATTGGTACAAGTACATAAAGCATTCCAATGGCTAATGTAACAGGCCTAACTGGTTTAACAAAGGCAGGGGCACGAAAATGAGTGGGGCAGTAAAAACTGGAGCTGCGTGCTCTTCCCCTCTCTCCCTCCCTCCCTGCCGCTCTCCTTCCGAGCTTCTGAACTTGAGAAATCCGCTGGAACTTCTCGAGTGCTGTTGCGAGCCACCTCACAGGGCAGGGTTGAAACCAGAGCAGGGAAATTGTGCATCATCGGAGCAAAGAGGAAATGTAAGCAGCTTGGAGCAAGCGTTGGTGTTCAGGGCCAAGACCTGACTGGAGACAACATATAATATGACTGGTGTAGGACCAGTAGCCAATAAGTCATTGATCTTACAGTAACGGAGCAGAATGTGCACGTATTTCACAGGCAATGTGATACATGGGATCTAATCCTACTTTGTCTTATGTATCACTGTGAAGAATAAACCCAAGACCTGCTGGGTACAGGCTTGGCCGTATCTCAAATATCCCATAGGATGGAATTCTAAGATAATTTTCTATTTAAATGTAACGGAGCACTTATTGCCTGGATGAAGTAGTCGAAATAAAAACCATCCACGTAAACTTCACAGAAGGGGCACTGTAGCAGAGTCTTACTACTGGTAGATGTGTGTCTTCCTTGTAGTTCGGGGGACAGAAAGATTTATTTGTAACACAAGACAAAGGACGCCAATTCTATGGTTATAGTCAAAATAAAAATATATCAAATGAGTTTTCATTTACTCATCTTTTGAAATGATTGTGAAGCTGCCAAGCACCCCTGACCTCTTCCTTGGGTAGACTGAGGGTGTTACTACAGACATATCAAATAATGAGTGCATTTACACTGGTGACAGAAGAGTGATGCTAACAGAAGCAGGTAGTTGGATCACTTTCATAGTAGTCAGTAGAACTAAATTGCTACTAAGCTATGTATTCAATATTCAGTAAATCTATGAGAATTAGTGGTGCACTGCATGCATGTCATTAAACTCTCTCTCTGTGTGTGTGTGTGTGTGTGTGTGTGTGTGTGTGTGTATCTCCACACATGAGTCCTTTAACAAGCATTTTTATATCACATATAATTTTAAATCTATTAGATTTTTATTAAATTTCTTGTGAAAGGCAGGCTTTGGCTTTCAGTCTGTGTGTAACAACGTTCCAAGATGAAGATTGCTGATTATTGTTCTTGTCTTACTGCCATGTAACCAAATTCTAAAGTATTTTGTCTGAAGTATTGTGTCTGGCACTCATTAAACAAACTGAGCTGCGCGAACTTCAATGAATGTCAAATCTATAAATTGTTAGGGTAGTCTTACAGTATGTTTCTGACACTGCTTGTCCTTTGATGATAACTACTGGGACAAAAACATAGAAATAACAAGAGATTCCAAAGCAAAAGTCTCGTTTTGTCACTAAGATTAATTTACAAGGTTCTTTTTTGCTAGGGAAAGAAAAAAAAAACAGATGAGAGGACCTTTTGATATTTATCAAGCCGAACCTCACCAAAGAACTCTCCCAAGACTACAGATGTGACAATTATACCAGGTTGTGCATCATCGCTGTTTCCATAGGCAAGTGGCCAGAGCGCATCTTCAGTTGAAATATCCATGCCAGTTAACAAGCTCCTTCGCTCTCCATAGGCAGCAGAAGAAAGGGAACCCAAAGCTTTAAGACATGAACAAAAGGGAGAAAAGGGAGCGGGCAGTTGTGTGTATTGGTGGTGGTGGTGGTGGGGGGAGCAAAACAGAGCTGGACCCCCTGGAAGAAGCTGCCCAAGTTTGCTGAAGTAAAATGGTGTCAGAAAGTAGATGTGATCAAGGTGTTATGTAGATGGCTCCTGAAATGTCTGCTGCCATTGCGCCTGGCTCAGAGAGGCTGGAGACAGGGCCCCGGGGGTGAGCCTTCCTTTTATTCCCCAGTAATGAACCGCCTCCATTCTATGGGTCTCTCTGTTCGCGCTACACCTTGCCTGTTTTGCCCCTGGTCATGTCAGCCCCGTTGCCCCCATCAGTCAAGCTTTGCCCTCATTCTGTGTTGTTTTTCCCCCCTTTCCCCCTTCCTCTCCGCTCAGTTTCGAATGGTGTCCTATAGGAACCGTCGCCACCGCACAATAGGCATCTAAACTCATTAAGTAAATTCCGAAAAGGGCCATTAATGAATCGTTTTTCTTTTGGCCGCAGATATCAGGTTTAATTAGGTGACCATTTTTTGATGCAGGGGTGCAAAAACAAAAGGGACGCTCGCATTTGAATAGGCTCAGGTCTTGTTAAGAGACCAGCGTCTTCCCACTTCCCCACTGTAGTCCACTAATGACCAGGTTTTAACTGAGAGCTTGTTGAAAAGAAATGTACCCCTGGGGGGGACGCGTCAGAGAAGGTCTTTAGCCCAAGACAAAGGCTCTCTTCTTGGACCCCCCCCCCTCCCCAACCAGGTGATTCTACATCCCCAGGGCAAGACAATGGGCCCAACGTAGGGTGCAGACTGGGGACACTTCAAGCAAACTTGCTGAGAACAATTTCTGCTTCTTTCCTGCCCGTCCCACTGGTGTCAAGGGCAGTGAGGGATTGTTTTTGCTGCCTACCTGCACGTGGTCTTTGGTCTTGAGACCTCGGATGCGCATGTCCTGCAGGAGCTTCCACACTTGACTGCATCTCCTCCTCCTGGACTCTCCACACGGGACACTCCCATTTATTCGAACATGGCCACCTCTTCGACTTTCACACATGGCAGTCGGAGGAAATTTTGCTCTGCGGCTCCTGCTATCCAGCTGACCTCTCTCTGTGAAGCGAGAACATGCGCATTTAAGTTGCATGCTTTATTGTATTCCAGAAATAACATCTGAATTCCACAAAACATCTCATACAAAGGGACATGTCAGCTGGATTTTAGAGTTGTCTGTGTCTTTTACTCGGGCCGTGGCAATAGCTTGGTCCTTCTTTGACATGCCTGTTTTTCTATAACTATTGCAGTAGGCACTGCTCAGAAAAACAATTTCTCAGACAAATACGATTGCATTCTGATGCTTACTCTTGTAAAATGCCGTGAAAAATGGACATCTACCCTTTCGATGTTTGGTTTCTTCTCTAAGGGTTCTCCACTAACGTAAGAGGATGAACTCCTAAACATCCCATTTATAAAGTACAGCATTTTAACTGCATTGCCTCCAACTAATTGTTTGTTGACTGTATGTCTATAGTTTTTGAGTTGCTTATGTCCATAAGAGGAGAAGGCTGATGCTTTATGCCCTGGTTAGGCTTCTAAATCACTGTCAGGAGTGACACCAACCAAAGCATTGAATTTCTAGTGGCAACCCTCTCTTGTGCATTAAAACTACAGACAAAGGTTTTCTTTCTATGTGATGTCCCTCCCAGGACTGAAGGTGGTCCACAGGACAAAATGAAAATAAAGAAATGAAGCACAAAAGGTAGCAAGGTAGTTAAAGAGCTAGACAAACAGTCCCAAGATGGCAAGTGCTGTTGTGCCATTAACATATTGCTGCGTTCAGGGTGGTTTTAGGGCAGCAGGTAGGGTAGCGGTTACAGTTTCAAATCTTCTGCTGCTATAATAACCTTGAGTAAGACACTTACCCAGAATTCCTCCGGTCAAAAAGATCAGCTACCCATCATCAACAGCTGGGTTTACGACAGTTCCCAAGATCACTGGGCACCTGCTTATGAAACTACAGCCTGGACGGGACGCCACAAAATACGGACAATGCGGCGAGACTGATAACCCAAAACGCGTCTTTGGTCTGTGGGAGGAAATCGGAGGACCCCCACAGAGATGCCTGGAGAACGTACAAACTCCACATATACTGGGCTACAGTCGAACCCACGCTCAAACAGCCCGGGCACCGTAAGGCCCTTACGCCACCCTGCTGTCCTCTAGAGTTACCCTGCTGTAAAAACTGCAAAATTATAACACAAACCTTGCATTTTAAGTTGCTTTGGAAAAAAAGCTTCTAGTTCGATGAATAAATACTTAAAATTGCTCACATATTGTTTATTTAGTTCACTTATAACTCTACCGCTTATTTGTATATGTTGATATCTTTAATGTATTTGTGCTCAGTACGTTTTCGCGTGCGCAACAGCAGGCCCCTTAAAAGACTATACCAGTGATGAGTTTGTGTCCTTAAACTTCAAGGTCTGGATGCTGGATGGATTTTTCCAGGCCTTGTGAGCATAACACTATCCACATGTCGGCTGGTGCTGCTGTAAAAATGTGGACAGCAAGTGTACATTAGTTTCTGTAGGAAAAACAAGCTGTGCTGAAAAGAATGGCCTTTGGTGCAGACTGCACAAATGGCGGGAACATGGAATAATCATGAAAGCGGCCAGAACCCTAAACACTTACTGTGGATAACCCACAACAGTAGGAAAAGGAGCTTTTTAGTTTGAAATAAAGGTTTGCCTTCCATTGTGCTTTCATTTGGAAGCACATAGTTGAGTTCAGGCCTGTGCTGTGAGAAGTGTCGAATGAACACTGTTTATGTTTAGTTTTTTTCAGCCAAGCAACATGAACCTGTTGCCTTCTAACAATTTCAGAGCATCTCTTAAAATCATAATCCGACTTTAACTGCGTTAAACTTGCAAAATAGTCAGCTTCAACACTGTGTGGTTTTAATTTGGAAAGCCTAGATGTTAATGTAACTGTGCAAATAAAGACTATATAATCCGCGCTATTAATATTTCAAATGCAGGTGCAGCTTTGCAGTACTAATATGGCCTTTTTTGAGATGCTAAATTATGGTTGAAACCAACCCCCCGTAATCCCGGAGGTGACAAGCAAAATAAGTTAATAAGTATTAAGATATTTTATAGAATGCATTCTAGATAATAAAAACACTGGGTGTTTAAACCAAAGAACCAGGTAGAGTAAATGACTATCCAAATAATTGTTTCTCTAAGGCAGGTATGGTAAAGGAAGCTGCTCCACAGTAGAAGTTGGGCATCAGGGCACAATACGGGGGCCTGGGTAACCAGGGATGCAAACTCCTGTGATAAACAAACCTTGTGCCGTAGGAGAATTACTGCTGTGAAACATGGCTGCACCTTCCATCTCCGACTGTGCGTCAAATGTCAGCCTTCCGGTTTCTGTGACCCATTAAGCGACCTGTGCCCGCCTACTTCGAGCAGAAGAGAGACCCGAATGAAGAGAACCTGCAGCTCCCTCCTGTCACTTGAGCCCTCAGATAAAACATTAGTGACATCTGTATAATCTGTAATCCGCATGACCTCAATTATTCTCTTTTCACTACGGCACGGTGCGCTAAAGTGAAGAGCCGGTCTCTGATGTGCAGCGTACCCCCCTCCGACTGGGGCTTTTCCCACAGGTCCCTACCTTAACCGCACAGATACGAGTCCGGCAAATTGTTGACAGAAATGAAAAATTTATGAACGTGGGGGATTAAATTAAAAATGTTCCCAACCATTATTTCTGTGCCTTTCTTTGGTGCAGACCTCCGAATGTCTTTGCGCCATTTCGTGTTTCATGTCAGGCGACGGTGCAGACGTGCTCTTGAGCAGTCTTAAACTGTGTTAAAGATGCCTGTATAAGTTATCTGCAATCTAAATGTCATCAAAGCAATGCAAATATGTTGAGCTATTCATGCCGAAACCTGTCTGATGTTTCATTCTGAAGGCAAGGTGAAATTTTTAACTAGGTTTGGTTTGGCTAATAAATATTATACGCTTTCCCTGTTACTGTTAGATCATTCATACTGATTGGTTGGGTGGGTGGTTTTTATATCTCTGTAAAATAAAAGGAGGCACAAAATTTGTGGATGGTGCAAGGAATATTCCGTTCTGCAACCCTGCCCTATTGCAAGTATCAGTAATTTAAGCTTTTCCCCGTTCTCATAAACTAAACCATCATAACTTGTCTCTTCCCCTTTAGTTTAACCTGCAATCGCCACGTACTGATCCGGCTGTGTGTGGCTTCCTCCATTGCCATTTATTACTCCGCTTGACTCCTGAAATTCTGTTTGCAATTTAAGGCCACAAATTAGAAGCGTAAGTCATCTGTTTTCTATAATCCCCCTGTCAGGCCCACAGCTCTGGAGAAAGCAGCCCCCCCCCCCCCCCCCCTCTCCCTCTGAGCCGGCTGTCCATCGCCCTTCCGCTATGAATGGGCTTCAGATCTCCGAAGCTGCTGGACACCGGTGTGCGCCCACCAGCTTTGACCAAAAAATCATTCTCCCAAATATATTTTAAAAGAAACAGTGGGGGCTGACTTCAAGGCGCCCCTTGTACAATACCCCGAGTAGAGAGACCCAACGGGATTATACTAGAAGAACATGCAACAGAACACCCTTCCGAAAACATTTAGAAAGCAAAATGTGCTGCTCTCATTGGACAAATACCTTTCAGTCTTGAAGAAATTTTTGTATTCATTTCATTTTCATGTTTTCAGACAGGATACATTGAACTACTTCCTTTTTTTTTTTTGCTATTTTTGGTGACAGCTGGCTTTGGTGACGCCTTTCCCCATAGGATGTGCATGAGTCTAGACGACGCTTGCTGGTACAGGCAGGGTGACAGAGGAACCTCCCCTTGTGGAGGGTAAACGCTCCGTCTGTGCAGGCTGTCCAACTTTGTCCCTGCTTCCATAATTGTCCAGCCTGCCCTCTTCCTGTGAATTAGCATGTGGTTGGACTGTATGCCAGTGTGGGTCACATTATTCGTGACTTTGGGAAGCTGAAATGTGCCTAGAATTTTCTGCGCTGAAGTACCTCTTTTCTGTATTAAACACACACACCGCAGCAGAAAGCTTCGAGTTTAAAGGCAGCGAGCAGCGTTGTGTTTATTGGAAAGATCCCACTCCAAAGCTTTCCTCCTACTGTTACACCCTTAAGCAAAGAAAGAGAACCTGAGTTCCGTCTTCATCAGAGCATCTTTGGAATCGGAACCACTTAATGTCGCCTGGGCTTCCTTAGATTGTGCGCGGGGTTCATTGTTTTGCTCGGTGGGGAAATAATTGTTCTTTTTAAGATTTCGTATGCAAAACTTGATGGCATGGGTCATTTTTTTCCTCTTTAAACTTGATGATGCTAACAAAAAGAGTTGCTGGAATAATGGCCAGTTCATGAGCCTCCTTGGGAACGTTGTGGAACACGAGAGATAAGAATGCTGTTCTTTATTGCCGTGGTCTAAAGTTTACTCAAGTACAATAAAGTATATTTGATGTTTCCAATTAACCTCGGGCCCTCTGCCTACAGTAATAGTAATAAACCACTCCATTCAGCTTTAAGGTGTTTGACCAGGTGAAGCGGCTCTCGTTTTTCTGCGTAAATTAACAAAGCGGATGGATGACAGCAACCGAGGCGTCTTCGCTGCGAGGGAAGCGATGGTCGAGCGCATCGGACGCGTACGGCACTGACGTTTAGCCCCCGCTGGGCGCACCTATAGATAGGCAGGGGCCGCATGTTTTATTCAACACGGAGATAGGCAGCATTTAACAACATTCAAATGCTTTCATTGCACACTAGTCCACTTCAGATTGCACACGCGTATAAAAAGGGGATGCAGGTCGCCTGCTATATCGCCTGTTTGTTAATTAAACACTAAGATTTGCCACCGTGAGTTATGGATGAAATCTATTAAAACCGAATTCAACTAGAACAACAAGGCACCAAACCACGCTGCAGTGCTGCAGCAGTCGGTGTAGCGGGATTCTGTGCAAATGTCTGAAATTCGGTGTGACCTTCATTTCCTTCCGTTTTTTAACTGTAAAATCTTATGCTATGCTTGACATAGGAACCGTAGTCACTGTTTTATAAAGTTTTAATGTAAAATATATTTTTTCAAAAAGATATAAATTGAAATTTTGTAGAACACTGTCTCAAATGCTCAAATTTAAATAAAATTTAAACTAAACAAGCCATCCATCCATCCATCCATCCATCCAATCATTTTTGTTAACCATTAATTCTGAACAGGGTCTCAGTGATCTGGAGCCTATCCTGGAAGCACTGGAGACTAGGCTATGAATCTGCCTCAGGATGGGTCTGTCCCAAGGTGGCTACGTACAAATGTGTACACAACAGGCAAGTTAGAGTGACCGATTAACATGGAACAGATGTCTTTGGACTGTGAGAGGAAACCCATGCAGATGCTGGGAGAAAAGGCAAACTCCACACAGGCTGAGCCAGATTAAACTCACTGCCACCCAGCCCAGGAGCTGTAAGGCAGCAGTGCTACTCACAGAGCCACCAAAAATGCCAATTGTGTAGCTCAAAAATTTACACTTATCCGAATAAAAGTTCCCGCCAGGCCTCTGACTCACGAGAAATGACCTACTACTGTACAAGAACTACAGCCAAAATCGCTCCTTTCATCCGATTGGCTCTTGCCCTTTTGCACGCACACTGAAAAGTCTCCGCATCCATTTTGTTTCCACCGCAACATCATGCCAGGCTTCAGCAGTGTGGAAACGCCCTGTAAAGTGCAGCAGGAGGTCATGCTGATCCGTCCCATAACGTGATCAGAAATCCCGCCAAGTGACACCAAGGGAAACACTAAGGTAAACACTGAGCACCGCCAGTGTGCAACCATTCCATTTCCAGCAGCAAATAAATTCATTGATCTGCTTGTTGCAGATGTGTAAACTTTTAAGGCCACGCGTTTGGAAATCTTTTCCTTCATCTGGCATCGTTTGACTGGCAGGGCGAGTTATGACTCACGATGATTCAAATAGCACAAATAAGATTTACTTTTTTAAAAAAGGGGGTAACTTTTATCTTTGTGCTTCTTCTTCGGCAAGTGCAGAACTTTCGTTCCAGGAATACCCATGAGGCCCACAAGCGCTTCTCTCGCTCTGTAAAAATGGTTTTGTCGTATGAATGTTCTGTGATGACAAGTTAAATGGGAGCGCACAGATTACTTATGCAGGGACTCTTGGTCATTTCCTAGCTCTATTAACACTTTAGCCGTACCATACTCCCCCCCCCCAAAAAAAAAAAAAAAAAATGTATTTTTAATGCCTTTCAAACTGAGAAGGTGAGATGTGAAATCCTTACTTGTTTTTAATATTTCATGGTAACAGTGAATGTGTTTAAGAGGACCATTTTTCAGAGAGAAACTACAGTGTCTGGTGGCTTATCCAGTCAGGTTGGACGGATTGGTTGCGTGGTGCCACCCAAGCTCTGCGCGAGGCGGTCCAGCTTGTGGTAATTCCACCGAAAATCTTTGATTTACAGAGAGCACCGAGTAGCGGCGAGGTTTATAGTCACAGGAGCCAAAGGGATCTTGAGAGAGAACAGGACCTTGCTCTAATGTGCTCGTCCAAACACCGCGTCAGCATAACTCGCTGAATGATGATGGTAACGGCGATGAAAATGAACCTGATGATTTTTAATAAAGTTCTGTCAGTTGGTCTGCAACATCTGACGGCTTGTTTCCTAGCTGCCGACATACTTAAAGAATGAGTTGACGGTTGGAGAACATCACTTCATCTGTGGTCTTCTTCCATTCCGGACATTTTTCCTTGCAATATGTTGACCACGAATGTGCCGTTGGATTTCATAAGTGCTGCAGAAGGACCTTTTAGTCCTTTTAATGCATTATCCTTCAGAAGATAAAAGTTATTAATCTATAAAAACACTCCTGCTGAATTTGAACTTGGCAGATCTGCCTCTAAAAGTGTATTTTCATTCCAGAAGCGTAGATTCTTCAATAGCGGTCATGTTTTTGGATGCCTCAGATGAAAAATGAAGACCTTTCTCAAACCAGATCGTCTGTGGCATCTCAGTTTCAGTTAACATCTCTCCTCCTAAGGAAGCAGGTCTGCAACTAGCTCATGGCGTTGGGTTCTTGCAGGTCATGAAATCAAAACCCAGTGTAAACAATGAAGGCCGAGGCACATGAAGGGGAACTGAGGCTGGGCAGCGCAGGGAATCTGAAAGCAGAAGCCAAGATTCTCCCAGAAGTCTGTGCCAGGGATGGCTGAGACGTTTACATTGAAAATACCGTGGCATCCACGCTTCACAGATACTCTGGGTCAGTGTGGGATATATTTGTCTCATATTTCAGAGTGGTGCTGTAAGGGTCATCTCCTTCAGCATTGTATCAAGGTCTCTCAACAGAGGGGTGAGCAACACTGAAGAATCCACACAAGCTACATTATTTATTCAAATGATCTACGTTAAAGTTGAATTATACTTTTTAATGAAAATCTCAGTTGTAGGTGGCCAGCCAGTCTTTGCCACAGGGGGTATGTAATGTGTTTAAGACATTTCAGTCTTACTTTTCTGCCCCACAGTTTGAATGAAATACTGTACATCAACATCACCTTGCGTGCAGTCATTTTTTTCCTCCTTTTTTTCCAGCAGCACATGCTAACGGTTTTAAAGTCAAAAACTGAGTCATAGCACCCAAAATAACTTGCCACATTGGGTTACTAGCGCCTGCTGTCCGGCAAACGTGGATATCGCGTCCTAAACATCTTTACGTAATGAGAGGATGATGCGATGTGACCTTTCCTTGTGTTCCTGCATGCAGTTATTAAAACAATGGCTCATAATTCAATTGACACCCTACATTATGCTAGGCCTGTCACTCAATGTGCCCTTAACTCCAAAGCAGATTACTTGCATATCAGTAATTTAAGTATAAGCTAATCATTTTAATGTTTCAAGCTTTGCAAATAGTCTTTGCTAATGAGATTCTAACACTAACTGTGATTTAAACATAAAATTGGTTTTATTTATGGCTACTTAAGCTTCCATCTGGGGGGGGGGGGGGGCTTGACTATAAACCCAAGGAACAAAGCACACAGTTTAGAGAGCAATTTATGAAAATATCCACTTTCCCTGAGAATATTTCAGAACTATGAGGGGAAGAAAAATAAAGATTTCCAATTTAGCTGCCTGTCCACAAATATGAAAATGTAATTTTTTTTTTTTTTGTGCATTTGACTCAGACCTTAGGAAACCTAATGCTGTATCCATCTTTTTTTAAAAAAAAAAAATGCTTATTGCTTTCATAGGACTTTCCCACCTGTTTAATTGGAAATAGCATGTGGCTCAGGGAAGGAACAGCAAGACGGTGCAACCTGACCACAGCAGTAGCCCCAGCGCTGCACGCTGTAATCCCGCTCGCCGGTTTCTTCAAACTGCTGCTTATAATGGAGACCTGGTGGGGAGGAGAGCAGTCTCTCAGAGAGGAGGGGGCTGGCAAGTTTGCTGTGTGAGGGGGGTGGTGTCAGAGGTGACTCAGACTACACACACGCTGACAGCTTCAAGGGCTCTGCACCTTCTGTGTGGTGGTGGGGGTGTGCTTTCAGCAAAGGGGGCAGATGGTCGTCCCACACCTTCGGGTGGCCCATCGGGGTCCATGCTTAAGTTAAGCTGCCACCGTGCAAACACACCTTGGGGGCCACTCGAGCAGAAAAGCGAAGACAGAGGAGGACAAGGAGCCTGTGCTGGAGAAAAGAAATTACAATATCAAACACTGCTAGGTGTCACTCGTAAACACTGCATAGCAACGTTACAGACACCAAATACAAATCTCCAAAAACGCTAGCCAGCAGTCTGTGCAGGAACGAAGGTAACACTCTTGCGAATGCAAGTTTTCAGGTTCAAACCGCCGAAAGAACTGTTTTGCCAGCAGAATATTCACCTGCGTAAATGAGAAAATGTGTAAAATGTGTTACATAAATGACTTTGGATAAAAGTTTCTGCCAGGCAATGAGCAATGTAATGTATTTACATAAGAGAGGTCGCAAGCTGCACGAAAAAGTCTCCCGTTTCCGCTGAAAGCTTTGTCTTTATTAATATTCATGCGCGAGGAAGCGCGGCAAGGTAGCCCAACTGTAGCTGGGGTGGCGGAGCAGACAGCAGCAGGTGCAAAAATCCGCCAACAAAAGGAATGCAGTATAAATCAGTATAATTAGTTCCCATCAATGATGTCTGCTAGAAAATTATATTGGAAAGAGGGTGGCTTGTCTTGATAAAGGACCTGACCCCTGCGTGCCCTTTATGAAAGATAAACCCCTTTATTGCCCATGCATTTCTAATAGGGTGCAGGTGGGCCGGGTAAAAGCTGGTACTCGTTCAAACAGCAGAAGTGATACTCTCCATTCTCCTTTCGGGCCACCTATGTGAACGAAAAAGATAATAAGAGGCACGTGCTCGCAGTGTACTGTTGTGGTTTTTTTAAAGCCTCGCTAAGGGCGCGAACGTGGACCCCCCGCAACACGGAAGAAAGCGAAATGCCGACAAGTACGGCTACGCGCGTCGTTTTTATGCGTGCGTGTTATTTGGGGAAGGTTCCTCCGCGAGCGAAAGGTTAACGGCTCCGGTCCAGGGAAGGGAGATTATTCTTGTACCTTTCTGGTAGCTTTTTTTTGTCAAAAATCTGACTAAACCCAAAACACGAAAAGTGATAAATGAATTAGCCGGGGGAAAGGTTCCGCTTTTTCTGATTTACGGCGAAACGAATGGCGGGGCCCGGGTCTACGCGCACATCGACGCACGCGTTGGGCAGACGTGGGGCGGCCACCTCCGAAACTTCGCTGTTTCGGCACATTAGAGCAGCTCCCCGGGCCTAATGGCAAATGACAAGCCCAGCAACACAAGAGCTACGTGTTGCATTGTAATTAGATATTTGGAGGAAGTGAAATCGTCGGGGACCCAGCGATATTGATCTTCCTTCATCTTCTTTGATTAAAATGGACTGATAATGACCAACTTCTCCTCCGCATTTTTTTTTTTTTTCCCTTTTTGCTTTGGCAGAACATGAGATGTTACTGTTATGACACTGGGGAATATTTCTGTTTGTGAAGCAATAGATTTTATACAGAAAATGTCAGCTATAATAGTGATGGCATTAGAAAACCATTACTGGAAGGAGCTTCTTTTTACTTGCGTTTGAGTGTTTCGTTTCGTGCTCCTGCACTTTTGTGAGATGAAGATCTCTGCGTACGCCCCGCCCTTGTGTGTATTACAGGGGTTCTAATAGCACGTGCTACTTGCATGGTAATGTAATGCAGTGTAAATTTAGTTTAGCAGTATAAAAAGGGGGTGGGGGGCAGGGTGGTTACGCTACCTCCACACCTCCTGGGCTGTGGGTTCAGAAGTGGGTTTGAATCCAGCCCAGACTGCATTGGCATTGCATGTTCTCGACATGTTTGCCTTGGTTTCCTCTGGATGCTCCAGTTTCCTTCCACAGTCCAATGACGTGTGTTTCATGTGGAACAGTTGATCTAAATTGTGTATTTGTGTAAGTGAATGTATGCGTGTCTGGCTTCCCGCTCTGAAGGAATGGCATCTCGCCCAACGTATACCCTGCTTGACTGTGAGCCCTGTAGTTCTTGGATAGGCTCCAGACCCTGGCGATCCTGACTTAGGCAACTGGGTTAGGATAGGGAATGTAAAACCAAGGATGCAAAATTAGGCTGACATTATGCAAAAAAAAAAGAAAAGAAGAAATTTACCCAAACCCTGTGAAATGATTTGAGAATTTTCATAAAAAATCCGTTGATTTTGAGTTGTTTCATGTAAGATGAGCACAGAGCAGAATGTCACAGTAATGAGGGAGTTAACTCAGCTCTGAAGGCCGCTTGCTGCGAACATGCTGGGACCATATAAACTCTTATACAGCTAATTTAATACTGCCAGTTTTACTGTGGCTGAAGTTCTTTCCACTGCTTTGAAGAGTTAACCTTCAGTTGCTGTTAATGACACAGAACATTTTGACTGATGTGGTGCAGAGCGAGCATCTGTACTCTGACCAGGACCCTCCCAGGAGTAAGAACTGCAGTGCTTGTCTCTGGGCACAGACAGACCTGGACTGTCCAGGGAATGCAGCCCATCCCAGGGGTGCTGCGGTGCCTTCAGCCTCTGCTGCTATGGCTTTGCTCACTGGATGTGTGACCGGAGTTCTGACAACCCTTTTCAACTGTGGTCCAAATGCCTCGGCCCAAAACCCCATCCGAGGAGCAGGCAACGCAGCACGGGTCCCCTAACAGACGCCAGTGGAGGAATAGCCTGGTTGGGTGGGTATGAGTGGTGTGACATTACTGCAGCTGTTCCATGCTGCAAACACACAGCCAGACCCCCGGGGTGACTGTGAGTGGTCCCTGGCTCACGCATGGTGTGCAGCTCCCCCCATCCTTCTCCACGTGTTGGGCCATCTCTCAGACACATGTGCTGAACGTGCCCATAAACCTCGAGCAGTCACACCTCCGCCGCACTTTATCCTTGCAGAGTCGTCCCAGAAACACTCATACGGTTTCCTCTGATCGCTTCTCACGTAAACTTTATAAATACATGAAATCGGGGGCACTTTTCCTGCCGCAATAAAACTGGAGAAGGAATCGCGTTTCGCTGAAACGAGATTTACCTCGCAGTTGTCGTTTTGTTGTCCTTTCCAAAATCCAGGGGACTTGCAAGCACTGCGTCGCGATATCGAGGGTCATTTCAATCTCCTTCCAAAGTACAGCAAAAGTCATGGAATCCTGGAAAAAAAATCCCATTACATCAATCGCAGCAGTGGTGTAACTGCGTAGTCCTCTGGAATGTTATCCTAAATGAGTCACAGCGCTGAAGAGGGAATGTGCCGGAAACACAGATGCTTTTTTGGAGGAGCAAGCAAAAGTTCCCCCCGGTTCCCACTACTATAGCGCAGGCCGGCCAGCTAACTTTGGCCTCTCCTTGTTTCTGCACATTGTGTGAGAACAGAGGCGCTGGGCAGAACATTGGAAAGACAAAGCGTGGGTGAGGGAAGAGTGACACTTCGTACCGCGTGTTATAACGTGGAGAGTGCACAACACTTGAGAATCTGTTGCGTTGTGTGTCTTTTTATTATACTTGAAAAACATTTTTCCAACTTCGTCCAGTTTGCACTTTGACCAACAGTACTAGTTTGTGTGCGCAGTTTTTATTCGGCGGCACGTCCCAGAAATTGGTTGCTTTGCTTTCTTTCTCCTCTCCATTTAGGCCCAAGTGTTGCCCAGTTTCTCCTGGTGTTCTCACACTTGTTCCTGGTACTGTAGATGCAGTACATGATTGAAAGCATGCGGAAACCTGAGCACCGCATCCATATGTGCTTGTTGAACATCCTATTCCAAACCAATGGACATTAAGATGGAGTTGTTCCCCCCTTCGCTATTATAACAGCCTCTACTTTTCTGGTAAGGGTTTATGCCAGATTTTCGGAATTTGTGCCCATTCAGCCACAAGAGCTTCAGTTGGGTCGGGTGAGAAGATTTGTCTCGCGGTCAGCGTTTCAGTTCATCCCAAAGGTATTCAGTGGCGTCCAGGTCAGGGTGCTGTGCAGGCAACTCCAGTTCTTCCACGCAATTGTGGGCAAACCGTGTATTTATGGCGCTTGCTTTGTGTACAGGGGACAGCACAGGGATGCTGGAGCAAGAAAGGAACTTCTTCCCCAAACTGTGGCCACAAAGCTGAAAACACGCAGCTGTCGAAAATGTGCTTGTAAGCTGTATGGGTGTGGCTGAAAAAGCTGAACTCAGTCATTAGAAGGGGGTCCACATACTTTTGGCCATGGTGTGTATAGCAGAATGTTTGCTGTAAGAGCTCAGGTTAAAAACCTTTTCCCAAAACACAAAAGGAGGGACCCTCTTGGTATGAGGACTGGTAACCTTGGAGCTACAGCACTGTTTACTTAACTTCCGCGCACTCTGATCTAATGGTTGTGAACCGCGGAAAGATGGAAAGAGGTTAATCATATTTTTTTTTCACAAAAAAACGGCTTTACGGCGCAAAAAAGTGCCAAAATCACGAAAATTGTAACAGATATGGAAAAACGAGAAGAGAATGTGATACGAAGCTGTTGCGAAACCATGAAGGCCCAAGTTAAGTCGGTTCCTTCATCCTAGGAAGACGGGCCTTGGAACAAGGAGAGTTAAACCAACCTGAACGCGGACATCTCTCTTACAGTGCCAAGAACAATAGAGCTGTCACGAATACTGCGATGGCTGATACCAGTTCAGAGCACCCCCACAGAAAAACATCGTCTCTCGCTGAACCGCCAGGAACAGGTGACGCTTGAAATGCTTATCATCTGCATTTCAAAGGCGTTTTCTCCCTGCAACATAAGACGTTCGGCTTCTGTTTCCTCTGAGATCCTTCGCTGATGGAGCTGTTGATACGTGTAAAGCCTTCGCGTTGCATCTCTTTGTGTTCTGCGGCACAATCGTTTAGGTATCTCTTTATAAGATGGGAAATGGGCAGCTCCGCTTTCATCTCCGTCTGCCGGCTGCTTGTCACCGCTCACCCTGACAAGCCTGTTTTTCCCAATGCCAGAACACAATGCTTTAAATCTGAAGACACGCTGAGCTTTGTTTGACAGCGCTCGTCTTTGTTGCTGGTATTCTGCTCTCGCACATTTTTATTTTCCAGGTTACTTCCAATCCGCGGTACGTTTCACGAGTCCTAAATACCTATTAGTCTAATTCACCCCCACGAGAAGTGTAAATATTCCCACATGGTTATTAGCAGGTAGGGGTTGCTGTCGCGGTGTCCCTGCTGCTTTTGCTGCGTTAAGTACAAAGTGGCATTACGCACGCTGGAAGTTTGTTTGAGGCTCTGCAGCAAAGCATCACCCAGCACCGCAAGGCCTGTTAGATCTTTCCCAGTGCACCATGTGTCCCATCAAAGGGGAGTGTTGGGGATGGGCAGGGTGACCGGGGTGGGGGCGGCGTGCGCTGACACTGATCGGCCGAGCTCGGCGAGACGGCGCGGCAGCACCTGCTGTTCTGATGTCTCTCAGTTTGAAACGGTTCAGAGGAAGGGTATTCTGTGATACCGGGCTCCCCATATGGGATTGTTTGGCCCACCTGCTCGCCACGGATTTGCAGGAAGTCAGCCGACTAGGAAGCCTGCCGCAGTTGCCTGGATTGCAAAAAAAAAAAAAAAAAAACCTGTGTAAATCCAAATGGCACATAAAGCTGGATGACTATGAAAGTGTGTAGTGTGTTATAGTTTCATGTCTGGTGCATCTGCTTTATGGCCATCCTGCTATGACTGCTCACGGTCCCCTTCCATCTTTATCAAGTCACCGTGCTCAGAGTGAGGAAAAACACAGGAATAACAGGGCAAACATTCGACGCGACATTAAAATACCTTGTTTATCGCGAGTCACAAGATAAGAGGGATTGGTTTAGAAATAAGGACTCCCTTTAATGCGTACCTTTTTTTAGAAACTGGGCATTTACAGAAGCTAGGGTTTTGTCATAGCAGAGCAGATCTATATATATATTATCAATATCTATATTTGTTGTTGTAGTGATGTACGTAAAAAGACTTAACAGTGCGTTCGGTTACTGATGGACACGGTCAAAAAAAAAACCTTGCTTGGAGGAGTGCTTCCCGACAGCCTGACAACCAAAAAAAACTTTAAAAAAAAAAAAAAAAGATCATATTGAATCTATTAAAAACCTTGTGTGACAATGTCGTGCAAAAAGAAAGAGGCTCCGATAATTTCGAGGCGGGACGCCAGTAAAGCGAATGACTGTGCCTGCTCTGACACAGCCCGACGTGAACGTGACGGTGACGCGCACGCCCATAACAAAGCAAAAATGGGAGGCAGCGCTGCTTCCTGTTTACAGCGAATTTACAAGGAGCAGAACCATGTTCCCGAGACTATTAAGGGCATACGAGTGCGGTTTGCAAAATATAGCATCAATTCCCTCTGAGCGTTCTGGCGCAGCTGTGAAAATGTTCTTTTTCACAGCGATGGGGTACGGTAGCGCAACCTCTCCTGGTCAAAAGCTGCTCAGCTGGGTAGATAAAGGAAGCCTGGGCAAAGTCAACAGGAAGTGACATCACAGTTGTGGGGGTTTCAATCAGAAGAAAATGCCCTTGTTTGACCTTCAAACAACACGAAAGCCAAAAGGCGTGGAAGAAGACGTACTACTGGGGCTGGGAAAATGAAACTGAGAAGACTATTGGTAATTTATGCGTAGTGAATCAAAGTGAGAGTCTCCAATATGGAGCAAAAAACAGGTTTTAGAAGATTTCAGGGCTGCTCCTTCTTGTAGTTATGTCATCGCTCTTATTGTCATCATCATTTTTAACTTCCTTCTGCTTATCTGGGTGACGGTCGTGTTTAGGTATATCACGGGGGAACATTCTTTTTCACCGCCCAGCAACTCGCTGGCCCTTCTCATAACCTTCGGTGTGCTTTTTCAGATTAGGCCGCAAACGCGCTCCTTTTTTTCCTGCGCACATAAAACAGACAGGTCCTTGTGTTGGGGCCGCAGAGGTTTAGCGGCGGGCACTTTTTTGCCTTTTTCTGTTGTTAATATATCACGTTGAGGTTCCCGGTCTGAATTTAACTGCTGTTTTATTGCCCGATGGCTGGGACTCTTTCTAAACAGGGACATTATCCTGTTTAATACTTTGTTCCTTAGGTGTTCGCCCATCGCCCCTGCTTATACGACCCCTTGAATTAAAGAAAAGAGTGACATGCGAGGATTTATGATGATTTGCGCTGCATAGCCGCTTTAATCCCGAAAAAGAAAAACAACGGCAATAGTTTCCTTTTCCTACCACTCTGTGACTGTTTACGTGCTCCCCGTTGGAGAAGGTCTTTCCAAACATCATCTGGCAACTTCTCAGTCTTCTCCTTCGGCATCAGTTTTCGCAGCCATCGTCATCACGCGGCTCCAGTCGTGTCCAAGGGAAGACAACCGAATTGCGATTGTTTGCAGTTATCAATTTTGTTCAAATATTTATTATGTTTGCTTGTTGTTTGAACACCTCTTTTGACTCTGGATGGGAAACGTTGCTATTTTCACGAGAGGTTTATGTCGTTTGGTCATGAGAGCACAGCTACCCATGCAACAACAAATTCATTATGTTTATTTGTACTAGAAGTGGAATTTATGGTGTTTCTTTGGAAGGCCTCTCTCCTGCTTTTGGAGCACTTCTCAGACAATCTGCATTAATATGGTTAAAATTGTGGTTCGCTGCTGTCTCTTAGGCAACAAGCTGTTTTTGAAAGTATGAGAGATCGTTGTCATAAGTTGGAGACACGGAGACCTTTAGGAGGCCGGGGGGTTTCCCTAACTATTCGGTACCACGCAGATCATTTCACATTGGCACAGCCCCTGCGACCCCGCCACTGCTGTTTACAAATCAAACATGTGATCTTATGACTTTCTTGCCGTGCATGACTGCGCTATTAACTAATAGCAGGAGACGCCAAGGTCGCCCATGAAGAAAGAAAAGAATTTCCAGGCCTGTCCACCAGCCCATAGGCGTAAAATCCAGCAAGTGCTCTCCCGTCCAAGTAAAACACATTCTGTCATACGTCACCTTTCACAGATGTATAGTGTTTCTTTCCAGCCGGGAACACGTGTCAACATTATCTGTTACGGCACAGGAGAGGAAGGAGGGAGGTGGAAGGACTTATGGTACAGAACATGGTGATGGCCTCTTTCTTCTGCAAATAAAATACATTCTTCTGATGTAAAAAGCGGGTGGGGGGGCTGACATGGCCTTCTTTCTGTGGGTTTTGTTGGCAATCCAGGCCTGTCCCCTTGTAGTTCCACCTTCCCCACATCTACCCCCCCCACCAACACAAAACAAAAGTCACTCAATAAACCGCTCCCACTACTTCTTCTTCTTCTTCTTCCCCTTCTTCTTCTTCTTCTTCTTTTCTTTCAGTGTCAGTCGAGTTTTGTTCTTTTTTCCAAAGACACCCAGAGCAAAGCCTCTGCGAAAACAAGAAGAAACAGAGTGAAAAGTGGCACGCCGTGATGGCTGGTACTCCCATGCACAAGCCAGAGAGAAGACACACCGTCGCGCTGTTTACCAAAAGGGAGGGCATCCTTTAAAGGGCAGTGCCTGATAACTGAGCAAAATATCAACAGGTCTGGGAGCCACCACTTCTGGTAGTGGTCAGCATCTGACCAATGACCAAACCTGGGCTGTGTGGGATGGGTGCAGAAGAACGAATCTTTCGTGTACGACCATCTCCTTTGTGTGCATGGCCTATATTTACATTTCGGCTTTAACAAGCTGACTGTTGCAGCCGCAAGTTACATTTTGCTTAAAAACTGAAGCCAAAAAATTTTGAAATGCTCCAAAAATTAGATAAGTTGTTTGGAATTTGCTACCGTAACATCGTACAGTAAGTGTAAGAAAGTGGCCAAGTCATCAGTTGGCTATGTTTTCAGAGTCAGGCAGACACTAAGTACTGTTAACTTTATTCCAAAGAGAAAAATGCACAATTATGACTATTCTCACACGTCCTTGCCGATGGCCATACTTCCAGGATAGACCTCCACAAATTGACAGCCTTCAGTTAAATTCTGCCAAAGAATTCAGGTAAAATGTACAGTTAAAATGAAGTGAAAGAGATTTCAATACCGACGGCACAAATTCGCAGGCATTCGCTGCACGTGTGGAAATGTAAACGCGTGTTGGAGAGGTAAAAGAGCACCATTAACACCGCCAGTTTTAGATGGTAGCTGTGTTGACCTGCTTTTACATTAATTTTGCCTTATTTAAATAAACGAACCCTCAGAATGAGTCTGTAGACTCCGGGGGGGGGGGGGGGGGTCTCCCACCTAAATTCCCTCGGCTTCTTCTGTTTCATCAGCATTTGTCTTTGAAGGCCTACTTTCAGCGAGCTTGAAAGACAACACCTGACCTAAAATTACTTTTAATTTTGGTCCCCTACCCTTCTCTACCTCCCGTTCAAAACTGTGTCATAATTTATCACTTAAATGTGGGCTGATGACATTTTCGCTGCAGAATCGCCTCCGAATGCAGACGATAGATTACGTGCCATTTTATTTTAGGTTTTAATGCAAACTTTTATCAGTGCCCTTTCAAACAGGGCCTAGCGTGACCCTTGGTGACTCTAACAGCATAAATGGCTGCCCAAAAAGGTAGAGCAAACGGTCAGTGGTTATGAACCGGTTTCCCTTGCAAACCTCCGTGGTGAAAGGACGCGACGATATGTATTGTGGAGAGGCTGAGGTGCCGTGACTTAATATGACACGAGGGAATAAGCTTTATGGCCGCCTTGTAAATGTTGCAAACCGATGTTTTCAATTATAATGACTCAGAATAAGGGCTCTACCCTTGATGCCTAAAATAAGCAAAGCCCTTTATAATCCAGTGCCCTGAGCTTTAATGACTTTTCGCCAAGTCATAACTCAGATGTTATACGGGCAAAATATGCTTTATGAGGAGACGGCGCAGAGGTGAGCCACACCAAAGGAAACACAGCTCTGACAAAGAAACCACTTATCAGCCAGCACATAGTCTGCTGGGTTTTTGGAGAACTAGCAAGCACTAACCAGACAAGACAAATTTGGCTCCTTCGGTGAGAAAGTTTTCACAGACAGGCGGTCTGTTTGCACTAGGCCTTAGAATCGAGAGAGACGCGGTACCTTAGGGTGTGATTGTCCCTGCGTCGACTGTGGTCCCGCATCTTCAATTTGCGCCGCAGGTCTATGTCAAAATGTGACACAAGTCAGGTGTGCGTGAAACCGTGGTCCATGAGACCTCACGGACAGACGCTGCGGTTAATCGATGGCACTTCACGCACCCTCAGGAGCGCAAGCTAGCCTGCTGCCATTGTGTCCTGAAAGGCCTTTGCTAATGCGTCGGTGGCGGGACAGTGCCACGATGTCATTCAACGTCTGAAGTTTCGGTCTCACGAAAACCTCGTGAAGAATAAGCAGCCTGTGTTGCTAATGATTTACATGCTGTTGGCTGATAAGCAATTTTATGCCAGGTCTGAGTCTGCCAACAATAATGTAATACCTCTGTCCAAGCACATTTTGGGCTTGACTGCTGTACGTGGCCTCGATCACAAAGAGGAAATTGTTTCAGACGACCATGTAAAGCACACCGTATGTACAGTATGTAGAATCCAGCCAAACATGACCTTATGCTCTGCATCAGTCGTGCCTGCCAGGCTGGCAAAGCTCTCCGGAATATCTGGGGGAGACGAGGAACTCCGCGTGGGTGCCGATAGCATCAAACTGCGCTGCAGCACTTAGGAGATAAAGGCGCATACCTGTCTCTCTGCAAACAGTCACTCTGCTCACCTCCCTTTGTGCGAGGCGGCCTGACAGAATTAACAACGCTCTCAGGAGGAACGCGAAAGTGTGGAAGACCGAAAGGAGTCGGGACGATGACGGCGAGGTGACTGAAAGTTCGAGTGACCCTGATTCGAAAGGCCCGTTGGATCTTGCAGCTGCAGTGTGGTTAAGAAAAGCCCCGTGTTAATGTCTTACATGTCCCGTCAATCTCACCAGTGGTGTTCGGCTTTTCACCCTACAGCTAGAAGTCTGCAATATGTGGCGAGAACGTGGTTTTTTTTTTTTTGTCTCTCAAAATTGTACCGTGAATAATCACTTATTCATTCATTCATGCAGATTTATCGTAAGTGATGCTGTTGCAGTTTTGGTTTGAAAGGACACGTTGTGTCCACTGCATGCTATCTGAAGTGATCTTTGAAGCCTGTTTATTTAGCTTGTTTGCTTATCCTGCCGTACACCTTTAATAATCGGCCAGCGGCCGTGCGGAATGCGCTTCCAGGAAGATGGGGGGAAACTTCATAAGTAATGACAGCGGGGTTGACTTCAACGTGACCTGCCGGTTACTCCCAATCAAGATTCTGTTACTAAAAACAGACCTTCTGCACCCGCTGAAGACATCTGCGGACATCTTCGCTGAATCTTGCCTCCTGTTGCTTTGCAGCCTTTTTCTCTCGCCTTCTATTAAAACCTTGGTGGATGAGTGGCGTAGCAGTGCGGACGCAGCAGGCACGGCCACAGTTAATATTTGGCGTTCTTCTCCAGGTTATTGATGGGCCCCGTAAGTGGACTTTTGTTTCTCCTATAGTTTGGGATGCTGTCTGTGTGAAACTGGCACAGTAACATAAAATTATTTGTTTTGTTATTATTGCCAGATGACATAAACGCAGAATTTTGCAGCTTTTAATTGAAGGAGTGATGCAGAGACAGGAATGGACGGTTGGGTTTAAAGCTGCTCCGTCCATCAAAGGACCTGCGGTCAGATCTGTCCTCTTGCTGTATTGCCCTGGATCAAGGTATTTACCCTGAATTACTCCACTGAAAGTTACCCTGCTGTACAAAATGGGTAAACTGTTGTACGCAGCTTCCCGCGTAAATCATTACATTGTTGGCGCTGCAGAACGTTATAAACCAAATTAATAAAAACTGATAAAAAGCTGAAATTAGACCTTTACTATTAAAGGTCCGATTCTCTTCAGCTTGGCGTACCGCAGTCATCGGCTGCCGCTTGCCTTCCGGCTACTGTACATACAAGCGCACTTTACATCCTTCACAAACAACCAAAAAGTCAAGTGTGTGAGAAATCTGCCAAATCACGCAAGCGCTTAACACAGAGTGCCGCTTTCTTGTTTTGTGGTTACACAGTTCAGCCACAATTTAGACAGTTTGTTTATCCAAGGGCATCAGTTGAATTTGCACCTCTCCGATAGCATGGTCTCCAGGTGTCCCGCAGGGAGCCCTCGCACCACGGCAGGCTGATGCCGCTCGGCACAGTTTTGCTCATTTGGACTCGATAGGGACACCGGGGCAGCCCCGTCCAGAGCTGTCCTGTCTGTGCTGTTTTCCCACAATACATTCCTTTTCTGTCTGTGCTTTTCCACTGGAATTCTGGTCTTTCCCCTGGATCAAGGCAGCTGTTACTCTTCCAACTGGGGCGCCTGTGGTGTAAATTTATCACCTTGGGTGTGACTGCATGCAAACAGGAAGTCTTCATCAGCGGAATTGTGGTTGGGACAGATATTAAAGGTGGCTGTCGGGAGGACGGGGGAAACGGTGTCTTTTGGCTGTTTGGCCGCTTCGGTCAGATCATCCGCCATCTCTGCGCAGCTGCCTGCTTATCAGCTCATCCCATAAATCTACCTGACAGCCCCGAACAGGTACTGCTAATCCTACTGATTTAATTCATTTTTTGCAACTGACAGGAAGCTGTCTCTCTCCACAGGAAGATCAAGCTCTTATCCTTTTTTTGTTGTTGCCACAGAGGCCTCACATCCTTTCGACCTAAGGAAAAAAAATGTACTGCTCTGATCCACCTTGTGACACGAGGTGTCAAAGCACAACGTGAACGCAGTCCCACCTAAACCATGTTTTTTTTTTTCTTCTCTCTCTCTCGATACACGTTTTGGGGATTTTTTTTTTTCTTTTTTTCAACGTGACAGTTGTTCAATGGTAAACACGGGTTGTTACATGCTGAGCGGATGTCAGAGTATTACGCTATTTCTCTGCTTTTCAGTGAAGATTAGGAATTGAAGGCACCGGTAACAGGAAAAAATGCTGCTGCTTCAGAATTGATATAGCATGTAATGCCACTGGATTGACAGCATCTTGTTCGCTTTTTTCTTTTTGAGGTAACTGCAAAAACGGTAAAAAAAAAAAAAAAAATCTGCAGCATTTCCTAAATGTAATGAAGGTTTTGCATTAAACACGTTCAGCACCGCTTCTTATGTCGATGTACAATCGAAAGGATGAGTCTCATATCGGTTGCTGGATACGATGCTTCAGACTGAGCAGTTTAAAATGTAGCGTCACACTTCACTTGCTTGATGGGGGAATTTTGTTTTATTATCATACCGTGCATTTTCTTCCTTCCTGAGCATGATGTTTCACAAACTGTCCGTGCATTCCTCCACACAGACTCTCCACTGGTGCAGCTGTCTGGCCGTGCTGTGGAAACACCGGGGCAGAATAGCTGGACGTGGCTGATGGGTTCCACCAGCGTCTTCTTGCCTCTGGCTTTCTCGACGCCTCCCCGTGGAAAAAATAGAAGGAGAAACCTCACCTTATCGCATCCTGGCCGAGATTAGGTCCCTGCTTCCTGAGGACACGGAGGTGAATGTGAGTGGGGGAGAAGTGGGGGTGGTGACAGGGTTTCAGTATGCCAGTGGGCAATTCAGGAGACTGAGTCCCAGGTCTGTGAAGCTGTGGTTTGAGGAAAGTAAAAAGGTGAGGGCAGGGAGAAGAAGAGGGCCCACTGGGCCTATTTAGCTGGGGCCATTTCCTGCACACCGAGGGGATGGCTGCCCGCCGCCAAGCGCTGCGAGATCTGCGTCGGTGTTATCTCTGACCTGCAGCTTTAGCCATTGTGTCCCTGCTGCCAAAATACCCCCCATTCAACATTGTGCTGAGTTCATCACTGCCCCACGTGTCAGCGTCCCGGCAGGAAAAAGCAGGACACCACAGCCGTACTGGCCCGACGTCTGGGGACCCGTGACAAGCTCCGCCCCCGAACACCCCCCCCCCCCTCGGTCACACTAGCTCTCCGTATCAACCTACGGCAGGTCACACACACAGGCCCGGAACCACACGTCCCGGCCCGCGCCCTCTCCCGCTGTCACGCCTGTCACGTCTCTTGAGCATCCAGGCTCCTTTATCAGAAAAGCCAAGAGACGGGCTGACAGCTGAGAGGAGCTGCCAGGGACCAACCCGTGTGTAAATTTAGCCATGACCCAGCAGGCCAACAGCCTAACCACCGGCCTGACAGGAGAGCACTGCCACAGCCGTTTGAACGTGCTATTAGGCCTCTTCCGCTTTCCTTACCGTCTATCTGCACGTGCTAAGTAAAAAAGTATAGTATCTTCCAGCATTCCTTTATCTTGCTTGTATGTCAGCTTTGGAGAAGTTTTTACTTACTTTACAATAAATGAAATAGCGAAGGTGCATTTCATGCTGCGCATGGACTGTATTTTAGTTTGGCTGATAGTTTAGTGTTTTAGTTTGACAGCTCTTAAAAAAAGCAAAACCGTAAATACTTCTGTAAATGTCCAGTATCTCAAAAGTGCGACGTGTAAAGGTTGGGTAAGAACTAAATAACCGACAGCAAATTCTCAGAATCAATGGTAAATATCGAGTCTTGATTTACATTTGTTCCGCACTGCAGAAACCTTCCTGGAAGAAAAAAGCAGAACCCAAAAATAAAAGCCACAGAGTTTTACTGCGCATTAGTTGTGTGGTGTCTGAGTGTTCCTTTCCAGCAGTCCGAGTTGTTAGAGTCCAAGAGCGTTTTTACTGTTGCTGCCCCTGACTTTGATGTTCAGGCCCAGAATGCCAGGCCTCTTGAAGGGCCTGCTCATGACCGTGGGCACGCTGCACCTTTCACACATCGCCATTGCCCTGGGAACTGGACGCGAGTGCACATCTTTGCAGGGTACCGTGCAAAATATCGGAGAACACCTCCGGCATCTAACCTTAATAGCATCACCCAAAGTGCAGCGGTGGAAGCGTTAAGCTTCAGCTTTGAAACTAAACTCATGGGCATGACTCTCCTACCGAAGCTTAGCATTTAAGCAGATTATGGTAGGTACATTTCTGAGTCTGGCAAGTCTTTTGTTTCAAAATCAGGACATTTTATGGCAATTGATATACAGACTTGGGAATGCACCAAATAATCTTGTCAGCAGTTGCTGTTAGCGATCTGTCCCAAGCTCATTCTACTGGCCATCATTTAAAGGCTCTTATAAAGACATCTTTTCGAGGCTTTGCAGACTTCTTTCGGTGCAACCCATTGCAAAAAAAGGAGGCAAACATAAGCTGGTGAATTTCAGCCTCACGAAAGTTCGAATATTGCATCAGTTGAGAACTATGGACTAGTTAGCCAGGTTTCAAATTATACCTAATTGGCTTTCGGTTCGAGTGCTTAAATAGACTTTGCTAGGTTAATGGGATTTACAGTTAAGGTCTGTGTTCAAAATTAATGCTGTCCAGACAATTGCATTGGGTCTGAGTCAAGTTTTATTAACCTTTAGCCCAAGTGAAATGATGCTTTTGTATTCAAGCGAAATACGGTGGATGTGCAAAGAATGGTTAAGTGTAGAACCGCATTTTTTTTTTTTTTTTCTTTTCTGCAGAGCCGTGTGTGTTTGTGATTTTTGGCCTCCCCGGGTCCTGCAAACACCTTCCCAACGCTGGCACACAGATCAGCAGTGACCTCAGGTAAGCAGAAAAGGCGCCGTCACAACTTCCAGCGATGATCGTGGAAGGCGAGCAGAAATTTGCAGATCCTAGCCTTGCCTAATATCCCTTATCTCTCAGCACTACTGCATTTGCACATGCAGCGCTTCTGCAGCTACCCTGGTGATGTTTCGTAAGGTCTCATTTCACGGTTTCTATTTAAAAATAGGTGACTTTCTGCCCTTACTTTCACGACATCTGTTTTGGATGAACCGGTGACTCTAATCTGCCTGTACTGTGTATTGCATTGCTGTATTGTGTAGATGGGTGAATGACTGCAGGGAGATCACCGCGGTGTCTCTTATTATAAGTCATTTGTGTAAAAATGTCACCTAAATGTTAGCTAATGATAATCATTGTGCAGAAAAGTGTCTGCTGAAAGAGCGAATGTTCCTGTAAATGCATTGTTCTTGGTCTCACCATCGAGGGCTGTGGAGTGGGCAATGTGTCAAGGCAGGAAAAACGCAGCGAGGCTACACAAAGCCCTTATCCGCGCAGCCTCCGCGCCGGGGTGTAAAACCACCTGGCAAGGGGTCAGCTAAGCTCCCGTGACACAACTAAACAGGTGGGCAGGTGCAAATACCACTCGGTCTGGCACACACACACATACGCTTCTCTCCCGTCCCAGGCCTGCTGCTCCTCTAGTCCAGGAGCAGGCTTGTCCCAACAGGTGCAAAAGTCCAAGTTGGCCTGTTGTTGAGCAGTAGACCGGGCCCACGGATTTGGCCCCCGACGCGCTCGGTCCAACAAGCAGGGATACTAGCAACCTGCAAGGTACGCTAATCTCCGGTTGCGACATTTGGTTTACCTTAATCTGGAGGGACAGCTGTATTAAAGGAGGAATTATACTAATCAGTTCAAGGCCCTTGCATATAAAACTTCCCATTAGGCTTAAAGTACATCAGCTTACCCGCCGTTCTCTAGGAGCCATACATCTGGTTCCGAATGCGGCCGTCTCCGATTTGTTGTGTACAGGCTGAGGCGGGGAGGCGGGGGGGGTGAGGTGTGGGTGATGGTGGAGCTGGGTGTTGGCGGGGAGGGGGGCGAAGGGGCAGGAAAAGCGGACTTCCCCATGCACCCCCGCAGGCCTATGAGAACGTTTCAACAAAGCCAGCTTTGAGGCATCCGCGGGGTGTAGCATCCCTCAGCCGTTTTTCTACTCCTTGACTCGTTCCCTCTGTCCGGAGGTGATCGGAAAGAATAAAAGCGGTGTGTATGACAGGGGAAAACACACAGGCCAGCACAAAGCCACCCTTGTTATCTTAAGTCAGAAGGTATGATATGTCATGCCATATGGCCCTAATCCCCCAATATCTCCTAGCACCTGACAGGAAGCCTGCATACAGTATGACCTTATTAGGCAGGTTCCAGGTTAGGGCCAGGGAGGGCAGCTGGGGGACGGGAGGGGACGGGAGGGGGCGGGGGCCACATTTCGCCTGGGCCCGAAAAGGTTCGCGTTGATTTTTCTGAACCCTGCAAACTATAAATCCGACTGATTACTCTGCACTCTTTTGCTTGACTGAGCCTTTACAATCAGACGTCCCTGTTAACAATGCGCCCCTGATGAATCAAACATCCATGGCATTAGTTTCACCTAGCTGCCTCTTTCCCAGGCACCGCAGCGCTTTGTCAGGCCTCCTTTGATGAGAAAAACTACTGACACTCGGTGCACCTATTGATAAACAATGCCGTAATGAGGGGGCGCCGGAAAAAAGCCCAACAACTCGATTAACGCTGCCGAGACTCGAGAGCTCCAGACAGGCCCCCAGGTTAAGGTAGACATCCTCCGAAGAAGGCTCCGCGTTGGTTTTATTTCATTTTTCGTTACGGCTTTCGAGAGGAACGCAGGCAAAACAAGAACTTTTTCAAGGATCCCGGCTTCCTTATGGGCGAGACGCGTGAAAAATAATGCGCCCGCGTTAAAATCAACGTGCGATCAAAATGCTCGGCTTTCGTTGCGTTTCCCCCACGTCGCTCTGCGTGAAATATTGATGAAAATGAATTTCTCCGCCGGAGCGCAGAGAGGGCGCGTGTGTCTCGTTGCTGCTGGGGGGTAACTTCCAGGTCATTCCACCTTAAAAAGACAGGACAGGCAATAAGCTGCAGGTCTATGGAGCATGCAGTCTGGCTTTAGATCAAATCTAAATTTACTGTGACACAAACATCTATTTGTTAGCAGAGACCGAGAACAAATGAGCGAGGGGTAAAAAAGCTGTTTATTTTTCCAATGGTACACAATTTTTTTTTTTTTGTTTTTTTAAATGAGCACAAGGAAAACAAAAAAAAAAAATCGGTGACTATTTTTTCGTCATTTATTTTTTATTCATGTTTACCTGATTTTAACCTTAAATAAGACTATGAATGTGCTCCGTGGTTGAAAATGAGGCAGATCAGATACGGAGCCCTTTATTATAACAGTAATCGCGATTATTTTCATCATTAGCAGTTTAGCCAACTGATCAGCTGTTTCACACACATACTGTACATAACACGCGGATGTTAAGCCCACACGGATGTTAAAACCACACCAAAGCCTTAGACTGATTTCAGCTGAAGCTCGAGATGCAAAATACAAGAATTTATTGCAGATACACAGCAGTTTGTTAAATTGTAAAGCACCAGAAAATATGTAGGCATGTTTAAATGATAACAGCTATGTCTTTAGTCATTTGGACAGCATGTGATCTTGCCAGTTGCTGCTGGAAGCGGCTTTCGTAGGTGCCCCTAGTGAGCAGTTATTTCATTCCCTCATATTCATTCTCTCATGCTGTCATGGATCTGTGTTTGGTGGTCTCATGGCATAATACTCACGTGGCAAAGTAACACCACTGACGCTGCAGATGGGTCTTTGGGGGGAACAAAAATGCAGAAGGTGCTTCCTGAGTGGTTGAGTCATACAAGTGGAGACCCGCAGCTGAACTGCCAGTCTGACAAATTATGGCGTGCAGGTGATGGGCGCTGAAACACTACAAACCGCTCCATTTGTGCTTCTCAGATGCTCCCTGCCCGTGTTTTCGTGCACTGCCGTGTACTATAAATGCGCCTTCCTGACAAGAGAAGACATAAAACCGACAGACAAAAGTAAGTCATACATGGAAACAGTCTAGTGCTTTTCTGGTACTCTCATCTGTGTAGAAAAAGGATGCTGCTTGGAGTGTAAGTTCATAAACGACATCAGGATGGCAGTGATTCACTTGAATCCCTTTTTACCCCATAAATTTACCCAAAAGTCAATGTGGACAGTTGCTTTGTTTTCCAACCTTCCCTTCCTTCTGCTTTTCAGGATTTTCGTCGTGAGTTCATATACAGTTTCCTGACAATGGCCTCTTGCATGGGCGCAAGACCTCCTGAAGTCCACCAGTCCGCACCACCCAAACAGCACGCATCCGAAAGCAATTCATACCACGTTCGGACAAACAATTCATACAACGGTTGAGACAAGTAACAGCGGCAATGCTACGCCGCCGACGGCAAAATTTGGGGAAAAAATAACAGAAACCATTTCCAGCGTGAGTGCAAGGTGAGATGCTTTCATTTTTACTGCGAAGACAGAGGGATCTTTTGTTTCATCGTGAGAAATACAAGAAGAAACCCTTTAAGATGTGATGATATGTCAGAAAGTGTCTGTCTAGGTGTGTTACATCTGACGTTATCGCTTGCTGATCACGACTAGATAAATTACAGATGTAGGAGTCTCATGGTAATGCTCTATACTGTACATGTTTTTCTATGGGTTGATAAATTGAAACTTTTTGTTGTTCAAATGTTTGTTAAGTTAGCATAGCAGCTCGGTAAATACATGTAAAGGTGTATGTGGTTTGTATATGAAATCAATCGTAAAGCTAAACTTTTAATTTTATGCTTTTTAATGTACTGTACATGTCCATTATAATGTGTTTGCTTGCTTCCTTAGTACTTTCTGGGCACGCAGGGTGTCTAACAGAGGCTTTTTCGTTGCTACTTGGGCCCATTTCCCTGCACAGAAGATGACGTGGGCCCGTATAACAGGGCTGGAATTTTGTCCGATTCCTTCGCAACTAAAGTACGGCATAAAGCAGAACGTTGAGCCGCTGTGCGCCGTAGCCCTCGTACTTCTGTTTAAGAGCCCTGAAGTGCCTGCCTTGTTACTAAAATCCCTCACGTGGCCCAAAGGTACTCCAAATCTTTGCAGTAAAAGACCACAGGAGGGCAACACGGCTGGTTGAAACATCACAGGCACTTAGTCAAAGGCCTTCGGCTTTGACAGGGTGGGTCCACACCTCTGTTGTTCACCAAGAACAGCTGGGCCATCCCACACCATAGAGCAGGTGCTGCTAAGCTATCGCGACTTTCAGCCTTTCGGCAGAAACATAACGAATACCAAAAAACAAATCTGAACAGGAAAAATTGACATTTGGTATGGGGATCCATAAAAGCAAAAAGCCTACAAACAGAAACCAACGGTGTCACCCTTGATTTGTTTTTGTTTTTTAGATATATGAGCAACTTTAGGTCACAGCGGCAGAAACAGCTCACCAAGTGACTGCACACGCACCCACTTGCACAGAGCAGGGACCGAGGGTCACATGGTTACACTGTACTGTATCTCAGATGTGGCCATGCAGCACTGTCTACTAAGTTGCAGAAAGGTGTCCATACATTTCAGAATTCCACTGAACTGTCATTCAGATCAAATGTTAGTTTTTCAAGCTGAAGCTGAATTTTCGAGAAAATTATACACTTGAGACATCCACATACTTCGGGTATAGACCGAAGCACTAAAATGCAGTTCCTTGCCAAGTATATAAAGCAGTTAACTGACCTTCTGTAAGTTCTTCAAAAAGAGAATTTGGGTTGAGTCTTCACAAGAAAAGAAATGCGGCCAAATGAAACTTTGTTTAATGCTTTATGAACACAAAGGGACACAGTCTTGCACTCTCAACATCTTCACCAAGACAAACTTGCTACCAGCAGGCCTCAAAGGTGAGGGGTACCTGTTCAGCCAGAGCAGACTGGTTGGCTCACCTGTTTGCCATTCAGCCTCGCATAGATAATGTGGTCAGATGTCTCAGTAAGGATGGACCAGAGGAGCTCCAGCCAGATCCATCCTGACTTGATGTCCCATTACTTCCTCTTCCCTTACCATCTTCCTTCCTTTCTCCCTGCTGAGCTACTCTGCCCTGTATTTACTCACCTTTGCCTCTTTAAAAATGGCTATTATTGCAGGCATAGCCAACGAGACAGGAGGTGTTTGTGAGTCAACGCGATAGTTTGCAGGCGTAGTAATGGCAGGAAAGCAGTCATCTTTTGAAAGGATGTGATTCAGAGCAGCAAGCATCTTCAAAGTATGGAGCACCCTTTGTCTGACTGCTTTCTGAGAAGTTCAGAACATCCCGAGTGCGGCAGCCTCGAATGACTGACCTCGATCGCAAACTGTTCACACCTCGAAGTTGATGCAATGCAGAATATATAAATCATGCCATTTCAGATGTACTGAACTGTATAAAGAGCTGTCATGGAAAATCACACTGTACTGTAAAATGGCTCTGTGTTTGTAAAATGGCATCTAAAGCAATGGTGTAAAACTCCAACACTTTAATCCCTGGCAAGGTGCAGGAACCTGCAATGCCAGCATCTGTGACTCACCCCAGCCCCCCCAACCATCCCACACACACAAACACATGCAATAGGTAACTTACCAAGTAATAACTGGAAGGAAATATACATGGGTGGGATCCGAAACCATGATGTGGTTAATGTAAAAGAGGCTTTCTTAGGACAATGGTAAATGCCTTTTGATACGGCAAACCAGGTCAGTCTCGGGGCATTGTCTCATTTTACTGAAGTCGCCAACCCCCACCTCACGTCTGCGTCTAGATTCAGTCTGGTTTTGCTTTGTGTGCCGCGCGATTAATCAATGTTAATTTCCCGGGATTAGTCGATACTGTCCGGCCTCCATTCCTCTCTCTTCCACGTACGCGGGCATTACACAGATTTAGATTAGGGATATGTTTATGTTGACGGCAGAAGCTGGATTAGGTCATTTACTGATTGTGTGAATTTGTGTGTGTGTGTGTGTGTGTTTGCGGCGTGGGGGGTTATTATAAAGGAGACCATGTGTCGGAGGTAGCCCGTACGTCAAACAAAAAGGGGCGCCCCATCTCGTCCCGTGGACTCCGGCATGGGGTACCCGTTCATTGTCCTGCTGGGTTGGCAGCCGCAGCTAAACAGTGGAGCAACAGAAAAAAGTTGACAAGGCAGGAAAAATGAGGGTGCGTGGGGGGTGGGGCCAGAATAAAGACTTGGGGGTGGGGGGGGGGCAACGGTGGGTGAGGGCCCACAATAGAAATGATACAGCGCAACAGATGAGTAGTATTATCCTGTAAACCTGCTGCTGGGTTATAAACCACCTCCCTGCTGTCTTGCTGAGCACCCCGAGGTTGTGTAGAGCCCACACCTTCCCCAAGCAATAAAACTGGGCTGTAACAATGGCCGCCACCGGGTTTTAAGACACTAGCCGAAAGCCCCAACTCCGACAGAGAACTACAGGGGGAGTTACCTCCGCAAGGTTTTATTTTGCTCCCTGGCTGCAAATCAGCATTTTCAGTGGACAATAGACTCAGCAGTGGCCTTGTGATTGCTTCTTTTCAAATGGTAATGGGGATCCCCGATTCTTACCCAGGTTCTTCTCGGCTGAAGACAAATTACAGTTTACAAGGCGCGGGGAAATTAAAAAAAAAAAAAAAAAATGGGCTGAATATCTTGTCCCTCGCTCGGTTTCTTCTTTTTCTCCCTCTTTTTTTAATTCGGCAAACTGACATGTAAATCACCCTTTAAGTGCTCCACTCCGGGGCTCTGATCATCTCCTAATTGTCGCAGTCAATTGCAACCAACAGTCTCTTCAGTCCCGAGCTCTTTGACAACAAGCGCGGGGATCAAAGTCGAATCGGCTCCCCTCAATTTCCCCTCGGTTTAGGGCACTACAAAAAGACCGAGAGCGAGAGGTGCAAGGGCACCGCTGCGGAGGAATACGGAGTGCGGAAAATTACGACAATAGTAATTTGTTTTATATCTGTAGCTCCGTGCTGGCTGCTGCTCTGCCCTTATTCTGTTTATTAAAAGGACAAGGGGTGAGAACGGCGGCCTCCGAACCATATCTCCCCCCACCACCTCCGGTTGCATCCTTGTGCAATGTTTTGGCAAGCTAGATTAGGACCAGAGCCCGTGTTATTATTCAGCAGTGAACTTTCGGTGTGTGTAGAAACATGACAGTGAGTTACAGAGGTAGGGGAGTGCATTTCTTATCAAAACCACTCTAAAAGGTTTGCTCATAGCGGAGTCATTTCAGCTGTTTTTTTTTCACTAGGCCACCGCGTTCATTCTTAAATTCCGCACACCTTCTTTAATAAAAAAGGGAAGCTGTTAAAATCCATTCCTTGACTTATCATTTCTTACCTTATCCAGCAACTATAGGAGAAAAGGCCTTTCCTGCCTCCTTGATACTGGTTTCTGGTTTGCACCCTCTTGCCTGGTCTCTAATTAGGCTGAAGAATGTTTACAGCCGTGGATGGCTGAAATATCTCCTCGCAGCCCAAATGGATTGTCGAACATATGGCTCTCCTTTTAAAATAGTCCATTTGGAAACATGTATAATCACTTATGGCCGTCCCGTTTCTGCCAAATCACACGTAAGACAGATAACTACTGTTATTACGGATGCTGCTTTCCCTGACCTCAGCACTGGGTCTGGCAGAAAACCACGCTGGCTGACTGAGCCGTCTAGGTTGGAAAGATGAGCTGTGTAGGTGTTCATCTGTGAGACTGCAAACTCCCCAGCCGGACCGGTGATCGTACGTCATTTTGACGGCGAGATAAGTGGGCTATGCTAGGAAAAGTAAAATGACGTGTAATGAAAGCAATTCAAAACTTCTCTGAGTAGGCCTTGCCAAAATGGTGCCACATATATATATTATACATAAAACCTGACATGTAAATGACACACACATGTGTAAAAGTAAGCGTAAACTATATATAACTTGCTTTGAAGAATTAATGAAGTGCCAGCATCGAATTTCATAAGCAGTCATGAGTGTGAGAGTGATTTCGATTGGTTGAAAATCTTCCACCATCCTCTTCTTACACACATCAGTGTGTACAGGTGGAGAAAGCGGATGCCATTCCGGTTTTCTACTGTTTCCCTCTGGCTGTCATCTTATGAAACGACATAGGGCTCTCCTCAGAGGTTAGCCGTCTCCTTGAAAGACGCTCCCACCCGATTTGCACCCACCCGACCTGCTTCTGCTTTGCGTGTCTCCCCCCTTTCCTATTAGAAGCGCGATACCAAAGGGAATCCACGTCGCAGCGCGCGCTAACACTCACCCATCTTGCTCAACATGGAAACTTTCCTTTGACTTTTCTCACCTTTTGATGCCGCAGTGGTCCCATTTGCTTTTAATCATGCACGCCCCTGCCGTGTCAAAACTGGAGGGCTTGTGCAATCCCACGCCGTTTCGACCTCACTAGGACAGCATCCACGCTGCATACCAGACTGAGTGAAGATGACTTCCCCAATGTCGTGGTGACTCAGAACTGTCTCCCCTTGTATACGGGTGGCCAAAATAACATATGGGTAGTATATTTAAATATACTAGCATAGTGCATATACTACTTTTTCACAAGGGTCGCTTTTCCCATATTTCTTCTAGAGATTAGTAAGGTACTCACAAAATTCCTCCTAAAAGTGTACTGGGCACCCGCTCAAGTATAACACAATATCATGCTGAAGTAAGCTAAAACAATCTCACAGACTGTTTGCATTATTTATATGCAAGCATCAGTTTATCTTTCCATCCATCCATCCATCGCGAGTTATCGCTTAATCCAGGTCAGAGGTACAGAGGTCTGGCGCCTACGTCGGAATCATCACAAGCCAGGCTATGGAACTACGCCCTGGCTGGGACGCCTTTCCGTCGCAGACCATCAGATCAGCTGACTTTCAATATAATGTGCAGCACAGCATTGGCAGCATAGGAGCCTCACAGTGCTTTCTGTCGTTTACCCCCAACGGTCCAAAGACTTGTGTTTCAAGTGAATTGGTGGCTCCGAATTACCTGCAATGTATTAATGAACGTGCTGCTCTGCCGGATAAATGTGCGAACGACCGTAGAGAGTTTAATGCAGTGTATCCGGCACCGTAAGCCACCTTGGGCACAAGTGACGTAAATACCCAGGTAAAATGCATCGTGAACGGTCTGGGTCGAAGCCGTATGCGCGCGGTCGGCGGCAGCGAGTTCACCGGTCCTAAAGCGAGCTAAAAGTTCACATTATAAAGCAGTTTTCTGGTGGCCTCTACTCAGCCCTGCATGGCCCCATCTGCACCGCGTCAGGTTAAGTGAGCGCTCGGTGCACAAAAGCACAATATGTGGTTACGGCCGCTATATTAATGACATCTTTGTGTCATAGGAGAGCAGAGCTTCTCATATAACAGACATTAAAAGGCAGATATGCAAATGTGTGTAGAGATTATAGATACAACAACTACTCCGATGTTTGATTAATAATTCATCATAGCTGATGTCAATTATTAATCCCTACTAGCAATAAGTCATCTTTCCTAAGTGAAAGTTTTTCTTTTTCTCATTTCCTAGCCTTACCTTCTTAGATAGAGCTATTAGGTTTAAAAAAAAAAAAAAAAAAAAAAAAACTGGAGGAGAAAATTTTGTCAGTGTCAAACATTAATGTTCGCTGCGGTCCTTCTCTTCAGGGTACAGTTTACAAAGGAGCGGCTTCCAAACACACGCAAAGAGATAGCGGTCTCCACGAGCCGGGAACTCCGTGGCCACCCGGGAATAGGAGCCCTCTTTCCACGTGACGGGGCTGAGCTCAGAGCGCTGCAGGCCCCGTGGTAGAGCCGGGCCAAATGCATAAGTGCAATTAATAACACGGCCGTTCCTTTGCGGAGTGCCGCTTTTGAATGTAACAAGACCAACAGAGGGAGAAAAAGAAAAAATCAATACCTATTTGATGTGAGCATTTGTTTCTCAGCAATATGCTATGCAGCATGCGGCAGCCTCTGCGTGCTTTTATACATGCTGAGAAAAGCGTCTGAAGTGTTTTGATTCGAGGAACGTGGAAGAAACAAAGTGCTCCTCGCCTGTTAGGCCTGTAGCTGAATGTAAACCAAATTAATTTTAGCTCGAGAGTCCTCGAGATCATACGTGCGCTCGGCGCGGCCTGCTATTAAGCTGTCCGTCAATCTGTCATGTTCCTCTTCTGCTACACATATCTGCAGTCCACAAAATGACATAATGACCACGATCGCTGCGTTGCGAAGGCCGGCTCGATGGGAACCAACAGAAAAAATGCACACGTCCGTGCGAAGTGTGGTGTAGGGCCCCTCTCGCTCTGCTCCTAGACAGTGGCCTTGCTTTGTCATGGGGAATCACCTGCATGTGTTAATAGTTTGGGAAATGGAGTTTGCTTCAACTGTTAGGTAAGCCTGTTGCTACCCCCCCCCCCCCCAAGCAGGTTTACCTTGGCCTTCAGAAGCCATGTGGCCAAAGACATCACAGCAAAGTGCCCAGAAGGGGATTCAGAAACAGGACGTGACTGTGCTCACCCCACTCACTTGAATTTAGTCTGGGGTCCCCGGCGATCAACGTTTCCCACCACCTGTGCTCCCCCGTTTGATTCTTTGCATGGATGTTAAGATTTCCTGTGACCAACAGAGTTTGCGCTCTATGTAACACTCAGAGGGGACAGTACAAAAAAGTGTCGTCAGTAGAAGTCAGCCTTCTTCAACACACAGCGGCATAATGCAGGTCACCACTGGAGAGGAAAGGAAAAAATACAGGCTAAAAACACAACGCGACCTCTGACCTCCGTGAGTTTACAAATCTTTTTAAGTGTTTATCTCATAAACCGTTTTTGACCATCCGTGAGACCTGCCGAATTGCGGCCAGGTAGCCCTAAAGCATCCCGAGTAGTGCGGCTTCATCTCCACTGCCCAGGTGGAGTCTACAGGTTGGAGTCTACTGTGTCACGCACCAAAGAAAAGCGTTTTTCAGTCAATTTTGTACCCCATTTTTTCCTCAAATGTACTCCCAATTTTTTTTTTGTTTTTAATCTCAACTTTCCACTTTCAAGTAACCAAAAATGATATTTAAACAATAAAAAAAATAAACACACACACACACACACACACACACTGGACGACAGTAAGTCGTTGCGGTGCAAAGTTCAAATGATGACGTAACTATATTAAGTATCCACGACGTCACACAGTGTTATAGAAGTGAACATACAGTCGGTTTATTTTACACTACAGTTTAACAATGCTATTATTTACTTATCACTATCACACCGTTTTATTTCTTAAATAAAAATACCATTCAATAACCATTTGTGTGGGGGGGAATCGCATTTACTGGCCTTTTTCAACATGTATTCGTTTTCTTGCACAGCAACACGGAAGTGGTGACAAATTAAAAATGTAAGCATTTGCATTTGTATTGCTGTTTGTGCGTACAACTGTAAATTAATCTTCCTGACTTGTGAAATATGCTGTTTTATCTTTTTCAGTGCATTATAAAACGCTCATGGGACGACTGAGCAGCGGCCCCAAAGTGAATGACTAATGTGTCCAAAGCAGCGCAAGGAACCGCAACATCCGGGTCCGTACAGAGTGCCCAGCAGGTGGCGGAGTGGTTATGAGTTTTTTCTCATAATATGAAGGTCCTCGGGACGAATGCCACTCCTGCCGTCGCAGCCTCGATCTAGGGTACTTACCCAGAACTACTGGTAAAAAATACCGCGCTGGACACATGGCTGAATGATGGGAAGCAGGTTGAGGAACAAACCAAACACTGCGAATCGCCTTGGTCAAAGGCTCAGCTAAATAAAGACACACACACACGCTAGTCCAGGCGATACAAAACACTTGCAAAATTCTTACACTTTCTTACAAACTGTCCTTGGCGTCCAGTCTCTATCGCTTCAGCGCGGAATGAATTACCGTGTTTTTACCCTGGACTTGTTCCGTCTGAGCGCGGTGCTCTACTGCCGCGGTACTGAGCTCATGCTGTACTGGTGCAGAGCTCCGGCATCCTCACACTGATCAGTCCTCGTCCTGTTAAGTGCTCTCCTGCTCGTCACATATCCACAAGTAATCGCTGTAGTACAGTAAACTGCAGGGATCATCTTTTTTACACAAACTGTGTAACAGCCAGAGAGGCAAACGTTGCCGTGTCGCCTGTACCAGTTCACATTGCTATATTACTCACTGCTTCCAATGTAGTCACCAGTGTAAGTGCACTTGTATGCACTGTGTGTGTGTGTGTGTGTGTGTGTGTGTGTGTGTGTGTGTGTGTGTGTGTGTTCGGTCGCTGTTCCTTCCCCCAAAACGTCACTGAAAATTACCAATCTCTATAATTTGTTAAAACTAAACAGTTAATACTCACCACGACAGTAAACATCCATTCATTTAAAACGCCATCGGGGAGCCTGCAAGTGAATAATAATAATAATAATAATAATAATAATACAAAAAATTGTACAATACTTTAGCGCGAAAAAGAACACAAGAACAGAACAAGTAAAACTTTCATACACATTAAGGTTTCTTAATTCATGCATTTAACATCTTTGAAAAAAAAAATGAAACGCAGGCTAACACACGAAAGCACAAACAACAGCGATAAAAATAATAATAACAACAATAATAATAATAACAGTCAAGCTGACTTGGCCTTGAAATATGACACCCTAAAAGTGCCCTCGGGGAGCAGGGCTCGGAATTGGTTAATAATATGGAGTCTTTGGAAAACTGCTCACTTCCAGATGTTGAGCATCTTTCCTCATGCTCCGTGCTCACCGGTCCCCTGGAAGCCGATTGGCTTTGAACAAAGGCATCAAACGGTCCAGCCCCCCCCCAACCCAACCCTAACCCAACCCCACCGCACCCCCCGCATCGCCGCCCGCCCGCCCCGCCCCTGATTGATGATTTAATTATCCATACAGTAGATGAGTGCATATAGATAGGAGAAGGAGAGAAGGAGAGATGGAGAAATGTTATTTACATGACCAATCGGTGCTTTTCAAAGGTGGAGCTTCCGCGGCCGCACACACACGCAGAAATACATAAATCTGTGCATTGGTTAAATGTTAAATAATAGTAATAATAACAAAAACACTTTCTGTGCATACACACAATATTTGCAATAGGTCCTGAAAAACTGTCAGAACTCGTATTTGTTACATGTTTAAAAACAAAAGAGAGCTTAAAATGTGCTTTTATATCCGACTTGGCTCTTAAATTTTCCGATTTTTTTGCCTCGCAATTAACGTATCATCATTTTAATTTTTTTTAAGATTAAAAATAATATTTGATCCGACATCGGGCTATCACAACTGTTACAAAAAACACTGTAAATAATTCAGAAAATCAGTTTAAAGGAATATACGTTCGTCTGTATTAATGGGTTAAAATTGTAATAAAAGTAAAGTTTTTTTTTTTTTTTAAAAAGGAAGGTTTAGTTTAAATCCCAAAATAAGACGCGCACGAACGGCAGTCAGAGATGCGGCAAACACTCCGGCCGTGCGACGCCGCTTCCTTCACGCACATACGAAGACGCGAACGTTGCGGGATAGAACTGACGCGGAGGCGACGCGCAGGAAGGAGACGCGGATATTCGCGTGGAGGAAGCTTCGCGTTCGGCTGCTCCGCTGCCGGTCCTGGGTGCGAGTGTGAGGGTCACAGATCCACGTACCGCGACCCCCCCCCCACACCGCCACCACCACCTCCTCGTCATGGCTGTGGCGGGGTGCGCAGGAAGGGGGCGGGGGTGCGCTTCCAACTTTCTTCAAATATTATTCTTGCTTGGACTGCAAGGTAATCCGACTCAGCTCATTTCTCCCAGATCATAAAAAAATAGGGAGGAAAAAAAAAAAAAACTTGCTCACGTTTTCCAGAGGAGGATGCTCACGTTTGGTGTGCGCCTGCCTCAATTATCCCTCCCCGTGAAGATAGGTGGCGTGTGATGCAGGGTCTCTTCTCTGTGTTACAGAACAAGAAAAAAGGGAGAGGAAAAAAAGAAAAAAGATGCGATTAGAAGAGGCGTAGCACGTCAGCCCGTCCGTCCCCAGGTTTGTTTCCTGGAGCGGCTGAAAGAGATCAGTTGTAACCTGCCCGCCAGGAATAACGGTCCCCGCAACTAACGGTCCTCCTCGCAACTCTTTCCAAAGGCTTATTTCCATTTCTCCCGGATCCTCTCTTTTTTTTTCGCTCCGCATCACCGTTGATCCCGACCCGTTTTCCACCACCGAACCGCCCGAAAACCGAACCAGCGCTAACCAGGTGGGTGTCATTCGTTTGCTTTTCTTTGCTTTAATTCCCTTTCGCCGCGGGAGGTTGTTATTGCGATCGAGGACGCGCTCGCCCTTAACCCGCGCTGAAACCTACTTTCGAACGCAGAATTTCGATTAAAGTTTGCCTACCTGCACAGGTACGAAGGTGTGCGAGCGCTTTCGTATTTTAACAACAAGGCAATGAAATGCACGAGATCGCAACGCTTTCCCGTTCAGTTCTGCAATTGTTTGCCAGCGGATTTCGTTCGGACTCCTAAAAACTTGACTGTGGAGACAGAGACGCGGCTCTCATTGATAACAGGCGGTTCAACCAAGTAAATTCTCCTTTTTAACGGGTGTCATTTCAAAACACGCGTAAACCAACACTGTCTCTTTCCCAGGTCCGCTCTGCCGTGCAAAGAATTATAATTTGGTTTATAAATTTAAAAAAAAAAAAAAAAAGGTTATAGCAACAGTTACTCGGCGCAGTGCTATTGTCACAGTTTACTCATTTCCTAGTAATAGTACGACTTCGTATCTGCAAGTTTGTTTCACGTTATAAATCCTGTTTAATTTCCACTTGCTCTTATTTTCACGCCGATTCCCTCAAGCCCTGCTTTTGTACCAATAATTCACCATTGTGCTCTGACAGCGGCTGCACAACAAAACTTTTGCTGCTTTCACATTTGCTTCCTCGCACTTCTGCACGCTACAGCCCATCTTTCACTGCCCCACGTTTTAAAATGCTCAAAAATGATAGAGCCGCTCGTACACGTATATAACCCTTGGCGTTGAATTAATATAGTAAATGTTTAGACGTTGAGATGAGGAGAAAGTCGTGTGCTTTTGCATCGTCCGTGTAACTTGCGATGACATATGCTACGTAGAAATTCGTATATATTATTGAAATGTTTCACTTGCTGAATCACAGGCGACTTTTCGCGCTGCGACATAATATGGTCGAAAGTAACAGCAATCGTACAATCGCAACTGGGACGTTTGTTGGAAATTATATAAAGCGCCGTTGTTCGCAGCTCGCTTTTCTGTTACGACCCAAACTGTTGTTTTTGTTGTGTGCGTGTGTGTGTGTGCGTGTGCGTGTGTGTGCGTGCGTGTGCGTGCGAGCGAGAGAGAGAGTGACTCATGTCGGAGGTGGACTCCGCTGTCTTGCACTGCGCGTGGCGACGGCGATTCTGTCCTGCGCGGGCGCGTGCTGGCCGCGACCTGCCACCGTCCACATTGTCGCCGTGTGTTTGGCTCTTTTTAGGGACGCCGAGGTCCGAGGAGTGGCATCCCGTCGTCATCTTCATCACCGTCGGCGGCGGCGCTGCCCATCCTCATCGTCCGCATCTGAGGAGCGGGAGGAGCGGGAGCCCCATGCGAGCTGCCATCTGATCCGCTCTTATCAATGAAGCAGCAGCAGCAGATCATGGCGGATGGCCCCAGGTGCAAGAGGCGAAAACAAGCCAACCCGAGGAGGAAAAACGGTGAGTGGAGCAGCTACAGCGGGACGACGACGCCGACGGGGCCACCTTTACGCGCGCGCCCGCCCGCGGCGTGCGTGTGCGTGTGTTTGCCGTTAGATGCGTTTCTTTCAGTCAGAGGCTCAATTCACACCGCCGCTTCCTTGCAGTGCCGGGCTGGGCGCAGCGCTGCTGTCATGTGTCATGCGGGGCATTCGCTCCGCACGCACACGGGCTCCGTGGCTCTGGGTGAAACTTGGCGAGAAGTTTGGCGGCGCGGCGAGGCGAGGCGGGCAGCGCTTTGTCGCGAGTTTGTCGGTCGCGCCAGCCGGGCACCGTTATGCGCGGCTTGGAATAAAGAGTTGCCTACCTGTAGATCCGTTCCCTTCCCTCCCCGCAGGGCTGCCTTGCCTTCCCGTTTGCCTCCATCACTGTGGGTGCGTGTGTACACGCTTAGTCAGACTTACTTTACTCGGAGTTACTTTAGTCAGACTTTGGGCAGAGTTACTTTATTCCGCGCATCGCTCTGTCGCGCACAACGACGCTTCCACGCGTTGTGCTCGCTCTCTAGTGCGTGTAAAAGAACGACGTGCGAGTGCCCGACAAGTCATGTCGCGTCTTCGAACATGTCCTCCGCGTTTTGCGGACGCGTTGCCCGTCGATGCGGCGCTTCTTCGCCTGAAACGACGAGCCGGTGGCCGGCTGACTAAATGGCCTCTACGAGTGTCACAGTCACACATGTACCTGCACTCTTGTGCAGCCCTGCTGTGTTCGAGCTGTGCTGCTGCTACAGTTGTTGTTGTTGTTGTTAGTGCTGGTGTGGTTACGCCGCCGGCCCCGTTTGTTTGTTTGTTTCTGCTCCGTTTCTTGCTTCTTTGAGAGGGGGCCGGCGCGTCGCCTGTCGCGGTGTCTCTCGGTGAGCAGGAGCCGCCGACCCGCGCGTCGTGTCCCGCGCCGGGCGGGAGGGGGGGGCGCTTGGTGGTTGAGGGGGTAGTAGTTGTGTGTGTGTGTGTGTGTGTGTGTGTGTGTGTGTGTGTTGGGGGGGGGGTTTAGCCACTGAGGAATTTCACCGGAATTTTGCAACGATTTCAGTCAGAACGCAGAGTTTCACTTTAAAATGGTTCATATTTTTTTTTTTTTTTTTTTGCGGATGATTTAAAAAAAAAAAAAAAAAAAGCAGCGCCGGTTTGTTGTCGTTCTTTTGTGCCCCCCCTCCTCCTCCCGCGTTAAAGCGCCCGTTGCGGGAGCGCTTGCTGTCCCTCGCTGGGCGCCCACAATAAAGTGCGTTTCTCCTGTTTTTTTTTTTTTTAATTATTTTTATTTAATTTTATTTATTTATTTATTTATTTTTTGCCACAGCGAGATGTTTAAAAAAATGACGCACACAGCTCTGAGCGTTTGCTGCAGCACAATAGCTGTGCGTTTCTAAAGCCTTTCTTGGAGGACATCAGCAGCCTTGTACACACACTGATTTACATGGCAAGTGCTTTATTATGCTGCTCTTTTTAATGTCATATTGCCGCGCCGGGCTCCTTTTCTTTATTAAATGCCGCCTATCGATTTGTCCGAATCAATGCGAGCAGTCGAGCCTCCTTTTTCTGCTCGCAAGTAAGACTTGGAGCTCGGTTGCTGATCTATTGAACAACAAAGGCGTTTGGGCTGAAGGAGCTCTTTAGAGGAAGACGCAGAAGAAGGAGTGCGGTGGAGAGGGCAGCGAACGCACAATAAACGCGCGACGCCCCGCCGTCGTCGCGTCTCACGCACTTTCCCCGCAGAAACACTCGCGTCTTTTTCAGTCAAAATGTTCCTGCGCGGAAGTCCAAAGCGTTTCACGCGAACCGGCATCCGAGCGCGGCGACCGAGGCAAACGTGTTGAAACTAATATTTCCTAGGTAGAAAATAATAATAGTAATAATAATCATATTGACGTGCCTGCAACTTGGAACAAAAGGTTCATTAAAGGGTTGGTGGTTACCAGTTATACCAGTTGGAAGTTGCTTTAAAAATATCAGATTTTCTTTTTTTTCCTGAGAGATTTAAATTAACTTATGGCAGAGCTTGAATGTTGTCATTAATATTAGGTGGCGTGTTGCTTGAAATGTAGGGGCGAACGGAGTCAGCGATGCAGGCTGTCCCCTGTCCCCTGGCCTTCTGTCCTGCCTTTGTCTCACCTCGGCCACTTTCTCTTACACCGTCTCCTTGGGCTTTTGAGACGAAAGGAAAAATAAGTCACTTTGTGTCTTATCTGTCAGCGGTAAACAAGGCCAGCTTTTTCCAACTGGTACCTTTTCTAAATACAAGGTTAAAGAGAGAATAATTTGCCAAAAATCAGGGAGCTCAAAATGATCAGGACGCCACCTGAACGGTGTGAAAAAAGTACAGGATTACATTGACGTGACGCAATGGTGAGAACTTGTGTTTACGTAAATGTAGACTTGGCCTTGCGCACCTGAACTGCCAGGTGTAGAGGTGAGACAGGTAATACTGGTGAATATTTTACTCTTTTCCATTTAATATACTGCGGTCTTTAACCCGAGACCTATTTACATATTATACAATCCCCATTTAATCATTAAAACACGTACACAGTTTACAGTAACTGTAGGAGTCACTTCTGTCCTTTTGTTTTTTTACATTATCGATTTTTTTTTTCAAATTCAGATTGTAGTGTAAAATGTGCAGCATTTATTGGAATCAGAGGGAAAAGGAAGAGTGCAGTGCTTAGTTCCCTCCATCACATTTGTCACCTTGTAAATTTTCATTTGTGAAAGTAAATTGCTGACCAAAGACCAGATAATGGAGGTAGTAGATAAAAGAACAATTTTTACTTAAAGTTTTATGTTTTTTATTTTTTATTTTTCCAGATCCCTGCGTATTCGGCCTCAGTGTGTTATGCTGCTCATACCCTCCTTGGACATCCTCTTTGTAAACACACAGTTTGTTTCCGTGTCTGCTGTAGTACATGTCTTATGTTCGTTGTCGACGTGTACCGTGCTGCATGTCGCTGTTTCTCTTTATCTTGTTTGGAGGTCTTTGGAAGGACTGATACGCACTTAGTGCCGGAGCGAAGGAAAGGTCAGGATCACATGCGTGTGAGTGTGATATTAGTAGGCTGGCGATGTTGTTGGGGCTGAGCCCAGGTGCTCATGGTACTGTCCAGCTGCGAAAATGCAGCTCCCCTGTTACTCTGTTCAGCTGGGCAACTTCTCTCTTAACTTGACTAGTGAAGCAGAACAGGTAAAAGCTGCTCTGTGCAACCACCGCTTACTCCCCATTTACTATCGTGCAACTTTGCTTCCGCACGTCCAGATTTCTCAGAACAAGGGTGGTATCCCTGCACACGGAGTTTGCTTCACATCGAAGTCTGGGTATCAAAACATAAACGTGACTGTTACATTAAATGGGTGTCGTCCCTTCGTAATTGCTGAAAGTTTTCTGACACTTTTGAGTTATTGAGTTGCATCTGCACTTTCGGAAATGCAATATTTCAGCGCGCAGTCTGTGGCATCTGCAGATTTTGTTCTGTTTTTCGGCACCGGTTGTCTGTGCAATTAAACGTTTATTTATTTATCTATCTATCTATCTATCTATCTATTTATTTATTTATTTATTTATTATTTTTTTAAGATTTCCTGTTACACAAAGAGTTGCTCACTTTCAATCAACACGGAACCATTTAATAATAGATTTTCCCAGTAGAATATATTGATTACATAATTTAAGTAGAAAAAAAAGGGAAAAACACTGGGACTCGCATTTCTCTGTGGCTTCAGGAGTTGCACACAATGCTGTGGATGTGATTATGAGAGTGCTGTGAATTCGGGGTGAAGGTATAAAGGGAGGCCCAGCGGTCTGTCTGCCGTGACCCTGCTCTCAGCCCATGACAATGGCACTCTCCTTCCAGTCTAAACATTTTGTCCATCTATTATTGCCTTGCTTTTAAGGTGCATTTGGTCCCTGCTGTAGAAAGGACTTGTTCTGCCCAGCTCTGTCTCCTCCACAGATTTTGCCTCCCAAGGTAGGAAGTGATTCCCTGCGGTCGGGGGAGAGAGAGAGAGCGAGAGAGAGAGAGAGAGAGAGCGAGAGAGTGAACGTGAGGGCGGGCAAGGGAGAGAGAGGGAGCAGGTCGGCCGTGCTCACAGACAATTGATTGTCAGTCGTAATGTGTTTCATTTACATGTTTATAACGTCAGCCGTGCAGGGGCACCCACTGCACCATTCACGCTAGCTGTCTCACAAGGGCACGATTGTGCGCGGGGCCACAGCAGACACCTTTTTCGAACGGCGCTGCCCCACTTTGGGCATAAAACGGGGGGAGAGAAGCACCGTCAATCACTGTTTAGAAAAGGATTATTTTGTTTAAGCATGTGAAATAATTACCACTGATCTTACGGGCGAGCCGAGATGTAATTTCCGTCAAACTGAGACGCGCCGCTGTTTGGGACGGCCGCTTGGGCCGGGCAGAAGTTTCGTCGTGCGCAGGTTGATGGTGTTTTTATTAGGCTTCCGGGTGACATGACAGCCTGTCAGAGTTGCACAACCGTAACACGAGCAAACTCGCGGCATGGTGTTATTGGGGCTGTCGAGATCACGTCCTCATATCTGCTCCCGCCCGCTCGCTTCCGTTGCCCCTTTCCGAAACACGTTTTCAGCCTCGGCGTTTACGCTGTTTCTCGAATGGTAACACGGTTTTCTGTCAATCCGCTCCTTCTGCGTTTAGTTTTGGGATTTATATATTTTTTTTTTTAGCACAACACTCGTAAGAACACAACTTCGAACAGCTGCGGTTATTTACACAGCAGCACGACTAAGCGATGTAGCTGCCGGTTGAGAACGCCACGCCGCTGTTATATCTTGTGCAGTTGGGTTTATCGTAAGTGTGCTGTTTTTGGCCTGCTGGAGAGCAAGCCGGCCGGTGGCGACCGCCGCTTCGCCGAGGGACCCTACCTGTCCACATCGAGCACGTGTCCCCAGGCGCCTCCAGCTGGGTGGCCATTTTTAGGACACTTGACAGGAGCTGTGGTCAACTTGAGTGGCTTTTTTTTTTAGCTTACTTAGATGTGTTTAGTTCTTGGGTGCGGTTTGTACACATGGTGTTCCTTGCAGGTGAATTTTTTGTCAAATTAAAACCTGTGTTGCGATGGTGGTGCGTGTCCATCATAGGAGAAGGAGCTCAAACACGGCTGTTCCGATGATTGTTTACCGTCAGAATGCGTTCAGGTCTCGACCAGAGAGGGAGAATGAAATGTTGTCAAGACAAACTTGTTGAGAGAGAGAGCCTAGAGGCCACGTTTCCTCACGCAGCTACAGGCTCTGCTTTCTTGCAGCATCCAGAATGGAAGCTTACAACTTGCAATTTATTAATATTTGCGCAAACCGATAGGCGCTGCCGAAATTCCAGAGGTGTGACACCGAATCGGAAGGTGTTACCTGCTTACGCACGGATGCAGAGCGGCCCCCCACGCTAACATTTTGCGAAGCCATAATTATCCACGGACCTTCGTGGTGCGGCACTCGAATCAGGCTGCCCGTTTGACTTTGCCGATGACCGGAAAAATAAACAGCAAAAAATAAATATCTTCATACTTACCGTTGGTAGTATCAAATCAAAAAACTCCTTTTTCTCAATTGTTCGGAGTTTTTTTTTTTCCCCCAGATTTAGCCCCCCCCATTTTTTTTTCTTGTTGCCTCGCCTGTGAAGATATTTTCGCCTAACGGGGAGAACACACACAGCAGAGGCACCGTGAGCTGAACCCCTGACACGGCGCTCTTTGGAATGCCTTAGGTATGATTTCACTTTCGCTCACATCAGTGCTGACCTGAATGCCTTTCATATCTGATCCGCCGTGTCTCTCCCAGTAAACATCCCCCGAGGGGAGAACAAAGAAAGGAGCTCTTCTTCTTCTTAATCACAATTCAGCCCTTTCACCGCCAGCAGGCTGCATTTGCATTCAGCATCAGAAAGGGCCGAGATGAAAAGGGGAAGAAAAGGGAGAGCGAGAGAGGAGAGAAGAGGAGAGGAGTAGGGAAAAAAAAGGAGAAGAAGACGTGGAAGGGTGGGTGGCGAGCAAAATAACTTAGGTGTTTGTGGCTGTTTGTCGGGCCTCCCTGGTTACAGGCCTTATATAGCTCCTACTCGAGCCGGACCTAACCCCTCCGACAGCCAGATAGTGTTACAGCACGACTCTGCTCTCTGGGTAGGGCCAGAATGGTCAAACTGGGCTCAGGCTCCTCTACTGTACGGCTTCTGTATATGGTTACAGGGGGTGTGTCCATACATAGCATCATCTATTATTATTATTATTATTATTATTATTATTATTATTATTATTATTATTATTATTATAGAATGTGTTATACATATTGTTATGCTTTTTGCTTTTTTCGGTGATTATTATTGCTTTTGCTACTATTTTTGATTTTGCTCATGATGTAAATCAAAATTATGATTTTCAGCCTCAAAGCCACATAATTTTTTAAGGATTCCTGTTTAATGTACTTCCGAGTGCCTGCATTCTTATTCCCGATGCTTCTTTTAGGTGATACAAGGGACCTGGGAGAATTTTACTAAGTTGCATTATTTTTTTATTTGATTTTTTTTTTGACACTGTTGCTTTTTTTTCTTTTCTCCCGTTATTCATACTTTTAGTTTTCTTTGGAAAATTGTATTAAGATTTTTTGCTGCTTCTCAGTGGCCTTTGGTTTTGCCTTCCTCAGAATGAAGCGTGACCCATGTGTTTCGAAGCTGGTTTACACTGCGCTGGAAAAGGGGAAACTACCAGGCCATTTTTTTTGTAAGATAGACAACATCCAGTTTTATGTAATTAAACTTTGCCGTTCTTCAGCCCCGGCAAACTTTTAATTTCTGCATGCCGCTCCGGATTAAATGCGGCAAAGTTCTAACGCATGGGAACCTGCCACTCGTATTGCTGTATCGAAAGCATATCTTCATTGTGTGCGATTTCTCTGTCCGGTTGGCTTGCAATTTTTCGCTCGAACCCATGGCCGGGCAGATTAGAGAGGATGCGGCAACTTTAAATGCATCATGTGATATGAATTCCCGTTTTTTTTTTTTTTTTTTTTTTCTTGTCTCTGAACTTTTTTGTTAAGAAAAAGGATTATCTGCACACCTTCCCCCCCAAGCTGTGCGGGATTTAGGCAGATTTACTTCAGCAAACACCTTTGGACACTGGGCAAAGTATGGGTGTGTTTGGAGAAGGAGCCTTTTGTTCCAGGAGGTGAGCAGAATGCTTTACCAGGCAGGCGTGATATTAACCCATGCTCCCGCTTAACTCTTTGTGCTCCTGCTCTCTCCGTCTCTGTCTCATGGGGGAGGTGTGTGGTGCCTCCTCATGCCGTCGCGGCTCACTGGGTCCTCAGCTTTAACCCCTTCAGAGGCGCTCGCTTCGAGGCGGGCCGGTCGGTGATGTTGGGACGGACCGTCACTTGCTTTGCGAATCCCCCCCGCTCAGAAATACGCAGCGAAACAAACAAACCAGTAAAAAATGTTTTTTTTTGGTGCGACTTCTCTCTTAATTACAGCGTGGACAGCGGACCCGTCCCTGACCCGGTGCTACGCCCTTTGTTGCTCCGGGTTTGCTTTCCCCATCCTCTGCAGCCCTGACATCTGTCACCAGCGAGGAGCGGAGAACACCACCGGGGCGTTTGCTCTCTGGCGTCATCGGTGACTAAGGCGGGCGCATGATTCACGCAGCAGCAGGGCTGCCCCCTCGCAGTGCCTCACATGTAGCTGCAATGGAGCAGCGACTGTGGAAAAACATTGAGGAAGCACAGAGTGCTGTGGTGCCACGAGGGCCCAGAGAGGAAGGCCGATCACCGCCGTTTCACACCCCGATGACCTCACCTGGGCGCCGTCTCGAGCTGCACCGCACCCGCACATCCCTGCAGTGCTGCACCTCGCAGAAGGCGCTACGGGGCGGCGTTGCGTGTGTCGGTCTGCGCATGTCTGTGTGCATGTGTGTTGTCAAGGCTGCAGCATAGCTGCTGGGTGTGAACGTGGGGCGGGATCAGAGGCGTGTGCCGCGTGTCTCGGCCGCGTTGGGCCCGTGAGCTCTGGTGCCACGGTGCTCCTGTCAGGTGACACTTGTGTCTCCTTCTCTGTCAGAGCCTTTCAGATCCACGCACATTCCTCTTTTTTCCTTCTGTTACTTTCGCTGACTGACAAAAAAATTAAAACATCACTGATCTGAGCATTTCAATAAGTTTCCTGTATTTCGGTTGTTTGTTTTATCAGCTCACATCCTCTCATACAAAAGAGTCATGCTTAATGCATTCACTTTGAGATGCCACTGTTGGCTTTCTTTTGTCCCTCTTTTTTTCTTCTCCGCTGACAAAATCGGATCTCTTTTTGTCTTTCACTCGTTTCCTCATCTCGCTTTAATTGGTATCCAGCACGGGCTGTTTTGCGTTTGCCATTTTTAAAAAAAAAACATCTAGTTCCTTTTCTCTGCTCGTGCAAAATGCTAGGTGAGATTTTGAACATCTTCTAAGGGGAGAGTAAAAATTATTATTATTATTATTATTATTATTATTATTATTATTATTATGAAAGGGGATACACATTAGTATTTCACAAAATATTTGTGTCTACCGTAGTTTGCATGTCAAAGGGTAGTCTCTCCGCTCTCTATCCACCCAGAGGCTGTAGATTGGTCTCCAACAAAAACAGCCAAAGGAAAACAACCACCGAACGTAATATTTCATCATTCATGGTGATTGCAGAACGTCTTATTTTCTCTGGCCTGCGTACAAGTGTGTGTGTGTGTGTGTTTTTTCTTCTCACAAACAAGCACTGCGATCGTCCATGGCGTGTGCAGCATCACCCTCCCACATAGCAGAAGCGGCGCGATTTTGGCAAGGTCAGCTAGGAGATGTGTTCCTGGCTGCAACACGAGTAAACTCTTGACTTGTGGGTTAAACAGAAACACGGGGGGGGGGGGGACAAAAAAAAAAAAAAACCTTCTCAAAATGCAGTCCTTAAATTGTCAGAGCATGGAGATCGCAGCAGTTTGGACATGAGCGAACGGGGCAATTACCTCAAAGCCTTTCGGTCGACGCAGACCTGCATTCGCGTTTTGGTTTTCGCTAAGCAGCCCTTGATGTGCTGGGCCGGACCCTCTGACGGAGGCGGACCGGCGCGCGAACGTGCGCGTTCCACAAGGCGTGCTGGACTGTGTGTGTGATCACAGGCTGGAGGAGCACCGTGGGCAAGGTCATGTATGCGCAGGGCAACCGATAGCAGATCGGCAGATAAAAGCATCCGAAGGGTTAGGCCCGCTGCACCGATGGCTGACCCGAGCCGGACCGCGCGGCAAACCCGTTCTCTTTATCTCATTACTCCGCCACTTACCTGTCACGGGCAAGTTTGTGTGTTTGCATCCCGCTGCCTGACTCATGCTATGGAGAACACTCTCCGTGTCCAGTTCCATTTATGTCCTGTCCACGTGTGCGGTGCGGACGCGGTCTGAAGTGCGGTGTCTAAAGGGTTTAAGGTGATTGCTAAGGAGAGTCGATGACCTTAAGCAGTGTTGTTTAGTCCACGCAGCATTGACATTGTATCAGTAATCACGGAGGCCCTGAACCGTGCCGTGCCGGGGAAGCACGCCGTAGTTGCACTCACTCAGCTGTTTAAAAATCAGTTTAACCTTCAGTAGGAAACGAACCCAGAAGCGTCTTTGTTTGACGGGCTGGCGAGCGCAGCGTGGGCCACGGAAGAAGTGATTTCCCGCCTCCCTAAATGTCAGCTATGGAGTAGGATGCGGGCGGCGACGGTGTGCGAAGCTCTGCTAGGCAGACTCACGTGCTAATCGGACCTGACCGGGCGGGGAGCGGGGCAGAACGGGCCGCGTCCCGCCGCTGTCGGACACAAATGTCAAACGCGCACCTCTTCAGGTAGAGGCGGCGAAATCACAGCGACAGCCTGCCCGGAGCCTTTTCCGTGCCACGCCGGGCTCCGGCGGCCCCTTATCCCTTCACCTGTACGCTGCGAGCCAGCCTGGTCGTGCCAGCGCACGCCTCTCACCGCGAGGGAGGACGGACTGGCTGTCAGCAGAGCTCCGCTTTCTGCCATTCCTGAGATAAACTCAGCATCCATTTGCCTGTCCTCCCTCTCAGCAGACATTAGGGTAGACATGTTCATCAAAGGGTTCATCAAAGCCCCTGGGGTAGTGCTCTCCATCTAGCACGTCTCTAGAGTCGGCCTCTCTTCTTGTAGCTAATACGAAATATAATAGTAAATTAATTTCCTCGTTGCACTTTTACACACGTGTCGTTGCAGCTCGGTTTTTACGATACGGCCGGACAGGCGTTAGTCAACGACCGCGGGATTAACCGACTTGCGCGTCGCGGTTTGGGCACCCGGAACGCGTAGCCCCGCGGTAAACCGGGATTTTCGCTTTTGTTCGTTCGCCTTTCTTTTTTGCCAGCGCGAAGGTTTTTCCTCCTCGGCTTAGCCGTACGTTCCGTTCCGAAAGCCCGGCGCGCGCGTGGATTTTATTTCGGCAATCGGAGAATTTCCCGTGTTATTACCGCTTCGTGTTTTAGTGGGTTGTGCTCATAATTAGTTACAGCAGCACTCATTCGGAGACGGGCGGAAAGGAGTATTCCTTAGTAATTAAAGTAATGAAATATTCATTTATGCTACCTTTTCGGCGCTCTCGAAAATGAGACAGCCACGGTTAATGTCCGCACCGCCGCCGATTTTATTGTAATGGCAGCTTGGCACGTCTACAATTAGTACCTCGACTGACAGTTACATTTTCCGGTGGGGGTGAGGGCAGGGCGAGGGGCTGCGGGGGCAGACGCCGGTACATTTGCACAGCCTCGCCATCTCTTTAACCTTGCTTCGGTTCTTTTTTTTTTTTTTTTTTTTACCCCCCCCCGCCTCCCCTTGACGCAGAGGTTACCTTTTCCCAACGGTGCAAAATCGACTTGACACAACTGTTCATCAGTTTCAGGACCGTCTCCCCCCTCCCTGCCCCCCGAGGTGTCGTGCGTCAAATCAGCCCAGTCAGGCTTCAAGTTGGAATTGGCAGGCCTGATCCTGACAGGGACGGGGCCGGGGCTGGCGATGGGGGCGGGTGGGGGTGGGCAGCGAGGTGACGGCGGCCGAGCCGGAGAGCCACATCGGCCCTCGGGGCAAGTCAGGTCACAGGGGTAATGGGCGCAAAGTTAACGGGACGGGAGAGCAGCGTCCGGGCTCTCTCCGCCCACTGAAAGGAGCCATTTTTTTCCTCCCTGGAGGAACCGTGACTGTCAGGGTACCGGGGGCTCTGAATGTGCCCAGGCTGTTTGTCTGTGTGAAGTATTGACTGCAAAACATGGTTCAGTGCAGGGAATGACTTTGCTCTGGATGAAAACCAAAAGCACATACAGCTATGGATATTGAGCGTTGTCATTTCAGAGTGGCACTCGGTGTGTGTGTGTGTGTTTGTGTGCGCACGCTCCTTGTGCTTTATACACCTCTGGTTATGACGCGGACAAGCGGCGCTGCCTTTTCCGTTCCGTTATCCCGAGCCCAAACTTTCCACGAGCACCGCTGCGCCGCCGCCATTGGCCCGGGTGCCAGCTGTACAGCCCCGGTGAAGTGCGCCACGCTCTCAGTCAAATTCCCCCCTTTCTTCCCAGGAATCTTTGTACGTGATGGGTTGGTGTGACAGGTTGACGTTCGTCCGACGGGCATTATTGAGTTAAAGTGGTGTGACGGCGGAGTTTTGTTAAGCTTGGGAACAAAGGAGTGGAGAGGCCAGGCTGCCATTGTCTGTGTGCATATTGGCCTTGTCACAGTTTTGCAAGATTTAATGCTCTGTTTATACATAGCCAACAGAGATAATATTCAGAGAGGTTAAGTTCTAAAAAAAAAAAAACTACATAAATAATAACATGTATTAAAAATAGGACTTTATTTTGTTTTCACCACCTGCTCATACTACGCTAAGTTATGGAATTTCATAGTCTGCTCTGGAAACATAGGTTGCTAGGCAGGATATATCTTGTTTTTTTTTTTTTTTATTTATTACATTGACTGGAAAGAGTATTAAAATATGCGTGCTTTAAAAAACATTTAGTTTAAATTTAAATGGAAAAAAAACACAATCTCTGCAACCTACTTTTCAGTGCTGACAACTGTCAACTGATTTAATACCTAACCATGTGCAGTGTTTGCCAGTATCTGGTCACGCTGTTTGCTTTATTATCTATAGAATGAATGCGAGCGTAATAGAAGATGTTTTTCGGTTGAGATTTTTTTAAATGTCTCCGATGCATCTATAACAAATCAAATTGTGCTTTAAGACTTTTAATATTCTTAAGAATTTAAAATGACCGAACTGATGCGAACAGGTGTTCCTTCGACGGCGTACCCTAAATGGCCTTGTCCCTCGTGCTTTCGGGATAGCCTCTAGGCCACCATGTCCCTGACACGGACAATCTGTTATCAACAGCGAGGCGGTGAGTTACTAAAATAATTGAAAGTAAAGATACATCGTGTCCACAAATTCATCTTTAATTCGTACGACTAACCCATTTATCCCATAAACTTTCAACGTTCCCCGTTTTGCCGCTGATCCCCGTCAGTTGGGAAGACCAGACACGAACTAGTTCCACGCTCGTGCACTTGTTGGTTGCAGTTTGCTGCCAGTTAATGACCGGATGCGGCGATGCAGGTGACGTTTGGTGCACAGCAAGCACGTTTTTGAGAAAACCGGAGAAAATACTCCTAAAAATGAATAAACTTGAAAATGTTTGCGCCTTTTGAAAACTTTTAACTTGAACGTTGGTAGGACGGAGACCCCGCTGTATTGTTTTCCTGCTAATGATATTCAGTGTTTCCTTGAATTCCACTCATATCAGTTGTTTTGGTCAGGAGGAGAGATACAGCTGGAGCTTTTTCATGTTCAAAAACACTCCCGTTGAAAACAATGTGCGTAGCGTCTGGACATGTAAGCCTCTTACCAAAGCCCTCCCGGGTTTACATTGGGCCGAACCCCTGTATGGACCGCTGTAGCTGTTCCGACAATCCGCATCGCGGGCCTGGCTGGAAGGTGGCACCGTCCCCGTCCCGTCGAGTTGCCCTCCATGCCGTTTGCTTTGGGATTAGTCGTTGGTGCAGCTGCGCCGTTGCACCCGTGGGCAGTGCCGCCCTGGCAGGAGGGATGGCGGCCAGGTCAGGGGACGCCAGGTCTGCTGCATCACTTCCTGACAGTTGTGAGATAATGTTCCGCCCCCGACAATCACACACAAACACTCCGACCCCAGAAAGTCAGGAGTGTCTCAGGACTTTTATATACGGAGGCCAGAGAGTTCCACAAGAGCAGCAGGAATGGCGGAAAGGCTATTTATAGAGCGCTCCATACACGTGTTTGGGCGGCTCGCAACCGGCACAGGGGAATGGCTGGACGACAGATTTTAGACTAATGTACGAGGCCAGCCAGGGACCTTAATATAAATGCAGACCTCGGAGACAGAGGCCTGTAAAGTCCTTCGGTCTACGGGAGTCGACTTCAAATCCAAAGATGTTTTTACGGGCCTTTAAAGATTATGAGTATGCTCTTCTAGTACCCATTTATGATTCTGTTTGCAACGGTATGCTAAATTGAAAAATACGAGTCCGGAGTGAGCCACTTTGATTTTCTTAAAAGGTTTGTTGAGGCTGAGGCAAAGATTATGCTGTTCTCGTGCGGCAGCAGGGTCGAACTGAGCCACGCGCACATGTGTCTGTTAAGAGCGGACACTCGCATGTAGAGATGCTGGGAGTAAATTCGAATGAGAGGCGTGGACTGCAGCAGAGTCGAGTTAAAACGAAATTGCAGCGGAGCTCTGACCGGCTTCATTTATTCAAGCAGTCGTTCTGTGACGTAAGTACAAGAGTTTGCATTCGTTTATTATTTTTCCATTGTGTAGCTGCTTTCTCAAAAGTAACACAGCGGTTCTTAACTAGCGTTCAGCTCACACCTTTAAGCAAGGAGACTTAACTGCTACGTTCGCTGCACTAAACCCCCTGCGGTTGTCCACCCATCTGTACGCCAGAACTGCACGACGCGCTTGCTGTAGGCAGTTCTCGATTCCCCGGTTCACCTGAAAAGCACGTGTTCGGATTGTGGGAGGAAACCAGAGCGCCAGGAGCGCCGGGCCACCGCGCCGCTCTGTTTCGCTCTGTTATAAGGTCTGTAGTGTGTAGTTATGCCTAGCGTTGCAGTCATCGGTTAACCTTTCTAACGCTCCGTCAAGCGACATAACTGTTATATACAGCTTTAACTGTTCAAGTTCTTAAAGGGTTGCACTGTAGATTTCCTTCCCAACATTTTTTTTTTTTTTTTTTTTTTTTTTTTGCCTTTAGGATAAAATTTCGAGATCGGAATAATTTAACTTACAATTACTGCCCTCTTAATTTGTGTGTTTGTTTACCGCTCTGTAGGCAGCGCTTGTCTCGTATCTGCCGTTCATTGTTGGAAAAGGGGGAACCAAAAAAAAAAAAAAAAAAAAAAAAAAAGACCCACACAATCAAAGAAGTCTGAATGGAAATTATTACATAGATGTATAAAAGCAATTACAGGGTTAACAAAATTAAGCAGTTTATAAACAGAGGAGCCCGAAACATTTTTAGCAAAACAATTACAGAATTACAATAGACAGAAATTGTAGGCCGCTTTGCCCGTATTTATGCAATCAACATTGAGGAAGAAACAAAACAGTTTAATGTGGGGGGAGAAAAAAGCTCATCATTCATCTGTATTATAATTGCTTCTTTTTCACATCTACGGGCGGTTAATTAAAATTGTGAATAAATGCAGCTATGCCGGCTTGGATGTCTTCCTCTAAACAGGTGGTACGGAATGTAAAAGTAAAGGGAAAAGGCGCGATCGGCGTCGGAAACCGAGAAATGGCCCGGAAGAATCGGCGTCGATTTCGGCGGCGAGCGAGGCGGAGGCGGGCGGAAAAGTCCGGCCCTCGTCCCGGAACCGGCGCTCATCCCCTGCTCCTTTGCGGCGGAATTGGCGGCCCGAAGGCGGGGCGGAGCTCGTAGGTGAGGGGGGCGGGGCAGAGCGAGCACCCGGTTTTGCCAGAGAAAAATCGAGAGCGCTCGCCGCCGCGGAGTCGCCCCGAACGATCCCCTCCTCCGCCAGCTTTTGGTGCAGCATATGGAGACGTCGGAGGGGCGCCTCCTTTTGATGAAGCCCGTAGCCCGGTCCCCTGTCACATTTTGGGGCGCGTCTGACGGCGGAGGCCCGGCTCGACACCGATGGCTCGCACCTCCAAATGTATCGTGTTTTAATTCATGTAGCGTTCATCATCGGACTGCCCTGATTAAGTCAGCGCCAGCCTTAGACGGAGCCAAATGTTTCCGACTTCAAAGAATTTCATTAATGCGTACCAGGATATGCGATCATGCCATTTAAAAATGCATTTTGTTCACCCAGTGTGTATTAATGCCATGTCATTTCCCGTCGTGGGTATCAAAATATCAAAAAATCGCTTAGCGGAAGAGTGTTTCGCAGAGCATAAAGACAAAAATCTTTAACGTGATTAATATTTATACTGAAAGGAAAATTAAATGCATGGCGTAAAAAAAAATAAAATAAAATAAAAAAACGCTGCAAAGCATTGGCTTGTTTGAAAATAATGTATTTTTTAGGGTTAAACGGCTTCACGTGGGTATTTTGGAATTTTTCCATTGCCTTCAAAATGATATGTAAACCTTTAATAAAATTAAACATGAATGAATGAATGAATGAATCTGAGTCGTCGGTTTAAGTACAGCTCTGTGTGTGAGGAACTGGGGTTTGGTTTTCTGCTCTGCACCTGCACCCGGGTTCAGGTCGTATTGTAGAAACCGCAGATTTGTGTTAAAATGTAGGGAAATGAGAAGGCGGACGGCTCGCGAAGCCTCTCACGTTCAGCATGTTTTCTGGACGGTGCCGGAAGCTCCGGGGTGAAGGGGCGCTGCCAGGGAAAAGCCGTAGGTTTTGCCCGCTTTTGTTGCGTAACGTTAGCGGATGGGAACGGAAATGAGCCGTCGGAAGAGCAGGGTGGCCGAACCGTGCAGGTCTCGCCGTGCAGCCGTCCAGGACAGTGACAGAGCTGCCCTCGAGTACCAGCCTGCACCCCCCGTGTACTCAGACGACCCTCTCCGGCAGCCACAAAGACCCAAACTTTTACAGCTACGTGACAAATTGTTGTGCTTTTCCTGCGTGCCGGACATGTTGTCCGGCCCCCCGCGTGAGCCGTGGCTGCATTGGGAAAGGGGGTAAGGTGCCTGCTTTTGTGCGGCATGTCAAACGCGGATAACGTGCAGCCATTTATCTTGCAAGGCCGCCTCACGGAGCGTTCGGGGGTGTGCGGGCTTTGACGCGTCCTTCCTCCCGTCCCTCCTCTCCCTGGCACGTCCCTTCATTTCCATATACTGTAGTATTTACCGAGACGTGGTGGTGAACAGGTTGGCCCGCTGTCTCGTGAGGTATTCCAGAGTTTGGTGAACCGTCGCGAGACAGATTGCTGCAAGCGGAAGCTCTGGTGGCCCCGTAGAGTGTGGCGAACCGGCGTGAGCGGCGCCCCCCGACCGTAGGTTCGTCCTCCACGGCACCGCATTATGCCTACCTGGTTACATCTAATTTCGTCAGGGCTGTGCGGCCAAGCGGGCCGAGGTGGAGTACTGCCCTCCACCCTTTGTTCGATCTGATAGGGAGCAGCATTGCGTAAACACAGCCTGTTCCTGGAGATCGAGATATCACGTCTACGTGTTCTCTGCGTGTGCCTCAAAAGCAGTGTTTTGGCCGTATACACGGTTATAGCCACTTAGGGACCTAGAAGAGGCTTTTAGGGACTATGAAATAAAATGTGTGTGTTTGTGTGTGGCTGTGTGTGCGGAGAGGAGTGGGAAGGGGATAAGGGGGCTACGTGGGGGCGGGGGATGGGTGATGTAATGGGTTCAGGGACAAGAACGGGACGCTGCGCTCGCTAGGTTGACTCAGATCCCGTCCCTGACACGGGTTATCAATGCATTAGTCAATATCATCACGGCAGATGTGTACCTCTTTGTGTACAGCAACACACACACACACACACACACACACACACACACACACACACACATCCACAAAAACAGGCACGCATCGTACACCGGCGCACGCACGCACGCATGCAGAAAGACATACTGTATACAATAGATTATTTATGATAAGCCCTTGGGGAACCCTGCTCTTCAGTTTCTAAGACACAGTAAAGAAACAACGCGTGGTGTAAGTGAAAACCTCGAGTTTGTTTATGTGCCCGTAATGTTCGCCGGAGCGGCTGGGAAGCGCTGCGAATGGGAGAAGTATGTGTGGATTTCACAGGTAACAGGATTACGTGGGCCCATAATTGATCCATTTGGGGGGGGAAATGGCAGCGCTCTATAGAGGCCCAAGCTTTGGAAATGGAGTTTATGAAACAGGCATTCGTAAATTCAAAGGAATCAATATGTCAATTTTATTACATCTTCAGGCCAGATGGGCATTAAAGGCACAGTGTGTATATACACACACACACATCAGTATACTGCTACAGAGAAAGAGCCCTAAAGTAAATGCAGATGAGAAAGGTGCCTGCTTTGTTGCGTATCTATGTCCGTTGAGTTTAATCTGGGGGGAAAAAATGCGCTTGTCAATGTATTTGTTGTCTTATGATAAATATACTGAAAATAAACAGTTTGCTAAGACTGAGGCGAACAATAAGGTGTTTCAGAGCTTGCCCATAGCCATCTATTTATAAGAGACGGGGAACTAGATTAGCGGCGTTTCATATTTTCATCACTTGAATATTCACATTTCATTTAAATACAACTACAACCCTGGCAAGATTTAATTACCCACCGATGTTACAATGTAAATGAATTATGCAGTAAATACTGATGCAAACGGATAGAAATATAAGACACATGGATGCCTCCTCGGGAGGAGAGGATCAGGGTTCCGAATTTCACAGTCAAATCGCATCATGTCTGCTGCCTTTCTGCCCTCGTTCGAGGCAGGTGGGATAAACCGGCGGGGGGGGCCGAAGACGCACAATTACCGTGCCTTGTTAGCCGCTGTTTGTCACCCATTTTTACCATTACGGCAGTTCATGTCGCGCGCGGTCTATAATACGAAGTTGGCGATGCCTGCATTTTTAATTCCATTTTGCTTCTTCTCGTTGTTCTGTCTGACTGACTGACATCTGCTATCAATGCTAAGCAGGTGTTCCTGTGTAAACAGACGCGGCCCTGTTTGCGTTGCGCCGTCGCCGCTGCCGCGCGGCCAAATGAGCGGCGTCATTAAGAACCCCGTACGTTTTTCTGAAAGGAAACGGATGACTGCCCGGCTAGAACGTAATTACAACCGCGCCGACATCCGCCGCTCACCGCCGAGCACGCCTCGGCTAAAGAACGGCACAAATTGATCATATATAATAGTGTCTTCCTTGTGATGTATAAATGAAATAAAGTGGAGGGACGGGCAGTTTCTGCAGCCACCGTTTTTGTTCGATTAATTTCAGGAAGCGTGGGGGGAAACGGCTGTCCTCGCGTGGTGGGCCGGGCGGGTGTCCGCCCCGTGTCCTCCCGAAAGGCTCCCCTCGCCTTTCGACCGTTTTCGCTTAATTTATTTATAAAGAAAGAGCGCGCCGGTTTGGACGCCGCCAAAATCGGGCCGCACCAAACCGTAGTCCGCCCGCGTGAGACGTGTGAACTTCCCAAGCTGTAGAACGTAACGGACCGGCAGGCCGTTGAATGTAGCAGATGTTCAAAAGTGGCTGGGATGAGTCCTCGACACCGGGCTAAAGCGCCGTACCTTTCGACGGGACAGAAAAAGCGATCGCGGGCCGTTCCGCGTTAAGGCTACGCATTTGCGGCGTTTTCTTTGCTCGCGTCTCCTGCTCCTCGCGCGCGAGATCCGAACAAAATGCGAGTCCGTCACGCGAGATGTGTCTTCGGTGTGTCGAGCGGCCTCTCGAGGGAAGTTCAAATGGATGCTGCGCTGGGTGCGGTGTTTTGACATGCCAGCAGATTGAAAACCTCTCCGAAGCGCTGCTGACGCTGGTTTCGATGGAGCTGTGCAGTCATTCCTGGGCCCGTTACGTTTGCATTTGCATTTATGTATTTATCTATTTTGCGGATGCTTTTCTCCAAAGCGAGCTCGGACGGATACGCATGATTGTCGAAGCACGCCTTGTATGTTTCACACCATCGTAGTCACTGCACGCGTGTTGAGGTAGCTATCTTCCGACGTCCGGGCAGAAGAAAGACAGATACAACAAAGGCAGGTTGCGAAGGGCTAGCATAGAGAAGTGCTACGGCTCCGGAAGGAAATGAGCCGCGAGACCCTTCGTGAACGCGGCGAGAGATTCAGCAGTTCTGAGGGTTTTTGTTCCACATTTCGGGGACGAAAACAAGCAAAACATGCCCGTAGGATGGAATAGAGCTGAAGTTCCGGGCAGAAAGCTCTCCGCTGCGTTTTTACAGTCCCTCTTGGTCATTCGGCGTCTCTTCGCCAACGGGTCGTGCTTTCGATTTCGGGTTCGATTGAGAAAGGTGTGCCCCTCGCTGGCACGGGGCGCTTCGCTTGCTCCCTCTTGCCTTTAAGCGGAGTTGGCGATTACGCCCTGCCTTTCGGACGCACCGCGATTACGCTGGCGTGCGAACGCGGAGCACCGGTGGCCGCCCAGGGCCGGGGAGGGACGGGCCCACATGCTCACGATTATATCGGACACACACCGCAGCTACTCCTGCCCCTGTCGCCCAGCTTCACCTGGTTATCCCAGGTTGTTTTTCGTGTCATTCGATCAGGGTATTCTCCGACATGCGGTCGCTTCGGGTAATGTGTCTTGAGGGTTCTCTCCGACCTCTAGGCCGCGTGCATGCGTTTCCCGTGCTCGGTTACGACTGGAAGACCTTTTATATTAGCGCATATAGAGCGCACGCGAAACTGGGCAGATTTACGGGGCCTTTTCTTCGGGGCCTGTTTGAAAAGCAGAAAGAAAGAGGGGGCTTCCTCTGCGTCCGCCCTGCATTGAGATTATCCCCCCTCCTCCCGCTTACCTCGGCCAGCTGCTGTGAGATGATTTGCCCCACGCGGGGTCAGTCCAGGCCGGCCAGGGGGACGGTTGGCTAAATCAAGGGGCCGATTGTGTCTGGTGCCAGTCGGCTGCAATTAGGGCCGGGATCGGGGGAGCCCCCGGGTCTACGCTACGTCCATACAAACCAGCTCACCTGAAAATAATCGTCCCAAACGGCAGCAACATGCAAATGAGCCCCTGGGGTTGCCGTGGGAAAAGGGGCGCCGTGGCAACCATAGGTGACCCACTGGGCAGGGGGTCCGCCCCGGGGGAAGTCCTTTGTCTCCTCCACCTCCGAATGGTCGCCCCGCATCTGGGTTACGGGTTGTCTGAAAAGTTGCCGACATGCCGTTTGTTTAATGACGGCGCCGGTAGAGGAAAGGGAGCGAAGGGTGGAGCGCCGTGTCCTTTGCGCTTTATTTATTAGGCAGCGCCACGTTTTTTTCCGCGCGAAAGTCAAAGAAACCCCGATTTGCGTCGAAACAAATGAGCGTCGTCTTGCGTATGTTTAACGCGTTGACGCGGACTCGATTCGCTGCGAACTGAGAACGGATCGATTGTTTGCACTGGATTCTGCGATATAAGCTCGTATACCAGCAGACTGCAGATTCTTATTCGACTCAGAATCTAGGTTATATGCAAATGGCTCAAATGACTCAAGCTTTACCAGACAGTGGTAATTAACATGTTACTTATATACGTGCAACAGACCAGAAAGAAGCTGTGTCAACGGGGGATTATTTTTATTTATTTATTTATTTATTTATTTATTTATTTATTTATTTCCTTACTTACAGTTGTCATCAGAATCATTAGATGCAACACAAATGACCGATGGGGACAGTTGCGTTGGTTTGAGGCAGCGATCCGGATTTTTGCAATATTGAAATGAGCTTTCCTTCTTGGTGACGTTTCGCTCGTAGCCGAGGATGCTGAAAGCGTTGACTGACACATATGAAACAGAAGGTGAGAAACCTGAGGTCACAAGCAAGATATGTTTGTTCGTGTTTATTTCAGATGCAGGAGCTTTTCTGGAGGGATACGTTTTAATGATGCATATGTGTTTTTACTTGTTGTCGGATTTCCCAGGGAGGGTCAAGAAAAGTGGAGTGAAAACAAATGAATGACTGTAATGTCTCTTTCTCTTTCCGGTGCTGTGGACATCTGCGTGGCCACGGGTGACTTTGGAAGCAGGTAAGGAAAGTTTTGTCGTTGCTCACAATTGTGACGTAGCCAGGTGGTCATCAGGTCAGTGTCCACCGAAACAGCTGCGCTGTCGAACACGAGTAGCTGAGTACAAGCTCGCCCGTTTCCCACTTTTGGGACAGAATGTGCTAGAAGTACACGTGCAGATTTTTTTTTGCCCCTCTCATTTTTGATTGTAAGTGAATTCCGCACATCCCTCTGCGGTCCACATAAGCCCGGACCCAAAATGTCGGTTGTTCGGGAGGTTTAACTGATATATTATGCAACTTTCAGTTACTTTATGACAATTTAAAGTTTTGCGGGGAGGCAAGATAGGCCAAAATTTAGAGCGCAGCTGTGTTTTGTGGTGTGAAGAAACCTTTAACTTATCTCACAGTTAGCTGACGAATGGGAAGCACTTACCAAAAAAAAAAAAAAAAAAAACCCGCCAGAAACGGTGTGTGTATAAAAAATTCAGGAAGCACTTTCTACGGGCATCTCCGAAAGAAGACGTAAGGGCACGTGGGAAATCCGTAAGATTGAAGGATCCCAAACTACGGAACGTCGGGGGTTGCCGGGAGGACGCCGGCCTACCGCGGTCTAGAGTCTCGCGCACACGTCTGCATTTACCGTTCGCTCGGAAGCACGCGCGCCGTCCCAAAAAGCGGTCCCGTCGTAACGCGGCGCGGGCCGGCCAGCGCCACCACCGCCGCCGCCTCCTTACGCGCCGGGCCTTTACGTCGCCCCTCGCTTAATTGCTATCTATTGGCATTTCTCCTGGCCTCTTTCCGGCGTTGCTGCCTTTATCACTATTTTAAATAATTTCTACAAATAAGTAGCTTTTCGCAGCAGGCGGGCCGCTCTCAGCTTTCACTCATCAAACTTTAATCGAAGCCGCATTTTCGTTTTTTGAATAAAGAACACTTAAAAAATTTAGATGCAAATGATACTGCATTATTCATGCTCTCGGCGTCCTTGTAGATTTAAACATTTCCGAGGCCACCTTGATTCGAGTAATTACCTAGGCCCGGGCTGCTCCGTCATGAATTAGGTATTTCCTACAAGCGAAGCATGCGCCTGATGAGCTTTTAAAGTGGCTTTACACCGAACTTGTGTATTGCTTCTCGCGCACGACTGGGCCGAACATTCGTCGCAATCTGTCTCAGGTGAGGAATGCTGGCAGAGCGACCGGGGGCGAGCGGCACGAGCCGGAGCTCCTGCTCCCGACATCTCTTTCCTGCTCATTTCTCGCCCGACATCCCTCCCTTTCCATCTCACGCTGTATCTGTCTGCTTCGCTCTTAAGACTCCCCGAGTGCGTTAAAGCTTAGATCCTTAATATCCCCCCTCAAAACCACCGACTTTCGCTTGGCCCGACACGCAGAAAAGGACTCTTCTTCCCTTTACCTGGTTGCCAGAAAAAAAGATCCATTAAAATAACATTTGGCTTGGCATGTCTAAACCTTTAAAACCTCATCTGTTTATATGTCTTTTGCAACAAGAGAGAGCTGAAAGGCTTTAAAGTGACGGGGGTCTTAAAAGGATGAAGGGATGACATTATATAGATATCGAATACCTAAATCTCTTACTTGAAGAGTACGTCGGAATGAGCGGCCCAAGTTGGAAAAGACAGTCGTGCGAGTAAGAATCAATTCCGCAGAACGGTTTTAATTCGCTTTGTTCGAACTGCCTGGATTTAAACGGCGGGGGGAAAAACCTTTTATTAGCAAAATTTTCCGAAAACATCCTCGCGTGAGAAAGCTGCACGTATGCATACCTGCTCGTGGCGTTGAAGCGCGCTCGTGACAGAGTTGTTTATTTGAATCATGACCAATACAAAGTTTGTTGGGGGAAAAAAAAGTTTTTTCTTTTTTTTCTTTAAAAAAAAAAAAAAATGAAGCGGTTGACACTGCCACTTGATCATCTTTACTACCCAGCCGAAGAATTAATATTTAAACATTCTAATAATGTGGCTGCCTTGCATGCACTTTTAAGCAAAGCAACAATATTTTTCACCTGGGGTAACACAATGATTTCTCTTCCTGCTGAGTGCAATTTCCCTTTCTAATGTTTGGTAGGGCTTCCAACTAACATCAGGCAGCTGGGCATGCATTCATGAGCACAATTCCATGATTTTTTTATTATTGTTCCATACAAAAATGTATTCATAGAGGTAAATATATTGAAATGAATTTTTCCATCCGCGAGGAAGCACTTCCGACTAGCACTGCGGAGCACAGGGTGGGTTCCCTTGAGTAACCAGTAATGATTCACAAAATGGAACCTGTAATGAGGAAGAAAAGCATAAATATGACAGTATATAGATTTCACATTTCAATATCTGAAATATGGTGTTGACAAAAGGCGAAAGGGGCTGAAGGATGGTGTCACGCATCTTTTCAGAACTGCTTCTGCCATTTCACACCTCACCTTGGAGGTGAAAGGTAGCATCTACCGAGCGTCGTATTAAATTGACCCCGGACAAACCTTCAGAACAAGTGGTTCACCTGTCTTCTTGGCTGCTCCGAAGTCAAGTTTGACTGTTTGACCGGAAACATGAAAAACAGAAGTTTGAACTTTAAAAGCTGGAACAGATGTACATTTTCACAAGAGAAACGGGCTGTACGAAAGCCCCAAGGCTTCTGTCTGAACATGCATGTGACATGTAAGATCTCTTTTTAGAATTTAAGCTGAAATGATAATAACTATTTGTATGCACGTGTCAACCTCAAGTTTTAAAGCATCGTCTTTCACAAGGAGTGACAGTTGAACACCTTGGCCACAGACGCCGAAGTACTGTACTATTTTGAAAACGTGCCAATGAGCTGAAAAAAATGTGCAAAGAGCATGCACGTCAAGTTCACTGTACAGCTAGGAAAGGAGGCATTCAGCCATAGTGGTGGAGGGGCTTCGCTTACAGAACGGACCCTCGTCCTTCTCGAGGTGAGGAGTAACCAGCGCGGCGAGGAGGACGGCTAAGGGTAGCGTGTTTAGGGCTTCCTTGAGCATTCTCTCACCCCTGGTACACCTACATCTCCTCTAAAGGAGATTGCAGTCATCTTGGAAAAGGAATAGCTCGTCTTAAAGAGGGCATGACAGACCAAGGACAGAAGGGCCTGGCTTCACCAGCACCCTGGAGGCGAGATTTGTATGTAGCTTCTGGGAACGCCAGGCGGAGGAGATCAGTGGCCACGCGCCCGAAGGTGAAACCCGACACGGTTTATAACGAGAAGGTAGAGGCTCGAGGCCATGGTGCGGCATGTGAAATGAAACATCGGGCTTCAAGGGGGTGGCCACTGGAGAACCGCACAACTGTCCTCGACTCTCTGACCCTCTCCGGCAACTGCACCTATCCTACTTTAATGGCACCTTTCGGCGATCCGAATGGCTGGGGAAAGGATGGCCTTTTAAATAAGGTGATTTATCCCCGCACGCTAGCAGCGGCCACCTTTAATCGCATTCCCGGTGTCCCGTTGCCCCGGCGTTTTGCGCGCGTGACCCCAAACGCCGAGATCTGTGTGTGGACCGTGAGGCATTCAGCTTGGATTTGGGTGGGATTTACCCAGGGGTTTCAAACCGATGACATATAACAATAAGATAAGCCAATATCTAATTTAGGTGCTTAATTGCCATGATGGTCTGCCAGAATAATAAAATAAATGAGCGCTCCCGACAAACTATTTGAAGTGCACCTTGAGTGTTACCGCGGTGGGAATACTAAATGCATAAAATTAAGGAATTACAATGGCATTATGTGCGAACCGATATACCGTGGCTGGTTTTCATTTTCATTTGTTAATCCCTAGATTTTACCGGGCAGAATTAGTTTATCAATCCAGCGGCGTAACCGAGAAAGGTTTTTAACGTCCTACAGCCTATTTTAGAGACTCGGCACAGCCTGCGAATTGCGCGCGATCAAGTTACAGGCTGCATAAGCTAATTTAGCACTAGGCCTCTCCACGAAAAGTGGTTCGAGTCTCGGTTTCTTCAGGAGGACAATGAGGAGCGACGTGGTTTAGCCGCCTCTGCCGCTGCTGGAAGGCAGCGTGCTCAGGAATGCCGGGCAGCGCACGTCTATTTCTGTCACACCTATGTGTGGGCGTCCATCTGGTCTTAATCAGTCAGTCGCTCATCGTTGCGCATCGCTCGGGCTCCCAGCTGTAACAACACGTGCGGCTTCATCGTTCCGGGCCCGAGGGCCAGAGCCCGGAGTTGAAGAGAAGCCGCGCGGACCTTGTGCTCGCTCAAAACCAAGCTCGAGATGAGGAACCCCGAGAGGTCGGGAGCCACAGCATGAGCTTCATCGGCGGGCTTCCTGTTGCCGGGAGATTCTCAAGTCCGTTTTCTTTCTGGTGTAGAGGCCGTGTTAATGTCGCGCTTGGGGAATCTTGACCATCTCTGCGCGATGGGCTTACAGGTTTGGCGCCTGTTGATTTGCATTTAAAATGATTTGCCTGGCACTTCTCTTCAAAATGATTTACACATTTATGCAGAAGGGTCATTTTTACTAGAGTAAGTACCGTGCTCGGGGTTACAGAAGAGGCTGCAGCTCTAACCACCGTGTTGGCTGTTGCCCCCTTTAGGTGAAAATAAGTGCCAAATGTGAATGTTCTAGCTAACAGCAGTGCTTTAATTTTCTTTCCTTTTGCCTTCATTTAGTCAAAATATCTGTTTTTTTTTTTTTTTACATTTTTATTTCTACGGAAATGGTAAAATGAAGAAAGGCGAGGGAGAGCAGTCCCTTGTTGGCTCTTTCATGTGTGCGTCTGGTGCGTCTGTGGTGATGGAGCAGAGGTTTGCGAAGTCTTCTGTAGGCGGAGCAGCGGGGGCCCGTGACCGAGAGCCCCCGTGACACCGCCTTTTGTTGGCCTGCGATATTTGATCCTCTTAGCCGTCCAGAATGAAACTCCCTCCCGCCGCTGTCGCCACCACGAGCGAGCACAAACTCACACATATGCACACACACTCACACACACAAAGCGTTCCGGCCTGCGATGTTTGCAGATGCAGTCACATGGCACCTTCACACAAAAATGCCTGCGCTTGCACACAACTGTCCCGTTCCTCTCAGAGACACGCAAATACAGTAAAACCGAAAGCACCTTTGACCGTTTGCTCAGAAACTCCTAATCCGTGCGTGTGTTCAGCTGTGAAGTGTGGACTAAACAAACAAATAGAAGTAAACTACGAAAAGGTGCAGGCATATGGGCCGGTGTGTAGGTGAGACACCAGAGAGTTCTTCCAAATTAGATGAGGCAAGCGCTCCCCTGTTCGCATGGGTGTTTTGATCACAAAAATACACAGGAGTGTTTCTTTCATACGGGAGCTTGAAACCCTAACAGATGCTTTGATCAGTGCTCTGAAATGCTGCATAATGCATTGCACGGAGAAAGGTGCCACCGAGTCTGTGTTTTTCGCATTGTTCTGTGTGCGTTGCACAAAGCAGGTCATGTTTTACCTCTTTGTATTGTTTGTTTATTTGCTGTCTACTGAGGGCTTTCGTAGCTTGTGAGGATGTGTAGCTCATGGGCAAATATGGACTTGGACGGAAATGGAAACCGGGATTGATTTTTACCTACGTTCCCATTATTTACTCGAGTCTCGCGGGGGCTGGAGTTGGCCCGCCCATTGAGAAAAAGCTTTTCTTTTGGTTACGTCTGCCCCCCGCCTCCCGGGACAGACATTCCTCTGCGGCCCCGGGAGAGCGGGCAGGCTGGCATCCATTAGCTAAGTCACCAAATGGTTAAACAGCCCGGTGCTGTTGCAGTTGTAAGTGTTTGCAGGAACTGGATGCAGCGAAAGCAAAGTCAACACGGCCGCCCTCTGGAGACCGCATCGCCGGTCCTGTATTATTCTTTTGAGGCGAGGTCATCTTTCTGCGTTCGAGACGAGGGCGGAAGGTTTATTATGACAGTTGCCGCGTGAAAGGAAGCCACCTCCTACGTCATTTGCAGGTGAACCGAAATCTTGAAAACACGTCTGGCCGTTGCCGGTCATCCGTTCTTAGGTAGTCGGGCCCTGAACTTTTTACGACGGTCTTTCACATTCGGTGGTTTCATTGTTAAATTGGCCGGACCTCCCCAGTCACTTCCTGAAAATGGAACAAAAGTCATGCGCGATGGTTATCTGTTCTTATATGGTCAGAAAACAAGATGTTTTTCACTCTAGTACACACCACCCCCCCCACCACCACCACCGCCACCACCACCACCCGCCCTTTCGCTTGAAACAAAACAGCCCCCGAAGTGCGCGAACGGACGGGCTGTCGTGCGTGGAGTGACAGCTCCCTCACTTTGAGTTGTCATCCCGATTCCGTCTGCGCGCCGACACGCGTCAAGCGAGACAGAAGTCGGGGAAAGACGGCGAAGCCGAAGAAAAACGCGCCGCGCCGGAGTTCAGGCGCGAGGCTCCGACACATACATTGCTGTGCGGAGGGCGGCCATTCGTTTTAGTGATAAGCTAATTAAGTCAAAGTGCATCTTGGTGTGAGGATCATTATGGGATGTGATGCACCGCGCCGCTTTGAATCAGGTTTTTGTTGATGGTGTGCTTTCCTCCGGTCCCATCCATTTCGCTCACACCTCCCCGGGAAATCAGCTGAGGGCATTTGTTTGAACCAACACGCAACCGCTACCGTTTCAATCTGCAGTTCCGGCTGCTGGAAATGACGGAAAGTGCAAGCGGTGCGTACGGTGACCTCTTTCGGGGTGGCCGTTGCATCCTTCATGGTGGCGTCCCGCTCCATCCAAATGCGAGTCATTTGGGTTTGCGTCAGTCTGAGTTTATTCAAGGCCATCCCTCTTTGCGAGATGCACGCGCGGTACTTTGTCTTTCGAGGCTTATAATGGCATGCTGTTACTGTGATTGGAGTATCTCCGTTCTTCTGCAGCAATCGATATTAACAGCTTTGCAGAAACAAGTGCAAGAATGGGGAAGGACAAAGTGAAAGAGTTGCAGATTGAACCGCGGTACGTCCGACCGCGGCTTCTGCCGCAAGGGTCTTATGGCGTTTCCCTGGTGCGCCGTTACTGCATCTGCGCCCCACGCAGCGCAGAACGTTAGCGTTGCGCCGCGGCATTTCCACAGCCAGGAGCGGAGCCCGGTCGTCCGCATCCCTCGACTTTTGGAAAGCGGCCAGTAGAAGAGGTCCACGTGGACAGCGGCGATCCAGGCCAGACCGTAGCGAAACTTTCCCAGTAGATTCTTCTCCAGAGGCGGCCTAAGTGATGAGAACCATTTCTTGCTTTTTAAGGAACACGAGTTTGCTCCGCTCAGTTCTGCACCTGTGTTGTGAGGCAATAGCAGAAGTTCTTTGCAAAATCTGTCTACTCAGGCGACTTCCTGCTCTTGTCCAGCTGCAGCATTTTGTAAGATTGTGCAGTTTGACATAAACATTTGCGCTTCGCAGAAACGTGTTCCAAAAACGAGTCCGGCTCCCTCGACGCCTGTGCGTCAAGTGCTTGCCTCACTGAGAAAAACACTAAACCGGAAAAGTCCAACATTACCTCCAGCTCACCGGAGTCGTGGATGTTAAGCAATAATGGGTCCCGCAATGCCCCGCTTCCGGTGCAGCGACGGAGCACGTGGGTTTACGGGAAAACATGGCGTGCGGAGGTCGAGCTCAGACAAGAGGCGAAACTCCGAACGCTGACACGCCGGGCGCGGATCCATCCCTCGCCTGGGCCGGATTAAAAACCCGCAATCATTTCGGTGACCTTAATTGTCGCGCCATGGGAAAATGTGGAATTTGTGTGTGTAGGGGAGGCCGCTGCACCTGCAGCACATCTCGCAGCATAATGCCCGCTTTGGAGAAGCGATGCTGGCTCCGGTGTCTGTCACCGCCAGACACCGGGGAAAAAGCGTGCGGGGACGGCGGGGAGTGGGAGGTGGGGGGCGTAAGGAAACCACAGCAGCATTCTTCGAACATTTCAGGCAGGCTTAATGGCGTGCCTGTGTACGGCAAAGAAGCGGGCATTTACGGTCCCGCACAATGGAGAGTACATTACTGCAACACTGCTCTCATTATGTCCACTACTCCTACCTCCTGCCCCGCGCCGGTTTACTCACTTCTCGCTCTCATTGTTGAGCTATAATAGCGCTTGGGCATTTCTGAAATTCCCTCATTATTCAGCTTATTAAGGCTGCGCCGACTCGGTAATCATGCCTGCGTTTCGGGCGGGGGCGGGGATGGTTGCCGTGCCGATTTGCCGCATCCGAAGGGGAGATGTGCGCCGGCTCCGGCTGTTAAAGAATATTCGGTTGTTTTGTAAATACGCAACTTCTTCCGTTTATTTATTTATTTTTGGACGCCGCGCACAATACTCGGCTCCTGGGAGGTGAAGCGGCGAAGCGCACCTGACTGATAGCGGCGCCGATCTGGATCTGTTGTTACCGCAGAGGACGCGGTCATATTCTTTAGCACAAAAAGCCGGACAGATGTGCACCGTGATAGTCATTGGAAAGACAGATATTCCTGCCTGTTTCAGACAAGTGAGGAAAGTGACGCGCGCGCGCGCGCGCGTGTGTGTGTGTGTGTGTGTGTGTATGCATGCGTGTTTTTATTCCTCCGTTCTCTCTCAAGGGTCATTCAGCTTGAACATGAGGTGTGTCAAACATGCCGACAGGGGAGAGACTGTCGGGAAGAGGAATTCGGAAAGGCTATCTGCTCACCTGTCACAAAAATGTGGCCCGGCGACGTTTTGACGGCTTTACTCTTTTGCGACCGGGGCGATTGTCCTACATTCACGGCGAAGCTTGTAGGTACGCTGTATCTGTCAATGTAATTGACAGCGGCCACTCGGATGCCTCAGAGGAAGGACACGCTTGTGTGCTACCTATTCTGAGTCCCGGCGTGATTCACTTCCATTACGTGAACATGAAATCCAGCACATCTGCATGTACACTTGTTTCAACAGGAAACCAGTTTTTTTTTTAGACTTTCCTCGCTATATTAAATATCATAACTGGGTCACTTAGGGATAATTTTCCTTGAAATAATGTATTGCAGGAGTCCAGGTTGCAAACGGTTAACTGTGCCATGGCCCCAAGGGAAGCCGGGCTGCATTTTGGTATGTGACATGTTGTCATATATTTTAAAAAAAAAAAAAAAAAAAAATCAATTGGCAATTAAATGATGCACCTTGTGAAGATGACAAAAGGCATTTGGTTGCATGGGAAGAACTGGGTTGTGAGGGGTTTGTAATGAAGGCCTAATGACTATTCATAAGCGATTTTCAGTCTGCTGATCCACTTGACTGGAAAGTTCTGCCCTGGAGAGTTGGTGCTGTCAGTTCCCCTCACCTCAGAAAGCCGCCGCGATCGGCGGTGTAGAATGCGAGCGAGAAATTATCCAGCGATTGCTCAGGGCCTGTCTCAGGTCACATGCAGGAGACACACATCTGCCACATTATAGGTGCCTCCAGGGACAGAGCACTTTGATTTGGGAAGTGTAAATACATAAAATTGACAGGAGAGGATACCTTCTCCATTCCCCCCCCCGCGCCCCGCCTCGCCTCACAACTGCCTATTTCTTCTTTGTTCCCTTCTTATTGTTCCTGTTACCGAAGAGTGAGAACTGCGGGCGTCTTTTCTGTCGGCGCTCGGCTCTCGACTCGGTGACCTTCGGCTGGACCCCGGTCAGCGTTCGATCAATTTGCGAGCCCATCGTTGTCGAGAGAAGCTCCGAAACGCGAGGCCGACGCAGCGAGAATGATAAAATAAAGGACTTCTTCCGTGACCTTTTTTCTCCCAGCGAGAGCTTACCAGGTCACTTCTCGCCGATACGCCGAGACTCCGGCTGTTCCACATGAAAATATCAGTTAGCAGTTAGCACACCTAAGAGGCGATTTTAGGTCGAGTCGTCATGCATGCATTCGGTCTCTTAAAGGAACGTTGGTAAGAAACGTGCCTGTTTCCGTGGCTGTGCTCGGTTCTTTTATTCTCTGCGACTGCAATTCATTTTCTGGTTGTTCTGACTGTTGTGTTACAGCCGAATGATTAGCGGCAGCCCGGTTTATCCTTTGAGCAGTAAGAGGAGCGAATTGTGTAAATGTCAAAGCACCTATGTAAACCTCTGCTGTTCAAACAGATCCTATCTGGGCCCGATCTACTCGGACCTGGGCTTATCTCAGGTAAACACAATAATGTCCCCATTAGGGCTGTTACACGGGCACTTGGCTGAGATGTTTGCTGATCAGGAGGAGGAGGAGCGGGCCTACCCGAGGCTGCCCTCCGGACTGGTATCGTAAGGAAGAATCGTGCCCGGCTCACACTGACCTGCGTGAGCTAAAGTCACCTGTGGATCTGCCTGCTACTGGAACCTCTTTGGCAGTCCCAGTGGGGCGTCCTCACTACATTTACGTGTCTATTCTAGTTAAGAGTCCAGCTCAGCAATCACGTGTAAAGATCACAGTTCGCTGTGGGCTCTTCTTATCCGGCATGTTTTCACTCTCCTGCTAAGGTTATGTCAGTGTTTATACTTGGTAATGGAAACAGACGGTTATTAGATGCCAGGTTGTGAACGCAAACGCCCGTGCGGCTGCCCTAGCAGCGCCGCGAATCCTGGGACCGTTGAAAGCTTTAAACTTTCGCCCAACGTTCTTGAACATGAGAGAATTTTATGGTTCGCCATAGGCTGTCCATTGACATTTCCCAGATTTTCTTTTTCTTTTTCTACTCTTGATATATTAAGAAGCGATCTTATTACAGTTTTATCTCGTATTAGAAGAAGTGAACTTTGTGTGAAGTCTGTCACTGGAAGCTTTACTCGGTGCTTCCCACTTCCCCTTTATGACACTCGCCTGACAGAGCGGTTCTCAGGTTCAGCGTGCCGGAGACTTCTCTGGCTGCAGTGGACATTATTGCGTTGCGGTTATAGCAGCGCTTGGCAAAGCAAGTCTTCCGAGGTCATGGGCAGAATACGTACCCGGTTTCGCTACTGCAAAATGCAGCAGGATGCCTACGAATAGGTGGACTGAAATAACACTGCCTCTAAACATGTATGAACTGCTGAAAAGCCAGTTCTGCCTGATCAAGCAGAGTGAATGCAGCATAAATCAATTGTGTGTGTGTGTGTGTGTGTGTGTGTGTGTCTGAATTAGTAGCTTTGTGCTAACAATTTTTAGTTTTCCGGTTGACCGGCGGTAAGGAGCCGTTCAGCCGCATGGCGCTATGACTATTGCGCCACGCCATCTTCTCACGCTACCGGTTACGCGAAACGTGGACGTTCCACAGTGGCGTTCACCCATCGCTGCTAGACAAGCCAAGCCAATCTTTTCACCGCTTTTTAAAATGTCCTCCTTCTCCTCCTCCTTCTTCTTCTTCTTCCTCTCTCCTTATTATTAGCAGACCCATCCCTCGCCTATCGGGATTAATTTGTTCCATAAAATCACCCTGTTAGACGAATTCCCGTTATTAGAGGGTGTAATTACCATTATTTATTAGGGAGGAAAATAGTAGGTTTTCGAGCGGAAGATATGTAATCTAAAATTAAAAAATTAGCCAAATAAAAGGTGACGGATGACAAAATGGATGAAAGTGATAGCCCCAAAATATTTTTGTAGCAAAAATTTTTGCTCTGTCATCCCCCCCCCCCAGTTATTAAAACCGATATCGTGAATTGTGCAGGAGTGTGGATATATTTTGGAAATCGGCGTTTTTTTTTTTTTCCCCCAAGCTAAAAACTTACAAATATTAAATAATTAAATTAAATAATTTTTTAAATATGTGCTTAAACATAAGGGTAGATATTTCCTTATGTTATTTATTCTTCCCTCATAATATTTATTCGCCTGCACTGTCATGCATCTTTTGCACGATGTTTTGTGCGTATGTGTGCGCTGTGCTCTCTTATGTACACAGACAGCCACTGGAAACCAAAGCCAAATTCCCTGTACGTGCAAGAACGATTGGCCAAATAACTCTGATTCCGATTCTCAAGAAAGGCCGCTTGTACGATTCGGGTAATATCCTCGCACCTGTTCGCAGCGCTTATTTCCAGAAGTTTCCACCGTACTGAGTCCGCTTGCGAGTTAGATGGGGCGTAATTGGCTCAGACTGTCCGTGTGCCCGGAAGCAGGAAGTACAAGTTTGCACCTCTTAGTAGGTGGCAAATAAAACACTCATTCTGATAGTAACGTTGCTGCATCGCAGGGGGTAAAATGAATCCTTTTGTAGTTAAAAAAAAAACGCGGTATATGTTTTCATAGGCCACCGCGCTTGTCTTTCGCTGTACGAGGTACACGGCTCTGTTATGCGAGGGGAGGGAGCATCATCATTTACGCTAGTATTAGCTTTAGTGTTGGCTGTACTGCTGCTTTGCCTGCGCTCACCCCACCAGACAGCAGTACATCATGATGTAGTGGCATCTATCAGATGCATGCTTAATTAGAGCCAGTAGAGCACATTAAGCCAAGGGAGTAGCCAAGCTAAAATATTTATAAGCTTGAGTATATTTATTATCTGTGTCATAAGTCTTCCTTGGAAGACTGCAAATACTGCTGTACAAGTCAACCCCCCCCACCCCAACCGTTGCAGTACCACTCCACACATACCCCCTCCTTCCCCCATGAGGGAAACAGAAAGAACACTTGTACAGCTCTGTGTTATAATTTCTCATTTACAGCACGACTTTCTTCTGTGTTTGTGAGGCGGCGCACCGTTGAGTACCGGTGAGTGGCACTCCGCTAGCGTGAGTGCTATCATTGGTGACCTCTGCCCCATGAAACCCTTCGTCCCCTTTGTTTGGGGGGGGGGGGGGCTGTCCTCGACAAGGGTCTCTCAAAACCAGCAGCCAGCGGTGGCCCTTTTCCTTGGGAGAATCCACGAGGGTCATGTTTATTTAACCAAAAAAAAAAAAAAAAAAAAAAGCCTGTCCTTGTCCTCAAAATTTCCCACTTCAAGGGGAAGGGGGCGAAGGAGAAGAGGCCTCCTTTTGGGAATGTGGCTCAGCATTTCAATATTGTGCCTGATTTTTTTTCTTTTTTCATCCCACCACTGCTGTTGGAAAAGGCTTAATAAAGGCAGAAGTATATTCGGACGGTAGCCGAAAAGACACTTCTAGGCAAAGCGCTCACGAGAAGTACGATGATATTGATTCAACTTTTCTTAACGTAACGCAGATGGGAACCGATCGCGTAGAAGATAAACTCAGGAGGTGAGACCGATTGAAAGGCTATAACACCGATGATGAGTTTTTGTTGGACCGTTCACACGCCTTAGTAAAGCTGGTCAGAACATGCTTCTTGTTGCCCTTGTGAGTGTTGACCAGTTCAGCGCAGCTTTGGTCATTTTGTGGGGGTCTCTCCCCATTCCTGCTGAGGGTCCCACGTGGGTGGGCCTCAGTAAAACTACAGTACATTGCCTAGCAGATACGGCGCTCCCCTGACAAAAACATACAAAAACACGACAGGAAACCCATACTCTCAAACATATTAATAGTGGTTACATGTGAGGAATAGACTGTGGCCAAGTCATACTGATCTCATAAGCTCCATGTTTGAGTTCTGCAGGCTCCCGTGAGAGGCAGGGCCGAGGAACACAAGAGAAGCATATCAGCCCACACCGCATGAATGGACATGGGGTAAACAGGCTTTCCTGGATAACTTTTGAACCGAGATGGCCAGGTCCACGGTCACATGCTTCCAGCTGTCCGTTAAGGGAAGAGAAAATCGCTCGGACGATGTTTTAAGGTTCAAGCATAGGTCTCGAGAGGACAGGGATGGCTTCCCAGGGAAAGGCTCAGGGGTGTGGATGCAAATTCCTAACTGACGGCGGGAGCCTGCAAAACTTGTTTATTATTTGCTCATGTGCTACGCAAGTTTACCCCCGTGCTGTTGAAGGAAGACTTCCGCGGTCCCTGGGGGGTGCTGTGGTGGGTGTGGGGCTGTCTGGTCACCGAGACACTCCTGGGCAAACGCTGATGCAGCGGAGCTGGCTGACGCCCCGTCAGCTCGATGGGATGGGAACTGCTCCATCGCTAGGCGTCCAAACTGACTATTGCAACATGCCGAGGCCTGGAAGGATGGGGGTTTGCGGCTGGGCGGTGCGCTCCTGCTTTATTCATTTTTCTTTTTGTTTGGTCACTAAGAGCAATAAATAACACGTGCGCTGTATAGTTTTAGTTGAGCTAAAGTAAATTATCGCACAATCCGTTCATCTAAAACTGGAGCAGGGGTGCTGCAGGGGCCAGCAGTAAACTCTGTGACAAATTAAGCAGTAATATAATGTTATTCTTCGAGACCTTTAGATCTCCCAGCTCTTCCTCCGCCAAACAACCCAACCAGTGAGGTAGCACTTTGGCTAAGGGGATCGAAGATGTGTGTTTAAGGGTGTCATTTTTGTGCGGCCTTCTTTTGACCATTTGTTCGTTTGGCGTTTGTTCCACCTGTGAAACCTGCTGAAATAATCCCCCTCGGTATAGATTTGGCAGTCGTCGTCTTAAATTTGTGGCAGTGGGCCTCCATTAAATAGGCTGATGTCACTTATTTGTCCCCGTGGCCTCTTGGCACTGTCTGGAAGGCCCACGTCTGTTCGTGGCACAGCCACGGAGGCGCCCTAGGACCTGGGACCACGGGCTTGGTCCCCTCTCTCCCCGCAGCCCAAGCCCCAGTTTGTAAAACATGTTTCTAACTACTTTTTGTTTTTTTTCCTCGAAAAAAGAACACCCTGAAGTGGGGGAAAAAGGGATCCGGGGCAATGAGTTATCCTGAGCGTGTCACCACAGATTTGTGAAAGGGAGGGCCAACTCCCCTGGGCTGCATATTGAAACCTGACATAAGGCCAGGAGGGTGTTGACTCAGAATGCCATTTTTACCCCAAGTCTGAACCAAGTTTGCTCTGACGCTTGCGAACCGGGGAGGAAACCAACTGTGACCTTCTCCCATTACAGCACTTCCTTTCCGTCACATTAGGCTTTTTTTTTTTTTTTTTTTTCATTTCACCGCTTTTCACTGTTATTTCATATTTTGAATTGCTGTGTAATTGGTGATTGTTAAGAAGTTGCATCTTCTGACCATAATAAACTGTCCATCTGCACAAATAGGGGTCAGCACTTGCCAGGATTTCGGTTCATTTTCCACAATGTCATTAAAAGAAATTACAGTTGTTTTAAAGGATGTTCTGCGAGGGCATTCTTGGTTTTTGAGATTCTGCTTTACTTCTCCACAAAGGGAGAGAAAACTGGGAGGATTTCCACCTGAACATTTGAATTATTTAGCTTAGCAGGAAGTGGGGCCTTTTCCCGCATGAGCACTTCTGTGTTGTTAAGGCTAAAATTGCTTCATCAAACCAAAGTAAACCAAAGTATGCATGAATTATTCAGCTCAACTGGAGAAAATCAGACATCTCCTTGGGACAGCTGCTTAAAGTCGGGACATTTTCTTCCTCCTTGTGCAATAATTAATAAATAATCAAATAAATAATTTAGTTATTAATAAATAACGAGACATATTCAAGATGATTTTGAAGAAGTACTCTCAAAATAGTCTGTGGTTTACAGGGCTGAGCTCTGTATTTTGTGTGAGTTTCAGATTAACCAGAAAAAAAAAAAGTCCTAGGTTTGTGCAACTGTTTATTACGCTTTGATGAAGAAGTTAAAAAAAAAAAAAAAAAAAAGAAGAAAAAAGTAGAGAAGTGGAGACGGTGTCAGCTGAAGGCTGAACCTGTGAACCGCTGTGACTTCCTGGCAGTGGTGAGGCCGAGGTGTCCTTTGAAACAACCAAAGGGCCGACTCGTTCCTTTCTTTTTCTGGAATACAGATAAGATATTTTACACCTCTGGCCTTCCCCTTGGCCCGCTCCGCACAGACGCGTGCGCACCGGCGCTCCGTCTGCCGTGTGTCTGGACTCAAGGCCTTATCTGAAGCATGCAGCCCCTGCCTTTGTGCAATCGACAGGGTGCCATTGCAGTGACGTGACCACTTTTTAATGGCGTTCAAGACGTTCCTCTAACTGTCTCTAATGTGCCATCACTAATCCAATAGAATAGCAGCTTTAACAAGTAGCAAATCGCTAAATGTGTTACTTGTTAGCAGCGCGATGGCACAGTGGTAATATTGTATTTTCCTGTCTTCCTGTCTGCTCTGGACATTCCCATGATACACGTAATGACATTAACCATGGCCGGCGATATGTGGCTGCATTCCCGATTCTCTCCGCTAACGTGTACAACGGAACCTAAAAGCTTGGCAATTTCTGGCTTTTTCCAACAAACTATAAAAATCCAGTCGCTATTAAGGAAATTCTCCCAGTGCAAACAAGGCGATGATGCTGGGGTGGCCGGTGTTTAACACGACCAGTTGTTTACGTTGCTGCCCACGAATAGGAGCGCTGTGACCATAGTGGGAAGTAGGTGACATAGGGGTCAGAACTGCTCGAAGGTCCTAGGTTCACATCCCACAGCTGCTGCTGTAGTGCACATGAGCAAGGTACTCACCCTTCATTGCTTCGCTGTAAACGGGTAAATCATTGAAAGCAAATTAACTTTTTAAGTTTCTTTGGAGAAAAGTGTGAGAAATAGAAATAAATGGCTGAATCGGTGAAACTAGGTTCCCCCGGAGCTGGCGTGCGTGGCTGATGAGGAAACGGCGAGTATGTGATGCTGCGTTCCACGTCTGGGAGCGTGTGGCTGCAACCGGGGCCATAGGTGCGGGGGCCGGGCGCCATAGGAGGCGGTGGAGGGCCTGGTCCGGATCACCTTTCTGATGAAGTCGAAGCACTGCCGTTAGCGCCGGCGAGAGCAGAGGTTAGGTGGCGCGGAATGCAATTTCTTCCCACCTGACAGACCCGCGGAATAAAGTGGTGGGCCTCTCTTCAGCAATCGCTGGGAATTGCTTCTCAGGGTGACAAATGATTAGCTGTTATCTCTGACTGAATTTGATTCCTACAAGCAGCTGAGTCAGGTAGCTCCGGAGGATCCGAGGGGTTTTTACAGGAAATGAAATCGGTTCCCCAGTCGCACCAGGACAAAATATAATCCTCTCTGTCAAGCCGAGATTTCTACATTGTCTAACGGATGACGGCTTTGCCGCAGCATGCTTGTTTACTCAATGGCTCAGGTGTCTGTGTTCGTGCCCACTGTACTCGTGCGTTATTTTTTAGCGCGCCGAATTAATGTTGAATTTCTGAGAAAAGTACGTTGTTGAATAAAGCCATCCTTCATTAAAAAAAAAAAAAAATGGGTGAAATGGACCTTTCTATGGTGCTTTCAGGGCTGGTGCTGATGAACAAACACAGACAGGAAAAATGACTTCATATCAACGCCATGTGATCACCAATCCAGAAATCAAATCTCTCTGCTCATTTGGGCAAAGCGAATACTTTGTAGATGAAGAAAGAACCAAGATCAGATGATATTAATAGCTTAGTTATGGGATAACAAACAAAATCATTTAAAAAACGTAGAGCTGGGTCAGCTTTTTTGTCACGCAGAGCCGATGGATGAATTCTGAGCTTTGTGTAATAGTGCTTATTCACATTGTGCGGAAGAAAGACGCCAGTTCTGTGGTGCTGGCAGCAAGCAGAAGCAAACAGTTCCAGGTGTAAAAGACTAATTTGTTCCTCTCTGCAGAATATTAACAGCTGTCACCCTGCAACCATGCACAAAAAGGGACCTGGTGTCTTTCCCTCCATCACACCTTGCCGATAAGATCTTAGAAAAAGAGAAACACTGACACAGACACTGAGCAATTTAAGCACCTGACCAAGATGGCTGGGTAATGCTACCCCATTTTCCACTGCAGCAAGTCAAGAGCTTTGTGACTAGAAGGCCTGCACTCCTAGACCAACCTCCCCCATTTCTTATGTATAGTGAAAAAGCATTGTCTCAAAGTGTACTGAAAAATTGGGAGCCATGTGGTGCGCATTACATTTATGAAAGCGTTAAAATAAAGCTCCGGTATTTCAGGTAATTCTTCCGCGGAGCGCCTCTTATTTGTGGAGCTGTCACGAAGACCATCGCGTTCCATCAAAAAGAAAAGGAGCAGCTTAACTGGTACAGGTCCCAGACTTTTGTCACTGGTTTAAAGGAACAGGGTGATGAACGACAGCCTCCAGTTACAGTGAGCATGTAGCCGTAGGAGGCGTAACCTTGCCTATCTGCAAATGGACGTCAGGCAAGCGGGAACGAAATTCATAGTCAGACCTTCTCCTCAGCTGCTATAGAAAAATAAAGAATTTCTTGGTGCCGGGAAACAAGCGCTGAACAAGCCTCAGACTTCCTGTTCAGATGAGTCGATGGGTGTGAAACCAACATTTCACCTCTGATTATTGGTTTAACGTCTTTGCCCTTAGGTTACTTGGGGGTGTGTTTGTGGCCCTGTCAAATATCTGCACTGTAACAATTGAAGAAGCAGTGACACCTACAGTAGTGGGACCAGCAGCGGCAGCTACAGTGCCAGGATCAACAGGGATGCATTCAGCCAAGGGGCCAACTGGGCTAGTTAGCACAGTATGGCCAACGGTGATAGGTAGGGTGATAAAGAAAAGCTGATATCTCTGGCTGTGGGACCAGTAAGGGTAGTTGGTGCTGATAGCCAGAGCACTAAGGCTAGTGGTGATACCTCGAGTGATCAATCCAACAATGGTAGATATGATTGTAGCACTGCTGGTTACAGCTACAGCAACAGGGTGAGCAATGATAGGAATCATGGCAGGAGTCGTCCCACTGATATTTTTTACATTGGTAAACAGGCATAGCTATGACCATGGGGGCGATAGTTAGCTATAGTAGTTAGCCCGGTATTAATAGCTACAGCAACAAAATACTATATATACCATGGACGTAGGTCTTTCTTTGAGGGTCCCTTCCATCGGTGCCTTCCATCAAATGGTGGTTGACTGTTAATTTTCCACCAAATTTAAGCATTTTTATTTTTTATTTGACAGAAACTTTTCTCCAAAGCAACGTCCATCCAACGTAGAATCGAAGAAAACAAATACTGGCCTCACAGCAGACGAAGGCTTTCCGATACGGACACACGGTTACCAAAGCAGTGTCCAGCGTTTGTCCGGCGCCATCCTTTTTGCAGTCACACTCTGCCGCGTAGCCGCGTGTGGAATTGCGAATGGCAGGGAACACAAATGCGATCGTGACAGTTGGTGTGCTGCAAATTTACACAGCTGCGGGGAGATCAGGAGAGAAGTGGGTTAGAATGAGATGTTTTGAGACCCTTGTTGAACGTAAAAAGGGATTTAGCAGATCGCAACCTCATGGGAGCAAATGCCAGCAATCTACAGACTTTTGATTTTGGACCTCTAGTAAGTGGGCCTGCCAAGCAACCAGAGGTGGAGGAGTGTAAGTAGTGATCAAGCCCCGTAGGAATCGGGGTGCGGATCCTTTGACCTGCTGCTCAGTTCAGATTTTTACGCTCTTTTTGATTGTTAACATGCATCTGAGGAGCACTTACCCAGACACTTGCCACATCTCTGGTCGCCGGACTCAATTACCTTTTCCAAACTTGAGATAATAGCCAAAGGAGACGCTTTGGCGAGGATAAAAAGCTGTACCCAGTGTTCAAAGGACTAACAGCCTAAAAGCAGGCAGCGGGGATACTTTATCTTTCTTTCTGCATTAAGGCGGTTTCCTTTCCAGGTAGGAAGTTGAAAGAGCACCAGTGTTGAGCATGGCATGCTGCAGGAAATGCAAGGAAGATGAAAGGTTTTTCTGAAAAGTTGTGTTGAGTCCAGGCTTCCTGTGCCCACCCACTCCCCTGTCCCCTCGAAGCGTTTGGCTCTTCCTCCTGCTGTCTCGCACATGCTGTCTTCGAGGGGAAAAGTAAACCCTTCCAGCGGCCTGCCCGTGTTAGATTAAATACCGAGATGGCGACAGGAAGAGGGCTGGGAATAAAAACAGAAGGCCAGACTGGGTTAGGGATGTTGGGGAGAATTATCAGGTTGGCGACGGAAACTGCCAGTTTGTCTGACTTCTAATGTAGCAGCAAACCAAACACACACACACACACACACACACACACCCTTGTCAGTAGCTACAAGTGCAGTCCAGACTGAAGGAGCTGACCTGGACTATTTTGGGAATCATTTTGTGATTGTTCACTTTATCTTCTCAAGTGTGGCTCCCCAAGGATACAAAGAGGCCTATAAAATAATCTTTGCACAATAACATAGACACTTAAAAACACACAACAATGAGTCAATTAGGCTGTAGCAGTATGAAATAAGGATGAAAAAGATTTGAAAAGGATGCTTAAAAAGTTTCTTTCATGCTTTGCAAATGTGTTGTACAAAACCTGTTATTCCTTCTCAGTGTAACACACACACACACACACACACACACACACACACACACTTTACCTGCTGTGTTTATTGTACTTTATTATGATTTTACTCTGATCTTGGGTATGTAAGGTTGAGTTGGTGCTAAAGGAGTTAATGGAGCAACTGACATGGTGCTGGGAATTAATAACTTCCGGTTTGGGCTTCTTTAAGGGTGATACATGCTTATTCACTGGGGCTTCCTTAAGTTGGAAGATGCAGCTTCCAAGAAATATAAAGGCCACCTTGGAAGCGGAGTGCGCCGGTGCGTGTGTGGGCACACCTGTGAGGGAATTCCTCCGAGAGATGACTATGCACGGCAGTTGGAGTCGCAGGAGTGTTTATTCCAAATAGCGTGTTTAACTCTCGAAGAACGGAGAAGAATCCCGGTATTAGCGGTGACCGTTTGGGGAGTTTGCCTGTGTGCGGGGCGCACCGCTGCTCTCTTCCTGCCCCCGTGGCAGCTGAAGGACGCCGGCGCTGTCTCTTCTTTCTCTTTACTAAAGAAAGCAGTCACCATTATTAGTTTATTGGCTGTGGCGTTTTAACCGCAAATGTTTTTGCTGATATTCAGTTGTTAATGAGCCAATTTATGGTGAATGCGCTCACAGCTGTAAGCGCTTACCTTATAATAGCCTTCCAAAGACAAAAGACGAAAGGAAATGGTGTAGAGGAATCACAATGGAGACCCATTGGAGGTCTGATAGTGTTTTCTTTCACTCACTGATTGTTTCCTCTCTGAAGTCCACCTGCTGGTCTTGCCCCTTGCAAAAAAGACGCGGAGGGCAAGATTTTACCCCTTCGGGCCGTAGATGCCCCTTTTAGTCACCTGCGGACTTAACTGCTGTCGTATCAAGACAGGAGGGGTGACCTGGAGAGAGAGAGGGAGGGTTTTGAGGACAGGAAAGAGAAAGAGAGGCTGGACCGGAATGATAGAGAGCACAAAATAGGGCCAGGGCATCTGTTCCCACCATCATCTACACATCAATTACCCTGCTGTGCTAATTAGCACCTTCCGTACCCCAGGTACCCAGGCATCCGCTGCCTCCCTCCCTCCGCCTTTCAAAGGCTCGAGCAAGAAAGAACCAGCACGATACGGGCTGACCCAAGCGGCGAAGGCGGAAAAAAAGGCCTCGGGTATACGTTTTGCCTATACGCGGAACTCCGTCCGTCCGGCTCACGTGGTTCGCATGGTAAGGGAGAGGGAAGGGAAGCGGTTTACCGGGGCTCTCTTCTGCGCGTCGCCTTTAGAGCGCGAGCGGAACGCCCCACGCGAAGGTTCAAACGTGCGGCTCGGGCACTGCGAGGCGCCACCTGTTGCATCGGTGACCCATATGTCTGTGCGTATTTATTCCTCTGGGTCAAACAGCGGTAAGAAATTGTCGGGACTTTTTTAAGGCCGCACTGGGTATAATTCAAGCGGAGGCCTATTAATTAGTTAAAGTATATAGTAATCTTCTCAGTGGAAAGGGCTGCTGCAGTTCAAAACAGATAAGATGGATATTACTCAGTTTAAGAGCTTTGCTATGCTAAAGCCGTTTTGTTACGCAATAAACACTGTGGCGAGTGACAGGGGGGCTCTTTGTTTTGTTTAACAGCTTAAGTTAAAGATTACATTTTTTGAAGGTGCCTTTTGCTTAAGAAAGGACCGCAGGAGGTCCCAGTGTGCGCCGTTCTGTTGTCCCGTTCACGATCATAATTAGAAAAGACTCCCAGGCCCAGCGTCCTCCTACGCTGCAGTTCCACATCCCGCTTGCAGTGGGAAGGGGGCGCACTGACTCGGGGCGGGCGGCTCACGGGAGTGCGGTGGCAGCGAGATGGGAAGCTAGGGGTCAGCCCTCCACCCACGAGGGCAGCTCGGAAGTGAGCTCATCGTTGGTTTTTTCCAGAAGAGCAGCGCTTGCTTCCGGACGGAGCATCTTTATCGCCGCGGATTTATCGATGTTAATTTCGGGCGATAACTGGGGACGAGGTGGTCGGGGGCCGTGCCACTCGTGAGTGGGCTTTAAAGAGTGGTTTTCTCGCTCGGTAATGAGGAAGGTTGGAGTGCCAGGCTCCGGTCCCTCTAGAGCCTTTGCCGAGTGGAGCGCCAGGGGGGTTGGGATGAAAGGAGGGCCCATTTCCTGGAGCTCGTTTCATACCTGGGGGGATGCTATTCAGGTGACAAAGATGCAGGCGCCGAAGGGGGCCAGCAGATGTGATTCATACCCTCATTAGCATCTGAATGAGCTGCACATATTGGCCCAGACAGGGGACCTTGTTCCGTACCTGGACAGCTCCTTCTCAGATCCTCCCATGCGGGGGTCCTGAATTGCTGTCCTCCTCTCTGACCCCTTTAACCGCCCCCTTCCCCCCCCGACCCCCCCCCCCTCCCCCCCACCTGGTGGCTGGCAGAGTTTTATGACAGTAAGCGCTATTCCGCAGCTCGGAACACAGATGCTATTCGGAAAATGTGCCTTCACACCGATTTCACCGTCATTGTGTTTAAAACACATCAGGAAAATTCGGCCCACAATGAAGCTGGACTGTGCTCGTTTGCTTGGAAGTCTTCCAAGATGCTCCCCACATTTATTCCTCCATTCGCTTTCCGGACAAAGCCGCTTTTTAAACCTATTTATTTTTATTTGTACATACAGAAGCTATATTTTATGCAGGAAAAGTTATAATTTATGAGTCTGAGGCATACAGAACAAAGGAAATGTGTGGTGGACACTTTGGATAAAAAGCTGAAAGCATTGTTTTTAATTATACTTAGCAGTCCTTTGCTGAACAGTGTGTGTGTGTGTGTGTGTGTATTCCTTTACATAATTTACATGGCTAAGTTTCTTAACCGATGGTTCGAAAAAGGGATTCAGGTGCGTCCGCGGTGTTCCCATGATTAACGTCTCCATCTCCAAGCTCCAGGCCACAGGAGTTTCGGCAGGAATGCAGCGCAGCCTTGACCAGACCAAACTGTTGTTTTCAAGTCGTCTCTTATCTCAGGGCCCGCCTGATAGTGTTGGCGTGTCTGGAAAGGTGAAAGGAATTTGTGGGAACGTAAACCATGCTAGATGTTTCAGAACTTTGCTAAGGTGTAATTTTCTACAACTCGGCGAAGGGCGAGTGACGTGACGCAGTTTCAGGAAGCCTTTAAGGCCTTTTCCGCTGTTTTTTCCTGCTATTTGTCTCGTGCGGTTCTTAGCATTTTAAAAAAAAAAAAAAAAAAATGGGGAAAAAGATCAACATCGAGTGACTTCCTTACGGGGCGTAACTGCGACTCAGGTTCTGCTTAACTGTTGTTAACAAAAATGTACAATAATCTGTTCTGGCAGAGCAATATGTTATTGTAGCTTTCTAATTAATCTTACAGAAAGTGTAATAAATTTACAATATCAGATTGAGGCAATACTGTATATAGATTTATTAACGCTTTTAATCGGTTCTGGCAAAATTAATTTTGCACCGATTGCTTACATTAGAATTTGCATATACTTAGTCCAAGTAATTTATTTTCATGGATTCCTTTTTATTAAAATGTGGCTCATGGCACTTGAGCTGCAAAACAACGCTGATATCGGCAATGAAATTTGACTGAAACAAACTATTTGGCTACTATGCTGGGACGCCGGAGGTGAGGAACCTGGGTCCTTCAGATGACAGGCGATGGCCGTGAGCGCAGTACCGCCAGCTCTTTAGCAGGCTTCTAAGTTGTCTCAGCATATACAGTACATTTAAAGGTTGAATCTGCAAGTTTAAATCATTGTTTATTGTGTCCAACAGACCTTGGCGGAAGCTCCCCACACCTTACTTGTAGGAGGAGGAGGGGGGCACCTGTGAGGTTGGGGCAGGTACCGTATTAGGGTGCATTCAGCAATCGCTGACCGCCTTTGAGCAAGAACTGATCCATGTTGACTGTCAGACTGCTGCGTGCCCCGTCCCCAAACCAGAACCACAACAAGGTCCCCCATTTTGCTGCCTCAGCAGATTCCTGTACCTGAATCACAAGACTGGATCCCTGTGTGTGTGTGTGTGTGTGTGTGTGTGTGTGTGTGTGTGTGTGTGTGAGAGAGAGAGAGGGAGAACAAAACAGGTGGATGTGTGGGGGTTCAGGTACCCATCCCAGCCAGAGTGAAGCAGCAAACAGAAAAAGGGGTTTTCATAAAAGCTCCATACCCCATGTAGGAAGTAGCCATTGTCATCTATCTGAATCTCCAACAGCGTGCGCCATCAAGCTGTAGTTGTCGCATGTTTAAATTTACATTATTGTTTATTTTTTCATTCGCCAAAGTTAGGCGAAACTCATGGTAAACCATTTTAAATGCAAACATGATTCATAATTTCAGTTGAAGCTGTGCAGCTGTTTGTACCTAAAACCATAGTTTTTCTTTTGCCAGCACACCTAACACGAGTGGCTCCCTGTACAAAAGAGAGCATACAGAAAGGAGATTGGTGGATGGTGTGACCCACATGTATGGAGTCATTATGAGATTTGAGCAGTTGGAGATATTCAGCAGTTCTGAGGAACAGAGGGAGCTCATTCCACCACTGTGGAACCACAACCAAGCAGCTAGAGACTTGAAATTTTGACCCCTTGTGAGTGGGACCACCAAGTAGTGAGAGAAGGAGGAGTGTAGCGCTGTTGCTGGTTTGCGAGGAGCGGCCAGGCCTGCAGCGAGCCCTTAGTGAGATGAAACAAAACGGCAGCTGGCTGGAGGAACGTTGTTCTTCTGCTTTACCCGGCATCCGTTATTTACGCAGCCTGTGTTGGAGCTGAGCGGCACTTCGCTCACCTGGGTGGCGTGCCTTTTTATGGCAGGGATCTGCTCGGGACTACACCAGCAGGGCCCAGCTTTCATATCTCTAGGTGCCCAGTCCTACAGCGGTGCGCAGCTCTCAGACGTGAACCTACATCGCAATCTGCTTCATTTTTTTTCCCTTTGCTACGGCGTAAATGTCACAACAACAGAAGAAGGAAAAAAAAAGAAAAACAGGCCTTTCCCAGCTGAACACTTTTTGGAGCGTCATAAATAATAGATGGGCAGCCCGATTCCTGATCGTAAAGCACCATTTTAAAACCTCTTTGATCCCTCATTTCGGAGCGTCAAATTATCCATCTGGCTCGCTCGGAAAGTCGCGGATTCGGCTTGGCGGCGCTCCTCGCGGCCATAGGTAGGAAGCCGCGTCGCCGGGCCCAGACGGCACGGACGCGCAGGTGCCGCCTCGCTATTTTTCCATTTTGTTCGCCGTTTCTCGATTTACATTTGGAAGCGCGGACAAAAGCACGTGGAACTGACATGTTTTAAGTAGTCTGACGCATTCAGCGGAGGAGAGGAGGAGAGGGGGAAAAACCCATAAAAAAAAAAAAGGAGCCTTTTATACCCAAAGAAAATAAGAAATTGTCTCCCTTTGTGTGAGCAAAGTACCAGTTTGATCGAGACCGCAACTGGAACGGTTTCATCCTGCCCAAGGTTTTGTGTGTATTTGGTTAGTTACAGTAATTATAGGCAATAACTGACAGCCAGCATCGCGCTCGAGAAAGTGGAGGCTGTTTTCTCGCACGAGGCCCCACTGCCGAACATCTGCTGAGAGATTTGCATATTAATTAACCCATATTAACTCTAATTATTCTGGGAAATTATCAAATAAATTAAATTTTCTAATTTTAACCTTTCTTTTGCTTGACGGGTGTCAGATCGGCAGGATCTCCTGCAGTTGGGCTCACCTGGGCAGCGCGTCGTCGACGGAGACCGCAGCGCTTTATTTTTATTTTCTCCCTTCGCTTTGTTTTCCCCTTTTCCATTTTTTTTTGTCTGCTCGATTCCTAAGGGCAGTCTAGGGAGCTTTTGTGTGTCTTGCTCTTTTTTTTTTTTTTTTCCTCTCCCCCCCGCATCCTTTTTTTTTTTTTGGCTTCGGTGCATGCTGGGGGCCCCGAACATTTGTCGAGGGCCGGAACATGTGTGCTCAGAGGCACAGATGGCGGAGCTGTACCGGGGCGCGGAAAGGTGGGCCCTGGGAGAGGCTGAGGAAACCCCGCGGCCTCCACCCTCCGGCCTGTTGCGCCGGCCCCCGTAAATGAATGGGAGTTTAATTCAATTAGAGGCTGCTACCGTGGGCTGGGGCGACCAAATGTAACCGCCCCCTTCGCTGACTCGTGGGCGGAAGTGCGTTCGCGCACCTGCCCCGGGATGCATGCGCAAGAATACGAGTAGAAACACCTCTTCTGCAGGAGGTTTACCCTCTATTATTATTATTATTATTATTATTATTATTCAGTTTACAAGTACAATACAAATGATATTTTTTGAGAGCATGATTGTCCAGGGGATTTTTGATTTTTTTTCCCCCACTTCTTCTAAAATGTCTTTATTAACGTCGTGCAGTTCCACGGAAAGCTGGAGCGATACCCAGTTTTGCTGCACACGCTGTAAGTTGCTCTGGAAGTTGCTTTGTGGGAGCTCTGCAGAGAACATATGGCAGCTGAAAGGTCAGTGGAGCCTGGGCCCTGATCCGGTCGGAGGGCTGGGCGGGTCGTGGCCCCGCTGGACAAACGTGTGCGTGTTTAACTGTTTGCTGGGCGTCGTCTGCGAAGGGATCTGAGTTCGAGGTGCTGCTGGAGGGGTGATGCGCAAGGCCACACGAGCTGCTGTGCATTTTAACCCGCGTGGGGTGTCCCTGAGCTGCGGGCTAGGCTAAGTTACCCCACGTCTCCTCAGATGTCTTTGTGCTTCTGTGAACGGCACGGATTACAAACAGTCCAGAGACTTTGCTCCATCGGACGTGGACCGGAGATCTTTCCGTGCTTGTTTGCGTCGGGCTGCTGCCGCCGCACTCCGACGCCAGCGCGAACGGTCCTGAGAGCGGCGTTCAGCGGTGCACGGTGTTCCGCACTTCCCTCTGTTTGCTTTTCCTCCCTCTCGGGAGCCGCTCGCATCTGTCGCGGCAGCATACCACCCTCCGAAGGAGGGGAACGAAACACAGTTGCACGCACATCCGTCACTCTGCCGTCTGCTTACGCGTCGGCCCGCTCGCTGTACTCGCCCGCGTTGTCTTAGGCCGCAAAGTCGGGAAAAAAAGAAACGGGGAAAGAACCCTCTCCATCCCGGCTATTGAACTCGGTCGCCCCTTCAACCGCAAATGATTTTATGATAGTTTTCAATAGTCCCGAATGTGACTTTGCGTCACGTAAGGGCATTGTTCGACTCCTTTATTTACTTGTTTGAATGCAGAAAAAGCCGATGGGTATTTAATCGCCCGCCCCCCCCGCCCCAGTCCCGGCTTTTCGGCAAAGCTATAGATGTTAGAAGGATGACTCGCATCCCTCCATCCCTCCGTGCCAATAGTCATTCTGGAAGGTGCTAGTTGTCGTAATCAATACAATACACATTGTCAACAGCTGCCCTCCTCGCTCTCCTAACTGACAGCACAATGGCGCTGCTGTAGCAGGGCTAGGTGAGGGAGCGCAAAGCCTAATATTAGACAAGGCTCCGGCAATTATGAATGCCATCCCAATTATCGCTGGCATTCAAATAAAAGACGTTCTTTTTATTTACCCGAGACCCGGCGGGGGGAAAAAAGAAAGCACATGAAATCAAACAGGTAGCATCAGTCAGAAAATGTCAGCCGTAATTGCCTTTGTTACGTGTGACACTTAAACTAAGGAAGGAAAAATAGTGAGTGTCATCTGGAGAGAGCTTAGCCGAGAAGTAAACATTATCATTTCGTGCCCCCCCCCCCCGAATCCCTCCGACTGCTCTCGTCCACCCCCCCGCCGCCGCCCGCCCGTTCTTGAATGAGCACAAAAAAGATTGATGAGCAAAGAGGTAAAGGAAACAAAGCATTGGCCTCTGTGACATTAGCAGGTTAGAATTACTGCGCAGAGGCGCACAATGCGAGTGGAAGACTGTTTATAGTGCCTGTCTGTCAGAGACGTCATTCGCGCTCCGCTCGCGACTCTCTCCAACAACTTCTACTTTGTCTCGTGCGCCGGTGCTCTTTTTCTTTCCTCCGGAACCTCCGCCGTCTCCCGCCGTTTGTTCTCATTGTCTTTTCCAGCTTTGCTGGGGGTGGAGGGACATTTTATATTGTCGGGTGTGGAAGGTAGGCGGTGCGGTGGCACGGCGCGTAGCGCCGGTGCCTCTTAGACGTGGGTTTGATTTCCCCTCGGCGTGCGCGTTCTCCCCTTGTTGGTCCGTGGTTTCCTGCCACGGTCCCTGGATTCGTTTCGGCTGGACCCGGACTCTAAATTTTACGCGCCGCGTGCGTGCGCCTGTGTGTGTTACTTTGCTCTGGTGTAGAAAAGGTGTAGATGGTACTTTACTGCAGTATCTACCACTCTCAGTCACTTTAGAAAAAGGTGTTAGTTAAATACTAGAAAATACACTTTCTACCGAATGAGTGCATCTAGTTGTAAAATAAGGGCCGAGGAGCCGAACCTGTCGCTTTTCTCCTTCCCCGAGTCCCAGTGAGGGGCCTTTCTGTTGTACCTTTGAGAGATTTGACTTACACACATTAAATAATTCCTGTAAGCATAATTACTGTAAAATTGAGCTGGAATGTAGGATATGTTGCTTTGGATAAAAATAATCTGATATGTAAGTACAAAAACATCTCTTCCCATTAGACTTGGTGCCTATTTTATATTAAAGCCAGAGTCTGCGGATTTGTGGGCGCGCGCGCTCGTGCGTAAGGGGGAACTGCTATCTGACGGCCGCCCTTTCGCTCACACGTGTCCCCGTCCGCCTGGACTGTGGACAGAGCGGCGCTGGACTCGCACCACCCGGCAACGGGCAGCGCTTTTGTGTGGGACGCCACCGACTCTCCGAGTTCGCAACTGCAGCCGAGTTACAAAACAGGCAGCGCAGCTGGCAGCACGGCGTGTCTAATGAAATCACGGCTCATTTCGCAAAAACTGTCCGAAAAACAGGCCCAAAGTCCTCAGCACAGGCACCAGCGTTTAATACGGCGCCCTTCTGCGTTACATTTTTAAAGCTATGTGTTTCTCTTCCCTTTGTGAGCCATTTTTAACTTTCTGAAAATTTCGGCACGTCAGCTATAACTTTAATGTAGTCGAGTTTCGAAGTTGATCCAAAGTGAGGTGACTGCACCACGGAACACGCGTTTGCGTCACTCTGGTATGCCGTGGTGCGCGAGTGTTGTCGATCCCTTTATGCAGGCAACTTCTCAGAACGAGCACTCGCTTTGGTGGATTCCAGTCCAACACGTTTTGCACACAGTAGGCCCCTTCCGACACACACACACACACACACACACACACAGAGACCTTACTTTATGTTTAGATGTATCTATCTGATGCTTCTTTCCAAAGCACCTTACTGGGTTAACATACAATTAACCATCCTTTTATACAGCTGGCTAATTTTCACAGTGCCGGTTCAGTCTAAGCACCTTGAGCACAATGTACTACAGCAGGACGCGGGCTTTGAACCAGGGTCCAACCGATGACACCTGACTGCAGCCTGTTGTGCAGAATCGAGGTGCCTTCGGCGCTGCGTGGAGGGGAGGTCCGGAGCACAGTCGAAGCCGCAGGGAAGGTGAGGCTCTTGCCTCTGACCCTGCGGTGATCCGCACACCCCGATCCAGCTCGAGTCGACACGCCCTGCCTTATGTCCGTCTCCCACTGCCTTCCACCTCCCACCTCCCTTTAAAGTGCCCACATATTGAACCATAGGTCCGTTCATGCGTTCCTCTGAACCTCACGAATCACACAAACGGGGGTGGGGGGGGAGTGCAAAGAAAAGCCAACCTCCAAAAGGCACGATTTCTAGAACAAAAGGCTTTTAGAACCTGTCCAGCCTTAGATAATGTCTTTCAGGCCTTCTGGCCCCGCCATTATTCTCTTTTGGTCCGCAGATCACTTTTTCGGGGGTGGGCCAATGGCTTCCCAGGCCTCCTGGCCCTTTGTTGGCGCCCCCCGGCCTGGACACCTATAGAAAACAAGGAGAAAGGGGGTCTTCCCCCACGTTGCTAGGAAGTGGTTAAACCTCTGCCGCTTCTGGGACGGAGGGGTTGGGTGGGGATTGCGGAGGCTCCTGAGTGGGGGGAGACGGAGTGAGAAATTAAAATAAAAATGCATTATCAATTGTGCCAAGGTATATCTGGACCACACAGCGAGTTGAAATGTCTCACTTTCTTGGCCCTCCCCTTTCTTTTCTCATCTCAGAGGGCATTACTCGGCCCGAACTTGCCTAAACCCTTGTGGTCACACCTCTTGAAAAGGTTTTGTTTTCCCCCGTCAATTGGTATTCAGACCAGGTCAGCGGATTCCGGCGGCCCCCGCCTCCGAGGCCCTTCTCATTTTAATTTGCACCTGTTGTGCAGTTGTTCGGAAGGCAAGTGCGGGCCCGCGGATTATACAAAGATCATATTATGAACAGATATGCGCAGTGTAATCTTTTTGTCCCTTGTAGAGCCTGGAAAAAAAAAAAAAAGTCTGGCCTTTTTGCGCCCCCCCCCCCCCTCCCTTCTCTTCCTTGGGAATCTGTCAGGGAAAAAAAAAAGTGCAGATATGAAGAGCAAGGTTAACAACTTTAAACTGGCAGGGAAGGAGAGAAATCCCCAAAACACACTTAAACGCCAAAAAAAGAAATGGTTCCTGGAGATATCATGTTAGTTCGCTTTGAGTGATTACTTTATTAGGCATACACAGAACTCAAAATAAACCTGAAAATTGTGGGACCTTTTTCTGTGCCCCCAGCCATTCTTCTGAGGCCGGTTCCCATGATGTCATAGCTTCACTTTTCATTCCGCCTTTCCCCATCTTTCCCCATACATGTGTCTCGAGCGCTTTGTTGGAGGACGCAGCCCGCACGGGATGCCGCGCTTCTCCGGCTGAGCTAGCGCCACGCGTTTATGCCGCTAATCTTTCTTTCGGGCCCGCTAAAGTGGAAGATTTATGTACTAGCATGTACGCTCGAGAGCCCGGTCAGGACGGACTAATTCAGAAAGAGCCACCTTCGATTGAGTTCGCCGACCTTATTTACGGGCTGTCGGCTCTAAGAAAAGCTGCTGTGCGTCTGGGCCCGAATAGCTGACCCGCTCGCCTTGACTTATTTTAACGTCGGTCAGGACGGTGCTGCATTTTCCCGGCTGCGGCTCCCGGGAAGCACATTCCAAACCAGCAGCGACTCAGAGAAATGGTCTGTCCCCCACTTTCCCAGCGAGACGGGGGGGCAGGCCGGATCACAGCAATTGTCGATTATGTCGTCTGTTTTGGAATGTGGGACCGAGGCCTGCGAGGCTGTGGCCGCACACATGCACCTCTTTTTTTTTTTTTTTTTTTTGTGTGCCGCACACGCGTCTTACACATGTAATAGAGGGAGCGCCCTTTTGGGTCTGAGCTGAAGTTCATGGAGAAAGGACAGCGTTTAGTTTTTTTTTACATGCCGGAATTATGTGCTGTGCGAGCCCCGTGAGGTATGCCGCACATGGGGAGTGCACTTGGTGCTCCCAAAAGGTGCAGCTCTTCTGGCATGTGAGGCGGTGTGTTAGAGCCTCCCGGCATAACTGCTGACCGCACACCGCCCAGACAGGGAGCTTTGCATTCCACTGTCGGAACAGCGATGTCCAGCGAACGCCAGGTCCTTAAATGCGGGGGTCTCGGGGTCACCTGTGACGGTCAACTCAGACAGGAGACCGAGTTGTTGTCTTTTCTGCATTTTGTTGAGAAAATCAACACGTGCTAAGGCGAATGACCGATTTCCATTACATTTAGATTTTTCCAGGCGCATTTTTCCAAAGTACCTTACAGTTTTCAGCTGCTTACAATGATGCATGCATTGACGCAGCAGGGTCATTTTTACGGCAAATACTTTCCTCGAGGAAACTACAGCACGAGGGGAGATTCTGCCCTCCGAAGGTGGTGGCTCTGACCTTTGACCTTAAAAATTAAGCGCTTTATTCAGCTTATTTAGTTTTTTCTTTGTCCCTTGTTTTGCCAGTGCTGAACTATGAGAACGTGGTGGAGACGGGTTCGGAGACGGACGAGGACGATAGGCTGCTGGTCTCCGAGGAAGACGCTCTGCTCAACGGCGAAGCGAGCCCAGCTAGCGGCCTCAACCAGGAGGCCTCCCCAAGCCTTGCACATGCCCTGACAGCCAAGGAGGATGAAGACGACGACATGAGGGACAGCGGCGTGGAGCATGTGTGGCACGACGCCGATGTGCTGCGCACCTCCATCGACGGTACTGGTGAGTGGTCCCGCCCCAGCCGAGTGCTGTTTACACTCAGAGTACGTGAGTCGGGAGAGGGGTGTCACACAAGCTCACGCCTGTAGCTCAGGTTGGACGGCCATGACAGAGCAGGCTGCCGCCTCCCCTCGCCCCCTTTTTGACGTACGGTGACATGACAGGAGCACGCCAAGTCAGGAGGCGTTAGCTTCACGGTGACGAGTGCGGATCCGCACACGCATTACCATTAAAAGGCTGTCAGCGGCCTGGTTTTATTCACACGCTCACGCCGCACAAACTCTGCGGACTCGTCCTTGCGTTACACCGCCTCCGACTGCTCCGCGGCTTCTCCTTCTGAAATATTAACAACGCCGCACTTTGTTGCCGCCATCCCTGCGGAAAATTACATTTCACTTTAGGCCTCCGGTAGGTTCTAACCGCCGTATCACCGAATTGAAATCTGAGGCTCGGATCCGAGCGACGCGGGGCCTCTCTGCAGAAACGAAATCTCGCGCCAGAACAAGCGAAGGCGATTGTCGGCACCGGAAAGGCCGAGTGCCCGGCGCAGGGGACGCGCCGGTGGCATCTTTACGTGGCCCTGTCCTTTCCGCGCCCCCCCTCACCCCCGCCACGCCATCACTGATAGTGGAGGCCAGGTCCTGGATGCTCGAAAGATAAATACTTTTAATTAGGGGCAGAGGATAATCATTAAAGGAAGCCAGGCTGCTGCAAAAGTCATTAACAATCTTAAATGAAATTTTTATTTTTATGATAGCCATTTACATGTATAATAAGAGTCAATGATTCTCGGAGCCATGTGACAGAAACAGAGAGTGGCGAGAACTCATGTACGACAGCCCATTTAAATGAGCCGGTGTTGGCTATTCATTTCGGCTAATGAACTAGCTGTGCACTGCGCTGAAAGGCGAACCCTTCAGGAGTTTAAAAATTTAATACTGTCAAAAAAGAAATGTGCGTTTGGTGAAAAGTGTTTGATTCCGTGGATATCATCATCATCAGAGAGCCCTGCAAAAGGCTATCGATGTCAGGGGCGGCTGCCAGAGTTGAACTCCGAAAAGTGTGGCCTTCCAAGGGGTCACTGTGATGTATTTAAAAAAAAAAAAAAAAAAAACAGCGCCGATATTATGAACGAGACAAAACGCACGCTCCTTCGACGTAGCGACGGCTGTGTTTGTCGCGTGCATCTCGGTTGTGCCAGCGTTGCGACATAAAATATGGAGCATTTTTCGGAAAACCAAGCGCAGGCCTTCCGAGGGCCGCTGGGGCCTACGCTTAATCTTGTGGCCGGAGTATTTTTCTTCTTCTCTTTCTTTTTTCCTTTTCTCGGTGCCTCTCTGTCTGCCGTGATACCTCAGCACATAGCTTCTCCCTGAGATAAGCTCCTCCATTCTGCAGGCCTTTTCTCCCGCACCGCGCCACTTTGTCCTCAGGACACGGGTTCTGAGCTGGGGAGCACGGCGGAGCTCCTCGCTGTGCCTTTCCGGTCGCGACACAATCGGGGATTTGTGTTGGGAATTGTCCTTGACATTCTTTCATCCCACAATGGGCAGAACGTTGTGTGCCGGAAGGCCCTGACATCATTATCACCGTTTGAGGTTTTTAAACAAATCACCTGTATTCTCCTTTGCCAGCATCTCCTCTTTTTTGGCTTATTCTTCCACAGGGCAGGAAAAAAAAAAAGGACAGATGCTCTCATGTTGCACGTAAATGTTTTAAGGGGAATTTTGAACAGTTTTGAAAGTGCTAAACAAGGTGAGGTACGGGCATTGGCTCTGCGGTCCGGATTTTCTCAAACACGCACAAGGCGCTCCTAGCTTTGTACGTCTTCCGCTCACTTAGTGCCACACGGGTCTGCTTGGTTTGCCATGCGTAACAGAGAGGAAAGCAATTCAGCGTGTGCCAATTAAATGAATAAAATTTAATTAAAGGAATAAATAAAAGTATTTCAATTCAATAGAACCCGATCTGTTGAAAGGACCCTGGTGATGTGAGCTTAAGGATAGTGGTCTTAGTCTGCTTCTTGGTAGGAATATTTTTATGTCGCTCCAGTTACGGCGTATTAGATGACCAAAGGAGCTGCACCCCGACACCTCAAGGCCTTATCGCTCCCTGCAGGCCCGGAAGAGGGCTGTGCTTCTCCGCTTTTGGTCGCTCGGCGGTCTCGCTCGCGACCAGAATTGAACGTCTGTAGCTTGTCGGTTTCGGCTGTGGTGCGGTGTCCCTCAACACTGCTGAATCTCTTTCAGTGTTCAGGATGGGAGACACGACTCTTTCAGACCCACTTCTCTCCTCATCTCCAAAGAGTTGCACAACTTTACATCACTCCATTTGCCGTGTGCATCTCTCATCACTTCTAAACGCGCGTACTGAACAAAGAGACGGCGCTGTGACGGCAGCGTGTCTGTATCTAAAGTTCTTAAATACAAAGATCCCGCTGGTGAGATGCGCTTTTGTTCGTTCGGAACCGTACGTGACTTTAGAGAGACGTCGTGACAAAAAAACCGCGAACGTGGCGGCAAACATCTCTTGACCAGTGTGAAAGACGGATGTCTTCACTTCAAACGGGCAAAAAGGAAACAAATCAAGTTGTGCCCGACTTGAGTCATGTTTTTAATACGCGGAGCGTAAAACTGGATTACCTTTGGAAAACTTAATGCTAATTTCACCGGCTTTTTACTCCCATGATTACCATTCAGTATATTGTGTGCCACCAAAGCAGCCACTGGTGTGTGCGGGGGGCTACGGGCTAATCTGGGGGTGTGAACTGCACCGTGGTGTAAGTGGTGCACAGCTGAGTGCTTGCAGCACCTCCATGTGAATCTGACACCGCTGCCACGGGCCCCTGTCCTCCCAACGTGGCCCGGTGCGAGGGACGCACGGTGGAAGCGTGAACCTGCGCCCATGCGGACTGGCCGCACCGTTGCTGCCAGCTGAGCCCGGTCCGGTGGGGAAGCAGCTCGGTACTTTTCATTCGAGAGACTGAGCTTCTGCTCCGCGGTGCTGCAGGTTGGCTTGTTTTTAATCTGAGCGGTGCAGAAGGAAGCCGTCTCGCCTCAAATGTGGGAGAGCCTAAGGCTCTCCATTATGCCACGAACACTTACAAAAGTATTTATTTTCTTCTTTCATTTTCCTCATTTTGCAAATTGGAAGTTGGCTGTTAGCTAGGCATACAGTAGCAGCGCGGACTGCGATGTAACAGCTCGCACTTTTCTTCTATAAAGTTGCATTTTGCCCAGTCGTACGCGGGACACTTTGACCACAGCCACGCGCATGCCAGCATCTGCCATGTACGTTGAAAGGGATTGAACAGCCATCCCTCACTGTAGGCCACGGTAATGAGCAGGTAGGAAGTTATCAGGCCAGGGTGCCCGAGAGCTCCCCTTTGCTGATCCACGTACCCTCCAAGGGGAAGCTGGCGATGCGTGTGACTCCCAGCCCGAATCACATGAGCACTGCGAGGAGGAACCGGCACAGTGGCTATATTTATAGCCGGCTGCCATTGTCTCATAAATACCTTGACTGAGTTTCCAAAGACTCGGTGGAAGGAGTTGCAAAACGGTGCACAATACGGGCGACGTCATCATATTCTTGTTGGCTGTGCACGGCAAATTTCGCCAAAATGAAACCGTGTCACTCGTGTCAAAAGCCTGCGTGTCTGTCAGGAGCCTTTTTGTTTATGTGCGTCTTACCTAGATCTAGATGCAGGCCGAGTGGGAACCCCGGCCCGCGCGTACAGCTTGCTCCGGTCGACAATAAGACGGGAAAGGTCAGGAGATAAAGGCGTCACATTATGAGCTGAACGGCCCTCGTTGGTTAACCCACCCTCCCGAGCCAGCCCTGCCGGTGCTCGCAGCATCGCGGTGGCGGGGCCGCTGGGGGCCTTTGTTGTCGGCTGCCCGAGTCTGATTGCTCAGGTGGACCGAGCTTCTTGGATTAATCTTTGTGTTTGGCGACTTGGGCTCCCTGGCGCGGCGGAGGGCCGTCTCACATCGCTTGTTGTCGTGTTTAAGGTAAATAAGTCTCTGTCTGGTCCTTGTGATAGCATTCATTTAAAAAAAAAAAAAAAAATCCCCAACAAAAGACAGCGGTGTGCAGGAGCACAGCAGCCCTTTCATTTAGCCATACTTTCCTCTGAAGGCGCCTTTGTGAGCTCCACTTGTTTGGTGCCGAACACAAAGCCGTACCCCTTCCTCACTCAGCAGCCTTTCCTTCCCCCTGTTCCTCTCCACAGATGAAATGAAGGACGACTACGACACTATGGGGCCTGACGCCACTCTCCACGCGGTGGGAAACGGTACAGGTGAGTCTGCTTTCCGGGCCTGCGCAGATTATCCACAGCACAGCCTGAGCGATTGTGTGTGAGTGTGAGTGTGTGTGGGGTTGGGTGGCAAGACACTTTCTACGCGTGCAAATGTCTCAGCTTCGCGGTCCAGCCCAAGTCCTACCTGCCATGTCCAATTAAGCAAACAAATCTGATTTCCGCCCACCAGCCACTGGGGGAATCTGTTCCTCCTTCCATGATATCATCATGGCCGCTGTCAACGTGCAACCGCACCCTCTTATAAACTGTTGCTCGCAACATCTTCCCCGCTCGGATTTGTTTTGTTCTAAGCACTGCATTCTTCTTTGGTGCGCTGTTGTTTCCATGGAAATCAGCCTGATTATTGATCCCTCGACTTATTGGAAATTGCCCCGCAAAAGCGCCTCCAGCCGAGCAAACTGGCCAGGAGTTGTTTGCCAAGTTGGGACAGCTGACAATAAGTCTCTTTAAGTCCGTTGTCCCTGTAATAACTAATAAACTGTTCAGAAATAAGTAGAGCAGCTATATAATAACTAGCGCAATTGTCAGAGCGGTGTATGGAGTCGCATGAGTGAGCGACGAGGTTTCGCTGTGATGGAGAGCAGAAGAAGCAGAAGAGCTTGGCAGGTTGGCAGGGCAGACCGTTGTTGGCACGTAATCGGCGTGTGCCAACGGGGGCTTGTCGCTTCCTGCCTAATGGAGGCGGCGCTTGTTGTACTGGCCTTGTTTGCAGCGGGGGGCTGCTATCTTCGTCCTGCAGCCCCAGGTTCCCCGAAGAGCGGGAACCGTACACGGCATTCCCAGGCCTACCGCGTGTCATCTGCAGAGCCGCTTCCCCTTTCGCCTTTTATCATGAGCACGGAGGCGTTTTCCCTGCATGCCGTTTCGCGAGGTGCGCGCGTGTCATGCGTTCGCCCCTCTCGGTCTCTTACGCCGCGGCTTACTGGGTTTCTCTGAGAAAGTAAGCGTTTCAATACAGCGATGAAGTACAATACGGATGCAGAAACGCTGCAGCCGCTGTTAAGGAGTGACGCGTGATTTAATAAATATCTGTCTGTCCACGTTGCCTCCGAGATTCATAAGTTGGGCGACGTTAATCGCATTTCAGTTAATTTAAAGTATGATGAGGGAAATAAGAAGTGAAATTGTCAACCCAAGCAAATCTGATTTCCACATGAGCATTTGTAGCGTAGCTGCTAATATGTTTAAAGTAAAATAGTTTATCTTTAAAAGCTTTTCCACTATTCAGGACCGTACTTTGCAAAGATTAAGTCATATTTCTTGTTTTAGAGGCCATTATGTGACAAGACAATACGGTAACTTAGATGTATACTTCCCAAACTGCAAGCTCAATGCTTTTCTTGCTTTTTTCATCACGTGTGGAGAATCGGGCTTCCCGTGTCGGGTTGCTCTGTCGGATAACCCGAAGGGGGACCGTCCCCGCTCATTCGGTTCGCCGTCCCTCTGTCCTCAGGTAAGAACTTGGACTGCGCTTCGGACTTCGAGGACTTCTTCGGCAAGCGGAAGCTGGACGAGAGCGACGGCCACGTGGGCAGCATCGCGGAGTACCTGCAGCGCGGGGACACGGCCATCATTTACCCAGAAGCTCCCGAGGAGCTGTCCCGTCTCGGCACACCCGAGGCCCACGGGCCCGAGGAGAGCGGTAAGAATGTGGGGAGGGGTGAGCGGTCAGCGACGTGGACAGCTGTTGGCTCCACAGATTCGCTGCGTGCCTCTGTGTTTACCTTCAGAATGGAGCTGCAGCTGTCAGGGCCTGAAATCAGATAGCGGGCCCAAAGCACCAAGGGAAAAAATTAGTTTTTAATGCACACTTCACAAGCGATGAAAGTGTGCGAAAGCGTAGTCCTGAGTGGACGTCGGTACCGTTAAATAAGCCAGCTTCAGATATTTCGAAGAAACGTGTTCGAGGGGAAAGTTTTAGAAAAGAACGCGGCGGCGGCAGCCGTTTGAAAGCAATCGAACCGAAAACAAATCATTACGAGACTTTTTGTTTAAGAAGCCGGTATTATATTCGTATGCCATATATACGTACTCTATATTTACCTGTATGCCTGGCATGTTGGTGCGATTACAGCTCCAGACATGTGGAATGTTAATAACACCATGCAGGTCTATTTGAAGTTCAGTTCTAGCCCTTGGCATTTTACTGTGCCATGGAAATAGCAGGCTATACTTGTCTCTTAATTGATTCTGCTGACACAGACCTGGCGGATTTGTACTGTTTTGTTTGTCTGTGTATGCGTGCGTGTCAGGGGGCACGAATGCCAGTTTTCAGCGATGGTGCTGTGCGTGGCAGATTGCAGAGACACCTACCATAGCATCCTAGGAAATGCGCCCATTAGCTGCCATCGATTTTGCCGACCCTTCGGACCGTGACCCCCTTGTCCTCCACCCACCGCCGGCCTGCCCCCTCCCCATCCTCCCTCCTCTGCAGACCTGCCACCTGGAACTCCAGATGCTTTCGCCCAACTGTTGACCTGCCCCTACTGCGACCGGGGCTACAAGCGCTTGACGTCACTGAAGGAGCACATCAAGTACCGGCACGAGAAGAATGAGGAGAACTTTGCGTGTCCCCTGTGCAGCTACACGTTCGCCTATCGCACGCAGCTGGAGCGGCACATGGCCACGCACAAGCCAGGCCGAGATCAGGTGAGCCGCAAACATCTGCTTTTCTTCCCATCACGCCCCTTCTCCTCTCCCCCTTTGTCTCTTAACTTCTAATGTGCAATAACCCCTTGGAGAAAAGATACCATTTTGATTGGCCATCATTATTAATTTTTCATGGCATTTTGAAGATGCAGATCTTTTAATGGTAATAGCTTTAATTGAGGCCTAAATGGTTTTTAGATGGCCTCCTCTGATATGATTTAGCAGTCTTATGTTCACGATCGAATGATTGTGTTAATTTCCAATTTAGAAATTTCATCTGGTCTTTAACTTCAATTTACTCTTAAGCTTTCATGTTTCTTAAAACCGGACAAAAACAGGGACCGCTTCGGCGGGCATTGTTATACCTCGCCGTTTAGTTGTCACGTCTTTTCGAGAGAAGGGAAAAACGAGGTGCTGCTTCGGTGCCTTTCAAACACCGCCCGACCCCCCGTGCATCGCCGCTCGGAACCAAAGTACCGGGAGCGAAATCGTGCTCGGGAGGATCTGGCAGTAAACAAACCCGGCAACGTTGATATGAGTAACTAAGCTCCCTCGCGCCGCCACTGTTTAAGCGCCCCGGAACGGAAGAAACAAACAAAACAGCCACGGCGCGCACGCCGACATGGTGTCGAGTCGGTTCTCCGAACGCGCGGAGCAACAATGACACGTAGAAATGCCGAGGCCGGAACCGTCGGCCTCCTTCTGCGAAACACAGCCATGCGCGGCGTTAAATGAAAAAGTACTGAGCCGTTCCTGCCTCTCCCATGGGGAGCCCTGCCTGGGAAACCATACTGATGTACCGCCCCGCTACTGTAAATCACCCACTTAAACATTTGATATTCCATTTACCCAGCAAACTGCCTTTCTCTGCGTTCAGCTGCGACAGATTTGTTGCGCCCAGCACGGTGTGACGGAGCGGAGCGGAAGTGCTGTCCCTCTCACCTGACTGCCCCGAGTGAGCCACACATGAACAGATGGCCTTTATTAGTCATTCAGTGCCTTAATCCCCAAATTACCCAAGTGCCTGTTTATGCGTGTACTTCCTGTATTTTAAAGGAGCTTCCCAAGTGCTCCCATGACTGCCCTGCGCTTGACCGCGATGTGCGAGCAGGGTCGCGTTTTGCCATAGGTGTCCATCCGTCGTAGCCCCGGCGGTTTTTGGGGAAGCCGACGCGGTCACATCTCCTTTGATGAAATGCGCGAGAGTCCCGAGGCAGGGCACTTCTGCAAACGGCACTTCCTCTGTCGACTCGGTTCTTCCCCTGTCTCTAGCACGTTCACGGTGGAACTTTCCAGAAAGACTTAAATGAGATTATTTCTCAAGCCTGCGCCAAACGCGTAACGCGTACGAACCGAGGGTGTAAAGAATCCGCGTTTGAGGCTGACACGCAAAGTCCTAAAATAATACCGGCATCTTGAAATCCGAAATCCGAAATCCGATTTTCGTAATTTGAGAAGGTATGCAAAAAAAAAAATTAAATAAATAAAATAAATAAATCTTTTTTTTTCTCCCCCCCCCCCTCCAATTTTAATATTTACAGTGAACATTAATATTTAAACTAAGCAGAAAAAGTTGAACGGGAAAAGTAGGTTGGACTGGATAAACAGGAGAAAAACGCAGCCACATGTTTAGAGGACCGGGGATGCGAATGTTGGGAAGGCCTTCGCTCCCTGGGGGAGGACCCCTTTCCAGCGAATGGCAACGGCAGATTCCGCTTGGAAAAATCCCCTCATTTGCTAGTGGCATTTGCAATTAGTAAAGGAAAATGATTGTATCATATTAACAGTGGCACAATTAAAGTTTACCGTGGTCCTCGGAGGGAGGTGGGGGTGGGGACGAAACAGCTGTTGCTGTTTGTTTATGCGACTCGGCGGTGCGCGAGCACCGGGGTCCCTCTCGGGCGCGGGGGCCACCCTGACTCCTGCTTGATCTTTGAAGGTTGCTGCTGTTTGAACAAAACCTCCCTGTGTCCCCGCGTGAGACCATCTGTCTCCCCGGGAACGTGGGCAGAGTCAGCACACCCCTGCAGTTGTCAGCTCGGATCACGGTTGCGGAGGGGGGGGGGGGGGCTGGTGCACCTCCCCGCGCCGAGAGAGATCTTTTGTGCTTCCCACCTCCCACTCGGCACGGACATGTTGCGCGGCTGGTGCGCGGGTTTTGCGCCGACGCCGGTGCTGTTGTCGGTTCCGCTGCCGCTGTTACATATTCCGATCGCGGTGCGTTGTTTGAATTGCAAATGCTGGGACTGTGTTTACCTTTGAACAGTAAACCAAGGCCCGGCCCACATTCTCTGTTCTACATGTATTAAAGGGCTGTTTGAAGGTTTAAGTGCTCTGTGAATTTGGTACCAATTAAGAAATTTATTATTCACCTAACTCTACCTTGTTTTATATATAATTATGTTTATTTCATATGGCTGGCAGTTCACAGGGCGGGCTTGTAAAATGTTCAGAATTACATCCTGCTTATTGCTGCAAATTAATAGAAGGAGATCAGTTTGCTGTTTCTAATGAGGGAAAACTTTTTTTTTTTTTTTTTTAAGAACGCTCTTTATTATTATTTTTTTGTTTCTCCGCCTGCCAAATTCTAAACGCATACGCTTGTCGATCCGCGAGCCAGGGAATGAAAAGGTGTGTGATTCACTGTGTTATCAAAGGCACACTTCCGCTCTTTGGTGCTGGAAGTAGAAAGGCAAGATGGTCCATGGCAACTTGTGCCATTTGGCTTATGGCGAGGCGGGCTGACTGCGATTATTTGCAGCGCTCTTCCCCCGAAGAACTGTTTGTGTAGAGCTCACAGTAAATGCCGTCTCCTCCACAGCACCAACTGCTGAACCAGGGAGCTGGCAACCGCAAGTTCAAATGCACAGAATGCGGCAAGGCCTTCAAATACAAACACCATCTGAAGGAACACCTGCGGATTCACAGCGGTAGGTAGCCAAAGGGGGCCCTTTTGCACTCCTTCTGAATATTCATTACCTTGTACTAAGATTGTTGAACTTCGGGGAAAATAGAGAATCAATGGGTATTTTCATTACTTCTGCTGTCAGCGAATGACTCCGGTTATTTACTAGTGTGCTCAAATGCGAAAGCAACGTTTTCACTATATGTATTATATATAATTTTTTTTTTTTTTTTTACCGTCTGCATTTTATTTCATGGCATTTTATAGGGGAATCGTATGTCTTCTCCTTTCTTCGGGCATGTGAGAAATAATAAAATGCCCTCCTTTCTTTGACAGGTGAAAAGCCATACGAATGCCCAAACTGCAAGAAGCGTTTCTCCCACTCCGGCTCCTACAGCTCCCACATCAGCAGTAAGAAGTGCATTGGTCTGATCGCGGTGAACGGGCGCATGCGAGGCGGCATGAAGGCCGGCTCTTCCCCCACTTCGGCGTCCTCTTCGCCCACCAACTCGGCCATCACGCAGCTCCGTCACAAGCTGGAGAATGGGAAACCGCTGGGGCTCCCAGACCAGGCTGGCCATGTCAACATCAAGACCGAACCCCTTGACTTCAACGATTACAAACTCATGATGGCTTCGCCCGGGTTCGGAGCCCCCGGGCCCTTCTTAAATGGAGGAGTGGGAAGCGGAAGCCCGCTAGGGGTTCATGGCTCAGCACAGAGCCCCATGCAACACCTGAGCATGGGGATGGACTCGCAGCTGCTCGGCTTCCCCGGCCTGGGAAACAACCTGAGCGAAGTGCAGAAGGTCCTCCAGATCGTGGACAACACTGTGTGCAGGCAAAAGATGGACTGTAAACCGGAGGACATCTCCAAGCTGAAGGCCTACATGAAGGATCTTGGCTCGCAGGCAGAGGAGCAGAAACAGGTTCTGACGCCACCAGTGGCTCCACCAGTTGGTCTTCCAGTCGTCAGCCACAATGGTGCCACTAAAAGCATCATTGATTACACTCTGGAAAAGGTGAACGAAGCCAAAGCTTGCCTACAGAGCTTGACCACAGACTCAAAGAGACAAATTAGCAATATCAAAAAGGAAAAGTCAAACCACCTGGTAGATCAAGGTACCGAGGACAAGATGCACGAAAATAACATTATGTTTACACCTTTCTCTTGCCAATACTGCAAAGAATCCTTCCCAGGTCCGATTCCTTTGCATCAGCACGAGCGATACCTGTGTAAGATGAACGAGGAGATTAAGGCGGTCCTTCAGCCGAGCGAGAACCTTGCGCCCAGCAAACCCGGGACCTACACGGAGAAGCACGCCCTCCTTCTTTCTTCCATGCTTTCTGAAAAGGGAGTAACGAGTCCCATCCACCCTTACAAGGACCACATGTCCGTGCTCAAAGCGTACTTCGCCATGAACATGGAGCCCAACTCAGAGGAACTATTGAAGATTTCCATAGCAGTCGGCCTCCCTCAGGAATTTGTGAAAGATTGGTTTGAGCAGCGGAAAGTCTATCAGTATGGCAATCCTCGGACCCCGCCGCTAGAGCGGAGCAATGGGGAGGTGGTGTTGAATCCCACTAACCACACCCCCACCAAAGACTCCATGGCAGCCAGGTCTCCGGTGTCCCTGGTCAAGCCCGCAGACCGTATTACTTCCCCTGCCATAGCGGAGCTCCACAACAATGTCAACAACTGCGACGCCCCTCTCCGGCATTCGAAAACCACCCAGTTTGCCAGTAGCAAGCCCATAAGTGAGAAGCTGGACCACTCGAGGAGCAACACTCCTTCCCCCTTGAATCTCTCTTCCACATCTTCAAAAAACTCCCACAGTAGCTCGTACACTCCAAACAGCTTCACTTCAGAGGACCTCCAGGCTGAGCCGCTGGATCTTTCCTTGCCAAAACTCATGAAGGAACCTAAAAGCATTCTGGCAGTAAAGAGTCGGCTGAAGCCTAACAGTATTCCCCTTGACCACAACAATGTTTCCTGCCCACGTGAGCACTTGGAGGAGCCTTTGAACTTGGCTTATCTTAAGAAGGAGTTTGCTGCCTCTAACAACGGCAGCCTCGAAAAAAGCACTAGCCCCATGTTTGGCATTAACCCCTTTGGTGCCAAGCCTCTTTACACGTCGCTCCCGCCGCAAAGCGCTTTTCCACCAGCCACGTTCATGCCTCCGGTTCAGGCCAGCATCCCGGGGCTGAGGCCGTATCCAGGGCTGGACCAGATGAGCTTCCTACCACACATGGCCTACACATACGCAGCGGGTGCAGCCACATTTGCTGAAATGCAGCAAAGGAGGAAATACCAGCGGAAACCAGGTTTCCAGGTAAATTCAACCCGAACAGTTTAAAGCCTCGGTTAGATTTAGAGTTAGACTTTTTTTTTTTTTTCGTCGCTCTTTTCACTTTTTCGGTGAAGCACTTTAGTCAGCTGCGGCACGATGTGCTGGCAGAGCTGAGGACCGAAACAGCTGTCGCCCAGGCTCCAAGTCTGTTCGTGCCCTCGTACACCTCATTAGAGGAATCACCATGTAATTGGTGTTTTAGAGGTGGCAATACGATGTTCAGGTGTCGCCAGACTCCGCGGCGGATTGCCTGCATGGCGGAGAACGCAAGCGGCGTCCCGGCGACAGCTGTTTCCCGAGCTCTTCCAGTTAAGAGTGCACATCTGCCCCATTTTCCGCTCAACGCGCTGCGGCCGAGTTTGCTTTTTCCGCAGGTATTAATTAGCGAAAGCTTCACACGAGCAAAGGCGACGACTCCTTGTCAGAAGACTGGAAGATCTGACTGACTCACCGCCAAATGTTTTTTTTTTTTTTTTGCCCCCCCCATCCTTGCTTTCTTCTTCTTCTTCTTAAAGAGAGAAAAGCTAAAATGAGTTTCAACATGCGGATTAATAATGCAGCGGCCCCATGTTCATTACCGCTGAATGCTGAAGGCTGTTTAACATAGAGGGAACCATTTTGATAAAAAGTATTAATAATGTTTCCTATTCTAAGTTATTAAATTAGATTTTAAAAATACAGCTACGGGCATTTAGCTCAAATTGATTGTGGAATGATAGCGCTCTGTTCTTAAAAGCCAGTGGTGCGGTGGCTCCGGACTCATTGTCAGGCCAGAGCAACCTCTAATGAGGGCATTGCGGCTTCTCAATTTTGGTCTTTTACTGCACCTCTTGATTTAATCATTACAAGCTGGAAATTAGAAGACTGTGGCAATATGCCTCGCAAAGGCTTCCTCTTATTATTATGACCCTCTAATGTAATAATATTTTTCCCCATTAATTTAAGGTACCCTATCGGGTTAATCTTTGCTATGAATGAAGAACAGATATATGCAGAATTAAGTCTTTCATGTATAAAATTAAAGCAAATATATGGGAAACAGGAATATTAACACCTTGCTGGCAATATCCTGCCTGAATATTCATATGTATTTGTGTGCATGCGTGTGTGTGTGTGTGTTTTTACACCTTTGATGCACTTTTTAAGAATGCCACGTTTAAGGCACTTTTTAAATCCGTCTCAGTTGTTTATGTCTGGAGTGAGCGCACCTGTATTTACTGTCAGCCCCATTAAAAGCTCGCATTGTGTTCATACCCCCCCCCCCCACCCACCCACAAAGCAGTTTGTTAACAGGTTGCAGAACAGCTCCATTCAGACTTGGAATGAAAGAAGCAGAAAGCAGCTCCTATATTTAGGTGACAGGTGTGGATTGAAGAAATGTGGTTATTTTATAGGGGGAGCTGCTTGACGGAACAGCAGATTATATGTCAGGCCTGGATGACATGACAGACTCTGACTCCTGTCTGTCCCGGAAGAAGATTAAGAAGACAGAAAGTGGTATGTACGCGTGTGACTTGTGCGACAAAACATTCCAGAAGAGCAGTTCCCTCCTAAGACACAAATATGAGCACACAGGTATATACTGTTCTAGACACTTATTTTACCCCATGCTTCTTTCATGTTTTGTGTTACTAAACCCTTTTATGGATTTTGTTTCATTTCTTTTATTTCACTTGTATGTGTTAGCTTTAGTCGAAACCCCTAACCCGTTTCTTTCCCATTTACAGAGAGCTAAGTATGTCTTGCGCAGCTGGATGAATAAGAAAAAGTGATTCGAGGCAGCGTTATTATTTTTAAACAATTTTTATATTGCGGATTTTTTTCCCCACAGTGCCCCTGTGGTCAATTTTGTATGTTTGTGACCCCTCTGATCGTGTGGCGAATGGGTGTCCATAGGTGGAATAGAAATGTACACGCGTTCATTACCTGTAGACACAAAGTATGTTGGCCTTTCGCTTTCACTCATGACCCACATTTATTTGGCGCTCGCAGAGGCCGAGGGCCCGGTAGAAAGAGTGCGGCCGCTGCCCTCGAACAGATCGCCGAACACGAAAGGCCAGGTGGCATTTTTGGTGCGCCGTACCCACCATTAGAACCTGCACCGGTGTAACCGGATGGCAACCCCGGTGTTCCACGCCGTTCTTTCACCAGGTTGCATCATCTCGCTCGCATTCCTCCATGCTGCGCTACGGCAGCCGGCCGACAAGAATCTGCTGCCTTGACTATTTTGGAATCGGCGGGGGTGGGGAGACAACTTCAAGCATGGCAGCTATGGAAGGTGTCGCAGGCATTCCGCGGCTATTTGCGGCTGGGAATTAGCCAGATGTGTTAGCGTGCATCTCCTGGCAAGGCTTTGGGACTGCGAGGGCGGTCGCAAACACGTCGGTGCGTTGGAGGAGGAGGAACTCTGTCTCGTGGTTTGCGCCTCACAGACAGTATTTCCGGATACATCTGAAGGGGAGGGGCATAAACGAGGCCGGCCCCCAAACACGTGCCACGCCCAGCAGCGATGCAAGGGAGGAGCTGCCGTAGCGAAGTTAATTTGGAGGCGTGATGTCATGAAATCGCACTCCGTCAATGCCGGCTCCTCTGCTCTCTGTCCGTACACCTCAGCAATTTAAACATCTGATCTAACGGGGTTAAAATTACATTTTAGTGGGATGTCCTAAAATAGATTTTATTTGTTTTTTTTTTAACCCTCCTTGTAGCAGACAGAATTTTTATTTTGAAGTTGTTACGAGAGCTGCTAAATTAACCTAATTTCATTTTATATTCGTTTATTTGTTTGCCTCGGCTCTTCTGTTTCTTTGTTTGGCTTAATGGTTTATTTGTGTTACATTCTCGCAGTGTGGCACTCAAGTCTAAAATAAGTGTTTGCTAGACTGTTCCTACCTTCCTTTAGGGACAGGAGGGAATTTTAAAAGTTTACACGACTGCAAGCACAGGTTTACACTGTGTTTTAATGAATGTTTTATTCCTTTATGAACTTAGTGTCCATAATTTATAATCTGTTCGTAGACCTAAAGATTTATTTGTATACTTTTAATTGTACTTCCTTTTTTTATTATTTGGTTTGAATTATAACAATTTGACCTTTGATTTGCCTTTTATTTGTGTGTTTGTGTGTTGTTTGTTTGTTCCTTTTCCTCCTAACATGAGAATTTCATTTTGAAATTTGTAGCAGTCGAGTGGGCTGGCCGTAGTGACGCGTCGCCTTCCTGTCGCTTGTGTCCCCGCAGGTAAACGGCCACACCAGTGTCAGATCTGCAAAAAGGCGTTCAAACACAAGCACCACCTGATCGAACACTCGCGGCTGCACTCGGGAGAGAAGCCCTACCAGTGCGACAAGTGCGGCAAGCGCTTCTCCCACTCGGGCTCCTACTCGCAGCACATGAACCACCGCTATTCCTACTGCAAGCGAGAGGCCGAGGAGCGGGAGGCGGCGGAGCGGGAGGCACGTGAGAAGGGCCACCTGGAGCCCACGGAGCTGCTCATGAACCGGGCCTTCCTGCAGGGCATGACCCCTCAGGGCTACCCAGACCTGGAGGACCGGGCTGCCATCCTGAGGGACAGCATGGAGGGCGCCATGAGAGAGCGACAGAAGGAAGTCGGAGGAACGTATGCGAAGATAGGCCGGCGGGATGAGGAGTTCGAGGAAGAGGAGGAAAGCGAGAACAAGAGTGTGGACACCGACCCAGACACATTGAGGGACGAGGAAGAGAATGGCGAGCACTCGATGGACGATAGCTCGGTGGACGGCAAAACAGAAACCAAATCCGATCACGAGGACAATATGGAGGACGGCATGTAATGAAACTACTGCGTTCGAAAGCTTCCCCAGTATTTCGTTTCTGTTTGTTTTGTTTCCCCAGTAGAATTGTTACCTGCTTGGTTTTCCAACACGCTGCTGTGTTCAAGCTCTTACATGCACGTGCCTGAAGCTTCCAGGAAGCTGTGTGGAGGGACTCGCGGGGTGGGGAGGGGGCCGAATCTCAGAGACCATGATTTGAGTTTCAACTTGGCGTGGGGAGGGGTCGTTGAAGAAGCTGCATTATGCAAAAAAAAAGTGTAAAATTAATAATTATTAAATAAATGAAATACATTTTAAAAATTGTACAGTATTAAGGCCTGAAAAATGTGTGGTGCTAACCTCTAAACCCTGTGTTTCATAGTATTTATAGCACAAACTAGTAACTTGTACAAATTGCACTCCGCTTCTATAATCACTACAAAAATAATAAAAAGTATCGCCTATGTATATTTATACAGTGTTTAAAAAAACAGTAGTGTGCGCACTACATCAGTATTATTACTTATCTATCACTTAATGTGTTGTCTATAGTTTTGCCCTGTTTTCAGGTCAACTAACCACACAGTTTTAGGCCTCAGAATTTCTTTTTGTGAAGGAACTTAACTGATACCTGTGTGAATTTAAGATGTCTTAAGGCGACGGTTAAGTGAAGGAGAACCGGAAGGAAGAAGTAAAGACGGAGGGACAGTGTGAGCATTGAAGGAGAAGAGAGCCTTTGTAAGGTGTTTTTTTTATGAGAAAAAAGCCTTATATGCAAACCTTTTAATCTGTGTGTTTCTGCAAGTGCCATCCTTGTATAGTGTGAAGAGGGTGACTGTGTTACCTTTGCACCAGCTTCAGTATTTAAAACAATTGTTCACCTTTGTCCTTTGAAGCATCCATGTCAGTATTAGAAGAATAGGCAGCAGTTCCTTAGTTTACATTTGTTTGTGCAATTTTCTGTTTTTTTTTCTTTCTTTTTTTTTCATTAACGTCTTGTCAGTATTACGCCAAACCCCCCCTTTTTTCAACAACAAAAAATTGCATTCATTTTATTTTTAGGTTAAATAACATTTTATTTATGTGGCTCATTTTATATTTCCTAATTTTATTTATTTCATACTGTAGTGTACAGTATTATAGTTCTTCAATATATAGATATATTTTAGTAAAAAGGAACATGACGTTGATCATTGGGGCAAATTTTACTTAAAGAGAGCATTTATTGTGTTTTGAAACATTAATTGTGAATTGCAAATTTTCAATTTTATTATTTTTAATTGTTCTGTTTCTTTTTTTCCAGTTACTGGAAATTCCAAATTTGGGAACTTTTGATACAATATTGTGAAAACACTGTATTTTCAACTGAAAAAAAAAAATTCCACTTTCTTCATCTTGTTTTTTTTAGGTAAAAAATGAAGAGGGACTGTTAAAATACAATGTATGATACCATGACAGAAAAAATCTTTCCTGAAATGTCTTTGTAAAAGTATTATTGAATTTTTAATTTGTAACTTCTCTTGGAAATGACCATGCTCGAATAAAGGTAGCTAAATTTAAAAAAAGAAAAAAAGTTTAAACTTGTATACATGTTCTTGGATCATAAAATTGTTACTGTTTTTATTAATCATTTAGGTGTAATTTCAGAAATGAGTGGAACATTTTTAATCACTACAGAGATGCTGAGATGACAACTGAGCCTTAGAAAAAGGAAAACTTCCAAGAGTCGCACAAAAATGTTAAACCAGTTCTTATGATAAGTTAAGCACGTAAGAAGTTCACACCTTAAGACCACTGATCTTCACGTATCACATGTGGTGGCACAATAAGATAAAAATAATTTTAAGGTAAAGAAGGTAAAAAAAAAATTTATTTGAAAAAGTCCACTTTTGCTGACAAATTTATTATTAGCTCATTTGACTCATAATACTGAATAGAGTTCAGCTCATTTAGGTTTGATTTTGGTATGTATGTATGTATTATTATTATTATTATTAATAATAATAATAATAATAATAATAAATCACAGCAGCTTTGTAAGGTTATACACATTTCCGCTGTAATTCTTGTACTTTGCATTACTTACTTGAATGTAAGCCCACACAGCATTGTAAATAATAGTTTATTATAATGGATTATTTGCATTTAATAATAAGTGGCCTAGTGTTTGAAACCTGCTGAGTATAATAAACAATGGGATGAATTATGTTCACACTGGAAATACAGAAACAATGTGGCATCAAAAGGCAGTGGATAAAAGGGAAAAGATTATGCAAAACAAGGTAATTTGTCTGCAATATTTAAATTTCCATATTGATCCAAGTGCCCTTAACAGTTTTCCCCCATCATTCCCTCCTCTTGCAGGTAAAAGGGAGGCTTTTAAAAGATGGAATTGAATGTTATTTAAAGCTTATATACATATAAATTAGGCTGGTATGCAGATGAAGACTAAATAAAAAAAAGGCAAAGTGGTTAATGATTCAGCCGTAAAGTGCACTTAAAAAGCAAAGCACATTTATAAGAATTAAATATAAAGTATACATTTTGCAAGTTAGCAGAAAAGAAAGGTGTGAAGCTGACAAGAGTTTAGTGTCTGACGTGAGGTAATACACACGCTAGTCGAGCTTTCTGCTGCGGTCACTTTTTTCCTTCTTTTTGTCCAGACTTCTTCCGATTTGCAAAAACAAACAAAAATCAGCATTTGGAAACAAACAGTTACAATTCACAAATAGTACATGAACTGTGCTTAAACTGCAATGTTATGTACAGACTCTATATACCAGTTTCCAAGATTCATAGTTTTAAATTGTCAAATTGTCATAGTTTTAAATTGATTTCAGCAAGGAAGCCTGCTGCATTTTTGGTACACATTGTTTAACATTTTTACTGTTTTCCTTAGACTGAAATACACTTTCCACACCACATTTCAAATATTTATCCTCTATCATGTATGCTCTTTCATTTCTTTGTCGTCTTTAGTTACTTTTCAATGTACTCGCTGGTCATTTTTGAGGTACCTAGGAATTGTAATAACAAATTATTTAAAAATATTTCAACATTGTGTTTTGTTTGGGTGCTCCTGGGTTGTAGTAAAGTGGTTGGTGAATGAGAGATAACGTTCAGCCCCAATCACACGTTCCATTTTACCTGTAACACACTGTGCAGAAGAGCGAATGACTGCATGCAGACACACACACACACACACACACAAACACACACAGCCCTTCCTCTCTCCCTACCCAGGAATTATTTTCAGGCTACCTCAGTGCCCTGTCCCTTTGTTTGCACTGTGGCTTTGAAGGAAACTTTGACAGAACTGTGTGTGTCTGCTGGAAGTTCACAAAGGCGCTGAGGCTCCTGGATGTTATCGTTGGGTGGTTTGTCTTGGCTTTGTTGTTGGTACGCTTGGAAGGGCTGTGGGTGATGACTCACCGCCATCTTTTTTATACTCTCAGGTCGCATGCAGGACCTGTGCATTTTCACTCAAGGGTCAAAACTGCTTCCATGAGCACCTCCAACTCCAACATATGAATATGACCTAATATTGCCATTGGATGTTCTCACAGGCTTTGGACAACCTGGAGGGGAAATTTCCCTGCTTCTGCCACACTTTTGTCTGCCTCTGAAAATAAACCAAGATACCTTAATCTTGCGCTACACCGCACTTCGCTTCGCAAAGATAAAACGGATCAAACGTTTTTCTAATATTTTTCCAGTTTTGATGATCTCGTGATTCTCATTTATTAAATCGTACATTTTTTGGATATTACATATGTTAGGTCTAGTAGAATCAAAGCGAGATATCAGTATGACACCATGCAGGAGAAAACTTTAAGACAAAAAGCATCTTTATATAAACTACTGTTGGTGATGCATTTCTTTGTGTTGATATAAAAGCTGTTGCAGTGAATTAAACATTTAAGATAAACAGTATAATGACACATTCGCATACTAACATTTCCTATTCGGCTCCTCGTGCAGCAGTGGAGAAATTCTTTCATGTTCCTTTTTTCCCTTTGCAGCTGGGGTGAGAAAGGAAGAGAAACTTTTGACCCTGTTAAATCATACACATATCCCCATATTACGGTGGGGGCAGATGGAGGGCAAGCAGAAGCCTGGCCGAGTAACCAGGAGAAGGGGCCAGCAGGGCCTCAGAACAGCAGCCAGTTGTTCGTGCGGGGCCTAAAGCAGAGAGGGAGAGCGTCTCCGAGCAGGTGGCACACGCTCATGCCAACGCTGCCTTTCAACACCAACTCAACACACGCACGGCTATTGTGGCAATCTCTGTGGCCCCAAAACACGTCTCAGCACCCGGGATGCTCTTAACAGCAGCCAGTGAAGAACGTGACTCCGGCCTCTGCACTGCAGACATTTTCAATGAAAGAAAAATAGTCAGCAATAAAAAAAAAATAAAAAAAAACATGAAAAAATTATATTAAACATTGCGTGCTGAACTAAACTGGATTATATTTTTTTTCTTTTTTTTTTTAAATTCATGCCATACAAAATAAAATCTTTGTGTGTGTGTGTGTATATCACCACTTTTTTTTTCTCTCAAATTAATATTATGCCAGATGAAGTCTTTGTTTTGGAATACTGTATATAGATGCTAAAAGTCCAAATTGCTCTTATAAGATGCGGTCTTTTTAAAACGTTATTTTTTTCTTTGAAGTTTACAGTCTGTTGGTTTGGATTTGCATCATCGCCCACAAGGCCGTGAGTCCAGTCATCGGATCGATCAGTTCATAAATGAAATAACTAATAACCGCGGCGCAAAACAAGCAGAAAGATGCATTTTTGTAGTTTACCCTGCGTTTACCCTGGGTTCACCCTGAACTCCCACGGTGCGGTACCTGCCAGCGTCGCGGCAGTTGGCCCGTGTGAGGCAAGTCGGGCTGTGCGGCCTGAGCGGCTGCTCCTTCAATTCAATTTTATTTTTATATAGCGCTCGTCTCGTTGCAGTGACAGCCATTCCTCTCCTTCTGGCTTTATTTGAGAGACGGCGGCGCGGGGCTGGTAAAGCGGACTGTTGCACGGTGGCCCTCAGGAACTGAGGTACCAACAGACGTTCGTTCGACCAAAGCCCCCCCACTCATCCTTTAACCGCTCGGCCTTATTACACTTTAACAAGCGGCGATCCTAAACAGGCCTACGCCGCAGAAATGCATTTATTTTTATGCACTTTATAAGTCTTTATGGCTCTGTAGCTGCATACCAGGCGTTCCGAGGCCCTGCCAACGCCCCGCCCCCCTCCGCTCCGCTTCGCCCCGCCCCTCAGCTCGTCCGCGCGCCACACGCACTGGATGTCATCACGCAGCGTCGCGAAGGGGCCGTCGGCCGCGGTGACGAGCACGCTCGAGCTCGAGGTGAGTCCGCCAACGGCGACGTCCGTGTGACTACAGGAAGCGCGCTTGCCGGCTCTCCTGCTTGTGTTCGCGTCCAAGACTTTGGTTCGGTTCGGTTGCCCGCGTCGTGTCTTTTTCGCAGGAAAGAAGAAGCAGCTGAACGAGAGGAAAAGCGACGAGCCTTCTTCTTGCAGCGCCAGTGTTTCCACGTCGGTTAGCTTCAGCATTAGCCCGCTTGCTGGGGATTCTGTAACGAGAACTTAAGCAGCCCAAATACACATTTATGTCCATTTATGCTTTAGGAAACGCACACACACGTGATGCGAACAAACTGATTCGTGTAGTTGCGAAGTAAAACCGAAACAAAACAGCCATGTGCGGATGTGTCACTGAAATAGCATCATTCGACCAGTTTGACATAAAATGATGCGAGAAAGCGGGCTGGAGGGTGAAAATAACCCACAAGGACGCATGCTTTTTATTTTTATTTTTATTTAAAATCGGGACCCGTCCAGGTGTCCCAGTAGGACAGGGGCGTCCCGCAGGGATACACACGTGTCGCGTCACTCAACGTCGTGGCACAATGAAACCCCGACTGGGATGATTTTATTATTATAATTTTATTAAGATATGTATGCAGAATACTGTAAGCGGACCTGTACCTGAATGGCTAAGGCTAGCCATGCTGGCTGTTGATAGCAGGTGGTGAGTGTGGTGCTGCACCTTCAAGCTGCTGCACACCTCTTGGAGTTTTCTTGGCTGCAGTCAATGCTTTGTATCTGTCAAATTGCTTACAAGTATTGTACATTTGCTGTGAAGAACCCCCCCCCCCCAACAACAACAAAAACCTATTCCTGCTTTATCTGCTTTTGATGTCTACAGGTATTGTCGTTCCAGTGGGAGTTGAGTGGGTTCCACAGCACTGCATTGTGCCCCGCACACAGCAAGGTGCACATACCTACAAAATAGATAAATATCATAAAATAAACATCAAGACTCTTATGGATTACAGTAATACTAGACAGCAAATAAACAACACAAAGGTGTAATGATCAAGGTGGGAAAATGGACCGAAAGCAACCTTTACTGCAGTTGCCACAGTCCAGTCATAGCTGTGGTACCATTAGGAGACCAAATCTGCGCAGTGTGAAACTGATCATTGTTTTAATACAAGGTGTTAATCTCCTGCTTTTACCCTTTTGCAGCGGTGGTCCTGAAGCACCAGTAAGGCAGCATAACCCACCTGGTCCACGTAAACGGCTGCCCTGTTCAGTATATTAGTCTTTAAAATGGTTCCAAGGTTTCGCACCAAAAAAGTTATGGCAGCGTACTTCTTCATATTTCAGTATTTTTGCGTGTGTGTATGCGTGTGCGTGCGTGTTTTCCCCCCTTCAAATGTTTTCTGTATTTGGCTTCAGGGCCTCTTTGTAACATCAGAACACATAGAGAATTCATACAAACCGAGAGTGGTTGTGCAGCCTGACACATGATTAGAATGCTGGGTCATGGGCGTCACGGCAGGTTCCCAGCTGGAGGGATGGAACATCAGTCATTACGCATTTCTGGGCCAGTTTAATTTACTGACTGGGTCCAGCATGCCAGGAAAGGTGTGCTTTCTGCTCTGCTGTCATGAATTAAGTTTTTTTTTTTTTTTTTTTTTTTTTTAATATTATAGAATTGTTCAGAAATGCTTTACAATCAACAAAGCAGTTTTCTGGTCTTACCAGTGATGTTGAAAACGGCACCGTTCTTCTGTTGGGTTTCCCACGTTGTTTCTAAACACCTTTCAAACCATTTCTGCGAGTCCACATCAGTACAGTCCCGTACAGTGGGTGTTATTTTAATAGTACGTCAGGTGCATGAATACTTTATGTTGGGTCAGCAGGTGGTGTAGTGGTTGGGTGGTTGAGCTATGATGTGAAGCTCACTGGTTTGAATGTCACACGAGCTGCAGTATGAACCCTCAGTCTACACAGTAACAGTACCCTACCGAATTAATGGATAAATCATTGTAAATTTGGTTATGTTGCACTGAAAGGCAACAGTTTGTTGAAAGATGATAATTCTCAGTTAATAATATAAAGTGATTGTTCATGTATTAACATATTTCTTAAGAGCTCAGTGGAAGTTGACCAATTCAGATTGAACAACATTGCCAGTATTTAAATAAATACTCATATACGGTACATTTTATGTCAGTGTTGTTCATTTGCTCGCAGCTTGCATAGGCCGAGATCGGTGCACAACACGTGGGCTATTGTAAATCCTTAAAGGGGAAATGGAACATTTAAAAAACCAGTTGGTATGAAGAACTTAAATTATTTTAATACATTATTGCATGGTTTTAGCCCTGTAATAAACCTATTAAAGGCCATGCATTCATAGTACTGCGAAACCTTTCTGTACTAATATACATATGTGTATATTCTATAGGGATTAATCTTAATGATGAAAGTTAATTATATTGAGTGTAATTTAGGGTAAAAAAAGTTCATGATCTGCAAATTATACTTAAGATACCATTTTTAATTTAAAATGTAATTACGGTTGCCATGCAAGTATTAGCACGAAAGATGAAGGTACCGAACAAATAAAAGCATTTTCAGAGAATCACTTCTGTTGTCCCTCATGCGAAATGGGCTAAGTAGGAAGCTGTGCTCCGGCACAGTGCGTAGAGTTGAGCCCGTGTAGTGCGTTCCTTTTCTCACCGTGTAAGCGTGTGGAAAGCCAGGTTACGGAGAGAAAACACAGTGGCGTTTCACTAATATTCCGGTAATCTGGGACGTAGCTAATAGTGCAGCCGTGTTTTCCTGTTAGACCGAAACGTCTCATGCAAGCATAGAAAGTCCGTGGTTTGAAGGTCACCAAAAAAGGTCATAACACTCGGGAGGCATCGAGTTCTCTTCAGTATTTGTGAAGAGGCCTCAGTCAGGATGTGGAATAATGTGGTTAACACTTTTCACCACTACTATCCTGTTGACTAAATGCACACTGTGTAAATAAATGCTCCCCTTCTTTTTCTTTTTTTTTTTTGGGAGGGGGCGTGTAATGAATATTATTGGGTTTTGAATTCTGCAGTAAAAACGAGGTTAAACATGGTGCAGGGAAGGATCTTTAGAAGCTCATTGTTTTGAGATGCCTGTTGCAGCCAGAGGCTTGTAACACTGCACAATTATGGAATTATATTTACCATTGAGGAGTGTAACAATTGAGGACTGTAGAGCCAGCTAGAGAAGGACTGAAAGGCCCCTTTATTAAGTGGGAGTCTTGCAAAGGCTGCGTCTGTCTCCGTAGGAGATGGCACCACATGAGTGCAGTTGCACAGCGCTTTGTGCCGTTATATAATAAGTCTGTACTCCGATGTATAAGTCGATTCTGATATGGTTCCTGAAAACGCACCGGAGAGGCATCTGCCGTAGTAAACTGCCGTACAGTTTTATTTATGTGTGTTGTGCTCAAATCTGTGCAACCAGGAGAGATGAACAAACATTTTACTGCATATATTTACAGCTGTGTTTCCTTTCATAGTTGTTTTTTTAATGATTAGCTTTAATATAAAGCCAATACTTGTGAAGTATGATGGCACTTGACTTGCTCAATTAAAGGAGTCACTTTTCAGTCATTTTGCTCCTTTGAAACCTTAATCTGTAGAAATTTTGAGCCCTCACCCCCTTTCTAGCATGAGATCAAAGGCCTTGAGGAGGGTATTATTCCCTCTTAGCCTGTTACGTAAAGCCAGTGAAGACGGCATTGTTAAAGTGTTAACATTCCCCTACAAAAAAGGTGGTTTTGGAGGCTGCACTATCCAGCGTATGCGCTGGCTGAATATAATGCACGCTGATTTGCATGTCATTTTATGTACTAGGGCACGTATTGATGCTAAGGAATCCCACTTGCTCACAAACGGTCCACTGTAGTATTTGTGAATCCAGTATGTACTGAACTTTTTCCCAAAAAGAAAAATGGGTTGTTCATTTGTATGAAGTGACCTGTGGACTGGGACTATGAATCTGAATGTTCAGTGATCCTTTAAGATATGTCCCAGTTTGTTTTTGCTTAATGGTTTGAACAGAACATTTTTAATGTGAAACTAGGCTTCTTATTGACAAAGCGTATCGGTTATTTAAGAAGGAGGAAAAAAAAAAAAAAAAAAACCCTTGTAAATTTACGTATATAAATAATACCACATTTTCTGCCCGGTCACAGCGCGCAGCCCAGGGGATGTGTTGGTTTTTACTTAACCTCAAATATTAATGGCCTGAAATTATTATTTAAATAGTACACTAAAAGCAGCAGAATTTGGCTCTTCTTTGACCAGGATTTGGCATCTGTGGTTTAGACGTTTAAGGGTGGCTTCTTAGTTGTGCCAGTGAGCTGACCTCAGAACAGGCTAGTTTATATAATGTTATGTTGGCTTAAAGTTTCACTGTGGATGGCAAAACCTGGGACAGAAGTGGGGGTGGCTGTCATCAGAAACCTTGTTTCATCGTAACGCCACAGCATTTGACTCATGATACGATAATACTGCAATCCTTTTCGCGGCGCTGTTTTTGCTAGATAATGAGAATCGGTACTGCGTTGTGTTGTACTTTAATGCTGCGTTTCGTTTTTCAAGTTTACCGTGGAAAATCGTTGACTCGTGAGAACAAAAGTCCGAATCCACAAGACTTCATAAAACATGTATCGCTTAACTGTACTTTGAACTTTTGTGTTTTAGAAATGTAATTCTGCGTTAAGCATCGCATGCCAGAGTTTCTATGAAAAGAGTCATTTTTAATCACGGCTGCAGCGAGTGATCAGATAAAGGGAACGTTTTGTTATTACAAACAAACCTGCAACTGTTTTCTAATATACTGTATTAACCATGGGACTTTTTGTCATGCTACAGAGCAGCAGTTCTTGGGCTTCATCCTGATGGCCCCCTCTGCGAGCTCTTTCTGTTTCAGCTCAGCTGTGGAACTTTGTTTTTTAACAAGCTTCATTAAAGAGAGCGTTAACAGCCCATCTGAAACGTAAACCACGGCACAGAGAGGGTTGCTGTGAGCAGCGCGGAGAACCGCTGCTCTGTGAAAAGGGTGACTGTATTGTTTGTTCTGTACAAACCATCGGTTTGTAGGATGCCGGTGCAGCTCGGATCATTATACCTTCATCCATGCTGGAGACGTTGGCCGCACTGTCATGTAAACTTAGACAAAATAAGAGTTTATCCCCTCATACTGTCAGAATGCTGTTCCTTGTGATATTGCAGCATCTGTGGGATTTTTAAAACAATGTATGGGGGACACCCCAGTTACCAGAATGGGGAGAAAAAATGTGCGCCATGGCTAGAAAAGCTGTGTCTTTGAGTTACTGTATTCTTGTATGATCAAGCCATCATCCATACAAGAAAACATCACAATTTCCTGCTTAGATTTGCCCTCACAACTAAAGAGAAGCAGGGTAAACATAAGATAAAAAACTTTAGGAGGCATCGTTCCTTAAACAGCGTTGACTGTTTTGGCCATTCGGACCAGTCGCGCTCTTTTTCCCGTTTATTTGCCATGCAGCAGTCAAATGCTTGACGGGTTGAAATGGTCGCTTTGCTGCCCCCCGTATGCCAAAGTTGTAGCGTGCGAGGTAGACTTCAGGGCTGCCGTGGGCTTGTTGCTGATGAGGCCGGGCTGCTTTAATGGTGTGTTAGAGGTTGAAGCCATCACCCTCGCAACCTTCGGCCATTATCCTCAGTCACATTAAAACACACCCACCGGTATCGGAGGAGCTGTGTTTCTGCCGGACAATCTGATGACACCCACAAAGCTCATTATTACAGAAGCATGATATGAAAGTTCACACTATGGTTCTCGATGAAACATTTTACACCTCCAGCCTGTGTTTTCAGTCTGAATGTCAGTTTCCATTTTAAATACACAGAGGGTACGTATGACTTGTGAATACTCCGATAATATGTCTGTTTATTGATGACATGGGTGCTGCTTATGCTGTGTAGCTGTTGCCCCGCCCCCCGAATTTGTAGGACTGCGTTTTCCTTCTTTTGACTTTGTACATTATAGCTGACCGGTGGACAGATGTTTAATGTATTTGGCACAGATTTCACCGGAAAGCCACAGTTGGAGACCCTAGTTTAGTTTCTGTTATTGTGTTTCCTCTGTCATGTTTTGACTAATCACCAGATTTTAAGAAGTGCTGTGAGGAGAAAATTACAGTTTTTCCAGTGTGTTACATCTGCTGCATTGTTCATTTTGCAAACATCTCAAGAAGAGCCTTTCAGGTCAGATGACTACATTAAGGTGATTGTAATGCAGCAGAGATACAATGACTTTTTGGCTTCGGAAGACAAATACTTTGCTGTTTGATATGGATGATAACCTTTACTTTGCCCTAAAATGACACATGGATTTCGGTTTCTGTGCTGCTATTGTGTGTGAGACTCATAATTAAAACTCAGCACGGGCCAAAAAGAAGAATCGGCCCTTCAATGGAAAGTCAGACCTGTGATTAATTTGTTTGCCCCCCTGCTTTTTCGCTTGTGATCATCTCCGCGGTTGCACCGGAAAGGCATCAAGCTGATATGTGGGTGTGTTTTTTACTTCAATAAACCAGGAGCCCGTGAGACCATGCATCAGGTCTGAAGTTTGATTCGGCATGATTTCAGATTGTCTATCCCTAACAAAGAGCTTCTTAGGACTGAGCGAGAGGTGGTCAGCAGCTTTCCACGGCCAGCTCCAGTTTTCAGCTACCTTGGTCCGAGGTTAAGGGTTCAGAGAATCGGGTCAGGTATTCAAAGATGCATCACTGAGCTGCTCCTGTTGTGACTTGTCCATCTTTGCCCCTGAGTGAGATGCGATGTGTTTGTCCAAATGTGCTTGGGTAAGGGGGTAGCCTTCGGCCCCGCAACATTTTGTAATCTCTGACGTGAAGGCCCATTGACACGGTTGGGAAAACATCACTCAGCTCCGTAGATGTTACACTGCTCGCGCACCAGCAAACCAGTTTTGTTTTTTTTTTTTTTTTTACACAAAAGCATGACTTGTATTAGGTGTCGAAATGTATTTGGCAGCATTATTACTATCTGAGACTGGCTTTTATTGCCGATTACATTTTCTGTTTATATGGTAGACAGTCCTTAGTGCTATTATTAGTCCCGCTTTCCTGTAGTTTTGTTAGAGATGGACTTTAGTGAAAATTCAGCTATGTAAAAGTAGTTTTATCCAGCTTTTTGGTGACCAGTATAATTGTGCTGTGAGTGGGACTTAGCCTGCCATTTGCAGAATCCATTATGCAGCTTGACACCATGTTGTTTTGGGTGTGGAGATTCTGTAGTGTTTGAAAACTGGAATGATCCGATATGAGAAAACCCTAATTATTATTTTATTATGCTTTGTTCAGGGACTCAGTGACTGAACAAAGCACATATGGATTTGTTGGCTTGAATGTAGTATTAAAAGAGTTAAATGAAAGTTTAAAACAGATTAAACAGAAAGTACTGTAAAAGTGAATCTGAAAAGGTATGGAGCATTTTTCACTGGCATGATGTACTTTGTTGGTGTATTCTAAAGGAAAGTATTACCATATATTTGTATGAATATTTATACATGAATGAAATTATTGCAGTATAGAGGGTGTAAGAGGAAAGCTATTTTTGTTCAGCAGAAATGTGTTTTCTTTTCAATCGTTTTAAAAGAGGAAAGCTAACAAAAAAAAAATACAGGAAACATGCCATCAGCTGTACAAAAGTGCTTCTTATATTTATTTACAGTATGTCTTAGATTTATTTGCAAGTATACAGTAGGTGTGTCAGCAATGCAATTATTTACAGGAGCATGTGAATAGCAAGAACTTTGAACACGTGTTCCTTGGGAGGTCATTTCAGTGACATCGGGGGTACAGTTAAGTGATACATGCTTCATGGCATCAGTATGCTGTCTTCCTTTGGCCTTGTTGGGAGCGCTCATCTGATCAAATGAGAGAGATTAATTACCCCCTTCAGTAGGGTTGTGTTACGGTCGCCTCGTCACGTCCAATTGGGGTCGGCATCTCCGTTTGGACGGCTGGAGAGAGCGAAGTGGATCAGGGCCAAGGTGATGGGGCATAGCAAATGTGTGTGTGTGTGTGTGTGTGTGTGTGTGTGTGTGCGTGTGTGCGCGCGCGCGCTCAAAACTTGGTTGCGTGACTGTTTACTGCCTGTCCCTTCATTTCTCTTGGCCTGTGTAGGCATTGCCGTAAGGATGGAGCACGTCTGCTACACTTAGCTAGTTTGGAAAGTCTTAACCATCAGTGTGACATCTCAGAATTTACTTGGTACATTTTTGCAGAAGTTGCCATTTCAGCTGTTTGATGCCTGATCTGTCAGATGAACATCAGCTGATGGCAAGAAGTTAAGCACAAGTGGACACTTACTGTTCTATACCCTTCTCCGAAAGGCAAGCAAGGATGTTAAGCGACTTGTAATTTTTAATCATTTGCCCTGCTGGGTAATTTCTTTGGTTGTCAATTGCCTTTATTAAAGTTACTTCAGCAGAAGCAGGGATTCAATCTGGAGACCTTCTGTAACCCCAGTGACAGTTGCTTATCCTAGCAGGTATGAGCTTGAAAAAATAAGTTAAGTTTTAGTACGTATGGGTAAAGATAAGTCAGTGTATTTTGTTATTTAGCCCCAGAACTCAAAAGTTTATTAACAGAAGATGCATGGTCTGTTGCTGATGGTTGGATGTTTTGAAAGCTTTTTAAACAGATAAATAAATCATGACAGTATAAATCAATACTGTGTGGAGTGTAGACATTTTAATACCACCCATAACATGAAGAATGGTATTAATATGCAGTTGTGCAGATTTCTGATAATAGAAGAGGATCACTATGACTTAGTTACTAAGACTGAATTTGAAATGTGAAATCTGAAGAAGAATTCAACAGATGTGAACATTTCTTTGCTTTGGTGTTCTGACCTTGATGTGTTTTATAACGCATATCTTGCAGTGCACCTGGACACATCATAAGCGATAAAACTTGGGGGAACTTCCAGCATCAGGCATCCTTGCAGAGGTAACCTGACCAGGGTTGATCAGACCTCAGCCTATATCCAGCATTCAACAGAAAAAGTTGCTTGAAGGATGCCGGCAGGTGTGATTACATAGGGATGGACAAGGCCTGTTTTTCTTTAAACCTCCTTCTCCTTGGCCTCTTTGTCTCACACTCTGCATGGGCTGTGGTTCTCATGATTAGTTAGTTTCAGTTCTTTTTGCATCCATGATGCTTTGGTCCCCCATGGAGCTCCTCCAGACGCAGCACTCGCAAGGTGTCTTCAGCATGCCCGAGCAGCAGTTCTTTGAAATGTCTCCAGAATTGTTTAGCTTGTCTCCACAAAGGTGTGAAATAGTCTTGAGTTTTTTTGTTTTTTTTTTTTTTTTAAACCCCCCGCCCCCAGTGACTGGGGCGATTGAGTTGTCAGAAGCGAAACTAGTGGACGCCGCAGAGAAAAATGGTTGGGATAGAAAGAGAGCTGTTGCCTGAACAGTCCTCAGAATAATGAACTTGAAAAGATGTGTCTAATTTGTGAACATTGTATAGCGTTTCGCCTCAAAAGGGAGACCCAAAAGAATTTTGAATTCCAGTCAGAGGTAGGCAATGATTAGATTGCAATGCCTAATTCTCCTAATACTCATTGCTCATTCCTTTAATATGCAAATTTTAGGTATGCAAAGATCTGATGCTTTTATTTAAGAAATATGTCCTCGGGCGATAGGGGTATGCTTCCAGGGAGATTTCTGTTTTAGTATGAAATAAATAGTTGTTAAAGGGATCACATGAGTTTGTGTCTTAGAAGATGAAAAGCTAATTGACATGAATTATTTATTGTGATGCAATATTTTATAGAAATCAAACAGTGGGAAAAAATAAAACAAAGTTCAAACATTTCGTCTGAAATATGCATCCATTATAAAGAACCTTGGAATATTCATAAGAAATGATTTCATCTGGATTATTAATGTTCTTGAAGCAGTTTGGGACATTCGTCCTAAGGTCAATGAACTGTAATTACCAAACCAGTACCGGAGGAATATTCTTATGTGATGAGAATATATTACTGATTACATTTACACACAGCAGAAAGGCTAGTATTGCTGCCATTCAGAGCAGTAATGGGGAGCAAATTGAGCTCCACACTGTTAAAATAGCTCTTTTTACACTGCTATGATAGCTACAGTAAACATGGCTCACTGCCTTTTTTTGCCAATTTTAGTCAAATGCCTTCTTTATCTGTCATAGTAAGTGGAAAACAGTTTTAACTCTTTGGATAGGGTCCAGATTTCAAATGGTGCTGCCGAATCTGTGCGCTTTTGAAGCACATGCTTGTAATGCCAGTATATTGCAGATATGTGCGTTAAATTATTGTTTGGCAGTAACTAAATTTAATGTTTTGCCATAGTGACAAAACTGAAGCAATTTTAGGCCCTGTCATGGTGGAAGTGGAAATGGAATTAATTGTAAGGTTGTAATGTTTGGTTGATTCCAGAAACGTGTCTCCTTGTCTCACAAGTGATGATCTCATACCCATTCCCGAGGAGAATGCGCTCAGTGGAGAGATGAACACTTCAAGGCCTTTTTATGGCATTAACACCACTAATAACAAGTGGAGTTAGCATTTTATTCCCATGCTGCGTATGGAAGGAAATGACATATCTCCGCTGGCATCGTCCTGTCAGAAGTGTTTCGCTCATGAAAGCCCATGCTATTTTTTCCGCGCACAAAGACGTCTCTCATTGCTGTGAACTTTTGAACACTGAAGACACTGAAGGCGCTGTTTCTGCCCAGCCTCTGCTTGTTGGCCACATGGACACGTCCACCAAGGGTGAATTCTTGACATTTTCAAGTGTTGTTTCACTGCTCAGTACTGTACGCAGCAAGTGTCTTTTTGCTCCATCGCTTTCCCCTGTCCCATCATTGTGCTTTGTGCACCCCCCCCATCCTTAAAATAAAACTAGGCAACCAAGTGGCTCATCGGAACCGCAGTGTACATAAGCCAAACGAAAGTACCAGTATGATTAACTGTTGCAGCAAGTGTGATCCTAATATATTTATGTATGTATGTGTGTGTGCGCCACCTGTTAGTGTGGGGATCCCCTGATACATCAGCAGGCGTAGGAGCACATTATCGTAGCGCTCCCTCACCCTTTTAGACCTGTACAGTATTGAGATGGTAGAGATCAAGCTGCAGATTATCCAGTGGAAGGTAGGAGGAGAGGCCCACTTTTATATAAAGCATCTTTTTCTAAAATCTTGTGGGAAGGTGGGAATCCCCAAGAACAAAGTTTTTCCTAAAATATAAAAATGAAACTGGTTGTTGACATGATATATTCTGTGATGGATCTCATTGGCCAAGCTGAACGAACGATGCACCAGAATCTTTTTTTTCTTTCCTGGAACAATGTTTATTGGGTGTGTTTGTGGGTGTTTCTTTAAATATCTGTACTGTATTTCTTATTTGTACATCTGGATTTCTTGTTTCTGCGTGCGGTCTGCCTGGCTCAGCTGCCTTTCATGTTGTCTCAACCCATGTAAGACTTTGTCAAGTTTGGTGGTCTTCTCTACAAGGAAACTGTTTTCCATTTTTAGTGATTTTTAGATATAGACAAACATTTCCGATGTGAATAGCAACACTTTTGCTAATTTGTTTATCCGGCCTTTATGCGGTAAAGATGCTGAAAATGCTGAGATATTTGGCAGAGTCATACTAATTCCGGTCAAAAATATTTTTGTTTTGAGGAGGAAAACATCTATTTCACTTTAAAATGACTTTACACCAAAAGTAACATTTTATACCAGAAAAAAAGCCATTGATTTTTTTTTTTTTTTCAGTTGAATGAAGCAGAAATTTGCAGCACTTTGTTCTGCAAAATTCTTGACACAATGTTTTTCTTAGTTCCTTTTTTCTTTGTATAGGTTTTCTGTTTTCCAAAGTTCGGTTGTGGAAGGTCACACTTAAATATTCTGTTTTTACTCATTTTACACTTTTTTTTTTCGCAGGCAGAATTGCCAGAATAAAAGCCACACCTGGAAATACTGTGGGTGTAAAGTGAATTTTCAGTTTTATGTAACTGTTCACTTATTGACTGCATATTTTAAGCCATTAAGACATAAGTGTTTTCATTAACATTGTGTGGCTTTAAACATCCAATTTCTGACATGATTCTTCATGATAATGAATATTTAAGGTCGGGCAAAACATATTGTTGTAGTATTTTAGTGTTTTCTTGGCAATGTCTTTTTTTTAAACCAGAGAAATTTGACACGAAGATGAAATGAGATGCTCTGTACACTCTGGATGCCTGTTGTGAGACAGGAGGATACCAGATGAGTGCGCTTTCTCTCTTCCTGTGTCCCCCCACCTCGACACAAAGCTCATGTCCTCTGCCTTTCATCTTCTGCCATTTCCTTCATTACTCATAATGCATTTATGCATTATTATTCATTTGCTTAGCAGATGGTTTCACCCTAAGTGACAAGATATTTTACAACTGTTGTTCTGGTTAAAATGTCTTCTCAAGGGTATTACAGCAGGGTCCCCCCTGGGACTTTCACAGTTTCCTTAGACGTACAGTACCACTGAAGTCTGGACGCACCTGCTGAAACTCATTAACTGAATGCCTCATCTTTGACTCTGTTTTTAGGGCAAAGGGTGGTTTTTTGAGCAATCCAACATTTGTAGTATATTTTTTTCTCATTTTCATGTATTTAGTGAAGCTTATACTGTGTGGAGTTTTCATCTTATTATTTCCTGCAGGCGTGCCTGTTTTCTCCCACAATCCAAAAATGTGTTTCGGGTGTACCGATGACTCTGCATATGTAAATAAATATGATTCAAATTGTGTTTGTGTTACTTTGCTCTGTTGTATAGACGGCTGAACGACTGTGGGGAGTTTAGTGTAGTGGATCTTGCACTTTAAGTCACCTTGGAGAAAAGTGTCTGGTAAATAACTTGCACATTATAAAACGGGAGTAATGAGGAGAGGAACTATGTGCACGTATACTTTTGACTGCTACTGTTACAGTTTGTGGATGTTGCTTAAAGGTCCTTCAGGAGAGTCCCCGTGAAACTTCAGCCTGTGCCTTTTCAGTCACAGTGCAGCCACGGCCCGACCCCAAAATCCCCACGTTGAGCTGAGTACGAGCTTGATCCCTGAGGATGAGCTTCTCTTCACTTTGCCCTGCAGGTCTGCCACCCATGAGCGTGATCCTGGTAGAGCCCTTCTATGGGGGCTCCCACAAGCAGCTCACCGACCTGCTCCAGGAAGATGTGCCAGACTGCGTCGTCTACACATTGCCCTCCAAGAAGTGGCATTGGCGTGCCCGCACCGCTGCGCTGCATTTCATGCAGGCCATCCCTGCCAGCCCCTCTTACAGGTCAGTGCTTCTCCGGCTCCGTGGGGACGGCGCCTCCTGTGGCGCAGGGGCTTTTTGGTGCGCGAGCGGGGAGATCCACTTCATGCGAACAGGAAGTTTGGTTGTTTGTTTTCCGATTTCGGAAAAAGGCGACATGGGACAGATGACATTTGCCCTCTGGCTATTTAGCGCATGCATGGCGTCAACCGTGGTCCGGGATTCCTTTGGGACCCTGCAGAGATGGCGTTACTCGATTACCAAGAATTTTAACATGTGGGAATAGCTAGTAAGAGTAGCTAGCAAGAATGGGTCTGGGGAGTGCTTGTCAGTTTGTGGGAAACAAGTGTGTATGCATTTGTTTGCTTATGACTGTTCAGCACAAGGGGAAAAACCCATGCGTGTAAGAAGTACTGACTCACCTTTTGGTTGCGTAGCAGAATTATTTGTCATACTGCAGTTTGCATGATAAGTGTTTTCACACTGACAATTAATGATTTTGTGAGAAGGAGCAACACTGGAGTTTTATGAAGAAAAGTTGCGGAGTTAAAAAAGGATCAAGAGCAGTTATTTTTGTTTCCTTTACATGGAGGTGAGGGGTGACGTCAGCCTGCAAGGGACAGGCCTGTTCACCCACCGCCATTCCATGTAATGAGGGCGGTGTAAGTGGGATTACACACGTCTCAGCGTAGGCGTAAATGATATGATTTATGCACAGGTGCCGCTCGGAGCCGTTGCTGAATGATAATTGAGATAATCTCTCTCTCGAAGCCCTCGCTATTGTCACAGATCCACTGTGCACCACAGCTTCTCCTGCGCTCGTACCATACAAGGGCGGCAGCTTCTTCCCTCGCTGCTGTCGAGCTCTTTTCAGGACAGGAGGAAAAAAACGCAGTAACCACTGGGACCAGTTTTATGTGTCCCCCAGAGCTCGGTGTATTCGCAGTAACACGCCAAGTTGAATTAAAGTTTAAAAAAAAGTTTAGTGCCTGAAACTGCTTAGGAATGTTCACATGGGACAGCTCATATGGCAACATTCAGTTGTTTAAATCTGTGAAATGGGACAATCATTTCTCTTACTTCAGGAATATTTTTGATTCGAAAATTCTTCATGTTGACTGCTTTAATATTTGCTGGTGGACATTCAGTATTTGTATTTTCTCAGGCTCTGTGAAATGAAAGAAACGTCTGGAATGCAAATATCAGGTTTATCCTAATGCCTTTTTTCTGGTCGTATTATCATAAGTATGCTGTGCAGTTTACAGCGGTTATCTTAATAGGCCTTATTTTGAGTAGTCTGAAAATGCAGATTGAATCACATATTGGAACTGTTTAGATTCTATTTATTGTGTGAAAACCTCACAGAATAAATAGAATCTAAACAGCGCTTTCTTTTTTCAGCAGGAAAAAGTCAGTCCGTCAATGGCTGTAGTATTCACGTAGATTACTGTGGTATTTTATACATTACCTGCCCAGCGAGTGAAACTGCCCCTGCTTGCCGGGGTGATAAGGCTCGACAGCGCTAGCAGTACCAGATGTTTGCCATTGAGCGGTAGAGTGCTTGTGTACTTTAGTCTGTAATTGGCCAAACGCGACGAGAGCTCCGTGCGGAGGTTCTGCGTAGTCGTGTTCGGGACTCTGCAGTGAGCGTGCTGTCATCTAGCCTATGCTTTGGCCTCATGGCCTAACCATCACCGCTACCTTTGTTTATTTGCCTTTCCTCCCGAATTCCAGGGCAACTCTCTCAGTACAACCTTACAATGCGGTACATTTTCACTCGGGTTTTCTTCCTGCTTGTTATTATCGTACAAGGGAAAATCTAGACGTTTGAATTCTTCATTGCAAGGTGGTGAAATGGAAAAAAGGAGTTCAATATCATCTTTGAAACATCAAAACCGAGAGTTTTCAGTTATATTTTGGTTGTACTGTAGTCGGTATGTGACCTGTAGATACTCGGCGAGGGGCATTCCCTCAAACCTATTGTCTTTCATACAGCGCAAGCAGAGCCACTGATGCCTTTCACCTGGCATACTTTTTATATGTTGCATGGAAGAGGGCTGAGTGTATGAACGTTTCACACAGTCCCATCTTGATCCCTTTTCTGACCCTGAGACTGTTCACTTGGAGAACTTAGCTCAACAATAGAATCAGTGCTGCTTTTTCACAAAGCCGGGGTTAAGGGAGACTGCTTGATCCCTTCATGAAGTGTGAAGGCTTCTATTAACAAATTGCCTTCTATGCGAACGTATAGAGAGGAGTCCTGCTGAATAAATAAAGTGACTGGCATGATGTCTTCGGGAGACGAAACACATTTCCCCTTTTTATGCTCGGGCACCCGAAATAGCCGTCTTCGAGAGGAGTCATCAGATGGGCCTGCGAATAAGAACTTTTAACACAAGGCTTCGAGAAAGCCTTCTGAGACATTAGCTATGGCCTAGAATACAATTACTAAGCACCATTCAACATTTGCTAAAGGTAGTGTGCAGTCTTCCAAAAACAAAAATAAAAAGAAAAAAAAAAATAGGTGTGGGCTGCTTACAAGAAACCAAGCAAAAGATGAGGCCAGAGACGGCAGCCTCCCACTCTGGGTGCTAACTTGCAATATGCATCTGTTCCTGTGTGAGGCAAGGTGCTCCCCATGAGGGTTCCTGAAAGCTGCTGGCAACGATACTTATCTCCACCCTGTAGTGTGGAAATCTGGCCACATCACTTCAACACGGCGCCCTTGTTTACTGAGGCTTGTCCCCACCAAGGCCGCATATATCCCACTCGCCTTGTGTGCCGCTCACCTGCTTTTTCGTTCGTCCGCTTCTGGTTCAGTTTTCTTGTCTCTCTGCGTTTGCGTGTATTTCTGGTACAATTTTGCAGAAAGTACGTGCTGCCGCAGCCGAGTGAGAGAACGCAAGATTCGCTTGACGCTGTCTCCAGTTGTGGGACATTCCTGGGCTTCTGTTGCACCGTCCTGTCCTAAATAAACGGAGCTGCTGGTCAGAGATGATGGTTTTTATAGGCCGTCCGCTGAGAAGCCTAGCTGTAAACAAGCAGTTCAGTCTGATCTGCAAAACACACTTCTGGGTTTGTTTTTCAAACTCGGACTACAGCTGTACTATGCGCCACTTTACACAACCACCAAAAGGTTTTACACGAAGGGGAAGCATTTGAGACTGCAGAACACTTTTCTCGGTCCTTCTCTTGGGGAGAACATTTTGCGTCCTTTCAGAGAAACTATTTTGTTCAGTGCATACCACTTTGCTCACGTTTCCTCCGAACTTGTTCATAATTGGTAACATAAGTCATGTGAATGACTGTGACTTCAGAAAGCCACACATGTTGACAGTATAGCAACAGTGGATGTGTGGGTTTTTAGGAAGGTAGGGGGTTTTTAAATACCTGAATTTACTGAGGATATTGTCGCTGAATAGAAAGACTGATAAGATTTATAAACAACAGAAGATTTAGTCTATATGAAGCTCATTGTGGCTGAGACAGAATTAGTGTAACTTTTTTTTCCCTTCCTCTAAAACCCAGATTTCCTTTGCAAATGATACTAAATTATATATATTTAAACCATGCCCCCTGGCTATGGCATGCCCTGAAATGTCTTTAATAAGGATTGGAGTGTTAATGGCTGGTATAGCTCCAGTTTTAAATTAGAAATAACCCAGCACAGTTCTTGACTTATAGAAAAGGTTAGAATTAAGTACAATGAATTAATCTCAATTTCCTTGCTGGATTGTGTATGAATCCTTGAACAGTTTAGGGAACAGTTGTCCGGCCTTCAACACCGAAGGAAATCCATAGGCATCGCACATGCCGATGCTGGGTGTGTTTCTGAGCACGTAGAGCCCGTTTTCAGCACCGAATTGTGCCCGATTTTTTTTGTGCCTCTGAGAGTAACCGTGCACTGCGATGGGTAGGATGGTGCAAGCAACTCATCTCCAATTTCACAAAAACAAAAGAAACCCACACATTTATAGGCAGAAGGCACAGTTTCTGCAGCCGATATCTCGCACGCGTACACACTAAGTTCTCTTTGCATGCCCCAAAGTCTGCTGAGCTGTGTGTGTTGTGCAGCTGCAGGCCTCACACTGATGTATGGTGAAACCCCATGGTATGGCACACGGTACCAAAATTGCAAGGAGGTGGGTGACGGACTGCAGGGGTTGGCCTGCGACATGTTTTGTGACACACAGCCTATTTAGCTGACTGCATGCTTTGTGATGTGCAGGGTGGTGGCATCGCAAAGCAAGAGCACTTTCCTCTAGGCTGTGCGGTTGCCAGCTAGCGTCTCGCACAGGAGAGACACAGTCAGTGCACACAAGTGTCTGAGGTTCTATGCAATGGCACCCGAGGGAGTGGCCTGGCCTGCTCTTACAAAACAGGGTTTTACACAAGACTCCAGCCGCCTTCTTAACTTGTACTCACATTTATGTATTCGGCAGATCATTTTCTCCAGGGCAACTTACAATGTGCATTTACTTACCTGTTACCTGTGTACGTAATTCTTACTGTATGAATTCAGGGCACTACAGCGAGGCGTGCAATCGAAACCTTTACATTTAGTCTCTTCTCCAAAACAGTGTATATGTCAGAGAGCAATAAAGTGCATTTCGTAGGAGGAGAAGTCATAGATACAGACACGCAACTCTGGAAGGACGGTCTGGATAGCACTGCTGCCTCACGGCACATGGAAAATGTGTTTGGCTGTGGGTTCAGTCCCAGCTGAGTTAGTTTGGAACTTGTGTGTGTGTGGTTTCCTCCCACAGTCCAAAGACATGTTTCAGGTGAGTTGATCACTTTACATTGCTGTTTGTGCATTTATAGATAGAGTAATGATTGTGGGGAGTTGTACAGTAGTAGTCACGGCGATATCTTGTGTTGTAGTTGCTCTGGATTAGGGTGCTGGCCAAATACTACACAGTGTTCATTGTCTCTTTTGTGAAAGCAACTTTTAAATGAATAAATGTAAATAATGGGAACTGCAAATGTAATCCCATGCCAATATATAAACCTGTTAGGGGCTCAAGAGAGTAGTGGGTTGGAAAGAGATCAGTAACTTCAAAACCAAAACTCCATAGCAGCTCTATTTTAAACTGGTGTAAAGCGTACCCTTTGCCCTGATTGTGGCAGTACTGGTTTTGTTCAAAATTTAGCAGTTTCCCCATAAGTGTTAAAAAATGAGGCGTAGAAGCTTTGAGATGAAACCACATGGAAACACATATTATATGAATCAACTGTTTGTCCTTGTACATTTCCAAGGAGCAGCTTCTGAGTATTTCTCAAAGGGGGATAAAAGAGGGTTAAAAAAAGACCTGTCGTGCACACACTTGAAACACAGAAAAGATGTCGCTCCTTTTGTTTGCCGCTTTTCTAAGACCAAGTTTTAATCAGATTAAAATCAAGGAAGCTGATGGGTATCATCACATCTCTCACACTTTTTATCTGTTTCTCATTTACGGCCGGCCCAATCTCGCCCGACTTGGAATCACTTGAAACGGTTTCCTGTTGAGCGTTCGCAGGTGTGGACCTGCTGTGTGACGGGGGCTGCAGCCCTCGGGCTGCTAAAGGCAGCTGTAGAGGCAGCCCTGGGGGTGGCGGCGTGCACGGCACTCCCAGAACCACTGGACTGTGCCTCTCACATGTCTTTTTATTAAAGAACTTTTTTTTTTTTTTTTTAAACGGTCCGAGTACACCATTTCGATAACATTTTTTTGCTTCTCCCCCCCCCCCGCCATTCCCTATTCGGTAGCCATCCAGTTTTAGTGACCCAGCATGCCCCCGTGGCCTTGCGGAGAATGGAGTAAATGTCAGTGCTGTTACATGGAATTTCTCTCGCATCTCTCGAAGGAGATGTGAATTCTGACGAACGATGCAGCGACGGGCACAACGCGGCAGCGAGAGGAGCTCGGCAAAGTCGCTTCCTGAACCGAGCACAAACTAAATCTAAAGCTGAGGATTTAAATAATACTAATCGATCAGGTTGTTTTGAAAGGAGGGAAAGAAAAACAGCTACTTTTGCCGAATAAAGTGATTCTTACATTAGCCCTGTGCAGCCCTCGACTGCACAGGATGTCCTGTAGACTATTCTTGGCAGGAAAAAGTAAAAATAGAGCACGGACTTTCATCTGCTTTGAGTCAGGCTGCTGGTTCCAGCGGGTCAGGAAACAAGAGCGATCCCCTCCACAGACACGGCGGCATGACGGTGTGCTGCTCGCCACATTAAAGGTGCCGGTGCGGCGACGGACAGGCCGGGGCTGCGTTCACTTAGGGAGGTTTGGGGCTTCAAAGTGCTTTGCATCTTCATGGGTCTCGATCCAGGCCCCCTCCCGGCACGTGGACACGAGGCCTCACAGAGGCAGAAACGCCGCATGTTGTACTGGTGGCCTCATCGCCGGGCTCCCGTTTTAACCTTGATTCGGAGTCGGCACAGTGTCTGAGGGGAGGAAAAGTATAATAACCAACTTAAAAGCAGAAGTGCCGTGAATTTTAAATGAGTACCTGGGAAACAGGGGTTTGTCTCTGAAGGCCTCAGGCCTGTTGCTTTTTTAATTAATTAGGATTATACGGAATTAATGAGTCAAGATTTATATACTATTTTAAAACTTAGTTCACCCTCAGTAATAGAAAATAAACTTAAAACTCTGTAACTAGGGCTGCACTCGAAGTAGCTTGCGTTTAATGCGTGGTGCTCTTCCACCTACTTTTCCCGATCTGACCCGTGGCGACACGTGTCGCTTCAAATCTAACAGCAGTAACTGTGCGTATTATTATTATTATTATTATTATTATTATTATTATTATTTCATCCATCCACGTTGGTTAACCGTTTATTCCGAGCAGGGTCTCGGTGGTCTGGAGCTCATCCCGGAAGCAATGGGCGCTTGGCTGTGACACTGCCCCTGGATGAGAAGCCAGTAGTAGTAATAACTGTAAGAATAATACCTGCAGGCTATGCGGTTAGCAAAAATGGATGGGTGGTTGGAATTTTTTACCTGCTGGTTTTCACCAAAGCAGCTTACTATGTTGTTTGTATGTTGAGCGCCTGCATTTATTTGTAAATGACACATCGGAGCAGTGCCGGTGCTTCACGGCTCCTGCACTGCGTGTTTGGATGTTGGTTTGATTCCAGCTCAGGGTGCACAGTTTGCAAACCAAAGACATGCACAGGAGAACCACTTCCGTGCCCTGTCTTACCAAGAAAACCATACCAGTGGTCGCTGTGAGTCACATTCGACCTGACGTCAATCGCCCCACCTCGATCAAGCCCGCTACGGTAGGAAGCGGGATTCGAACCCGTGTCTCTCAGTTGTCGGGCGACAGCTCTGACGACTGCGCCGCACGTTAATGGACGTGTTTTTATTTTCAAGCTTAAAATTCAAAGCGGCCCAAGCTTTGCCCTGAACTCAGTCAGGAAGTTATCCATTTTGTAACCTGCTTCCTTGAAAATGGAGCGATTTATGAGAAGTGTTCGCAGAAATTTCAAAACTTGTGTGAGCAATATTTAAGCGTTTTCTCCAATTTATGGTGATGTTCTTAAAATAACTGCGAACGGAACATGAAAACACTTAATTATCATAGCATTATTTTGGCTTTTAATGCCTCATTTTCATCCTTTGTGACACAAAAGTTCATCACCATTTCAGAGGATGATTAGCATATTATTATGATGTAAGTGCTGCCCATCATCCTACTACACACCAAATATATAAAGCCTTCCTTTCTCTCCGTCTTCCCCTTTTCAGGAGAATCGGGATTTAGCTCTAATAGCATGTTCAGAACCGACTTCCACTTGGCTTTTGAAGGCACCGGGATGCGATTGGCTGCAGCCCAGCGCACAATTCGCCGTAACTCTTCGTCAATCCAGATTCGGCGCTCCGTGTTATTAAACTAACATACAACAAATACACCACACAAAAGGCCTTAATGAAAATGCAGCAATTGACTCTGCAGAGGGACTTTATCATGCATTCCGGCGCGATTCGGAGACGTAATCTGCTTCGGCTGATGCCGGGCCCTTTACCAGTGGACGGCCTTAATGAACCGCCGCCCTCTTAGCCATTAATGCCCATCTAATGTGCTTGTAATGATAATGCTGGAGAGTAGGATGTTTCATCATTGTGTGCCACAACAGTTGACAAATCTGAAAACCTTTTACAAGAAATAATTAGTATCTATTTAAATGGCCAAGTAGTGACCATGGCGCTAAGTCACAGCTAAGCTTGTTAACCAGTGTGGCTGCAGTTAAAGGGTTTATTGTCCCTGGACTTAACCAAGGTGTCATTACCTGGACGCTCACTTGCACCCATTGGTTTCTCACAAGCCCACAAAGATGCATATTTTCTGCTTTTTTCATAGTAAAATTGCTGCTTTTTCGTGTTGTACAACGTGATACCCTAATGCATTACATGCCCGTGGCTTTTGTTTCTCTTCTCGACATTAACAAGGGCTGACGTACAGAGCTTTTTTCAAAATGCTCATCTTGTTGCTCAGAAAGACACGAAACGCGCGAACACATTTTGTTTAAATTGTTTCGGAGTCGTCTGTTCAAATCACGACCCTCAAACGGTATATTTTGACAGAGCACGCAATACTGACAAAAGGCACTCGATTTAGTACAATCAGCTTGTTTTACAGCTTTTTTGTTCTTCTGTCTTTAATGTCTTCATATACTGTAATGCCATAAATCAGGTCAACCTTTTTAAGACTTATGAAAAAAATTAATGGTGTGCTATTTTTAAGCAGGAGATACTTTGTTAATTAGGTATGACCTTAGACAAAGGCGTCGAATCAACAAACTACTGTACTTCACTTTCCCTTGTTGCTTGTGCCGATTTTCAGCAATTTTGAGACTGGATCTCTATGGTCCCCGCTCACCCTGCCGGTGGTACGACATACAGGGCTTCAGCAGTTGTGAGAGGACTTCTGCACTGAGTACATTCACAACATTTAAATGTCTCACACATACTGGGTTTTGCATCATTTCGCTTAGGAATACATTGAAATACATTTTGTAACTCTTCCTCGCGATGCTTGTAGTCTGAAACCTAAATATGACTTTACGTGTGCAGCTGCCGTGTGGTATTTTTGATTTCTGCTTTAAATGCGATCATCTGTTGAAAACTTAGTTCAGTCACTGACACTTACAGTGTAATAGTGATTCATATCAAAGACAAAGTGCTTATGATGGGATCGCCTTAAAAACGGCAGTGTTTTGAGACTCATCCTGTGAAAGACATTTTTAACAACAGTATCTAAACCTCATGGTGTCTAAATGCAACCGTGTATACAACATGTACAGCATGCTGCAAAAATGTACGCGCACTTTAAAGTACAAAAGGCACTCCCGGTATAATTCGTTGGGTGCAGATATTTGGTTGTCAGTGACAAAAGGGTTTGGGATGAAAGTTGAATCTGGACAAACATTTGAAATATCCAGTGTTTGCATGCATGCATTTCCAAATTTTGCAGACAGATGAGTGACAAATGTCAAATGTGTACATTTCAGACCCCTTTTATTTACGTTTTCTTTTATTTACTTTCATTCATCCATTTATCTTACGCTGTTCTCCAAAGTGGCTTACAACATTAAGCGACTTGCATTGATTTACCTGTTTATACAGCTGGGTAAATTTTACCGTACCAGTTCAGGCTAAGTGTTTTGAGCAGGGCTACTATAGAAGAAAGTGGGTTTTGGACCTGGGTCACATTTGGTGCCGTTCCCTCATGGTGCCACTTCCGTGAGCTCACGCGTTAAGGCTTAGTTCATACCTAAAGAAATGATCTCCGCTCAGCACATTTGTGTCAAAGCTCTTTAATAAATTGGAGTGTTTAAAGTTTAAATATTTCTGTGTATTGGATGGCCAAGCCAAACATTTCAGTATTATTCCGTTCTGGAATGGAAAGTGCAGCTACCAATGTGTCGGGCTATCCCCACTTACCCAGTAACTTTCAACATTTTTGCTGTGGTGCAAGACAAAATAATGGCATCCACCATAATGTGCAGAGTGAATGATGTGTTGATGTGACTTGCACATGACACTGCTTGAGCTCAGGAGTACTCAACACGAGCAGAATCAGCGCTCTCTTTAACATGTCTATTCTCACATGGCTGGCTGAGGCGATGGGCGGTTGGCCGGCAGGGGACACGGTTCACCTTTAATGGCGCTCGCCGTTGGCTCGGGGTCAGGAGGAAGGAGCTTCCATGTCGTCGAGGGTTTAATTCATATCAGACCACTTAAGTGGAGAAGACACTGTGCTGCGGGATGACAATGGAGTGTCTCCTCAGCCACCAGAGGGTGCTGCCTGGGTGGTGGGTGGCTGATGGAGGACAAACACTGACCCTGAGGGGTGCAGACCAAGAAGGGCACTGAGGCATGTTAAGAGACGCAGGGACCTTGATTTCTGTCCCTCTTGTTATCTCAGGGTGCTGTTCGCCAGCTCCGTCCTCAACCTGGCAGAACTGGTGGCCCTCCGGCCTGACCTTGGCAAGTTGCGAAAGATCCTCTACTTCCACGAGAACCAGCTGGTGTACCCAGTCCGCAAGAGCCGGGAGAGGGACTTCCAGTACGGCTACAACCAGATCCTCTCATGGTAATGGTTCCTCCCCCCACATACCATCTCCAGTGTAAATAAAAAGCCTGTTTACATGCTGATTTATGTGCAGTTAAGGCACATTCTTATTATTCCTTTCCTTGCCTGAATCACAATGTAATGTTTGGCTAACTAAGTCTTTTCATGTCGCATTAATCATATCTAATGAGAAAACAGTGAGGGATTCCCATAAATTGTGTACAGTGCTTTGTTTAAGCATGCATGCTGTTCTGTGCTGTTCTACTGTGACTGTTTTACTTCTGTCCATCGAAAGTGCCGAACGAGAGCGTGCATGGCAGCTCAGCCGTGCAGCCGCTGCATGTATGTATATGCGTTCTCATAATACCAAGACTGTGCCAGTGCATAATGATTTAGCCACAGAAACATGTCTTGCTAGTTATTTAAATTTGTTTTTCAAGTTCATCTTCGGAAGGATGTTTGCAGACATTGTTCATCTATATGTCTAGAAGCACATTAATGCAAGGGCGATGGTTCGTATTCTGTGGGGAGAGTCAGTCGCCCCGAGCGCACGGGCACGCCAGCGGTTCGGCGTAGAAGTGGAAGCGGTGAACGCGGAAGGCGCGCTTTAATTTCTCGTGTTGCGGATCGCAAAAGGTCACCTGCGTTTCTTGACCGCAGGGAGGAGGGATACCAGCGAGTGGCGCCAAACGGAATTGGACAGCGGGCACCCCCCGCCCTCACACGGCAAATCCCCGCTGCCTCAGAAACCACCGCTTTAACAAATGGAAACACGACAACATTACGAATACAACCACATCAATGCGTGTTTGTGCTCTCTAAAGATCCATTTAAACGCTGCGTATATTGTTTATGCACACAGTATGCGAAACGCTTCCTTTTTGTCGAGGACCGGGAGAACGCAGTCGCCGAAAGGCATTCGGTCCGTCTGGGCGATTAGCGATTCTCCTCGTGGAGCAGCATCATAATTTATAACAATAATATTAAATGAACATGCAAGGAGAGGGGCCACTTCAAAATATTGTTGTTGATTTCTATTTAGGCATGTCGATAACTTTAATTTTCCAAATTATCCATTTAATCTTGCTTTAATACGTTAGCCCAGATAGAGGCAGCAGCAGTCTGACCTCATAAAGTAAACTTTTTAAAAATAAATGGATAATTAAGAAATGTTTTATTGGTTAAATTGCCGTAATATTTTATCACTCTAATCATTATTTCGTCGTGCGTTGCAGTAAACGATACGCGCTAGCGTTTTAAACGTTGTTTAATTTTTACGAGTTTTTCTTAGCTGTAGTTTTCGACACAACGGTGCAGTTATTTGCATTTATTACATTTGCCTGAAAAAAATGAATGTACTGTAACGTTTGGTGTTGGACGAAGGCTAAGCGGTAAATGTGAATCGCGGCGAGAACAGCTGCACGACTGCGGGGATCAGCATCTCTCCGCGCTGGCCGAACGGTACCGTTTTGCAGCGGCCGCTCTCGCGTCGGGAGCCATGTATCGAGCGACGCGGCCTTCGGTCGGCCAAGTCACAGACTTAAGCGCAAGTCAGACGTGGTGGATCAAAAAGGCAACGTTAAAACTTGGAATATTATGGAAAATGGAATTCATTGTCTCCTCCGAGCTTGTCATTCATTTTTTATGTTGCTTAATCCCATTACACCTGTGTGAAGGCAGGCGGAAAGCCGTGGCGGAGTTGATGGATACAAGCGTAAATATGTTTCCCCAAAGCCCTGCTATTTATGCACATTAAAGTCTAAACTTTGACTGTGTTTTAATTGGCTCCCCCAATCCATGGATGCGAGTGTAGTTTTAATTGAAAAATCTGAATTGAAGAAATGACTTGCACTGTAAGGCTTTGGAAACACTCCATGGCTAAATCTATTTCCAACGATGCGTTCTGTAAATACACTTCATGTTATTCTTCGCATTGTGTTGTCGGAAAAAAAAAAAAAATGTAATGCATTTTCACTGCAAACAGCGGTGCGGGTCTGTAGTAAACACAATAGAATATCGCCATGTGTTTCATATCACATTTTTTTAATTTGCATAGATTAACGACCCAAACGTATGACAGTTTAATCTTTTAATTTTTTTCCATCTTTTTTCCGCCCCTTCTCTTTATTTCCTCCAGCTTGGTGGCAGATGTGGTTGTGTTTAACTCTTCTTTCAACATGAAGTCCTTTCTCACGTCCATCCACACCTTTGTGAAGCTCATTCCAGACCACAGGCCCAGGGATTTGGAAGCGCTCATCCGCCCAAAGTGCCAAGTCCTCCACTTTCCTATCAGATTTCCTGATGTCAGAAGGTTGGTCCTTTTCATCACGGCAACAGTAATTTGCCTTCCAAGGATAACCGCATGCTGATTAAAAAGCTGCGCACTCGCTTTTAATCCATCTGGGCAAGCTGGGAAAGTTTAGGTACACAGTAAACAGCAATCTGAACCAAAGTCACATAAGAATGTGAGGAAATGCTCTGCGCTTTAAAGGCCTGCACAGATGTTTCGTACTTGTGTTTGCAAAGTCCGTATTAATTTGAGCTTACTGTTGTTTGACTTTTTATATATATATATATATATATATATATATATATATATATATATATAGAGAGAGAGAGAGAGAGAGAAAGAAAGAGATTTTTAATCAAGTTTATCTTGAGCTTAATTTTGTCTCATTCCAGTGTGAGGGCCATCTAGTGCAGCTTTTCTTGCTGTTTTGCTTACACAGTGGTTCTGAAATTTAAAAACTGGTTTTAGTTTTATTTTCTCAGTGATACAAAGGCTGAGACACCGGCATGAAGCTGGAGTTCTGTTTATTTGTAAATGAGATTCTCTGCTCGATGCTTGTTTTCTCCCTCCCGAAACAACGCACGCAGCAAAAGAGGGAGAAAAAAAGCCGGCATGCTTCTTGTATCGCAAACAACAGATTTTCCTTGATATCACAGTAGTGATGTCACAATAACAATGCATAACAGAACAGTGATAATAAGAGTGGCTAGTAACAGTTTTCATTTTTCACTACTTATTCTTTCAGATATACTTACTGGAAGTGAAATAACTAAATCGGACATGCGTTCTGAAGAAGCATGTCTGATTTAGTTATTTCGCAACAGCTATATATGCACACACGCACACACACTTTTTTGAATACATAAACCAAATCACGCTAAGGTTTAACATTTAACTGTTTGTTATGATGCCAACTTTGCTAATAAAGGCAGTTATATATATATTTCTTTAGTTTTTAACGGTTTAGTGTAGAAGTACTTATCATGAATCACTATAGAGAAAGTGTAATATCATTTGTATTGCGTTTTATTGCTCTTTTAAGTAACTTTTAGGTTCATTTCAGTCTGTTTGTACCTGTATATTATATTTATACTTGGTGCGTATGTGTGTTTGAGTGCGTAAACGGGGAAGTACCTAAGCATTTAGATTCCACATGCTCACCTGACAATCACTGTCTGGAGAGCAGGGTTTCGCTGCACCTGAAACCTTCTCACTGTGAAGTTCACTACCAAGGTGTGGAGAAAACTTTACTGGATTTGAGTGTGTTTGCTTTGCGATTGTGTGTATCTGTGTGGTGTGGGGGGGGGGAGTGGCTGTAAAAGAGCTGAGATTCATGATGCAAGTTTGTAGCCCAGAGTGTTTTTCAGCTCATTTTCAAATGGTAATTTGCCTTATCCAAAGCAAACTCATAGAGTGTAAGTAAGTGATTATTTGCATGGCTGACAATCATTCAACATGCCTGCGGTCTTTTTAAAAAAAAAATTCTCCACTTTGTCCAGTCCTTGGGAGGAAAAAAATACCAAGAAAGACCAAGGGCAAAATACATGTGAGGTGATTAATAATGTTCTTCACTTTGAAGTGTATTTTTATTTGTCCCTTGCATTCTAAAAAACCCATGTGACTTGGCAGTTGTGATCCGCCTCCAACTTTGTAGCGTTTTGGGTTGACAGTGATTTAAAGCAAATTAAAAACATAATTAGGTGTAAGCAATACTGTATAATGAGCTATTTTATAACATTTAGAAAATATTTAATAGGTTAATATGCATTTTGTTTTTTTGTAATAATATGGTAATATCCTAAATGGTAGAGTCATAAGTTGTAGAATTGTCAAAAGATGATATGATATGCAGGGATAATTTTAAAATATTCATTTTTGAATGGTGATGTTTTTACAAGCAGGTAAAACAGTGTATACCTGCTTTACTTTAGGTGTGGATCATTGTTAACGTTTTCAGTAATTTTTTTTTTTTTTAAGTGAGAGTTATTTCTCCTTCAAGACTAAACTCGAGCTGATAAATTTTTTCCTCATACAGCACAATGTAAATATTTGCATCCTCTGTTCTGCTGCACTTGTTTATTGGTTATTTTTAGGCCTTCCAAGAACCCAGTGCGAAGCTGCTGTAGGAGACAAAGGGAGTTCATTCACTGCTCAAGAATCTTGGCAAAATTACTTCCTCCTGCTAACTTTCAGTTCCTTTTGGGAGCCCGAGTCCTGTCACAAGGAAGCTTAGGTGTTGGGACAACCGCTAACTTTTGTCAACGCTTTTCAAAGTGGCCAGTGGCACATTCAGGGCAATACCCACAAAAAAGTTGATGTTGGATGTGCATGAGTATTGTTCTTAATTTAAAAGTTGCATTCTGATGCAGTTAGGTTGTAGCAATGAGGACACAAAGCGTTAAGTTGTCATAACATCGCATTACTATTGTATTGTCTTGCTTGATTGTCTCAAATGTGTTGCCTAAACCAGGGGCTGCGTTCCAGATCAGAGGCCTCCAGATGTGATTTGAGACAAGCGATAGCTTTTCACTGGATGTACTGACGGTTCTATAACCTTCTTTGATGGAAACAGGAAATGCGGGAGCTTTTCAAGGAGCTGGGATTCGAATCAAAAAGGGCTTGCGTTCAGGATCCTGTCACCGAGGACAAGTTTTCATTACCTTTCCTGTAGATTGTTCAAGTTGATTAGGAAAACCCTGGGCAACTTTCAAAATATAAGACTGCAGTCCATTAATGTGGCACTGTGGGACCAAAGGGTCTGCAAAGGAGGGAACTTGAATATGGGATGTGTCTGTCACCATGGCAGCTTGCAGGATGCCCCTCTTGAAGCTGCTTCTTTGCAAGGAGAAGCACAAAGGTACATGACAGTACTTCATGCATTTGACAATTTTTTTTTGGTGAATAATTTAGCGAATCAAGCACTTTCTCCGCCGCTGGGTTTTCATGTCTGTCTGAAGCCAGTGAGAGGAGGATGATAACAAGAGGAGCTGGTGAGCTCTCATGAAAGAGGGAGGAGAATGGAAACCCAATGAGCACTGAGAAAAGTTTCTTTTTCTCCTGCCTCTCTCCTTTCTCCCTGTAACCGTGGCCATCTCAAATGGCGTCTCCCCTGCTAGCATGAGTGGCTTGGTGCTGATGCTCAAATTCTGAGAGCAGATTAGCACATTAGATGACGGACACCACGAATCGAGGTGACCCTCCAGCTTTCGGCACGTTCATCGCGTACCTTGTTTGCAGTTGTGCTGTACAGTTGTGCAGCCGCAATGTGCGCAAGAACTTTACTAATGTTTCAAGATGGTAGATTTTTCAGTTTCAAGATTTGCAACCACAGAGGAAAAACTAATTCTGAAATAGCGAGGACTGCCTCCCATTGGCTGTGGATGCTCATAGTGAGATGAAAAATGATAAACGGTTACCTCATGCAACACAGTCAAAGGATCTGCACCCCAATGCTCAGAAGACTCGATCACACCATACATCCTAGCAAGAGCAGTATGTCAAAAGTCAAAAGAGTTTATTCGTCACTTACATGGTTACTGAGTATACCATGTAGTGAAATGTGCTTTGATTCGACAGGAGACTGTGCGTGGTTACATATCAAAAAAAAAATTAAGACAAACAACCAAACCCAAGAAAACAAGGGCACACAGCAAATAGATAAGTAAATAAATAAATAGATAGATAGATAAATAAAACAGTAAATAAAATAAAACAAAATAAATCTCATCATGTTGCTCCACTTAACTGCTTCGTGGTGCAACCCACGAGAAGTCCAAAATCAGAATTCCACCGGTACACCGGTTAGTCTCCAGTGTGGTGGAATATGTCCACTTTGTTCCTTAAAACTGCTGATTCCCTTTCAGTTTTCGAGAAGGTTTTCAGAACTTACATCTTTTGGCACCGCTTTTGTCCTTATCTCCCAACACCGCTCTAAACCTGTGTCTCATGGTCTGCCACGATCACCGCTATGTTTCCCATCAATTCTATGTGCAGCTGCTAATAATGTGCGCAGGCAAAAAAACCGCTTTACCGTTGGAAAGACTGGTTTGACAGTCTCGTCGGCACCTGTAACTGTTTGTCTGTCGTCGAATTCACGTTCGATTAATCTTAGTTAAGCGCCACTTTGGAGCAAAGTGTCTGCTCGGTGAACGGACGTGAATGTAGATACTCCCGTCGTACATTTGCTCAGCTGATGTCGCCAGTTAGTCCTGAATGGTTTGAAACAGCGTCCCGTTGTTAGATAACTTAAAAGGTTAAACAGCGTGGAGACGTGGCCTGAAGGAGGGGCAGCTCATCCCAGGGCGAGCTCCTCATCCTTGAACGACCCGCGCTTCATCTGGCCAACCTTCCCGATTGCTTGCATGTCACGGCCGCCGAGCCGCAGCGGCGAGCGAAGATCCTACTCTAATCACTTAGACGTGACTTAAGCGCATCGACGGCTCATAATGAAAACAGCTGTTGGATACCTTTCATTTATTTGTTTGCGTCATCTATCCCCCCGCAGCCTGTCATTTCAAAGCCATCTCGTGCTCTTCTAATATGCTATTTAATAAAGACGCAGCAGAGAAAACACTCAGCAGAGAATAAATCACGATGAAAGTGAAGGTGCGGCATTGCCACGGTGCTTCTTCCCTGTGTGTTCCCTGCACATCAGGACTCGGTTGTGTTTTTGAAGTTTAATGGAAAACTAATAACTAGGACGGAATAAAACCTCATATCGTGCTGGTAATTCAATCTAAGTTGCAAACCTTATAGTTTAATTGGTCATGGTTATGAAATTAAATAAACAGGACAAACTGATTAAAAACAGCCTTTGAAAATAAACTCTAGAGGCACTTTGGTTATTGATTTTCGGCAATGCGTAAGTTAAAAACCTACCATTTTAATGTCAAATTTAATTAAACATGTTAGATGGAACCTCATCCTGAAATATTTTTGACGTCTGCTGCGTTTTTACCAGCGTTGTCGTACTCCTGCCCCTACCGATCGCAGTCGTGTGCCGAACGTGTCGTGTCCGCACGACTCCATCGTGTTATACTCGCCCGACAAACACGTCTTTTATCCGCGTTTTGTGACACGTTTACTGTGATAGATTCATAGTTCCGAGCCCCGCGATGTTCCAAACATTTGAAATTTATTGTTTTATTTTATTCCTGCACCATAAAAAAGACAAAACACAAATTTACTGCATTCGGTTTATAGCATCATTGCATATTTCTGGTGTTTAATTGAAAAAGGATGTCTTGAAAGATTATTCTGTGCCTTTTGGAGTCAATTAGCAGTGTCTAGAAAATGAATGCGGCGCGTCTATTGAATGCTTCTGCCCATTGAAGCTGGTAGGTTTCACCGTGTGGTCATGCGAATTGTGTAAGTATTGAAAACAAATGCGGCCAGTTTGTCGGCAAACAAAAATGCCTGCCCCCTTCCTGTCCCCCAGCCTCAGCCTTTTGCATTTTGGATCCGCAGACTTATACGTTCATACTTCGATGGTTGGGAGAAATTGCAGTGTAGAATTTAATTGCACACTAATTTCATTGCAGAATTTAATCACTCTTAGTGCTTAATGATTTTGGTCTGAAAAATTATGTGCTTCATTCATATGTGTCCAAAACTTTGCCATGAGACGCTACCAGAAGCCACCGTTAGATTTATTTAATATCATGGGGTTAAAACAATGGCTGCAGGGTTGTGCTCGGAGGTTACAACTTGTGTCACGACTTATTTGGCTTACATATTATTTTATCGATACGCCGAACGTTAAAGGCTTATGCAGTTCTTCTGTAACCGCGTCCTTATGTTTCGGTCTTTAAATTTGAAATGCTATATTCGTATTTTGCAGTTTCACATTTTTTTCCACCGAGAACACTTCATACCGGAGGGGGGAAAAAAAGCAAGTTCGAGGTTGTGACGGGAACGGAACGAGATGGTCTCTTGCTTTTCAGTGTTTTTATTCTTGTCCGAGCTCTCATTTCTGCATCTAGCTGTGAACTGAAGACAAGCCGGGGTTCGCCGAGCATATTTGGATCCTTTGAATCCGCAACTCGGTTTGCCCACCGATGGCGCGGTGCCATGCCAGAACCGCTAGACCGATGGTGTGGTAACGCACGGTTGGGGGAACTGCGAGGAGTCACCCATTCACGATGAGTCACTGATACCGTTTGACTGCTGGGGACTCTGTAATGACTGTAATGTGGATTTTAATCCGCTTTAATGACCTGTTTTTATCCACGCGACAAGACACTTTGTGTTTGTTTTAGCGCCGCAGTCGAGCGCTCCTCGCAGAGGTGCTTTCACCTGTGTAAAGTGGCGGTGATAATGAGGACAATGATGGCGCTGATGATGTGTCGAAGAGATGCCCTAATGGTCTCTCCTCCGAACCTGAGACAGGGGTGACCTCTTTTGCCCTTTGCCGAGCTTCACGGAGCGATGCGGCGCATCGGGTTACGGCGATGACTAATGGTTATCGGGAGGTTTCCGGTGGATGACATTTGGGTTACGTGCGTTTTAGCTGGCCAAAGCGGAGCCCGGCTTCCCCCGTGGTCAGTTGCGTTGCGAATGCCGAAGCCCCGTTGTGTTGCAGCGCCCACCCCGAGGTCCGCCCTCGGCCCACCAGAAATCGATGCAATTTTTGATTGGTGGGGAGGCCGGCGCGGCTCGCGATTATGACCAATAAAGTGAATTAGACCGAATGATTTTTGACTTTGAATTTTTTGTGTTTAATCAAATTTAAGATAAAGTCATCAGTGAAATTGCCGCTGATTTATAAATAAGATAATTGGTGCCATTGCTCCTAAGTACCTCTCGCTGGCAAGGAGAGCAGGGTTTTATTGCTTAGTCAAACCTCCTCACTCAATTTTAAAATTGCCTATTGAATGAAACTCTCCGCGGACCTGGCAGACACCCCCATCAGTAATACCTTTCCACAAGTACTTCCTGGTGCACTTCAAAGGGGAGCAAGCCCGGAGGCGGGGGCTCGGACGCCCGCGTCTGGCCTCTACGCTATTCATCATCTCCAGGCCTTCTGTGCCTTTTAAAAGATATTTCATCAATTCCGAATCTGCCTTAAATTAATTCTAAGTTCCTGCCATATCAATTTACACAGCCTCACCGTTGAAACATTCGCTTACATTCGCTGCGGCGAACGAGTAACAGTTAGCCTCAGATGAATGTGACTTTCTTCAGCTCTAAATAGTGTTAAAGCATATTTTCCGAACTCGATTTATGACGTATTCCCTGTTTGACTCGTAATGCTATTGACTCCAATCGGTCTACAATATCTCGGTTACTGTGTCAGCACACAGTAGTTTTAAGATTTATTTTTATGCAAAAGGAGGAGAAAATGCATTTTGTGCCATGTTCTACGCAGCTTCCCCTTTGGTGTTTGTCCTGCATTTGTTTTGCACGTTTATCTCATGCCCAGTAATTTGAGATGTGTAAATTCAACAGAATCCCAACAAAAAGCATTATTGTCATTTCCCCCACCACCACCACCACCACCACCACCACGCCACCTCTCTCTGCAAACAAAATGATTCCTTGTGTTTCCTCAGATTGCTGGCCCACATCTCATCTGCGCAGCTGCTTTCTGTTAAAGTTTGCCGGCGCGTAGGAGAGCGGTGACACAGACACCGGCGGCCGGCATTCCTGCATCACACACCGCTGCCGTGGGACTCGGGTCCGGCCCACGTGCGCTCGCACGATTGCGCACTAGTGAGTTGGCTCCCATCTGCGCTCGCTCCGGCTGTCGGGGCCCTCGGAGACACAGGAAAATGCAAAAGAAGGGTGGCGGGTTGACTCGGCGTAATTAAAACAGCGGGCGTATGCTTGTTGTGTACCGCACAGGCTTTAATGAAGGCAGGTCATGTGTTCCCAGTTCATGCTGACAATGGAGCCAGCGTAGCGTGCTGGTTAATTTAGATCCGTAACCAGGCGGCTGCAGGTTTACGTGTTACGAAAGGTGTTGAAGGTGCCGTGTGTCCTTGTGTGAATTAGTGTGTCTAAATATGGCTGCGCAGTGTATGTAGGCAGGTGGTAACAATTTTCATTTGGTCTTGCTTTTTTAATAAACTAATGATTATTTTTATTAATTTATTTTAGAAAGGCACTATCAACACTTGTCTTGTGCGAATGCCACCGAGACTGTCATCCGTGGCTCCGTGCACGGTGACATCTTTCTCACCAGCAAAAAGTTTTGGCAAATTTGAACACCCTCTGATATTTCAGTTTGTGCACTTCTAAGAGAAACACAGTTTTTGCCATCTGGGATTTCACCCCCTCCCCCTTTCCCCTTGCATATCCTCGGTACCCGCTGGCTGGCGTGCCCGCGTATGCCGTCCAGTGTGGGATGTAATGGTTTGTAAATCCCTGTCACACCTCTGTGGCCCCGCTCTGTCTGAGCCCCTCTGTGCCGGTGGGTTCCAGTCACCTGGAAGCCCCCAGGCCCGAAAAGGCATTAGCGGCCTGTGTGGTCTGGTGGCTGCCACGGCTGCCGTCGTCGCCCTGCCAGAGAAGGTTGTCATGCCCCACTTCAGTGCCGGCTCTGCTGGCCATGTTTTTTTTCTCCCCCCCCCCCCCCTCTTTTCTCCCCCTTCTGCTCTCTGACAACAGCCTGCAAGCACTTACTCATAACTGTCGGCCTCTGGTTTTCATCTGCCGCGTCTCTCGGAGCCCCACGAGCACACCGATGCGGCCCCTAAACACCTCTCTCGGTTCAAGTCCACGGTTTCTGTAAGAACTTGTCGCGCGCGCGTGGGCTCGCGCGCGCGATACGACTCGCGGACTTTCATGCGGCGAGAAGCAGCGCCGCCGTCGCGTTCGGCCGCTCCCTCCTCGGCGGCACGACGGAAAAGTCATCACGTCGCGTTTCGCCGTTTCTTTCATTTCCAGTTGGTGGATTGCTTTAGGCTTGCGGTCGGCGAACTTTAAGATGTGATGCACCGTTTTGAGCGCCTGCCTTTGTTATGGTCTGTTGAGAAAAATAATAGGAATAAGTAAGCAAGCATGAACCCTGTTCTCGAGCGAAGCTAATTGGATGGAGTTCACCACACGACCAGCAATTACGTTGGCTCCGCAGCACTGGGAGTCGTGGGCTCCGCATGCAGAGAGGGGAGAACTAGATTAGCTTCTCTGGACCTCTTTTCGCCATCTTTCTTATTATACTATGAATTGTTTTGGCAGTTTTGACAGCAATTTATCTAATTAACCTCTTCTCTCATATTGTCCATTTTAACTTGAAATATGTGCGATGTAGGCTTTTAACTCCCATGGAATCTCAGCCCATTCATATGTGCAGGAAATGGACATGCTGCCTGGGTTATGTGATTAAAGTAAGAAATAATCAAAAGTTTAAATATGAAGAAGAATGACCTCCATTCATTTTGATCTGGATAAAATGTTTTTTCCTCCTTAGTAATTTGCTTTTTCTTTTCCCCCACAACCAAAAGTTATTTGATTTCAATCTTAATCATTACCTGCTGTGGACAGTCCTCCTTCTAGTTATGACATTGAAAGGCTATCTCCGAGGCCTAATTAGAAATAGTCCTTTTTCTTTAGAACCGTCAACTCTCACCTCAAGCCTGGAAAACTAAGTCTTGCATTTTAAGCAGCCCTCTAAATGGCACAAGCAGAAATTTCACTTTGCGATGACCTTAGTCAGATTGCAGATACCGCGAGGACTCCGTGACGCGGCGATCGCGAGCGACGCCACCGAATAACTTTGCCCGAGCCGCTTTTCGCACGTCGTCTTTGGAAATTATGCTAAGGAGGTTTTCTTTAGCCCAGCGTGCATCCTGTAAACATCACAATCCATCAGTGCAGGAACTGGAAAAAAGATGGTTTGTTTTCACACTTAAAGGAGACATGAAATGGAGTGTCCTTAACTTAATCACCACCTTGTTTTACTGCATTTGCATGCATTTGCATATTAATTGGACTACAGATTAAAATTGGTTTTGTAATTTTAATTAAGTGTCCACAAAGGTATATGATTAGAACTGTTTAAAATACTGTCTGACATAACTAGAAGCAAAGGCTTTGGTGCAGATTTTTTTTTTTTTTTTTTTTTCCCTCCCCCCCCCCCCCTTTTTTTTTTCGGGGTGTGGGGGGATTACTTTCAGGGAATGTGTGTTTTATGATAGTAATTTTTAATCTTTAGTAGGTTACGCAGCCAAACAGGCTGGGGGTGGGGTATCAAAATCGCTTTGGTCGTCGGAGATTCATTTCACATTTTGCTGATTTGCAGCCCTCGATGGGTCGTCCGCAGTGCCTTCCCGATTATAAATTAAATGTTTTGCCTTTAACTGCTGAAAACAAAGCTTGATTTACTGCTGCAAGTAACCAAAATTATGTGACTGTGTTTAGCAGTGCGTAAAATGTCTTGCTTTACCTGCACCGGGCAGGAGCCGTAAATAAGATCCAACTATTGCGGTGCGCCGGCGCTCTTCGCGCCGCTGCGATTCTGACTTGTTAGACCTGCTTGTTCCCCGTTACTTGTTGTGTGGCGCAACCGTCGTTTCTGGCCTGTCCCGGATTCCGGTAAAGTGTCCACAAGGGTGTGTGCGCGCGCGCGTTTGCTGGGTTGAGGTCATAACTGTAAAACGTTTGGGAGGTCAGAGAAGCTGTCTTACCTAAAGTCAGTGTGAAATAGACCTGGTGGAGTAGATTGTCGATCTGTTTTTCCTCTTGTAAAAATACATGGGGCTCAGGCAAGTGTGCTGTAAATAGCCCGCTATGTCATAGAGAGATTTAGAACCAAGTTTCTGATGCAATTTTGAGGGAAGCATAATATTACTATAGCATGTCTTTGGTGTGGTTTGGAAAGGTCTTTCAGAAACATTTGGAAGTATTTTTCTTGTAAAATGCTTAACTGTTAAAGTATTGGGATACTTCTCTTTCCGCATGGTTTTCCCTTCCATCACCTCTAAAAGAAGTGGAAAAGGTTTAAGTAAGTAGGGCATTCGGTCTAACAACCGTGGTAGACGCAGCTACAGAAAGATGCGGGGGGGCAGAGGAGTAATTTTTGGACACAAGATTTAAAAATGTACAGTTTTCAGTAGGCGTTAACTTGTGCAGACCATGCCAGTTTCAGGCCTGAATATCTGCATGTGAACATTGGTATTTAGTAGTTCCCCATTATATTACAGTAGAAATGACACCGCTGTATAAGCAAATAAGTAATTGTTGGTAGCTCAGTGTACAAACGCTACCATTTTTATTCAACTTGGACTAAGACTCCAGCTAAAGAGATTAATGTAAATGCCCCTAAATTGCACACACTTATTATTTTTTATTCATTTTTCCCCCCAATTTTAGGAACACGTGATATATACTGTATTTACCTTTGGAATTAATTGTAGTTACGTGTTCATCTGACATCATTGTTTTGTCTTTTGAGCGAAGGATGAAATACTGTCCGTGGTGGTCGTCAGCATGCAATCCAGAACTTTCTCACTCGTGAAATTCATCTGGCCTCAAACATAAACTTTGGGGCAAACACTTCAAATGTGGTTTCTCTTCTACCCTGACATCGGGAACTTTCCATTCTCATTATTTCTTCTTTTACTTGTTATTCTTTGTTTTTTCTCTTTTTTATAAGTACAAAAAGATTAAGATGTCCGTCAGCAGTTTGATTTTCTCCGATACTCTATTTGATTTGTTTTTATTAATAACATTCAAGCTGTACATGAATTTGGCATACTTGCTGTCACTTGGAAAATATTTGTGCTCCTGAAAATGATATACAAATAATAATTGTCCCAATTAGGTATGACATTTCATTAAATCATCGTTTCCACTCTGACCAAAACATTAGAAATTGAGATTTTCACAATGGCGGAAATGAAAGGCTCATTGTTGTATGAAGCCTTCTGGAAGCACAAGGGAAGAATATGATCATCTGATGAGTGACTGACAAAGAGAAGTCTGGTAATTATTCTGGGAAATTAGACTTTTAAAAGCCCTGTCAGGGCCGCACTTATGTGGAAGAGGACTTGCCACGTACCATAATGAACTCTGTCTAAGAGCAATAATGAATGAAGGACTTGGGAGCATAGCTGGCAGAGCCCAGGCAAGCTGTTTACACGCGCACGCACACACACACACACACACACACACACACACACACACACACACACACACTCTCTCTCTCTCCGGTGGCCCTGTCCTCTCTTCTGCGCTGCACAGTTTCATTCTGTCACTGAATCTGTTGTTGCACTTTTGCCAGGTTCCTTCCCCAACACAAGCGCAGTCGCATCCAAGGAGAGACCCCCTTGACGGATGTCTATTTCCCTGACACCTTTGGGGCCCCGGTGGTATCTCAGAACTGCACCATGGCAGAGGGGACTGAACTCAACACCCAGAGACCAGTCCACGTAAATCCGACAGAGTCCCAAGCGCTACTGAGCCAGGCGCCCCTCTGCACATCTCAGCCAACGGCCGAGATTCTCCATGGCCACGGGAGTGCGGCGCCCACTAGAGGCAGGGAGGCAACAGGGGGGACTTTTGATGGTGGTCCCAGGTGCCAAGAGCCACTGCGCATTGTGTGGCCACACAGGTGGTAAGTGGCACGTATCCAGCCTCTTTGCACACATGCAAAAGTATTAACTCATAGAGGCACAAATGCAGACCCCCACGTACTGCTGGTATTTTCAACATGAATGGAGCATCGTTGAGCTTCCCTCTTCCCCTTTATCCGAGATGCTTTGCCAAACACTTATCCCCTCTCTAGTGAACATTTAGCATTAACTCGGGCGACTCTTGGGAATGGGCTGTGAAATGAAATTACCTCTGTGCAAACAAATAGGGTCAAACTCTCAAGGAGAAGAGCATTAGAACCGTATCCCACTAATTATGTGGCAGGTTCATTCTTGTATCGACAAAACCTAGGGAATATGCGACTCATGTGCTGGAACATCATAACTTTTATTCTAATTTGCCAAATGGCAGCACTGTTGGTTCAAAGGAGCCTTCGGCTGCTTTGTGATAAGATTCCTTGACTTGCATGACATGGTCTTACATAGCCGAAAAGCAAAGACTCTACTTCAGGCTTTTCCTTTTAGGAAAATGACTCCAAAGCATTGCATTTATTCATTTAACATACTTTTTTCTCCAGAGTGATTTGCAACATTTGCTATCTGGTATTTATCTGACACTATGGTGTCCAAGGTGACTTACAGTAGTAAACCCCTTTCTATCATTCACACTTCTATATAGCTGATCAAAGTACCTGTGACAGTAATTTTGTATAGATAATTATGACGTATTCATTCATAATATTTGTGTTTTACACTGTAAACATGTAGTGTGTACCTTGTTATTCGTATAACAGATCTGCTAGGCGGCGTTCCTTTCCGTAGTAGCTTCCAGTCACTGCTCGGCAGAGCTTCCAGAGGGCTGTTTAAAGTTCTTTTTTAGCCTTCGATGTTTTAAAATTTCTTTTTGTCAAAAGTTTTCTAATCCCTCCAGATGCACTGTTCGATTACATACAGGACTGTGACTGAACATTTCACAGGCGCTGTCCGTGAATTGCTTAGGGTAAAATAAATTAAAAAATATCTGAGGAGAGAAGTAGATGCTGCCAGGCTTGGTTGTGTGCGGGTGTCATGTGAAAGTATAAATTCCCAATCTGGCTAGGCTGAGAGCCATTTCTTCACAACTGTTTAAGCCAACTTTATAATTCCCTCGCTCCACTCCAGTCCAAGCGTGTTCTTCCGCAACATGACAGAGCAGACCACCGATACGCGCCTGCAAGCGAGATGAGCAGCAACGTACTCGACCTGTGACGTACCCTGTTTATGCCCTGGTTTGAGGATTTGCCTTGCCTGAATCCCCCATCCATGCGCTGCCGCGCCTCTGCCGCGCACCTGCTCTTATATCAATAACAGAGCCGCGTCTTGTAATCTCTGCTAAACTGAACAAAAACACGGGCGGATTATTGCTGCCAGCATCCTCATAAACTTCGGTTTTATTCTGAGGTAAATTAGGATTTAGAGAGGTAAACTGACAGATAATCTCGTCTCTTGGAAGTACTAACATGTTGCGCCCTCCTTACCCCCCAACCCCTATTTATTATTATTCTTTGCGGTTTGTTAATCTGCATGTGGCCTGATTAGAGGTCGCCTTCATCCCCAGATTAGCGGCCTTGCTTATTGCAGGGGCAGCTTCGCCTGGACTGCGGGATCAGTGAGTGGCGGCTGTGTCCAGAGGGCAGCCGCTCGCAGGTGAGGCTACAGTTGCGCTGCACAGACAGAGCCAAAGAGCCTTGGTGGGGATTTGACTCCTGGTGCCACATTAAACCTCCACGAGGCCCAGCGGGTGACGGCAACCAGCTGCTGCCTAAAGGGATTTTCATCTTTGATTCGAAATGTCTGAACAAAAAAAAAAAAAAAACCAAATGAGAATTAAGTAACTGGCAATGGGAGTGGGGTGTGTGGGGGGGGGGGGTAAAAGCCCCTCGTCTGCCTCTATCCAGATTTAACCATAAGGTATCTGCCCTTTGTGTAATGTCTCATATGCCCTTGCTGCTAACCACTCTGGCTGCCCCTACCGTACGAGGTTGTGTGAAGGGCATGCTGGAAAATCACTATTAAATCATTTTCTCCTTCTCACTCCATACCCTCAGCAGCTATTTACCTTGTCAAAATGGTTTATTTAAAAATCGTGTAATCGTTTTATAGCTTAGCATAATATTGTCTTGTTCCGGGGCCATCGATTACTGGAAAGTTGCTCGTGCTGGATTTTATAATAAAAATACTGGTGTGAGGTGTCACGCCGGAGGAGAACCATTACTGGTCATCACAAGCGATGAAGTTATCAACAACCGAATATACCACACCTGTTAAGAAATTCATTAAAAAAAAAATTTAAAAAAATGTATAAATGCGCGATTTGGTGATATTTATTTTTTCCCTACTACCTTACAGATAGGCCAAGTATTCACAATAGCACAGTTCTTGTTATCATCTGCACAGTTTTACTTTGGTTGTCATCCTGTGACTCATTTATTTAAAAAAAAAAAAAAAAATCGTATCTTTGTGTGCGTTCATGTGGGGACTCATTCCTTAGTACTCGTGCAAGTGTGCTGCTGTGGGGGGTAGTGAGCGTGGCTTTCGGATACGCAGTAAACTATGAAGCTGCCTGTGCCCTAAATCCCCACTGGTGGTGATGGTGTTGGAGTGGAGTCACTCCCAGTGGGACATAGCATGTGCCATATGTCCTAAAGATTAGCCCCTAACAGCAGCCGGGCATCCTACGGTCTGTCCCTCTGCGGGGCTTGCAGGTTAGTGTTTTGGCGCTTATCCTCCTCGAAACACATAGACACACACAGAGCGCTTAATTGAACTGAGCCAGTAAACTTTAATTTCCTCTTCCCATGGTAAATCTCAGAACATCCAGACTCTCCTCATTGATCTCTGTCACCCATCCTGCTTTCCAGATAATCGCTGACGTCATCTCACCCACACGATGACTTAGCATCTGTGTGGCTTACGTGTTTCACATACAGCGTGATATATGCATGCACTTCAGGGTACATTCATACTGCATACCTCATGGTGCGCGTGCATGTGTGATGTTAAGTGATGTTAAGGTCAGTTGCACAGGATGATCCCAGCGTTTTAGAGGTTTTAATTAAAGGTTCTGCAGGCTGTTCTCTGCCAGAGATGCAGGGGTTTCGCTTGTTTAGTTTCCGTTTCTCCAGGTCTGCTGTCCTCGCCCTGTTAAGTATGAGGAGCGTCACACTTTTTTTGTAAACGTAACAGTGCGCCTGTCCTCCAGAATCCCCCCCCCCCCCCCCCGTTTTCTGCAATATTGCTTTCATTAAATTCATCCCAAATAAAATCAGACGTAGGAACAGCCGAGAGCGTGTTTTAATGCGGAAGACAAGGTTCATGTTAAAATCATTTATATTTGCGCGTTGCTTTGGATGATGATAATCCCATGTCCTTTGTCAGCAAGATTTATTCAATTTTGTTTTTAGGTATCCTGTTAATTTGCTCATTGTTCGAGGAGATCTTTAAAAATGAATGCATTTTTTAATCCCCTCCTCAGCAAATTACCTTATTACCTGGAACTTGCAAAATAATAAAAGTTTAATGGGCAGTACTTGTATTTTTATCAAATTCTTTTATTGGCTGGTGAGGTGGAGGGGGACAAGCTGAAGCAAGAATAAGGAAAAAAGTGGTAATTAATCCTTTCTGGGTGACACAGAAAAGCATTACGGAGAAACCGTTTGTCATGCTAACATTAGGGGCTCATTTTGAAAATCTAGCGTGCAGTCAATTTTAGGGATGCCTGGGGGTATAAGGTGGAAACTGACAGGAGGGCTAATTCTGCCCGCCTTATTTACCACTATGCATCATCCAGGGGGCCTCTGCTGACACCCAGACAGCGAGATTAAAAAATGCACCCGCATCGCTGCACGTTCACAATTTATGACGGCACCAAGTGTTTGTTTGGTATGTGAGCAGCAGACGCTTTGGAGGAAAGGAGGGGAGAAAAAGAAACATAACAGGGTAGTGTAAAGGGGGAGACAAACCTTGTAAATATATCTTTTTAATAACTGTCGGCAAGGTTAATGCAGTTTACCTTAGAGAGTTGGCGGCGGGGAGGCGACGGGGGAGTGGAGCCGCTTGCCTGCCGCTACCTATGCGAGTGATACGCAGGCTGCGGCCCGCGTCTGATAGCTGTTTGTTGTACAGAGAGCAGGCACCACGAAAAAAGGATGGGGGGGTGGGAAATCAAACTCTTAATACTATTGTGTGCCTATAACCATCTGTCACTGCTAGCCTGGAGATGAGAGCAAGATTACCAGGAATAAACAGTGTGCTGCACAGCATCGGTAAAGCCTGCAGGGCCAAAAAAAAAAGGGAGAAAAAAGAGGCGAAAAAAGCTCATGTGGGGACATCAAAGGCATTCTAATTCGGAGGCAGTCAAGGATTACTGTTTGTAACCTGTGCTGACAACAGATAAATGACTGGCAATATTGAGCACAGGCTGCGGGAGTCCTTTCGTGGAGTCGCCGCGGTGATGATTGTCACGGTGATGGCGATGACCACGGATGCCATCTTATTCTGTCTGGTTGTACGGTTTTAGAAAAAGATTGAAAGAACTTGATTTTTTTTTCTTTTTTGTTTGGCCCCGTCTTCCCCTGAGGCTTTAGTAAGGTATTTAGTACCTCCCCGTTTTAATTTTTTTTTTTTGCCGTCAAGGAGACCTATTCATTCGGGTTATTCCCTTTAAACTGTCATTTATTGCTTTCAGATGGTAAACTCCAAGCCACATCTGTATGGTGTCTTTCTTGTGGATTGCCACTTGGACCCTAAGATGAAGCAGAGAGGAAAATGGAAAACCTCTTTGACAGGGCTGGAATCCCAGGTTTTATACTGATTAAAGGACCTCGTGGTTCAGAGAGTATTTTTTTTAGATACAGCTGTCGACGTAAAACTGCAACATGTGTATATGGATCTGGACATTCTTATTCACAAAGACAAGTTATAACTTTACCATTTATTGGGCACAGCCCGAGTGGTTCAGGTACGCCGCGTGCGATAGTGTGTGCTTTTCCGAAGGCACGACAGTGACTTTTGCACACCTTAAACCTTTTGATTTTAACATCACGAGCCTTCCTGTGCACCTGCAACAGCAATTACCCCTGCAAATTTGGTGCAGAACAACTGGACAGATCAAACTATAGATCTGCCATGTATTGATTTGTTCCATTTGGTGTCTGTGGGCAGCAAGTGGAGTAACAGTTTCAGCTGCAGTGTTGCTTTCAGAGGATTCAGGTTCTGGTCCAACGTCCTGCTGTAGTACCCTTGATAGCGTGAATCTTAATCTGTAACTTTATTTTATAAGTTGATTTGGAGAAAAGTGTCCATTAAATACAAATAATACAATTGTAGAGGGATTTGTATATAATTTGCTTTTTTTTTTTTTTTTTAGAAGCAGCAGAGCTGATTGGTCAAAACTTTTCCCCTCGCCCACATTGCGCATATGGCTGAGAACATGGAGCTGCAAGTTGTGTTGAGCACCAAGCAGTAAGGAGGAGCCATGCTAATGCGAAACAGTGTCACCGTGGGCTGGGTTCTCCCTTTCCGATACCCTACATAGCAGACGGCTCTTCAGATCCCAAATTTGCGCTTGTCGGTTGGTGACATAGGGCTCCGACGCCATTCCGCTGTGTTTGGAGAGTGGCAGGAATAGTCATACCTGCTGACTTCACCTGGCATTGTGTTTTGCTGTACAGCCCAGACATTTCATTATTTAGATGATGGTTTTGTTTTCTCTTTCCCCCAAAAGCAACTTAGAATGATTTACTCATTTATACAACTGGCTAATTTTTACTGCAATTTAGGGTAAGTACCTTCCTCAAGGGTACTACAGCAGGAGGTGGGATTTAAGCCCGAGTTGTTCAAGTCCAAAGACAGTTTACAGTACTCTTTGGCTTCAAGATACCAGTGACCTTGTGTCCAAGAAGCCTACAATGTTAGTGTTTGAACTGGCTTAGATTAGTGTTAAATGTCTTGTTTTAAGCTGCATTCTGAAGACAAGGGTCTCCCCCCCCGTGTTCAAACGGTGTTTTCGCAGCACGGTTCAAAATATTATACAGTATTTGTAAGCTGAATAGCTTCTGGATCTCATTTCGGTACGTGCTTTCCTCTGGCTTTAAACAGACACAGCGGTATTATTCACTTTATCATTTTTCTGTCTACATTCTGTAACTTTTTTAAAATGTTAAGCTATGCAAAGGCTCCGTTATTTTGAGCTCTCCTTATTAAATCCAATCGTTTTTCTTAGGATTTTAAGTGTCCCTTTTAATTAGGTGTCTATACTTTTGTCTCTTGTTATTAAATATATTGTACGTTGTACTTTATAGTAAATAGTGTTTGAATTTTAAAACACACCTCTTGGGTGCAACATAAAGGGGAATTTTTAATCATAGATTTCGAAATGAAAGGGTCCTGTGTTTTGCTTTAAAAATGTATTCTAATGAGTTCTCCAGGTTCTTAAGCATATTCATTTTCTAATTATTGTTTTATTTGGCTGGATCCACACTTGCGTCCGCGGTCACAGCGTGTGAGACGGCTTCGTGGGCAAGATATGCAAAGGAGAGAAGGGGGCACAATAAGAAAAAGAGGGGATGAAAAAAGGACACAGCCAGAGCGAGCCTCGGTTTCCCTGGCGACAGATTTATTTATTAGGACCTCGGATGACACGTGTTAATGTACGACATACCTGCTGATCGGCAAACTCTCCAGCTTCAGCCTCGGTTGACAATTAAGACCTGGGCGACTGTAGCCAGGGGTTAATGCTCCTCATTAAAAGAACTAGGTCATTAGTGTGGAATCAAGGCTCTTAAGGCGGCATGGGGAGGGAGGGGGCTGTTAAGGGGGGGGCGGCGGCGGCGGCAAAGTAAATTCTGCATCTCGACGAACACAGCTCTTACATTAATTAACCTCCCTTTTCCTTGTTGGGGGAAAAAAAGTCTGTTATCATATACGCACATGGCCGTACTCCAATTAATTGCAAGAAAAAGAAGCGAGTTTACTGTCATCCCAGTGGTCGCCTTGTCTTCCAGTGCAGGAGGTCTATTATTTCAGGGAGGAGGAAGGAGGGGGAAGGAAAAAAAAGAAAAAAAAAATTTCTAATGTCTGTATGATGAGCAAAAAGGGTATTAAAATTAAGAAGGGAATCATAGCAGAAATCAGCTTTTCCACAGGGGGATACGGGCAAATAAAAGGCACAGAAATGAAAATAAATAAGCTTTGCTAATGCCTCACCTTAGGAGTCGTCTGTGAGCGCGGACGCACCCGCCTCGCGCACAGACACTTCTTTGCAGCATTATTAAGCCGTTACACAGGCTTTTGACCTTCAGCAGAAAGCCTTTGTGGAACAAATCCATGTACTTTGCAGCGAAACAAGGGGCGTGCTACGAGCCGCCTGACCGACAGGCGCTCCGGAGAACACGGCCGCTCCCTCGGCTGCTTCTAGTCGCAGAACAGATACCGGAAAGGCCCGATGTCGGGCACGTGCCGGACCTGAGAAAGGCCGGGGTAAACTTGCATCGTCTTTCTTTATAAAAACCGATTTTCCCCAATTCTGCCGTCAAATTGGATAAATCGCACGTTTGACCTGCCCCGTTTTTTGGGCCGAGTCGTTGGTTTGGAACGCGCGCCGCAGTCAGGGCAAGGGTCCGCGCGCGAGGCTCGGAGACGCCGTGCCGAGGACCACCTTGCCCGCTTAGGCAGCTGTTCGCACCTCTCCCCGGCCCATCAAGAAACGCAGGGAACGTAGCTCCGGGTTCCAGCCGAGCGCCGCGGACAGACCAGATAATTGCCTTTGCCGGTTAGAACTCGGATCGTCTACCACACGTGGCCTACGGAAAGGTAAACCCGGGCTGCGGTTCCTCATTAGGGCCGTCCTTGGCGTCAGCACCACGTGCGAGAAGGAGCTGCCTCCATCTGAGCAGGACAAAGCTCCTTTATTACGTCTATTAAAATGCATACATGTAGGAATAATTAAGTAAATAAATGGGGTAACAAATCTTTAGTGATTGAACACGTTGGCTGACAGCCGTCTTAGATCTTATACAAAGGCTTAATATGCCAGTGTCATTACCAAGCAATGGACTCCTACATTATCTTACATATTCTCTACCTAATTTAGTGCACTGTTAGGTACTGTACTATGGCCTTTTTAATACCATGTTAAGAACTTTGGATATTCAAGAACCAAATTATCAGTATCATCTGCAAGTGTGATAGTGTTTTTAATCTACTAATTTCCCCTGCCCTGTAATGAGACGTCCTCAGATGGAGTGATTTGAATTGAAATGATATAATACTTGAGATATCCTAATTCCCCCATACATATTTAATCTAACATATTATCTTTCTGTCTTGATATCCTAATGTGATAGCTCAGCCAGCAAGTGTGTTGGAACAAGCCGTATGTGTAACCCAGTTGGAGAAGTCCTCACCGAAATGACAGCATCCTCTTCGGAGGTGGTTGCTACTGTCGTGATTTTTACAAAGCACAGTTACCTTGTTTGCTCCCTGCATATTCATACAAAAGCGGCACAGATATATGTATTTGTCTGGGGTTTTACAACTGTTGCTAGGCCGGTTTTAAAAGGCAGGCAATTTACATGCGTACGACAAACTAGGAGCGAAGGAAATCTGATTTCTGCATTCCTTTCTGTTCCAGAGTATAGTGTTTTTTTTTTTCTTTCTTCAAATTACCTGTTAGTCTTGCAGTTAATTTGACCGCTATGAGAATAAATTGTATGAGCGGAGCACCTGTGCTTACCTGAAACTCCACCTCTGATGGACTGAAGATATAGTTACTGATCAGTGAGCTAAAACAGCGTGTAAGTATGGAGGGCAAATACCTACTCGAGGTACTGCGGTAGGAGGTGGGTTCGAGCAGAAGGAAGCAGCTCTGTACACTTTAATTCTCATTGTACTCCTGCTCTCTGTAATATAACGGCATGTGCATAAGACGAACCACTGAGACCGCTGCAGGCTGTTTGTCGTGTTACTTTCATGTAAAGGCATCATCTCACGCATTGACTAACATTGCTTTTTCAAAGCCTTTTGATTAATCACGATAAAGTTATGGTCAGTAAGAACACAGTAAGAAATTTCATTATGTTCAGTAAATATCTGATATAAATAATTTTTTAAGCCATCAGATGCTTCACACACACAGTGGGAATGTTTTTTTTTTTTTTTTTTTCACGAATGTGTCCATTTTACGCTTGGTTGTCAACCTGCAATGTTTTATTGACTGACTGATTTTCACAATAGCAACGGCTCACCTTGAATGTCAGAGCAATTTAATAACTCCGGTCCTCCAATGTTGGTTATTGTATGACCTCCAGTTAATGCCATAACTGCTTCAGCGCTGAAGAAAACTCATGTGCTCTTTAAATATACGGTGAGGTATACTTAATACATATGTACACACTGCCTCTTTGCGTTGCAAACATTTGAGTTATGAATTTTCGAACGTACATTTTTAATTGTATTTTTAGTTATGCTTTTTTGCACTTATTTCTTAAATTTTAGTCTGTTCTATAAAGTTAACCTGCAATTTCACGTATGGTTGTTAGTTGGCAGTAAAGAGCACGCTGGCAGAACAGGAGTGCAGGATCACCTTCATTCGGCTCGCTTCCACGGTGTTTACAGCTTATGTTTGCTTGTGTTGTACAGAACCGAGATGATTGATATTGCCACGTTCATGGGATTGGTCAGTCAACAGGCTGCATTTAACAGGAGTTTTTGGAGAGACCTGATAATTTACAGTACATTTTTTTGTGTAGTTTAAAGCAAATGAAATGTCTTTCAGAGTACCGTTATTATAGCTACTGTATATTCAGCATTTTTACAGAACTTAATTTCTAAGTAAATATAGGGACATGGGCATTAACGTTTTTTACCGATCACGTCAGATGGCTGACAAATGTGTGTGTATAAGAGAAAGGGTCAGCAGTCGAGGTAGAACAGGAGACTGGGGAAAGATATATTTTTCATTAGTTTAAAAATAGTCATTTTAAATTCATTTTAATTTAGTGTAAAGTTGATGGAAGCATTCTTTTCCATTTATTCTACTTTTACGTGATGGTTTTACAAAACTTAAACTGTGAATAATTGGAGGGATGTCTAGTTTGTAGTTTTTATTGATTGTGACTTTCGAGTTTCAAACAAACCGAGTTACAAAGAGTCTTCCTCTCCCAGCTGTGTGCATATGTTGGGGAGCTGATGTATTTTTTTTATACTGTATATCTGAACGACAGCCTGCTTAGTGCTACTTCAAATACAATTTGTATCTACACAAATGAAAGCAGATTTGTTTTTATTTCTTTCATTTCTTTTTTTCTTTTCCAAGATCACCTATTTCTTATTCATTCAGAGGCGGAGCTACTGTGCAGTTGAAACACGGATGTAGCTGGCTATCACCTTAATTTCAAACAGTTTTTCTTGAAAATGTTGTGACGAAAAGTTAAAATTGCCATTTCTGTGCCGGTCGCACTTGCTAAGCCCGAGAAAGCACCTGGCTGCGTTTACTTGCTGTCTGTCCACAGGCTCGCAGGACTGACCGTTGTGCCATTTTAATAAAGCAGGTCGTGAACTAATGATAGGCCCTGTGCATCTTGAAGGGCTCTGCATCGGGATCACCCAGGGTTCACTTTCTGCGGACAACCAACAAACCATCCGCTTTTGCAGACTGCTTCTGCGGTCACATCAAATAAGGAAGAGCAGGAGTCGTTCCTAACACGGTTATATCTTCCTGTTTGTGGTCGGCCAGAAGCAGAACAGGAGCCGATCAAGTCCCTTATGGGCTTTGGGGAGCACGTTTCTGCTGGTTGCTTTGAAGGAACGTGCTCTGTGGGAGAACAGGCAGGAGTACAATCACACCCGGCTTCGATGCGATGGTTCTCAAGATGCTGGCAAACAAACAGCAGGTGTCTGTGGCCGAACACGACAATGATAATGTTGTATCATTTGTAAAAGTGCTTTCTATTGTAAAACAGTACCTGTCATAAAATAGTTATTAGGGTTGCTTGGGGTATGAGTAAGGGGGTGATGAATTATTCCGTAAAATCTTCAGTGTAAGTAACAACGTTGTGGGAAAGAAAGTTAGACAGGATCCTCTTAAGGCCCCGATTTTCTCAGATGTTTAGATACAGCACTTCAATGCAGATTGCGAGAAGCTGACTCCCGCACGAAGCCATGAGACCAGCTGACTCGCAGGACGGTGCCTGGTGGCTCCTCTCATTGGCGCGAACCCAATCAAAAGACCTGAATTCTATTTGTTTTGTTCCAAGGGAGCACGACAAAGACCCGGAACTCTTCTTCGAGACGCTGCTGAAGCTAAAGGAGAGGGGACTGAACTTTCAAGTGTCCGTTCTCGGCGAGACGTTCAGCGAGGTGCCAGGTATGCAGATTTTTGACGTACAAGGGGGCGGTTATGTTTTAATTTATTTTTAATTGAGCGTTTTGGGGTTTGCCACCTTCACAAAGACAGAATTTTACACTGCACTCAAATAATGGATCGTTCTTAAAAGGGGAAGAGAACTCATTTTTGGGTTCCACAGAGTAAGCCTGTTGGACCCAATTATTGGAGGTCCTTTGCCATTGTCATCTCGCATTTCCTCTTGAAGAGATTAATTCCCAGTCCTGAAAAGGCCCGGCAATATCCAGGATTTTGTTAATTCCTGCCATCATCCTATAATGCCGCATGTTTCTAACACACTGATTCCTCTGTTTTAAACGATCTCCCAAAGCTCCACTTAGTCTCCGGGATTGGGATGAAGTCTGCAAAAGACCCAACTTTTCACACTCATCTGCTGCCACATTTTACTCTAATTATTTTTGTGGGGAAGACATAACTTGTCTGCTTCAGCTGTATGGTGTAGCAGATACACCCTCCCAAACATGATTTTTTTTTTTTTTTTGGGGGGGGGGGGCGGGCAGGGGACTGTCTTTTTAATTAAATTCTTTACAAAACAGAAAGAAATGGTATACAAATACAAAACAAAATGGAATAAATCCCTTGAAAACAAAAAAAGACTCCACAAAAAGCTTACATTTTATATACAGTTCAGTGGCCTTTCCGGCTTAACGGTTGCTGGAGATTAAGATGCTGATGTACTGGTCAACATCACCATGGAGCACAACAAAGCGGTTTGTGCCATTAACTTTACTTTTATGAATGCGAAATGAAGTAAAGTTAAGTAAAATCGGATGACTAATCAAATGGTATTCTTCATCTCTTTTCCTACCACTGTCATAGAAACCAAAGAATGTGCCATTCGCGTAATGAGAGTGCTGATGTAATTTACAAACACCTACTATACTAATAAGTGGGCAGAGGTTAAGTTCACCTGGCAGACCAATACGCTCAGCGCTAAGGACACATTTTATCGTGTTTTATAAAATACACTCCCCATTAGAGTAGTTGATGATGTTATAATGTCTTTGGACACACAAGGATATTGCCAGCACTGCATTCATTATTTAATACTGCGTGGTCATGTCTGCTGTCTGTGTCTCTGCCCTCGCAGGAAATGTACTTTCGTATATTGGAATATTGAGTTTTATAGAAACATAAACTTGGAGGAAGAAGGACCATAAATTTTACTCATATTTAAGAATTACCGTTAAGATTACTCGGAAGGCAATTACATTTAAACCATTTTAATCTAGTTTGATTTTCTTAATAGGTGCGCCATATTGATTATTTTTTTTTATTTTTTTTTTTTTTTATGGTGTATATCCTGTGCAGTTGGAAAGTCCGCTGTCTGGTTTTTGTACCCTAGTTTTGTTTTGAAACGCGGCCTCGTTTTAAATCCGCCTTTTTTTTGTGCAAAGCTGAAGTCTCCCTGCATTGCCACCTAAACCTGCAGGACATCTTTCTGTGTTATTTCACAACACTTTTAGCACAATCCCGCACCCCCCCCACCCCCCTTTCCCGGGTAAGTGCCGGGAGTGAGCATCATTCATGGATCATTACTTTTCAAAGAAATTTAAGCGCGGAATGGCATTTAATTTTTTCCGAATGTAGTCCGTCATTAGGAATCTTAGCTGTCACAGCAATGCCATTTTTGGTGTGATGTGTTTGTTGCCTCATTTCTTTTAATTCTGTCTCCATTAGCTTAATTCTTTTTTAATATTTTCATCTAACGAACTTTACAGTCCATTTTGTCTCAGTGTCGGCTAAGCAAGTTTTATGAAGCAGGCAGTTGGCTTTCCTCATCTGGAGGGTGGGTGCTGAGGCTGCCTTGTGCCTTTGTCAGCTTATTTTTGGCACCTCGGCTCACGGTTCTGCTCCTTTGCCTTGATTATACAAGCAGCAAAAAAAAAAACTGCATGAAGTTCATTAAAAATAAGCAGCAGCTAATTAACCTGAACTTCAGACAAACCGGCGCTGTCATCCCGGATCGGTTTTGCGGCACCGCGCATTGCTAAACATTCCCCCTCTCTGTCGCGCCCGCTCACTCATTCACACGTTCACTCGCTCACACTCTCACACGCCCTCTCTCGCCTTCTTCTTCTTCCTCTCCTTCTTCATCAAGCCATCTTCGCAGAAGCCCAGGATGCGCTCAGGGAGTGCGTCGCGCACTGGGGCTACGTCCCCGGCAAGGAAGAGTACCTCGAAGCCCTCTGCCAGGCAGACGTGGTCGTCTCCACAGCCAAGCACGAGTTTTTCGGAGTGGCCATGTGAGTGTTTGCTTCCTCGCTTTACTGGGGATTTTTCCAAATCGGCTCTGACAAGCATTTAGTTTGGGCTGGTTTCCTTTTGATCCGAGGACTATTGACATTCACGGAGGGTTGACATTTGTTTGGGGGCATTTGCTTAAGCCGGAGGGTTGCCACCTATCCATCCTTAATAGAAAATATAAACGGAGCTGCGATAATATTGTAGTAGGCCTGAATATACGCCCACACGATATCTAAAACAGTAAAATGTTTACCCAGAGGTCGGGAGATGCACTGTGTGAGAAAGCCCTCGAAGCCCTTTGTTCTTGTAATTTGGTTAATTACGTTCTATCCGTAGATGGATAAGATACAGTAAGTTTTCGGCGCTAATCCTTGGGGACTATTGGAGATTTTCGTTTTTTCCTTGTCTTTCGCATACATATTTTGTGACGCTCCTCAGTGAAGTACGTGAATAACAACGAGCTAATTGATAAATGGGACCGAGTGAGCAGTGCCTAAGTGGGCCTTCGAGGGCGGACCAGGCAGGCAGTTTCGGGATTGTGTTGGCGGGCTGTCTGGTGCTGGAAACCAGCCCCACGGCAGGCGATGCGAGGCCCGCGGGGACATCGAGGAGCCGCTGCAGGATTACACTCCCCGGCGACTTACCCAGCATTCCCTCTCCATGGCTCCCTCTTAGCGTTTAATTACTGGGGAGGCTGAAAAGTCTCCCTCCCCTGACGCACCGGCGCTCACGGCACTGCTGAGTTTCGCGTGTGCGTGTGTGTGACTGATCTAGGTGTGCGTCACCACGTTGGTGTGAGGTCTTAAGCACCCCCTACCGTACCGTAGCTCATCAAGTTTCAAACCGGGTCAAGGAGGAATAGAATCTGCATTCTTGTGTGCGATTAACATTTTGTAAACAAATTTCTATCTGTTTTCAAGATCACATGAAATGATTTCGGAGTTTCGTGACATGATACGTCATGAGTGACATGAATGGATTCCAGTGTGTCGCTAAGATTTCACGGATCAATTGCGGCATGTCACAAATGGGTCACAAACGGATCAAATGACCTTATGAGAATGTCGCAGATTCCAGCATGTGTTGGAGAGATTTCAGTGCATCGACAAGATCTCGTGAAAAGATTCCAGTGCATCGACAAGATCTCGTCGTGAAAAGATTCCAGGGTGTCGACAAGGTGTCGCGAAAAGATTCCAGGGTGTCGACAAGGCGTCGCGAACAGATTCCAGGGTGTCGACAAGGCGTCGCGAACAGATTCCAGGGTGTCGACAAGGTGTCGTGAAAATATTCCAAGGTGTCGACAAGGCGTCATGAAAATATTCCAGGGTGTCGACAAGGCGTCATGAACAGATTCTAGGGTGTCGACAAGGCGTCATAAACAGATTCCAGGGTGTCGACAAGGTGTCATGAACAGATTCAAGATGTTCGAGAAGATGCTGCGAAAGGATTCTAGTACCACAGGAATATGTGAAGAATGCATTATTACATGTCAAGAAAGTATTGGTGTCATGACCGGATTCTGTTGCGTCAAGAAAGTATTATGAATGGATTCTAGTTTGTCAGAACGATGTCATGAAAGGATTCCATCTTGTTTTGAACATTTGATGAAGTGGTTCCATAGTGTCAGGCTGTACGCTGCCTCACACCCTGTTGTTTTAGGATGGTCTCCAAACCCCCATGACCCTGCACTGGACTCATGCTTATTGATAACAGATTGATAATGCAATGGTAGCAAACAAATCAGTTTGCACAAAATAACCCTTAGCCTCAACCCAGATAAGAGTTGGCCTCAGCCACATCTGTTAAGTAGTGCTGTACCATTTTACTGCACCTCTCTTGTAAACTTAGTTTACAAGCAGTGAAAAAATTTCCTTGTAACAAGAAGACTAAAAAAGAGTGAAAGGCCTTCATCTTAGTATATGGTTAAGGGCTTTTACTTTCACTAAGTGACAACTGGCACCGTAATAGAAAAAGTGCTGTCTTTGACGTTAAAGGTTGCAGGTTTGAATCCCCCCCTCCTGCTATAGCCTTAAGCCACGTGCTTGCCATGTACTGATACGGTGAAAATGACCCTGTATGTAGTATATGCGGGTAAATCACCGTAAGTCATTTTGAAGAAAAGTGAGATAGAACAATAAATGTAAATATGAATAAGGTTCTCCACCAGTAGATTGTGGTTTAAGTGAGTAAACAAGACAGTTAATTTCTAGCACTTTTCAGTATAAATAGGATACAAGCGAAAGTATTATTTGAGCAAAAAGGCTGAGTTGCTCAGTGAAATGTGTTTTCATTACTGGGCTCTAATGGTATTAGCTTTTTGCTAGTATAGGCGAGGACATTGAGCCCAGTAGACTACAGAACTCTTGCTGATCACCTTGCACCCGGAGCTGGAATGATGGCAAGCAGACGTGGCAGCTCGAGGGAACATTCAGCGCAGTGATGACTTTTTCTTAATGTCCGAATGCAAAGGGGTCAGACTGCACATTTTGTGGTTTACTTGATAACTTGCGGCCTCTAGTTTGGTATGACTTTGTTTTGCACCTGAACACTGCTGTCTGTGAGATCCTTTGCAGAAAGAGCGGCAACATCCTGAGTGACGCTTTAGTGGCGGCCGCTCAGAAATTCTGCCTTTCAGCGGCGGGAAGCTTGGCGTGAGCTGCGAGGGATTTCTTCAGATCCCGATTTCGGCCCACCAGCTCAACTCTTCACCTGTTTGCGTTTGCTGCGGGCAACGGCTTCCTGACAACAGCAACAAAACAGGAGGGAAAAACAAGGCTGTTCAGAATGCCTGTTGAAGTCTGCCTTGCAACCATGAAAGAAGAGGCTTCGTGCAGGAACAGACCCCAGATGATAGATTTCGCGGGAAACGTGGCGTCTTTGCAGCGTTTGGGAGAAGGAGAGCCTTGAAACGCGGACCGGCGCGGAGCGAGCTTTGATCCCAGGCGGCCCCGTAAGCCGTCGAGCGGCGGTAGAAGCCGCGCGCTCGGCCCAGGGAAGCCTCTGGTCGCAGGGGGCGCGCCGGGAGAGGAGAAGGAAACGCTTTTCACGTCAACGCATTTCTCGCACGTTTTTGTCGGGGAAAAGATGCGTTTTTGAATTCCGACATGACTTGACAGTTCTGTGTCAATCGTTGATGCATCACGTTAATAGAACTCTCGTACGAGAGTCTCGAGAAGAAATTTTTAATTCCGTCCGCTAAGTATGACAGCATTTGCCATATCCATTTAATTAGCCGCCGATTTAAGGCGGCCATGGTTTAATCGCTTCTTTGTAGTTCCTCTCCTTCCTTACCGCTCTCGGTTCTGCCTTTTTTTTGTTTTAGCGTCGCCCCGCGCCCGTGTCCTCGGAGGGGCGGCGTCGGACACGAGCGGTCCCCTCGCGTCGCCGAGAAAGGTGCGACGCTGGCGTCCTAGACTCGTCGCAGCAGAATTCAACCTATCTGATTCATTATTGCTGAATAATGTGTGCAGAAGCCTTGCAGAGCCCTGCGGTGATAGTAATTCAGCCAAACAAAATTATCAGCTAATTATATTTAGAATCAAAAGCCCCATAACTATTTGCAGACACATTATGGGACTTGAAGTGAATAGAACTTGATATTAAGCTTCATAGATCCAGGCAATAGTGTATTAACTGGAACAGAAGGGGACATTGTCTAGCCATTCTGACATTAGATCAATTAGAATCCTATTTAGAATTTAATGGATTATGTGAGGTGAAATGTTTTTGTGAGATAAATTGCAGAAAAAAGACAAAAACGTAGAGTTTTTCTTAACGGAAGTAAACCATGGAATTTTTTTTTTTTTTCTTCCTTTGTCGCATTCAGCCTTTTCATTGCATGCAAGAATTTAGATATATCCCAATGGCAAAGGCAATAGTTTTATGAGCTCCAGCGTGCATCTACAAATAATTGGAAGGCTGGTGAACGCACTCCCACCTTGCAATTCTCTTCTCTAATTTATATTTTCAGAATAAGAAATGGCTGTGTGCACTTTGCAGTTTTGCATATTCATTTACTTTCCTTATGTACTGTATAATTAACAGCTTAAAAGAAGCACTGGAAATGATAACTATGGAGGTGCGGGAAGGCAGTTTGAATTTTCACAGAAAAAAAAAACAATGCTGGTGTCAAAGTCTATTTTTATTACATTTTTAATGAAGCAACCTAGTTCTGTGCCTTTTGTAGATGCTCGTCGTATACTCGGTGTGTTATTAGCCGTGTGCCACAAACAGTGGAAGAAGAGAGCGCACATCCTCATTTAGGAATTTATAACTTTCATCGTCTGTAGATCTGACCGTATCATCACCGTTCGGTAAATTACTATGTAATTTATACAGTTCTGTAAATTGCATTTTCCCTCAAAAACATCTTCATCGTATGAACGAGCAGATAAAATTGTAGTCCCTATATGCACTGTGAAATATATTATTTAAGGTGCACAAAGATGATGAAATATACTGTGTTGCAAAGATTAAATCCAAGTAGATATTATCCATAGATACATATTCAAAATCTGTCATCTAAATAAAGTTACAGTTCCAATATGAAGTGTGGGGGGGGGGTGTCAGAATGCAGCTAACTGTGTGAGCGTGGCATTGCTAACAAGGAGAAAGGCCACCGTTGTGTCCTTACTGAGCTGCTGTCATACAAGTGCATAGTGGCATTCTGGACCTCTCTTACTGAAGTAAACCAAGTTGCATAGAGCTCCAGTGGTGCTTCGTCCACTTCTTCGCTGAGCCATGAACATTTGCGACTTTGGTGTTTATGAACGCATACTTTTACCCGGGTTTTCTGTGGGCAGGGGGGTTACCTGTCTTAGAGTTTTGGATCGTAGGGAGAATTTCCTCTGCTTGTTAGATAATTCAGCTTTTTTTTTTTTCTGACCAATATGCCTACAAGCTGTGCACCAACTATTTGACCTCAGTTGCTGTTTCAGATATTCACACAAAAAGCTACTGGTTGAGCTCTGTTATGCTTGATGCGCACTGGTAATTTGTATTCATCTTAACGCTCACCTGTGTAGCTGCCTTTGTAATTATAATTCTGTAACTTTTATATGAGATGTTTCTGATATTTCGTCTACCCCCTGTGATTGGTTGATTAATAATACATTGGGCTAGATTAATAATTTGATAGCTGAGACCTAAGATGGAGGTTTTTTGAGAGCACATTCAGTACAAAATATTTAAATATGTGATTTATTTCAGTGTTATTTTTTAAACAGATTAAAAAACAAATTGGCCTATTTTATATTTTTATTTGCGCCATGACCATCATGGCTGGATTAACCTTAGCAGGTTTTTTAATATCAAAGGAGTACGTTACACGATGATAATAAAAGTAGTAATAGTAATAGTTTCTTCAGACGGTTAGCAGATGTAAATAAAACTCATCCCGTTGGATACTTTAAAGGTAATTTAAATCTTTTCGGCATTTGTAGAAGATGACACTGCTGATTTTATCCTAAGCAGAGCAGTAGGTTTTTTTTTTTTTTTTTAAAGCATATTTCTTTGTAACAGCTGTTAATGAAGACCAGATTTTTGCTTTCAAATAGCCTCCTTCAGTGTAAACATTATTGCCGTGTTGAAGGCAGGACGCAGTCTGCGTTTGCTGGATTAGAATATGGATGTGAAACAGCAGTTTGAGGTCTTCCTCAGATCTTGGTTCCTTTGGATGTTCTCACCGAAGGTAAGTGCTTCATTTATTTTTATGTGCATATGAAAAGGCTCGTCTGCAAACGTTTGCGCCCATGGTTGTTTGGAGTGGATACCATATGTGGGTGATGTAGGACCGTGCTTTAAATGTCATTCTGAGGGAACATTCACCGTTTCATGCATTTCAGGTTAGAAGCTGTTCATTGCGGCTGCTATCCGCTTTGTCCGAAGGCATTAGTGTATCCGGAAATATTTCCAGGTGTGTTTTAATTTTTTTTTTTTTGCCCATGTTTTCCGTGAACAGCCATTGTGCGTAGTTATAATCTGTCTCTATCATCGGTGTAACGTTTTCATGTAAATGCCGATGTGCATGTATTACCACTTCTGTAACGTTGATAGGAAAAGAGTAAAGAAGAGTGGAAAAAAGCGAAACTGTTCATATGCACTTTCGCAGCTTGTGATATTTACGCCTGTTTTTATATTTATACCTTCCATATGTTGCGTACATTTTTTTTTTTTTTAAAGAAAATATATATCGGTTTATAACTGAGTCTTTTCGGTACGCACGTGTAGTTATAAGTGCTGTTCATTTTGTATGAGACTGTTAATTTACTCCAAGGAAAATGAGCAGAGTGGATGCAGTCACTATGCGAGACTGTTTTGCATTAAAAATCCTTTTGAGCTGAGGTAACTTCGAAAAATCAGGCTTTAATAATGTACAACATGAGACGGCACAGAGCAATATGCATTTTTAATTACTAAAGTGACTAATATCTAGGTTCTGCTTTGAGGTTTTTGTTTCATTAAATATGTATCTGTTTTTTTTTTTTTTTTTTTTTTTCTTCCGGCAGCGGAATATCTGTACTCCACACCTGAGCAGCTCTTAAAGAGGCTTCAGGGCTTCTGCAGGAGGCCCGACGTTGTGAGAAGACACTGCGTTCAGGTAGCTGTCGCGCAGACGGAACGCAGACGGATCTCCGCTCTGAGCACAGTTAATAGATTAACTTTAAAAGAGCGACACGGGGGTGTCTAGCTGCTTGCGGTAAACAAAACAAGCTGGGTAAACCGAAGGAAAAAGGAGCCTTCCCATCCGCCGTTCCCCAACGCCGACTTGCAGAGAACCGTGCGGATGAGCTTCGTGTCTGGAGTTCACTCGTCTCTGCCGTGTGCTGAAAAGATGGCGAGTAATGAGGGTCTGCGGCTGCGGTGCAGTACTTGCCTTCGCGCATAGAATATTCAGATCTGGAAGAGAAAGTTTTTCATTTTTCAGTCTCCAGAATGAGTACCATGTTTCACAGTAAACCGTGTGTATTTATTGCAGATAGCCTTACTAGCACTTCCTAGCCAAAATACTCGGAAGACTCGCGTCTATTCTTGATATAAATGTACTTACAGTTTTACTCAGAAGACAGGAGAACTTTTACAGTTTAATCTCCGCTATTCAACCAATTAGCTCATAACAAATAATAAGGTCTAAGTTCTCTTTCAGTGGCCCAGGATCAGAATTCCAGGCACTAGCTATGGGGCAGATTAGTAATTCTCTGATCCCATTTGCTATCAAGCAGCTCACCATCAGAGACTCTGTGTCCTACTTCTGCACCGACGTCCGGGGGATACAGACCTAATGAATGAGCGGTTCGGAAGCTCTGCCGCAGTGTGTTGTCCAAATATATTTAACGATTGTGTGAAAAATGGCATGTATGGAGGGAGAGAGAACGGCAGCATCCGAAAAGATGCTTCATCATCTGCACGAAGGCTGGGCCCTTGGTTGGAGTGGCAGTGAGAACCATCACACGGTCATTTGCACTTGAGTAAGTGGAGCTGCGTTAAATGCTCATCTGGTCTTGGTGTCAGAGACAACGCTGTGTAGCGTCAATCCGGCCAGAGCAGTGGCGAGGGCAGCGTCGATTCCCCGGTTTGAGAGTTCCCCTCGCTCTCCTGTGCCAAAGTTGCGACTCTGAGGTTGAGTCATGAGAAGCCTTGTGGAAGAAATCCACTTGGTCCGGTGTCATTAGTGTGGGGTTGGCCGTGGGGCACTGCCAAACTTGTATGTTTCCACTTCAAAGAAGCCCCCTCGCGAAGCTGCAACTTTTCCATACCCAGCTTAAGCTTAAACATTATCGTACGGCTTAAAAATATCCTTTATTCTTAGTTGGAGTTGAGGGCTGAAGGACAATGGAGACTCAGATGACTGCAGCTTGGTTACTGGTTTCAGGTAATAAATGAACATTTTAAATAAATAAAACATTTAACCAAATGAAAACAATAAGAAAGAAAAGTCTGTTTTTTGCACGTAGGCCTGGCCTACTTGGATAAACGGAGAAAAAATGTTTTGCTGAGATTTACCAATGGTTCTCTGTACCTGTACCAGTGCTTTGTTGCTGTACCGTGGTGCAGTGCCAGGAAAGGGGGAAATGAGGGCTAAGGCCCGCACTCCGTAGCAAAGCAGAGCGAACGTATGCAGCGCATTTAGAACCTGTGAAGCAGAGAACAAATCTAGACATGTGGCTGAAACCCAGCCACAGTGGAGGAAATGAGCAACTTACAGAAAGTGCATCCGAGATACATCAGGACAGGGAAACACACACGCGCACACACACACACACACACACACATGCATTCTACAGACAAACAAGACATTCCCAGGGTGGCAGACAGGAGAACTTGCTGTTAACACTCATACACATAAAAGCTTAAACACATCTTACTGTGAGTAGATATGACTCTCATTTTTCACCTGCATGTAATGAGGCACAGTCCCTCCAAGATGTAAAAGGCTGCAGAAATGAAACTGCTTCATTCATGAGTACCATGTCAAACAAGTTAGCATAAAAATGTACCAGCAAACATTAATTTAAAATACTGTATGGTGAGATATTTGAGGCCAGAGGTAAGCAATGCAAACAAGGGTCGAGAAAGGTCAACGCAGGGAATTTACACTGCTGACTGCTGGTTTAATACTCTTCCATTTTATGTCAGCTGTTATCCACGTATTTCTTCTATATATTTCTCGCGTGATACTGTGGTAGAGGGACAAGAGATGGTGTAATAGTTAGACAAGTTACCTTAAGGTCTACGGTTTGGTTCCCATGCCTGAGCAAGGTACTTACCCTGATACACTACTGTATGAAAGGGTAAATCTCTTACCTAACTGTGTATGTCAACTTGGAAAGGGATGCCAACTAAATAATAATACCCATTGCGTGATATTACAGCAAAATTACAAATAAAATCATATAAATGCACAAAAGAGGCAAAATTTTGTAGTTAAATCTCTCGGTTTTATTATTAATTTAATTCCAGTTTTTTTCCCTCTTTCTATTTTTGCCCCCCCCCCCCAACATTTATTAGTGGTACCCTATCTCATCCATATCATTTATGCCTTTGCTATCACACATGTCTGTGTGTCTTTGCAGTGGTGCCGTCACACTCGCGATTTTTCGAGCAGCCCCTTTAATGTTTGGTGGCCCTCCTCGGTGGCTCGCCCCACCTAACTGTTTCCTAATGAATTAAAGGGACGCGCGTGTCTGCGCCTGAGCAGGGAACAGCGAGCGAGCGAGAAGTGGGGGAGAAAATAGCCCTCTGATTAATTATGTACCTAACCAGTCCACTGTCTCCCTCCTTCAGTTAAGGTCCACGGGAGATGTTCCCTGACAAAAGTTTTCACCCCCCCCCTTTTTTTTTTTCTTCCGTATTTCTTTGAGTGGGTATAGAAGTTTGAGTCAAATCTGACACATGCTTGAGTGTCTAGCGGCTTGTTCCAAATATCAGTCTTTCACCTAGACACGTCTCCTTTTCAGATCTGTCTGATTGTGCATGACAACCAGACAAGTAAAAACAGAATCGTGTTGCTCTTGTTGCAGTTCTTATAATAAATAATTGTTATTATTATATATATTATTTAGTCTGTCATCTGTCACTTTTGTCCTAAGTGGACATTTTTCTTGGGGTCTTCGGATTCTTTGCCCCGAGGCACTACAGCGGGGAAGCTCCGAGCGAAGCAGCCGCGTCCTTAACCGCCGCACCACCTACCGTTGTTCGGTTCAGACCCTGCTTCTTGCTGGAATTCGGTCTGAAAAAGAGCGGTGGGTGGATTCGGCCCGTGCGTTTGTTCATCCGTAATAGCACGGCGCTTAATGAGGAGGAAAGCTTGTTTATGGCAGTTGTTGAACTCCGACGGAGGCCGCGGTGATTTGCATTAAAGGTGACAAGAACTTAACCAGTTCCGTATGCCCTGCCACTGCTTAAAAGCCACTAATCCTCCCTCCCCTTAATCTAATGGAAGGAGGTGCCAGCAAATTTCAAAAAGTGTCCGTCATATATCGAACAGCCAGATATTATTGCGCCAGTTATGTGCGGACCAGACCTTGTCCCTCCATACGTGAACCTTTTTTGTGAACGCGTATCACATTTGAGAAATGAGATGCAAGAACTGTTAGGCTAATTTACACGCTTTTGTGCAAACTTTAAACACTGTTTTCGTGACAGCAGGGTTGCACATGGAGCACCGCTGGAAAGGAGAACAAGTGATTTCTTTTGGCGGATGGAAGGTTACGCGGGAGAGAACCAAGGCTTGGGAGAGCGCAGCCTGTCCACAGGTATTTCCTGCGGACGTTTACAGTCTCTCATCGGCCGCGCTCATCCCTGTCCGTCTCCGCTGCGGTTTAATTGGGTCAAGCGAGTTTTCAATTCGCCCGTCTTTTTTCTGTTTTAAGGTTCATCGATAAGTGGCCAGTTTGTCGTTTCCCCCTCGACTGTTCATCTCGCCACAAATGTGTTTTTTGTTCTCCCCCCCGTCTGTGCCGGCGTGTCGCTCGATTCCTTTGAAACGGCGCCCTTACAGGTAGCGGGTGGGGCCGCTCCGGCGTGACGGCGACGTGGGTTCGAACCCGCGTCACGTTCCCCACCCCCCAATTTCCCAGCCAAATGCATGGCGTTCCAGGGTGCCGGTCAGAGTTTGATGTATTGCACTTATGTTCTTTTTGGACTCCCCATCAAGAGCGCTTACACTGTAGCTGCGTCTCACGCGCCAGCTCCCGGGGAAACTTCACATCACCCACATCACACGTACCAAGCAGATATTTTCTGCATATGCTCAGCTCTGAGCTTATGGTTTGGATTTGGTGTTGACTTGGACTTGGCTCTGTGTGAAATGTTGGTGTTTGCGCTGCCCTGAATACCGGTGAGTGGTATTGATAATGTCATAGTCCCCGCCAGTGGAATTCATCCACAGATAATGTTTTTCTTTGAGGAAACCTGAGGTTATTATGGAAGAATGCTTTATACAACTTATTAAACAAAAGTGTTGCAGTTAATTTATGGTTTATGTATGTAACGATATACCGTTTGTGCAACTTTTTCTCTCATCGGGCCGCTTGCACAACAACCACAACGTTTTTGGAGAAGGTGTTTAATATTTGGTTTCTCCGCATATGTATGCCCAGGCAGTGTTTGTCATCCATGTTTGTTGTTTTGTTTGTTGTTTATCTAATGGCCTTGTTTTACTATGGACAGCAGGTGGTGGAGTAGTTAGAGCTGCCACATTTAGACATGAAATATCCAAGTTCGAGCCGCAGCTCCTGCCGTTGTACCCTTGAGCATGGTACTCGCTCTGAATTGCTCTATGGAGAAAGTGCATGATCGCATTTACATTTATTCGTTTAGCTCCAGCGTGTTACCCTGGTTTACCCTTTTATACACCTTGAAATGTACACTGACACGGTTTAGGTAAAGTATGCTAGTAAAGAGCGGCATGACTCACTATGACCGCGTGACCCCGTGTCGCTCACTGTCCTTCGTTCACTTGTACTATCCGCTCTAGACCTTATCCTTCATGCCGTGTACATCGTATCAAGCGCGCTGATAATAAGTGCATTCTTTCCATAAGTTTTGCTCGCCGTTAACGCGTCAGATCTGCGCGGTACGACTGCGTGGCGCTGGCTGACATTGTCCCCTCTTCCTCTCTCCCCTTCCCTCTGCTGCAGGTTGACACGGCGCCGTTTTCCTGGGCCGCTCTCAGGGGAAAGTTCGCGAACCTCCTGGTAGCCGGCGTCGCTGAAGAACTGTGACAGACAGGGGCAGTGTCGCCGACTCCCAGCCCTGGGCCGAATCCACGGAACATTCCAGAGCACGCTCATTTTTACCTGATCAGAGGGCACCGGATGAGGGGGTTGAGGCTTGCGGAGGCAGTTTGGGGGTGGAAAGGAGTTGGGGGGGGGGTGCGAGGACCGCCGGAGCCGGGCTGTCTGTCATTGCTGACATGGGGCCATCTGCCGCAAACCTGCGACGGCTTCACATCTCCGTTCCCCGGCACCAGACCGGCCCAGATTAAAGCCAGACCTGCGTCGGCGCTGCCACGGCCTCACGTGTCCCCGCCTTGGAGGCTCCTCTATGGGAGGGGGCCCATGTGCGCCAAAAAAAGGACATGTAACCGCACTCATGTATCCCATATGTGGTGCCACATTGAATTTCCAGTTGCGTGTGTTCTCATCCTTAGTACTGGGGGCTGCGGTACCAGAACCCCCTCCACGCCGACACGGCGGCGGCCAGGCTGCAGCTTCAAACGCGCGCTTGGCCGACGCGGCATCCAGGTTGCCAGGTTATCGGCACGTCGTCCGAGGGCCACCGGCACCGACGAGGGAAGGGAGGGAGGCTTCTGGACTAATTGGGCGGCCGTCCACGGATTGTTTTCTGGGAGAGAGCGCCCCCCGCCCCCCCCCAACCCCCACACTTCGGCACTCGCCTCCTTTGCAAATTAATGACTCCAGTGCAGGGGTTTTTAAGTGGAGGTATTAATAAGGGGGCCTGGCAGGTATTCCCATGATTCACAGTGTTACATTTGCATTTAATTAATCTTGAAGAAAGCTGCAAGATAAACAGCTGTAATTCAGAGCAGCGCTGGGAGTGTGTGACACAGTGCCACCTATCTGATGAAATCGGAGCCAATATGTTGGGTTTAAACACCTCCCGCCCCTAAACAGACACGCACGCACGCACACGTGCCCGCGCGCACATACCGCAGACATACGTGCTCACGTATAAACGGTAAATACTGGGATGTACAACCCGGAAAAAAGATGTTTTGCTCCCCCCCCCCCCTTTAAAACCATAAGATGTTTCCTTAGGTTTGGAAGAATGACTTGACGCGCGAGCGTGCGGAAGCGGCGGTTTCTACCCCGCGCGCCCGCGCGGAAGCCTGAACCGAAAGGTGTGCGAATGCACGGGTTGCGAACGTCTGTAGGTTTAAAAAGTTAGGGCTTCGCTCCGTGCGACCATAAACCAGCAGGTTCGCAAGCCCGTATTCATGAGGCAGTCAGCGATGAATATCGGAATAACTAGCAGGCTTTTAAACCTGCGTGTTCTGCAAGCTGACAAATCAAAACAGTTCCAATAACAGCGTCTTAAACTGCCGTTCTTTTCAAAACTCCCCCGTAAAGAATTTGGCAGTTGGCGTTTAACTGGCAGCAGACAAATCAGATGTGAGCCATTGCCTGCCGAATATAATAGGGTAACCAAGGGAATCTAGTAGCATCCATCAGATCATTGTCCGTCGTTCAGGCAGCACCTTTTAGGCCCCTGTGCTCTCCATATGAATTAACTTGCACGTGAAAGCGGAGCCCCCCAGCAAAACCAGTTTAGTGCCTGTGAAGTAGGCACTCGGGGGGGTGGGGGGGTGGCTTTTGTTCGCACCGACTACCGCACTCAACACAGGTCTCCTTTGTGTGTGTGCTGCTATGTTCGCTGGTCCCACGCCGGCCCGTCTTTGTGCTTCTGCGCTCCGATTGTGACAACAGGCCTGGAAGACATAAGCAACTGAGAACAGGTCGGGAGAAAGAGGCGGAGAGCTTACAGAAGGAACAAATTCTTGTCCTGATAAACAGAAGCAATTTGTCTAATTTACTCTTGATTTGGCACCTGAAACAATTCTTCAGATTGGTTCTTTGGGGTTGCTGGGGGGGGCCGCTTAAATGTGGTATTAATAGACTCGGTGGGGTTACGCGGGCCCCAGGGTGCATCACGGAACTGTCCACCTACACAGCTGAGCCCCCAGCACACCTACCCACTGTCACTACCTAATGCCTTTTGCATTCTCACCGAAGGGGAAGGGGCTGGGGGGGCGGGCGGGGGGCGCTCCGGGTCGGAGCTGGGGGGGGCGGGGGCGGCTCGGCTGCCTTTGTTCGCTTTGTGGACCGCGTCAGCTGACACATGGAAACTGTAGTGTAGGTTTTGTTTGCCTCTAATCTGTAATTAGGAATTCTGTGTACCGGGCCCCGGCATTGTGGCCGCCTTTCCAGTTGACAAATATTACTAAGGGATCATGGTAGTTCAGGGGCGAAACTAGAATAATTATGTTACTAAGGCGGTGTTTGGCGTCATTCACATGATAAATAGCCTAAATCTGAACCCTTCTATTATCCTGTTGAGCTTTTCTAATGAAGGTGCTCTGTAAAGTCCACTTTCCCCTCCTTTGTTTTCACTCCTCCGGTATTGAAATTATTCTCTCTGGAAGTTTCGTGAGTGTTCTCGGAATGCAGACTTTGTCGTGCTTTTAACGCCGAACCCTTTAATGCTTATTTTATCGAAAATGCATTTCATATTTCAGCTCGTGCTGCTACTTCGTCTGCTTCCATAAATAATAATAAATTATGTGAAATCATCAAAGTGCTGTTGAAAAAGCATCATTTATTTTAAAAATGACAAGCGCTGCGGACTACAGCGTTCGTGTTCAATTAAACATTTTACAAGCGTTTGTGCGCGCTCGTGCACGTGCGTGTGTTCTTTTATTGCTTGCGTTACCTAAAATGCACAAAATTTGAATTCGCTGCGATGATGGTTAACCAACGTGTACAAATATTGAGGCTGTATACCTTTCCTAAGAATCAGACTCCGGTGAATTGAATTTATGGTCTCCTGCTGTGTTGGGACCGTGAAGGGGGAATGACTCTGTTATATTCTTAAATGATGAGATGGATGCCAAGTTTTTGCTCGTGAGACTCGAGGGCCGAATCTGTGCCCGTGGAACATTTAGCAAACCAGGTTGCTGTGCCCACTTTTTAACCCCTTTGTTGCGCCCTTAGTCCTTGACAACAGTCGTGAGCCACAATGGCTCGCGCTTTTTGCCTTTTTCCCTGCGTTTGTTTAATGTTCCTGCAGGACGTCTGAGATCACAGCACCGCGTGTTCATCGGCTCGCCGAGGCCCTCCGGGGACGTCGCGCTTGGAATTTAAGGAGTGTAGCAATGCCGAAAGGGAGCCTGGCGAAGTCCGCGATGTGTTTACACGAGACTTCAGCTCGATTCCCAAACCCAAGGAAAACGGCAACCAAACTTTCAGCGTCACCGAATGACCGATGCAGCTTTTATTAAAATTTCTGTTCCTGGAAAATGCATTCGGCCGCACAACCCTGTAAAATATGATAATATAAAACAGGCCGTCTCCTCTTGTTAAAGTTTTGCTGCACCTTGGTTTACCGAATTGAACGTGTCGCTGTTCGTGTTTAGCACAGGGGCAGCAGGTGGTGCGGAGGGTAGAGCTGTGAGTTTCCTATTAAAAGCACCTGGGTTCAAAAGCTTACTTTGATTTACCATACTTAGCCTGAACTGAAACAGAAAATTATCCAGCTGTACGTACTCGTAAAGTGCACAAACCTAGCGCTGTAAGTTGCCTTAGACAAGACCATCTGCTCAGTAAACAAAATAATATCTAAGGCGATTATGAGAAAGGTTTAAAAACTGTGAAGTGAGAACTGGAAGATTAGGATGCAGACCTCATTGGCTGTAAGCAGCGCACAGCTAAGCTTTGAAACACGGGGGTGCACTTGTTCTCTCGCTCAGACAAATGTGCTTCGCATCCGTTTGTAGGTTTCAAGGTTGTTTGCCTGTGATGTGTTTAAGGCAGTGTCTTGCTTCAGAGAGGTGTGCGCACGCAGAGAAAAACGCGCGCATCGGTGGCCGACAACCAAGTGAGTGATGGAGGCAGTAGTGCTGAAATCACAGAAACGGTTCCCTCACGTACTCCTCAGAGGGCCGGCTTGGACTGGCAGCGGTGCTTTCGTGTCACCTTGCCTTGACCGGAATTTGCCAGGCGACCCTCGGGCAAGAATTTCCCATCTGTTCCCTCTAGCTCTGCACGCCTTGCTAGCAGGCCCTGAACTGACCCCCCCCCCCCCCCCCGACTCCTGTCCCGCGCTGGCATCCCCGCTAAAACAAACGCGGCTCACATTCAACTATCCTGCATGAACAGTGGCAAAATCTGCGAGTTCCGTTTCCCCGCCGCAATAAATCTGTTCTACTTTTCCGTACGCGTGTGTTTTTGTCCACTAGGTTCTGTCTACATAGCCGTGGCTTTTGACTTGGGAACTGAGGTGTGTCTTTGTGTAGCAAAAAAGACATTTGGCTTAATTTTTGTATGTTTTCTACTTCAAGGTGCTGATTCTAATGGTGCTCTTTTTTTTTTTCTATACTTTCGGCTCTTTCTCTGGAAACGACCGAAAGGCATTTTCCACATTCACACAATAGGCTCAAAAGGATTTTTGTGTATATACTTCTTTGCCTTTGTGTTGTAGAGAAATACCTTTGGGCTGCAGAGATGCTGAAGTGATAAAACGTTCTTTGGGTGAAGCGGAATGGGTCACATGGGTTCTAGAGGTGACATATTGTATAAGAGGAAGTCGTATGAACTTGGCGATTAGAAGATGGTGACCGAGAGCTACTGTCAGTAGAATTTTTCCCAATAATCATGGCTATTAGAGGCTGCAAGTTGTTGCCAAACCGCTTTGGTTGCATTTTTGGTTATTATATTGGACCAAAACAAGAGAAATTTGTGACAGTTTCGAGGCATGAAATTTTGCATCGTGCGTGAGGCCTACTTTGGGGTGCCAGTGGGGCATTGGAACAAATCGCAGGCGCCTCGTGTCATTGTGGTTTCTGTAGATCGACACTGGAAGGCTGGTTTTGAGGCAGCTCGATCCGTGTGCCATTTACTATTCCCAGAATATGGAGACAGTCTTCCAACTACTTGGACAACTCCTACTTCTGCATGGTAGATGTACTGAAATGCAAGAACCTGGCAAACAAACAAGGTATGTTTATTCAAATATACCAGCTTCTGTTGCTCCAGTGCTGCACAATGAAAACCGATCAATTGCAGCTCCACCTTTTAGTGAAGAAGCTCATGAGGAAATGGAAGAAAACGTTGAAGATTGAGAAGGACAGGATGTTAGTCTTTGCAGACAGCCACATTTTCCACGAGGATTCGGGCAATAGGAAGGAGACACGAGGGAAGGTGAGATGAAGCGATGATAGAAGACTACATTTGGGCCTTGGTCAGAGACGATGATTTTCACAAGAAGCAGAAGCATTCTAAAGTGAACTTCTGGATAGGAGGACTTGGTTCTTTTGTACCGAGTGTAACTAACTGTAGTGATAATAGTGAAAGAAGTTATTTGTTGTAATTTAACTGCACATGTTGCTGTCATCTACATTCAGAGACTAATACGGTGAATTCACATGGTGTAATTTTAACTCAGCGTTTTGTGTTACTACCCTTGGCTCTATAAAAAAAATTTTAAAAAAAACGGATGCAATTTGTGGAATCGGCTTGCCAAATTTTATAGAGAAACATAAAATGCAGTGAAACGAGACTTTTGCACAAATTTGTTACCTAATGTGTTTTGCTGAAATCACATCACCTCCCACCCACACGATGGAAATGTACTTCTTAGACGGAGGCCAGCATTTTGAGCACTCGCGGAGCTTTGGCTCTCGAATCGTACAGAAACATCAACTGCCGATTCTCCCCCTGCACCTCGCCGTACCGTCGCCTTCCACCTGGTAGTTATTTCACGAGTTAAGGGAATTAATCTGCTTTCGTGAGACGGCGTCGGACCGTTTCCTTTGTGCGCATAGTAGCACTAAAGCTCACCCCGAGGAGCATTGCGAGGGAAAACCAAAAGGCCTTTAAGAGGAACCACCTTCCCAGGTCCCAGAGATGAGGTGGCCGAAGCTGGACGGTTTGTTTCCTCCTGTTTCTTTGTGATGTTTCGTCCGAAAGGGAGGGTTGAAGCCCAGCGCTGAGACTCGTGCTGCGGTTGTGGTAAAACTATTGTAAATGAACACTTCTGTCCGCCTTATTGGAATGTGTGCTAATTGTACAATTACATGTTGTTTATGCCTTGTTGCTTTGCGCAAGGAACGCCTGCCAAATAATTCAATTATAATAATGGTAATAATCACTTTCAGTCCATTTTAAAACCTGCTTTAAGGACCCAGGATTTAGTGTTTTCATAGCAGTTGTGCTTGTATTTTGTTAGAGATTAAATTACCGTCTGGAATCAAACCCCCAAATGTTCCCCATTTTGTAACAGCTGACATACAACAAAAACCTTTTTTTTTTTTTCTTTTTTTTTGTTTTATTTTTTTAGACAAATGAATCGTATGTACTGCCTTGAGTTTAAAAGCTAGTCCTGAATGTGCGCTACTTCGCATAGGGTTTTATTTCGTTGCCCTATATAGCGTTTAATATTTTACGGAAGAGAGCGTCGCCCTTCCGTTTGCCGAAGTTTCGTTTTTGGCTGTGCGGCTGGTGTTGTCCCAGAACGTTAACCGCTGCGATCGGTCCCCACCCAGGTCCCCTTCGGGTGTGGGGTCGCTCTCACTTGCAGATGCTACGCTTTGTCCAGCTTTGCGTTGTTGAAAAGACCCACCTGACGGCCTTCGGCCTTCCGGCTGACCCCAACCCCTCGAGCACCACGTCCACCGGTCACCAAGGTGCCCTTCAGACACAAAGGCGGAAGGGACTGAAGTGCGATGGCAGCGTTTGTAGAGTATTACCTGCTCCCATCAGCAATGCAGCGGGATCACATGGGGCGCGCCTAATGTGCCGTGCTACCTAAATACCTTTTGGACATAAGAACTTAATAAAGGAACTTCCAGCACATCCATTACCCCCACTGGCGTGCATAGCAAATTAGATTCAATAGGGTTCCTTTCCCCCACAGTCATCTTTGCCATTTGCTTTAAAATTTCAATTTAGTGCCTAATGCTTGGCTTTCCTATAATATATTATATTGGTATATTATACCAATTACAGCAACTGCGAACATTAAATTAAAAGCATTAGCACAATATTAGACTGTGGATCAGCCATTTGAGACGGCAGCAGGGAAGGCAATCTCCGAGATTTGGCTACAGTAAAAGTGATGATTGAAATGTAAAGAAAGTGCGCACACAATGCACCCGCGGCAATTCGTCGTTGTTAAATAACACAGAGAGAGACGTTTTGCGAAGCCTTTGCCGCTCTCTTTCCCCCCGCACCAACGTTAATTTTGACACAAGTGGCTTTCGGTTTGTTTTCCAGCGGCACCCCTTTTTTTTTTTTTTTTTTTTTTTTTTTTTTTTTTGAACGGAAAGCAAAAATATTTGTAAAACAGCGGTTAGCTTTGCACCACAGTTTTGCGTGTCTGTGTGGGTGCGCAGGTATTTATTTACAAATGTTAATGTGTTTTTTTTTTTCAGCGATCCGGCAAAGGCATCTATTGCTTCCAGAATCCCCCACGGGATCGCCGACTTTATTCCACTTTGAGTGTCCTGAGAGCTCCCTCTGCACCAAATAAACAGGTGCTTGAGACAACTGCTCCTTTCCCGAGTGCTGCACACTCCCCGCTTCAGCATCTCCCTCCGTGTAATGCATCGTGCTTAACCTTTTCTGGCAGCAATTCTGAGAGCGGGCCCTGCACCCCTCCAACCCCCCATTTTCCACGCCACCCACCCACCCCGAGCCAGATGGACCGAGTCAGTGGCATGGGAGGTCATGATGCAGTGTCATGGTCGGCGCTTCTGCTCTCTCGTGCTGCCCATGTTTGTTCACCTTTATCAAGGGTCACGCTATTCAGATTTTACCCACACTTTGTTTGTGAAAGTGGTTCATTATATATATGGCATCATAAACAAACACTCACCGGAGAGGAATCAGTTTTTATCCGTCATTTCCTAACATTTCCTAAATACGTACGTGCTCATTCCCTGCTAATCTGTGTCCGGTTTCTCATTTTTTCGGTCACACTTACAAAAACCACATCACTGATTTGTCTAGATTTTTATTTTTTCCAGCCTGCAAACTTCCAGTCTGGGCTGTGATTGTTTTTCTGGGATGATAAACTAACGCTGAATCTGAAGACACAAATGGGTTGTAGAGTGGGAACCGCATGCCCGAGCTCTCAGTTGGGTCACAGCACTCCAAGGACTCACTCGTCCGCTGTATGTGTTTGTGTTTAAATCCTCTCTTTTGCACCCCTGTGCTGCTCTTTTTGAACGATACATTTATTTAAACATAATATTTTGCCTTTTCTCACTCAAACCAGTCTACACACGCGATCATGGAAAATTGATGGAAAAGGTCATGAAATTATTTGGTTTTTTTTTTTGTTTTTTTTTTTATTTTGTACATAATTTGGTTATTAATTGTTATTTATTCTATTTTAAGGTGTTAAGCAACTTTTCCTGAAAAATATTAGCATCGTCCTGGGTCCTGAACCTGAGAAATATTTCTAAATTTGAATTTCCCTTCATAAGAGATAAAGGATTAAATAAATTCGTATTCAGTAAGTTTGAACAAGTTGGGCCTGGATAATGAGGGAGTGGCGATGTTTCGTTTCCTTCACAGAAAGTGCGCTTAACTTGTAAAAGTTCTCAATGACTTTTAGTAAATAAATGATTATACTACATTCTATCTTGCCGGAAAATTAATCCGTACATCCAAAATTATACTCTTTAAAACAAAATAGATCGTCCAGTGCTGACGCCGGCACTACCCAGCGTCTTACAAATGCGGTTTAACTTACTTGATAAAAGGTCTGATGTCAAACGCAGTGTTTTTTTTTTTTTTTGTTTGTTTTTTTTTCTTTTTTTGAGCTTCGGGTTGGTGGATTGTCAAAAGGAGGAATGCTTTGCTTTGCAGTGATCTTTGAACATTTTCCCTGGTTTCTCCAGTTACAAATATCATTGGTGTTAACATGCTGCCATGAAACGTCACTACAGGTTTGCGTTACTGGTCCAGTGCCACGTGAATAAAGCTGCAGAGATACAATATTGATAACTTATTAAAATATGAATCGCACCCATGTGTAAGCGATCTCTGTACAGTCTCAAGCTAAGCGTGCCCGAATACACCGAGTCCTGTAAATTCGTTTTTTTTGTCGGATTTCGAAAGCCATCTTGGTTAGCGTTGATAGTATTTCAGAATCCGTTCTTTTCCCAAGCAAAACGGTATGAATATCAGCAGGTTTTTGTTTTATCTTGTCGCTGACCTTCTCGTGGAGAACTTGATGCCACAGTGCAATGGTATCTGAAGTGATATTGATAACATTTGGAAATTATAGGCATGCAAATGAGGTATAATGCCATTATTATACAGTTCAAGTTTATATCTGTAGTCCAGTTAAATTGCCCGTGTCACTCCTCATTTTTCTCACGTATTTGTGCTGATATTGTGAAACCCCCTCGCCTTCTGTTTTCATTACTTCATTAAGTAATTATTCACACACCATTCTCACATCTGTTTTGTCAGTTTTCTCTGCCTTTAGCAACTCGCCGTGCCTGCACACCCCTGCAGCCTCCCTTGCTGCGGTGATGCTCCATGGAAGGTCTTTAAAGGGCACCGTCTGGGCTGCTTCCATGATCCCACTGGCTGCTGGCAACCGAGGCCTTTGCACCAACCGCACCCACCTTCTGGATCTTCCTCAAGTCCGTCTACCTGGACCGTGGACCAACGTCTCCAAAAAGCTCTAACACCCAGCCCTACAACCGCCTGGTATCACAGTTTCTGTCTGCTGTCTGCTCACAGTTTGTCTGAGGTTGGCCTTATGGATGGAGGTGCTGCCGTACTTCAATTAGATCCACGGTTTTCGGGAAGGAACCCTGTCGCACGTCCCCCAGCACCCGCCGTCCACGTCACGTTTTGCGCCCGCAACTCATTTCTAAGCCCCCGAGGCCTTTGTTATGGCCCGTCTTTTAAGAGCAGGTCCAAGTGCTCCGTCTTGTGACCCTCTGACCATCGGAGGGGCTGTGGGTTGTTCTCTTTCTTTAGCTCATTAGAATGTCACGGCCTTTTCAGAGGCGCCTACAAGGCGCCCAGGGTGTTTTTACCATGTACATTTAGCAGAAACTTTTCCCCATAACAGCACACAATGATTTTGCTGATGCCTTCACCCCTTACAGCACCGAACTCTGTAGAACCGTTTGCACATTTATGCAGCATTGCGGCGCTAACGCACTCACCGGCGCACACATGCAACACCGAAGGTAACCCGGAGTCCTCAGTTAAGCTGCAAGCCATCTTTGGACTTTGAAAGGAGCGTGAGGAGAACTTGTGAACTCCGCACAGGCCGGGCTGGATTCAAACCCATTTCCAAATACGCATCCCCCCGCGCTGCGAGGCACCGGCGCTACTGGCTGTCCCACAGTGCCGCCGCGGTCCTCATTGTTTCCCCGGCTTTGTTGCCGCTGCTCTCTGGATTTAAGTTACCGCTTGGTTATTATCTGATTAAGAGTAATGAGTAAACTGCCTGAAAACGTCCAGAAAAAAGCACGCCCAACCCGAGAGGGCACCTGCTTCGCGGGTGCCATCATACAAAGGCCACTGAGGGAGGGGTGAAGAAGGCCAACGGAAACACAAGGGCCTCCTTTGCATAATTGAATTCTACACCAATTACGGAACTCCATCTCTGGCCCTCTGCTTCCTTCATATGCAGATAGTGGCATTTGTATAAGGTGCAGCGCGACAAAGAGGCTTTCCCAAGGAGCTGCCAGGCTTCTTAGCTGACAAACAAGTGGCAGGATTGGCGGGATTTTGGGCCATTGTCCGGGACGGGCACCTGACCGCGCTGGAAGTGATCAGCGGCGGCGCGGGGAGTTTGCGGGGAGGCTGTGCCTCGGCACTTTGCGCACGGTCAACGCGGTGGAGGTGTGCGTTTTAGCACACGGTCCCCTCCCCTTCTTCCGCAGAATTTCGGCTTCATCATTCTCTCGGACCTGACCCGAGGCCACACGGGGGCTCGCCGGTGAGGCGGGGGATTACGGCAGATGAGTAGTGACATGGGGTTGGGGGTTAATTTGTGTAACGGACATATTTGCATACAAATGTGCAAGTGTGGAATTTTCCCGTTCCCGCTGAAACTTTCAATGTCATTGGTGTCGGGCGGCCCGTCAGCGCTCCCTGGCCGCCTCGGAAATATTCATCACTTCTGAGGCCCGGGCACCTTGTTTGCCATTAATCTCCACCGCAGGTCAACGGCTTAATTTGCTCAACTTTATCAGCCGTGCCATTCACATCTCCCTGCATTCGGTCTCTTTGTTGCCTTTTATAATTTGCTCTTATTGCCTTTGCTCATGAAGAGAGGATAAGCCTTTTAAGCACAACAAAGGCACAGTAACTCTTTTCTCTGAAACAGTTTTGAAGACGTAAATGAATTACTCGAGACAAAAATATATCCGGTCTACTGGAGAGATTTTTCTCTCCCCTTACTAAAATTCCAGAACTTCTTCAGCGATTTTCCCCTCCAATATCTTTCCTCCCCCGATCCTTCTGCCTGATTGGATTGATTGTTTTTCTAATCCAAGGAAAATGACTTGTAACAAAAGGTCATATAAACGGGGCAAAAGATGTGGCGGTAACAGCCGGAATGTCTAAACTATTTTTATTTCTCTGGAGTGAGTGCCTCTTATTTCATCTTGAGCGATTCCACCCGCTTCGGCCCGCCGTCTGCACCGTGCGGATCTCGGTGAGCTCGGAAAGCCGCACCGTGGTAAAATCCCACGCTTGCGCGAGGCCGATCGCCGCCGATCCAGCGCTCCTCCATGCAGACGTTCCCTCTCTCGTCTTGTGAGGCAGCACGTCCGTCTACGTTACGCCTTTTGCGCACCTGCGCAAGTAGGGTGCAAGAAGATGCCATAGACGATAAAACGGGTTTTGGCATTTAATACAGCGTGCAAGGACTGCATATTAAACAGAACCGTCTTCATTTTCCTCTGTTCATCCTTTCCCTCCTTTTTCGGCTCGCGACTCATCGCGCGTCTTGGTGCTGAATTCGGCGTTACTGCCCCTTATTTAGTAACACAGTGCTTATAATTCTGTCTTTGTAAGGCTCGAGAAGGTTTTAATAGTCTTTGGATAACAACTATCTCGACCCACTTGATGTATTTATTTATTTTAAGCTGTTCGGCGTGTGATAGACATATGGAAGGAAAGCTGGAACTGAAGATAACTTAGGTGGGATTTAGCAAAATGAAACAAATGTAAGAAGTTCTGTCTGCAACTTTTAATGGGCCCTTTTATGAGCGAACTCATCAAGTTTCATTATTTGGGTTCCTTGAGCGCCGAATCTACGGCACGAGACACAAAGGAGATGATTTTGTATTCATACTGTAACCGTTCATTAATTTCAGCCGTCTGCATTCACTGCTGCTCGGTTTGTTACTCGAGACGCACTGTTTAATGTGGTTATACATATGGAAATCTGTTTTCCGTGGGACAAAACCGAGGCCTGGCTGTTTGGCAAAACATCGCGTACATCCTGTTTTTCTCCATTCGATCTGGAAGAAAAAGCGTTAAGGTTATCGACAAGGGATGTGTCCCTATGAATCGAGATGGCCGGTGAATTCAGGAAGATTCTGGATCAATAGCCAACATCAAAATCTGATGTAACTTATTTTTCATACAAAAATGAGCTATTCAGAGTCGTATTTTCAACTCACAGCAGTGCAACGGAGACACGTTTGCCCCCTTTCCAGCTTCCTCCGTTTGTCCTGCTTTTTTTCCCGGGAGATAACCTAAATTATTCCACCGTGACGTGAGGTCCTGCTCGGCAGCTACGGGAAGCGTTTAGCTGTAGTCGCCGCATGCAAAGGTGTGACGCGAGGCCGCAAACTCCCAAAACTGCATTCGCAGCACTGCGGCTGCCAGGCTGGAAACATCTGTGTTTCGTGAGAGTTCCTGAGTTTTGAAAGCACCTGAGAAGCAGAGCATTATTGGCTGGATTTATAGAAAGCTACCTTCCTTGGGTGAAGCGCTGCATACATCCTCCTGTGAGCTTCCTCACCCCCCACTCCACTCCACTCTTCCATCGGCAAAGGCGCGCCCCACACTGCTCTCCGCTTCCAACGCTGTGCTCTCTGTCCCCTGCTCGGCCCAGAGCCCCGCACCCGCTTTAAAGGGAGCCAACCTATTCAACTTAATGAGCTATAGGTGCGAAGTGTGAAATGGCTGCTGTCTAGTTAAAGGGGATCAAAGTCCAGAGTTTATCCCCAAACAAACCTGGTGCTCTAAAGCACTACAAGGAAGGGTGCGAACTTTGCTAATGCCTTCTACTTTTTAATGATCTGCAAACTTGGCTGATGAATCTCATCATCACACCCCCCCCCCCACCCTTCCAGCTCCTACGCGAAGAGAAAGTTCATTCCAGAAAATGCATGCACCTTCTTCTCTACTGCATTTGTCGCTGGAGAGTCTGAGGTTTCTGACCTTGTGGTTCGAGGTCCTCAGGTTGCGCATTCATTCGTCTCCCCAAAGCAGTGTACAACTCAGAAAAACAGCACAGTGAAAGCTTGTGGAGCAGGCAGGGGAGTCAGAGAGAAGTGGGTGCAAAAGATGTGCTCGAGACCCTTTTTCAGTGTTGAGGGGGTTCTGTGGTTCTGAGTGAAAGCGGGAGCTGCAAAGATCTAATGGAGATGTTTGAGGAGAGGAGAGAGATGGGGAAAAAAACACAACTTGTGCAGCTACTTTCTGGATCAGCTTGTGAGGCCAGGCAAGAGGCAGTTGTAGCAGGCCAGCCTGGATGTCACCATGGTTTGGACCAGGAGCTGTGTCGAGTGTGCCAGGAGATAAGAGCAGATCCTATAGATGTTTCGCAGGATGTATTTCCAAGACCAGGTTATGGCTTTTCATGTATGTGGAGAAGCAGAGATTTGAGCTGATTGTTACTCCCAGTTTTTTAGAGGACGGAGTAGCTGGGAAGACACAACAGCCAATTTCATGGACAGCTTCTGGTGGGTGGGCCCCCAAGCTGGGAGAAAAAGTATCTTAGACTAGGAGAGGCTGGGCTGTAAATGGTGACCAGCTATCGGTCAGGTTAAGCTCAGCATTTTTTCTATGGATTAACAGTGTGGTGCACCAAGTTTCTTAGTGCTGGAACAACTTGTCTTGTATTAGGGGGGCAATAAATATAAGCAATTGATCTAGGTGCAAAAATGGGAGGTGACAAATTTAAGCTTGTTTGTATAGTTGCAGTTAAGTAATGCAATTTTTCAGTCAAACCATCATCTTTCAGTTTAAGGTCAGCCTAAAATATTTCATAACTAACAGGGCGCTTTGTCCGAGTGTTTTGTCTTGCACGAATGCTGTTAGACAAGTGGAATGGGACCAAGCACACAATTTAAATAACCTGTGAGGAATATAAAATCGTGTGAATTAATACTAGTACTAAACTGGAGTAAAGCCTGAACATGATTAAAAACATGGTAAAAAAAAGGTATATGGTACCAAATATGGTTTAAAAAAAAAGTTTAACCATTTAACTTTGCAGTGCTCTTGCATACCAGCTTATTACCAAAACATTTTGGCTGTGCACTTTCTATGTGAAGTAAATGAGATGGTATAAACCATGTTACAGGAGAGATCGGGTGTGTGTGTGTGTGTGTGGGGTGGGTAGACAATATGTTGTGACAGCAGGAGGTTCATATCTGCAGGGTATGCTTCCATGCAGCCTTTCCAGTGCCCACTGGACTCCAGATCAAGGGCACATATCTGCCAGTGGCTTCCATGGCCTTCAAGCAAACTGAAGGAAACTCAACAGTAAACCTGTAACCTCTACATTCTCCAAATTTGTTTCAAACTTTATGCATAGTTTTGTGCCATTTTATAGTGCATCAGGTAAGAAGTTGACCAAACCAGCCCCTTGCGAAGACTCTCAGCTGCACCTGGAAATGAGCAATAGGTGTAGCCTCTCAGCAAGAGATCACATCTTTAATGGGAAGAGTAAAGGTTACACCAGCAGAGGCAGGTGTGGATTTTTGGGAAAAACAGACAGGCCTTGCAAACCTTTGTGAGTATCCCATGTGCACCTAACTTATTTATATTTTGTTTGTTGACTATTAAGAGCCGTTTAAGGTTTGTTGTTTGGTGTCTGTTATATGACATATGGGGGAACTAAATAATTCCAAAAAAAATTTCAGTCACCTGTCATTCAGGGAGCCCAGCATCCCTGTTGCATACATGGTATAAAATGATGGTACACTTTTCTGCAAATATGTATTTTATGTAACTTGTATAGCCTTTAAACTGATAGAGAAACCTATAGTTTTTAGGTAATTTTGCATATACCTTAATTTGAGGTTGGAGAGAAGCAATTTCACACGTTTTAAAGTCAAACTGTCTGATCTGTTAACCATGATGGCCCTGAGAATAGTTTAAAAATTTTTTTTTTTTTTGGTCTGTTACTTGAGTAGCCGTATCAGCTTCTACATACTGGGTAGCCGTGCTAACCTGCAGCTGGGCTGGTCTACAGCTGTTTCCGAAGAGGGATCGACTTCTGCTAGCTGTCACTTAACATTTATTATTAATTGGGCCAAAGAATTGATTAGCTTGTGGGACCCGGCATCCCAAAAGCAGCCCCTTTCCATTATGAATATGTCTATATGAGTGTAAGTCAAATTAAGGGGAAGGGGCAGGAGAGGAGATGCTGTCACATTCCGTTTCGGTGACTTCATACTTGCACAAAGTAAATTAAGTCACTTTCCTGAACTTCTTCCCTACTTGATATGTATTTGATTTTGTCTGACTTTTTTTTTGGGATTTAATTGTATATTAGATTAACCTGAGGGCTCTTATGTATAAGCGCAAATAAAGAAATGCATGAAGGACTGCTTTCATCCTACATGCATAGCTGCTCCATACTGCCACCGCATTTGTTTTTTTTTTTTTTTTTTTATATTAATATATTAAGTTATCACATTTTGCTCGCAGCCAGCTGAAGTTTGTGGCTTCCCGTAATCTTAATAAAAGCAATGGCAAATTGAACTTTTGGGAGGAATTTTCCGCTACAATTATGTATGTGCTTGACAAGGTCGGTCACGTGACTTGAGCCTCGGAGCAGCGAGGCGTCTGTGCCCTCTCCCGTCTAGATAAGTGATATGCATTCGACTTCATAACCGCCATTGATCCTAAAGGAATGCTGTCTGCTTATTTAGTCGCCCCATCGTGCACTCAAATTAATTAAACCGACTTGAAGCACTGTGAAATCCTACAAGTTTCTTAGATTGAGCTTTTGAGCGACTTTGTTTGAGTTTGGAACCACGTATCTCTGCTTCGGTTGATGCAGCCGTTCATAAGTTTAATGCACTTTTTTTAACATTTTTTTTTAACATGGTTATCAACTTGTATTCCGAACAATTTGGCAAAAAAAAGACAAGAAAGCATTATATTTGTGAATTGCTCCTCATCGTTGCGGTTTTAATTGTTCATTTTACTTCAATGGCCACCGAATGAGATTAAAATTGCAATGAATTGTTGAGGTCTCAAAATAACCGATGAAAGGAGAAATGTGTCATGCTGTGCCTTTCATAGACAGAAAGGTGCTGTTCTGCATCTAGGATAGGATAACACAAGATGCAAAGCAGTAAATAAAAGTATTAATATATAGAAAGTGTCTAAAATAGCAGAATACAGTCTCATTGTCGATGGGTCCTTGTGTGTCATTATAGAAGAGCTGAAGGCTCTTGTGGAAGAACTCCCAAAAAGCACTTCTGAGTGCAACACCTGAGTTGAATAACCTAGCGTCAAAAGAAGCTTAGTGTTCACTTGATTTAGGGGATGTGATCCAATGTCCACGATGGACTGAGCCTTCCTCCTCATTGTGACATCTACCATTTTTCACATTTTGATTTATTCTTTGCCTTCTTGACACTTTCTGTAACATTAGCAATATGGCTATAATGAAGATTCCCGTGTGACATTAACTGCATTCTCCCCACACTTAAAGATAAAACCTCATGACATGGTTGCCACAAAAATGGCCTTAAATGTGACCGCCTCTTCTATGACCAGGACCCTGATCAATTTTGGCTGTAATATTTACTGCAAACCAGAGATAAAATTGAACATCATTTCCTTCTCTCCATTCATTCACGTACGCATGTTTGGCTACGTGTGCTTTGGCAGGGCCGAGGCTGAAAAGCATGCAGTTTTACACACGTAGATGTTGTTCGGGTCCTTACTCACGCAGATTGTTTTTGCTGTTGGTTGCTGCTCACATTTGTGAGTGATGCATCGGCCAAGGTGGAAGTCACAAGACTCCATGTCACCCTGTCTGCATGCTAATTAAAGTATTACCAGAAGCTCAGCCAGCGTTGAGTCCCATTAACTGGCAGCTACGGAAATGTGATACATATATTGTCCCCCCCCCCTCCCCGACAAACCTTTCCCAACCCCCTGCCCCTTCGGGGTTTGGGAATAAAATCAGACAAGCAGGTGTAATGTTACTGTGGAAAAGCACTAAATGTCGGCTTCGGGGGATGAGTGGCCAGGGGGGTGTCCTCCTGTCTGAAGTGCCGTCGTGGTTTAAGCATCGTCTCGTCCAGAAAGAAAGGCCTGACCTAAATATGGCTGAAAGACATAACATATGACCTGCTTACTGTTCCCTGTCGTAGCCCGCAGCTATAGCAGGGACTCGATTAGTGGGAGCGAGCACAGATGCTACCAGATGGCTAACATATTGTCCAGAGATGACCCATGTATAATTGCAGAGGGTTCAATAAACTCAGGTCTAGAATCAAATTGCATTGACTACCTTTTTCCACTGCTGCAGCCGCCGCATTCAATAGATTTAAGGTGGCTTCTGCTGGGCCGCTCGCTAGCGGCTACCACGGTACGCCTGCGAAATGGCTCTGTTTCCGAGGAGATCCTTTGTATGGGTTTCAAATGAATATTGTATAAATACACACCGGTAATTGTCCAATTTTTTTCAGGGCGTATTTATCCATATTGCCCGCAAAACGATAATGATAATCGTCTTTTTGACATTAAAATGCAGGTGAGTAATTCTAAAAGCTTCTTTTAAGGAATTGCATCATGAATCTCCATATACAGATATGTAAGAAGCTGACATGCTTTATGAAGCCTGATGTGTAAATTTAAATGTGTGTTCTGTATTTATTCCTTCTTTATGCTTGGTACCCGCTCTCTAGAACTGTATTAGTCTTAATGTGCATAATGTGTTTTTAGGAGAAATGCAAATGTTTCCAGTAGCTATTTGCAGAAGTCAGCTCCAGGGTAAATGTGTTTGCTAGGATCTTTGGGATTCCTTCAGCTGTTGGCACGACCAGTTCTCAGGTACTGCCTGGCCTTTGTTCTGGCAACCAAGTGAATGCAGTCAGCAGGGTGCAAATTCCGCTCCCGTTTTCTCTTCCCGTTGCGGTACCGTGCCAATTTCAAGTCACCATTTTGTTTTAAATAGGAAGGGGGTGGGGAAATGGTAGGCTTTCTGGAAATAAATTCTGTAGTTTTTTTTAAGTTGATCATTTTTTTCTTTCCTTTTTGGAAAGTGTTGCAAAGCATTAATAAAAAAACAAAACAAAATCAGGTAAAGTACGTTGGGGTTAAATGGTTCCATCCCCATTCTGCTTCCTGCTGCTCTTTTTGTTGTGCCAACTTGGATTGGCCCCAAGTTTATTTAAAAAATAAAAAAAAAGTTGTCCTTAACATACTGAAGTGTTAAATATCCCAAATGTATCTTACCTTTTTTTTTCTTGTTTAAAACGCTTAATCTTGTTTATGTGGCACTCAGTCCACCTTAATGATGAAAGGTGCTCTCTGCAGCGATGCAGTTACTTAAATTTATTTGTAGACGGTCAATTCATATTGATCATAACTCGACCTTCAGCCGACAGGAATAGATATTATGATCAATAGCTGAGTTCGACCAGCGACAAATACTAGCAACCAGGAGGGAAATGCACTCAGGGAATATGAGGTAAATGCTTGTTTTTCCAGGTGCTGCACACTTTACGGACTGCAGAGAACTCAACGAATTGGTTTAAATGTCCATTACCAAATTCATAATTCAAAATAAGTCAGAGGTGAACAGTTGTTTCAGTCATTATATGGTTAACTTGCGTTCAGTGGGACTTTCACTCAGAAATTGGAAAAAAAAAAAAAATTATTTTATTTTTTTTATTTTTCCCCTCCACATCTTTTGAAAACAGATTTTTAGCGCTGACCTCATTTTTTCTTTTAGAAAGACAGGCTAATAATATCTAAACCACCCAAGGATAGGAGGATATGCAATGAATTATGTGTCACAATATTATAGATCATCTCACTTTGTGCATCCCTATCTTTAGTATTGAGCCCCTATAAATATAGCAGTGAAGATGTGCAAAAGTATTGGATGTCAACATGATAAAATGTGCTCAGTCTGTAACTTCCAATACGACAAACAAATCATGCCGTTTAATGTAGGCCTTTTCACCATACGCCATTTGTTCAGAAGAGGTGCGTATAATGTGTAGGATGCATTGCATTTCAATGTATTCTGTTTTGTTCCTTTTATTCATAACAAGTCAGTTCAATAATAACTACACTCAGCAGTATTTTTTATTTTTTATTTTTATAAACTGTTCACAGAGCCAGGTCTCAGGTTTTTTTTTTTTTTGTTTTTCGCTTTGAAAAGTCTGTATGAAAGTTTTTGTTTTTATTTGTCTCCTTGAAGTTGTGTGCAATAGACTTGTAGTGTTAGCATCCATCAGCAAAAAGAGAAGTTCAACCAAGTTGTTTTGCATTGTAAATATCAGTGGCTTAAAAAAAAAATAATTCGGCAGCCGTAGGAGTAGGAGTTGGAGTGCTGCAAAGCGTGGGTTCGGGGCATGCTGGAACCAACACTTTATCAATACACAACAGTAATATTAATTTCATGCTTGAGACTTAGCCCAGAATTTGCCACATTATCCCAATGTCAAGGCCCTTTGATTTGAGGCTGCAAAAACAGCCCCACCGCCCCCCCCCCTCGATTGTCAACAAAGCGAAAGTGCGAGCAAGCGGGCCTGTTTATGCAGGAGTCCACAGGCGGAGGGGTGTGGAAGTTGGGAGCCCCTTGTCTGCTTCTCAGAGGCAGTGGAAGGGTGGGATGGGGCTTCTGGGGGGGGGGGCAAGGGGGTGCGAGGTCGATTAAGTATGCGGTTTCACATAAAAACCAACTTTGCCGCGCGCTCTGTTTGGAAGTTACTTGCAGCACCCCGGGTTACGCGGCCGGCGCCGGTCGGCAACGGGCCGATTCCGATGTTGATGCTTTGAAGGGTTTCATTTGTAAAACACATGGCCCTCGCGTGTGACACTGTTATACCTCCTGCAGTAAGCCTGCGTCTTCATGCTAATGATAATCCACTACGGACCGAGCGGAAAGTCTGGAAAAACAACCGTGTTTTCATCTTAATTCTATCTGTCGTAGTAATTTTGTGAAGATAATGATTCATCAAAAGCTTCCCGGCAGTCGCGAAAGGCACAAATCATTAATAAAAGAACAAAGTGTCATTTTACCTTAGGGAGCCTTGGCATGGACCTACTTGTCATTAGGCTGACAAGTATAAACGTACATCTGAATTAATATTATTTTTATTTCAATTGTGAATAAAATTCATCTCAAATAAGCCACATTTGCATGCCGGAGTGCCTCCGGATATTCGAATCGCAAAGGTTCCACGAGCACAGAAAAGTGTGAGGTTCCTGTATAAAACAAGGGCGTGTTTTTGTTTTCTTTGGTCTCTGCGTTTGGAAATGTTAGAACTTTAAAGCTGTTTACCAGAGATCGAAAACCACAAATCGGGGGCAGAGCTGAACAAGGTGACCGTAGATGTGGTTGAGGGGGCTACTGAAGACCAAGACCTGGAAGGTTCTGAGTCAAGGTGGGGAAAAAGAACATTGGTTCGCTGCTTACCTGGCAGGGGAGATGCCGTGACTCTCGGCTCACTGAGAGGAGGCCTACTTTGGGTCCTGCCCGGACCTGAGTTACAAGCCGACTTTGTGTCATCGGCTGATGCGCACGGAAAACCTGCACTCGTGAATTCTCCACCTGGATGCCCTTTGGGAGGTGGGTCCAAGGCAGACTGATGGCATTAATCCGTAAACCATTGTTGGAAGTGGTCTGTGAACCCAAACCCGCAGCACTCGGCCAAGAGGAGCCGCTAGCTCCCTAAGCCATGCTTTTATAGCTGTTACGCTACTAATGTAGTCAGTGACCATACAGTTTTGGGCCATGTTTACTAATGCTTACTTCAGCAGCAATTTTTATGAAGGTTTACATTTTATGGTCAAAAGTGCGTGGACACCTGAGCATCACACTCATGTTTGCTCGAATGCATCCCATTCCAAACCCATGGGCATTAACATGGCATTGTCCTCTCCTCATTTGCTGCTGTAACAGCCTCCATTTTCTAAGACTTTCCACCAGATTTTGGAACGTGCCTACGGAGATTTGATCTGGTGAGGTCGGGCACCAACGTGGCATGAGAAGGCATGGCTTGCGGATTGCATTCCAGTTCATCCCAAAGGTGTTCAGCAGGGTCGAGGTCAGGGCTCAGTGCAGCCACTCAAGTTCTTCCACACCAACCTGGGCAAACCATGTGTTTATGGTACTCACTTTGGGCAATTTTTATGCTGCGTGGGTGCGACTCAAACAGCTCAACTTGGTCATTAGAAGTGGGGGTCCACATACTTTTAGCCATACAGTGTATTTAATGGTCATATACACAACAGGAACCCTCATGTCATGTCAGTAGCATTGGCCTTTGCACAGTGGATAAATATCTATTTGCAAAGCAAGCTCTAAAGTGTATGTTGTTTACTGCACATTCTGCTTCATATGACACCATGGAAAAAAAAATGGTTCCACATTTAAAAATATTTAAAGTATAGGTTTTAAAATGTATTTTGCAATCCCTGGTGTGTGCTTTCAAAGTGTAATTTCAACAAATTTACTCATTTCCCAATTATTTAACTAAAACTGTACCGGTCACAGAACCTCCAAGGATGGGGAACGTCCGGCAGTCGTGTGGTTAATGGATAAATGCTGTTACAAGCAGCACTTTGGTCCCTAATCCTGATGTTAACTGACCACCAACTGTATTCCCGTGCCAGGGAAATTCTGGGTGTCCTCTTCAAGTGATGACCCGCAGGCTCCAACCTTGTTAAGCCATTCTAATAGGGTTGCCCCCCCCCCCCATTTGTTAAAAGCAAAAAGTGGAGAAATAAATCCTTTTCTTGTGTGCTTTTTAATGCCTTCACAGTTTAATTGGCCTCTCGCCCACGACGCGAGTTCATAGCGTGGTGATATGAAGCAAGCATGTTGTCGTGCTCCCAGAGCTCGGAGTCGCCTCCTTTTGCACCGGAGGTCGCGGCCGCTGCACTCGGACTCCCTCCCTTTTTTTGTCCCCACTGTGTCGTTTTGCATCCTACGCCAGCGGGTCTCCATGCCATGTGGCGCTGTGCGGAATCCGTGGACAGCACTGTAGTTGTTAAGTGAGCCATGTGGGAGCACATCTGATGCCCTCATGTCCACCTGAGTCACCGTGGCCGCCTGTCTCGATGCTGCCGTGAAGAGAAACTAGGAATTAAGAACCGAGAAAATCAAAAAATTAAAAAATTCAGCTTGACTTGTGATAAAGTGCTGGACAGGATATGTAATTCATCTTATCGATTCATCTGTTGAAGCCGTTGTGCAGGTGCTGCGGGTGAAGATAAAATAAGTAAACAAATAACTCCTCAAGTGATAGCCTTATGTACCCAATGCGAGTCTGTCCCTCCTTAATTCTAAACCTCATTTTAAAAGAAACCTCCATATTATTTGGTTTAGATGTGCCACGTATCTCATGGCTACACAACATTATTACTACATTTCTGCAGTTTTGCAATGTTGTTAATCTGACACTTATTTCCATGAAATTCTTCCAAAAGCAGTGCACAGTAAAGCCATACTTACTGAGATGAGACTTTTACAGTCATTCTTGTAAGGAAGAATCGGAGACTGAAAAGCATTACTCTTGGAAGTAAGGGAAAGTTCGACTTTTGTGCGAATGATGGACTGGCAGGGCAGGGGTGTCCATCCCCTCACACTAGTGGCTCCAATCCAGTGGACAAATACTTAAAATCATCATTGTGTAAATATTGCCATCCTTGGGTGAGTTTTCTTTGATTTTTGGTCAGAAAGTCAAATATGCAAAGCTGGTTCATGTTATCCCCCCTGTTCTGAGCTAATTGTAATGCCACAAAAGCATTTGACAGGTTTCAGAGTAGAGCTGATGCTACGAGATACCATTTTCACGGTGATTCTTATCTTTGGACAAAAAAAAGCAAATTCCGTAGACAAAATGCACTTTACTGGCATAGGAAATGCTCTCTCTCTCTCTCACACACGTATATAAAGTGTTCACAAATTCAGGGAGCATGCTGGTTCAGTTTTAAAATTAGTTTCAAATCAACTTTGAACCAATGCGTCTATAGATTTTTTTTTTTTTCTTCCCCTTTCACTCCCCTACTTTTTGGTTTGCATATGAAATCCATCGAATGTGCATAAACATGTGTTATTGTATCTATTTGTCATGCTGCTCAATCTTAATAATTCAGTAGTCTGTTATTGAACAATAATCCCTTTCCATTAATCAAGTGGCGAATGTGTGGAAAACTTTGCAGATGAACGCTTCGGCTTTACTGCTCAGGCCTGTGAGCGTCCCAGTGGTCGCGGCCCTGGGGGGGGGGCCTTCCAATAAGCCGTCTGCGGTTTTGTCACAGTGGGGTGTGAGAACGGAGCGTCGGCTCGGCTCTCGCCGGTTAATCATTCTGCAAACAGTCCTTAATAATTAAAGGAGGCTGAGACAGAAAGGGCGGCTCAGGTGCTCTCAGCAACCCTCGACTCCAAACAGCCATCTGCCCCCAGCGGTCACCGGGGAGGAGAACTGCTGGACCCGGGCTTGATCCCAGGCCGACTTCATCCATTAAGGTCTGATGCAGGCGATGAGCTGCAATACCAACACATCTGCTGCTCCGCGCCGGGCGATATGGTGCACGCTCTTGGCTTTTTCCATTCCACATTTGTTACACAGGTATGTGATCATCCTCATTTCCATCTGCAACAGCTGTGAAATCTCTCATTGGCCATGCAGATAAGGTTTTCGGAAAGCTACCGGAAAAAAAAGTGCGCACGCTCCACGTCATCTTTGTATTCGCAGCCCTCGCGACCGACGGTCCAGATCAACCCACGTGGTTCGGAATCCCAGCGCTCGTCCAAAAATCACAGTCCCGTGGAAGATCGCGGATTTTTTTCCACCCGTTTCAGCTGCCGGCGTGTGAGATCCGCGCTCGGAGAAAGGACCCCGCCATAACTCCTGTGTCAGACCTGACAGGCTGACCACAGAGCTGCTCAAATGCTTCATTACAAAACCATGAAAAGGAAGCTAAATGGCCAAATGACTCTGCAAGCATGTGTTAAATTACACAGAGTAAGCACGAAGAATATCTTACCACTTATTAATGATAGCGCCGTTTGTACTGGGCTGTCTGTGTCCAGTCTGCTCTGCAGGAAGAAATACCTTCCCCTCTGCTTGGCTGGATTAACTAAAACATTGCTTCTTTGGAGACGGTGTGCCAGTTACTCAAAATCTTCGTGCTTAAATGGATCTGTAATTGCATGATAAAGTAGCCAACTTCATAATTCATCGTGAACTTTCGTCAATAGCGTTCAATGTAAATAAGCAGAAATGGCAATGTATAATTTATAGTAATGATATTACCGATGCGTAATGATTCTTGGATATATTTTGCATAAGGGATCATAATATCAGGCGACTGTGGAGAATCCTGCGCCTGGCGAAACCGTAAGAGCACCTTTTGATATCGTAGAAGTCTGCATTAAAACAATTACACGGCCTGGATCGGAAGGCTTGCGTAAACGGAAATGAAAACGTAATGTGCCGTAGGCATTCGAAGTTATTTGCTTTTATTTGCTTAAAAGTGAACTTAATGGAAATATGTATTTGCCTGAACAAATTAATACAGAGTTTAGCAGCTATGCTATGGACTGACGCGTGGTTCGTCTTATTTTATTAATTTAATTTTTTTTCCCCCTCTCCCTTCCTCCTGGCAAGCAGGCCTGTCGGGCTAGCGTGTGTATCCTGTTGGTTAGGAGTGTGTCTCTAGGTGGAGGACCTTGACTCTTCAGGCTTGCCAGAGCTCTTCACGCCTGTTCGAGGCTCTCAGAAGCCGGCAGGGTTGGCTAAAGTGGGCTCCTGGGCGGCAGGGGTCGATTCATCACTACAGGTCCCCCTCAACCCAACTGCCACTCAGCCAGCACACCTACAAGTGACACTCGAGGTTCCGCACATGGCGCGGAGGGCCGTGATCAACCCCAGGCGTCTCGCCGGAGTCAGAAGGACTGCTCATCAAGTCCCGCTTCGAAGAGAAGCGCATTTTCATTTCTGGGAAGAGGCGAGCTCTGGTGGAACGCGAAGGGCGTCGGAGAAAAATGGCATCAATAAACGCAGCATCTTAATGTGGCGATGAGGAACATCTCTTGACATTATGCTGTGACAGTGCCGGTAGCTTAGATTAAGATCCTGTAAGGTTCCCTTCACATCCTTCTGATATTTTTACTTTCTATGCTAAACTGTTCCTACCTTTAAGACTGGCGCTGAGTGATTAATACCCTCGCGTTTGTTGTCTTATGAATGACAGACAACTGCTATGGCTGCCTTATGGCCAACTGGAGTCCCCGCAGTTCAGAATTTATGACGGGAACGGCTGGAAACGCATATCGATTTGTTTACCGAATACATAACAAACAGCCACTCCTGAAATCTTGTTTTTATGCAAATTTAAAGGACAACAAATACATATCAGAAAAGATACCAAGACAGCTTAATGCATTCCTACACATCTAAATAATTCAAATGTGCAAGGTTTTATTGTTTCGCCATTGTTATGGCTGGTTAGTAAACGCATGTACCCAAGGCAGCATTTCCAATAATCTGGAATTTAGTTTATTTTGTTTATTTATCGAGAATGTCATTGTCTTTAAGAGCTGTCCGGCCGCTTGCCCTGCTGCATGGTGCTCTGTGACTCCAGCGATGCCGCTCCAGAACATCTGCTGTGTTTGTAGCTTCCCGACGTAAATGCGGCTCTCTTGCCTTGGACGGAGCCGTAATATCGGCATTCGTAGTCCTCAAGCGTTCGTCCGACACTTTGGCGAGCAAGAACGGGGTATGGTAGCGGTCACGGACGAATTTGTATACACGCACGCGTGCTGGCCTGGAAATAATTCAGCAATTCTTGTAATGGGTTGAGGGCGGGGGGTCACAACGCTTTAACGTGGTTTTGTCTTTATTTTTTCGCTGCCCAGGGTATAAGCGTTCCCTTCATTTTTATCGACTCATCCATCTATGTTTGTTTATTCATTTGTTTATCTGTTTGCGTGCTTATTTATTTATCTGTTTATTATTTAATGAATAAAAAATTCGCCGGAGAATCGCGGCAATGAAACTTTAAAACATTTACAGTAGTCTTGAAAATATTTACATTGAAGCTGGCCACGGTCTCAGAAGATGCCTGTATGTAGGTTAGAACCGAAAAGTTAATATGCAGATGGTCTTATCTGGGGGGATTCACAAACAACCATCATCCTGATTGATTTAATAAACTGCTTTTATCTTTCAAAGTGTTAATTAGGCAAGAGGGGCCGTGCTTTGAGTCTTGCTTTTCTGTGGCTCCGACTCAAGAGCGACAGACAAAAAAAGGGAAAGTTTCTCAAGCCTTAACCTTTTTCTCCCTTCCTTCTTCGGCATATAAAGCCACTCTCGTGGGCTTAAGGGGAGAGGAACCCCGTAACGCAGCGGCGCGCGATGGACTTTAAATGACCGCGTCCGTTCTGTCGGCGGACAGATGCCGGACCACCGGGCTCTTGGGACCTTGGAGGAGGAACCGGCTTTGGACCCGTTTCCGGGCGCGTTTTCCGTGACGCGGGCGACGTTGGCTAGAGGGCGGGATGAGCGGACCGCGTTTTCGGCGGGAGGCCGAGAGGTCGCAGAGATCCGACGTGTAGGTGTTTAGATGCAGTGACCCTCTTTCGAACCGGTGACCCCGAGCTGTTTAAACCCAGCGAGCGAATCCCACGTTCAGGAGAGCCCGCTCGCCCTCTCCGCTCCTCCCCGCGAAACGATGCTCCCACGAATCTTTGCTCTCCTTCCCGCCGTTCTCGCGCGCGTTCCCGCTGCTGTGAGATTTTGATCCTCCGCAGTCGGACACTTTGAGGGAATATTTTTCTCACTTCCATCCCAGAGCAATCTGAATAATTTTCAACTGCATATTTTAATTTTCAATCCATCTTTGATGTCTTATTTGCGTGATTATTTCTCACCGCTGGCAAACAAGGAACGCGTGCTCCCCGTCAGACACGCCGAGCGGGTTGCGGACAGCCGGGACCGCTCCGACGCGATCAAAGATGAATCCCTCGTGCTCGAGTTCATGTAAAAACAATACGCGCAGACGACTAACGTGCACCTGAGCTGCTTTGTTGTGCCGCTGCGTGAGCCCGAATCGTAAGAACTTGTTAGGTTACCTTATTAAAGCCAAAAAGTAGTGGCTAACAAAGAACATCACCTGTCTTCCTTAAGACACAAGAAAGGACCTTTTATTTATACCTTCATATATATATATATATATTTTTTATTTTTTATTTTTTTTTTTTCCCGGTTTTTGCCGTCGATGCGAACGGTCTGTGAAGTTTCTTGTTAGAGGCGCGGAAACAAAACCCGAGCAATTAAAAGTTTCTGCGGGAAATTGCTAGCCGCACCGACCGGGGACCGAGACAGCTTCACCTCTCATTATTGACTGCCCCCTGGCTTCCCGCAAAAGCCTTCATTAGCTCTCTCCTGCCGTAATTTGGCTTTGCGTGAAATTCATCATTTATTGTCGGTAACCTTTAATTCATCCGCTGTTTGCAGTTTTGTTTGCTGAAGTAAGGCTTTGCCGGCGCGAGATGTGGGACGGAGGCCGGGGTTTTAAAATGTGCAGCGCGGGGCCGCTTTTAATATTTTGCGGCGATGTCGCTCTCCGCTCCTTTATGCGATTTAAAATAAATCATGCGTCGCGGCGGAAGTGCGGCATGGCTCGAAGATTATTTTTATTTTGCGCGTTTTCGGATTTCGACTTGCCAGGCAATATGTCGGGCGGCTAGGAGAAAGTGTTATTTAAAAGAGATATTGAAATATGTTTCGGGGCATTTTTCCAACCGTTCATATTCTCGGTTACCATTTGGAAAGGATGAATGTACTGGAAAATATTTTATTTATTTATTTGCGAGTAAAAAAAAAAAGAAAGAAAAAATCCATCAAAGGCAGATACGTGTTAGCAACGAAGGCCTCCTGACACATTCTTTCTCCTCCTCTTCCTGCCGCAGACACAGACGTAGCCGCACGATAGACCATCAGACTCCGGCACGCGTTTAACATCCAGCTGCTCAGCGTTTCTACCCCAAACGTCCTGCCTCTCGAGCCCGTGTTTGCCACCGCGGTATTAAAGGTGACCGCACGTCACAGTTCGCGCCGTGTGAAACAATCTTTATTCAAACTCGGGGCATTAACCACTCGAGTTGTCCGTTTTCCATGAGTTTGGGTAACAAGGGACGGTGCCGGGCGGCCCGTTGGTGATGGACCGCCTACCATCCAGTTCTAACTTGTAGGGGACAAAGGAAGCCACAATGCATATTAATGAACGGTCCAGTGTCTAATTGTGGTCGTTGATACAGATTAAGCTAATGGATATCAAATGAGTGTAGTGTTGTCTTGGCTCTTCGGTCATATGTTACAGATTCATAAATGGTTTATATCCGTTGAATTTTAATCTTGCTGACTAATTGGTTAGTATTCTATGATTAATGCATTGCTAATAGTTGGTTTTCTCCTAGTTATTACAGAGTTATTTAATTCCTAATGGTTAATAATTAATGCATAACACATGCCTACCAGGGGATCTTCGAAATAGAGTGGGAACCACAATAATAAGATTTAGTGGGCATAATGAGTCCTGGCTGGCCAGGTTAGCGCTTAATGGAACAGGTAGCAGAATGCTAATTGTCAGCTCGAACCCTTTCATGTGGCTAAATTGAGATGTTCGGCAAGGTGCGTTCCTGGCGGGATCTTAGGAGATGCTGAATTAATACGTGCTCGGGGCTCTTATAGATGTGTGTGTGTGTGTGTGTGTGTGAAAATGAGTGTCTGGAAGGATCTCATTTGCACAATAGTGCAGGCCATTTGAAGGCCCTGTAATGGCAGCGTCTCTCATTGTACTGGATGGGCTGTTGAGTACACAGGGTTGCGATCAACAACGTTTGGGGAGAGAATTGGTGGTTTTGCTGTTGCCCTTTTTCTTTCCGCATTCAGGCACATCAGACTAAGACAAGCTTTTCCACCCCATCAGATGATGACCTGTTGAACGGTGCACCGCCAGCATCTTGCCGGTGATTTAAACCTATAATGTTCCGGTGCAGCGCTCAGGCCTCTTATCTTTGCTCAGTTTGTTTAGCCTGCAGTCACAAACCCTGCGCAGACACATCCATCAGCGGATGTTGTTATCGCTGATTCACATCACAGGTTATTCTCTCCACACCTGCTTTCGCTGCTGTACATCAGGGGCTTGATTCTGAGCTCTTAGCAGAACACACATTACTCAACTGTTGTGGCACCCGCCGTGTTCAGGGATAACTGTTTGTGACAAGTCCATCCTCGATACGCGCAGCTTTTCCACGGAAAACAAATGAGCGCACGTGGGCAAAGGCGGCCTCGTGCCTGGCGCTAACCGTGCAGCCTCGTCGTGTGGTCTCCTCACCTGTGCGGCGCAAGGCCGACCTGCTGTTTCCTGGGCTTTGCCAGCCGCCGATCTGAGTGCGTAGGTTGCTGGGGTTGTGTGTGTGTGTGTGTGTGTGGGGGGGGGGGGGGGTGTCAGAGCGACACCGAGGTGGGCTGTGAACAGGTGACGCCAATTCCGCTGATGTGTTCACTTGGAGCTCATCCCGCAGGAAAAGAAGCCATATGACACAAATCAGCACAGACCAAATTGGAACACATGTACTTCCAGACTGCACCTGTGCAAGCTGCAGTTTAATTTTGTGTAAATTAACATATTAATGTCTTGTGTTATTTATAACAATTTATCAATGGTGCTAGAGATATTTGCTAACTTAAAATGCAGTCCAACTCCACTTCAAATGGAAAATCAACAGCAAACTAGCGTATGTCAAATTAGATATAAACAGAACACTGATACACATTTATGATGTTAAAATAAAATCATTTGACTGAACTTGCACTCATTCTAGCAACATGAGCAAATTAAATGTGGAAAAAAAACTGTCAATTTGTATTGGTGTGTAATTTCAATTAATTTCAGATTCTTCAAATTATTATTATTATTATGTTTAAATTTTTTTTTTTTATTTTTAAAATTCCCCCCTCTTGCTCCTGTTGCAGTTAAACTGTGTTCTCGGTGACTAGAGGGAATCCACTGGGCATTTATATATAAGCATAGGTGATGGTTTAGGAAATTACTTGGAAAAAAAGGGCCGAAAATTTCCCGAAACTTCCCAGGGTTTTTTTTTTTTTTTTTTTTTTTTTTTTTTTTTTCTTGTGGGAAATTTTTGCGCTGCAGCTAAACTTGCCGCCCGCAGATGCGGGCAAGTCCGGTAAACAAACCTCTCTTGGAGGTGAAAAAGTCGCCAGACTTCCTTCTCGCCACATTAATAATCAAGTGTTGTTGCCAAAGAACCAAAATATCAGATGATAATGATGACATCCGCAGTCTCCTTAATCCTGGACTATATAAAAAAGGAGACTTTTCAAATGGAGGTGTGCCTGGCCGTATGGAAATGTAATGCTAATAAACTCTCACCCCTGTGGTACTTGAGCTGTTTTCTCTTTGATAACCCAATTATTGTCTCAAGAGCTGTGTCAATTGCTCTAGCGATCCCTTCTTGAACAAATCACTCCCGTAACCTCGAGCACTTTCGATTTGATTCTGCCATTTTTTGACAGTTCAAAGCAATCAGAGGCGGCCTCACAAGGACGGGGATTGATTTTGTGTTCCCGCTTATCATGCTAATTCCCTGAAAATCAGCCTTTTCATCCCCTCGGCCTGATTGCGGCGCTTGGGAAGGACCGGAGCTGCTCGGATGCTCTGCCCGAGACCCGGAGCCAGAGCTGGGCCTTAGACCTCGCCCCCCTCGGATCGGGACCCCGCGACAAGCGACCGCGGGAACCGGTTACTTGGAGAAGCAGGGCCGCTCCGCAGTTGTACTGCGTTACCGCTTGTGTGGTGCCCCGTTAATTCTTACGGTGCTTCCCTTTCCAAATAAAAAGGACCGTCGGAGGGAGCGCTCGGCGCAAAATACCACTTTATTCCTGAGGCTGTGATGCTGGACATCGCAGGTAGGGTTCATTTGCTTGTGCGTACCGGCAGGTTGTTTACGAGGATATTTTGGCCAATTGTAAAGTTTAATGTGGCACGTTATTGCTGAGACAATGCTGCTTTCCTTGGATCTCATTCCCATCACGCATTTACTCTGTATGAGCCATCCTGTTTCCGGTACCCACAAATAAACCGAAATGATTCATCTGTCGTGGCTTTTGCAATTTCGCAGGAAAGAGAAGTAATTAAATAAGCAAAGTGTACGAAAACAGATATGTTTAGATGTTGAAGGGCCTGGGACCGTGGTATTCTAAAGGTGAAAGGAGAGTGGGTAGTAATTACAAAGCTCTTGGAGTTCAGTAGGGAAGTTCAGATTTCGAAACGCAGAAGTGTTTCATTTCCGCATTACTCGCGGAGAGCCGTGGCTCCGTTTTAATTGCGCGTGACCTCGGAGGACCAGCGCCGCAGCGAAATCCCGCAAAATTAAAGATGACAGACGCTCCAAACCGGTCTTGCGATGACGATTAGGCTACAAAGGCTCTACTTTCTCCCCCTTCGTTGGCTTGGCACGCTGGATCCGTTTTATTTTCGCAACGGTTCCGTTAATCATTTCTTAGACAGGGAGCTTGTTTTGTTATCTGAAACAGTCAGGAGAAATCTGCCTCCCCCCACCCACCCCTGGTACGCAAGCGCCACGCGAGGACTTTAAACTCCGAAGGGCCCAAAACGGCCGCAACGCCGCGCTGGGGCCCGCGTTGGCGACGCTTCTCCACCAGCCAGCAAATTGCTTTTGCTTAAGTGCCTCTACCTTTCAAGTAAGAGAAGGGGAAAAATTTGCGATACCCTTAATGTTTTCATTTTCCGGAGCCCTTTGTGCTTCGGATTGAATGAATAATTGGTTTGAAAACTCCACGTTTCTGCAAGCATTCTTCTCAATTAAATAATTAAGAATGCTGATTTTCGGTTTACAAAATGCACCCCGGAGACTCTTTTCGAGGTTTTTTTACTTAATTACATTTTATTTTTTTACTATCGAGCGTCTTACGAAGCCCTTTATTTGTAGCTATTTATCTACTGTGAACCAACCTCTGTGTAAACATTTTTTTTTTTTTCTTTTTTCTTTCTCCCCAGCATAATCAAATTTGTCTTGGCGTGACATACTGTCCTGGTGCTTTAATTGCTGAATTTTTACCAGATAATTTAATAGAGGCGTTTTGGAACCCTGTTAATAGAACTAAATTGTTGCGAATAAATAATTTAATAGTGGCGTTAAATACAAATAAATGAAGGGTTATGTAAACTGCTATTCATAAATGCTTAAGTGAGCTTTTCCCTGTGATGCCATGCATTGCTTTTTGCTGAACCCGAGCAAATTGCATCCCGCAACTTTGTGCTGACTCAGCCTTATTAATGGGTTTCATACTTAGCTTAAATGATTCCTGAATATCCTCTAAGCTTTTGCACTGTGCTGGCAGCTAATAAAAGGCCGTAGTTTGTTTAGAAAGCACAAAAACTGCATATTCAATAAGTGTCGAGCACCACAAGTTTGAACCTAAATGTCTAAACCAATATTGCGTTCAGGAATCTTTAGATGGATGATTTATACAACAACCGTAAACCATCCCTGTGCGGAAACATCATTAAAGCCTTATGGATGTTTATGGAATAATTTGGTTTTTGCTGTGGAAAAAGCAGGGTGTTTGCTCATTCGTCCTGGTCTACTGTCAGCCCCCCCCCCCCCTTTTCTTGTCAAGCAGGGGTGCCAGAACACTGCTTGGAAGTTTTAGTTAGACCACAATGACAAAATATTGGCAAGAAATGCTTTCCCAGAGCAAAGCCATCGTGTGCACTGAAGGAGGGGAAAATGGGCCGTACAGCACCCTCGCTCCAACTTCACAGTGGGCAAAGACAGGAATGGAAGCACCCCCTTCACGGGAGCCAATGGTGTACTGGAACTGTGGAGAAACTTGGTGAGGTATAAATTCCTGGAGATGCAAGGAGTGGGGATCAAATATTTGACCGTGATTTTGATTCCCCCCCCCCCCTCCCCCAGCCTCTCTAATGGAGGGTTCAACTGGATGAGTGAGCGGCTTGGTTCCATATACAAGTTGGAATCTGGGTTCCTCCTGTCCTCAGCTTTGCCCCCATTATGTTTGACTGCATCAACCATAAAGTTCTCCTGCTGTGTTGCTTACAGAACCCTTCATTGTAACAGCTGATGTGTCTCAAATGATCCCAGGGTGGTGGACTCTTCTGGGGAGATTATGGGATGGAGTAGGGAAACTTTATCTACAGCACAGAGTTGTTTTGCCAGGCCAGACCGTTTATGGCGTAAGTAATCTACGCATGGTACAATTCCTGCCAATCTCACAAATTTGACGGAAGACTCTCTGAAAGTTTGAATATTTATAAGTGAAACTTCACAGCTTTGGGGTGATTACGATACTGTATTTCACTTGAGCATTTCTGGCAACAAAGCAATGGAAATGGAAGAAAAACCTTCCTTTCCTCCTTTTCCCTCCTGCTTTTCCTTAAAGGCATCAACCTGGTCAAACTTCTGTTCAGTAAATCCTGTCGATTAACAAAACCGTTGAAATTAAAATTCATGGCGTGGATTTGGATCGGCTGAAGCATAGACGGAGTTTGGTCCATCTGGCAAAGGTTGCTCCGGCGCTTGAAACACGTCGCCGCTTTCGAATATGCATGCTGCTGGGGGAGCACAAATGGAAAGTTGGACTGGAAATGGAGCGGTGGAAAAGGTAAAAATCCCCGTAAATGGTAGTGGAGAAGAAAAGAGTGGATCGGCGCGCTCTACATTTTCCACGTCCTCGTGTTTGGATGAGGTAAAACAGTGCAGTGTACCATGGACGTGTCTGAAAGCTCGACCCACCCTGGCACTGCCTCCCTAGCCAAGGGTAGGTCGTAGTGGGTTTCATGAGCAGTGGGTGTGCACTGTGGCTGAACCCAGACCTCATACGGCCTGGAAGCCCTTGGGATCGGGGCTTCTGAACTGCCTTGGGTTTCACTGCGGTACAAGGCAGCGTGGCTGGCTTTTCAAGTGGTCACTTTAACTTCCCGTTGCAAACAAAGAGTACATTCTATCATCTGGTTATTCGAGTTCAGTTTGCGGTCTATTTTGATTTGAGGGAGCTCCATTGGGTAAGGCGGGGGGGGGCTGAATATTGTGTGCTAGTCAGAAGAGGACAAAGAAAGCCTATTAGTAGGAGTATGGACAAAAGGAATGAAAACATTTGAGGCTGGGGGCTCCTTTACAAGAACAAAAAAAAGTGTGGTTCTTAACCGCTGTCCAAGCCAAACTATTCTTTTTACTCTACTTTACTGCAATTGAGAATCTTATCCAGATGCACCCACCAATAACCATATGAGAACAAGGAACATTTTTATCCCAGGAAAATTCCTTAGACTTTTAATGCATTTCAGCCTTCAGTTCAAAAATTAAACTTTTAGTGATAGTTTTTTATTTTTTTTTTGCACTTTAAATATCACGTACACCAACAAAACTTGAACTTTCCTCAGAAATAAGCTTAAATTTTCAAAGTGTCCATCTATTACTGAGTGTACAGAGGCAGCTGCCGGAAACAATATGTATTTGGCATCATTCATTTTGCAAGTAAGGTGTGCAGTTTATTCAGAAACTGGATGTTCTGAAACAAATGCAGAATTAAACATTTTCTGTTTTTATATATATATAATTTAAAAAAAAAAAAAAAAACAAATGAAACCTTCCAAAACTTCTGCGAAATTTGTTAAAAGCATTAAGGACACATTTTTCATAGTCTCATGTTGTTACCATCCTGATGTTTAACATAACAATGCAAGTCCTTTGCCTGTATGAAGACCGAAAGCATAAAAAATTCCTTTATGCTGTATTTACAGTCACATCCGCATCTGTTACACATTTGTGGCCTCCCTTGTTTCTCACTGCCAGTTTGCTAAAAATAAGGCCTTATCAGGGGTTTTCTTAATGAAGTATCACATACACAAACACACATATTCCACACAAGCACAACTGAATTAAAAAACAAAACTGTGTAACGTGTATACTGTAAATATAAGGTATAAATGTTTGTGCTGACCTACTCATGTACATTTGTAATGAATACAGTACCAATACAAGTGGTCATCAGCCTTCATCACAGTGATCGACAGTCATCATTCCGACCTCATCCTTCTTAGACTCAGTCATCTTTGCTGTTTTCTAATGAATTTATATTGTATTGCTTTTTTTATTTTACAATGCAAGGAAAATAATCTGCTTTATTAAATGAAACTCAATTCTTGATGGAGGCTATAAAAAAATATTAAAAATTCCCCATCAGTAGCCAAGACAAAGGCTGTCTGCTACTATACCGCAGTACAACTGCCAGTAATATCTGAAACTACAACCATTTACACAAACTTTTTGTAAACGTGCTATTCCAGGATCTATCTTACTTAACATCCTCATGTGCTTTTATTTGTCCCCAAAGATCTCAGAACACTCGGTGAGGATGAACTCCACAATTTGGTTCTGGTACACCATGTTCACAGCCATGTTTCCAGAGTCCAGTTCGGGCCAAAGAAGTGTTGGGCCAAACACGATGCCAATGCCCTGCGTGGACATGAGGTTCTTTAATGACTTGGTGAGGGTCCTAAAGAAAGAAGAAATCACAGGTAAATACAAAAAACGAAAGAGTCTGGGAACGACGACATTTGTAGTACGTCAGAGGCTAAAAGCAATTAAATGCTACGATGAACTGGCATCCTGTGATGGATGCACCCTCACTAGCTTCATGCCCCGTGCTTCCGCAGTAGACTCTGGATCACCGCAACCTAGATTTGTTCAAGCAGTTAATGAAAGTGACAGAGTGAGAATGATATGAATATTACAGCCTACACTGTTAACAAATCATAAAATGGTTCTGCTAAAAACATAAAAAAAAACACGAGTCCCTCCCTAGAATGGTTCCTCCATCTTTCTATCGCATGTCTGGCTGCTTCTCCTGTTACTCTATCGCATCCTCCTCGGGATCTAGCCGAGCTTATCCTTCTGTTGAACGCTGCTATGTGCTTTATTACTTTAGGGATGCAACAAAAATAAATAAATAGCAGTTCCCATTTCAAATGATAGTTTCCCAAGTTGTTTGGTAACTCCAGCAGGCAAATCTGACTGACTGTCCATTAAGTCCAAACATGTACACAGGAGAAGAATACGCTGCCCGGCCAAAAAAAAAGTCACATATTAATATTTCGTTGGACCGCCTTTAGCTTTGATTACGGCACGCAATTGCCGTGGCATCATTTCGATAAGCTTATGCGATGTCACAACAGTTATTTCCTTCTAGAGTTGCATTCATTTTTCACCAACATCTCGTATTGATGATGGGAGAGTCGGACCGCCGCGTAAAGCCTTCTCCGGCGCATCCCAAAGATTCTCAATGGGGTTAGGGTGCGGACTCTCTGGTGGCCAATCCTTGTGTGAAAATGATGTCTCTCTCATGCTCCCTGAAGCACTCTTTCACAATCTGAGCCCGATGAATCCTAGCATTGTCATCTCGGAAGAAAAAATCCATTGATGGAAAAACCTGGTCATTCAGTATATTCAGGTAGTTTGATTTCATTTTTTGGGCACATAACATCGCTGAACCTAGACTTGACCAACTGAAGCAACCCCAGATCATAACACTAAGTTAAATTCAGGTGGTGACTTTTTTTTTTTTTTTTTGGCTGGGCAGTGTACATCCTTTAAAAGGTCTGGTTTGTCTTGGCATGCAGCAGCTTCAGTCCACTGCATCCTTCAATCTAATTCAAGATGTCACTGTGCTGCTCGATGCATCTCAGGTATTCGTGCCTACTGGCAACCCTGTGTTTATCTAAAGCGCCTTTTGTTTCAAGATGGCTAAAGACACGAATGGGTCAACAGCGCTGTGCTGAGAGTGCAAATAAACTTCATTTATTGACCGTCACATTCCAGCAGAAGTTTTATGGATAGACCACTCGGTCTTTGTTGCAAGTATGGCTGAAGGATTCCAGATGCTTTTTTTTTCCCCCCAGTTTTTGTGCTTTTTTTAAATTTCTGTTTGAAAAACAAAATATCATGGTATTAAGAATAAAAAAAAAAGTTCCATGTGGGAATTATGAATTCAGTGACAATAAAAAATATGCCACTTGGAATCTTTCATAACATTTTAGAACAGATGCACGCAGATAAATCTTCTCCAATTTGGCCACAAGGGTAAAATATTATAATGGTAGACTTGTAAGGTATTACTTATGAAAATCCAATTAACCGTTTGTGCCGCACTCAGAAGTAGTTTTCGGTTTCATCCGCTTGAACTGAAATGACACTTTGGACGAGATGAGTAATGCAACGGAAGACGCAAAGTGTAACAAAGAGTCGTGTATGAAATAGAAGCTTGACAATAGGAAGAGGCAGGACCGTCAGCAGGATGGGTATTGTGAGTCGGCAGTGTCCCAGAAAAGCCTTTCTAATCCTAGTAAACTGTAGGACCAGCTATCTGCCAAGACTAGGCCTCCTCTGTGGGCAGCTGGACAACTGAGCCCCAAACCACACAGCATAATTTTACTCTGTTAGAAGGGGGTGCTGCATCTCTCGCACTCTCTCACTCACACACACACCCACACACACACACTGCTTCTCGCCCCATTCTTGGACTGCGGTGTCGTGGGGATGAGGCCCCGGTCCTCGGACAGACATTTTCCCTGGAGGCTTTTCAGGCCACAACACAAAGTGACGGGCTCCCTGTGAAAGCCCGGGGTGTGATCTGGGTCCTCCGCCAGGCCAAGTCAGCAGCCCGCGCAGATCCCCGCTCGCGACGCATTCAAACTCAAGTGGAAGGTCGCCACCGCGGTAATCAAGCGTAGCCCCGCGGCGGCCAGAGCCGCCCCTTTCGCCCGGATTCGCGCAACAAAGCGCCGACTCCGCAATGAACAGACTTCGGGCGAACCTTTTATCGCCCATTAAACGCACATATTCCTGCGAAGAGAGGATCAAATGCAACCCCGCAAAATTACTCCCCTAACAAAGTGGGCAGAACTCGCGATGAGAACCTCGTGAAAAGTTTTATTTGAACGCCACAATCGCAAGTCACATCAATAAACAATGCTGCCAGCCCAGTTGTTTTATTTCCCTAAACAGTTAATTACGCCACTTCACAACTTTTGTTATACGCGAGCAGCCAGACTGCCGACAGGGGAACTTATTCTCAAGACGCACGAGCGTGGATTAACACGATGCTTAAGTATTCCATTGTATTAGTACAAGCTAACCGCTTAGCCCTCGTTCAAATGCAATTTGAATAATAACTGTCTCGAAACTGGCACTCGAGTCTGGAGGAAGAATCTTGGAAATAAATATTTGCAAGATCAAAAAATTGTGGGCCGAGCCAAGAACAAACTGTCCTGCGAGCTACGTGCTTCGGTTGACTTTACAGTTACTGCGCGGTGCGACGTTGTCCAAGGCAAACAAAGCCGGCATGTGTAGAAATGTACCTTACGCGTGGTGAGATTTGGAAGGCCTCATCGTGAATATTGTTATGCTATAAAAAAAAAAAAAAAAAAAAAAAAAAGAATTAGCATAAGACGAAGATGAGGAATAAAGTTTTTGAAATGGACTTTTTCAAAAAATTTACACTTGAACGTTTATATCTACTGGCCGCTTGTGGTGGGCCTCACCTCCTACTACGTCCACGGTCGAGCACGTTCATTTAGCCGACGTTTTTCTCCGAAGCGACTTACGCCGTTGAGCTGTTTACAGTGGTTTTTACCGCCGGGTTGTTTTTACTGTAACAGCTCAGGCCAAGAAACTTGTTCGAGAGGGGGGCAACGGGAGGTGGAATTCAAATGTACGTCCTTCATGCTCTAACCGCTACACCACCTACTGCTAAAATGTTTAAATAGGTGGTGGCTTAATGTCTGACGTTCCGTCTTTATCGTTTTAATGTTATTGATGGTTATGACCCGGAAGCTGCTTACCGCCACGCACCCACCATCCCCAGAATTTACCAAAGATGGCTTCCTTTCCTCTCCTACTGTGCTGAGCACATCATTTTTCTTTTTCCTTGTGGAGAGGAGGCGGAGTGTGTGTGTGTGTGTGTGTGTGTGTGTGTGTGTGTTTGTGATGCACAGTGCTGTCAGCCAGTGGCTACTGGTGGTCAGCTGGCACACGGCTCCCCAGCGGAGCACTGGCGGCAGCGGTGTCTCCAACCGCTACAGAAGTCATGATCACAACTGCTGTGTGACATAGGTCACATAAATTAACCACTGTCTGGGCTACAGGAATCGAGTTGGAATCGATTTGAACAGGCAAAGCAACTAAGGAACCCGCACTTTATTATTTTTTTTTTGCATGCGCGCGTGTGTGTCCGTATGTTGTAAAAGTGCAGTTCTGAAGGAAAAACAACAGCGCGATCCCGCTGAGTGATGCTGTTTTTGCAGATTTTTTTTGGATGGCCTGGCGCTTTGGTTTTTAGAAACTCTAAACGTATTCTTTTATTATATGTTGTATAAATAGGGCTGGTGGAGTCAGGGACTTGGCAGGGCCCGGGGAAGGCTTTGAAACGCTGCAGCCAGAGCTGAGGCTTGGCTGGGAGACAGCGACAGCCAATACAGGCCGACCGACTGCCTTGGGAGGCGACCCGTGCCTGAGCGGGGACCGTCTCGGGCCGCAGCAAACGACCCCATTAAACGTCCCGAGGCAGAATCGGGTCTTTATTAAACCTATTCCAGGGAGCACTCCTACACAGATGTAAGCAGCATGTTTCCAAGTACAACGTTTTGCAAACCTTCGCGAGCGAAAGGCTTTCAGGATGTTGAGTCCACACAATTTCAAGGCTTTTTCGTGTTTGACACAGGACCAGCGTTACCCAGGTGTGCAGGAGCTTTTTCGGACACTGTACAACCTTCAACCGCCGCATCGAGGGCGAGAGGGCATCCATTCCTTTGTGCATTTGAATGTTTTTGGCATTTCAAATTTTCTCAGCAGCAGAACCACATGCAATGTTAAAACACAAACAAGGATACCTTTTTTTAAAATTTTTAATTTAGTGAATTAAAGTGTCAGTATTTAGCGGACTGTTATGCAAAGACGGACTTGTCTGGAGATCGCTCGCAAGTGGCACTGGCATAAATGATGCCCAACCGGTGTCGTCTGCGCTTCCAAAATGGCTGTATTATCCTTACAGGTTTCAAAGCGCCGGCTTATTACTTGCATTTATAGTGTCATTGTGGCTTGAGATATTCTGAAGACGGCCATTATCTCCCCCAACCCGAACCATTATCTTTAATAATGTTTCTTGTTTCAGGCGCTGCTTGTGCTGGTGATGCATTGATGTAAACTACAGAGACACTGTATCTACACGCCATTTCAAGCACATTAATTACGTTAAAAGCGGATGAAAAGTTAAGATGACGGACTTGAATATCGGTGCGTGAAATTATTGTAATTTCACCTTAAAAGAAAAAGGCTTTTTTGCATGAAACGGGGCCAACAACACTGGTTGTCAAGCGTAAACACTTATTGCAGTAACTATGTTTGACACTTAAGAATATTAAATAAAATTGGGCGCATTATATTAATGAACTGTGCTAACCTATAATTTATTATATGTTAAGAAATATATTGTAACTTATATGGTACCTGACTAATTTGAATCAAGTTTTACGTGCTGTGCAGTAACTTGTTGGTAATGGATTTGAACTTGTGAATGATTTCAGCCCAAGTCCCAGTACTAATCTTGCTATCACATTATTGTTTAAAGGGCATTGATAACGTAAAATATCCTGCCGTGTAAGACAGTGAAGCTATACTGTATTATTAAGCTATTATTATCTCAAGTTGATCCCAGTTGATGAATTCACGAGTTCTGTTTTTCCCCCATTGTATCCTGGAACACAACACCCCTGGCAAGGCCCACAGCGGCATTAGCATGCTGTTGCCCCCTTGGGCAAGTCACCTGCTGCCTGGAACTGATGACTGAAAACAACAACCGCCTGGTTCTATGGCTGGGAGCCCACAGCTCCCTACCACTAGTAAATGGATCAGTAACCTGGAAATCTACTTTAGAATCCCCAGACTATGGCTCTTCCTGTGTAGACACACTGTATACTGCATGTTTTTCACATCAGACATTTCCACACAGGTCCTCTGTCACCAGAACCAAATTCCCAGGATAGGTGGGCAGCCGCCAGTACGTGGACCTCCAGGGCTACAATTTTTTTTCCCTCCTTTGCCACTTTTTTGTTTTTTGTTTTTTTGTTTTCCTCTCCTCAACTGCCAGCTGGATTATTCAAATGTTTAACGATTCTCCTTAGGAAAGGGAAATCTCTGTTGAATCATTCCCAATTTTATTGTACCCTCTTTTGGAACTTGTGTTACCCTGGCGATAAGAGAGTTCTATAAAAACAAATTGAATAAAGGCATTTATACTGGTTAAATAATGGCATTATAAACCCTGTTGCACAGATAAAGGTAACATTATGTTTCAGCATAACTTTAGTGGTAATTTTTAAAAAAAATGTTATTTATTTTTTTTAACTGCAGAAGGACCAGCCGTACGCCGCTACAGTCGAACGTCCTTTGAAGAGACATATTGAAGACATTCTGCTAAACAAGGTAGAAGATGAAAGGAAGATAAACACGCCGCTAAGGTAATAGAGCGGCTCAGCAGCCCGGTGCCTCCACCGATGCCTGCGGTGCGAGTTGTGTCAACAAAAAGGTAATTGATTCCAGGCTAACACATGAGTTGCAGGTGAAAACTTGATTGCAGGAAGTTTATTAATGAACATCCATTTATCAGTGCTGACAAAGAGCAATTGGAGAACTTTTAAGTTACATCCTTGAAGTTAATATATGCATTTATTTTTTCTTCAGCCTAAGCATCTAGTGCAGTAAAGGCTGTGAAGAAAACCATTACTTAACCACACATAAAGGTAGAAGGGTGACCCTGAGGTTAATCGAGACTAAATTGAATGTAATTGTATATCCACTACTGTGCACATAAGTGACCTTCTGAAATGGAATCGTGCGTAAATATACACGACTACAAGCGACTGTAAGCATGTTTGCGCAACCGCGTTCTTAACTGTTCAGACCCGCGCTGGCTGCCGTTTTCCGTTCACGGTGTGGAGCTGCAGATTAATACAGCGGTTCATCAGTCGTATGCGGTCACGCCCCCATCAACATTTTAAAACGGTCAACGTTACCGATGATTAAATTACATTTTTAAATAACTTCATTTATTAGCTATAACTTATTAAGAAAAAAAAACACTATTATTAGTGCTGTTATCATTACTGACTTTATCGCACCTATTACTGGTCCGAACAGTTATAGCAATGCAATGATTAATAAGGTTAATACTGTATTCATATTTTAGATAACATTCGCACAGCCACAACAACAACAACAACAACAACGATAATAATAATAATAATAATAATAATAATAATAATAATAATAATAATAATAATAATAACGTTATTATTATTGTTGTTGTCAGTGAGTCAGTAATGATAACAAGGTTATTATTATTATTATTATTATTATTATTATTATTATTATTATTATTATTATTATTATTAACAAAGCTTAGCTCGGACTTATTTGCTCCTGGAAAGATATAGACAAAAGGAAATAAGACTTAGCGCCTTATTCCCCATGCACGTTGAGAGCATTGGCAATTAAAATGCTGATTAATATCAGCCAAGATGTAACTTTATAAATCTGATGGAACTGTTGGGAAAAAGCAGTATAATTCGCAAATCTCCTGACCTTGGGCTTATTATTTCTAAATGACACCGAACACTTTCCATTACCCTTCTGATGAAACGCTGCGGAGGCCCCGCGCCGCCTCCATTAAAAGCAACGGGGAACGCGAGGTTTGCTGCATTTTATTCATTCACGCAAACTCATTTAATTATGTTACGGAATTGGCTTTGTTTACAACCTTTGTAATTTGAGTAATCGCCGCATGCTCGATTTATCGCATCCGGTGTCAGTAATGTAATTGTATAAATCCACTCAAGGTAGACAATACGGGCAGACGATCATTACCGAAAGCGAGGCGAGAAAAAAAAAAAAAAAAAAAAAAAGGCAGGAAGGAAGCGATACGTCGGCCATCGCACGCGAGCCGGTTAACCTCGCGCACTTCGCCGGTCTGGTGTAGAAGATGAGAACGCGTGGACGGGCCTAACTGCAGCACGTACTGTACATAGGAGCGTTCGGAGTGCTGCGGGGCCCGCTAGCGAAGGGCCAGAATACCCAGTGGTAGCCTTGCAGCGCTCAGTTTGATCTGATAACAGATTGATATCCCAAATAGGAGCTGACAGGCATTGCTAAAGATGCCAATGGTAATTAATTAGCATCTAATTCTGACCAGAGAACAACAGGATATAGGAGCCCGGTGCTCAATGCCATTCCTCCCCCAGGCCGCCTTTATTAGGGTCAGGATTGGAGCTCCTTGATCTGAGGGCCGGCTAATAAATTGAGGCGGGCAAGCGGACCGCGCCGACGTTCACGGCGCATCTCTGTCACCGTTCCCAGGGCCCCGGGGCTACGACGAGCATCCTTAGCTCTGTAGTCTCCGCACAGACAGGGCTTGAAAATTCCTGGGGCTGCTTCCGGGGCTCGGGTGTTTTCCGTGAGCTTTAATCGGACGCTCTGTGCTGGTACAAGCATGTTCTTGCTGTGCGCTCCAGTTTTGTTATACACGCGCCGAACAAGACTCGTGCTTGCTGCATGCTACCTCAGCACCCGGAGCGGCGAACGCCATTCACGGGCACGTCACTGAGCAACCAGGTCGCGTACCCTGTAAACCGCAGCGTGCGTCGATGTATTCGGTCGTCCGCCTTCTGATTCCTAACAGTTTTTCTGTTAGTTCGGTGACTATTTCCAAGCAAAGCCCCATGTCATAAATCGCAACCGCTACTGCTTCTAAAGTGCCGCGTTGCCCCGGGAGGTGAAATGGCAAATTTTTTGGTGCACTTGCGGTAAAACAGACAGGAGAGGTGCAGACATGGATCCTGCCGTATGTTTCATATGTTTTCATGTACAATATATGCATTCCCCTTTCTTAATCCCAACTCCTGCTGTTACCCTTTTATTTCTTTTGTGCCCCTTGTGGGTTCTCTGGTGTTGACTAAAAGCAGACTCTGGATGTGTGGTGATTCTCGGGCCCCGGAGTTTATGAGCACAGGGAACCCGTGTGGAGCCAGCGAGAAAGGCCAGGGAACAGCGGAGGGACCTTCTACTCAGAAACAAGGCGACTGCATTTCGACTTTTGCCTCTGTCGTACGTTGAATCGCTGCTAAGCCTGCAGTTTTACTTTTCCAGTATGGAAAGGGACTTTAGATTTGCAAAAAAGTAAGACGTGGACTTCAAACCATTGTGGTGAATAGAGGGGGGGGGGGAAGAGAAAAATGAACACCACTCCCAAAACACCCACGAGAGAGGAATAAATAGTAAATGGGTACGTGAAGGTACACTTAAGAAATCTGGTTTCCTTGACCACATCATCACAATATGGATATACAACTGCTTATTGAATCCAGGCAGCTCAGATTTAGGAGGAAAAATGAAAAGAATACCAGCTCCACAAAAGTAAACCCACAACAAAGGAACTTTAGAGGCAAACTTCACAGACTCGTACTACACTGTTCAGCGAGCTGAGCCAGAGTAAAAATAGGTCCTCAAGTGAGACTCTTTTTCTTAACAGGTCTTTCATTTTCTTTGCAGGGAACAATAGGCAAAAAGTTTCAGAAAACTCTAGCTCCTATGTCGCGCTTAAAAGAAGCAAGGGTTGAAAATATTTTCATCTAATTAGGTATGCGTGCGTGCAAAAACACATTTTTGCCATTAACTCGATTCTTTCTAGTTGTGGACCCGGCTGGTTTAATTTCTTTTACTACTGGCTTTGCAACCAGAGGTGGGTTTTACGACAGTGTCCGGAATGACTGGAGGAGGGACGGACTTTGGTTATGGTGGGTTAGGTGGAGTCCTGCCGTACGACACTTCCGCAGCACAACGCCCTGACCTTAAACTCTGTCAAGCGCACTCATTTTAGGTGTGTGTGTGTGTGTGTGTGTGTGTGTGTGTGTGTGTGTGTGTGTGTGTGTGTGTGTGTGTGTGTGTGTGTGTGTGTGTGTCACAAACGGGCCAGAAAAAACAAGAGTCTCTTGCCTCGTGGACGTCCTGCCTCCTTTAGTTGCTGGTTGTTAGTTTGCATTTATCAAAACAACATGATAGACCTGTGCTGTTTTATATTTTGTATTGTGAAATTAAGTAAAACCTTTAATTTTTTACATCTGCACTTACAATTTGGTATAAAAAAAATCATCACTGTTTCTAAAGCATGTATTAAGTGTTGTATTATACCATTGTACTATAGTAAATGGTTTTTATAGTATTATACTATAATTATACTATAGTATAGACTTATGCACGTATTAAGTATTAAGTTAATTATAAAGCATTATGCATTAAATAGTATATATTAAGTATTATATAAATTATTATTGCTTAATTTTATTCTAAAGTCATTCAAAGTGATTTGTGACAAATAATAGATCGTTTGAATTATGTACGGTGCTTTGCAAAAGCATTCAAACCCTTGACCAGTTCCAGTTCAGTGAGTTGCAAGTGGTAAATTTTCACATGCTGTATTAGGTTTGGGTATGGGAGGGTGACACATGACAAACCGTTGCTCGGAAAGTATCATCTTTAAAGCAGGTACTGTTGTGTCATCAGCAGTTACTGGCAATACTGGTAAAGACCTGGCACGGATCTGCTAAGAAACCAAAACTTCAACTTCCGTCAGGGAAATGATTCCAAGCGCACGGCCGCAGCTATGGTAGAACAGCCCGGGAACGAAAAAAACGAACATCCAGCGGCCACCCGGTCAAAGTCCTAACCTGAACTACGGCGGAAAACCGTCCACAAGAGTCGTACAATCTGGAGCGAATCAGTTTAGAAGAATATGGCAAAGAGTCTGCAAAGATAGTCCATACTTACCCCCAAAAAACTTAAAAATATATTCTGCACAAAACAATGCCACCATAACACTTCAGTTTCAGTGATTTTAAAATAAAACATCAGATAAAATTTTAGCACCATTTGGAAAAATGAGAAATAGCCAAAGGTCCGACTACTTCGGCGCACGTTCCTTTATTAGCGGGGCGGCCTCACGTTGGTTCATCCGTTGCATTTCATCTCAGAAATGACTGCTCCACACTCCTAATGTCAATTACCTAACGTGAGCGAAGCAGAATATTCGCTGGTGTTTGCACGGAGCAACTCGAAATGGAGGTGTTCCTCTCTTTTATGTTTCGTTCCTTGGTCGTAACAAGACAAGCCATTTGCTCGCTTAGAACAACAAAACTTCGGCGTGCCCGGCACCGAGAGACAGCGGTGACATCTAAGGTCAGGAAAATGGAACAACAGACGAAAAGTTGCGGAAATGCCGCCCTGGCTGCGGACGAGTTTGGACTTCTGCTGCGTGCTCCGTGTTTAAGAAGTGCGGGAGGACTGCAGACAATAAGAAGATCTTGGGATCGTGGTCCAAGAGTTTCCCCCTGTCTGTTTGTGGTGGCGGGAAAAAAGGGGCGGGGGGGTGTCCCAGGAGAACTTTAAAATCGCTAATCCCTCTCATCATTTGAACATGTGCCCTCCAGAGTTGGCACTTCGCTCGGAGACGCGGGGGGAAGAAAACATTTCACATTCACAGATGATCCTAATTTGGTGCGGTTTGGAGTGTAATTTAGATCAAACATATCCATGTAAATGAGTCAGGGATTCTTAATTAGGTGCCTATGAAGAGGAGGAGAAAGGATGCGAGGGGGGATTTGAAACCGGGAAAGAAAAGTTGGACCACATCTGTAGGTGCGGGCGTGGCACCCGCGGTTCTCGACTTTTTTCCTGTGCAAACAGCTCGGCGCCGCAGCCGTGCCACCTCGGTTCTTTCGATCGTTGCGGAAGGGGCGACGGCACCGGGCCCGCAGAGCCGGGAGGCGCTCGCTCGGCTCGGTTTCAGGAGGACGCTCTCCTCGCGTCGGGCGGCAGCAAAATGGGTCATCGGCCTCGACGCCGCGGCCCCGCTTCCGCCGCGCTGCCAGCTACGCTTCCCGCTCACGAAGAAGCTGGGCGTGTGCCGGCCTGCCGTGTTTACCCATAAGTCTGTTCCCTCCCGGCGGTGCTCGGTCAGCGTGTCGGAGAGAGCGGGAGACGCTCAAGCGGTGTGATGCAGAATTATGTCACAGCGTACGTGGAGGAGAGAATCGTAGCATCCGCTTTTCTATCAGTTAACAATCTGACTAATGGAGAAACTGGCACAAATAGCGCGACAGACTTTGCGCCCCCGTGCCAAAGGGTATGTTCCACTATGTGGGTGGACTTAAGGCTAAAATTAGTTGTTTTGGGGGCAGTTGGGCTCCGTTTGCAGAATGTAAATACAACATGGCGAGATGAATATGTCTCTGGGGAGAAGGGGTTAGCCACATGGCCCGCGAAGACTGCCAAGGGCAGAGACGTGGACTGGGTGCCGTTGGAGGCCGGCTAAGCTAAAAGATTAGCGCGTGGACTGTCCCCTAATGCTGCTGGTGACACGAGAGGGCAGAGGCGCCGTCCCGTCCCGTCCCGTCCGTAGTGCTGCGGCGCTGCTCTCCAAGCGATGATATCAATGCCAGCCTTGTTTTCGAGTCATAAATTGGGACCGTGTTTCGTAACCCCGTGCTTTCCGAACACAGATCGGTCGCGCGCATACTTTCGGGACAGACGCGTCCCTGATAAACGGAAAACACGATTATCCTCAGCAAGATCTGAAGGGATCGACATATCAGGATGGATGTTCGTGAATTTTTACGCTGGCTGAAAAGACGCATCTCTGTCCTTTTCCATTCCTTAAAGTTGCCTTCCGTTTAGTTCCCTTTTTTCTAATTGGCGCCGCTCTTGTCCGGCGTGTCAAACGGTGGGACGCGCGTCGCCCTATTTGGGCAGCTCAGTGTAAACCCCTATTGATTATAATGAGGTACAAGTGACGGGCTTCCCAGTGCCCTCTAATGACCTGTCACCGTGCCGCTCCCCTCCAGGCTGGTGCAAGGCCCACTTGCCGATGCTGGCCGTGACACCCCCGCTCTGAACCTACAGCCACACCACGTGACCCCGGTGTCCCCTTGACACTTTAATTAGGATCAGCCTAGGTGCTGTCACTCGTTCTCCTGGGTGGCCATGACTGCTGCCCGCTGCCAGCATCGGTGCTCACCAACACCTGACAGGACTTGCGAAGGAGTTGAAACTGGGCCAAGCCATAAATATTAATCCTCTGCGCTAGTATACATGTATCTATGAACATTCAGCGGTCTTATAGACAGCACTGCTTATGCCTTGGACAATTGTGGGTTTGTGGAGGGGCGGGCGGGTGTCTTCATGTCTCTAAGTTGTGCGATGACTTCACTTCTACTACGGAGCGAAACAGAGCAAAGGTCTGTTCACGCACAGCTAATAGGAACGCAGCCCGGTTGTACGGCGGCCACCGAACAAAAGATTTTCCTTGCTCTCGCTTCTCATTTCAAAGACGCACTTCATTCCTAAAGGTTCTGGATGTGGAGCCCTCATGTGACGCTGCGTTTATGATCACAGGAGTAATGAATAACGCATGTGCTTTTATTACTAGCAGGATTAATAATTCAAAACTCTGGTAGAAGATGTGACCTTGGTAAAATTCGGAGCCAAATGGTTCAGCAAAAAAAAAATCCCAGCACCAACGCGAAAAGCAGCGGCAACTGCAAACAATAGGCATCATCGGCACCGCCAGGACTGAAGAACTCTGGTTAGTAGAAGAGAATCTAATGATATACAGGGCAGAGCTGGCGGTTAACACAGTCTTCCAAAAAGCCCACTCTAAGTAAGAACAGCCTCGGGGCGATATTGTTAGGGTTAAGGGACTTCTCAGAAATGCATGTAATCTCCATGCAAAATTTTGGGCCTTATTGATCTTATGTTAGGATTCCTTGAATATTTCAGCATTACAGCGGTTTCTGTATACACCCATTTATGTTTGTAAACTTTGGTTAACATGTGACCCTTATGTGGGAGACTTGAGGAGGTTTCATTACTGCAGCAGGAGATGATAAAAGCTCCTTCTCCCCGTGGAGGCCACTGACCAGTATGGATTCCTTATTAGATGAGGATGGACTGTCAATAACAGATGAATTAGTATGAAATTATCCTAATAGGGTTAACTGTTTGGGCCGGGAAATTATCCCTCCCTTTCGAACGCTCATTCGAAGCAGCAGAAATAATCGTTGCCGAGCGGTCGGGCCAGCCGGTGCTGCCCTTGTCCGGATGTTTAGGGCGGCAAACTGCGCACAAGTAGTGCGGTTTTCTTCTGCGGAGGAGTTTGAAACTCACTTCGTGACTCTCGTGTCGGCGTGCCGTCGGAACCGCCGCCCCGTGTCCCATTTTGAACCCTGGGAGTGCGGAGGAAATGGGGCTCCAGCGTCAGCCATGCAGCGCTCACGCTGGGATCAGACCTATCGCAACGCTGTTACTTATCCTTCGCAGGCGGCTGCGGACGGGCTCCGATTTTCATTTACCCGTATTGACATACCTGTCCTCCTTTGCTATTATTACTTAGTTCCTAAGGTGAAACTTCCACTGTAGCTGTTTCACTGCAGCCGTTTCTTTACCGATCCTTTTTTTCCCCCCCAAAGTGACTTACAATGTTGAACTGCTTACATTCTTTTACCCGCTAGTACAGCTGGGTGCAATTTACCTTGTTCTAGGGTATTACAGCGGGAGGTGGGAGTCAAACCTGGGTCCTCCGAGTTCAGAAACAGTAGCCCTAACCGTTACAACACCTGTTAACCTGATGTAAGGCGAGCAGTCTGCTGAAAGGCGCAACGGCAGGACAGGCGCTGGAGTATGAAGTGGCAGCCTCAGCGTAAAACTCGCGCCCGTTTCCTTTTACAACAAACCCACGCCCGAGTTTCACTGTCACGGAGGAGGACGAGTTCAGGAGAAAGAGGCACGGCGGTTCCCCTTTTCTCCTCCGCGCCAACTCACCCGCGGGCGTCAGTCGCGGCCGCGCATCCGAGGCCACGCTTCGGAAAACAGCATCCCCGAAAACGTGGAACCACGCGTGATCCGACGCACGCCCTATTTACAAAGCATCTCGACTCGGGGTCCCGAACGACCAGATCGGGGCCCGAGATCGCTTGGTGCCGCGCTGGGCATTGGTGGCTAGGATTAATTCTGCGAGCTTTAAGTTCTGAAATGGAACTCTTCTTTAAAAGTCACACTCCTGACTTTCAAAGAGCTGAAAAGAGAACTCTGAACAAAGCAGCAAATATCACTGAACAGTCACTTCAAAGAGTTGAGTTAATTGGTTTCCTCATAATCTGCAGATGCTGTGATTAATAAAAAAAATACTGTATACAAATATGAATACGGCTACGTGACACAGTTCCACGGTGAATCATCCGTGCTGTTAAAAGTGCTCTGCGAGTTTTGTCGGTTGAAAAACAAAGCCCTCGGATAACCCCCATTCGCATTTTTCGCCGATCCGCGTGCTTTCGAGCGGATCCGCGGAACCGGGCGGCGTCCGCGTGGGCCGCACCTACGGGCCCGAAGCGCGTGCCGGCGTGTCCGCGTTCTCCTGGCTGCGAATACGCCCGCGCGTGCCGTAGCGGACGTCGCTCAGAGCACGGACGGTTTGCCGTTCTTTCAACAGAGGGAGCTGCCGTGTCCCGCTGACGTTTTTATAGAAGCGCGGCAGAGGAACGCGTAAGCTGCGGAAAGGGAGCTCTACTGCGGAAGCAAAGGCAATTGTAGGAGAAGCAAAGTAACAGGAGCATGGCAACGAAAATGATGACGGAACACAGGAACCGAGAGCGGTTTTAAAGCTCAAACTTACTTTTGGAAGTGTCTGAAGAGCAGCTTCATGGTGTCCTGGTTGGGCTTTGGGAGCTGGTGCACCAGCTTCTTCACAGTCTGCAGCCGCTGCCCGTGTTCCCTGATCTCTGCACGGGACACACAGGCAAGCACGGTGAGACGGCGCGGAGTCGCACGACTGTGTCATTCATACATTCACCCTTGTTAGTGACTCCTCGTGGCCCTCTTATTAATGGCATTCCGCTTTTAGATAATGAAGTCGATGTAGTGAGGCGCACGCGAACGCGTGATATCTCATTTGGGGTGATGAATGGAAATTTTGCGGGGGGATGCAAACATGTCCTCTAAGGAGACAACGATTCCACACGCAGGAGGTGTGTTTCGGGGAGCGCCCCGTGCATCTGTGTGTCTTTGCGCATTTATATTCAATTGTGTATAATTTCTCGGAAATGGAGATAATTTATAGCATTTTGATGTCGATCTGGCAGTGCAGATGTCGATGATAAGATTTCAGCATTATCTGATCCGATTACATATTCCTTGACTAAAACGTGAAGGGTGACCAGTGCCAAGCGTGACTTCCATAAATCACTTCCACCCGCAGTTTGTGTACCTCACCAGAGGAGGAAACAACCATAAGCTAATAAATCACAGGCCGCAGCACTGGATTTGCAACATAAAAAATTAACTGCTTAAATGAGGCCTGCGCTGGCCAGGCCCTCGCTGGCGAAACCCGGCCTGCCGATATCCGACGATCCGCGTCAGCGATTCGGAAACCTCGATGACGGAAAAGCGTCGACTGTAACGCCGGCATTCGCCGACTCCCGGTACTCCTTTCCGGCGTGGGAGTCGGGTGGGGGGCGCGGCGGTCTCCGTCGCCGAAGAGGAACCGACTAATCATATAGGTTGGTAAGGCAGTTACCTGAGCCACGTTGGCATTTATCAAGATCATTTTAGCGCGGGCGCTCGGCGCAGCTAAAGGTCTCCTATCTGGAAGGGACATCGTTATGAATTATTGTTTTGCGGCTGGGTGGAAAATTGTACTTTCTGGCTGCTTTTCCTCGCGATAAATCAACCGGTCACACATCACGGCCGGCCTGGCGAAAGCTGCTGAGCTGAAGGTTTTTCCTTGCTGGCTGCTTACTTTCCTGCGCCGTGGCGACGTGAGCAGGCGGTGGTCCGCGCTGTGGGCACTAACCGAGGTGCTCCGCGGCCGGGTCCCCCGTCCGCTTCTCTCTTGCCGACGGGAGGCTAAATTGGGCTGGGATTTAATGAAGTGAGCAACGCTGCTGGATTTGAACATAACTCAAAAATATTAGCGGCCTACCCCAATAACTCCTACTGTCCTTTTGATTCATTTATTTATTTATCAGTTGGCACAAACAGAAAATAAGCAGTGTATTATGTTTTTGTTTTTTTGGCCCGGCCTTACAGGAGACAAATGACCAAGAGCATTACTATAAATGTGTCCGACTATAATGTGCACTTCTATAAATATTATAGTGGTTTTCAGCATTTTTTCTTATGTTACCCTTTGCGTGATTGTAGGCTTGAACAAAACATGTAATCGTACAAAGGGTTACTGCCAAAACAATAATAAAGGCCAGAGTAATTTCCAGTTCCATCTGGTGGGGACGAGTGCACTTCCTCCTATCTGCACCTTCGGAGAACATGAGGTGACAGTACAGAACATTATCCCCGGTGAGATCTTCTTCAGAAAATAATCCTCTGTGTGCTCGTGGGGTGATAAGACAGCACACTCGCTCAGTCCATGTCCCGCATCCCCTCCATTATCCTGCTCTGGGATGCTTTCCAATACCCAGTCGACGAATGTAAGAAGTGCCGTGGATCACCTGGCCTCTCCAGGTAGAATCAGCTGTGGGTGGGTAAGCAAGCCCAAGCGACGAAGACCTTACAGTTCTCTTGCTGAGTCGCAACAAAAGGGCTCAGAACCCCTGTGCCTTCTGGGAACACCCAAATAGGTATGTGTTTAGCGTTGTTCCTTTTCCTCATAACCACGGCTGAGGTCCATAACAGGCGAGGTGAAGGGAAATAGAGTCACTGTGAAAGCTACAAATGGGCAGCGAAATTCTCATTAAATATAAAATTCACAAGCCTCCCTGGATTAGGTCCACATTTCAACATGCTGGATGGATCGCTCCTTTTTTATTTCTAACGGAGCACTGTCTACTGTAGACGGGCCTGCCGCTGTCTCTGAAGTTGGAGTAAACAGGGTATTCAGAAATCCAGCTGATCGTAGCCCCCCCCCCCCCCCGTCGAGCGCACCGCAACACGTCTGCTCGCCCACCTCGCGGTCACAGCCCAGCATAATTATTATCTGTAAGCCTAAGAGCTTTGTTCACGACGGCCAAGTCTGACACGGGCAGCTGGTGCCACCGAACAAGGTGCGCTCGCTCTTTTACCTCCTCGAGGAGAGGAGCTTCCCGACGCATCAGGGCTTGCCGAGGACCTTTGCGGATCTGTCACGGCGAAAAGTGCGGCGCTCGAGCGAAGCACCTGATGGCAATGAAAAATCGAGAGCGTCTGCTTATGCGCGCATTTACACCTGCGCCTGCGCCGGCGCCAGGCAAGAGCAACTACTCTTTGATGGATTGGGGAAAAAAGGGCTAAAAGGTAACGCTGCACCAGGGGACCCCCTGTCCATTTTGCCCCAAAGACATTCATAATGGCATTTATTGCAGAATCAGCTCCTCCAACGCTCTTGCTGGCTTCCTGCAATCATTCTCCGCCATCCAAAGTACTTCTCCACAGCAAAACAAAATGAGGGCAAAGTACATAAAACAGAAGCGTTCAGTCTTGCGCCGCGTAATGACAGGGGGCGTGCGGTGTGCTTTTCAAACCCGAAGCCTGTTCTAAGCCAAGAAAAGGTGTTCGGTCGAGTGCCTCCCTGCACTTGTTTGCAGCGGCAATTGTACTTTGGGATTAGATCTGTATCTTTTTTAACAATGTAAAGAAAAAACAAGATTGGGACAGAGCGGGTGCAAGCGCGTGTGTACATGTGTTTGTTCGCGCCCCGTGAATAATGCAGGAGTCTCAGCGCTGCTGCCTTTGTAATGGCTAGATCTAAGTAAAACGAATGAGACTTTAAAATAATGGACAATAATTACAGGAACACAATGGGGTTGTGTTGCAACGGCCGGCCTTAATCATTTACCGTCAAGCTCATCCGTTCCTCCTCCTCCGAGGAGCGGCTCGTCTCCCGGCAGGAAGGCGGACGCCTTGTGGCAAAGAAAACACGCCTAGTGCAGAGAGGTGCCTGGCCGCCAACCTGAGCTCCATCCATCTTCCCCGGGAGAGCCGGGCCTGATCTTTGACCCTAGTTACAAGCTGCTGCATCCATCATACCCTGTTTTGGTAATGTGGTTAACTACCGACTTCCTTTGTCAAGGCGGGGTTAGTGGGGGGCGAGAGATCCAACTCGGTTATTTTGTCCAGGTATGACCCTGGGTCCAGCAGAGAATATATCTTTGTCTGCAGTCTATCTGCTGAGGTGTAATGATAAAGTGTGACTGTTATATTGTGTCCTGAAGGATGGATGATGTCCACCCGACCTAGAGGCATGAGAACATTCCTTGAATGCATTCTGCTTTGTATAAAATGTACCCTATTTGGGGAAAAGGCAAGCTCCCATTTTTCTTTGAAAACAAAGCTGTCAAACATCAATGCAAAGGTACCAGGTACAAAAAAAAAAAAAAAAAAAAAAAAAAAAAAAAAAATCTGGCTTTTTCATCACCTCCTGCTGACTTTTTAACAGGTGCTAATTTTACGGCTTTTTCATTTGCGTGCTTTCTGTACGAGTAGCAGACTTCAAAAACCAAGAGAAATAAACTATTAAATTGGGCAAAAATATTGCCTGCTTATAAATGATATAATTGCCAAGGTACAGTACATATGCTCACACAGCCCACTCTTCAGCTTCTAACCCTACATGTGTCAGACTTTGCTTATGTTACTCATAAACAAATGATTTGAAGCCCTGGAAGCTGTATTTGCCTCCCACACGGGTGTTAGTGGGGTCTTCGGGGGATATAACAGCCTGGCCTGTATCTCCGCCCCAACGGGTGGCCCTCAGACCTGCGTTACACGCAGGCCACCGGCAATACATTTGCATCCCTTGCATCGTATCATTCTGAGATTCTCAGCCAGCGCAGAATGGTGATTTTTCTTCTTTTTTTAAGCTTTTAAATCTCGCTTACAGAACAAGCACACGGCGAACTTCGGTCTGAAGCGGAGCTTACAATTAATAGCTGCAAATATGTACAGTAACTATTATCTAGATGCATGCTTTACCCGGTAATTTAACACCAAATAGTGGAATTCTGTCAAATACAGAATATATGGATGCAACAAACAAAATTAAATAACTGTCTGTTATGTGCCAGTACATTCAAGATGTGTTTGCAAATACAGAAGACTGTAATGTATGCGTGTGCAGAACGCGCGAGCCATGCAGTTTGATGCTGGGATTTCTGTGAACGTGGGTTTGAGGGCCACACCCCGTTTCTTGCTCAGCAAACCCTTAAATGTGGCAGATGTCAACGGTCACAATCTGCTGTGACCGAGAGACCTCTGCCCCATATTTTTGCCGGAGGCCCTACCGACATGGACAGGGTGTTGTTGGGGGGCGGCGGGGGAATCTATAGTCCTTGCAGCGCCAGATGCTTTAGGCATTTGGTTGGATTTTTTTTAAAGATCTATAATCTCGGCAAATAATTTGCCGACTGCTCGAGCATCTGAGATTACGCCATTTGAGCCTTTTTCCTGCTCCCAGCCAAATTTTCAACCTGTGCAGAAGTTTGTTTTGTGCTAATATGTGCTATTTGGAAAAGGTGGCGTCACATGCGCGAGTATCATTTTAATGCAACTCCACTATTACAACTGGCCAGATGTCACGCTGCTGTTATGCAAAGGAAAGGAAAAACGGGTTCTGGAGATGAATTTGTTTTGGCTCTCGTGCCATTTTTGCCTTCCAACGTTGTAAATAAGTCTGCGATGTTAAACTGACACAGGGACGAGGTGACCGCTTGTTTCGGCGCGTTTCTCTGACCGTTTCGGAACGGCGGCACGCGGCTTCGCGGCCGATTTCTGAATCCGAGCCGGAATCCGGAGCCCGCGCCCGAGTTTGTCGCGCTGAGCGCGGCAAAAAGGGCAAAGCCCGCAGCGATCGCATTGGTGGAAACCCAGCGCAAAAGTTAATCGGCGTCAGTATCAAAATAACGCACACCCTGACATTTTAATGTACGAGTGGCATTTTAATCTTTCGTTTGAATATGCATCCTGACCTCCTGCTCCTGCGGATCGGCGCGGCTACCAGATTTCAGGCAGAGAGGAAATTGTGCTACATTTCCTGACAAATTGAGTTAAACGGACATTAAGTGGGCTTTAAGAAAACAAATGGCTGTCTTTATCACAGGTGGACACTGATGGCTTAATGGGGCCTGTGCCGATCGTATCGGCGGCTAATGGCTTGACAGGAAGCATTAAGGGTTTTTGTGTAAAGAACTGGCAGGAGCCGGCCCGCTAACACGGAGCTGTCAGCCGTGCCGTGCCCCCTTTGTGCGGGGAAGCAGATGTTTGTACGTATACGGCGGATTGGCATTGGGGCGGGCAGCAGATGCCTGCGCGGGTGCCAGGCTTGCGAGTCGTACAGACGGGGCGCGTCCCCCTGCCATAGGTGATCCCTAGCGGAACATGCCGCAGCTTAGTGCTTTCTGGTTTTTTTTTTTGTTTTTTTGGTTTTTTCCTTGGCTTTCCTGCCGCTTCGCTGGGGCAGCATTTAGGAACGCGGCCCAAGCTCAGGCCTAATTACAGGGAATGACAAAGAGGGAGGCTTTTTTTTTCCAACAGACAATTACACAGCAAGGGATACACAGAGAACAGTCGTATCCCGTAGCCCTTTGCTTTGATACAATGCGAATTACACCTTACAACACTTGTATATATACAATTACATGCTGTTCTATCAACAAACCAAACCAGAGATGTCGAAAAACCATATTGCGAGTACCGGGTCACGTGACGCAATGGGCCGATGCCACTGTACTCTTGTTTGCTGTGTGGTGAAGGTCCCTGCTATACATATGCAAACAAAATGATAAATGATGAATACCAAGACGGAGCTCAATGCGATGCGGCACGCGTCTCGCGAGACGGGCCCCGCTTCCCGACATGCCGGCCCTCCCGGGGTCCCGCCTTCACCCGTCCACGCGCGCACGCCGCCACGCCTTCTTCTCCCAGCAGACTTTGTGCGTTCGTCTGCCGCGACCCTTCGTAGAAGGGAGGGCCACGCGTTTTGTTGACGCCGAGCGCACCTGTGGAAACTGCAGATGTTCGAGCAGATGCCGACTTACGTGAATCTCGGACTCGGCGACAGATGCTTAAACGTGCACATTGACGTTTTTCTCACTTCTGCTAGGAACTGAAAATTTTACTTTTTTTAATCTTTGGTCGTGAACATTGGAAGTTATCACGAATACGAACTGAGGATTCCCAGTCACTTTGAACCATTATGGATATCGCAAGGATGAAGGACAATGTATTACGTATATTATAATAACCAGTAAATTGTATAAATATAAGAAATAAGTCTGTACTTTTTTAGCTTTTGGGTTCACCAAAATGTGATTCTTAACTCGGTTTCTTAGCTCATTAACAATAATTTGTAACCTGTTCCCACCTTCGCTGCCTCCGTGCCCCTACGACAGTCCGGAGCCAGTGCTACGATCTCGTGCCCCTGTGGGGTTCGCTTCTTACAAAAGGAGGACCTCTTGTGCTGAAACTGAACTTGGAGGCGACGAGATATTGTTAACCTCATCTCAGCCTGACAATATTCACAGAGCACTGCAAATCCACAGGACTCACCACACATGTCTATTTCTAGCACGTCGAAGGCACACCGAGTAATGGGTGTAGCCCACCTTGCATTAGTCACGCTGACCAGACAGCAACCGCATGCTCCCTGCCAGTTGATGGAGGACCAGTCAGAGACTTCTGACTGCATTTCTAATGGAATTATTTGTTGCTCCATCTCGGTATGCAGAAACACCCATGTTAGCGTGCAGCCAAAATTTTCCAGAGATGGGGAACCGCTGATACAGATTCAATTTAATCTTCACAGCAGAGCATTAAAAGAAAGCGATCCTACAACCCAGGTCACGTGTGCCTCAAAATCTGCTCGCTCTGGACATCTGTAGCCCGCCAGATACTCAGAGCATCACCTGATTTAATTCGGCATCTGTTTAATTCCGGATCGGGAAAATCTATAACAGCTCAGTTCGTTTCTCCGTGCAGCAGAAGTTTCGCGAGCCCCCTCGTCCGAGAAGCGTTTCCTTTGACGGCCTAAAAGAAGGGCATCCATCACGCTGGCATCATTGTTTCTGACCGCGTCTTTTCCTGAGCTTTCAGCCTCTGCGAAGTCTATAGCACCGCCCCCCCACGGCATAGAAACAGGTAGCTCGCACTCCATTAAACAAACACTGTGGCCCCTCACTTTTATTTGACATTTTATTTGGCCGTGACAAATGAGCGGCAGTTGGATTATAACATAATTTGTCTTGTCTTTATTACCGGCACAAAGGACACCATTCATTAATTATTCTACCGTTGCGGCTCAACGCTAACTGGAAAGGTCCCCTATTGGACAGATGGCGAGGACAATGTTATTTATATCAATCAGCCCCGAACACTCCTCCCGGATGGCTATACCTTGGACCACGTTGATTTATGTCTCTCGGCCTCCAGCTCGACCTCGCAGGCCCCTGCCGGGGTATTTTAATCGAAATTGGATTGACAACAGATTTTCAGGCTGCCGCCGCCTGTTCTCGGCATGTTTATTTATACGTGGGTTTCGTTGTCTTTTCTCGTTCCGCGTAAACCCGCGGCACGGGCGACGCCGTTAATTGTGATCGAATCGCCCTCGATGGCCCTTCCCTGATACCGGTTCAAACGTGGGGCGAAGCGATTGCTCTGCAGCCAGCGGTGCGCTGGCTCTCTGTGCTGTTTAACACCTATGATTGAATCTGGCCCCCGGTGCCGGTTCCGGCCGCAGCTGCTCGCTCCATTTTAAATCACCTATCAGTAGAGTTAACCTAAACGCGGGCCTCATTATGGAACGGGAAGCCGACGCGCAGCGCTGGCAAAACTCCACCGTAGGTCGGAACATCCTAATATTGTCCTTCAACGCATGCGTTTTTGACAACAAATAAAGTAAAGAAAACTGTTAGGCAAGTTTTAAAGTAGCTTGAATTATTTAATTTGGCCTTGAGTGCTCGGGGGAAAGAAAAATCCTTCCACCTGCCAAACGCCTTCCAATTGCAGACTCAATGCTTGCTAGCTGAACCTTGGGAGCCCGTAAAATGCAACATTTAGTTTAGATTTTTCATTGAAAACGGAATACAGCACCGCATAATCCCTTTCTCGCTCATTTGACTCAATTGCTCGCTTAAACGGCTTCTGTTGTACCGATCCTATCCTTTATTTTTCCAACAAACACGATCATGCTTAATTCCAGCAGGTGGCCAGCCCTCGGAACCACGCAGCATGAACTTAGCCAACGCTGATTCTCAAACCTGCGAATGATAAGTCATTCTATTGCCGTGCAATAGAAAGCAGAGGTAGGGAATCAACCCAGAGTTTTTTCTTTGTAGCCAAGTGGCTCCCAGTGAAACCCTACCGGGTTGAAACGGGCGATATTCCGATGACAGCAGCACGTCCGATATCCAACGGTCAGTCGGACTCAGCTTCCCGAAAGGTGGCCCAAATTTTGCTTTCATCCCGACACAGTCACAGTTGAGACATTTAGGCAAAGTTGCGCAGTTTACACTGTGGCAAGCGAGTTCACACTGACTCCCATTAAAAGGGTTCACTCTCTACGTATTGATCGCATTTTCTTCAATTTATAATTCTTTCCAAGAACATTTGTCATTTTTATTTATTTATTTATTTATGTATTTATTTATTTCATACAAACGGGTTCTATTTCCCATGCACTGCTACGGTAATTGCACTGCTCCTGGAAGTGCGTCAACGGGAAAAACATATTTGTAAGTCCCATTATCGACCACAAAAGCGGAAAATACTTTATGGGAAATTCTGCAAAAAAATGGCATAACCCGTTGGTGATCTAAATGAGCTCTATTACGATGTTTATGCTCAGTAGTTCCAGACTGCCGCTGTAGCCATTATTTGAAACCTTGAGAGAGTTTGATGATTTATGACCTCTTATGACACAAAACAATTAAGAATTGCGTGAACAAAAAAGTTATCTGTGCACATCATAATACAGCAGATACATTTTGACAATTCTGACAGTCAATCAATTTCAATATCCAGTAGCATTCTTGAAATGATTTTAAAAACTCCAAATTTTATCTTTTAAAAGAGCATTTTTTTTTGGTGCAAGAATAACTGGCAAAACGCTATCCCACCTAAGTTTGCTTTATATCCCATTTTGCCGATATTCAGCTCAAAGCTATATATCCATCAGTCACCACAGTTATTGCTTTATTGCTTACACAACTCTTATGTCAGAAGTCACTCGATGTTTTCACCCATTTGCCGAGCACTAGTTTAAATGTCTTTTCTCACAGCTTAAATTGGTCCATCCTTTAATTTTCAGTAACTCTTTTAGAGTTCAGAAATGCTATGGTCTCAGGATGACCTGGAAGTATGGAGACCAGAGCCGAGACTATAGCTGGGTTCTCACTGTAGAGGAACTCTACTTGTCATCGTGCGGTGACCGTCCGAGCTTGAACGTGTCTCTGTATTCAAAGCCCAGTCTCTTTTTATTCGCACGACGGTGTCACGAAGTGAACTGGCAGCTTTCATTCGGGACGGAACTTCCTTCGGTGTCACTCCGTTACAGCGAGACTCCTTTCTTTGTGTAAACAAGGCTTGTTGCATTATATCCGGGATTAGTTTGCTGATATTAAAGTCTCACTGAAACAAATATTAGCAAAGTGCAAGCAGCTTTACAGGTTGTGATTAAGATTTTAAAAGCATCCCTTTTCTAGTTTTAGTTAATGAAAAACAAAGTCTTGGAGGATCTAAGTTGTAATTTATTAAACATGAAAAGCTCCTTGATGAAATATAGAAATGAGATATATTTTGCATTTCAAAGATTTAAGCTGACAACTTACTTGCATGCAAATTGAGTTGAAATTTATATTAAAAAAACAAGCATTTTGAAGTAAAATTATTTCTGAATGCACTTATTACAATAACGTAGCAGTAGATAAGGGGAAGCCATTCATTTCTCCAAAGTGCTGAAATGACTCTCTTTTCTGCCATTGTGTATTAGCGCCCGTGACTTTTATTCCAAGGCACTGCAATATTAAAGGAATGTGCAGAATTAGTAATAAATTTGTTAATTACAAATTTAGAAACTGCCACTGTGTTCTTTTCCCACTATGTTTTCTTTGCGCTTAATTCAAAAGCAGCGTTGCAGATGTGTTATTTAATCATTTATGCGAAGGATTTGACACGGGGAAGTTTAAAAAAAAAAAAAAAAAACCTTCCAAAAAAGTTTGCCTCTTTCAAGCCTGTTTATTGTTTATTAACTACTCGATACAGGCACGCATCTATATATAATGTAACTCTCACCGCACAGCCACTTTTTGGCGCGCGCGCTTTTACGCAGGATTTAAAAGAGCGGAAGGGCTCATTCGTTTAAAATCCGTGTAAGGTTGCTGGGGGTAAGGACAGCTGAAAACCAGCAGGTCGCAGACAAGCCCGTGTCTCTGTCTTTCACCGTCGCCGCTTTGCTGTTTTCCAATATAATGACAGTTACGTGTTAGCTCAGATCAGTAAAGGAGCGCAGGGCTATTGTTCCATGAGCTAGCTTTAGCGTTTCTTATTCAAACCATCAGTCAGCTTGGACAACTGGTGCACTGTGTTAGATATTCATGAAGCTAAAGCTCTGCTTCCATTTCCAGTGAAGGAGCCAATAAAATATGCAGCTTAACAAACTGGGGGAAATATCCCTGCCTGCCACACAGTGGCCTGTTGCATGCATTTGTTATACACATACATTTTGCATCAGTCACCTTGCTGGATAAATCAGGTATGGATTTTTTCCAGTGGCCACGTGGCATTGCCTCATACTGCGATTCGCTTTATTATTTACGCCTATTAGACCCAAATTAAAGGCCTTAAAAACAACTCGCAAAACATATCGTTCAAACTACAACGGGGAACGTGAGCTCTCGTTCTAAACAACTCTTTGGGTGCAGTATTGCTTTCCTGCTCCGGCTAACTTACGTTTTTCCAAAAGCAGAGCTCCCCACCACATCTCAGACCCTACTTAATACGCTGTGCAAAAAAAGTCGAATTTCTTTTCTTTCCAACTTGTGCACACGTTGTTATAACGCTTTTATTCATTTTTACGTTTGTATTTTTTCTTCTTTTCGCCTTTTCACCGTCCGCTTTTCCGTACGCCCGCGCCTTCGCCCGAGCGTCACCTTGCGTCAGCCATTTACTTTTGAGGTGAATTCTATTCGCAAATCGAGGACTAAAGGTAAAACGCGGTTATTTGAAGAGGTTACGCTTGCCGTCGGTCGTTTAAAAGCGGCGCGAGCTTCAGCTGTTCTCATCCCTCGCAAGGTAGCGGCAGCTTCGAGGCGTGCGTCTGCGTGAGCAAAAATGCGTTTTGAACTTCGAAAGCCGAGCGTACGGGTTCGCAGGGGGAGGCCGTAAAGACCGGCGGAGGCCACGGATTTTATGAGCTCTTAGGAGCAAACGCTAGCAACGCTCAGATGTACAATACGTGCAAGTCCGGGGGAATAAATGTTATTTCCGCCCGTCGACGACTCCGTGTGTTGGCAAGGGAAAGATTCTTCCCAACATTTACAGTAGGCGCCGAGCAGAAAGACTGACAACGCAGCGCAGCAGCCGACATTGCGAGAGAATGCTAGGTAGCAATTCTCATAAAGGCCCAATTCATCAGCGCGGGCGTAATTTGCTCTGAACAGAAAAGCTCACAAAAGGGCGAGCTTGTCAGCGAGACAGGTGGCTGGAGATCCCGCTCTGATACTGAGCGATATGAATAATAGATTGTGGTAAATGTGCGCCAGGACCCAGGCTGTAAACACAGCTGCTTCCCTTCCCTTCCAAAAGAACAGCTTGGCAGGACGGCAACCGGAGCGCCCGCTGCACCTGAGCACCGGGGCCGATTAACTAATCAAAATCACCGGCTAAATGGGGGGAGAGGGGAGAGAGAGTCGGCGGCACAGCGAACGCGCACGAAGTATTAGCGCGTACCCCTTGTCATTGGCATGCTGGAGCTGCCCAAGAGGGACCGCTGGGGGTTATGGGAAAACGGGGAATGATGATGGCGGCGCAGTCGGTCGCCACCATTAAATATGAACGGCGTGGAAATGAACAATGGAGAAAAAAAGTAACACGTGTTTAAATATTAAATCTTTGCCCAGCAAACAAAATCAGGGCTTTGGACTCCACGTTGAGGAATAATAATGTAGATTTGTCTCTGTGCTCAGTGTCCGTGTTTGCAGGGCGGAACAGTTAGCGACGCGAACCTTTCGGTAGTTCTTTGTTATTGGGAAAAGTCGATTCGGTGCAGCCGCAGATACTGTGGCTAATGAAGGGGGGAAAGCGCTGCACCGGTTCTTGCAGGTGAGGCTTACGGCACGTTGCTTTCTGTGCGAATGCATCCCACCCCATTTTTATTGTGCACCTGTTACGATGTTAGCGTTCGGCCGAAGGCACGGAGAGCAAGTCACGGCATTAGATCATCTCGGTAATTCTTTAAGTTCGGCGTTTAGAAAACGGCGCAAAATAAAGTAAAGCCCATGTTCGGTAGGATAAACGGAGCGCGACGTTTCCTACTCATTTTGTAACGCGGGTTCCGCGCTACGTTTCGGTGAATATCAATGCGTACTTCTCGACGATGGATACTTCCGAACGAAAAGGCCGGCCGGTCCCTTTGATGTCATCGCTCAACGCCAAAACGTAAAGGCGAAACTTTCCTCGTTGCGTTGTCGGCTATAATTTTCCTCAGTCGATGGCTCCCTTGCTGGAGTTTAGGAAAATTTGCCTAGCAGAAGGTAATTAATTCTTCAATTAAAATGTTGTTAAACATTTTTAATGAGTAATGGGCGCCTGGGAATTAGACACAAAAGTATCCTTAACCAGGGAAAGAAAACATGGATATTTACCTTCTGAAAAGAGGCCTAATGACCTACTTCTCGAAATCAAACGGTGGTACAAATACAAATGGAGAATCAAATGAGATCTCTGCTGGCACAGAGGCAACACGTTTCGGCTCAGGTGATTATTCTGGGCGTAATTTCTTGCGCGCTGTTCCTTTTTTTTTTACAGCGTAAATGAAGCCGCGATTACGCTCCTATCAAACGGAACTACGCATCCAAGGGCAAATTAGTCTGTTCCCAATTTGTAACGTTTAAACCGATACCGAAAGAAGACATTTGAACTGCACGCAGGGAAATATTGTATCCGACTGCAATCGGGGATGTTTGTTCGACCCTAGACGCGTCTGCTTGCCGAAGTTGAAGTTCCAAGCGGCGCCAAAGAAGTTCGGGTCTTCGCTATATTAACCTTGCGTCATGCTTTTGGCCTCATGCTAAGGTGATGGCTTTTTGAAGAACTGCTGTGTACGAATGTGGTCAAAGCGCGCCGCGGATCATCGAGGGAAGTCCGTTGTGTAGTCTACCCCTCTGTGGAAATGCGCGAAAGGCTGCCGGATGCAATAGTAGGCGCTCTCCGTAGGTTCCTGGCATGCCTGTCTCAATTAGCGACTTGTAAATGTGTTGCTTGCTTAATCACCCAAAAACTGGCCCCTAGGACCTGTGCTAATGCAGCCCCATTAAAAGGGCCATCAAAACAAAAAGAACTGCTCCTAATGATGCCGATCTCTCACCGCTGTCGTGGCAGAGCCAGATTTGGTGTCTAAAGTGAGGGCTGATGGACGGCACCGGGCGCCTCCATCAGATGGCTTCGTTATGAGTGACGGATGCGAGGGGAAGCGTGCGATACGGTGCCGTAAGCCTCGGCCGTTGGATGCACCCGTGCTGGGGGAGGAACTACTTGTTCGGCGTAACGTGGACATTAAAATCAACATGGATCGTGGTCCAGGGCGACTCCTTTTTTGGGGGGTTTGAGATAGTTTGCCAAGTAAGGAGCCAAGGTTGAGCGCGTAGCGCAGGTAGCCAAACTCCGAATCCACGTCGCCAAAAATGGACACGTAAGCGGGTGCATCTTCCCCTGATAAATTCTTTCTTGAGGTTCACCTTGTTTTACGTCCCCCCCGTTCAGCTGCCGAACGCTAGGACCTTTCAGACTAGCTCCCGGAAAGTTCTAGCCTTGTGGCCTGACGCACTGGTTTTATTCTGTTCAAGAGGGACGGTCGGTGAATAAATACCTTGTCTTGGCCATCACTAAGGAACAGCTGAATGTGCTGTACCAGAAACGGGTTGTGAACGGTACTGAGCTTACAAACCCAGCCATGAGCTCATACCGTCTATAGGAACCCCCCTCCCCCATAAACTCAGATGAGGACGCAGTGATTAAAACAGGGCGGCGCTACCTGTCAGGAGGAGGACGGTCAACACGGCAGCCCGACCTCAGGAACGACATTTTCTCCGGGCGCAAAAGTAGATGAGCCCCAAAAGAGCGAAAATAGATGAGCCTCGAAGATCCAGTTTTGATTAATTATACAGTACACGGGAAAACACAATCCCTTGATACATCGATATATATTTATATAAAATATATATATTTTATGGAAGAAGAAGTCGGAGATGCCACGTCTCGCGGGAAGCAGCATGAGGATCAGATGGTTATCAGACAGTTTAAGAATTTACTCTTGAAAGAACCTCTACTGGGTCCTCTAACTCGGCTGCGCAGTCAGGCCCTTTCGGTGACAGGTAATGAAGCGCGCCTGCTAATTGCAATAAAACCGATCGCACACACCATTCCATTAGGCATAAATAATTTGGCCACTTGGGTACGTGCATTCCGGATTACTTATTCTTTTTGTGTTCCAAATTACCTATTCTTTGTGAAGTTTCTTTCACATGATTAGCGGGCTTTGGAGCTAGCCATTGGCTTTTTTCCACGCCTCTGTATAAATGTGTTTATTTATTTATTTATCTATTTATTTCTATTTTTTTAAACCCCCCCCCCCTTTTTTTTTTGTTTTTAAAGAAAACTCCTTTGGAAGTAGTTTTAGCAGGAGAGGTAGGATCAAAATGTAAACTGGAGCCGGGGAGGATGCTGTGTTTCGCTTATAGTTTTCAATATATTTTAAGTCTGTGCTGGAACGGTCTCTAAAAAAAAATGACATCAGTGTCACTGGCTTTTCTTTTGTCACCGCTTTGATATTTCCCGTTGACTCGGGATCAAGGCAAACTTTTTTCTTTGTATCACTACAAATGTTCCAGGGCGAGCCCAAAGGGTTTCAACTTGTGCCACTAAACAATAGAAAACATATTTTCTAAAAACAGAGGAAAAGACACAAAGAGGGAGAAAAAACAGCCAAACAGATTTCAGTCCAAATGCGTTTGCCCATGCAAATAAATCAGAGTTGCTTTCCGATGGCTTAAAGGCTGCGGTGTCGTTTGATAATAATTCAGGTCCCGCGTTTCAGTGAAAGAGGCCCACGAGAAACAGCGAAAACAAACCGTCCCAAAAAGAGAAAAAGTGCACTTGGAACAAACCCCCCCCCCCCCCGTCCATGAAGATAAACGCTGCTGAATTAGAAGAGAGCTTCGCAGGTGAGGCTGCCTGCACTTTTATGCGTGTTCTTGTCCATTTCGCCGACTACGCACCTCGGCTAATGTTATGCACACAAATGGCTGGTACATCTGCATCACCAGATCATAACAGCACTTGGACGGCGTCTTCATTTTCTGTCTGGCATGAGCAGCGGCAGGCTGGAGCGCGGCGGCGGGATGTATGGTCCGCGGCTCGGAGCCGCGTTAAAGACCCCGTGCGAAAGAGGCGGAGAGCTTTACGGAGAGCTTAGCTCGCGCGGGGAAAGCAATGATCCTGCTGAAGAACAATGATTTTAATCAGCGCCGTGAACAATGAGATATTTTTTAATGCTGTGCGCTCAGCAATGGGCGCTGCGCACGTCCAAATGCAGAATAAGGGGGGGGGGGGGGGGAAATAGCAGGATATAGGAAAGAAAATGAAGCTTCGGTACTGTTTTTGCCGTAATTAGATATTTTGTTTTCTTAAAAGTTGTGCGGATGCAACGGTTCTGAAGACGGGAAAAATTGCGGTTAATTATCTCGACCACAGATTTTTAGCATGCTAATTAAATTCTGCTCGCCCATTATGATGGGCTGACCTGTGCGTGTTGGATGGCGCCCCGTTCCTGGCGATGGGTTAGCTGGTCCAGAATCAGACGCTCGTGACACTGGTCCCGAGCCCGTCAGATGGTCCGCGCTGACGCGGGAGGGGAGAAAGTGGGGCAGCCGCATCTCCCAGCAGGCCTTGCACTACCGCTCCCTCGCACAAAACTTCCCTGGAAGCTGAGATGGGGGCGCACAGATGGCGTTGCTGCCATTCCAGGGTTCGGCGCGGCAAAGCCGCCGTCTTTAATAGCATCATTTATTCATCGGGGGGCGGAGGCGCTGTTGGCCAGCCTGGGAGAGGTGTGTGTGTGTGTGTGTGTGTGTGTGTGTGTGTGTGTGTGTGTGTGAGAGAGAGAGAGGGTGAGGGGGGACTCATGCTGACAAGCGATAGTGAGGCCTGACTGAGACAAGTCCCGCAGAGCCATGCACGCTGGCCCAGTTAGGTGACCAGTTCTGTTCAGACCACCAGCAGGTCTGGTCATGCCCTTTAATGGTGGGGACATGCCGTACGTGGCGCGTGGGGGTGGGTGCGAATGCTGTGGCTCGCTGTTTAACACAGGGCCCTACTGACTTGCGCTCTCTCGTGGGAGGCGGAGTTTAACCTCTGCTACAAACAGACAAGCTGGCAGTCTGCATTAAATTATAAGATCAGTCGTGCAGGAACTCTGCAACACCAGTATTCCCCCAGCCTTCGCGATGACACACATATTTGTTTATAATTAAAATTTACGCTGACAATCGGTTCATGCTATAGATCATAAACAAAGCGTGATGTCATTTTGGCTGAGCTTGCTATGCAGGGCAAGCGCGGCTGTATAGCGGTCCAAATCTGACAGTGTCTGCAAGGCCAGGGAAATGTGCAGCGAACGCACAGAGACGCATCGGAGATCCTTCAGATGGAGAAGAGAGAGACCATGCTGTGGGGCCGCTTTGTTCGTCGCAGCAGCCGGCTGCGCGCCCTGCTGGACATGTAGCTGGGGAGAGGGAGGCCATGGCGGGGGGTATGGGTCCTCGCCTAGTGCGTTGGCCACAAGCTTTGCCAAGGAAGTACGACTCTAGTTTTTCGGCGGGTTTATACTTAAAGAATTTTTAAACAAAACAATAAAAAGTAACTGAAGGCTATATACTGTATTTTCTCACAAAAAAAACACATCTTTCAGATCAGAACAATTGTAATGTTTCTAAAATGCGATGCTTATTCGCTGCAAATCGGTCAGCCGCACAGTCCTACTGCAAACAACTATTTCCGCCTCCGTCCCAAAGTGCTCGATAGGGTTGAGATCCAGTGACTGTGCAGGCTACCGAAGCGATGAAAACTCACTCATGTCATGTTCCTGCATTTGGTGACGATGGGTGCCTTGCGCCATGGTGTATCATCACGGTGGAAATGTCCATCTGAGTGTGGATAAACTGCGGTCATCATGGGATGAACTTGGTCAGACACACCGTGCCATTCAGACATTTTTCAGTGGGCATCAGGGGCCTAACCTGTGCCAGGAAAGCATTCCCTACTCCATCCAACTGCCACCACTGGCCTGCACTGTTGATTCTCACGTTGCCCGCACAAAATTCTGACCCTTCCATCAGCACCATGTAAAAAGAATTTGGATTCATTCCACCAGGCAACTTTTTTGTGGGTCCCGAATGTTCCCTGGCTTGCCCGTTGGAGACACGCTTATTTGTTCTTTGCTGACTGCATCGGTACCCGACTTGGTCTTCAGCTGTTGACAAAGTCTCAATAAGTGCTGCGTTCCGAGATGACATTCTGCGCACCAATAAATTTGCATGTAATTTGCCTGGCTGATTCCAGTCTGTTTGCTTACACACTTCTAGCCATGCTCCTTTGTCCCTTCTGACGCACAAGCTGTTTTCATCCACTGGATTTCTGATCACTGCTACCTTTTTGCGTGTTGCTCCATTCTCAGTAAACCCTTGAAACGGTTGTGCGCGAAAACCCAGAATGACAACCGCATCGGAGATGCTAGAACCAACACACCTAATGCCAACCACCATGCCACGTCCACAGTCGCTAAGGCCGCTAGTTTTGCTGATTTCGGCTCTCGGCCGAGCACAAAATGATGCTAAAAATGCTGGTTTGCATGATTTACACTACGCACTGTGGTCACGTCATGTCGACTTGTTGGAATGTACAATTTTTGTGAAGGTGGGGGTGTAATGAACTGGCAAGTCCCTGTATATTTCCTGCAGACACTCAGACATATCGCATGAATGTGATAAAGAAAGGAATTTGCCATTTTTGGAATGTACAGCAAATTGATGATATTTGGCATGTCTAGTGGCACAGAAGAATATGGATGCATTATGCTCAAATAAGAGTTTGGGGAATCCAAAAACAAAATGTGCTTCTAGAGTGCCTTAAAAATGAGACAAGTGGAGGCAGTTTGACTGATCACCAGCAAGCTGAACTCTACTGAAAACTTTCTTCTAAGAAATATATCAACTTAACAGAGGTCCACTGTTGCTGTGATCTTCTAGCTTGCAGTGCTGCTGCATTCCAAGCAATTTAAACATACATTTGAATAAATTCATTGGCAAGGAGGCAAAGAAATCAATGTTTAAGTAAACAAGTTATAAAATTAGATTATAGCCTGTTAAACAATGTGCGCATTGCTGCCCTTGGTATGAATCACAGCAAGTGCAATTCTGCCATGCTTCCTTGACTCTCATGTGTTTGTGTGTGTGTGTGTGTGTGTGTGTGTGTGTGTGTGTGTGTGTTTTAGATGCCTAGCAACCTGTTCCTACCTGATTCCTTCCCTCTGGGCTAAAGTCGGCCTTTTGGGGTAAAATGAGTAAACGGTGACAAATAGCACTGCAACAGGGACAGTGGTGTCTACATCAGGGTCCTCACTGACTGGACAGCGAGGGCTGTGAGAACGTGAGGCTATCCTGCCATTGATCTGTGCCTTGCCTGAAAGCTAGATGAGTCCCAGGGAACATGCAGAAACTCTGCCAACTTCCTAACTGTGTGTCTTTGGGGTGAAAGACAGCAAACGGAATATGTTGCTCCTCTCCATTTGTCTGAACGGGGTTTTGATTTGACCAGGTGCAGAGTTTGTAAGTTCGGGGTCTTTTATTTGTATTTTGATTTTAATTTCCTTAACAATTTACAACATGGGAGGACTACTAGCTACTCCCTACCACAATCCCAAGCAATCCCCATGGGTTAAGGTCAGTCTAATATTTATAACCTAAACAGGAAATTTGGTGCTATTGATTCATTAAGTTGATGCCTTTCTCCAAAACTATTTAGAGCGTTAAGCTACTTGGTTACCCATTTATACAGCTGGGCAGTTTTCAGTGGAGCAGATTATGTACCATATTCATTGGTACTGCAAGAGGCGGCAGGATTCAAACCTGTCCCCTTTCAGTGCAAAAGCAAGTAACGAAAAATCGACATCTTTAACGTTGTTACTTGCATCGTTCTGGGGAGGGATAGGAGATCAGTAGCTATGGCCTCGCAGCTCTCGGGATACAGTTTTTTAATATGCAGTTTTTAATATCACTGCCTGTCTGCAGTCTGGAGGTTCCTTCCGGGACCTGGATGTTTCTCACGCTGAACCCTGTTGCACCCAGACCGACACCGTTCGCTTCGTGGATTTATCGCCGAAAGCCGAAACGGAGAAGCGGCTACGCAAAGCCGACGAACAAATTGGTTTGATTTCGTAACCGCGGGTTATAGAGTGTTTACGGTTAGCCGTTATCCGCACGGGAGAAAGTCATTAATCTGACAAAAACTTCCCGAGGAGATGACTGATGTTATGAAAAAAATAAGTACATTTAAACTTTTATCTTTAACCAAAAAAAAAAAAAAAATTCCCCCCCTCTGAATGTTCAATATTTCTGTCCCACAGAATGAAAAGATATAAGGCTGTTTGCAAAGTGAAGTGTTGTAAAGAAATAATGTAAAAGTTACTCTCCCCCACTCGGAATCGGTTATCATAGGCAGCAAAATGAAATTTTGCTCCACAGATGGATGAACTTGCTAAGTTTTAATCCACACAAACATAATCTACACGGAACATTTAAGGATGTTGATTTATAGATAGTGTGTAGAAAGTTAATTGCGGCGCACAACTATCAATCAGTCTTTGAGCCGATTTCTAAGCTACAGTAAGCAAATCGGAAACACTGTTAAGAAACAAACGCATGCATTCATATTTCACACACTGAATTGTTTATCTGTGTTTTTCAACACCAAAGATTGCACTACGCCTATAAAATTGCCCTTCTTTCAAGACTCAATAAATGTACTGATACATTATCAACAAAAGTGAATTGGCTTGTTTGTGCGGCAGAGAGAGAAATCTGTCTTTTCAGAAATGAAAACGAATGCGAGGAACACGGCACCGCGATGGGTGACTCTTCCTCGCTCTGGCTATTGGATCATACGGCCTCCAAAAATGATCTTTGGTGTGTTTGATACCATTTGTCTTGATCTGACTCGCTGTGATTAACATCGCTGGGAAATGTCCTCTGAAGTTCTTAGAAGAGATAAAACGCCGTGTTCCCACCCATTCTGTTAAGTATACAAAGTGCAGCTGAGATTGCCCTTTCTGCAGTAAATTGCCATTTGTTCCCTCCAAGCCCATGACTAGTATGCCTCCTAATGGACCCGGTGAGAAGTGGTGGCTTCTCGATTAGAAGCAGCAACACATTGTGCAAGGCTGCTGCAAAGTTTCAGGGGGCGCGAACAGTCGCCGGGTACACGAAGCATCTCCAAAGAAGCTTAAGTAAATAACCTTCGTGTTAGGAATACAGACTTCTGAAGGCTGCTGTGAAAAGGGGGGCCCTCGAGAAGAGTTCAAAACTGGATCGTAAATAAATCTGTAAAAATTTTACAGCCGTTTGGATGAAGTTAACCCAAAATAATAATCGCTCAGCATCGATAATCGCTTCTCCTAAAGCAGGGTCACAGAGGTCAGGAGACTGACTGTGAAGTATATGATGTGAGGCAGTTTACACCCTGGATAAAGCACTAGCCAACTGCATGACCCTAGAAGTAATAATTTCACTAAAAACAGAAATAAATCTTTGTTGTTAAACTATTTTTGTTTATATAGCTGTTTTTTTTTCGACAAATGATGCCAGCCTCTTATTGGGAATGTCGTTGCGCTAACGTTTCAGCCAGGCAGCTTGAAATAAACCGAGCGACGTCGAAACCGTGTTCTCCGGCGAAAGTTGGCGGCGAAGCTTGTCAGGCGGCCTGCACTCTTTACATCCGTACGACACTCCGCCGGCCGGTAAGACCACCCCTTTCCCCAGCGTCTCCCCCAGTGCCGCTCCATCCCCCACCTGCCCAGTTTCGCCGGCTTTTCCGGCCCGGGTCTCCGGCGCCATCGACAAATCCGGCGCGCGCAAACCCCGCATCCCGCTCCAACGGCAAACTCCGAAAACTTTTTTTTTTTTTTTTTTTTTTGAGCACCGAAGCCCGCCCCGGGAGCGGCTACGGAACGAACCGTCGCCCCCACTCACTTATCGCCTCCACGAAGGGCTCGAAGAAGCGGTACGGGAACAGCGGTTCCGGCAGCTCCCGGAAAAACATCTTGAGCGCTCCGGTGACGACGTGGATGTCCTCCCACTGGCTGTCGTCCAAATTCAGCTCCTCTTCTGGGAAAACACGGGGAGAAATGGAACAACCGGTTTTAATGAAACAATTACAAGACACTAATTATTATGTTAATGTTTGCCTACTATCATCAGGCACTGTTAACAGCCTCCTGCACCTAGAGGGTTCGCACCGCTCCCTCCCCGGGAAGGGGAGCGATTTTCAGCAGAATGCCATCTGTAGGAGCGCATCTGACTAGATGGGGGGGAGGACAAAGAGCGCTCCTGCCACTGACGCAGGATGTCAGGTACATTAATTCCTCTAATGCAGGAATTAGCCGCGCAGCAGAGAGTGTTTAAAGGCTATTAGCTTTAGATGGTGCGGGTGGCTGCGCGGCGCGAGCGGCGGCCGGCTCGGGAGACAGGCCTCGGGGCTCAAAGGAGACGATGTGGAGTAATAACATGGCGGAGTGAAACGTGGCCATCGACAAGGAGCCATCGGGTCTCGCTCTCTCTCCGTGCCTCACCTCTGCAGGATAGGAGGTTATCGCGGCCGATCTGTAGGCAGGAGGAAGGCGCGAAGCTGCAGCTGTAGCAGGAGGAGGACCTGGGCTTTTTGGGATGTGCTGTATGCGGACAAAAGGGCCGCTTAAAAGTGAGCCGTGCGTTTGTTTCTTTGCCTTTAAAGTTTTGCGTGGGTTAACGCCGATCCGCCGAGTAGCGCGGTGCCCCTAGCTCACTCGCAAAGGTGATTCTAGGACAGCAGCACTGAGTGGTTGAGAACGCATTCACGCGTTTTAACCGTATTTTTATATAAATATTTCCCGATTGCTAACTTAAGGGTATTCGCAAGGAAATTTTAAAGAAAATTCGAGCAAAGGTGCCGTATTGAGAGCGTGATGCTGCTGAGAGTGGAGAGCCTACGATGCCGAGCTGACGGGCAGGACCGGATCTGCTCTAAACCAAGCCGTAAACTTGAAAAGGGGAAAACTTTTCGCGACCGCAGTGGAAACCGTGTGCCCGTCATTGGGCAGTGCAGGTATAGGTTGTGCCCGTACTAAGCGCGCGCACAGAATTCGCGGGCATTTCACAACCCTCTCCTCCTCTCATTGTCAGCTATGTGAAATTTTGACTCAGTAGTGGCTGTTAGTCATAATAAAAGTTGTTTCCAAAATTTTTTCTACCCCCTTCCCCACCCTCAAAGCATGGTAATGCCCAAGTCAGTTTGACTGAATTCAATTAACAAATGTGCCTTAATTTCATTATGTGGCAGTAATGAAGACTGACTCCATCCTACAGAGAAGCTTTGAGTGCCAGGCAGCGGAACAATGACACGGGGACGCTGGGGGCCGAGGGACGGGTTACTGTCGCTTTTAAGAAAGAGGGGTTTTCATTACATTGAAGTCTGTCAAATATTTTGATATGTCCCACACACCATGACTGCTCCTCCTGTGCTGCCCCCACCCCTCTGACTCTCTGCAAACAATTGAGCATCCCCTTGATCTAACTGCCCCCCCCCCCACCACCACCCAAAACGCCCAACCCAGAGCCTTTCATAAAGGCCCCTCATTTCATAGAGGCGTACAGCTGGTCTACTTCCCATGACTGCGCTGGGCACTCAAACAACCCAAAGCATTTGCGAGGTTTTTTTTTCAGGTTCCCTTGAGGCGGTGACACTTTTCTAATATTCGACAGCAAGTATTAAATAAAGAGCTTCTGACACGAGCGGTCGGATGAAATCGCAGAGCGCGAACCTCGACGGCGCTCAGGAAGCGACAACCACACCGGCCGTCGGCGTCCTAAGCTCTACTGCGCTCGCGACCATCTTCTTTAGCAGTGCAATTGGTGAAAACTGTACGGTTAATAAGTGTTTGTTTCTGTGAGAGCAGAGCAGTGTGATTTCAGCTAACAAGGAAGGGAGGCTTTCACTCAGCTCATGCATTGTTACTGTAGTCCTGAAGGACGTGCGGGTCCTTGTACGCAGATCAGCCTGGCCCACTTGAGAAAAAGCGTTTCTCGCGAAATAAATGCAAAGTACGCCCCGTATGGCTATACAAATATAAAAGACGCAGACTAGTTATAAGGTGCGCTGGTTCTTTATACAGCGAGCGAGAGAGATGAATGGACAGGGTCCCTCCTCTCCGTGGGCAAACTAGAGCACAGAGCAGGCAGCCAGCCATTCGAACCATTTGCCAGCTCCGAGTGACTGCTTGACAGGTCCAGCTAATTGTTAATCCCGCCATAACTGTTGCCCTGCATAATTAATCATATTCAGCCCCCCGCGCGAGAGGCCCATTGGGAAGCACGCAGCTCAGGAATGCAAGTTGCTCAGGAATAGGTCCGGAAGCCCATTTCCACGAGCGGCCATAAATCACGCGCCTAATCGGCAGCAGCAAAGCGCATTTAATCTTTGTTTAGCCTACGTACCTCAATCGTGTCAGAATCTATAAGTGTTTTCTCACCCTGCCGTTTTGGATATTTTTTTTTTGACTCGCGCCCGTGACGGACGTCTGCGGCCGAGCTCCCATTTCGGTTTAGTTTTCGGGCGAGATTTGGGAGAAGGGGTCAGAGGTCAAGCACCATTCATTATTAGGCAAAGTGGTTTGTTCCCTGCTGCAGAGTGCAGCCCGGGCGAATGGGAAGGCAGGGAAAGAAAGGTATTCTTTGGAGGACCGGGGGACGCGGGAATTCGGCAGGAGAGGGGAGGCCCAGGAACACACGGTGCCACTGTGTCCGAATTTTAATGCATGCAAAGGCAGTGATGTCACCTCCCCCCCCCCCCCCCCACCTGACCTCCAGTGTCACAAGACCACATGCATTCTTGTGGATGGGAGGCCAGGACAAGGCAGCACCGTGTCTCACTGAACTGAATAACTTAGCCATGACCCATAAGTGAATTTTTGTGCCTCAAAATGATGATTTATATCTGCCTTGTATCTCTCTCTTCAGGGGTCCCACTGGCTAACAAGAACATCTCTTGTTCACTTGAAAAGAACCTCAGGCTAGAATCCCTCATAAAGGACAAATTAGATAATTTGGGATCTGAGACAGTCCCAGCTTTTTTTTTTTCCCCCTGTTCCAGCCAAACCAGGATCTGGATGTTCCTTTCACATCCGAGTCTGGGAAATTCCATCGCAGGGCACTTGAACAATTTGCATATGCTATACTGTCCTAATTCAATAGATGGCCGAATGTAAACTTTACATTTTGCACTAAATTGGGCTGAGACTTTTAAATTATAATGTGCACAACTAAGTTGCTGTGATTCTTCCTCAGTGTCATTGAATGACATTTACAAAATAGTATTGACTGTTTTGCTGTACAGTTTGCATCTGTTGTTACTGTAAATACAGCCTGAGCTCAGTGTCGAAATGATGCTCGAATCTGGGCGCAGAATAAATTACTAACAATATGTTATTTTTTAAGTTGAGAAACACCATATTCTGATAAATCTTCTGTGATATTAATACATATGTACTTCCTCCTGGCTCAAGGTGTGAAAAATGAAAAGACTGCAGAACAGGCAGGTATCAGTTAGAAACTGGTGTAAGCGTGGGAGGAAGAAGAAGAAGAAGAAGAAGAAGAAGAAGAAGAAATGTTAACAGCTTCGGGTATACGAATCAAAGAGAAGTTTTGACAACAAGTGGACGTGACCTCCTTTGCTGGAGTTTGGGTTGCCACACACATAAGTTGGGGACAGCAGCTCCCCATCAGCAGAGCTCCTTCCCCACTTTGACTTTCCCCACAGGTGGCCACCAGCTACAGACAAGCAGGTTAGAAGGGCTGGGGGTGGCTGTGGGGGGTGTTGGGAGATACAATGTCTGCTGCTATGCTCACGTTAAAATAAAATAACAAAATTCCATTTTTGTGGTAGTGCCCTGGGGTTCCTCAGTACCCAAGCAATACAGACCACCCCCCACCCCACCCGACTCTGCATAGAGATTGAAGGTGGGGGGGGGGGGGGTTTGAAATCCCCATTCCTGCAATTCAAAGGAGCCCCGTGAGTCTGTCTGTAGCCGATTTCATTCTGTCTATTCATGGAGGCCCCCCGCGGGCAAGAACTGGAGGCCCACTAAAGCCGGGATGCTTGTTTGACTTGTCATAAGCAGCAAATAACTCATTCGAAGAGCCACGGAGATTGCCAACTGTGCTGTATTTATAGATCAGCAGGCATGGGATCTGAGCTGGACAAGTGTCCTGTCGAAGGAGGAAGGTAACAGGCACCATCGTCAGCTCTGAACTGCAATGGCAGACCTTGGATAAAAGCTGCCCGCATGTATAGTACCTACACACAGATGTGGAATTTCTCCTGCCTAATTCCGCTCACTGGAAAGTTCCTTGATACCCTGATACCTGTGGAAACTGTGCTGCAACTATGCTATAACTGCTTCACTTGATATTTGTTCATTTTACCAAAATAGATACATACATTTCATAAATGTAAAAATTGAACAAACACTAGAAAATGTTAGGAAAATTATTTCAAATGGCTTTTTTTTTTTTTTTTTTTTTTTACCCAAACACCTCTTTTTTACATTTTGTTCTATATAACAATATATGGGCATGTCTTTGATTCAGAATGTCTTTTTTTTTTTTATATTAACCTGAAGCTGAGGCCTACCTCCCAGTTAACTTTATAATGTTAGGTTGGCCCAATTCAACAAGAATGAAGAAGCAAAATCCTTCTTCTGCCCTACACTTGCTAAATATTCGCGGTGACCCCCTCTAACAGACAAAAAAGTCGGTGAAGACAAGAAAACGGCTAGGAAAAAGGACAAACATGTGTGACTCAGCTCTGGTAAAAGGAGGTCTTATTACAACTGCATCTCCGTGCCAAATTGAGGGCGTTTTATTTCTGAAAAAATAATGCATTTCCTACTAATTGAATATGCTAAAGTTAGAAACAAATGCCGAGATATCCGAGCACTTGAAATAGCGCCAAGCTCATTTGACAGTGTTTCTGTAAGTGGAGGCTGTTACATGGCTGTAGATGTGATCGCAAGCCAAGTCCTAGACTTCCGTTATCATATACATCACACTACATGCAGGATCCTGGTCCTCAGCCACTTTCTAGTACTCTGCTATATCTGCTGTGGAGGTGGCGGTCGGCTCTGCTTCCACACGTGTTAAGTTCCACGCAGTTGCCATTCAGCCTTTCAACACAGCTTGTACTCTTCACTAGTGATGGTTTCTAAGGATGCCGGCCCACTCACCACGGTTCTCCAACGTTTATTGGACCGGCTGATCTATCTGAGGTGAGCGCTGTTGAAAAGGGGAGGGGGGGGGTAGGCGGCTTGCTCGTTTGGAACACACAGTAGAAGGAGAAAGCAGGCGAGAAGATGCCTTCAAGGTACAAGGGGGTTTTCAAATGATCCTGGCAGTGATTTCCACATGGCAGCACTGTCTGCCTCTCCCCCTGGGCATGGAATAAAGGATGTCTTAGCTCACAGAGAGAGAAAGCCCGTTTATAAACATAAATAATAGTTTAATATACAATCATGCCCACTTGATCTGATGGTTTTGCCACAATGATCATGTCAAATCCCTTTTTAATATGCCATTATTTGGAATAGTGATCTGCACAAAAGTCATGTATAGGGCAGATGATTCCAGAGGAATAAGTCTCTATGGTAAATACTGCAATGGCTTCTACATCTAGTTTGCCATCAAACACGAAAATTGGAGTATATCCATAACTATATACAGTACAGTATATAGCTGGATTTATTAACCAACAGTACATTCACTGGAAATTTGACATAGCTTTCTTTGAGCATTAAATCCACTATACAGATGTATACATTATGAAAGAAGTTAAGGTTAAGCGCCGCGATCAATGGTTTTACGAAAAGTTGTCCGGTTAACTAAGAGCTAAGTTAAAACTTGAACTAAAAAATAATCCAGCATTAAATTTCTGACTAGCGGCATCGGTATAGTTACTCTCATTGCCTCATATCGATGTCGGCCAGCAGAGCAAGAAAATCAGACTGCCAAGGAATGAGTTGCCTTGGAAACAAACACCGTGGTAGCTATATGAAATATTTGCACTTTTAGAAGTAAAACTTTCCTCATAGGCTTTTTAAGATTGTGTTTAAGGAATATGTCACTTGCTAGGAGGTGGTAACACTGTCCGGCAACTATGAGGATGTCAAACGGGTAAATTTAAACGAACGACTTCGTAACGCACTGAGATGCGCGTAACAATCGTGGCAAAACAGTGTCATTAAACTTGATCTCGGAAGTTCCTAGAAATATTTGTCTTCGGAGCACATTGGCTCTTTTCAGTCGTAGCCTGTCACGGAAAGCATCCTTTATTCAAGACCCCAATGGCGTAACCCCTTGGCCATCATTCACATGCAAAAAGAGCTATTGTTAAACAGACGGAACAACACCGTAATTAGCGGTTGGCAGCCTTTGCCGTAAATCTGGGCGAGTTCAGAGTGATTTGTGCACGCCGTTGCTCTGTTGACAAGCGATTCTATACATGTTAATGTTCCCGAAACGTCCCAATTGTACCTGATGTGCCAGTAAATGCCAGCCAGCTGTATGAATTATGGAAATAAGATTTTTGTTTATGAAGAGGGCTTGGACTTGAGCGTTGCGGCGGGCCCGTCTACAGGTTCGACGCCGAGAATCTTACGGAGCGGGTCTGCCCCGAACGACAACTTGCACTTAATCTTTTCTCTATCCTCACATGTCAGGACTTACTGGCTCCATGTTGGGAAGCGTGTTTAGGTCTTTGAACTTGATCAAGGGGCACATGTCACATTCAGAAAAGAGGAGACCAGACTTCTCAGTTCGAACGTATTGAATATTTTTTTCTCATTTCAGTTAATCGAGGATGCTGAGCTGTAAAAATAACGCTGTTCGGGACGGACTATGGTGATCACGGTCTCTGTGTGTAAAGTGTAGACCTTTCCAGAAGCGAATAAGGCATTTAACATGAAAAACTGAGCTTTTGGCGTTACGCAGCCGGCAGTTACGCTGTTATTAACACGTTGGCCCTTCCTATAAGAGTCACCTTGGGTAAAAGTGCAAATTTAACAGATGGGCACAGATGAGCTACCTGACAGAGTCCTCTATAACCAGCGTGTTACCGCGATGCCGTACGTTTCGCTGAGACTGGCGAACGTCGCTTGTCCAAAACTTTTAAAGTGAGTTGAAATAAGCCTATCAGTTCAGTCAGTCAGACACACAATTTCCATGTTTGATGTACACAGCCCTGTCAAACTGGATCAGTGGTTACCTGTGGCAGATATCCTACATGAGCAGATTTATCCACCATGATGTTTTGATGTCACCAAATTGTCCTCAAGGCGCTGCACTCATTTAAAGACCCGCACCCGATCCAGACTTTGGAGGAGTCATCTATGCATGTAACCGTCTACCTTAATACCATATAATTAGTGTAAGGCATGGCTCACTGGGGTCCTCACCTCAGGCCAGAACTTTACTGCGAGCTTTGATCATGGTATTAATTAAATCCAGGCCCACTGACAGGTATCCCAAACAAGCCAGTGGCTGTACTACCCACCTTGGCGACAATAAACACCTGATGTTTACGAGCGTTTGGGCCAAGAAGCATAAAACACAGCTGCGGCGCTAACGGGAGTCCGTCTCTCCGGAGGAGGAACAGTCACGTCTTTAAGACGGCGTGACTCCGCAGCCCAAAGCTGCCCTTGGGAAAGCGTGGCCTGGGGTCTGGGGTGGGGAAAAAAAAAAAAAAAGTCACGTTGCTCGACCGCAGCGTCAGTCAAGTCACCGCTGCAGCCCCCTGGGACAAATTAGGAATCCGCTTCGCGAGGCACGTCAGAAAGTGTTCTCGGCCCACATCGTCACGGAAGGCATCGCTACGGGTTACGGAAAAAGAAAGGATGCGTTTTACGGAGCTGCCTTAACGTTAACGTGATTATGGGCACACTTTTCAATTAATAACTTTCTGCCCATCGTTGCATAAAGCCTGTGTTCGTTTCAGTTTTTAGAAATACCGGTAGAAAGTCATTCTCCAATGCTAGTACAAATATACAAATTTAGTGCAGTAGAAAGAAACCACCATCTCCCATTAGAAGTAATTATTGGGCTCTCAGGTGAGAAGTCCCTTAGCAGAAATAAAATTCAGATTCAAACCTGTTTGGGTTAGAAAAATGCCTGCACTGACAAATTCAACTCTTCCCTAAACTCCTAATAAATTTTGTTATTAAATTCCAGTTCCCCTCCCCACAATTTTGCATTTGTATTTCGTATACATGTTACAGGGCATACCGTCTGCAAATGCATAGCATCGTTTTATTTTCATTAATATTAATATGTAAGATATGCTTAACTTTGGTATAACACTAAAGCAGAGGAGGACTAGTGGTTAAAGATTGTCCATTTTAGTAGTGGCCAATAGCATTTGCGATCTTCAGATGTCAGCAAAAGATTGCATGCGAGACATCAATAAATCTGCTTCCTCTTGTCTTTACAGAGACCGCATCGTACCATACGGGCATCGTCCACCACCCCTCCCATCGCGATTCTCAAACATTTAGGTAAGACAAATCTAAGAACCCAAAGTACCCTGAAAGTAGCGGTGAAAACAGCTCAGTTTCATTTAATTTTCTTTTGCGGTCGCTCGAATTAATTCCTTTCTGGCCCAGAGACTGTTTCGCATCAGTTCTGATTCGAATGTGGCGCTGCGTCGTATTCATGTGCAAAAACAATAACTGCAAAAAAGTGTTTTCCAGATTAAGCATTGTCTGTGTTTGTCAGATGAGGTGATTATAAAGTAAATGAATCACACAATGAAGTAGCTTCACTTATCTTTCAATTAAAACCTGGTTAAGCTCTTGCAAAAACAGCAACAGTAAAGATGCAAAGTACCAATCACGACAGCTTTCCAGTCATTTGTACCCCTCAAATTATTAATCAAACAAATATATTTATCATAATTAAATTATCATATATCGCAACGCTTCCATATATGCATTTCCCATTTCACTTTCATTAGGCAACACTTTTCGTCTTTTCAGCATTCAGCCTTGCACTTACTCAAGTTTTTTTTTATTTTTTATTTATTTATTTATTTTTTTGGGGGGAGGATAGTCTTAAAGTGAAACCGTGGTAGACGTTCATTAGCGGTTGTTTTAAAATAATGTTCTACCTTTTAAATATGCAAATATATTTTATATTATGGCGCTCTTTAAAAATTCAAAACAGCACATTAAAAAATTTTTCAGAAAATATTATTTGCGACTTGATTTTAAAATGATTCGCGGCAGTCTGGTAGCTGTAATATACAGAACAGAAATAAAACCTCTGCAAGCTATTAAAACGTTTTTAGAGGAATAATTACCTAGTTTGCAATATGTAATTGGCTGGGAAATTAGCATCGGGAGGACAGCAGGTAACGGTGCGCCGCACAGAATTCAGTGGAAATATAGCGTGGAAATGGTGTTTTCGCTGTGCGTCAGGAGGCGGTGGGTGACTGAAATAAAGGGAGGACTTATTCACGTTGTGAAGAAAAGTGAAATGTGGTGCTTATTTACTGTAGCTGCGTTAAGTCAACCTTGAAATTCTGTGCATTTCAGCATTTTTATCCATTATGTCTGACCTTGAGATAAGCAGTTTCTTACAGGATATTCAAAAGATATATATATGTGTGTGTGTGTGTGTGTGTGTGTGTGTGTGTGTGTGTGTGTAAGCATTGTGCCAGATGGGCTAGCAGTTGCCCCAACTATTTGAATACATAAATAAATGCTGAAAAATGAAGAATTTAGACTGTGTTTCAACTCTCCGAGTCAAATTTCCTGTTTGCATGATGTTAACTAAAATTTTAAATGTTAGCTGCATTATAGTAAATAGATTAATAACGCGTGAGCAAAGAAGTTCCATGTGTACAGCTGTTCTAATGCATATATGATACACTTTAGTCAAAAATATACATTTCATGGATTTTGCTGAGATCTGCATAGGCCAAGCCATGCAACTGCATTCAAAAAATGTCAGCACATTCTCTATATGTAAATCTGTTGTTTTATGAGAGTGAACTGCACTGGTTTTGTTTTGTGTATTTTTCTTGTGGACCGTCATGTCCTCTTATTTCGTACAGTAAACATCCCCTAAGCGTGTCCTATTATTTTCAACATGTTAACTGATTAAGTCATTTCAATATAAATTTTGATTACCAGTTTGCTGCTGCCGTACTTTTTTTTTTTCACCAATATTAAGATTAGTTTCAGTCGCTGTGAGGCTCTGAAGGAATTCCTGTGCATGTTACACCATATGTTAGTACCTTATTATGAAAAGGGAGTACAATTTGTTTATTGAGAATGAAGCAGGTTGCAAAGTTTAAAATCCTAAATTTCAAACCCCCATTAATTTGCATCAAAGAAAACTCTTGGATAAATGAAAATTTTATGTGTTAATTTAACCTGAGAGTGGCTTTAAGAATGAACAATATATTTATTTTGAGCAATATGATAAATGCAGGCGGTGAATTACATGAATGATAAAAAGTAAGAAAAAAAGTGCTAAAAATCTTACCTTGGTCTACTAAGAACCGTAACTTCTGGATACTGGCCAAATTGCCACTTACTCGGTATATGCCATCAGCTTCAAGACCTGATGGAGAGAGAGAGTGAGCAGTTACAGTTAGGGGAAATGTTACATGCAGCGAATTTCTCCAAAACAGCAAAAGTGTTTGCCCCTTTCCACCAGATACACAAAAATACCGAAACTGAAAAGGGAAGTATGAAAAGTGTCACAGTGCAGCCTTCAAAGCATTCTGATTCACATCATTAACTGTCTTGGAATTGTGGACCGACATCGGGCCTACTTCTGTGGTCGCTCCCCGATTCCATCTGGACCCATTTCAATGTGACGGAAGCTGAAGATATTCAGAAAATTGCCCCAATTATAGTGTTCACGTGCCATTGGATTTCAGTTCCAAGAACACAAAGCTCTCCAGCCAAACCAGACCGATAGGAGTTGGCCGCCTTGGCCATCCTTCCACTGACCACATGGTCCTCTTCAGATTGGAAGCATTTTATTATTATGGAAATTAACTCTGTTTCTGCTATTTAACTGAGAAATAAATTTCCTTATTACAGTATTTTTATAAATTATACTAGCAAAGTATAAAAGGTCAGTTGTTTTCGCTGCTTTTTTTACTATTTATTTTTTTTTTAAACTATTAAAATTCTGGTAATTTGGTTAAAACACTGAAATATCCTGAAGTTTCACAAATGGATGTTTCCATTTTTAGACTTTGGACACAAAAAAGCAACATTTTAGCTGCCATTAAAATGTAGGGTATCGCAAAAATTGCATGAAATATGGGCTGCATTTATAGTTTTGTTCCAAGAAAATATACATTGCTTGTATTACCTCAACAAAAAGAGCAGCGAAAAAGCAGATAGCGAGTCACGCCATACCGGCTCCACAGTGACGTCTGCTAAGCAAACTGGCAGAAAGTCCTCATCCTTCCCCACCTCCAGTGGGATAACGCACGGACACGGCCGTATCGCACTTCACGTTTTTTAAAATGTTTTTTGCAGGGTTTTGGAAAGCGCACCAAACTTGGGTCACGGTTGGAAACTGCTGAGTAAGGCAAATCTGCTGAGACGCTTCTCCCAGGACCCGAAATCAGTGTGGGCCGCCCTTACTCTCTGGTGGAAAAGCGCTTGCAAATGCCTTTTTGAAAAATCACAAGAAGTTCATTTCCTTCTGGGCGGGGGGCGGGAAGAGATCTTCCACATGACAAGCCTTCCTGTCATCTGTACGCCATTCGTTCCCAGCACTATTTATAGTGCTGCTCCCCTTTTATAAGTCTCTGGAGCCATTTGATGTCCATCCAGCAATGTTCAGGTGATTATGATTAAGTAAATGGCAGATCGCAGGATGTTGCTGATACGGACATTTTTGCGGTAAAAAAATAAGCCCTTTGAAGTAAATAGGAGGGAAGCACGTCTCATTAAATATTCAGTTTGATTGCTTACATACTTCAGTGGCTGATTTCTGACCTACTTGAATTTAATTAAATCTATTCTCATGTTTCTCTGGTTTAATAAACAACAATTTTTTATTTATTTATTTATTTATTTATTTATTTATTTATTTCTAAAACAGTGATTCCAGACGGCGAAATGGAGATACGGGTCTATCACGCTGCCTGTTTAATGCCGCGGCCTCAGAAGAAGACACAGGTGGGCGGTAACAAATTTGAAATCTTAACATTTTTAAAGTCAACGTTTTCTCTGCAGCTCGTGTGGTGGAGCGTATGAGCACAACCTTGCTGTTTTCAAAAGTAATCGCTGTGGTTTGGCGGGAATTTTTCCTGCTTTGCCAGCGTTTAGCATATACATCAAGGCTTGGACGTTACTAGGGGATTGTGGGTATTTTACAAAGTATTATGCAAAACAACACGTGAAACTGGAAATTTGTACGTGCGGGGGAAAAGACTCGCTTTGATCCGAAGAATACGAATCGCTGGGAGCTGTCGTGCTGCTATGCACAGGTTGCGGCAGGGCAGTTACCAGGCTTGTATTCAAGCACATTTTTTCCACCGCGCCTCAGTATTTACATTTGGCAGCAAACTTATATTTACTGCTGTTAGTCGCGGGGATCCCATCCCCAGGGCTTTGGGGCATCGCAAGAAAGTAAATGGTGCACTTTTTACCTTTAGTGCCTTCATCCAAAGTAATCACGATGGCAGCACAACATGTTTCAGTCTTAAGCATCCATGATGTCATCCATTATTAAACAGTGATGAATATTAGAGACTGTCGCTAAAATTATATTTTTTTCTCCCCTCACATGGGCTCTGAAAATGCAGAATGCTAGACTCTCAAACATTACTTAAATCTCATCATAATGTGTCTCAATAATATTGAATAAATGTATAAAATAGAGGCACATAACTACAACATCATTATATATTTCATTATATAATCATATATAAATCAGCAGAAATTTGTTCATTTGAAGCACAAACTCAAGAATTTGAGTAAGAAAAAAAAATAGTGCTAGTTGAAGTTGTACGCTTTGAAAGCAAAGTAATGTTTTTCATTTTTCTTTTACTGGTGGCACCGTTAAGTCTGTGCCACCCCAAGTCCGCGTTGTGTTCCAGAAGTTTCCATGAGAAATCTCGGCCAATAATAATAATAGTAGTAATAATAATAATTAGCAGTGTATTCAAACATATAAAAAGTTTGGCGTATGAGGAGAACGGAAAGAACCGGGCCAAAGTAAAATTACTGACAATGTTGTGGCACCTCTGGGCACTGTCAGTCGCACCCTGGTCGAAAACCACTGGACTCTACTGTACGTTTTAGAGCAGCGGTGTCTTGGAATAGCATGCAGAAGTGCATGACCAAAAGACCTGTTTGTTTTTAGAAAGCGTTCCAAAACACAATGTTTAACTACATAAATTTAGTAGCACATTTTTCAGGTCACTGTAATTTTAACCAAAGGTCACTAATTGTTCAGGGCAAACATCTGATCATGACCACAAAAGGAATGTGTAGCACAAACATATAATTCATACTCATTTCTAGTCTGTTGTAAACAGTTTGGAGAAGACACAAGATGGGACTGGATTCAAAGTGAACGTTTTAAATTAAGTAAAAGTTTGTCTTAAAGGTCAGTCCCTCAGCTCGGTGAACTATACAGAGGAGCTTGGGAAAGTGCTGATCACACATGCATTGGGGAATTTAAGAGCTAAAAACCTCAGCGCTGTTCTAAACAGATATCGGAACCAGGCGCTGGATCGCGTCAAACAAAAATGTCGGCTGAGTGGAAAAAAAGAAAGAAACGCGTGCTGAGAGATTAGGAATGGATGGGTTCAAGGAAGTACCAGGTAGCGTGCCAGAACTTTAAAGCACATTCAGACTGGCTTTCCGGGCTCATATTTAAAACAGTGTTTTGTTTTTTCGAGTTATGACAAAAATGAGGATTTTCATGCAAACATATGTGTGGAAGCCAAATAGATGATTTAAATCTGTTAATGTTGCAAAAGATTTTTTTTTTTTTTTTTGTAATTTCACATATAGTTATTGAAACTTTCAAGTAACCTGAGACCACTGCTTTGCTTAGAGTATAAAGAACATCCTGGAACATCCCAGTGACAAAGTCATACAATTTCACATTAATGAACAGGCCATTTCACCAAAAAAATTCTGGCATTCGGTTTTGCATGTTATGGAGATGAATTTTTCTAGTAATTCTCATCATAAACACTTTATTTAGCTTCTATGTAGAGTATGTGTGCAAAACAGTCTCAGATTCTTTCTCGGATCTTTCTTTGGCGCACAATTCTGTTCCTTAACCATGCTACCTGGTGGCCATATTTCTTAAATTACATCGAATACATAAGTAATCAGACATTTTCCAGGTGCTGCTATAAATATGGATGGAAACAGAAGCAACTACAGCAACCCTGCAGCTTCCTGAAGACAGGGTGGTGTTTCTGCGGTGTCCTCCTGCACCACCACCCCCAACCAGCGGCACCTCCGAAAAACCCCACCCTCGCAGCATATTCTGCACACTTTGAAAGAGGATGTGGATTTTTCGGGTCAAGATTCTGTCATCCGGTCAAACCACTGGAATTTCTCCATGGCTTGTGACCTACTGCGGCCTTGGCTATATCGGAACGTGGCTGTATGCCAGGCAGGTTGCACGGGATTGATAACCACAGCTCTGAGGCAACATGACATTTTGGTCCGAGCAACTGGGGAGCAGTGCTGTCACCGTGTTGAGCACATGCTATGTTGAACATTCGTCAGACTTTTTGTAGGCCTGCGCTCATAACCCCTGAAACGCAGCCATTGAATCAGAGCCAAGAATTCAGCTGACTACTGAGTCAGTTCATCTTTGAAAACTCACCGTTTCTTAACATGAGTTCATTTTATCCCTTATCTCAACCCAACGTTTTCTGCTTGTGAGTGATATAATGTGTTGATTCTCCCCCAGTAAATGGTTTTTAATTTTTGTCCATAGCGTGTGACTGTGGCCACCCTGCAATGGACCGATGTCTCATCCAGGTTGTAGTTTCAAAACCTAAAACTCAGGGATAGGCTGGTGGTTAAGGAAGATTTATGAGCAAATGGGTATGAACTTGTAAAAAAAAAAAAAAAAAGTCTTATGTATTATAAATAAACTTATTGGTAATTATTTTATGATGTATACTGGTACACAATCGTATAACTCCAATATTATGAACAGAAAAACCTAAATGGGGACAGCATGATGGCTCAGGGAGTAGCACTGATGCCTCACAGGGCCTGGATTGGTTGGGCGTGAGTTCAAATCTGCCTCAGTCTGTTTGGTGTTTGCATGTTCTCCCCATAACTGTCCATTTGTGTGTGCCTGACATAGAGCTGTGAAACTCACTCCAGTTTTAAAGCCCAGGCTGTGGACCTCATTCAGCACTTTAACAACCATGGTTGCAAATTCAAACATATAAAATCTTTAGATAAAGCTGGCAGAACAGACAGACAGAACCAGGTTGCTTCTACCTTTGCCCAAACAGCTCGCCTCAGTCACCTTTATGTCCGCATACACTCCATCAGCGCTTTTTAAATAGCACCGAATCTGCTACTACCAGATATCTATAAACCCTGAGTTTTAGCTCCATTCCCCATCTCAGATGGCAGCTTTAAGGGTCACTGCTGAATCTGCTGTAAGGCCATGATTACAGGCTGTACCTACAAACACCAAACTTCAAAAATAAAAGAAAAATTCAAAATAAGAATAACCAGTCTACCTACACATGATGTACCTACCACGGTGTCCGTGTATTCTTTATTACACTGAACAAAATAAGACAAGAACTATGGAACACAAGGATTTAGGAAAAATAACAAAAAATCTCTAGTGGCCTGACATTTTAACACGGTGGGACATGATGTCGGTGCTCTCTGCTTCAAGGGTCTTGAGCTGGTCATATTCAGCAGAGGAGGTGACAAGGACACGCATCTCTTGCAAAGGGAAGCCTGGTTCATCTCATTCTTCAACTCCGTTTTAACCAATGGCCTTAATGAAGACCCATGTTTACAGAATGAGATTTAACAGATTTTTGGAATTGTTATAGCACTGTGGTTATGTATCTTCATTTATACTTTGCAGTGGAACCCCCCTCTGCACCTTTTTCAGTGTATTGTTTCTCTGCTCAAGCAGAAGGACAATGACCAGTTATTCCCCCTCTTTCGCTGATACAATTCCGTTTCTATAATTTCATCATTTTTTGTTTAGAATTCCATTTCTATGATCTATAGCAGCACTGCCTTGATGTCACAACCTCTAGAGTTGTCGAGTACTATTTACTCTAAACATGCGCTGTACAAGTACACCAAAGTTCCTAAAACGTGTCCGCACATTGATAATTAAAATACACAGTTTGTTTCACTAAGTTTATGTCTGCTGTCCCATCTGTTCTTTTTGCCTCTGTTAATATTCTTAGCACTGGAGCTTATTTGACTGATGTGGAGTTGAGCACATCTTTCACAATTTTTTATGCAAAATGACAAGATGTAAATTAAAAATAAGTACAAAAAAAATGAAATGTGGCCAAATAAATAGAACATATGATGAAAATTGGAAAATTTAGGCAAATTTGTTTAGTATTTGCATATATTTAGGGCTGTTTTTGCCTTTAAAAAACAAAATGGCAGCCTGACAGGAAGTGCTGACAAACACCGGAAGTTTGGTTGCTCAGGAAGAGTAAAATTCTAACAGTCATTGTCAATTTTATTTTTCTGTATGCAACCCAAGCACTCAAAAATCAGTGTCCACAAGAAATGAATATACTGAAGCTAGAAATAAACTAAATGGGCTTAAAACGCTGGGTGTGATAACTTTAAGTTGAAGAAGAAGTCAGCATGAAACCACCTCAGTCGAAGTCCAAAGTTTGGTGAGTAAATTGATTTGTTTTATTCATCCTTAGGTGCCATTTGAGGGAGAGCTTTGTACATTTTTGGCTCATTTTTGCTTTCGTACGGTTTCTGCGAGTATTACCTTAATCGGAAGCACCGGTAAAGCAGTTTTAATCAAAGTCAGTGAGTAAGAAGATGCAAAATGGTGGAAAGGTATCTTGGGCTGTTTATAATTTTTCACCAGTCTGTCATACTGATAAACAGCACTATCTGTGTTTATTGGTGCTTAACCCAAACAGCTATTGTTTAGTATCATCTGAAGAACAGTATTTTTCTGCAGATATGGCTATTAGCAAGAGATTTAATTGATTTAAGGTATCTTTCTTAATGTCGGGGCTTGATGAAATGGTGCATAACAGCTGGTTTTGGTACCGCATCGTAAGTTGTGTCGGAACACCTACCTCGCTTTTCCACGGCCTCCAGGCATAATTTGACAAATTTGGGCACTGTAGTTCCTTCACGTTCGCAGAGGGTGAGCAAATGGCACCCAAACACTCGATCTGCAAAAGCAAATCATTATGTTAAAGCCCGAGTACAGTGTTCCAAATGCTGGAGAACTACAGTATGTTAAACAAATAAACAAAGGCACTGTACCTTTACCTCTAACTACACCCCCGTGTGAACGTTTAAATGTGAACTATTTGTCGTACTTGTAGTAATGATGCGAGAGTAAAACATCTGAACATACAGGCCCTCGCTTACAACTGATACTATGAACATTAATGTTTGACTGAATAAATATAGTGCAGTTTATCCTCTATTAATTTTTTTTTTTTTTTTTAAACCCTTTCTTCCACCTTTTTTCTGTGAATTCCATGTTTGGATACGTTGTTTCAACGCCACTACGCTGAATGATCTTCAATGTTTTAGAATAAATTTATGATCAATTTAGGGGCCCATATATTAATGTCTTACCATGTTTACTACCGTGTGTGCTATTTTTTTTCCCGTCTTTTTTTTTGCTGCTACTTGCTATATACATGTATACAGTGTTCTTCTGTGATGCCAAGTGGTATCTCTATTTTTATTATCGCCAATAATTCTGTTAGTTCTGAACATTGAGATCCAGGTTACAGGTGTTGCATTTTTGGTCAGAAATATTTGTAATGTCATTTGCTTAAGTGTTTTTTAACAGTTTGAAAGGAATTTGATGTTATGCTTATTGAGCCTCACCTATACAAATATTCTCTTTTCTGACTGGGAACTGTTGAACACGTTTGTGACCAACACAATAATGTAATAGCTAAACAAAGTTGGACATTTTTACACGAGGTTTCATTGCACAGTTATAGTGATTTATTACAATGGTTAAATTATTGTAACAGATACAATTTGAGGGATTTCATCTGGATTCACAGCTGAAAATGAACAGGTATCCTGTTTTAAACTGGATCTGAGCTTTTACAAAAATCCTATTCATTTTACTTCTTATGTTATACTCTCCCTCTGATTTCTCACAATATTATGATCAGCTTTGTCATAAATGATGTACATCATTTAAAGTATTAAGCAACTTTGCATACATGTACAAGCATCATTTCAGACAGGGTGAAAGGGGTAGTGTCTCCTTCTGTGATGTGAGTGCCTGGAGCAGTTCTTCCCTCTGTTTTATCTGTATTCTTCAATAGTGTAAAAATGCAGTTTCCTCTGATTTATTACTTTGCTGTTTACATAGTACTGAACACAGAACTAAATGTCATTTGAGTCTGCAGCCTTAAATTATCCTTTAAATTACAGTCAAATTCAAGTTCTGCTAATCCTTATGAAAAGGCTGCACATTTCCTCATTGACTGACCCATGTTAAGGCCGTTGCTTTGTGCTGCAGTTCCTTATCTAAACAGGACTGCAGAGGTTCACCACCTGAAACTTAGCTGCCCTCATGGTTTAAATTTGAAATGCCTTCACAGATGTTCCCAAACCACACGCTCTGTTTTCTGTAGCAATATTTAGAGCGCAACGCAAATTCCCGACTAAGATTGTTTAGACACTAATAGAAACATGTGGTTATTAATCACAAACTTGGTCTTTTGATACAAGCATTTTCCCATAGACCCCGAATGTCGCAAGAGACAAAGTATTAAACAAAAGGAAATAAATTCTGTTAAGAAATGCGCACTTCTTCATGCAGTTAGTCACTGTGTTCAATCGTCAGCTGTGGTCCAGGGCAGAGGCCCACATTGTGTCTGTCTCAGTTTGGACAGTTTACTGTGATTTCTCCAGCTTTCTCTAGTGACTCTGCGCTGGCCTCTGTAGCAGAGCGAACGAGCAAAGCTCTAACAATATTTCAGCGTCGGACCAGTAACTTGTACAGTACATCAAACACAGACAGTCAATATTGGTATATAGAAAATCAGCACACTCTTTAAAGGAGCAGCTTATTCATCAATATTTGGCCAATAGCGCTATTCCTATCCTTCACACCACACAGCGGGTCACGGGCCGCCGCTGCTCACGTGTAGCACAAAGACAGCAAGAACCCTCATCTGCAACATGTGAGGAAGAGAGGCTTGTAAACCATAAAGTGTAGCACGAGTTTCACATGCATATTCTTTGCTTTGATGTAATGAATACTACCTTGGAAAACAAAATGCACACTTCTGCTGCATGTGGTGGTCTCACCAAAGTGGTACTTATAAAGGGCCTCCTGTACGGCTACTGTTTTTTATATAAATGTGTATTTTGTCTGCCTGTTTGTGCAGTTAATCTTTTTTTATAATCTTGTGAGACAGCCACACTACTATGACACACTTTTGGCTCTAGTGAGATACCTTTTTGCTCTTTTATTTTGGTCGCCTTATGCGGTCTAAGTCCGTGAAGGGGAGGGGAGGGAGGGGGGAGCTGACGGATGGGCTGTCGTGTACATCCCAGAGGTCTCACCGGACCCTGGGAAAATGTACTGTCGAAAAGAGAAACGTTGCACCTCATAAATAGCTCATCTTTACAGAGCTACCAAGATGGAAAACCCATATTTACTGTATGCTTGAAAGTATGCTCTGCTGCTTTTGTCCTTTTTAGTTATTAATGATCTCTGTACTTGCTCCCACCTGATATGCCCTTTGTCTATGGGTAGCTGAGCGCCATTAGGGCAATATCCTGTGTGATGTCATGCTAAATTGTGTTTTACAGCTGGGATCCATTATAGATGGGGGACATGACGGATATGGTCATAATATTAATGTAAGACTGACAGGTAGATGACATGAGTCATTGCAGGCTTTATTTTAAAGCCAGCTTCTCATTGGCTTGTCACTAACAGCTATATATAAATGTCATTTTATCGTGACTATAAACTATTGTGAAGCAGATATGATGGCAGATATTAACTGTTTTCCACTGCACAGTTATTTATGGAATTACCTTTCCCACGTGGTCCCTTGTAGGGATACCCACGTTTGCTCGCAATTAGGTGCAAAAAGCAAGGATTAATATTTTCCCAATTGTTGCGCATATACACGATAAAATGTGTCGACTTACATTAGCAGAGAGCGGGTCTCCGTTGTGAAAAGCTAGCTGTCGTATATGAGGTTTGCCGACAAAGAATCATTAACCTTACTTTGACAGGGAGCGGATGAGGAACTGACCCACGGGGAATGGGAAGCGTATGCAAATTGCTCTGTAAATATGAAATAAGCTCACCTTCACAGAGCGAAATCGTGATAAAAGCTTGGCTGGCTGTTACTGGACGCTATAGCCTGCGGGCAGGCGAGGGGGAGACTTAACTCATTTACTTTAAAGACACAATTAAAGATCGTGGCTGCCGAGTCCCTCGCAGGTATGACCAAACAATAACTGGGCGATTAGCAGTCCTGCGGGGCAGTTTCTGTTTAACCTGTGAAGAAGGAACACTAATTCACAGGATCAGACACCATGTGCAACTAATGGGGAGGAGGTCTCGCAGGCAACGCCTCGTGTAATGTCAGTATGGGAAATGACATGTGGGGGTGGAGGGTAGGAGGAAGTGAAGAAGAAGCAGAGTCAGCTTCTTGTCGGTAATCGCTGCTCTTGCTCTCAGCCCGTGCATCATTGCTGTTTTTCTCCCAGCTGCCCTTTTATTCTAAACTTTCCAACACGCTTATTTGCTTGTATATTTATTTATTTAGGTGACACCTTTCAATAGGGCAGTTAAAAAAAATTTGTACAGCTGGGCAATTTTTACTGGGTAAGTGGGTTACTAGAGCGGGATCAGGGACTCAAACCTGGGTCCTTTGAGTCCAAGGGGGAGGATGTAATGCTGCACTACCTGGCATGACACAGCTGGGTATTTTAAGTGGAGCAATTCCAGTGAAGTGCAGTGCTTGACGGTTCCATAACAGGGGGCTTCCTAGCATTGACATTCTCCAGGTTATGAAAGTTTGGCCACTTCCACTGTGCTGCCTACTGCACTTTAAACATTTGGCTCGTGGGTGCTCCTAGCACTAAATGTGTTGTCTTTTGATAAAAGGGCATACTTACCCTTGATGATACCCTTCTCCTGCAAAGTCTTCATTGAAGGACGCCTTGAAATAAACTTCTTGAGCCTGTTTTTCACCCCGTTCTTGTCCGCACTGTCTGAGGCGCTGTAGTTCAGCTTGAAAACTAGGAAATTCATAGAGCAGAGCATTGTGATGCACTCGTGGTTCATGAAAATGCAAACATTTGAATAAACAACTACAGTGACACTGCACACTGTGAAAAGAAAGTGTTCTAGTCTGAGTAGTTAACTATGCTACTGTGGCACCTGTTGGAGTCAGGAAATACTGTGTTAAAACCTATATGTACTTTCCTGTTTATTGTATGCATGATAACATTTGGTTGTTGCATCTTTATTTTTACTCTTACTTCAGTATAATATGAGTTGACAAAAGGCCACTGTCTTTTAGCAGTACGCCATGTGTTATAGCCCATAACATTTGTATCATCATAAGCAGCTGTGGTATAAACAAATCAAAAGTGTTTTTGTTATTCCTAATAATAAAGATATTTTGCTTAAATGAGTATTCAGCCAGCAGGAAAAAAAAACTGTTTCAATATTATGTCAGCTATCCATAAGGGTTAATACAAACTTCTGACATGTTGTTTTTTAAAAACATTATACAAAGCACAGTAATGAATCAAACTAGTAACTATTTTTTGCCTGAGGATACATTTTTTTTTCAGGCTTATTAAAGTAAAATATTTGAGAAAAACAGTCCAAAATCAATATCTTCAAAAACATTTGAACTTTGAACCATAACTAGATATTTTGACACATGGAAAAAAAAAATCGTCTGTAGCATCAACAAAATAAATAAGATGAGCATGAGGGAAAAGCAAAAAAAAAATTTTCTATTGATTACGAAGAAGTTCCTGTTCCGCATACACGTAAGACAACCTGTAATCATCCTCAGTGCCATTAAATGGGAAAACCCACCGTTTTTTCCAATAGAAAAATTGAGAACTACGCAGTTAATCTGTGCAGTTCAAGCATTTGCCGTAACCTGCAAAAAGCTGTCTGGAAGTGCTGCCTTAAATTTAAAGGTCCTTGAGTTAGTTCTCAGTCATTGCAGCATGAATATTTAGCCTTTGCACAATTTAGATGGATTGAAATGACTAAATATAAAATGTATGTGTTGCATGGATTTTTAGCCAGTGTCCAGGAATAAACTGCATGATGATGGTGTGTCAAGCTCAACAGAGAGTGAAGCATTTACAATACAGTATTTCCTCATATAACAAAGATAATCTGATCCCAAAGATCTGGTTCTGAAAAGAACTCCTCATTATCATTAGTTTAACGGGGGAATAAATAATGTGTCATTAAAAAGGTTCATCCATTTTTTTTTTTTTTTTAGCTCTTTCACCAAATGCACAAATTTCTTTTTTTTTATTTCATTATCTTTTAAACACAGAAAAAATATGATTCAAAATGAAGTGCACAACATTAAATATATACATTTTCTGCACAAACATACATATTTGTGAGGTTATTTTTGTATCCCCATATCCTCTTTCCCGATCATAATTTTTTGTATGTTCTTTTGTCTTGTTCTTTGGCAGCACAGTAACGCTGAAGGTGTCACACAGGTTCTGGAGTGTGAAGTTTGAATGTTCTACCTGTATTTCTATTGGTTTATCGATTAATAATAATAATAATAATAATAATAATAATAGCAATAATATTTTCCATAATGTAATATTACTAATCATAGTATAATCACCATTAATACTCCTAGCCACTCTGCACCACTCAAATTGTTTGATGTAAATTGTAAATCAATTCACCCAGTCATTTGTAATAATATTGCCTTTTAAGAGAATTCTGTGCAATTTATCACAAGTTTTTTTTTTTTTTTTTTAAACACAGAGGTAAGGCTTTTTTGTTTTTTGCTTTTTCATCTTTTAGCACTTTTTTTTTAAAAACATTTCTGCTTTAATGCTCACTATTATTATAGATGATAAAGAGCCAAGAGCTTCCTGGGAGATGCTTGCCAACTGTTACAAAGCTGAAAAATGACATTCGCAGAAGAAGCCAGGTTGCGTGCTGCGGAAAGGGGAGATGGCATCACTAGAGCACATATTTTGAATTTAAATTTCTGTTCTGTGCTAGGTGTCTCTCATAAGTGTGAGCTGATATCTTCACATGTAAATTTTAGGGGCACAGACTACATTTGCTCATAAGTTCAAATTCACATCAAGAGAGCTGTCATTATGGGAGAGAAACCTGTATTCATTTATCGTAAAATACACAATTTAAAAGCATCGCTTGAAGATTTGTGCTCTACTGTATTTATATAGCATGTGAATTGGTCTTTGTAGAGTGCTTATAATATGTAGGCCCCTGGCAGTCTTACTCAGTGTAAAGCATTTATTTTATTTTTCAACCCCAGCCCCCCTTGGGAAGGGGTGCGCTCTATACAGCCTGCAAAGCATACGTACACATTAAATATGTGGCAACCTTGGTATGACAAGATGTAATACTTGCAAAGCTGATTGAGAAAAAAATGGTTCTAAAGCACAAGTTGGCATCTGCATATTTGTTACACAAAACATTTAGATCTAGGGGACGTGTGAAGGCACTGCTAGACGGTAATGCCTCTTATAACCAAACACCATGCATGACACATTTAAAGATGCTTTTTCATGCCTCCGTGACTTCTATCCATCTTTCATCTCTCTCTTCAAACTGCCATGGTATTACTGTGACTGCAGAAGAAAGTTAATGCAGCTGATTAATCGTAGCATACAGCGAATTGTCAGAGCAGGCCGGCGTGTCCTTTTCTTTCGAGAAGCCCAAACTGCTGCCGAGAATGTCTACCGCTAACTTCTCCCCCCATGCCCGTTTCAATTTGCGAACCTGGAGTCCCTGGAGTTAAGAAATAATTAATTACCATCCACATACACTGGAGTGCTTTTAACGTATGTTGTGGGCGTCGGCATCTTTGAAGAACTATCAATTAAAGAGTTTCTGAACTGGACCAACAAATATTGACAGTGCATGTCAGGGTAAAGTACTATTGATTCGTTTCATCGTCATGCGTATAGTAAAACCAATTTATTCCAAGCGTCTGCACTTAGCTGTAATACATTTTAATAGTCCGTGGCCTTGTGCTTTGTACTTGAGTGCGATCTCTTAGCGGGGTTGGTAAATAAAGGTATCTTTCACAACAAGAGATTTCCCTCCAGATGAGTTGCTCTGTTCCTGCGTGTATTTTCAGTTGCGCTTATTTTGGATTTTAAACGTAGGAGTCGAATACCTTCGATTGACTGGTGGGTGGATGCAGTTTAATTGAAATGTATGAAGGCGAATAAAAACTTGGTTTAAAGAGCAGGAGAAAAGCATGGATTTGGTGTGTTGAGCTTCGAGACCTTTTTTTTTTTTTTTTTTTTTACTGTACAACTGCATCACTGCTAATAAGGCAGACAATTGTATTAACACGGGAGTGCCATATTAAAAGATTAGACTGAAAAAATGACTCCAGAGATGAGTAGGCTCGTAAATTATCCTGTGAGTTCTGTCACCGGGCCATTAGTTTAAGGCTTAAGTGACTACGGGTGACTGCATCGGTGCTTGCAAACTTTTTTCATTTCCGACTTCCTCTGCCCCCGATGGGTGCTGAGCATGTGGTGGCAACAATGAAATAGAAGATTCATCATTGTGACACTGTGTTTCGCCCATGTTTGCTGGTGTTATTCGTCTGCATTTTTTTTTCAACGTAAAGCCAAGGAGTTGCAAGCAAGAAATAGCAGGCAAACTGACCCGTATGCATGCTGGCAGAGCAGTGCAACGCCATGGGTTCAAACAGCAAAGAAGTCATAAACGCTGAACCCAAGCGTTTATGTCACTTGGCGTGCCTTCAGGTATTGCATCTGTATCTGTTTGACTAACTGTTCTGCACTTTTAATAATGTTTAAAAGCAAGATTAAATCCTCAAAAAAAATGCATGAAATTGTGTGAGTGGCTGTGATGGTGACTTCTGTAATATTTATTTTGATGTGGCGTCCTTTAAAATAACGTATCCAAGAGTCATATGGAATGCTGTAGACTACATAATTTTAAACTTTGAATGAAAAATACACATTCGTAACGAAAATAAAACTGTACAGATTATTATTTTGTTCAAAATAGGGGGAAAAGACAGGGTTAAAGCATCAACAAACGTGTTGTACTATAGTATTTATGGTACACAGATGAATCAGATAATTTGCGTGTAAAAAATGCAACCTCAGAAGGGAACTCGTGCGACGTGGCTCGGCACCACTCAAGTTACCACGTGTTCCCCTGTTGTGTGTTTATATATTATGCATTCCTCTTTGCTTAAAGAGTATTAAAAAAGGTAAGCATTTTGACATCTCATACAATTCCACAGAGTCAAAACACTGCCCGGAAGTTAGACATCGCAGTGTGTTGACCTCAGTTTATTAGTGAATGAATTCCCACAGCTCAGAGAAGTATTTGCTTTTGTTTGCTATGTATGTAAACAGCCATAGTACAGTTCCCATCAGCTGGAGCAGGGACTGCCATCTTTAAGCAGTCCGCTGTGTCATCAAAGCAGCTCTTACGCCTCCACATGTTTGAGGCTTCTCCAAGTAAGCAAGCAGAGTGACACTGCAAACACCTCTCTTGCGTCCATTTGAAGTTCGGGTGAATATGATAAAATGGGGTACTAGGGGTACTGATAAAGGGGGATGCAGTGGCACAGCAGGGTAAGCTGGTGCTTCACAGCTTCTGGCATGCTTGCCTGATGTGGGGTTCAAGTCCACCTCAGAGGGTGTGTGTGAGGAGTTTGCATGTTCTTCTCCATGTTTTCACCCCTCTAAGGAAAAAATATGCCAAAAGAAGGCAATGGCAAACTACTTTTGTTCCTCCCTGCCTTGAAAATCATGCCAGTGTTCATCCAGGAGTCAACAGCAACTCGATAGCACTTTCCAATTGCTGATGATAGTGATTGTTTTAATTTTGTTATATGATCTTATTGCATTTTTAACATACATGTTGTGTAGTTTAAATACATTTTTTAGGTAATATGGATTTGTGCTGAATTAAATGTGAAAAAAGTGAAAAATAACAGTAGACTATACATATGAAGATGTTACTCTTTGTAAAATAAAAGACCTGTCAGTGGGACAATTATTTGATGTTAGTGAATGACTTCCAGGATGTAGCACAACTACACATATATATATATAAATAAATGTAATATTGTACAAATAAAGTTTGTTTTGTTCCTAATTTTTAGTCATGTACAGTCATATGGAAAACAAAGTACACCCTTTTCATTACTATTTTGCTTCAATTCACTGAGGTTTGAGGGAATTTGTTTATGCACAGCCCTCTTAAGGTTCTCCACAGCATCTCAATGGAGTTGAGCTCTGGACTTTGGCTTGGCCATTGCAGCATCTAGGTTCTTTCCATTTTCAGACAATTCAGTTCTAGATTTACTGGTGTTTCACGTTTGCTTCTAGAATACTTTGGTATAAAGAGGAGTTCATCATCTACTCGATTACTGCAGAAAGCTCCAGACCACCAATCTGGCCAAAGTGGTCTGTGGTCACACTTCCTGAAGATCAACTAATAAACTGAATTTGATTAGCGGCAACCTAGCTGCTCCTTACCTTCTTAACTTCTATGGAAGCGGTCGGGGCGTAGTTAGTTATTTTTTCCACAGGATTTCTGCTTTCTGCTGAGTGAAATTGGTCTTTTCTGAGGCTAGATTTGTCCAATTGTAGAAGCTGGTGAGGACTATACCATTCTTACTTATGCCCTGATATGTAAAAACCACTGAATTGAAGTAGGGTGCACTTTCTTGTTCATGTGAATGTGCATGTCAAAGGGCAACCTTGAGGTGAAACAGGCTTTGAAAATATTTATTTTACTTTGCAAAGGTTCAGTATCTGATGCACATGATTGAAACAGATGAATGAGAAGGGAACAAGCATTGACTAACACTCATGTTACATTTGTGATGATTTTATGGTAGAGCGAATAAAGATTAAGGTAATAGCTTTAAAGCAACAGGACTTGGAAGTGATGTGCAAATAATGTGAGGCCAAGCAGTAAGCAACTGTAATTTTTTTTTCTATCTTGTAGACCCATCAGCAAAAATATGCACGTTGAGGGAAAGATGAGTGCACAGGAGACTTCAAGAGTTGTGTAAGGGGAGAGCTGTAGACTTGCTTTTCCAATGATGCTCAACACCAACACCAGTTGCATCGGTGATGTAAATGACAACCATCACTCATCTTAAATCTGCCTGATTCTGGCTACAAGGATTATAAGCCCCAATGTATAAGATAATGAAAACCCAGGGTATAAGGCCATCATTTTCTTAAAATTTGAAGTGAAGGTGGCAAAAGGTCATTCTGTGATAGCAATAATAGGTAGAAGTTATAACTGCCAACTGCTCTATTTGTATATCTAACATGATCCTTTCTATGGGAGTTTAAAATGTGCTTTCTTTCTTTGAGAACTTCACCTGGCCAGCTTCATATTTAGGCTTTTAACACAATTTATGGTACTTCATATAATTTTTACACCCAAATATGCCTTATAGAAAGGATTTAAAATACATGCCACTTCCATCTACTGCATTAACCAAGACCATTTATTGCCAACGCGTAATGCAGCTCACTACTCGGGAATTATTCAAAGGAAAAATGCATCAACATGTAGGTATGATGTCAAGGCATTATTTCCATGAACCAAAAGTTTCTACTAATATGAGAGGGCAAATAGGGGGAAGATGAAGGCCTTTGGTTCAGATTTTCCTTGTGCTGAAGCTACTAAAATACTCCTGCTATATAAATGAGCGCAAGGTAACTCACTGTTATACTTTGTGCACTGCCCTAAATAAAGGTAAATGACTTTTCCTAAACATATTTAATTTCATTATTTGGTGTTGCATTCACAGGGACAGCTCATTACCACCTTTAATGATCTGCTAACTTCAAGAAGTTTTACCTACTGTATTTTGTAGTAAGTAAATTCACACTTTGTGATCACCCGTAATGCTCTATGTACAACATTGTGTGTATTTTTAATGCGATAAAAAGAATTCATTCAGAAATTTGGTATACTACATATTTCTTGTACTCTTCCTTCATCAAAAGAAATCTTCTAGCGCTGCGGAAATACAGCACTTTCACAGATAGCGGCGGCCCGCATGTATGTTAGTTTAGGAGCGCGTAAATGTTTCTGCCTGTATTCATCTGCATGTGATCATTTGCCCAATGGTGGTGTGGCCTTCAAGGAAATGTATCTTTAGCTCCTCTGAGAAGATGGAAAACATCTTTATTATACTGTACATGCAGAGAAAGACCTAAGAACATGTGGCCCTTATCTGTTGGATGTGATGAATGGGTTTTATAGGCTGCTTTTAATGTGGACAACGTGAATGGCTCAAAATCCAATTTTTCTTATTTAGGCACGGAAGACATATGAATAATTTATATCTGAGGATAAGCCGTGCCGAACATTTTATTTAAAGCGCATATGTTATCAGGTAACATGTCCAATATTTTCTCCCCCCCCCCCCCCCACAAAGCTTTACAAATCTTTATGGATTTTCATGTTATATGGTTGTGGCTAACAGCACATAGTAACCTTCATTACAGTTTGGTTTTGACACTTTAAGAACATTTGCACAAATACTCTTCACATGCCAAGATATTGCTTTTTTCCTATATCTCCTAATTTGTGCAACCAGTCGGTCTACAGTAAGCACTCCGGTCACACTAGGTATATGTGTTGGAGGAAGCAATGCCATACATGTACAGTACATATGGACCGCTATGATGCACTTTATGAAACAGTAGTTATGCAGTGTATTTTGTCTTTTTTTTTTTTATATTTGAATGTCATTTGTTTCCAGTTTCCCTGTTTTATTGGAAATAAATGCAAAGCATTTTTTCATACTCAAGAGAGTAATATTCTTAAAATTAACAAAACTTTGTGCATGTCCATAACTTCCATTGGCACAATAACTGTATCTTGGAAAACCCAAGAATTAGCTAAATGGTTTCTCTGCCCATAAGATATAAACTGAGAAGGAAGGCCGAAGTACAGCGGGTAATTTATCGAGCTGTGAGCAGAACAATGTGATGAACCTGAACTCGTGATCAAAAGCTCTGCTCTAGTACAAAGATTCCAATATAAAAACGGAAAATATATTGTACATGTTGCAAAAATTACAGTAGCAATAATAATAACTGCAATAATTTAATTCTACACTAATCGTTCAGTGTGATGCCTGATGTATTAAGCATTATAGCCTTTATGTGCAAAGTCACGTTAAAAGAAACCTAAAACTGCCCAGACATCTTGTATTTCAACCTGCCCAGGGCACCATTCAGTCCGACTCAGAAACTCAGTTTTTGTTCAGGTGTTGTTCATGAATAAATCTGCAGCCTTTGCGCTCAGCACTTTTAAGGCAGGATTGCTTTAAAATGTAATGTGAAGTATTCCCAGATTTGTTTTTTTTTTTTCTTCTTCTTTTTCTGCTTTTCAGGTAGGTTTGCATCACAGACATGAGTTTAGCGTAGTTTTTACAAAGATGCATGCTGACAGAACAGGCATCTGTTCAGCATGTTCAGTTTTCTAAAAGAATTACTGAAATGAACTTCAACACACAAACAAGGAACAGGTTATCAATTGAAAATAAGGGTACTGTTTAAAAGTATCAGCATGTAAAGAGCTATTCCGAAGGAATGGCATTAATGCCCAAGATGTTGCCCCTACAAACCACCATCTAATATATAAAATTCCTCAAAGTTAGTTATACTACAAGATAAACTATGTGGGTTTCAAGTAAAAATCCTTTGGTATGATAGCAATCGCAGTCTTAATGACCATAATACAAAGCACATATGCAAAAAATATATTTGCACCAATTTTTTTGACAGATGTGCCTTACGGTTTGTTTGTCTGCAGCATTCAGAGAACGAGGGACAGAGATTGAAAGTGTAACTGCACATGGATTTCAGACTGGATGGGCACTTACTGAGCGATCGTCTGTTCTCTGGTCTCACTTCTTTCCTGACGGGCGAGTCGGCCCTCCGAAACACAAACTCGCTGCTGTTTGATCTCCGAAGGTTGGATTTCCCTGACCCTTTCCCCGTCTTTGACTTAAATTATACAAACAAAACAAAAAAATAAACAGCATGTTGTGCCAGAAAAATAAACTGCAGTAATATCATATCACTTTCATAGGGGAAAAATGAATGTCTGCTTAAAGAAAGAATACATTTTAAAAATGTGGATGTAATCTGAAACATAAATTCAAAGTTAAACAAAGGGAAAATAACTTTGAAACACAACATTACCAGGATGTCAGCTGTTTTCTTAAGAGCATCATGCCATTTACATATAGTTGGATAATCGTCAACCTGGAGCAGAAATTCTTGTCCACAGCTGGTGGTGATCTGTTGATGTGAAACACATATTCAGTACATACATTCTTAACACGAGTTCCTCAGGTGGATTTGCAGAATACACTGAGACCTGCAGTCTTCCTTTGCAATGTCCAGCATGTAGACATCTGACCTGTGCTCCTCAAGATGAGCAATGACATATTTGGATATACACATCTTCATGTACTGTGGATTTTAATTTTTGCATCATAAGCAAAAAGAACATGTTGCTAGTATTTTACATCTATGTGGGCTGAGCATTTTCCTGTTCTTGTCACATTTGGCTGAATATGGTACATTTCATAATTGGTAGCAGTTTTTTTTTTTTTTTTTCTTTTCTTTAAAACAATGTCAGTTAATGTACTGTTTATTGATATGCTGTTGTATTTTGTAATATTTCTTCATGCAGGAAATTGCTTTCAGGGGAAGAAAAACTGCACAGAATTTGGAACAAAAGTCTTGAACTCATTTCAGATGCCATAAAAATGGAGCAAAATAGAAACGGTTCCTTGAAGAGGTTCTTTAACTACTAAAATGAAACCACAAGCACTCCTGTTTCAAGTGTATACTTTGATATTGCATGTTGTTTAAGAAGTAGAAAGTAATTTGCAGTTTTACAGAGGCATAAATAAAATTTAATTTTTAAATGGAGCTGCTGATGCTATGTTTTTTAAATTACTGTTTTAAGATCATTATTACGATCATATATCATTCCTCCTATTAATGAACATCCTAAAGAAAAAGGCCACAACTATTTCACTGCTAACTTTACCCATTTGTAAAACCAAATATATTTTGCTGCACAGCAAAATTTTTGCCTCATATTTTTCTTAAGTTTGTGTAATCACGACAGAGACATGGAACTGAAATATTACATTGCTCTTTTTCAGCTTTATGGTTAAAAATACAGAGCTGGCATTGGAAATTTCCTGGGTTGCACCTTTAGATCGTAGTATAAACATTTTTAATGCATACATTTCTGTTTAAGAAATTATTTTCCAGGACACAGCAAGCTATGGCTGTTTAAAGGGTGTCTATGGCGTGTGTCGGAGTGCTTGCTGTGCAGCAGCAGATACGCTGGTTATAGTTTCTTCTCGCTCGCTGCTTCTTTCAAAGACTGCTGCTGCTCCCTACAGTTTAAAAATGTTCCTTCCATTTTCTACATTCCTCCTTCTGCACCCTCTCTCTTTCTCTCTCTCGCCCTCGTTCTCGCTCTCTCTCACTCACTTTTACACACACTCACGGCCTCTGCCTTGTTCCTCTACCCTGTTTGTTTGCACCACTTAGCAGATGCCAGAAGTTCTGCTCCATCAGTGAACGCTTCCACACACTTGAGAAGTGGCCATTTGCAGCTGATCGCATACTTCCTGCTCAGTAAATACAACCTGGACAGGATTTCAAGGCCATAATTGTTAGATCATCGATAGACCATTAATGTCAGTGCTACTGTTGGGGGTGGGGGTGGGGGGGCCTGTAGTTATCAAGAATTCAAGTTACTAAACGTACAGGAGGAAAATATTACACCGGCAATCCTAATAACTTGAAGGCAAATGATCTTAGAATAATTGAATAATTTAGAATAATTTATCTCTGAAAATTCTGCATTTTTTTCCTTCTGAAATGTATTCTTAAATGTTCTTTGCTAATAACCTTAAACCTTTGTTCTTTCACAAAACTGCCTACTCAAATGCTGCCAGACCCCAACATATTTTATGGTACCTTGCAAATGTGCTAAGTGTGGGAAAGCTATATGCGTGTATAGCAGAGCGACGCAAGATATTTATTTATTTATTGGTTTAGCATAAATTTTTCCCTATAAAGCAACATGCAGTGATTATTATGTTGCATTTAGCTGACACGTTTACAAAAGATGAGTTACGGTACTGGATATACTACAGTTAAATTGTTATTATGGAATTATGGTTCACTCATTTTTACAATGACGCACACATTTACACACTAAAGGGAGTTCAGTGTCACCAGTTCACTGAAACCCATGTGTTTTGGAGGAAACCAATGCATTCATAGGGAGGGGAAACGTGCAAGCTCCCCACAGACTGAGTAAAGCTCAAACCCATGTCCATTCGAACGGCCCAGGCAAATTTGTCAATTTTTTTTTTTTTTTTCCATGATTGTGAATTTATTTGTATCGTTGTCATCGTTTTTTTTTTCTGTCTTTGCTGTTCTGTTTTGCTGAAGATGTTATACTAACACATGAACACAAAGTTGGTCGCCATGTATGTAGATAGGTAGGTGGTCGTACAGTACTAAGAGAGGAAAACTTTGTTGTGCTATAAAATAAAAAAAAATACTGAAGCATTTTTTCCATTTTAATAGGATCTAGTGATTTTTTTTTTTCTTTTCTAACCATAAACGGATGTCAAGGTGCTCATAACTGTTTAAAAAAAAAAAAAAAAAAAAATTCTTCACGTGAAAATAACCATAAAGTCACCTCAGTTAACCACACACACTGTAATAACTGATGTGGAATCTGCAGGGCAGGGATGTGAAATAGGGTGCACCACTATAACTATAGCATAAATACTATAAATAACTGTGGTATCAAGTGTTAAAGGCAGGACTTGGGTCGCTAATGTTCTTTTAAATGGGCTATGGGCTACAGGGTCAAACAGGCCCCTCTGTCCCCCATCCTCCACTCCTGAGGAAACCCTTCACTTGTCTTTTGCAAAGTTCTCTAGCCCTGACATATGGCACTTTATTTGCACATTTCATGTAAAGGTGCCCTTTCAGTCCAGTCCCAAAATAATTGAGGTAGGGAGGGTAATTCCCATGAATACAGTTTTAGGTTATTTAACACTTGCTGCATGTAACTTGTAATACATCTCAAAATGTTCACAATCTTCCTGCCACTAAGCTCATTCTGTAACTTACATTGCTATTGTAATGGAGCAGTAGAACTGTACGCCACATTTTAGGTAAAAAGATAAATGCTCAAATATAGACTGCTTTGTTTCTGCATGGTTTCACCTTTAAGGCCCTTCTTGACAACAATTCCCAGCCAAATTGCACTCAGGCTTTTTGACTCAGTTTCCATCTCCAGGGTCTGCTTCTGTGGACGAAATTATTATTTTTTTCCTCAGCCGCTCTCAATTCTGTATGTAACGAATACTTTCCTCCCAGCCATAGATGTGAAGTTTTGTTTGTTTTTTTTTTTTTCCTTCTTTCCTTTGCATGGACCCGAATTTGCCTGTTTCTTGTTTGCTAGATGTCAGTAGTCGTCAGATAATTTCCCTCGCGATAACGCGTAAGCAAGAAGGGTAGTTGCGGGCACAGTGCATGTCGACATGCATTTGTGGTCCCAGTTTTTATTTATTTATTTATTTGTTTTCATGAGCATGTTTGCTCTGGAGCAGTGTATTGCCTGGGGGTGCCCTTGGGACCTCTGTGTGTATGTGTGTGGTGGGCACCTCCGGGGGGGGGGGCTCTGTTTGAACTAGCCAGCACACTAGGTGGTGCTTATAAGAAGTGGTTATGAGATGTATTTGTGTGACTCATCAGGTGTGTGTGTGTGTGTGTGTGTGTGTGTGTGTGTGTGTGTGTGTGTGTGTGTGTGTGTGTGTGTGTGTGTTTTACATCTCCAGACAGGCAACCAACTAAAAGATAGAGGCACAAAATGAATCTCTATGAATCACTTTTCTTTTAGCATTTCCTGATGACATCTGATTCAAAACACATTCCCCTCGGATCTTTAGATGTTAACACGTGCAATTTTTATCAAGCGTAATATAAAATCTGATTTTATCATAAAGCCAAATATCACCTTGCCGCAGTCAGAGCTGGGGGGTGGTGGTGGTGGAATTCCTTACACTGACTTAAAATATTTTCTGGTTAATTTTAGGCAAACAAATTTGCACTGTAATAATATTTTATGGGTAAATCCAGACGATAAAGCTTTGTATCTGACATAATGAATGTGAATTTTGATTTAATAAGCGAAGGTCAATTAAAATAACGGTATAAAATATTTATACTTTGACATGTTTGCCTTCATTCACACTAATAAGGAGACACTGACACAGTTAGTGTCCTTACAATTTGTCCTTAAAAACAGACCAGAATCTCTGTGTGTAGCCTGTATCATATCATGAAATGCAGGACACCCGGGGTGCTCATGAATTTAATAATGATGCTTAATCAGGACGGAAAATTTTTGGTGAGAGGCTGAGTTTTTTTTAATTTTTTTAATTTATTTTTTTTTTTCATTTTTTTTTGTAAGTTCCATTTGGGTAAAATTGTGACTGACTTGGGAGCAGCACAGATTGGAGGGGTGACAAGGAATCTGGAGGTTCTGCGAGAACTGCAGCACTTGGCGTTTTGGCTGCACGCAGCCCAATCTGCGGCATGTTTGCGCATACTTGCTCTTCTGCTGTCGGAGCCACATATGGATGGGAAAAAAGTTAACAGCCAGAACTCTGTATGTGACACTTCCATGTGCTTGTTAGGAGCTTCATTTACATTAGCAAACTGACATTCAGCTCCCTTAATATTTTACATACAAGGCATTCCAATAACGTAGCATGATCACGGCCTCTTTGGTTTATAAATGGCACGTTCTGGACATATTTAGCAGTTCATTAATCCCAGATGTTCTGAATGATACGTGTGTGTGTGTGTGTGTGTGTGTGTGTGTGTGTCCTGAAAGCTCTGGGCAACAGTTATCTCCTCGCAGCAATATTTCCTCGGCATCAGATCTCTCACTTTGTCTAAAACGAATCGCAAAATTCGGCGTGGCACTTTGCGGCAACTTTTTTTTTTTCCTCCCCCCTCCATCTCTTATCTTAAAGTTGCACGACTGAAACCAGTCTGCAGATGAGTGGCAGAGCTTTTGTCATTGTTTCGTTCCCTCCGACATAATCAGATTGAGAATTTCATATTAAAGCGCAGGCCCGCAGACAAAGCGCCCGACGGCCGGCCGGCTCCCCGATCGCACGTTGGCCGCCGCGCGCGCCGTGTATTATGTCCAGCGCCGATGATCGGCGCTCACGTCTGAGTCACGACGAAAGCACGTTACAGAAAAACGCGTGCGAATAGGGGACGGCGCCAGCAGCGCTTCACACGGGCGGAGAGCCGCTTCATCCTCCGCTGACAGCTCTCCAAACTGCACAATGTGTCTTTAAGTGTTGCTCAAAACGCATAAAACTGCTATTGTTGTGCAAGATATAAATTAGTTGCCTTTTTCATACTTAAACATTTTCTGCTCTAAAGAGGAAAACAAAGAAATTAACATCCTCTCGCCCAACTGCAGAACACAGACGTGACCGTGTGTGTATTTGTATGCGTGCCTGTGTTTATATAAATATGTATATAAATCTGCAGGCTGTCAGCTGTGCCGCTTTATCTGTGTTTTAGTGGTCTCACCTAACCGCAATCTGCTGCGCCCGAACCGCGCGTGAAGCGTCCGGCGTGCGTGCTGCGCTCACGTCGCTTCGCCTCGCAGATGCGCTTCGTGGCAAAGGTTAAACGTTTCAAAGAGGGCATCTGCAGGACGAGCTCTCGCGCGCGCGTTGCTTTGAGCCGCGCGTTTTGAACGAAGGGCCTTCGCGTCCGCTCGGAATCGCGCGGCGCTTCCGGGGAGCGACGATCCGTACGTTCCGATGACTTCCCGTGACTTTCTTCTTTTGTTAGCGCGCACATTGATCATTTGTACGTTTGTGTCGGAGAGGTTTGCCGCATGACACATTTGGCTGCGCTTTTGCCAGCACGATGTATTCGACACGTTGCAAAGGCGAGTGACTAATTCTACTGATGTACGGCGTACTAAGACACAGAAATTAGTTTGCTTCAGTCTTGCATATCGAGTCCTTCTGTTGATGTGCGAGTCCAAAATGATTTCATATTTGAGAAAGATTCGGGCAGCTGGCATAGCCGTCTCCATGCCGCGAATTAGCCATTTATTCACTGTAACTCTATCTGGGCCGCACCTGGGCATCGAATGTGTCAGGTGGCGACTGCCTGTGAGGCGCGCAGAAAAGCGCAGCCCGCGCGCACGCGGCCGTGTGTCATCGTGAGTGCGAGCGTGCGAGCGGAAGAAGGGGTTAGTGAGCGCAGATCAAACCTTTCTCGCGCCCCTCAATTTCACAGACACGCTGACACCTGTCGTGCCGCGACCGCTGTTGGTGAGGCGCCAGATAGCCCCGGGGGACCACCCTGACCTGCCTCCCGCGTGCCCGCCGGCTGCGTGGCAACGGGAAGGGACCGCGACGGTTGCCCCCAGCGGATGGAGGACAGCGTGCGCATGGGGACCGGCTAGAAGTGGGGCAGTAGCGCCTAGGCCGGGCTCCTCCGCAGGGCCAGCTGCTCCGCTTCCCTGGCCCACCTTGCCCGCGCTCCGGCCGGGTCACATAAGAAACGCAGGCCGCTGGAGTGCCGCTCTCCCCCTGCTGTTCATCTCACACGCGTCCATTACTTCCGGTGCTGCGCACGCATTATTTTTCATACACTTTGCCATTTAGTTATATAGTATTTACAGGTGCTTTTGCCATAAAAGCTACATTTACAAAACAAAAATACACAACATAGTTATTCCTTGCTCTCACCTTATATATATATACAGTATATCTGTCTGTTTATATGTCTGTCTGTTATAGAAAAAAAGGTTTGATATATCGCTTTTTTCTTGGTGGGAGAAGGCATCGATTGAAACCTTTTGCAGACAATCCATATGCACTTCTTTCCAATGACTAATACTTTAACTTACAAAACGCATGTCTCAGAATGCACAAATGTGAACGCAATCCACAGAAGGGAAAAAAGTATAGGTGGTATGGCTAATTTTATGCTTTTCTCTCTTCCATTTCATTTTAAATATAGAAATGCAACGAGTTCCTGCTTGCTGACAGCTGTACGAAACACAAAGATCCGCCAACTTCCGTGTGCCAACCTGGCAACCTTAAAGTCAGCCTCTCATTTGACAAGGCTGGCACCCCGAAAGCGAGGTGGGACGGGAACCCTTGCCCAACAAAAGAGGATGTGCACATGGGCACTGGGCATTTGCAGCAAAATAAGAGATTTTTTTTTTTTTTTTAAACATTTTTTTTTTTTTTATGTTTAACAGGAGTTTCTGTACTTGCATCAGAAAAGAATTTTGGAGAGCCCCCCCCCATCCCCATCACTCCCATTTTTGTAAGTGTGATTAACACAGAAATGTCTGTCGGTTGCTCAGAACTACACCATTTATTTCACTGTGAAAATGAGAACTTTCCTCCAAAGTTTCAAAGGCAGACAAACTATTTAAATATGTATTAAGGAACTTTTCTCTGCTAGGAGTTTAAAAATGAGATGTTGTAATAAAAACGATTAGAAACGCATGACAATCCACACTGAAAGTCATTCACTACATTAATGAAAAAACGGACTTATCATCCTCTACTACGTCGGGCCATGCTGAGTACAGCAGCGGACACATGGGTGCGGTAAAAATTGGTGTAAAGTCTCTTCCGCGCACGCCGGCAAGAAAACAGATTTCCGAAGGAGCGGCTTTGTAACTTTGTCAGCTACAAACACGTGCAACGGCGACGTTACAGGACGCGCGCGGTAGAATTTGCCGTCTGGCTGTACGGCCGCAATAAAGGCGCCCTCTGAGCGAAATGGCAGTGAAAAGGAACGTGCAGTCTTCATGCTCCTAAAACGTCTGTGGTTCTTCACGGTACGCTTAAATGCGTACTCTCCGTGACAAAGGTCCTGGTTGACAGCCTTTGCGAACAGATATAGCTGCTTCGCGGACCAAGTTGAAGAATAGTTGTTTCTGTACAGGGTGAGGCAGAAATGTCTAGACCTTTGGAATTGCATTAATATTTAAACATAGGGATGAATAGTATTTGCGGCTGAAAATTTGCATTTTACTGTTAAATTAAACATTAATTACACAGAAGTGTGAAGGAACAATGCAACTTTGAAGATTTTAAGATGGCGCACTTAATTATTTCCCATTAGCAACAAAATTTCTAGAGCGATATATCAAACCTTTCAATATCACAGGATGTTCTTAATAAGCTACAGAAGGGAAAAAAAGAAATCCCAATACTTGTCCTTGTGTATGGCAGACACCAGCGGGGAATACTAATGGACTACAAACCATACCTGACGAAACTCCGGAACGCTGTGTCTTGCTGCAATTCGGGAACATTCGTACGATTCTACCGGGCCGTCTGAACGAGGGGGGAATGAAGTAACTGCAAGACTCTTTGAACTGTTCAGTGCCAAATATTAATAACAACAATAACCTCCAATCTTACGTAAAAAAAAAAATAATAAAAAAAAAGGTGCTATTATGACAATAGAACAATAAATACAGTGTTTGAGTATCATAGTTGCTGCGGTTGCATCTACTACGTCTAAACAACAAGAATAATAAAAGTCATAATATTTTCCCATTTTGCGTCGATTGTGGGCTAAAGGGACATTTCAAGCCTTCCTGCTGGTCTTAGCTGGAGCGGATGTGGTTCCGTCGGTTCTGCCCCTTTCGTCTAATGTTTCTGTGTGACGGATGCATGTTAAGAACAGCGTTCCACCGTTCCGTGAGTCATTCGTGTTTTTGTGCGCAATGCCGATCTAATGCAGGGTGCGACGGACACGCGGCACCCCTCAGGTTGCAGGTTCCGGGCAGACAGTAGAGACACTGCAGTTCCCTTTAAGACCATGTGAAAAAATCTGAATTGTTTCAGCAGTAACCAGCAGCACAAGCCACATGCAAGCAAGTCTGTAAGTGAACAGACTGATTGCTATTATAAATGCAAAACCACTGAACATTTGACACATTTTTAACTTTAATGCCAGATTTTAAAACTTAACTGTGTTTATTTGTGAATTAATTTTCTCTTTTTCCCCCATTAATATTTATGAAGCGCACATACAAGTGTACAGACACTCCGCTACTAACCAAAGAACATGTCCGTTAAAAAAAGATTTAAAATATTAAAAAGACAACTGTTAAGTAAAGATATCTTTTCACATCATCGGAGACTTAGAATTTACATGCATAGTATGCACTAATAATGAATATTAGTGTGTATTAATACTAATTTTTGTTTTTGATTTCAGCTGTGTTTGCCTACGGTGTTTTTGTTGCTTAGTTTCAGTTTATGGTCGGTTTTACCGAGATGTTTCAGTTTGTTCATTTTAAGGATTTAAGCAATGTAATGTGATTTAAAAAAGTTCAGTTTTGTGTCTTCAGATTAAAACACTGGGCCTTACAGTGACATATTTTATAGCACACCGTAAAGCATAATACTGATAAAGCCTGTCTTGGTTGTATTTCATTCGGTCAGCAGAGTTACGGATTCATTACAAAAAGATTCGCAATTGACTGTCAGGAAGCAAAATGACTGCAGCATCGAGAGCTAAAGAAACTGAGGAATGTTGTCCAGAACTGCAGGTTGAAAGCGGGCGGAAAAGCGATCAACACGGAGTGCTTTGCTATTCTAAATCCATGATGAGGTGTTTTAGTTAAGAGCCTCACATTTCTCAATGACTTTTTTTTTTTTTTTTTTGGAAAGTATGCTGCACTGGAAAGGTATACAGTGTAATGTTGCTCAGTCTGAAACATATTTGGCTAGACTTAAGTCTCCTGGTTTAAGCCAAGGAAGTTCATTTAAAAGTTGTAATCCCCAATGAAAATCTGTTATCCCTGGTATAAATCTGTCCTGTGGATTTATGATTACAAACTATATATGTATATTTTTATAAAGATGCAGTGCATGACATAGTTTAAGCTGCTTTTTTGGGTCTACCGGTCTGCTACATAAAATAATTATTTTCTTTCTTTTTGAACGTGATCATTAAATTTTCGTTTTGATTAATCTCTGCTGAAGTTGAGGTTTGGGTGACTGTAGCGCTTAGCTGAGGGGTAAAAATTGTACGCCTACTCGATATGTTAAAAAAAAAAAAACCTTAAAAATAATTGTAATTGTTACAGGGAGAAAATGTTGACTGCACCCATTGTCTCTCAGGGAGTGAAAGCAAAGCCCTCGTGGGGCTGAATGCAGGTGGCTGAAAGTGATGGAGTGTTTTTCGCCAGGCTTTCTTTGAGGGATCCCAGCTCTGCTAAATGAAGTAACTGCAGTAGCCATAAACCCAAATGAATTTGGAGACTCCCTTCATCCGTTAGGCACTAATTAAATCTGCAACACACGTGCGATTTTTCCCGCCCCCCCCACCCCCTCCCCAACCCCCTACCCCTACCACGTGCCCCCAAGTGGTGGGTCCAACTCCCAGTGGGCTTGTGGTACTGGCCTCCCAGTGAGACCTGTTAGAACCCATCAGGTGGTATCATGGAGGGCACTGACAGATGGTAGAACAACCTGGAAAACCTGCCTGCCTTTTCCCTACGATCCCAGCGCAGCTGACAGGTATTACGGCATGAATGGAGACCTAACAGGAAAGGCCGGGGTCCTCGGCGTTAATCCAGTCTCGCCACCAGGCATGTAGCGCCAATGTCGGGGACACGCCATCCCTGTGCAGGAGGGTGAACAAAGTGCTTTCTCATTAAGCTGTGCATAAATTTTAATGTATTACTGTATGCCTGTGACTGTAAGGTAACTGTAAGGCTGCGAGTCTCCCAGCTCATTTATATTTTAAGGGATCTGTGTATACACGTTTTTAACAATCGGATGATTGCCTTGTTTTACCTATACTGTCTTAAATACTTTATGATATAGGATCACACCTTTTTAGATGAGGCAGCCATATGAAGAAGGAAGATTGCTCTACCCTAACCTTGGTCAACATGTATGACTGTTATAACTTAAAATTTATGACTACAATTCACGTTTTTCTTACTCAAGCCTGCCAGTGTCAGTTTAGCGAGTAAATATTTGAAAGGTGGAATGGTGACATAAACAAAGCACTGTTTGTGTTCCTCTGGTCTAGGTGTCTGCCTGCTGTGACTGTTGACTTTATATACATACATGTAGTGCATACAATTGTAAAAGCTTGTTTTTTATGTGTCTAGAGTGGCTTTTCTGTAGTTCTTTTTGATGCCTATGCCAAGCCTTCTGAACTCGCCTATGAGTCAGGCTTGACTGAGCCCCTTTGAGCTACCCAAGTGTGAACACTCTCAGTTCTGCTTTGTCTCCAGTTTTTTTTTTTTTTTTTTTCCTTTTCTTTTCTGCAAACACACTTTAACAGAGAAATGTATCAGATGCTTAATCCTCTTGGAATAAGGAACAAAAAAACATTAAGTAACAATTGAAATGTTTTAATTGGCCAATGTTCAGTTTAAAGAAAAGGAAAAAAAAAAAGGACGCCGTAATTTCCAAAACCATCTATGTGTCCCTGCGTGTGACAAACAGTCCAAAGATAACTGTCAAGTTATTAATAGAGAACAAAGCCTCACTTTTAGCTACGTCTAATTTTCAAACTTTTCCTTCCTTCTGCCTCGGTGTACGCGTTATGGTTCCGTTAATTGATTTATGTTGCTTTAAAATGTAGGTCTCATAGATGGCGAGGAATGATCTTCACTCTAGGGCCAATTAGAAGACCCTCTCGCCTCGCTCGCAGTCGCTCCGATGCATCTTAATCGAGGCAAACGCCCACAGGTGAAATGCCAGACCTGATAGCGCGTGGCCCTTCATGAATTCTAAGGATCTCGACGTTCCCCGAGGTTGTTCACGACTACCGAATGCCGAAGTAAAAGTCGTGAGGGGTGACGCGCGATGTTTGCGTTTGTTTTTCGCTTTGTGCTCGTGTACCCTGAAGATGGTGGTGGGGATGATGATGATGATGATGATGATAATAACAGTAATAATGAATAAATAAAATAAATAAATAAATAAACCCCCCATTTTTCCCATGACGGGGTTCATTTTGTGCTGTGATTAAGTAGCAAAAGGTGAATTCCCATTGCGAGTGGGTCAGAATTATTTCTTATGGAAAAAATCAATTCCCTGTCAAAAAGTTACCTAAAATTAAAGTAAAATAAAAGGGGTTTTTATGCACGATATTGATAACACCCACATCTTTTTTAAAAATATGTATAACAATTGATATTTAATTTTATATATATATATATTTTTTTTTTTTTATTTTTTTTTTTTTTTTTTAATTTATCAGTAATCGCTTGCCCTGCTTGGAAGTCTGGTCTGCCCGATAAGTTTGGCTTGGGAGACAGGGCACAAATTCTGTGACAACAGATCATGGCCAATGTCTTTCTGTAAAGTACAAGAACACTGTACCACTGGCATACCTGTGTAGTCTTACTAATGAATATTTGATCCCTGCTTTAGCTGTAGTACCCTTGACTAAGGTATTTACTCTGAATCACTTTAGTAATAATTACCCTACTATAAAAATTGTGTAAATTATTGTAAGTAGGTTAAGACAGTAATTCAATTTTGAGAAGAGTGTCTACTTAATGAATATGTGATGATAATATTAAATGAGCTATTTCATTTGTGATGCTAGACTGGCGGGGATGGGAGCTGTGCTGTTAGGTATCACCTATGTCAGGTTTACTGCGTGTGGGTCCACTGCCTCTCGGGTGCACACCGAGGTAGAATAGCTCTGGAATGAGCAAAGATGTCGTACCCGGTAAGATGCTTATTTAAGGGTACGCATTTTCCCAAGCCTTTCTAAACATGCCGCTGGTTTTCATCCAGAGCCACTGGTTTTTTAAAATCATTTTTTAATGAAAGATTTTTATTTGTCCAGTTTTCCGCTTCTGTTGCACTCGGTCGGCTTGGTCGTCGAACAAAAATGCCGAATTACGGTAAAACAAAGCCAATTTCAGCACAGAGGTAATAACCCTGTTTCTGTCTGCGCTTCTTCTACACGCACCAACGGTGACTGCTGAAGGAAGGTGACACGAAAGCAAAACGTTTACCTAGTGTGCCGAGGACCTTTTCCGCGTCGTGTTTGGTCCGAGTTATTGGTTCATTCTTTAAATGTTCCTAATGGCGGTATGATTTATTGGAATGGGACAGTTTGCACTGCGGGAAGCTGGGATTACCCCACTAATAATGGAACGTGTTCCAGGGTGCACTGCATGACCTTCAATTACTGCACACTGCGGCCGATCGTAACCCCCAGGACCCCGGGCGGATTTTACAGTCACCTAATTTAACCTGCTGTCTGTACGTGACCTTTCCACATGCGCTCGCTGTGACCATCTGAGCCCTTACACAGAGGACATCTGGTCTGGGAGGAGGGCGGCCGTGTCGCGTTCGCCCGTCCCGGAGGCGTTTGGAGGAGTCCGGTGTCTGGCGCTCAGAAGGAGCCTCTTGTTTGACCATACTGAACTCGCAGGATGCGGTCACAGGGCCTGGCACATCAGCTAAAATGTGGTTTTCAGAAAGCATTTTTTGACTCATTTTCAAAGAAATAAATAAATAATGTTATAAACAAGGCGAGTATCTCATAATAACTGCTTAACTGAACAATGCAATGGCTTTTTAGTAGAGAAAAAAAAGCGGGAGCAGACTGTTCGCGTGGTGGGCCGTACGGGGGACTCCGGGTTTACAATTACACATGATCGTACTGCCATTATTTACTCTTCCGGCCTGTCATCTACCACGGTGGTATTTGGGCCCGACTGCCGTACCCACGGCATCCATTTTTCCACCGTCAAAAGCAGCAATGCAGAAAAACGTGTTTGTCTCTGCCCGTTTATCTAGATGTATCTAAAACAGCACATTAACATCTGCACACCATTTCGGTCCTAGCACTGGCCTAATAACAGTGTCTGTTCGGCGCCGGCCGCTGCCAACTCGCGCAGCTGAGCCGTGTCACGCAGGTTCCCGGCTCCGTCCTAACAGTTATTGATCGGGTCTTTATGCGGCGTCAAGCTGTTCCCTTCTAAAGGAAGAACGTCAGCGCAAGTCCGCGGCGCGTTCGGCGTCCCTTACCTCCCACCGTCACGAGGCGGTGGAGACAAAAACACATTTAAAACGTCACACAAAGCAAGCTGAGGTTGCCTAATACGACTAAATGTCTTCCTAGCCCAAGTCAGACTTTAATGTGGAAACCGACACGCTAGTTTTTTTTTTTTTTTTTTTTTGGGGTGACTGCAAGCATCTGCGGGAAATGCATACGGTATAGGATCGGGAATATCCGCGATTATCGCCGCTATCGAAACGGGTTTGCTTCGTATTATCGATCCTTTGCAAATATTTTCCTAGGTGTCTTAATTACTCTCAAGAAGCACTCCTTTGGCTGACGGACAACACAAATAAGTTGATTTGCATTTCTGTGTTGCGAGTGTTTTGGCAGGCGGCACACGAGTCCAGATTGTAACCCCTATTTCTGCCTCCAAAACCTGCCTTGGAGGAGTGTCCACAGAGGGATTAGGGATTTAGTGGGGAAGGTAAGTGTGACTACAAGCTTTGGCTGGCCATCTGCTCCCCAGCAGAGCCCGGGCCAACCTGTGCCGCCTGCAGCAGAGACCTGGGCACTGTGCTAATTCCGCTCCCAGCCAACCCTGCACAGCCAGCCAATCGCCATCAGTCTGCTTATTAGTTGTAAGAAGCCGTCCATATGCACCAAAGTTGTTTTTCCCTGCTTTTTTTTTTTCCCCTTGCCCCTCCATGAATAAAATATGTGCAGTATAAGCATGTAACCTACATGGATGCGACCGACTCTAGGGCTGAATTGGAGCATCGCGCTACTTCTCACATCCACCTCCGTTCAAACGCTACCGAGCCTGCGCTCGGGACCCCGTAGCTCCCCGCTTACTCTGCTAAAAAGCAAATGGTGCGATTCGGAGGTTCCGGCTCCTAAGTGTTACGGTCCGTTCGGCCGCACCGCGTTCAGACACGGGCGAAGCGGCCCGCGTTTCGGTGCCGGAGGCCGAAACGACTTGGCGCCTACGCGCTCTCGCCGGCGATCCCTCTCGTCGGGCCGCGCGGTCAAGCGGCAGGACTCGGCGCCGTGGGGTGGGAAATGGACACGGCGCTCATTATTAAACTGCTGCGGTCGCCTTTGCTTTTGGAATCTGTTTCTTGGCGTTAATTATTCATGTTTCATTTCAGCACCCAAGTGAAGAAAAGGGCGATAAGACGTACGATGGTAAAACTTAATGGTGAACACGGGATCAGAAATGCAACATAAATTACTAATAGTTGTATAAATCTGTGATGTGCACCAGATTTATCTTCTTTTATGTTTATTCACTTTGTTAGCTTTCCTTTGGTAAGGGGGAAACACTTTACACTGCAATACTGACTGGAATTTCTTCTACTTGCACCACTGTGGGAAAGAAAATAAATTCACCGAGTTTAACTTTTTGTGCTGAAAAGCAGCTTCCGCGCAGGTGTACTGTTCGCATGCACGCTTCGCTCACGCGTACCTGCATCTGCGCAGATTTACGAAAAACTAGCGCGCTGTCTTAAAATGTCAGAAGTAAAAACTGATGCTTGATGTATTATGTTGTTGTATATGCGTGCGCATGTTCAGCGGTTATTGGTATATGGAGCGGCTCCTTGTAAAATATTTCAGTTGAAATAACTTCCTTTGACTGATGGCTTGGAAACACAATTTTTGAAATGTAAGTACATGTACATATCACTCTGTTGTTTTTCTGTCATGTGGAAAAGAGAAACCGATTTTATCTTTGCTCGGTTTTTCATATTTCTGGAAACGTTTTAAGCGTAATGCATTTTTTTGATTCCAACATCGGTCATGTATGCTAGCTACTTGCACACTTTGCATAACTGCAAGAATTTTAGCTTCGTTTTGTACTTACATTAATATGCTTGTACGCTTTACAAACAATGACCAAAGCAAAGCTCTGCTATTAATAATGTGACCAAAAGGGACTTTGGGAGATTATAGACACATTTCTGGCAAGAAAGGAGCACCACCTAAGGCAAAGCCTTGCTTCTTCAGAACCTCCCAAAAAATCCACATAAATTCTCCTCCATATGCTTTTCACATTGTAAATTAATAACTATTTCCCTCCAAGACTTGGAAGTTCTTGCCTTTTTTAGAATGTGAACTAGTTTATCCTCTACTATCTTGGCAGAACTGGCAACTGTCTGTATCAGTTCTTTGGATACTTAAACGCAAAGATTTCTCGGAGCGAAATTTAGGCACAAATATTAAAACATAAATAGAAATCCCGAAAGCATATTCACGTACTAAAAAAGTACTACTCGGTCCTACGATTGTAATGTATTATGATTATAAATAATTGTGACCTTTGCTCAAAAAATGAGGCTGGAAGAAATAATTATAGTAACTGTTAAAATAGTCACATAATCCAATATTTTTATTTATTTTTTTTACATTTTTTACATTTTTGCGTCATAGATTTTAGAATCTATCCTTGACTTGCATGCTCATAAACACCATTGCTTTATGACATGGCTAGTCATTATTCTATTCCCCTGCTTTTCTCCTTTGCTGCCCATGGGTAAATGCACTCTGCTAATCGTATGTAAATTTCAAAGTCAAAAAGGGATTGCAGCTACAGTATTTGTTTCATGATTTAGCTCAATTTAGACATTCTATTCTAATATCTGAACAGCATGCAGATTTTTCCATAGAGCCATTTGTTTATTTCCAAAAGCAGATGGAGTTACTTGTCAACAAATCTGACGTCACCCAGGGTTGAGCGTACCAGCTGTTATTTTAATGTATGAAAAGCAGATTTTGCACTGGCACGTGGAGCAGCGAGAGGATCGCGCGTGGCACCGCTGGTCTTACTGGAAGCACACGGAAACCCGGTGAAGCTTGAACCATGTAATAAAGTCGGTTTAGCGAATCTCCTACGTACATCTAAAATGAATGCGTTTTGTTCTGCAGTTTATTGCACGCCGCTGTTTTTCTTTAGCGCCTAGTTTGTATAGGGTAGGCACGACTGTATAGTATTTGGCTACAAAGTAAACAGATCTTCGTGGGAATAAAATCGTTTCGTATACACATAGTTTCAAGAATTTGTAAACATTACACATTTAGACTCGTAAGAGCTCATGAAAAGAGCAGAGGTTTGGTTTCTAGTGGGCCCATTAATCCATGTCCATAAGCTCAAATGAATCTTACCACCTGTTTTCATATTCTTTGTTTATTAGGTTTGGTATCAAAGAAACAATGCTATTGAAGCATAGAATTTCAGTTCTCCAACCTCATGTTGTGACAGAATAGAATTGTACCTCTTAGAAAAACACACTCACCACAGCTAGGTACCAAGCTTCAGTACTTGAACAACTTTCGAATTCCTTTTTTCCTAATTAAAATGATGCTAAAAACTGTTCGTGGTGATTTTCGGGCCAAGCCGTTACTACTACTAATAATAATAATAATGATAATAATAATAATAATATTAATAATAAAATCCCCTTAGGCAAACGTCAATACGGAGGCCAAAACGTACCAGTGAAGTGTAAATAACCACGAGATACCAGTCAGGTGTCTTAACTTTTTTTTTTTTTTTCTTTTCTTAAATGAAAAAATTATTTTAAAAAATCTACGTTATGTCCCTTGTTGATATTAAAAAGCAATTATGTCATGGAATATGCATATATCTAGCATGCTCTCTAGTTGCCTGCAATTTGGGTAAAAAGTAAAGGTCAGGGACATTAGTCAGACTGTGCTCGACAAATTCTAAAAAGGCTCAGTGGTCACAGGGAATGTATTCGCTGCAACATAATTAGCCTGTGAATTCCCCCTCTGCAGGCTCCCAGCCCCGTGCCACAGAGAACTGTCTTCTCCCCCCAAAAACGTCTTTAACCTCCAGCCTCTCTGCCGACCACTCTCGCTTTCATCCCGCCCAGCGCATCACCCAAAGTTACCATGGACGCGGCGGCCGGCGCATAAATTAGCCGCCGGCATTAGCATGAGGCCCGCGCGCGGGGCACGCGGTGCCAACTGCTCTCCGAGCGGCCGCGAAAGGTCATGTTTTGATGACGGAATGCCACGCGGGCACCTTGGCTCCCTGGAGGAGCTCTCCCCAGGTGCAGGGGAAAGGTTAAAAATTACCTTTCCTGCCGACCACCATCTCTGGCAAAGGAAATAATTAGGACGGAGCGGGGAAGGGGGACGGCTCAAAATGGCAGAACGTCACCTGTCAGAGGACGGGGCGCTACCTAATGGCCGTATCCCGGAGACGAGTCACGCGGCCCGTCGGTCCCGACAGCGTAGCGACGGCGTCGAGCCGAGGGCCGTCCTTTTCGGCGGGGTGAGGGGGACCGTGCTGCGGTGGAGCGGTGTACCACCTTGCTGCAGCCGCTAACCGTGAAGCAAAAACCTCCATCCTCTCGCTTCCCTTTCAACACAACCAGTGCCTTTAAACTAAATTCTACTACATATGGATAAGAGCCAGCGGGCCGCGGAGGGAAACGGCAGCGAAGTGAACAAGCGAATGGTAACGGTTTCGAGGACTTTGGAGCCCAGTTAATTTCGTGATGAAGCAAAACGTGACAAATGCATTTCACCTTTTCTTATAAATCATCAGGTGCCCGACTGTTCCAGTTCTCCAGAATCGCGACCGGGGCCGGCGGGTGCCACCTATATCTTATTTACGGTGACAGAACAGCGGCGCCTGACGCCGAACGTCGGTAACGCTGCGTCGAGATGCCCGCGCTCGGCGATTCCGCATCTGCGCGGAGACGCTTTTCTCGATGATGCGATGTTAATGGCTGCAGAACCGTGCGTGACAGCAGGTGCAGCTGTTTGAACAAACCCCCAGCCCCCCAGAGCCACCAAACACATCATTAGGGCAATTTTTCACCAACAAAGGAAAGGCGGCCTGTGATTTGCATCTGCACATCACCTGTAATTGTAGTTTTTAGCGGCCGGCTAATTCCATGTATTTAGTAGGCCAACTGCGGCGGGTGCAAGCGCGATGGACACGTGTCGGTCCGGCCAGCTGCACGGTCTCTTTCAAAGGGCTGCCTCATGCTAGCAGCTTGTTTGTTCCATTACACGTTCGGAATTATGAAAATGATTGATTATTCGGTCCCCCCAAGGTTTCACCGTGTTATATTGACCGGTCTTTGAGGAGCTTGTTCGCTTGTTCTTGAACTCGTACGGGTGATCGATAAGGTGAGCCATCTTCATTTCTTTTTTTTCCCTCCTCGGTGCGGTACACAGCGTTTGTTGCGTTCAGTGTACAAAAGATTCTGAGCAATTTTGAAACATTTTGCTATTTTAACCTTTGGTCAGGACTACAGAATTCTTATTTATTTGCTTGTTTTTATTTATGCATATATACATACATGCGTACAAGGGAATATGTACATTTCGGGCAGGGGGGGGGGGGTGTTTTAGGTTTCCTGCATTTTCCTGACTTTGATATTATGGTAGGCAATTAAAATTATGTTCCTCTTCGGTTGCTGTATTTTTGGGACTGGCGGAAACAAAGTTTGTGGGCATTTCACTTTTTAGATTCATCATGCAAAAACAGACTGACCCTTGCCATGCTGGGACTGGGATCTTGCTCTGAGCACCGCTGGTCGGCAGGGAATACGAGCCCTGCCTCCACCCCCACACCCCGAGCTGTTCTGTAAACGCTTATTACACGAGACATGGGGGAAGTTTCCCTCGCCGCTACCGCAACCACCCGTCACCCGAGAGCAAGGAGACGGGCTACAGCTTGACCCCCGGAGCTCGCTGACCCAGGAATCGGTTCAGAAAGGGTCTTGGCTGTAGGCTTCCTTGGATACCAATCTCCTTCCCGAGCACTCAGAAGCACAGCACGATGTGCATGGTGAGGAGAGAGAGGCTGGGCCTCACGGGGGAACTGGCAAACGTCAAAACAAGAGCCAAATTAGAGAAAGCTCCCCCGTAAATAAATATTTGTGAGGGAATCGTGCAAAAGGAAATAAGACGAAGCGATGCCTATCTGTTACAGGGCCACATTTTGAGCTTAAAGGGGGCTTTACAGTCTCAATATGGCAGCACTTAAGAGACTGCCCGAAAATGTGGTTTATTTCAAAGACCTTTATCATATTTCAAAGGCACTAGTGTGTCATTTGAATCTGGGAAGGTTTGGCAGCGCTGACATGAAAACGTCTCCCTTTCTTTTGTTTACAGCTGTTCCGAATTCTGTAAACATTCCGACAGAAGGCCCAAAAGAAAACCTTATTTTTGGCTTCACAAGTTTCCTAATAGGCAGACCAAAGAGATGGCAGTATATCCCTCAGCAGTGTTGCCCTTAGGCATCTGCCAGAGATAACAGCAGAACAGCAATCGCCCTAATGGGAGACCCAGCAAACATCCGCAGCATTAGGTCCCACGCCTGCAGTGGAAAGCAGCTGCTTACTGTACGCGTTTCAGCCATTCGTTGCGGAATACGGCAGGTGAGGTCTGAGGGCGGGCACGAAACGGGAAACCGCCGGGTTTCCGTTGAAATTTTACGGTGCCGGAAAACTCAGCCTTCCGAGTGGATTCGTAAAAAAAAAAAAAAAAGCTAAGTTTTAACTTCTAAAGTCCATCAAAAGTCCGGGACAAACTGCTGGTTATCGTTTTGATGAACGTGCCCATAAGTTACTTCTGTATGCATCAAACATTGCGACACCATTAAGTTAAAACTTAAAACCGTTCCAACTTTCAGCAACACGTCGAATTCCTTCCAGCAGTAATATCGCACGTGACCGCAAGCGACGAGCGCCGTTCCGAGAAGCTCTTGCGCTACCTGAGGACAGCGCGGAATAAAATGAACGCGATGGCTGACGTGCAAAACTCCCGGCGAGAGATTTTATCAAAAGGAATGCTGCGGCCTTTGTTATTTCTCTTTTGCGAGTAAATTACACTTTTAGGATTTATTAAGACAAAAAAAAGCGTTTTCAAGAGCGGGTCAAAACTTTCTGTGGAAACGCGCTCATTACTTCTTAACCGGAGGCGATTTTTCTCTGCTCAAATGTATCCGTCTTCTTCCGTTAGTTTTAACGTCTACATTTCGAGCCTAATTCTGCCATGTCGCAGCGGTTTGTTCAAAGCGGACCGGCAGTCCAAGCTCACAGCAGGTGCTGCCCAAATACTGATCAATTATTGACGCAAAGGCCACGCAGTACCATCGCGGCGTACCGTCAATAACACACAGTCACTTTTTGACATCGCGCGCCTTTCTCGTCCGTTTAAGAGAGACAAAAGTTCCACTCTTTAACTTCTGCCTTTTTATTTATTTATTTATACGCCTCGGATTCTTTGACTTGCGGAAAAATATGAAAGATGCATTTGGTGCTTTTTCATGCAATGTGCAAAAACAAAGTTATTATCCTTTGATTTAGGGGGCGAGTAAGTATGATCATATATATTCCCTGTGTGATTATCTCCTCCCTGGGATGCTTAGAGACTGCATCACACTGAGAACACAGGCCAGCAAATCTGATAAATAATGATAGCCGTACCAAAGAAAAAGAAACCCTAACAGACCTCGTTGGAACAAATTCCTTGAAAATGTCAGAAACTTTAACACAGAGATTTCAAAGGGGGGGGTCTTAAAATTCAAATTCCTTTATTATCATTATGTGAATTTTTAAAGGTGATGTGATTTATGCTGAAAGTCAGCGACGCGGTTGCTTCCAGGCGGGCTGCTTTGTAAAAGGTGCCATGTTTATGCATGGTGCCTGGCGGGGCGGCGGAGCCTGGCTGCCCCTCCAAAGGCCTCTCTGTGAGGCTGCTCACTGGGCTGCGGTGGCCTGGAAAACTCCTGGCTCTGATCTGCGGCCTGTTGTCTCCCCTCCGCTCTCAGCGTGGATCTTTAATGGCTGGCCTTGTTCTACACGCTGACAAACAGGCGGCCATGTAAAAAAAAGGTATGCTGTTATGCAGCTGCCACATGCTTCGGTGGCAAAGTTTTCTGCGTGCGGATGTATGTGGGATTTAGCATCAGCATGTTTGCTGCAAAAAAAATAAATAACACTAAAGTCTTTTCCGCTTGCAATTCTTTTTCATACATCGCAACATGAACGTAAGTGCGGCATGCGTACGTTCTGACTCTTACGTTTACTTGCTGCAAGCTCACCGTTTAAAATCTGCACATTTAAATAAATAGATAGACAAATAAGCGTTTAAATAAATAAATAAGAGCGGAAAACGCACAGCTGCGACTCCCCGTCTTGCCGGCTCTTGCGAACAGCCCGGCCACCCAGCAGTAAATTGTGATCTGCACCACAGTCACGGTGAATGCACCAGAGGCAGAATTTTAGGTGCCACAACCCTGTACCGCAGCACTGGATCAAGCAAAAAGAATGGATTTTCAAATGTGTTGCTGCATTTTAAATGTTTTAACCCTGCGCGCTACAGCGTACCTTTTAAAACGACACCACGGTTCACATTTTTGATAAACACCAAATCCGTGGCACGTATTTGCAGGAGCATTTCATATTTCATATTGTTGTATTCATACTTATAGCAAATATAGAATACAAATATATATATATATATATATTTATTCTTATATAGAATACATACATATATATATATATAATATATATATATATATATATATATATATATATATATATATATATATGGAAAATTTGTAAAAATAAATGAGATTTGTTTACCGTTATTCATATATGACACAGTACTCTGCTGTGTATTATTTCGGGGTGCTCGTCCAATTTTGCCTCCCGTACGAAAATGCTGACAGGTCGCTCGCATTCCTTGAAAATGACAAGGTCCCTCCTCCTGTTCCCCCTGAGCGGAGGCCTGCGCTTGTGTCAAGCGAGCGAACATGCCAACGCTTTTCTAATTGCGGCCCCTTTTCCCACAGAAAAGCGCGCGCGCTTTTACTTTCGCCGCATTCCTCGTGCGCTAATTAGGCACGCGATATTACCGCGGATGTGGCTGACAGGTGCTGCTCGGCCCGTCAGGGTCACGCTCGGCGAGTCCGCGCTGGCGGCTTTTAAAAAAAAAAAAAAAAATTAAATAAAAAGGGAAAAAGAAAGGAAAAAAAAATACTGGCGAAAAACAAGAGACAGGATGTGTCCATTTCATCTTCCATCTGTTATTACATAACCACGGCCAACGCTGCCATGTTAAGGAATTAAAAAGAGCAAGAAAGTATGGGAACATGTCTTGTTTGAGAGGAAACGTGGAGACGGGCTGCGTTTCCAGTTTTACTCAACTTTCAGCCGCTTATGTCAGCGGCACGAGGATTTGATTTCGGAACCTGTACGCGCGCCACGGGGGGGAGTGTTAAAGTCGGAACTGCTCTCACCTGCCGTAGCACAGCATTTGACTATGGTGGTGGGTAACACATCACGAAAAGAACTTTTACAAACACATCTATCTATCTATCCACCCACCCACCGTTTATATGTACTGCATGTTATACCTCACTAAAGATAGGTGGGCTAACAGAAGGAGAGGAATTATTATTTTTGCATTTTCAGGGAGTCATTGCTTAACACGGTCAAAGGTGCGCTGCTTTACACGTGTCATAACATTTGGTATTTTTCTTGTGAAGGGCTTTGTGCTTAACAGTGCCTTGTTAACATAGACAAAGCATAGGAAGAATAAATAACTGATCGATACTAAGCCGCAGACAGCTTCTGACGCCTCCAGCCACATGCTCTCAAATGCGATTGGTGTGGGACCGTACATGATAATTGTTTGTTCAATTATTTTTCTTGGATGTTGCACTTGCCCTTTGCAAAGTGAACTCCAAAGAAAGGCCTACAATTAAGGGCCTGAGCCAAAGGCTCCTTTAAGTGCTGGAAGTGAACCCAGTAGGCGAAGCACACAAATACTTTTAAGTATGCAAGATACGGCCGAGAATGAAAGTAAAAATTTCCATCGTTTCTCTTTCTTTTCTCCCTTTTTGTTTTTTTTTTTTTTTTGGACGAGGTTCCAACCCTTCCTTCCGCACAGTAACGGTGTCTTTCCACAGTTCAAAAGAATACGATTACTGGTGTTTAAGATGAAATCAGAAGAGATGCTACCTTTGACCAGCTGACACCAGCTTATGTAAAACATGTTGGCAGTACAAGAAATAATTAATGCAGGTTTCATGCAGTTGATAAATACCATCCTTATTCTTAAGGATTACTTACAATGTCAATTGTGAGCTTTAAAAATGTGGATATAGTTTTTATTATGCATCTTTTTAGTTTATATTTACCATACTGCATTTGGTTATTTAGCCACAGGCAACAACAGTTTATATATAGATAGATAGATAGATAGATAGATAGATAGATAGATAGATGCATTATGAATTTCTCTGTTATTCTGACATTCTGTGTGTCCTTTAGTCACACATGATGTATATTTAAGCCAATGTGGTGCAAAGACAAGACAGTCTTTCTGGAATCTTATATAAAAGCATAGCAAAGAGCTTCAGTTCCCTAACTGCGGTTATTTAGACATTTTTTTTCAGCAGGAGAAGAACAAGAAACCTATGCATTGTTAATGGTGTTCTCATTCGAACAAAGAGCTGCTTTGAACCACGCGCCATGCGTGGAACTCGTGTGGGAGTTTCAGTGGCATAGTTCAGAACAGGTGATCGACGCTTAGCCTTTAAATGAGTTTGACTGCTCCGCATCCATGACGGCTCCACCTTTTGGTTTAGCCACAAAATCACCGAAACAATGACCGCAGCTCTGTCAATAGGTGCTGGGGGAATGTTTAATGTGTCACAAAATGTTAGATCAGTGTAGCTCCCCCAGCTTGCCACAGTGCCAGATTTTTGTGTCCAAACTGTTGTCTTAGGACCTGGCCTCCTTCCTTTGACTATTGACTATGCATGAAGGAGGGGGTCTCAAGGTGGACAAATCGGGACTTAGGGCGCCAAGAGGCAGAACCCCGAGGATGTTACAGCAGCTGAAAATGTCAGTCACAGACTTATAACTTTTCCCCCCCTCTTCTTTCTTTCCCAAGTTCCCTGGCAGTGCAGCTGCCTAAATGAGAGGGATTACGTTAACACCCTGCTTAGAGGAAGAGCAGGGCCGGATTAGGGCACTGGGCTCGGACATAGCGGTCATTCAAGCGGGGGGACGCTGCTTTTTAAGCAGGGGGAGAAAGGCAGTGTAGCGCAGCCCCGCAGCTGAACTGCCTGAGCAAACACACAGACAAGTGCGGCGCCGTCAGCCGAGTGTAGGAGGACACTCGCACGCACGCACACGCAAACACACATGCACACACTGCCCCTGTGTGTAGCTCAGCTGGCCTGTCGGCTGACCTCGGTAAACCCGTCGCTCCCTTCAGCAGCAGGGCTGAATGGGGGATCCGAACAGGTGGTTAGGAGCTCCCGTGGGGCGAGCGGAGGGAGGAAAGAGCCAAACACCTGTTTCGGAAACCCAGCTTAGGTGCTCTCTCACACTTTCGCTGATCTCCTCTGGGAGGTTTCTTGGTTTTTTTTGCGGTTCACTGGGATATTCACTTTTCCTTCCTGGGTCACTCGCCAGGGTCATTGTTACCCACGATGGCTTAAGCCGTGAATGTCGACATCTGCCACCTTTTGCTTGAGAAGCTCAATATATATTCGCTGTTATTTTTTAGTGAAGCAGTCATTATTTAGTTGACTTTTACTATATATGAACGTAAAATAAAAAGCAGCAATGTTTTATTATAGATGTCTTTATTTTGGGTAATTATAATCTTTACCGTGAGTTAATGCACATTTTATTTTATCTTTCTGTAAAGTTCCTTCAAACTGCAAACCTGCCCAGAATGGCTAAAGTTCTTTTGAAAGGAATTTAAAAAGTAACTATCTGAGTGATGTAAAGGGTGGTCTCCGTCACGGTGAGATGGTTGCTATCACTATCGAGCAGTCATTAACCGAGTGCCGCGAATGCTCTGGTCGGCAGGCAGATGCTTATGCTGGGATCCGTCCCACCGAGAGCCGAGCAGACCTTCACATGTCAGCTTTGCTACCTCGAGAGGGAAATCATGCAGCAGAACAGACAGCTGTGATGGATGCATTTTCCCTCTAAAGTCAAGTCAGATCTTCTGCTCAGGGGACAGAAGTAATTGTTGGGACAGGTGACACATGTACGGAGACCGGGATATGACGAGAAGATGGTTTAGATCATGCTTTGTGCTTTTTATATATCCTCTGTAGGCAAATATTAGGTTGCCATTTGTGTTTTCATAAGTGATTCATTCTAAAATGAATTTTGAGGCACAGTCCTTTTCTTACATTACAAATTGGAAACATCCACGTGAACGGCATGTAAATCTTAATCGCTGTGGTGTTAAAGTAGATCTAAAAGATAAACAAGACATTTATTGCAATGGTTAGAGCGGCCAGTGCTTTATCCTGGCTAGAGTTGCGGCTGTCTGGAGCCTATTCCACCGTCCCTGGGCACTAGGCTGTGACGTCACACCTTGGATGGGACACCGGCCTATTGAAGGGTGGCCACATGCATGCACGCACGCACGCATGCACGCACGCACACGGAGGGTTATTTAGAGTAACCAAATAACCCGAAACATAAGTCTTTGGCCTAAAGGAGGAAACCCACACAGACACAGGGAGAACATGCTAACTCTGCGCAGTGCGAGTTGGACTCAAACCCCACACCCAGTTTAACTAGCTTATCCTTGTAAGATGCTTTAGTGAAAAGATAAAAAAAAAATGTAAAGCACACCATTATTAAGACATGGTACATGGTTGCAGAAACTGCTTTCCCGTGCTTCTTCCAAACTTGCAAAATGTATTTATAAACTGGCATTTTGCGAAGGAGTTCTCGCAAAGTTGAGCAGTTTTGTCCGTGATCCGCTCCTCCACAAATGGAAGTCGAGCCAAGTTGGGCTAGAGATGTACTTGTGGGTTCTTTGCACCACGAGAGCAGAGTTTCTAAAGAAATACTTGTACAGCATGTTCCAGAATCCCCGGATATTTATTAGTCAGTGATGGGAGTTTAGCAACTGAATCCCAGACTGTCAGCGGCGCTCTAAAGCATGCACCATCTCAGGGCCTCAGCACACACGCAGTGTGTGATATTTTTCCCCAAATAATGGGAAAGGCCCATAGGCTAAGCACACGGAGCGGCAGCCCGCGAACCCGGCAGGAATTCCGAAAACCACTTGTGTTTGTCGAGACCTTCATTCATCATGTCATAGGGGCGTGATGCGGGGCACCCCCCCCCCAACCGCTTGCGCTCACTGCTTCCTGTTCGGCCGAGGCTGTCAGCGAGAAGAAGCGCTTTCTGCTAGGAATCCTCCGGAGCCCCACGATCTCCCCTCTCGCCCTCCATCTCTGTGCGCATGTCGACTAACCACTGGACCTCGCTTGTCAGCCATGACAGGCTCGTAGCCGTTCTGTAAAACAAGCTGCGACAACAAAAAGGCCCTTGCTGCGGTGGGTAGCTGTCGGAGGAATGCGGGTTTGAACTCGAGCTGGGGGCACATTTGCTAAGCGCCAGCAGACGCTGCAGAACTTTCACGGTTTGCTCTGTTGGGAGGGAGACACTTTTTAATGGACCGCAGAAGATAAACTAATAATGCTGCCATTGTATAGTCTGCTAAATGCACCATACTGTTTAATAAGTTACCCTCTACCCTTTTGTTCATCTTTCAGACTCCATATATGCAGCGTGTACATGCTTTATTAATGCCGAGGAAATCATTTTAAAGAAAAAATAAAATAATGCTGAGCAATAGGCTCCAGTGTTTAAGTCATTGTCCATTGCTCAAAATTAAAGGATCATAAAAGTGTATTTCTACGTGTGCGCGTACACGCGTATGTGGGAATTCGTGCGCACGTCTTTATGTGAACACAGCGCACTGTATTTTCTCAGGTGGAAAAGCATCACTTGAGGGGAAGTTTCACTCTGAGTATCTGTGTCCTGTTTCCACCGGCTTCCTTTGGGAGCAACACACAGCACAGCGTTCAGATGTTGCTGCCAGTGAATGCAAAGACGGACCATGAGACACGGGGCTTCCCGGGTCTTGACCCAACGTTAGCTCAGCTATGTGACGATGACAAGATGATCCCGCGAAAGATGCCATCACACTGGAACGGAGCGGATGTGCTTGTGCGGAAAATGCGAAGCTGCGGCTCAACCGGCCTGGTGCAGCAACACGAACGTCTCCCAGCGGTCTGATACTCTGCTTCGCACAGTGCGGCTTTGGTTACTTCGGTACGAATGCGAACGCTATAATTGCCCCCCAAAGATAGTTTGGAATTTGTTTATTTGTTTGACAATTCATGTGTTTACAGTATCGTAAGCCGTTTTGCCGAATGAAACCTTATTTACTGTTTAAAAAAAAAAAAAAACAATGCAGTTGTTAGAATAGCTCAGTCTAAAAAGGAACATTTCAAATTGTAATTAATGTAAAAAGCAATAATTTGGATCATCTGTATTAACAGATACAGAGTATTTTAACTTTAACTGTCACTGGACTGTTTTGGACAAACTGGAGCATCAGGACTGGATCAGCATTGGTCTTCCCTGTTGTTCCAAGAGGCCCTGGAGCATGCACGTTTCCTAGCTCTCCTTAAGAATAATGACCTCAGCATTAAGACAAATTATTTCTTTAAGTGAACATATAAAGGGCTTAAGTGCTCAGGTAGAATGGGAATCTGCAGACACTGCAGCTGTCAAAGGCCAAGAAAGTAAACCAAAGTATTTAAGGGTTAGATTTTTAGCAATTGTATTATTCTCTTTTATACAGAATATGAGTCGGTACCGTCTTACGGAAAGAAAATATTTGGGGGGGGGGGGGTATTCTTGGAAAGCAAATAGATCTGAAATGCAGCAGCTAGAGCACAGGTGACAAATTTATACACTCATAACATCCATTTAGTTTTCTGCTTACCCCCTTTTCCCAGGGTGCACAAAAGCAGGGCTCAGGAAAGTTTGTATTTGACCCCAAGAAGTCATTTGGTTCCCATGAATTAAAGATGTGGCAGGGGGTTGCTCAGGTTTTTGTTCTTGCTACCACAGCAGATAACATTCACATAACTTAGGATAAAAAGGCAGCCCGTGAGCCCCCGCTTACATCCTAAAGTAAACCTCTCTGCCCCGTGTTTCCATCTCCACAGTCACTTTTCTTCCAAGCGTGGGAATGAGCATCCGTGTCACTGTTTGACAGAGTTTTCCTGCCTTTATCCCGCTCAGAAGGTAATGTTTCTGAAACGTTAATAATATTCCACTGCTGCGTTCCACTTCCCCAAGGCCCTACTACTACGGCACTGTTTGCACGCAGAAAAATGAACTCTTCGAAAGCTGTATCCTGTGAAAAATGGGACAGCATTGACAGTCGTCGGCTTATAATGTGACAGAGCACATAAATTCATAATTTATCTGCCACACGCAGGTGCCTCGTGCAGGTTTTATCTAATGGCTACAACAAAGTCATAAACAGCTCTATAGTTTTTTTTTTTATTAACTGAAACTACTGGCTCTCTTTTTCTGCTAAGAATGCCCAGGAGGGGTGGGCAGCCACTGGCACTTGGGCCCCCACAGGTTTATTTTTCTCCCTCGGCGTTTGGTTAGAAATTTTTTGTTTTCCTATCCTCACTTGCCAGCTGGCTTGTTCTGCAGCTTTACTAACTGGTCTAGTCCTTTCAGTTATGGAATGTGCAGCTAACCTTTTATCCATAAGTTTACTTTATATCTGTTATGTCTTTTGATCTTTTGGTCACCGCTCTGTCACTGTGTGAGAAGCACCTCACCAGAATAAATCGAACTGAGCTTGGGTTTTATCGAAGGAAATAATACTCATACATAGTATTACCGAAAAAAATTAGTTGGTGGCTTTTAGTGATGTAAAGGTGGAACGGGGCAATGACTTTTTTTTTTCTAAAGTGCCACTTGTTAGCATTGTTAGGCACTCATTCGTTTTTGTGAAGTGTCTTTGTGGCTGCGACCCACCGGTTAGGAAGCTACCAGCAGGGGGCGGTGCAGCGGCCATCTCCTCCATCTGTATGCGATCTTCTACTTGCTGGCCTCAGCAGGAGGGTCTGTACTGCATGGCCAGTGGTGTGAGAGGTGTTTGCACCTTGTCCTCTAATTTAAATACAGCCTCAGAGTTTTCTGGAACAGCCTGCGCATTAGGCACATTTTTCTCTCACCCCCCCCCCCTTAGTTTTAATCCCAGCCTGGACTGACACTGTTGTCAGATCTTGAGATGGGTTTATACAACTATTACAAGCATTCCTCTATCTGTGGCACTCTGGATTATTCAAGATTATGTTGTAATTCCTTTAATCCTTGTTGCATTAAGATTTCAGTCAAAATGCTGTACAGTACAGTCTGAAACGTACCGTCACGCTGCTATCACTCTCTTTTATTATTATTGTCATCATTACAATTTCTAACGTTCGATTGTCAACAAAACAGCTCACGTTGTAAGTAGTTTCCAGGCATCCTTTTTTTTCTCTCCTCAAGTAAATGAATGCCTGAAATTCCTGTATAAAGGAATGCCCCCCACCCCCCCAAACCACAGACAGCTTAGAATTAAGAGCCATATAAGGCAGTTGCCCCCGGATCACAACCCAGACGGACCACATAAAAACACTTTCTCCCATGCTGACAGTCGTACACACTTTATAAGACTGTGCCGATTTCTCCTAGAACCCGGGTGCTAATCTCTCCGGATCTTCAGATGGGACAAAGAGCCCACTGTGCACCCACTGTGGAGGCTGCTCCGCAACCTTCGGCCCTATGCTTCCTGCACTCTGCCCTTCTTCAGGCATTACCTGTGAGCGCCCTCTCGGGCCGCCTCCTGCCCCCCTGCCCCTCCATCACGGACAGTTCGCAGCTCCATGGCGCGAAGAAGTGATCCTCGCTCCCCATCTGTTCCGCCACTAGCAGAGACAGGCCTTGGCCCTGTGTGTGCCTGTCCAGCACTCTGCGGCCAGCTATATACACTCGGACACTATGTGCCCTCCACAGACTTGCACATTTGGCTGTGGATCCTCTGGAATTCCAACTAGTATGTTTTTCTGTACATTTCACGACAACAACTGAAGAGAGACGAGCAAATTGCGTGCAGTAAACACTGTCAGCCAGACAACACAACCGTAAACAATTACATGCTTTCCATATACTGTCAAAAAACATCACAAACCCACTGGAGACACAAAAATGATCCAGTGACTAAGAATGGGTAAGAATCATGCAAATAGTTTAATTTTCATTGTTAGGGGCAGTAGGTAGGGTAGTGGGCAAAACCAGGACCTGTGGGCTTTCCCAATGTATTACCCGGAGTGCCTTGCCTAAAAATTGTCCATACATGCGTATATATATAAACTGGTAAGCCATCGTGGAACAAAGCATCTTCAGAGTTATTACTAATGCCTTTTAATTCCTTTTCTTGGGTTTCTGCATTCACATGGCAGTGCTCTATGGCAGATATGTCCTGTTTGAATTGTCCTGCATAGGCTAACAGGTGCTGCGACCATGCTGCATTAGGTGTTGTGGCCAGTGCTGAGGTGTTTTGACTTGGTCCCTGTGAAGGACAAACCTTGAGCATGAGAGATTCTGTATCCAGACTGCCCTTCATATACATACCAAAGGCCTGCTCAGCAATGCTGACAGTCATGGAGACTGGGAAGCACAGGCCGAGACCCAAAGGGAAGGCTGCGGGAGAAAGGGTGGCCATTTGTACACAAGAGCAGGAGGCCTCTGGTAAATTAGTGGACTTGTTTGACTTCCTGGCGTCCTACTCTGTGTCCAGCGGCCAACACAGAGTGTGCACAGATAGCCATAAGCAAGTGCCATATATACGTATCAGCTACTTTAGAGGCTCGTACCGCCTCTAACAATGTCACGCGCTACATCAACTCAGACACAAAGAGGCCCTTTTAAAGGCTGCCCAGTTTTAATAACCATTTAACTACATTTCTGAAAACTACACCAGCATGTGATAAACAATCACTCGTATGAATGTGTTGCCATACCAGCGAAAGGTTTCTCATTTGAAAGTCTGAGCAATCCATAAAGTTTCCTGCGTGAGGACCCCACTGAGAGCACTGTGTCGGGGAAAGTAGGTTACAGTTTGGTTCTAGGACATGTGACCCACACCACCCTGGCTCGGGTCCTACTTGTCCAACTTCTGCATCATGGAGGCTTCCTCCCCAGAGCGTGACGGCGTGGCCCTTAGCAACAGACTGCCGGTCAGAGTGCACGGGCAGCCTAGAGAGGCTATCAGAAAATGCCATGCTCAAACTGGTCACCACGTCTGCACAGATGTACTAGGTTTTCACTCTTGACAAGGAGTCTGTCCCCTCGGTCGCCCGGTCAGCCCGCCGCAGGGAACGGCACCATCGAGGTCTCCCTATGTGCCAGCCTCTCAAATCGGGGCTCCAACAGCATTCGACCACGGCTCCTCTCCGTAGGCCACGGCTGCGACGGAACGTGAGATGTTTATGTTTGGCTTCTGATCTTGGCCCATAATGCATCGGGCCTTGAAATCAGACTGGCAGCCGAAGAGCGCACCAGGGCTCTGCTGACGAAATACCATTCACAGACATATCTCCGAACTGCATGTGGGAGTAATGTGTTTTGAACAAATTACCATAATGAGTCAAAACAGATTATGGTTCTCAACTTGTGCTTTTGTTATAGCCATAAACTGGACTTGGGGAACATTATTTACATGCAGTGGAAATTCTACAAAGAGTCCGGAGATGGCCGTAATACTGCAGTGTAATATTTCCAGAATATACATGCATCGGCATACGTGGACAACGCGCATGCCGTAAAACAGGCAGGTAGCTCCTATATATGTGCAGGCAACAGCTCCGCGCCAGCACTGAGAAGGGCACTGTTCTTAGTACCAAAGTACCTCCTGGATACAAAGCTCTCGCAGTAGATACTGGTCCAGTTTGCACTGTTATCTGGCTCAGACACGCATGCACAAAAACATAAAATAGGCAAGCAGACTACATCAAGTTGGGAGACATCCATGCAGGAAAAAATCTGAAAAAGCTCTATCTTATCCATTCCAGCTATGTAAGTGTGAGAGTGTATGTACAGCTGAGATGGAAAGTAAATACTGTATTTGCACAGATAGTTTGGTATAAGTTAAGCGAGACCACGGTAAAACACTGTAGGCATTAGCGTATTTCTTTCCACGAGACTGCCTTACCTGAAACACGTTCTTTCGGCTCGACTTCTCCGTTGTCCATTCGACTGCAGCGCCGCATAAGTCGACCGTTTCTGGTTTACACCCTGGCTTCTAAAGAAAGGGAAAAAGAAAACATGGAGCCCTCTTAAATTCTTATATTAGAATGAGATGACGGGGAATTTGATGACATACAGTTTGGAAAGAGGGAAAAAAAAAAACAGTCAAAAACAAAACTGTGGTGTGAGTGTCTGTCTGAAACACATTAACAAAAGAGGGGACAAAGAAACACAAATGGCTCAAGACAAACTGTGTTCCCTTGAGTGTGCAGTCGCAAGGAGCGGCACAAAACCGGCTCAGTGGGGGGGTGGGGGGGGCAATTATTGCTTATCTATTAATTTTATAAGCCAGTTTTTTTTTAGTTATGATACTAACAAAAATGCCAAAATCCACGTGCACATGTGTGCGCATGTTTGAGAGTATTTTGTGAGATGTTATTGCTGACCAAAATGATTAGAAGGAAATGCAGGACCAACTTGGAGACACTTACTTTCCCCATGAGCAAAGCCAGTTGCTCTAAGTTTTTTTTTTTTCTTTTTTCTTTTTAAATGTGTTACATGGTTGAACCAAATCCAGGAAACAATTAGATGAAAAATGAGTAAGAAAATCACACGGCTTGTTTCATCGCCGGCTCTCCTTGTATGATCATCTCTTAAGCAATATAAGAGGTATGGATTTGCCCATCAAAGGCCCTGGGCTGTGTTGTGAGCAGTACATATGGAAAGCATGAAGGTATGTACCTTTCAAACCGGTCGCTTTCGAAAGAGCGCAGGCAGCCAAGCGTTTTTGCGAAACCACGCACATCTCGGCACCAGCAAAACCTTAGCCAACAGACGGAATCGTGACATATAAAGTGATAAGTGAAAATGGTCTCGTTTCAAAGCGAGCGTTTAGAGGCGGTGTTACATGAGAAAGCCACTGGAATGCAGTCATATGGTTGGCGTTTCATGGCAGCTTCTGAACGTATTCCAAAGCCACCAATCAATACTGCTGCCAGTGCACATTAATCCTGGGGAGAAATCTAAGCTGAATTCCACAAAGTCTACATCAAAATAACTCACAACCACTTGATACAATGCTTAATAAATCCATGTTGTGCGGCACGTTGCTGAGAGGCTGCAATCCTCCCTTTGGTGATGCAGAAAAATGTGCAACTACATCAGCTGTGCAGGCAGAAAAAGCCACTCCCCATGTTGGGAGACCAGGGAAATGTTGCGAAAATGAACTACATCGTGTTCACGTTCTCATGTGATCCGTGCAGTCAGCCGGTCCCCGCTCGCACAAAAAGCTGCGCCGTTTCCCATCACTTACCGCCCAAAATATTTCCACAAGTAGCCTTTTAGATAAATATTATATATTCAACCCAAAATTACAGTTTGCTTCCTTATTAAAGGCCCAACACCAGACGCGATGACGCTTTCCTCATAAACCCGACTGAAGTAGCTTAGTGCTGCTATAAATAACCATAAATGTATATAATGTACAAGCGTGCATACGTAGCTCTATAATTTATTCTCTGCGCGTGCAAAGAAAGCAGAAGTTACAAGTGTCACTCAAAGCCATTAAAAGCAGCAGCCATGAGCTTTTTTGAAGACGGACATCAGTAAAAAGTAACAGGATGGCTGGCGGGCATGGTGTGAAGTTAAACGCTGCGTCAAGATGACACTGACAAAACCCTTGCTTGCAGTTAACCCAGAACGGCGCAACGTTGCAGGAACTCCACATGAAAGAAGATATTTATACACACGTGCAAAATGATTGGCGGTAACACTCGATCGAGAGTCTGCACAGTTTTTAAATTGTTTAATTTTCATGGTTAGAAAAAAGTTATTGCATGTCAGCTTTGCATTTGTCCAAATTGCTTTCATTTAGTTTCAGTGCAAGGCTGAAAAAGTTGAAAAGTATTTATTTTCCAGCCAGTTTTTCATGTTTATCAATACAGACACCTCTGTGTGAAGTGTGGTTGCTGCAGATTTACAGGACCCTGCAGAACGACTATAGACTGGGTTACAACGATGAGCTGCAGCATTGGCTTCAAAAATGCTTAAATCCCTTCTAGCGTACGGTAACCGCTTGTCCTCAGGGTCACGGGAGTCTGGAGCCTCTGTCCTGGGATGAGAGGACGCATCCTGGACCAACTGCCAGTCTGTTGTAAGGTAACCACACAGCATACATCCACTCACGGCAGGCTATATAGAGTCACCGCTTAACCCTGAAACTCATCTTTTGACTGTGGGAGGAAGCTCACAAAGACACAGAAAGAGCATGCAAGCTCCATGCAGACTGAGCTGGATTCAAACCTACACCCGAACAGCCCAGGCCGTCATAACGCAACCATGCCTCCCTTCTTCGCAACTCCTAAAAATTTCTCTGCGTTTCCTAAATGTTTTTTCTTGCTGCCAGCCTTCCTTCCTGTAGGAATACCTACAGACAGACAAGCGAATGGCGAGGGTGAGAGCCCAGGGCCTATAATGACAGCGTAGAAGAGTGCGGCCGCCGTGTGTCTCGAGACGAACGCACCCCGCGGTGGCTTAAAGCGCGTGCCTTATGGACCTCTCATTAGGAGCCGACGGGAGGCGCTTTCATGGCTGCCCCCACTTCATTAAAAGTGCGGCGAATCCTTCAGAAGGCCCATCATCCCCGATGCGCTGGACGCACTGGCCGGGGTGAGGCGGAGGGGATTAACAGCATACGCTTAAACTCACATAAATGCTTCCGTCGCGAATGAAGGGATGAACCACGCTTATCGGTTTCACAGTAACTCCATTTGCTGGCAGCAAATACACGAAACCAAGCACGAGTTTCTATATTAATTTTTAATCAAAACTTCACGGATGTAGGAAACTGTACGCGTGTTTGTACACATTATATCATTGTGTGTTTCCTGTGTATCCTAGTGTCTGATTTGAAAAGTTTTTTCCCCCTGTTAAAAGTCTTCCGTTAAATATACGGCACAAATAAATAATCCAGCCACTAGGGGGTGCACTAACTAGTGCATTTCTCTGTGCCAGTCCCAAGCCCGGACAAACGGTGAGGGTTGCGTCAGGAAGGGCATCCGGCGTAAAAATCTGCCAAACCAAATATGCGGACGATCCACTGTGGCGACCCCTAACGGGAGCAGCCGAAAGTCAGTTGTTATACGGCACAAATAAATAAGCGCAATATGTCTGGCACGTAGATGCGTGCCTCGTCCGAATCGCAGAAAAACTCTTTATTGTAATACATTAATAATAAACAATAGCACATAAACCCAACTGCGCTTATATGTCGCATAGCCAAATTTAATCGGCACCTTATGATATCTGACCGCGCAGATATTGCAGAGCAGCATTGAAAAGACGTAAATGGTTCTCGTGCACAAATTTTCCGCTTCGCGTGATGCGCGTTCATGGCAACGCGCCGGATAACAGAATTATTGCACAGCCCGTGCTTGCGTAGCCTCTACAAAGTCCTCCGCGGTCGGTAGATGTGACGTATCGACCCGCAGCTGAAGGACAGAAATGCGCCCTGCTTGACATGAGCGGAAATCAGCTGCGCGTTTATTAGATCTGTGTCTCGGGCAAGATGGCACACGTGTGCCAGGAAGAAAGAGGCGCATGAGCGCGCTGCTTGATTTTCTCACTTTCTGGAAATGGCCGGCTAATGGTAACAGAGCTCCATTCCAGCAGGACTATTGAGCGAATGTATTCCTCCTGGTCCTTCCTGGAACAAACTCCACTAAAATGTCGCCTGTCTGTTTTCTTGGCTGTACTGTAACTGCGCCCGATCAAATCCTCCGCTCTTCTCAAGCATTTAAATCAAACATCCATCTGGTTTCCATAGCGCTAACTTTAAACGGCCACACAAAAGCTCGCTTTCGCTTTATCGCTGCTGCTTCTCGGCAGGTCACGAGTCAAACAGGCACTGCTGGCGCTCGGGTCGTCGATCCAGTCTTGCTGCCGTTACTTTGAGTAAAGTCCCTGTAAGTGCGAGTGTTGTTCATTTATCTCATTTTTACCATTGTCACACACACACACACACACACACACACACACACACACACACACACTCTTAGGTGGCAATAGGTGACAGCTTCTCCCCCGAAAGCAAAATGGCAGGAAGTATAAAAGCGAATAGCACAGGACGTCGGATGTGGTGGGGGTGATCGATTGTGACGCATACTCGCTGTGCACCTTCCCAGTCGCCTGTCAGGAAGATGTGGGTTGGCAGGTCTGCCCCCCCCAAACAGCTTCTACGTAGAGGGGGTTGTCAGGCTTTGCCCCCCTCCCACCCCGCTCCCCTCCCAACGACTCCCAGACCTACAATGTCACATCAGACAGCTGGAGGGCCGATATCCCCTCCAGAGGTGAGTGTCTTTTCTGCGCTGTTGCTACAAGGTGCGGCACGCTGCCTCTCCTGGTTAGCATCCATTTGAGTCTGTTCAGGTCTGTCACAGTTATTATTATTTTTTTCCCCTAACCACTCAGTGCACACAGCCCCCGGGTACAGGATGAATAATTCCACCGTGAGCCTTGCATCACTCTGCGCGCGCAGTGCCATTCAGGCGACAAAAGAGCTTGTTTAAAAGCGAGAGCTTCCAGAAGGTTCTCTGAACTCAGGTAGCACATTAGGTCAAGCCTTTGAGGTACGCAGCTCCACTGCTTGCCCAAGCGTGTTAGGCACATCAAGTGGAAATTGCTGTGTGTTGCTCACACAGAACAAGCGGTGTAAGTCCTGCACTCTGAGCAGCGAGCGGACAGCTGAAAGGTACTTTGGAGCCCTGACCCAACTTGTAAACGGATCACGAGTAATAAACAAAGAGGTCTGCTAGGGGCTACGAACAATAAGCACCATATCTCGATTCATTCATCTGGCCAAGGAAATGACTAAATCCAATCCAGTTTGATAAAATCTGTCCCTCTCCTATCTGCCTCACGCGGATCATTTTCCCTGATGAAGGCCGCCGTTTCCTGCCCTGCACCCTCCGTCTCCTGGAGGTTCCTGTGGTCGAGTTGCCGATGATCTGGCTTAAAACGCGAGCAGAGCGGTCCTCCTGACACCGCCATCCCCCCAGCTTCTACCATTGCTGCCCCCTTGCTGCAGCCCGTGCTCATTGTTTGCTTTAGACTTGATGGTCCACCAAACATCTCGACTTCCATACGCGTTGAAAAAGTTTACTTACCAAGTTGCCCAAGGCCTCCTGCTTGCTTTCTTTATAGAACATCAGCTGGTTATCTTCCAGGACAACCCACGTTGAGGTCCAGTTTTTCCTGCCAGGAGATGAAATGGAATTGTGTGCTAAATGGTTAAACCATGTACAGTATATTCTTTTCAAGGACGTAAATTAAATAACTGTTTAGGCATCACAAGCATTTGGGCTTATTGCAGTGCCCGAGCCCAGCGTTCAGCATGCTCACTGGGTGTTGCAAAAACATAAAGGGCGATGATCTCCATTTGATTCACATCTTCTTCAAGCTCTTAAACGTGCATTAGCATTCATGGTTTTCTTAACCGTTCATATCTAGTGTTCAAAATCAGATGAGGGTTTAATTCTAAATTAAGCCAGGTCATTCGTGCTTTCGAACGGCAACTTCTGACAAACACGGTGTTAAATAGTTGAGCAGTGGTATTAAAGTCAAACAAAAGTTAACCCTCTGGAGATACCAAAAAGCAGCCTGTCCTTGTCAGCACTGGAGGCTGTTGGGGACAGATTACAGCATATTAATATCTCACTTGGTCGAGATGGACATTATCATTAGAAATGCGAAAATAGAGTAAAATATGATTTAAAAACTTAATTTATGGATACGCTGTACAAAACGGAAATGCCGGCTTACTATTTCTGTTGAAGCCTCACTAAACAAAGTTTAAATATATTCATATTTCGATTTCGTGTTATGTGTAATCTGCGGTATTAATCCCACTCCATGAATAGAATATATCGCTTATGAAACTTCACTCCTGCAAATGTAACGCACTGATAAATACTTGAGCGGAAACATCTCATTTTCATATTTTTACCCGATACCAGAATGAACAGGATTTTATACTGCAATAAGATAATCCAAAACACTGCTTTCTATTGCACTTGAGATACACTAAAGTAACACATCTGACCCCCAGTTCAGTCCATTATACTTGGCTTTGAAGATGTACACAGTTTGTCTCATCAAAGCAACTATCAGGTTAGAATGGGTGGGGGGGAAGGGGGGAAACAATAAAAACGGATTACGGAAAATAAGCAGAACTGTCAAAATGATGTATCGAACTATATCAGCTCTCATTTAGACTTCTTGGCTCAAGGTTAATAGAATGTTTGATTGTGGGGAGTCTTTAGTCTTCAAGATGAACCTCTACTAGATGAAGTATGAAAGGCCACCTCAAGTCTTATCATGCTTGGAGAGCCATAGCCACCCGCTAAATAAGGGAAGTATTTTTCAAATGTGCTTTTCCTAGTTACGTCCACCCGGTCCCCCATACCTCTCGGCAAAAAATATCCAGCTTACCTCAGTTTCTTCCCTCCATCTGCAATCTTTGCCTTGTTCAGATATTCGCCTTTCATTGAATTCTACAGTAAAAAAAAAAAAAACATAAATTAAGGTATTAAAACTTTTGCCCTCTTTTTGATACAGGTGAGAACAACCTTCTTTAAGGTGTTGTTATTTAAAGTTGTGGGCTTAATCGAGGTGAAATCTTGGATTTTGACATCAGGAGTATTTAAAACGGTGTATGAAGTGCGAGGCGGCTGTAAGCGCTGATGTTTAACACCGCTAGGAGGTTTCACTCAGGGCAAAGCAGAAACAGGTGCGAAGAAAGTCTGACCAGGTTGCAACGAATGGATGCGGAATACACAGAAAGGTAAAATATTTGTGTGTAAGAACGTCTTTGAAAATTGTCTGTAAAATAACAAGAGCTTTGGAAGCATTTCCATTTCTGAGGACCAAAGATTCGCAAAAAAAAACAGTGCAGAGTTGCCTTGAGGCCTGCTGCAAAGGTGACTCCTGTCCTTCTAGCCACGCAGTTTTCCAACCACCTTTATTTATGAACTAACTACCCACAGTTACACTAAGACTAAATTGATCCAAATAACAAATCGCATGTAAAAAAACAAGAGTTATGCTAAAAGGACTGTGCAGTGTGGGGGTGGGGGGTGTTGGGGTCAAGTGCAGAACGAGTGAATCACTCCTCAAAAAACAAGATTGCTCTGCTTCTGAATAAATATTGCTAATCACATGTTGGGAAAAGAAGACTGACTGACTGAACTTTGGTGCCCTTCGGTACTGCCATGCAGGTTGACATGCTCACGACTTGAACTAATACATCTCAAAGTATCTGAGCACTTCCTTCTCTTTTTGTTGTGTGGAGATCATGCGCAGATGTTTTGTAATTTTTTTCGGCGATAAACGCACTGGTTACTGAAGCTGCGCCGCACATTTCTCAGCTGCTTTGCTTATTTCCGACCCCGCTTGTCTCAATGATCTGCAGGACGTGTAGGCATCTGCCAAACTTCAAATCGAAAGGGTATGCGTGTTCTCACCCGGAGAGATAGAATTCGAGGTACGGGGCACACCGGTGTCGTATCGACTAGCCGATAATACAGTGGCAAAACAGGAGGACTGCTTCCGTTGACCTGTTTCACCGCGGTATGCAGTTAGACTATGTGGCAACAGGAGTGGAGACACTTCAGCCAAAAGCCACCTCTGTTCATGTAACCTTAACCCTGGAGTGATTTTATTGACTGGTACAGGACACAACCTATGGTTGTGGGTCTCCAGGCCTCATACTGGCAAAGTTTTTCATTCTAGTCTGCACCTCTTTGCATTTTGGCTGAAGGAAAAGGACAAAGTATAACATCACTGCCGGGCCTATAGGATTTCATGTGATTTTTTATTGAAAGTGAAACAATTATGTTAACTTTTTTTTTTCCACAAATAGATGCTCACATGAGAGCCGCTGTCCTATAGTGCCCAACTGTCCTTAGAGACCTTAGTTCATAGAGCAGTTGCATCCTTTGTTGTACTACTGGCCCGATTTGGCCCGTGGCCTTTGTTCTTGCCATTTTGTTTTCGATTAGTCAATAACACAGGCAGCAATAAGAAACTGGCCAAGCAAAAGTGAGGTCATACTTCCTATCCTTCATTATAGCAGATGGCTGTACTCACAGGATGTCCTGCTCCGCTGATGCCCACCAGGTTATGCTGAGACTGATTCCTCCGATGGCGAGATATCTGCATTAAGGAAGGGAGGAAGACCAAGTCGTTGCACTTCCTTATTTAATCAAATATCTCATTATAGCTGACAAACGTGCTCATGAATTCTATTAATTTCTAGGCTCACAGCGGCAAAACAGCTGTGTTTTAAAGGCTTACTTTGCTAGAGTCCTCACTGGTCTGCTGGCTTTTCTGCGATTATTGTAGATTTTTATTTTTGCTCAGTTACTTCTGTCTGCTTTTGTTTTGCTCTGCTGTACTTAATGTGGGGGAACAACTTGAATCAGATATTAAATATGATATGATGCACGTGGTTTTTCGGTAAAAACTTTGAACTGAGCACCAACAGAAGCTGGCAACATTGACAACGCATACAGGTCGGTAACAAAATTAAACTGTTTTAAAATTGTAGTTTCTGAATTATTTTAAAGGTAGCTGTTTTTTTTATTTTTTTTTTATTTTTCATGTAGGCTGAGTTGTCAGTTCCTTGAATTGGATGAATGTCTTTTTTCTTTTTGTTTTATTTCTATAAAAGTATCGTATTTTACTTTTTTTTTTTCTCATAGACAATGGAGCACCATTTATTCATTAATTATAAGTTTATTTTAGGAAACTTACCTGCTATACAACCAAAAAAAGAGCTCTACTTTCTGTCATAGATCATAAAAACCATTGGGGGGGGGGGCAGTCCTTTCACAGTAAATTTTGTTCTGTCTATGAATTTGTAGTAGTGCATTTCATTTGAACATTTATAAATATACACACACACTGCCCGGCCAAAAAAAAAAGTCACAGACTAATATTTGGTTGAACTGCCTTTAGCTTTGATTATGGCACGCAATTGCTGTGGCGTTGTTTCTATAAGTTTATGTCACAACATTTATTTGCATCCAAAGTTGCATTCATTTTTCGCCAAGATCTTGTATTGATGATGGGAGAGTCGGACCGCCGCGTAAAGTCTTCTCCGGCACATCCCAAAGATTCTCAATGGGGTTAAGGTCTGAACTCTGTGGTGGCCAATCCTTGTGTAAAAATGATGTCTCTCTCATGCTCCCTGAAGCACTCTTTCACAATGTGAGCCCAATGAATCCTAGCATTGTCATCTTGGAAGAAAAAATCCATTGATGGAAAAACCCGGTCATTCAGTATATTCAGGTAGTCAGCTGAGTTCATTTTTTGGGCCCATAACGTTGCTGAACCTAGACCTGACCAACTGAAGCAACCCAGGTCGTAACACTAAGTTAAATCCAGGTGGTGACTTTTTTTTTTTTGGCCGAGCAGTGTGTATATATATAAAAACACGAATAGGCACCATAACCATGACAGACAACAGTGCAGTGCTTGTACATTAACTGAAAATAACATTTATTTTGTTGTACAACATAGAATCAGTATAATTTAGTCTGCAGTAAATGTACCCCAGACAGCAATAATTTAATGTGCTTATAAAGGCTTGCCTGGCTAAAATATATAAAAACAATAAACATAATCTGCTGTATTTGTAATCAGCAAAGACCCTCATGTAATCTCAAAAACTGCTGAGCATCCGATCTTGAAACCGCACTTAGAAACACAAGACGACCGCGCTAACCTCTTTTGAAACGGCACGGCACCGCTTGCGCTCCGTTTGGTCAGCGGGAGACGGGCAAAGGGGCTTCAGGGAGTAACTCTGTTGGGTGTGGCCGTGGGGCTCTGCATTTACCGTGTTCAGGGACATGTTTAAGATGACGTGACAGAATAATACTGAAGAAACATTTAGTAATTTCCAAAGAGCTCTGGGTGGAATTGTTCCCGAAGACGCCGCTGCTTACCTAACCTGCTAAGTGAGCAGCCGAACGGCACTCCTGAGGAATGGCTTCCAAGCACATAAAAAATGCGCTCTGACAATCCCGCCTTCCCTCCAGGAGTCCATGCCAAAAACTACAATATTTCTTCTGAAAGCTCTTTTACTGAAGATGCTGAGGATTAAGGGGGAAAAACACTGCAGGACACTGCAGTGTCACCTACCATTAAACAGCCTTAATCTTCCTGTTAGGAAATACTCACACAAAATAGGTCAGGGAAGGCAGTGAGAGAGGAAGAGGCTTTATTTTCCTCTGTTACCCCCAACGTGTGCGTGCCTGTGTGCGTGTGTGTATGCGTGTGCACACACACCGATGATGGCTCGGGTCATTTATCCGCTGCCAGGCTTGGCTGTGCTCCCCCTGCTGTGGGAAGCCGGGGGGCTGGAGGGGCGTTTTGTGGACAGGGCTGGACTGGGTCGGATTGGGCCACCTGTCAAGGGGACAGCAGACCCCCAGTAGGGCACTACAGAGGGACTGGGCCTTTTGGCCTGCGCTTCGGCGCTCCTGTCTGCTGTTCCGCTCCTCTCCTCTTGGGATGTTAATTTTTAACAATCCTACGTACTGGCAACCTTCAGTTACGAGGACTGTCTCACCAAAGGTGTACACACCTTGACCATTCTGTGTGTGTCTGTATTTTTTCTGTAGGTTTACAAATAGCAAATATGTGGACATAATTCACATCCCTGTGTGTATTTCCAGGACATTTGCTAGTACAAGCTATGATATCCAAGCTGTATTTACTGGAAAAAAGCAATAACTACACAATGGTTGAGTATTTATGTGCCATAATATTATATGTATCATGAAACAGTGAAAACCTGCACACTGAAACATTACAACGGTCATTGAAGAAGTTGTGAACAACCTCTTCAGAGGGAAATGTTGGGTGGAGGATTTACCGGCCAGTTTATGGTACAGTAGCACAGCGCACTGTAAACTGCCTTTAGTCTACGTGCACTTAGGGCCCATATGATATTCCGCACAACAGGATTCTCGTGGCTCCTGAATTGGCCCACAAATAACACGGGCTGCTCAGCCGCTGCACATTAAATTTCAATCTTTGGGCTCCTTCTAGTGAACCCTCCCTCTGCATTATTTATAAGGTTGTCACCAAAATGTGAAGTGTGCTCTATGTAGAAATATTTAAAATATGTAACCATGATAAAGGCACAAGGAGGGGTAAAAAAAAAAAAAAAAAAAGTCCATGCAGACAGTTTTAGATCTCTGAAAGCGAGAGCTGAATTAAACACTCTTTAAAGACGAGTAAAAAGGGGAGTGGAATAAAAAAAGATGTGTAGCATTTTCTAATCTTTCCCCTTTGATATTGCACTCTTTCACAAAGCTGTCAGTCGCTGCCTATCTGTTGCATGTCTTTTATGATTTGTTAAATGAGTCTTCGGACGCTCGGCTTTTCTTTTTGATTAAACAAAAGCTGTCAAATGGAATACATTTCTACATAAAATAGGAATACAGGAATAAAGGCTGCTTGGATGACCAAAGGAAACGAAGGAAAGCGCCGCATCTTCTGTGCTGAAGTTTGTTTCCCAGAAACATGAAAAAGGCATGCACTGTTTATGTGAACAAGTAAAATGAAACCCAATGCACCTACTCCAAAAATACATATAATTGTTAAATATGGCATAATTCTTAATCTTTAATGCTAAATTTGATTCTTTTTTTTTTTTTTTAAATCGCAAAAGGTGGCACATTTTTGTGAACTGCCCAACATGTTTCCTTCATACTTTTTAGTATGTTTTCTGCTGTAACTGTAATATTTTAATGGCTTATATTTCACAGACCCCCCCCAAGTAGCATCTCACGAATACATTAGGTACAGTACATGGAGGGGTAGCTCTTGAACCGTTGCCCCGCAGTGTCTACGCTGTGCGAGGGGGCGCCGCAGTGAGTGTCCCCGTCCACAGGGGGCCCCGTCCCTGGGGTCCACAAGGAGCCAATTGTTATAAGAGAGCGAATGGCCTGTTTCGCAGCTGCGACTCTCACTCGCCCTTGTTATGCCGTGCAGATGCCACGGACAACCGAGCTGTGCAGACTCCTCTCAGGCCTTTAACAGAGGAATATGAAATACTCATAATAAAAGTGCGTTGCTTTATTCCCCGTCTCACTCAAATGCCAATCGCTCTAAGCATTTTTATTTCTTTTTTTTTTTTTTTTTTTTTTGCCATTCCTGACTTCTGGACACTTTTAAAGTGTGTTCATGCTTGAAACTCTGTTCCGTGAAGGATTTTCTCACTGATGATAATTTACAGCAGTTACATTTCTTTAATTTTACATATTATTACAGACAATTTAGACTTCATTAGGCAAAATAATGCAGCAGAGAGATATTGCATATGCACAGAAAATATTGCTTTTTAATGATCTTTTTTTAAAGAAAAAATAATCATGTAGCACTCGGAAAATGATTGTTTTCAATATTATCGGCAATATTTCAGGAAGAAATTGGTTTGTATTTTTAATAGCAGAAGAATTTGCTCTTCAGATTAAATTGTCCCAAGTATTTGCGCAGCACATTCATTTGGTATTATTTCACAGTAAATAATTACAAACATAAAAACAATGCATTTTGTAGCACAAACTTTCAAAATATTTTAAATAATACAGATTTTACGCTCAGCCCTTTCCCGCATTGAAATCTTGTGTTTTCGCTGAAAGTATGATTTATTTCTCGGCATTCGGAAAGACGCTGTTAGCGCGGTGTCGGCCTGCCCTCTACTGTCCACTCGGCGAGGCTCTCCGGGACTCACGCGGCGACCTCACGCCTTCCCTGCACTTTTTTATTTATTTTCTTACTGTGTAGACTGTGAAGACCCTGTCATCTCTCACTTCCCCGGCAAGTTCAAGGTCAGAGTCCGGCTATTTCCAGCTCATCTTTCCTTTGAGCCGTATCGCAGAATGACAAGGTAGTGCCACCCGGGGTCAGCTGTGTTACAGGAGTGCTTACATAAATAGGCAACATGGAAATCAATCCTGGGTGACAGTGTCTTCAGGACACTCGGCCGTGTGTGTGTGTGTGTTTGTGTGCACGCTCTGACTGTCATATGCCAACTCCCGCCCCCACCCCCTGCAAACGCCACCTAAACCTCTGTGGAATCGTGGCAGCTCTGTCGCTCTACATTAATGGAAATGTCCTCACTCCTGGAGAGGTAGCTGGACTTTACCGCGGTCCAAACTGCCAGCTGACACTCATGTGTGCGGTCTAAGTGGCCGAGCAGCGCTATTTCATCCGCCTCTGCCTTGCGCCCAACATCATCTGCGGTTACATCCGCTCACTCTTCCCAACACCTTCAGAACCTTCTGGACTTGTGCCCCAGCACAGTATTATAAAGGCTAAACAAGTAACTCACAGTTAAGCACTGGTGCAGTCCACTTCCTGTTTCACGTGCACACAACCCTCACCCTTTACGATTTCTTGTACACTCGGGCAAGTATTATAATTAATGTGTATAAATGTCGACTATACACAACTATCGCTTCTCAACCTTTTTGGCTCAGAACAAAAAGTGTTGCTGAATAAGTTATGTACTGAGAATGGACAGTCACAGGGTCCTTAAGTCAGGGTCCCAAAATGCTGCATGTGCAGTTTCAGCAGCTTACGTGCAGTACAGGGTCAGTTCTACTGAGACAGGTTCTGAACCTCCATGACCTTCGCTTGGAGTGACCACGTGTGTGTGTGTGTGTGTGTGTGTATGTGTGTGTGTGTGTGGGGGGGGGGTCTGTCCTGACTTCTTGAGATGTCTCGTCCCGTGGTGTCGTACGTCTAGAGGTTGCCGAGTGCGAGTACCGTGGAGGAAGTCCTCGACCCTGCTTGTCAGTACATTCGGATTATCTGGCAAATTTCCGTCTGACCCGAGGCTGTGTCGATCTGTGGCCTCTCCCTCACTAAGGAGCAGCGAAGGCCTCATTTCTTCCAGACAGCATGCTTAAGGTGGAACAACCAAGAGAAAGTCACATGACCGTAATGGGAAGGTGTGTTTGAACGGCTCAGCAGTTTGAAACGGCGGCTGCACAAGTACAGTACATTCAGTGCAAACCGTAGAGTAAGATTACTTGCAGGGGTGCGTGTACCACAGTCTACACAAAATGGGAGTTTATTATAGCTAAAAATCATTATATAACAATGTAGCTCAAGATTACAGTCGGGTTTCTCCTTTCGCTGCACGCAGCCAGCAAGCCGTTTTAATGATCCTCGCAGTTGCGTGACCGAACCGTGCGTGAACTTGAACCCATTCGGCCCCGACTGCCGGTCACCGGGCACAGCGGCTAACTGCAGCCCAAAAATGCCACCCCCAGCGCAGAAACGCGCCGGCCGCGAGGACAGGGCCCTCGCAAATGGGCCATCTGCATAAAATTCTCCAGAAAGTGGCGTAAAGAAACATTAGGCATTCTCGGTGCAGTCGACAGTCAAAACATTTCATTTGTTGTCAATTATTCATCACTTTGAAGGTTCTGAAGGGCCTGTTAATATGGAAATCAGCCCGGATGCTAACAAGGTTAAAGTATCTGATGTAGGGCTGGAATCATTTCAATACATTAAACGCAGATCTCCTTCTCCAGCACTTCTGGTTGGCTTGTCTCATATTTCCTACTTTCCCTACTTTTTTTTAAATTTTTTTTTTAAACCCCCCACCCATCACGGCTGCGCTCCGTCCATTTTCTCCCCCCTAATTCGTGGAGAATTTCTACAACCGAAAGCCAACAACACTTTCATCCGCATCCTACAAATTAGCCGGGCCTTTGATGGGGTTCTTTGATAAGACGCGCCGGCGAACCATTGTCCACGCCGAGTAAAACGGGGCCGCGGTAAATTGGGACTCGCTCTGCGGAGGGGGTTCTTGTTACGCCAAAGTTCAGAGAAGCGCGGGCGTCCGTGCTGAATCATTAAAAAGCATTAAAGCTTGCTTTTTCAGTTGCACAACTTTTCTCACCACAATTTTGGTTGCTTTTCGTTTGCTTCTGGCCTTGTTTCTATAGCCGTTTTGTTTCGCGGGAAACAACTGAGCTGCAAGCTGACCTGTGCGCTGCGTTGTAACCTTAATACAAGCTTTTATTTGATTTTTAAGCATACGGTATTGAAGCAAAATTGTTACCGAGTCTATTTTTGTTAATGCGTGGTTAAGTTTATTTCCCGTCAGTCACATAAACCAAACAGGAAGTGTGACATCAGTTGGCAGACTGTGTTATAGGGCGGACGCATTGATTTACTTTTGCTTGTGAATGATTGTAGTGCCACGATGGCGTCCCATAACTTGCTGCCCCAGGTGACTTTAACAGCTATCTGATGCAAAAGATGAGCACACGCGAGTCACGCTCTGAGCACAGACTCAACACCCAACACGCAGGACCTGTGGCTTGGAGCACGGCAAGCTGAGTAGGCTGGACACCTGCGTTGGTCTCCAGCAGCAGTTCTCCTGCGGGTTGACCGCTCCTAAGGTTCTGAGTTGTGGCCAGCGCTGCTGGCACGTATGTGCCGGGGAAGTCGGTAAAATCAGGTGTGTTCTGGTTAAGTGAAGGGCAGCAGGTGGCGGACTGGTTAGCGCCGCTGTCTGCCACTTGAAGGACCCAGGTTCAAAATGCACCTGCTGTCATATCCTTGAGCCAGGTACTGCAGTAGAACTTATCCAACTATATAAATGGGTTAGTCATCCTAGTAGTAGTTTAACACTATGAGTTGCTTTTGTAAAAAGTCTTTTATAGATGATCGAATCTACTGTAGGACCCTACAAAAACAGGCTTCGGGTAGAGATTTTAACAGGGATTTCGGCAAAATATGAGGCAATCACAGTTCAGCAGTGAAGAAGGGCGATGAGATGCTGCTGAGCAGCTGAAACTGCTGTCATACCTCAGTCCATGTAAACCCAACCAGACTGATTGACATGCAGAACAAACTCAACTGGTTGAGTTGTAAGCTCCTAAACTGATACTGAGGATGTTACAAACAGGGATAAACGTGCCAGGACCGTTTTAACATGATTATTTTTTCGAGGCCAGCTTTCCAAAGCCGAAGCTGATGTTTTACTCAGCGTGTCCGTAAGAATAGAGAGAGAACCTGGGGGCATTGTGCCGAGGATGTGTTCAGTGCTGTGTTCAAAGGCCTGGCACCCAGGCGCAGTGCACACATCTCCTTGCACTCCTGCTCCAGCACCGCCCGTGTCAGAGGCCGCATGTTGAAGCCGGGCGGCCTGGGGTGCAGGAGTCTGGCACGCAACGTGAATCGATGCGCCCGCCCCGGTTGCCGAAACGGCCCGCTGCACCCCTACCCCGGGCTGCCGATTGCAATTAGATCGCGGCGCATCGGCCAGACTGTGGTGGGGCCTGTGGAAATGACACCGTGGCCAGGCAACACACTACAATCCCAATCCACGTTTATTGTCCCCACTACCTTCAGTGAAGATCCAACATTTCACAGCATTTCTGGTGCAAATGAAGTTAAAATTTCAGTTCATTTGGGCTCCTATCAGTAATTATTAATTTTAATATTTTTTCAAAATTATCCACAGCTGCTGCTGCTGCTTCTTCTTGTTCTTCTTCTTCTTCTTCTTCTTATTATTATTATTATTATTACTGACACTCTTAACCACAGCAGCTTCAATATGAGATTTGTATGTTAAGTTACTCACAGCTGTTTACCCATTTATTGAGAAGAGTAATTTTTGCTCTATAAGTTCAGGGTAAGAACATCGACGGCAGGAGCAAGGATTCAGACCCAAGTCCTTCAGTTGCCCTACATCACCTGATGCCCCCAGTGTATTAAGAAACACATTAAACTGTTAGAAACATATTACCAGGTCAGGCTACAAATATATATATTTTTTTCTTTTGCTGAATGTTGCAGTCATTTCCTTCAGTCTCCCCTACCGATGCTTCGAACCACAAAACCAGCGCCCACTGAGTCTTATAATCCACTTAAGTTGAAATCCACTTGATTTATGTGTGTGAAAGTCCCCCCCCCCCCCCATTTTAGGTATAAAAACAGGACAAAAACAGTAACGTGATTGCATCATAAATTTTGCTTTGTTTCCATATTTTTGTTCGGTGAGCAAAAAAAAAAAAAATCGCTAATGTAAATTGTGTGCCATTCGCCAGCTGAGGAAGGAAGTGCTCATTAGTTTTAAGGAAGGTTAATCCATTTAGCTTTTGCACATTGATATGCCAATTACATCTCATTGCGGAAGAGGCATCTGTCAAGGTAACCATGCATAAACACATGCAGGAACATTAGGAACATCCCAACATGTAATAAAGTAGGTGTTAATTGGTAGCCGAGTACTGCCGGCTACCGAGGTGTGTAATGCTGCAGGAGATGGATCACTTGTAATTCCTCTATATAATTCCATTTGGTACCTCACGCTGTGATGTTGTCAAGCTTATCCAAAAATAGAATAGCATCTCTGTCTCTCTCTTTGTGTGTGTGTGTGTGTGTGTCTTGGCAGTGGAAGTTTGCATAAGAATATGTCTGTTATTCTTTCCTGGCTTTCCACATGGATCAGAAATGTAACAGCGATCCCAAATGGGCCGCATTGTTGTGGACGCAGAACGGATGTGTGTGGGTTCTGCCTTATTACACTCCATCCTCCTTTCAGAGCGTATGAGGGGAGGAGGTCTCCGGATACGGCAAATGTCCGGAAAATTTAAACGTAATATTTTTTACTATGATGCTACGCGCAACACGATGTATTACAGTTACACATTTATAACCTAATGAAATACGCAGTGAAAATGTAATGTGCCTTATAAAATTAAACTGCTATAACTATAACACACTTACTTACATCACAGTGAATATCACACGCTTTCCATGAGAACGGTTCTACAAAGGGGCTAGCAGGTGCTTCACTGCCTTCATGAAACTGTCAGGGTTAACAGTTGGTACACACACGCAGAGTCAAAATTATTTAAACTTTATTTTACGAATGAATTAATTTATTTTTAAAACACTGCATTTTTTTCTTTCTTGAATATTTTTGCGGTGCTCTGTAAAATCTGGTGAAACTAAGGCCCACTCTGTCCATTATTTCTGTACATAAATATGTGACTCCACTTAACAACAAAATGGAAGAAGTATATGGAGCAGTGTATGCTGCCAGGCAATTCTGAATATCCAGACTTAACTCATTTGTTTTTCCATTATGTTTTATTAATGATGTTTATTTGGTTAGCCAAATTCTTACTTTTTTTTTTTTATACCGAATGCATGGAGTCCTCAGCTTATGAAAGCAAGACCTGTTTCTAATTAGATTTATTTATGCTGCCAAAAGTCACTTTTGGCACTAAGTCACAATATCAGTAAAAGCTGCGTAATGCATACGTTCCTACGCTCATTTTGAAATAGGTTCTGTGAAAACCTTACTCAAAGCTATTAAATAGAAGTACTGTTTAACATTCTAGTCACCTATTCATCAATAACTGCCGGTAAGGTGCTGGGTTGCGGTGGTCTGTTGTACTCCTAATATAAATACCGCGAGGCAGAACACAGTGCCGCTACAGTATAGTGCAACACTTTTGTTGTTTTATTTTTTTAATTAATTTCATACTGCATTAAAATTAAAACTCATTTCATGAAAAAGGTGTCTGTTTCCTGTTCAGCCCCAAAACATGACCCATGTTTGTCAGCTCCTAGGCACTTTTGGCTATACTTTTTGGTTGCATAACTAATAAAAGTATAGTAACAGAGACATTCCTCAATTTATTTACTGTGAAGGTTAAGTAAACATCTTGTATATACCTATTTTAAAACTTTGGGTTGTAAATGCGGAAAGTGAGCTGAATGAAAGCCGTCCTATACCTCTGTTGTGTTTCTATTCTTGCTGAATGCATTTTTCTGCCAACTAATGACCAAATATGGAAATGCAGGTAATTTTTTGGTCCACAAACGGTTATAAATATTAGAAAACTGAACAGTAAAGAAAAATCATTTCTGTGTTTGAAAACTTAAAACTAAGACATGTGGAACACAGTGAACTAAACTGCATCTGACCTGGAGCAACATTACTGTGGATCTTGAATCTGCGCATAAGGCCAGGTGCTTACCTGGGTCTGTGATGGTCCAGGATCTGGGATGACCATGGATTTGGTCTGGCTTAGCCGTTCACCTGTGCTCGTAGAGCTCTTTACTCTCATCTGGACCATTCCAGGGTTTTGCATGGGTGGCAGGACCACGGGTTTCTTCGGGACATTTTGAATGTTTGATATTCTGTTCAGGGAGCATAGACATAGATTATGTTTGGCACCATACAACATGTTCTTTTCCTGTCATGACCTTCTGGGATATAGTGCAAGAACTGACAGAAACATGAAAGCATAAAGCATGAAACGGAACAATCTTTGAAATTCAATACTGTCTTCCCTGTTTTTGGAAACGGTGTTTTTTTTTAACAATACTAGAAAGAAAAGTGAGTACTGAAAAGTATTAATGGAAGAAATTATGGCTTACGTGGTTTATTGCTATGTTGTGACCCATATTTATTAAGTGGCCAAAGAACACGTTTTCATAAAAGTATCCCCAAGATACGAGTATTTGACTTACACACTTTTAAGTAAACAAGTGAAATTGTTTCATACTTTTTACCAAACTAGAACAAAATACGGGGCGGATTTTTCATGCTTGTGAGTAACAGCAGCTGAGCTTGGGGGAATTTTCCCTTTTATTCATTTAAGTAGCACTGCCAAAATGTTTGACAGCCACTGGAATGCACTCACATACCTGTGATACCCCACTGTTCCAAAATAATAATTTCATGTTACACCTCTGATAAGACTTTCCCATATGAGCCAGTTTCCAGGAACACAGTAGCCCCATAAGTGGCAGATTCCTCTATTTAAAGGCCTTGACCATTTCCATCCTTTATCACCAGGAGGTGAAAAACTGCCGCTGTCACAGTGTGGTAAATTGTTGCTTGGAGATATTTAATGCTACCATCTAATAAGTTGGCTAAAAAACAAAAATCTGTGATAATGGAGTGGACATCCCAGATTTTGGCATTATTGGCATTTGTCCACTTGCAAAGCATGCGGTCACTATCCTGCAAGAGGCTCTGTGCAATGTAATGAAAGAAGTATGTAAGAAATAGATGATATTAGATGGAATTTTTTATAAGATTAAGGCTTTTTACGCTGGTGTGAGGATTTTGTGTTATTAAAGATGAGTATATTATTTAAATAATTAAACCAATAATTACATGAGTTGTGTTAAATTATTTTTTGTGAATTTCAGTGGCTACAGTTGCAGCCTTGCACTGTAAGGGATTGGGATCAAATCCCACTTCCCGCCATATATCCTAGAGGTACTTTTTCTGGACTGAAACAGGAAGAAATTACTCAGTGTGTCACTTATGAACAACTAATGCAGTAAAAATAACCTTACAATATAAATGGGTAAATAAGTGGGGGAAATAACCTGTTCTGTGCATAAGCAACTTACTGTTAACTGCTCTGAAGAAAGATGTAAGTGAAATGAATTTAATAATAGCACCGAATGTCCTATTTCATTTGTTATTTAAACAGAATTGACCTTGGTAGGCGTCACTTGAGAGTGTCGGTGCAACAGAGAGGAACCAGGAAATGTAGTTTTCTTATGAAAGAAGCATTACCAACATTAAAAAACTGCTTCCTCCATCCTTCCATTGACTTTCTCCATCCAGTACCTGTATGAAAGCGGAGTCCGACCGCTAACATTCAAGCCCTACTTTTGCGCTACGTTTTCAGGGTAATGTAGAAGTTTATGTGTGATATTTGCCCAGAAAACAGCCAGACTGACACCTTTATGCCTCAAGTTTGTATCACGGTCCCAGAATGTCTTCTTGCAGGATGATCTACAGAATAAAATACCCACTGTAGAAGTAACATAGCCACACAACCAGGAAAAAAGAATAAATATCCAAGTAAACAGACTAATAAACACAGCAGGTGAGTATTTTATAATCTGCTGCATAGTTTTTTTGTTGTGAACTTGTTATATGAGGTTGAGCGTACCATCTTCATTTAAAAATGCATACTGTATGGTAAAAAAACAATAGCAAGGCACAATAGAGCAAGAAGTGGCCCAGGCAATGCTACTTTACCAGCCCTCAGCCTTTTTTAGGTATTAAGCAACACATCTGGCTGCTGTTTGCAGTGGAAACCTCACAGTCACAAGGCCTGTGAGGTTACCCTGAGTGTGCAGTAGGAACGCGGTACTGCAGTTCTGCAGCACAATGGTGAGGAATTATTTTTTGTACTGAGCCTTTCTTACCCAAAGCCTGTAATAAATCCAGGGCCTGTTCATGTTTGGGCAGAACAGGGAGAGAAACACAGCTCAGACTTTGCTCAGACTTACACACTGCACAGTTAAGATGCTGTGTCCAAAAAAATAAAAACCTTTTTTGAGCCAAAACTGTGTCAGATGTCTCAGAGGTAGTGCTTTTGGGGTATGAATGGTCTTAAGAAGCAGGGGAGGGGCAGCATGGCAGACTAGCATTGCCACCCCCTGGGAGGTAACGGACCGTGGGCTGCTTGGCCCCTGCTGCGCAGAGCACCAGACCCGCGCAGCTCAAGCGCAGACTGGCGCAGGTGCAGTTAAAGCTCTCTGACTGCTGTCAGAGCCCTCGCCCATGTGGAGTGATAAATTTAGAGCAAAAAAACGGCCACATTTAGGCAAATAATAATAATAATAAGCATCTGATGAGTTTAGTTAAAGCTCAAGTCATTCATTTTGCCCAGTTGCTGTTTCTGAAATATTATAGTGTTAAATGTACGGCTTTGGAAGTCTCCAAAGCCGTACATTTAACACTATAATATTCTAAAATCTGTGTCGAACGTTGCCAAAGCATTCTGTCAACATGCTGTTATTTTAAAAAAAAAAAAACCTTCCTCTTGGTCTTGTGCAACAGGGTGACGTGTGGTGCACAGAAACCAAACCGTAACACTTAAATAAAGCAAAATGAAACACATTTCGTGAGTTCCAGTCTCGAGTCAAAAGGAAAAACGGTTTTCTTTTGGCTGGTAATTTAAAAAACAAAAGTTTTCGGGTAATTTCTTACAAATCTCCTTCCTTAATTTCAGGTATAGATATACAGTAATACACAAAGTGTACAACGGCTGGAGTTGTTTTTCAACACAACTCAAATTTTTTTTTGCTTCCTTCAACGCAAGCGACTGATCAAATCTAGAATAGGCCATGTTCATCAGAGGCAGCGCAGGACATCCTGTATGCCGTTCCACAGCGGCTTCCTCACCTCACGCGTCTTCTCAAAGCTCATCGCATACAGTGCGATGCGCAGACGGGACCCCCGCTCCTTACGACAGTTGTGTCCGAGCCTTTCGAAGGTGTGCTTGCGGCGGGGTTCCTTACCTGGCGCTCGCCATTTGTCCTGTGCATTAATGTCACTGCAACGTTGGAAGAGAAAATCTCCCGTCGCAGACAGGAAGCGAATGGCGTCACATGGCCGCTCAAACCTCTAAGTTTCTCAGCACACATGCGAGCGCCTGCCTCTGCGTCTGAAACCCGCACCCCTGCCACTTCCTGGAAGCCGTTGCTGCTGTTGCTGCTGGGGAAGCAGTGTATCTGCAGCGGTCAACAGACCTGTACTGCTTTGAGGACGGTTCGGTTTATTAGAGCTTGGAAGGCTGCGAGCCCCCAAAAAATACAAAGTCAGATGTGAGATGGATTGAAAGAGCCCGGCTGTTCACTTCCCCTTTTTTCACTGTTTTTACTAAGTGCCGATGGGTAACCGCGTTGCAGCCCGCGGTGTCGAAAACGGTGTTTTGACCTGGTGGCTGTCATGGCTCTGAAGGAGTTTCACAGAGCAGAAATGAAACGCACATCAGCACATCACGAGCTGCACGGTACAGTGTTTGTATGATGTCTGCATTAGCCGCAAGGGTGGCCTCGGATCATCACGAGAGGCTGGTTTGAGTGTGTTAACCGCTCTGAGAGAGCAGATTGAAACAGGACGTGACATCCAGGCTGGTTGGTCTTTGTGTTTCTGAGGTCAGGTTTTTCCCCCAGTCCAGTAGCTCTGTGGTTTCTTTCTGACCTTGTTGTCATGTGAAACCAGAGTGTGGGTCTGCGTAGGTAATGTTATCCTTTTTCAGCCACTTATCTGGGCTTTCTTGCATGATCTCCCTGCTTCAGGTCCTGACACATTTTTAGTGGATTGAGGTCTGGACTTGGCATTCAAATATGAAACAGCCCCAACAATTCCGTGGAATATTAACCTGTGTTTTCAGGGTTGATGTCTTGCTCAATCCTCCTCTGTTGAGCTTCAGTTTACGGAGAGACATCCTCACATTCTCCTGTAGTACATGCTGGTACAATCCCAGCATGATAGCAACTCATCTTGATCCTGTGACATCAAAAGTGCTGTCTCCTGTGCTGTCAACCTGTGCCTCACGATAGGGATGAGGTTATGTTGGAATGCAGTACTTCCTCCTCCAACTTAGCCAAAAAGTTCTACTTTTGTTGCGCTCAACAGAACATTTTTTTAGTATTCTTCTGCCTCATCCAAGTGGCCTTCAGCAAACCTTAAATGGGCAGTGATGTTCTTGGAGAGCATGGGCCTCCTCCTTGCTACCTTTCTATGCACACTATTGTGATTCAGTGCTTGCCTGATGGTGGACTCATGAACTTTGACATTAACAAGTGCAAGAGAGGCCTGCAGAACCATGGGGTTCCTTGTCATCTCCTGGAATATGACACGCCTTGCTCTCGGAGTCGCTTTTGCTGGACGATCACTTCCGGGAGAGTAACAGTGGTGTAGAAATTTCCCCATTTGTACAGTATCTGCTCACTAGTGGATTGGTGACACCCAAAATCTTTAGAAATTCTTTTGTAACCTCTTCCAGCCTGACGAACATCAGCAACTCTTCTTCTGAGGTCCTCCGAAATCTCTTCTGATTGAGGCATGGGATTGGTTCATAAATCTGTGTAGTGAAGACCAGATTTTTGTTTCTTAAATAGTGCAGGGCCACCCAAACTCACCCCAGTTTCCGTCACCTTGAGCGACAGCCCCGACTCCAATTATCCCCGTAAATGGCTTGAAAGTTCACAGACTTTTTCTGACAAAGACAAGTTGGATCACTGTGATGTAAAAATATAACGTTCTGTACTTTATTTGTTTTATTGGGTTTTTGTTACCCATTTTTATTACTTAAAGGAAGATCCATTTTAGGTCAAATTTATGCAGAAATAAGAAAATTGCGAAGGATTCGGAAACTTCGCATCACCGCTGTATATGGGCGGCAGGTCATCCTCAGCTCCAGGCCTGCGTGCATTCATTTGTCATTTAAATGCGAATCTACAGCAAGCGGTGCAGAGTAAGGCTGACGTTCACTAAGGTTGTTCTGCGTAACACATGGAGAAATTCAAGGTTTGCTGGATCGTCATCTTTATTTATCACCTAACCGTTTTGGCTTGACTTTAAAATCTCGCAGTCGGCTTTTCATTAATATAATTAATGATCCCCGAGGAAGGAGATTGTATTATAATAAAGGTTTAGGCCTTGATTTCCGTGAAAATGAGCAGGATTTTTCCACTCATTCTGTATAATGGTCTGTTTTGTACTGGGACACAGTAACGCTGAAATGTTTAAGGTCTCCTAATGAATACAGTTAAAGCAGTTAAGCCCAAATAACGGTAATTTCATTCCGGTGCCATAAGTTGGAATCGCTTAAGAATGGAGACGAGCTGCGAACGCACTCAGCATTCATAAGCGAACGATGGGATCCGGATGGGTTCGGTGTCCTTGCAGCGCTACTCTGAGGCTTCGGTTGGACCGGTCCCACGGCGTTAAGGCTTTAGGCCCCGCGATGGCACGCAGGTCAGGGCCTCCCCGAGCACAGCGACAAAGCGGTGCACGTCACGGAAGGAGTTGTACAGCGGCACCGGGGCAACGCGCAGGACGTTGGGCTCACGCATGTCACACTGCAGGCACACAGAAAGAGAAGAGTGGTCTACCTTCATTCTCCAGAAGGTGGCAGTGTTAGCCAGGCCTTGGCATTATTATTACGGTGGGATAAATTACTAAACATTTTCATACATTTATTACTCTGTTACTCAGAGTTGTAAAAGAACTCTAGCACTTCTTAATCTTATAAATGCTCAAAGTTGGTGATGCATGTGTAAATAACGTTTTACAGTCTTTTGTGATACCGTCAGACTCACATCAAAATGCTCTTATACCTGCTTCACGCTCAGAGCACAGCTCCAACAGTGATAATATTGTAAACCATCATAAATGAAAATAAAGTCAAACAGACTTTGAAAAAAAAAGTGTGTAGCTCAGAGATTCACAGCTCTGGTCTTTTAGGTTAATGAGGTGTGCAACTTCCCTCTGGGATTAATAGTTTTCACTCACTTACTCACCCACCCATCCATCCATCCATCTGCTCCCTGAATGACTCCCTTACTCATTCTCTCATTCAGTCACTCACTCTCACTCAGCCATTAGTCACACACTCAGTCACCCACTTACTCACTGGCTCACTCACTCAGTCACTTTCTCTTTCACCCACACCCCCATTTTGCTTAACATAAAGCTGCAGCTTTGCTGAGGTCCCACTTAGGACAGTCAGCCCTCTGAGGTGCAGGGCCAGAGAGGGGTTCCTGGTGTGTGGAGATGTCACTCACAGCCACTCCTCTCCTCTCCAGCTCCTTAAAGATGGTACTGATAGGCATTGAGAAGGAGAGCGACAGTTGACAGCCCCGCTCAGAGGGCCGGGATGGAGTCAGGATGTGCACGTGGGGCCGGTGTGGGTCTACGGGGTCTGGGCCGCACAACTGCTGAAGCAGGTACTCCATGTACCCGGTCAGGAGCACAGACTTTCTCCTCAGGGCAGCCATACTGGTCTGATTGAAGATCTGTAGGACGGTAGCGGTGTGTTAGTGTGCGATTCCTGACAGGCAGCTGACAGGGTAGCCAGGAGTTCCTTCAACAGGCAGTGATAGTGTGTGCCCTTCACTTTAACCATTAACACTCCATGTGGTGAGCGGATCTGCTCTCATCACTCCCACAGTTTTCACTCTTCTCAGAGCAACAGCTGATCTCAAATGTGCTCAGCAAGATGTTGCTCCTAGCAGATACCTGCAGCCCTTACCTCTAAACTGGCCTGCAGGGGGCACACCAACAAAATGGGCTGGTTTGACAGTCTGTATCCACCCACTCCAGGGATCATTTCCATTTCTAGAGAATAAAATGCAAGTTAGTTTACCCCAAACATTTTGTTTTATTTTTGGTAAACTGTGGTTAAGTTCTTAAATATGATCCAAGTAATTTATTCAGAATTAAGAAGAGTTTATTGACAAACACCCTTACACAGCAGATATGCAAGGAAAGAAGACCCCTAGATCCATGGTCAGCAGAGCAGGGGGAAAGAAAATTTAGGAAATGAATAAGAAAGAAAAAGATAGATTAAAAGTAAAAATCTGTATACATATAATGTGTGTCTGTGTGTAATATAAAATAAATATAATGTATAGATAAAAAAAATACAAAAATATTCACACATACATAGGGCTGTTGCATGTTATACATTATGAATTCCACACGGGGGCAGTGCACACCAAGCGCCTGGAAGGCCGCCCTCTTTCACCGAGCTGCTCCTTGAGACATTCGCAGGACAACAACCGGGGACACAAAGCCACTGTAGCCACGCTGATGTGCTAAATATAGCTGAGCCGAAAGCACAAGCCGGGCCTTTGCAGCGGGGATCGGAACCGAGTGAAACCCCGAGCGGACGTGCGGTAATCACGCAGGGGCGGGCGATAATTGTTCGCTGGGTCGGGAGACAGGACCAAAGAGTGTGACTGATGAGCACTGAATCGCAGGAACCCGGACGAAACTGCGGTCCGTGACCACACACGGCATTCCTCAGCCGTGGGCCACAACGGGGCGCTTTGTGGGCCGACGCTCACGTCCCCGCTTTCAGAGCAGCCTGCGGCGTGGCGACCTCTCAGGGCCCATTCTGCGGTTACGGAAACACAGATGGCAAAGTGTCCGCTTACCATTGTTCATGAGGAATCTCGTCTTCAATTCATGCCCCCACCAGCCTAACAGACTGAAAGAGAGCACAACGGGTCCGTTATCACCAAGACCCGCTCGGGCGGGTGTATGCAGGATGACAGAGACGATGAAGAAGGGGAACACACACATTTACAGTGTGTGAAGAAGACCTTGACAATAGTGAAGCCCATCAGTCAATGTTCTGCTGCCAACCAAAAGGCCAAACATCAATCATCTGCCCGCTTGTCTGTCCATCCATCTGTCCATCTATGTATGTCTGTAATTTCCCAGCCGCAGTAGACGACTTACGTTTGCAGATAAAAGCTTTGAATTTTAGATTAAAATTTGCAGTTTGTGAGACTGAAACGCTCTGACTTCCCGCCACAGAGAAATCCAGAGGCTGGTATGAGTTCTGACCCCAGGCCTGCTTACAAGAGCTCTTCTCCACATACAGCGTGCACTAACCCCGCATCACATTTGTAAAGGATGAACGCCGCGGCGACACACTCACGTGGGTCTGATGCTGTTTGTGTGCTTCTCGTGGATGAACGCCCCGGCCAAACCACCAGCTCCGGAATTCAGGTACTAGACAATGAAGATGGTGCGTTTCCTTTCACTTCCTCTTTCACGCTTCACATCCATGTACTCCTTTGTCCTGCCTTACAATGCTTGCTATATAGAGCGGCACTCCACGCACCGCTCGATCCACACAGCATATTCAGTAAAACTACTGAATTTACTGTATGAATGCTGGTGCTTTGGACCGCACAGCCAGCTGGGTACATTAAACATGTTATTTATTCCCGTTTTTATTTTTCGGTCTATGTGTGCAGGTGCAGAATCTCACGTGTTTACGATTTTAAAATGATGTCAGCAGACACGATATGATGCCAAGCTTTTGCGGTAAAGGGCGGGCGGCAGCGGTACCTTGTAGGTGCACCAGCAGGCGAAATCGACCCCCCAGTCGTGCAAATGCAGCTCCACGTTCCCCACGGCGTGTGCGCAGTCAAAGCCCACAAAACATCCCTTTGGGACAGGTAGATGACAAAATAAGGTAATCTGGCTGTCACTTTTCTCCTAAGCAACTCAGTGTTAAATTATTGTTATCCGCCCTTTTATACACCTGGGTAATTTTAACTGTGCCAGTTTAGTGCCATGTTTGAGGTACAACAGCAGGAGATGAGATTCAAACCTGGATACTTTGAGTGCAAGGCAGCCCATTCTAACTCCAACCACTACGCCCCCTACTGCCCCGATCCGGCATACCGCACAAACTAACTTAGAAAGTGAACCCCGTTTTCATACTTTGCCTTATTACTGATCCCTCCTCATGGCACAGTTGAGGATTTTTCCCTGTCTTAAACCACAGTTTTGGACAGAGATATTTTCGGCGTTCTTGTCGCAGGGGGAACCAACTGGTCAGAACTCCCATTGCCGAACATGTTCCCACCACAATCCCAGTGTCAACTCTCTGCGATGAGTGACAACCAGAGTAATGAATATCCAGCTATGTCTTCCAGAATTTGTGATCCCGTGGATAAAACAGGGATTTTGAACTCGGAGCGATCCAAGGACAAAAGACCCCTTCATAAAATAAAGTACCGAACCCATACCCATCAAGCTTCTAAACGCTGCTAATCCAGACGCGATGCACAGACAACTGTGAGGCGCACATTAAAAGTAAAGAATCCACATTTGTTTGTCAAATAGCTTCGGCTTAATTTTGGTGCATCCGCAGCTTCCTGGCGACCTCAGATCAATCGTGATTTTTCTTGCGAAAGCGTGCAGTTGCACAGCAGCTGGCTCAACCAATAGAGGGCAGTGCAGTGACACTCCAGTTTCCTGCCTTTTCAGCTCGCTGAGAAACACTTTCAAAAGGGGACGATTTTTAGACGTCAAACAGAAATAGGAATGAAAAAACCCGAAATGAAAAAAAAAAATTTTTTTTTAAAAGAATGTGCCTATCACATCATTATGGAGTGAGATCAATACAGGGTTTTAAGAGATTTAAAAGTTCCCAGAGGGACTTCACTGATGAAGCAACAATAGTCCCAGGACTGAAGATCCTCAATGCTGTTACATTAGCTCTGAAAATAGGCACGGCAGGGGGCAATGGCGCTTGACACCTCACTACAACATCTTTAACACACACGCACTCACACTCTTTTAGGTGGCCTCACCGCACCCCCCAGCGGATGCAGGGTTTACCTTTTTGTGGCCAGCACTGGCAATGGCAGCCATGTCGAAGAGCTGCCCCGTGTAGTACTGCACTCCACTGAAGAGAACCACAGCGATGGAGTCACCCTCCTTCTCGATGGTGGCCAAGATGTCCTCCATCCTCAGGGTGTCCTCGCCCTGTTGGCCCAAAGACATCGCTATCCATTCCATCGCTGAGCACCTGCGAATAAACTCGTCCTCAAGACTATACTGAAACCTTTCTCTGACCTTTAAGACTCGAAGGGTCTACATCAGCGAGTCTAAACTCATATATTTATATTTTGATAGATGTTGGTAGTGTGAGGAGCCTAAATTCCTTTCCTTGATAATAGATTTTCAGCATATGCCATATTTAATACACCAACTAAATTGGTTTCTAACATTGCCCATGTATAGGTGTGTGTGTGCACGTGCATGAAAGATTTAGAGGAATTGGTGCCCACTTTTTTACACATTTAAGGACACGTACACAGCAAATAACTTGATTCAATTTAGAAGCATTTACTTACATTACCGCTGCAATAAACTGGCTAGTTTCGCCCAGCGCACTTGTTAGCAATTTATACTAAACAAAGGCTTCCAAAAAAATGAAAGATTCACCAACATTTTTATAAATCGTACAAGAGGCTGTCGGTCTTGTTTACAACAAATATAGCAAAGACAAACCCTTCGCCGAAGCCCTGAGGGCCCACAGTGAGTAACACACACATCCATTTGGTCTCCCTTTGAAGTAATATTTCTACTCTATTCTTACCTCACCCTGGGGTGTATACTACCTCGGTGCCCAAATACCTTGTGTCCTATGAAATTAAACATCATAAAACTCGTGATCTTGGAGGGCCATTTTTTATTGCACTCTTCTTATCTGTAATACACGTTTAGTCTTCCCCGCAGAGCTCATCCCACACAGATGCCACACAGGATCGCATTTTATCATGCTGTTATTGTGAATACTTTCACGGTCAGCATTTCCAACGGGAGAAGCCGCAAGAAAGTGTTTATTTCCACTTCAGATGCACACTGATACCCTGGCTGCGCTTTCTCTTGTTGGCTCGTTCGCCGCTCTTTTGTCCGACTTTAGTCGTGCCGGTTCCTCAATAACGTGAGGCCAACCACATTTACGCATTTCAAGACGCCTTCATTTAAAAGGCAATATTTGTCAGTGCGACGCGCTTGTCACCGCAGGGAGACGTCGCGAAACCGATTTTCTTCGAGTGGCTTCGCAGCGCAAGAGGTGAACTCCGAGAGCGCGCGGCTAGGGCCAGCGGCGGAGGGACAGGATTGCGACCGTACCTGTCTGGGCTTCATCGGCAGCAGGCTCTCTTCAGGTTTGTGTCCGCGCAGCCGTATCTGGGATTCGACCGCATACTGTCGGGGGTCACATGTTTCGACACACACACCACAGTCAATTCAACACAAGTCGGAGGTGGAGACGAGGGCTATTGACTATCCATCGCGCGGTGGTGCTGCGCTCCTGAAATGTGCTTAAATGTAAATCAAACTGACAAGAGTTACGAAATGAGAAAGAAGGAACAAAGGACGCGCCCGGAACGCAGTGCTTCCGCACAGAATTCATTTCCTCACATGGTCAGATGGAAAGGCCTTGTCTTCGATGAGTATTTTGTGCCGTTCCGACGTGGGTTTGTAGAAGGAGAGCTGCATGTTAGATACGTGCGTTAGATACACACCTTCGCAGACATCCACTGACTCCCCAGAAAGCGGCACATAAATAAGGCTGCACTTTACCAGCAGAAGGTGCAAGTTAACAGTCAGGCCGTTCATCAGGGCTACTTCTTCAACCTTAGCTCCTGATCAGAAAAAGAAGTGAATTCACCAAAATTTCCCCCCCCCCCCCCCGTTATTACGACAGTAGATAAAGTACAATTAAACACTGCACAGTGTGTCGACCATAAGCCCCTGCCTGGACTAAATCAATACTGGGATATAGGGAAGATGAAATGATTTTTTTTTTCTCCATTTTTAGAATCTGTCAAAATGTCAAGTGAGAGAAAACTATGACTTTTAGTTATTGATTTTTAAATCCTGCCACAAATGTACTGTGCCTCAAATGAACCAAACAAGCTACAACTTCTCGTTTAACTTTGCAGACTGTGTTGTGCCAGCTACCCTTAAGGCTGGGCTCATAATCTGTCCCTGTTAAGTCGCCTTGGACAAAATGAATAAAAAGAAATAATAATAATAATAATAATAATAATAATAATAATAATATAGTCATTATCACAGTAATCTCACCCACGATGTTCGCCATAAGACCCTCAATATTGTTCTCAGCCCAGGCCCAAGGGCGACTTCCGGTTGTATGGCCGTGAACTCCCCTGTAAATTTCCCATTAAAAAAACAGTGAACAGACAGACAACTAACAAGACAAACGCCTAAAACCTGTCGAAGAGTTTAGAGCTTAAAGTGCAGAGACGCAATAAAAGTGACGATTTTAACCAGATTTGTTAGTACACATTAGCACATCGTGTGTGTTTGTGCAGAATATCCTGATGTTGTAGGAGAGTGCGATCCCGTTTGGCGCCCGAGGCAATATGAGGAGCAGCGTTTACGACACCCAGCGCTTCCCAGCGGCTGACAGCACGGTGCGCTCACATTTTACTCCATTTGTCCAGTTCCTCATCGATGTACACCTTTACTTTCTTCGGCTGCAGTCCAAGAGAGTTTCCCGCAAAGTAGACGCAGTCCCCAGCGGTGTCCACGAGCGTGGGATCGGCTGCAGGGGTTGAGCACAACATCATTCTTTCTCTTTTTTCCATTTTAGTCTTCTTCCAGGGAATTCCCCCATTTCATACTGAGGCTCGGATCCTAAATGCCTGATTTTTTTTTTTACAACTTTGGTTTATTCATGCCATCAGAGGCACCGCTTATAGTTTTGCATACTGTAACCTCAGGCAAAACTGCACCCGTTCCCCTTTTCAACTACTGCCATGGTTACCATATGGAAAAATAGAATATGCTCAGCTACAACATATACTGCAAACCCCTCTCTTTGCATTCCAATATCTGGAGCACCGCTCTTTATTTTATCGTTAAATCAATAACCGTGTTTGTCAAATATGTGATATTGCTATTAGAACAATGAACGGGGGGCAGCGGGTAAAGCTGGTGCCTCACAGAGCACGGGGATGTGGGGTCAAACGTGGCTCGGTCTGTGTGACCTTTGCATGTTCCGCCATTTGCTTGGAATTCCTCTGGGTCCTCTGGTTTCTCCCGCAGTCCAAAGATGTGTTTCAGGTTATCTGTTGACTCTGAATTACCAGCAATCTATCTGTGAGGTACGTAGCTCAGCTGGCGCAGCAAACACTTGGAGGTAGATGTTGAAGTCAACCAAGGAGTGACAGTGCTGGTGCGGTGCGGTGCAGTGAACGTGAGGTTTGACCATAAAGACGTCATCACGTGGACTTAAGGAGCCGTCGTGACTCAAGACTGGATCACAGTAGGTTTGAATGAAATCAGGAACCAGGACTCATAAGTTGTGCTCTTTCACAGAGCTTTTTGAAGGCAGGTTAGTAGACGTGGTCCCTTTTGAGATTCCACAGCCTCTGTTTGTGCCAGTGCTCCTGGGAGAGGTGATGGTGATCAGGTGTCAGTGCTTGAGTGCAGGTATGAGGGGCTGGGCTTGTGGGTGTTCTTGCAGGGATTGTGACAGCTATGACATTGCCCAATTTTAAATAACTAGAAGTTTGACCAGGTTAAGCTCTTTTCTGAAGTGCTCTTCTTGGAATTTGAACCCAAAAAGCTCAGATCGTACCTTTGTGTCTTTAATGGTCATATAATAGCATTGTGTCATTATTATTAAACAACCGCTTGTCCAGTGTAGGATTACGGTGGCCAGGGCACAGGGTGTGCGGCAGAACATAGTCTGGACTGCATGGCATTTCCAGAGGGAAACCCAAGATAAACAGTACACAGAGAAGATGTTTTTATTGCTGTGGACCTCCTATGATGCATTGCTGCGAAACATGTAGACATTTTGGGCAGTTAAGGGAAATCATGTGCTCAATGAGATCATGAGCTTCTGCGGGTGTGACAGTATTCTTTACAAGTTTAGGAAATTAAAGTTTCTGTCCATAACCCCGATGATGGAGGCAGGTTTTTAGAAGAGTAAGAAATATGTAAAAAGTAAAATTGCCTTTTTATTAGATGAGCACATCAAGAAAGCAGCATGTATGCAGGTTAACATCATTTCCGTCCAGGCTGCACTAAGTACACGTCCATAGCCCAGGCATTTCACAGCACCAGAACTTCTGCATCAGCCCGACAGACCCTAATAATTGTTTTGTTGTCACCTGCTTTAGCCACTTCAAAATTGCACTTGTACATCTATTTCTTTTTGCAAATTCCCCACAATTGTCTGCCAAGCGCCCGGAGCAGACCCCTCTCCTCAAACCTATGACCAGCTCACTCCCGGACTGACACATAAAAAGCAGCTTGTAGTCACCAATTTACCTAAACACATGCATTTGGACTGTGGGAGGAAACCAGAGTACCCAGAGGAAATCCACACAAACAGGGAGAACATGCAAACTCTACATAGACTGAACGCTAGCCACTGTGTCACCATGTCTTCAGGTTGTACCATTAAGGCTAGTTGTTGGGAGTTGGGAGTCTTTGAGCCAAAAAAAAAAATGGAACAACTACAGAAAGACTGCTTTCCCAGGACACTGCTGCCAGGAACACTGGTAGTGTCTTTTACTCACTGGGAGGCAGGTCGGTCACTTTGGGTATCAGGAACTGTCCTCGGAGGTGTCGCAGCTCATCGATGCTGTCAAGGTGCACGGCCAGCTCCTGAGCGGTGAGGCTGCAGCCCAACTCTGAGGCCATCCGCTCCAGCAGCTCCGTTGGTGAGGCGGCAGAGAAGGAGTCCTCCATAGCTACAGCTCCACAACCAGCTGTTAACAGAAAACACAGGACACTTCACTCTTCATACGTTCAAGACTCCATAGGGCCTCTGTTTTAGCTATGATGTGGCAAAATGAGCTCCTTCTGTCTGTTAGAGCTGCAGAAATCCTCTAAACATCCAAGAAAGGTTTGTAAATCCATCACTTCAGGACACATTTCTCCATAAATTTGTATCACATCATCGGATACAATCGCTCTTGCACTTCCTATCAATTCTGTATGCAGTTACTTGTAATATGTGCCAGTAAAACCTGTGGCAACAGACAAACTTTGCTTTGTGTCACGGGATCACAAAACTTTTCTTGACTCTTGACTTAAAATGTTTTGGAGAAAAGCTTCTGCTGAATGAATAAATGCAGCTGTCACGTCCTTTCTCTGGACCTCAGACCTATTTTTGTAGGGAATGTAACTCAAAAGGTTACACGAGTCCTTAGCACTCATTTACATGACCCAGCATTTCTTTTATGAACTTCAGTTGCTGAATTTAGGTTAGCAAAGAGATGTGACACTTTGCACTTCTTCAAAACTGAAAGATGAAAAAAGACAATAATAATAATAATCTCTGTTTGAATCAAAGCTCACATGAACTGTGTAGAGCAAAACTGTGAAACACAGTGCCTCTTGTTTCCTCATGAAACACAGCCATACGTCTAGTAAAATGGAAGGGGAACACACACACACACACACACACACACACACAGAGGAACTACTCTTTATTGGCACATGTGCTGTGGTACTCACAAAGTTAAGTCAGTATGTCTTCATATTGTGAGCCAGCATTGAAAACCCTGACCTGTTTCCACATCCAGAAGTATTAAATACACAGTTGGTCTTTTTGGGTTAAAAAAGTGAATTAAATATGTGAAGTGCTGGGGGTTTGTTGGAATCCAGTTCTGCTCTTTGTATCCGGAGCAGCTGAGTCAGCAGTCAGAGGCATTTGTCTCACCGCCACTCCGGCTCTGGCCTGTTCAGCGTTCACCCAACTGTCAAGGTAAACACTGGTATTTCAGGCCCTTAGGTACAACAGTGCACCATGTAGGCAGCCATTCCCTTTACTTCACTTCATTGAGTTCGACTGAATTTTCTACGCTTCCTGCGGTGTCATTTTGTATAACTGGAGACAGAGCCTCCTCTGTTTCACCTTTCCAGTAGAACTGGTGGTGCCTGTACAGGACAAACTAGGCAGTACTGTGTCATATGCTGCTGTACTTGTAATTTTAATTTGGTAAATTCAATCTGTACTTTAATCTGATAAAAATTACTCTTTAGTTGTAATTTTAAATAATGACTTAAGGTTTGGGATTTGTGAAACCAGGAGGATATCACTGCTGTTACCACCACTACTACTACTACTATTATTACTAATGTATTATTATTATTATTATTATTATTATTATTATTATTATTATTATTATTTTTATTTATAATAGGGCTGCAATACACAGTAACATGTAAAAAATAGCACTTTAATTGCAAATAAAAATAGCACAGTAATAGTGTCGCATGCAGTACAATGTAGTACAGTGCGGTACTCACATGCGCTCAGAGAGTGAGAGAGGGAGGCCTGCGGCTCAGCGTTTGCGGCTCGGCTCACTGCGCGCTGCCCGTCACCTCCCCAACTACCTGGTCGTTGTCCCCTGGGTCCAAAGGGAAACAAACCAACCCCTCAAAGTCACATGTTCCACGCGGTTGCGTACTGGCGTCTCCTTGCAGGACTTCCTGTTTTCATAGCGCTTGCCTAAACTGAAAGCGTTGAACGCTACAAGGCGGGAGAACCGCAGCTTGAATGGTGTGAGATACGTGAAAATGCGCTCCACTGTGAAAGTGCAGCACAGGAGGCCGCAACCGTTTGTTATTTGCTCACTAATATTTGTACAGCAGGATGTTCTTCCTGCTGTCACGGACTCGATCGGAAACAAGGCGTAGGACCCAGATGCAGAAGAGAGAGACGGGACAAGGGATGCCAACACTCTGTCGTTTATTCACACAGGCAGTTTAACAACTCGAACGGTATCAGTCAGGTCCCGCGCCGGTGCCGGTCGGCGCAGCCGCTCTTAAGCCCGTGTCGCGTCGAACATTCGCGTCGCGTTGCGTCGTCACCGCGTCGTCACGCTTCTGACACCTGCATTGATTCAGTTAGTCCCTCGATTAAGCTAATGCAACCAGAGCGGGACTCAAACCAACAACCCTCAGTTTACGGGTCTGCTGTCAACTGTTATGCCACCTACAGGTTCTGTAGCGACACTGCTGTAAGAAAGCGTAGACAATGTGCAGCAACGCACTAACAACGTTCCATTTCCTGGCGTACTTTCAGCTCCAGCAGTGCTGCGCCGCGTCGGGGTAGGAACTGGGACCGAGGGAGAAGTTAAAAGTTTCAACATTATCGCGGCTGCCAAAGGGACAAAGATCAATGTTCAGCTGATGAGCCGCTTGCCAGTCAACCAGATCCTCCTGGGAAAGCCCTGAGACCTAGAGAGGAGTGTGTAAGGACGCCCTTTTCTGAAATCTTAAGTACAGCAAAGCCAAAATTGTGTGTACTGCACACTAAATCACAGCAAGGCTCGTTTCCATGGTGATTTAATGCCTGGCTGATGCGTAGTTTGAGGAGCTCCCTTCACCTGGGGTTAAGCCCTCAGCCAGGACTCTACTCCGCAGACAATGTTTTCACTTTAGAGCCTTAACAGACTGGCGGAACAAGATCAAGCGTGAGGCCAGACTGCTGCTGGTGCTGGAGCCTCCCGAGCTCTGCATGCTGGGTTTGAGTGTGACTCAGTCCGTGCTGCTGTGACTCCCCTCCCGCAGTCCAAAGATATGTGTTTCAAGTGTCGTGTATCAAGCGCTGTTGGTTGCCTTGGATAAAGATGCCAGCTAAACACTAGTTGGAAATGCTTCGACGTCACCTTGGAGAAAAATATACATTAAATGCATAAATGCGTGTGTAAAATGAGGGACAGGACGCTGGCCCTGGTCTGTCACAGGACACACACAGTCACCGTTTTAATGTCATCGTGTGACATTTGGCAAATCTGTCCTCCTCTCCGATTCCACCTATCACATTTCACAGCTGCATCTTTATAGCAACGCCACGCCGTGCGCATTTTTTTTTTGGCTCTAAATTTAGTCCAGTGCGTTTCACCCGAGTGTTAATAAGCAAACAATAGTAAAGACATGACAGGCAGGAAATAATGTTGTTTGTGCGCTGTTTATGTTACGCCGCTCGCCATCCTCATTAACTGCCGCGTAATGCTCTGTTAGCAAATAACTTCAGAGCTCCTCTCTTAGCCTGGCTCTGGGTAGCAGGAGTTTACACCCTTGCTTTAATAACAACTGGGGGAATTTATTGTGGTCAGCCCTCCTAAAAACACAGTTAATCTTACAATATCAACAGCTGTTCAGCGGGCAATAAAGTGCCAGCACGCTTGCGATAAGGTTAATGAGGAGTGCTCTGTGTGTGCCGATAGCGCCGTGATGCGATTATCGCACCTGTTTGCTTGCACCATCCTCAAACCTTCACTACTTCTTTCCAGAGTTCTTAGCATGACCAGCTTCTGGAATAACTTTGTCGTATTAATACATGCACTATGAATATTGCTAGGATGGTAGTGAGACCAGCTATGCTTTATGGGTTGGAGACGGTGGCACTGACCAAAAGACAGGAGGCAGATCTAGAGGTGGCAAGAGTTAAAGATGTTAAGATTTGCATTGGGTGTGGCGAGGATGGACAGGATTAGAAATGAGTATATTAGAGGGACAGCACAGGTTAGACGGTTTGGAGACAAAGTCAGAGAGGCGAGATTGCGTTGGTTTGGACATGTGCAGAAGAGAGATTCGGGATATATCGGGAGAAGGATGCTAGGGATGGAGCTGCCAGGCAAGAGGAAGAGAGGAAGGCCTAAGAGGAGATTTATGGATGTGGTGAAGGAGGACATGCAGGTGGTGGGTGCGACGGAGAAAGATGCAGGGGACAGGAAGAAGTGGAAACAATTGATCCGCTGCGGCGACTCCTAACGGGAGCGGCTGAAAGAAGAAGACTATGAATATCGCTAGGCATATTATTTTAAATTACAGCTACTCAAGTGTAATGCACTGAACCATCCAGAAAGGTTTTTGTTCACTTCCTTAATTCCCCATCTTGCCCGAAATGTCAGTGCTAACAGTGGAGGTGAATCCTTATTAAAAATATTGGTGACATCACTGTGGGCTGCAGGTGATACGGCGATTGTCGAAGTGGACTTGCAACCCATGGATTGCTGCTGATTTCATCTTGAGCAAAAGGGCTTCAGGTGAAAAAGTGTATTTATTAACGTAGGTATAGTTTTTTATTATTTTTTTGTAATGAATAGCATTTCTGCTATCAACCTAAAGTATTCCCATTTATTGCGTTCATTAATCGGACTCTTCACTCAGTGTTTTCCTGGCAGGAACTTGAGGCATCTCAGATTTGTGCACAAAAGGAATATTACTATAACAGTAAGGCCAAAAGACACATTTAGTGTAACAGGACTTACTGATTCACCAGTGTGAAAGCAGTATTGTGTGGACATTTCATAAAGTTGCAGAGAAGAGAAAGAGGACAGTTGTGTGCAATGGTCTCATACTCAAGTCAGCAAGACATGAGAGCTGTGTGTACCTAAGCCACTTCACACAGTCGCAACACTAAAATTGGGATTTTCATCAACAGCTTTTGAAATTCTTTAAGCATCTATGTGCAACACTGCATTGCAGTTATGTAATTTCCCCGAGGTTAACACTTGACAAAGAATAGACTTGTTCATGTCCAATGTATTAACGGTGATACCAGTAATGCTTGTAGTTTAACTTGTTGTCTATGGTATATGCCATATATCACAGCATGAGATTATTAAAAAAATTAAAAAAAAAAAAAACCTCAAAATTATCTAGTGAAGTGGAAAAGAGGTATTTTTAAAAGTAGAGTGAAATGGAAGGTTTTGTAACTGGTATATATTCTTCTACTGAAGGGGGCAGACACATACTTACAGTACAGCGGAGGAAGCTGCACACCACCCACTGGCCTTATCAAAAGTGGAAAAAGAAGAACCTTTCAATTTGTTTTATTTATTTTTAATGCCCCCAGTGATGGATCAAGCACTCTGTGAGAGATGATTTGTGGCTCTGCATGAGCTGTGGAGGAACCTGCAGGTCAGTCATCGATTCCCGGTTGTCTGCCGAGGCACTAATAAGCTGCACCGTGTCTCGGCTGAATTGGAGAAACTCCCACAGTAGCATTCCTCCGCTAGAATGGCTTCTAGTATGGACTCTGGGAAAATAATATGTTGAATAAAGAATTCCCTTGTATCGCGGTATTGTGAGATAGCTTTTTTCTTACCCTGAGCAGGGCGTCAAAACTGAGATGCCTTACAGAAGAATCAAACTGTTTAAGTGGTTTGAGCGCAGAACTGTATGCTGTGGATTAAAGTGTCTACTCAGCAAGTAAGTTGCGAAAGTTACCGTTCCTTGTGACAATGACCTTTTAGGTGTAAAAGTGCTGTTAATTTCCTCTGTAGACAAAAGCGAGTATTATCCATTAATGAGATGAAAGATATAAAAAAATTGAATTATTTTACAGAAGCTACTTAAGTGGCCAGTTTGACCACCTCCCTGACTTATCTATATTAAAATGTCTTTTTTTTTTTAGCAAGAGATATTGAAAATCATAAAAATTCCTACCTTGAACATTATCTCAAGTCTGTAATGCATCCTTCCAGTACTGTGGTTTTCCACTTTTTGTTGTAAATAAGCAAAAGAAAGGATTGTTTTTCCTTTCATCCGATTATTATTATGGTCCATATAACAAACGGTTCTTTAATTTCTTTACTACAATAGCTGTACATAGTAGTTCCAAAAGTACAGACATACCTGTACATAAGTAATCCATGAGTTGCGCTGGTCTCTTTTCCTGTCCAGCATTTTCATCTGTTCTGACGGCTGCCATTTAATGCGTGGCTGTATTAATATGCAGGGAGTCTATTGAAATGCATTACCCCCAGTAGGGATCCACTTCCAGTCCTGAGTGGACAGTCATCAAAATTTTTTCTTTGTCAGACATGAACTGGAGCTATTAAAGAGCAGGTTAGGACTGTGGGGGCCCGTAAGCTGACGTTGAAGAATCCCTTTGAGGGCAGTATAATGAACTGGGCTCCCACTACATCCGAAACTCTGGCCCATTGTTTCCTCTTTCTCTGCCTGTCAACCGGAATTGATGACTCACTCTGCAGTAAATGACGGCAGATCAGGAGGTAAAGCAGCTCAGGAGGTAAAGCAGCTGCCGCACACCCCCCTCCCCTGCCGCAACCCCCCCACCCCAAGTCTCGGGGGGGATGCATGGAAGCAGCCTTGAATTTAGAATTCCCTCGGTGCGCCGGCCTTCACCCGCAACTGCCCAGCCTGCACTGAGCTTCCTCCATTGGGGATCTGACTTCTTCTCCACTGGGGGATTATGATGGGCAGCCATTGTGTTTGGGTGGCCGGGCCACTTTTTCTCGCTCGCTTTCTCCACTTTCTCGCACATTGGGAAACAATAGAATGATTAAGCGTCGCTTCTTATTGTTTCAGACGATGGGAGCCTGCGGTGGATGGAGGATGGCGGAGGCCTCGCTTCGAGGAACCCTCCAATACTGTTGCAGTTGCTGTTCCCGGTATGATTCACGCCCCGATGACTGTGGGACGTTCGGGCCTTACCCGGCTCGCTTTTTCGGCTCTGATTTCTCAAGTTCGGGGAGTGACGCGTGTCAGCACCGCAACGCCCTCTTTACGTAATGCGTTGCGTTTTCAGACACTCTGGGAATGAAAGTTTTCCCAAAAACGGGTCGATTAATTTGAAGGTAATTAGGATGCTCTAATTTCCATGTACGTTGGAGAAAGCCAGGTTCGTTCTATTCTTAGACTCCGCAGAGTTAACATTCAACAACAAATCACCCTAAGCGCGCATCCCCGCAATTCGCTCCTAGTGAAAGAGAAATGTGGTCAGCGGCGAAAATGGGCCAAAATCAAAGCCGGCTTTATTGCTCTGAAATTCATAATATTGGACAGCAGGTAATAAAAACAGAGCTGAAATGTCTTCCGATATTAAAATAATAATCGCCCTAGCGTTTATATTTCCCTGCACTTTGGCGGAGCAGAACACATTTCCTGCCATATGTGTATGCGATCCTCTTCTTGTTCTTCGGAGACAAGTGCGCGTCCGCTGCGACGCGCCCAGGATTGCGCTCGGGTCTTTGTGGGATGAAGCCCTGATACCATGAAGACTGTCTCCGCTTGTTCCAACGTGTGGCAACCTGGGGTTGGCTGTACAGTAGGAAGTAATTCCTGTGTGGTCTCATTATGTGTTCTCACTCTTCTGTTTGGCCCGTTTGCCATTTCGGAGAGCGAGAGAGAGTGAGAGAGAGCGAGAGAGAGTGAGAATCACACAAACATGCAGCTGCGCCACCTTCCTTACCTGTTGTACTGCCAAGGCCAAATAAACAGTGTGCGCTGGTAATGAGGGGCTCACAGACAAGGCTGGTCCAGCTGAAACATTGATGTTCCTCACAGCTACATTAATGTTGCTAACAGCTCACACAGGACCCTGGTGTAAAGGGGATGAGTGTCTGTGCGGGCAAAACAGTCCTCATTGGAATGCTCTCTTATCCGTGGCGCTATACTCGGAGAGACGGCAACACTCGACCGCGATTTTGCTCGATGCTCTAAGTTGCTTCTTGTGGAACCACAAACCTTTTTCTTACCCTATGTCCCCGCATTTATTTAACTTCAATCTCCTGTAACTTCGGAAAGGGGCCGTGTGCCGATCGTAATGTAAAAATGCATAATACGAACTGATCTTCCTGCCTTTTCTTCCCGCAGCTGATTGATCGGCGAGCCCTACCCTCCTCTTGGCACTGTACCTGGCTCGGGAGACGTGGGCCACCTGGGTGGCATTGGCTGGCTAAGCTGAGTGGCCCGTGGTGCTGACGGCAGGCAGAGACATCTGGCAGAGATAATAACAGCAACCCTCTAGATTAATTCTGCTGCACTCCATAGGAGCTCTGCTGATTCCTACACATAATTAACTGATAGCGACCAGCGGTGCAAATGTCAGCGGCAAATATAAATGGCAACGTGAAATGAGATAAAGCCAGCGCCCGGCGAGCGCCAGGGCAACAGCGCAGCCCAGAGGGACCTGCTCGACTGCCGTTTGAGATGCCATTGTTTTGAAGTCACACCAGGCGATGGCTAATGGCCCGTCACGCATGTCCAGTGTTTCTGACCTGTTATTACATTTAGTATATTAAATTATGGGAGAACGATATGAGCCACGCCTCCTAAAAAAGGCTAACATTTCATCTATTCATCCTGAAAATGAACACATTTTTACGGTAAATGACGTAATTTAATATAACAACTTTTTTTTACCCAATCTGTACCCGGCCAAAAGGATCGCATCTGTCGTGCACGTTACCGAGGTTTTAAATATTATATGCATTTGACTGCAGGATTGATCACGGTTTTGACAGCATGTATAGCCTCCTGGAGAAGCTCTATATATTTTCAGTTAAATAAATCTGACATTTTTTACAATAAACTGGCTTGTTGTTGAAAAACAGATAAATTCTATATTGCTCCCTTTAGAATTATAACCAGAATGAATGTTGCGTGTGTTGTGTACGGCAGCAAGCTGCAGCTTTTATGAATCGCCCTCAGTAAGACTATCGTATAAATCTCATCGAAGAAAGGAAAAGGAAAGGATGCCTTTGCTGCGAAAACATTCCACACCATTCCTCTGCTGTCCTGTCACGCCTATTTCCCAAATAATTAGTCTTTTTAAAAAAGGGGTAGAAAAGTGGTTTTTGCCAAACCTCTAAATCATAGAGGATGGATGCTCTGTCTTGCCTGCAGATGTTTCTTATGCTCATACATGAGAGCTTAAAGAAGAGCGATAGCCTTTTGTGTTTCTGCAAGCGAGTTAGCATAGCGTGTGCCTTGCAGTGGGGACAATGGCACTGCCATTCATCTAATGGCCAATTACAGCGATGGATCCAAAGTGGCGGTAACCAAAGAGCCCTGGGCCCACATGTCTCATGAGCAATGAGTCTGCATGTCTAAATAATGGAATCGCTAACAAGTTTTGTCTCTGGTAGGCTCCTTGCTGAGGTGGAGAAGAACGTTTGAGAAGAGCCTGTGGTTTTTTTTTTTAAATTTCAGTTTTAGTCTATTGCAGGAGAGACTTAGTAATGTCCTTGAAGTAGTTTTAATTATGGTTTCCCCAGCTGTTGCCTTTGCTGTGTCAGAGGAAAGCAAACTGAATGAGCATATGCTGTCGGTCATGGTGCCGCTCACCAGATTGCACATGCCGAACGACTTTGCTGTTTGTGCGGGCATGCCTGTGCATCACTCTCTTTCCCTCTGTGTGTGTGTGCCTTTGTTCAGTTGGTTGCAGACAGTTTTATGAAGCGTGGCTCTGTTTTCAAAATGCTGCATTATTGCTGTTGCTGTTAAGTAATGTTGAGTCAACGTCAACTCTCAACGACTCTGTGACAAGTTACCTGGAGTTGGGTCCGGTCTTTAGCCCGATGGTTAATTTTTGATAGAAAGGCATCCATAGCTGCAGTTATTCTATCAGTCTGCCACATTACAGGCCTTCCTCTTCTGAGTTGTGTTAGTGTAGTATTTATATTATTTAGCAGACACTTTTCTCCAGTGATGCACAAGTATATAGCTGATACTTCGTCCGAGGTGACTTTCAGCGCTACATGCACTGTACTAAACTTTTTAAAATCATTCACTTGTGTATACAGCAAAGAAATGTAATCCACACACAAACACACGTGCACATACACTACAGTTTGGACTCCCCAGTTCACCTGAAACACATTTTTAGTCTGTGGGAGGAAACAGTGAAATAGTGACATGTTTAGTAAGTATGTGCACATTTCTGTGCATGCATGGATATTTGAAACATTTTCCTAGGTTGTGTGTGTGTGTGTGTGTTAGTTATTCACAGCTTAGAGCACTTATTAATCCTCATTAACCCTCTGTCTTCAGGACTTGGATATCCAAAAACATAGGATGCGTACTTTAAGCTGAGCTCTGAAAGATTTAACCTGAACTGCTGACTGGCAGCTTGGCTTTACTGTTTCTTGTGTTAATGGAGGAAGTATTTGTTCCATAAAACTCACAGGACTGGCAGGTCTTGACTGGTCACGTGCATATTATACAGTATGTTTTCTTTTATAGACATTCAATGGTGGAACTCTATTATTTTTTACAAAGTGTAATAAATTGTTGAGTTTTTCTTCCGTTTCACAGCCTTCCGCAGAATCAGCATGATGTTTCTGTACTGTAATATCACTCCAGGTGTTGTTTTTACCAGCTGTGTTGTAAATGTTGCAAAATGTAAATGAGAAAAACAAAAATATAGGAAAATATAGAGCTTCTCTATGTAATGGGGGGTAGAACTGCATATTTTTTTCATGCTATTGCTTACAGCTGGATAAGATGATGGGGCACCATAAATATCAGCTGCATACAAATTATTCCAAATGGCAGCTGTGACCAAACCACAACCTACTGAAAAAACAAAAAAATTACCATCCACACCGTCCTGGAGCAGTGGCCCGTGTCTGCCAGTGGACGCCATTTCTTACCTGTCCTTACCTTGATGCCGGTTCCTGTAAGCCTAAAATCACTGACGTTCTTGTATTGCAGGAGTTTCAATGTCTGTGTCACCTTTAGCTCCTCATCTAGGCTCCAGAAGAGGAATTTTAGTTTAATGTTCTGTTTGGATTAAAAGGTATACATTTATCCTTTGAAAATAACACGAGTGTTGATACTGGGATTTTGCAAACCAGAAAGGACCAAATAATTCATGACGGTATTCCATGCTCACATATCCACTCTCAGCATGGTGACTTTAAGTGTTTGCGAAATCCAACTAAATAAATAAATACATAGATAGTTGAATGGATGGCTAATAAATAATACTTATAAAGAAATCATTCCTGACTCTGGCAGATTAATTTTATGTTTAAATAAAATCCACAAATTACATTCACACCGGAAAAATTCGGGTCATTCACCGTTACGTTCCAATAATGAAGTGTTTTAATTTGTTTGGTTAACTGTCTGTCATACTTAGTTTCGCATGTTGATTGGTTGAAGGCGACGAGTTACGTCAGAGGCGGGCTGAAGTTTTTGACGAGAGCTGTAGCGATTGTAAAATTTTTGTCGGAATGAGGACCGATTAATATTACTTTATGTTTTAAATGTGTTTTTATTAGGAGAAATAAATAACTCGTTCGCTCGCTCCTGTTCTCGCAATGGACGAAATAAACCAAAAACTCATAGAGGGAGAAGTGCTGAAAACGCGAAATGAGCTGCGTTGCTTCGTCACGGAGGTTGTAGGACTTGGGGGTAACAACAGACAAGAAGCTCACCGGTGACGTGCAGGGTTGGGGTTGCAATGCCATCCCGTCCTTCTACTCAACTATTAATGCATGGTTACTGCAAACAGTTGTGGACTGTGAAGTACAAGTCAAACAGAGCTGTTTTGTGCAGTCAAGTTCCAATCTGAGTGTTCCGCCGTGGTCATTTGGCATCTGATGTTCCAATGCTGGACCGCTGCTATCCGGTAAGACAAACGGTTTATTGTCACTCTGCTGTGGTCATGGGTCGCTGCGCCCTGTGCAACTGTGTCCATAGGCGGCTGTTCACTCCTCCTTAAGGAAATCCAACCTATTACAGTATGATTATTTTCTTCATAAAATGTATAATAAATGCGTGCGTGTTATTGTGTTAGCTCTCACTATGAGACGGAAAGTAGCTAAACCCACAAGACCTGCGCGCATTTTCACTTTGCTTATAGCTGCTACTTTTTTAGTGGACCTGTTACTTATCAACCGGTTCCCATTTTCACTTTGATTTACATAATATAAAACATCAGTTTTTCTTAGCCCACGGCGTTTCCTGTCTATAAACTGCAACGCACAGCAGCTGAGCAAAGCGCTGTAAACCACATCTGCGAGAACTTCTTTTGTCTTTATAGTCACTCTTCTATCTCTCGCTCTCTCTATAAATGGTTGGTTGGTATACAGTACTTTGCTTTTAAGGTTTGGCGTTGCATAATCTCTCTGTTGAGGGATCACTTGCTATTATTGTGTTGTGCTGCCATTGTTATTAACAATAATGTTAAGCTTTGGCATTGCAAACTCTTTCTTCCCAGGGAGGAGCTCCTCTTGCGCTGGGGTAACTATGCCTGTATAGCAAATATATGTAAATACATACATATGTTTAACTTGGTGTTACATGGCATTGGTCTTTGAGGTTGGAGCAACTGTAGCTTATATTATGTTGTAGGTAGGACCCCGACAATGACTCAACCTTCGGGGCTGCACCTCTCTAAGTCCATCCCTACTCTTGGTTTTGACTGGGATGTGATATTGCGTTGTCATCTGCACCAGCTTGTGTGCGATTAAGCCAAGGGTACTTGAGATGTAACCAGAACACTGCCGCAGCTCTCCTGTTCTCGGGTGCCTGTCTATTCAAGTGTGTCATCACAGCAGTATGCACTAAGCACTCTGAGACCGTTTGTATTCCTCCTTCCTGCATTAAAATATCAACATATTTTATTTAATGGGTGGAATGTTATTAAACACTGAGCAACACTTAAAAAAGCCACTACTGAAACCTAAATTCTCTTTATGAACTCAAACCACTTTGGAATTCCTCCACTGTTATGTACCGTTGTCTATTCTCCAGATTGCCAGCTTTTCACGGGTCTTATTAAACTTCTAGGAAACGCCACTTGCTTGCCCGCTCTGCCTTTCCCAAATCTTTTTGTACAGAATTTCCTCCTTGAAGAAGAGAAGTTGACTACTACTTCCAGTGGTCATTACCAAAGACTAATGGTTACCCTTGGTGGGAATTAGCAAAGAAGTAATTGTGTATTCAGTGTTTTTCAATGCTGTCATTTTTCAGGCTTTTTTAGCGTTTATAAGTATGATTCACCAATATTTAACTGGAACAGGGATACATAATGTATATTTGTTTGTCAGATAGCATTTAAGAAGAGGCTGATAAATGAGCTTAGCTTCAATGCATGGAGGCCAGTCAGGCCTCAGATGCCGTGTTCGCTACAGGGATGTGGATACAGAAATTTAATTAGAGGTGTTTAATGCTTCCTTTTATGAAGCCCAGAGGGCATAATTTCCCCTGCCCCTGAATATTTATGAAGCTGTTTTGCTTTTGTTGTGAGGACCAAGAGTAGAGCAATGGAAAACCAGAGAGACAACTTTGAACATTCACTGGCAGCATACATTAAAAAGGAGGAAAAAGTGGGTTGCACAGTCCTTAGTTGTACAAAGAGGGCGTCTGCGAGTCACGCATTTCCCTTGGACTTCCGCTGGTTCTTCCCTTAACCTGGCAGTAAGAAAAGCTAGCATGTGAATGGAATGCAGTTCACTGTGAAAGATGGTGATGCTCTTAACCTTTTTGCGCGCACATAAGACCTCTGAAGAAATATTTCAGCTCAGCCCTTGCATGACGAACAGGCTGTAGGAGTGGAAGGCTAGGAATGAGCGATCATACTCAACACGTCAGTTTATTTTAAATGGGTACAGCATAAACATTATTATATCTTTAATATAAGTGGCTCTGCATAAGGCAATAATCCATCGCTTAGCAGCACATTGGAAACCATGCTTAAGGCACTTCATTATTTGATTATTCTTTACAAGCTAGTAATTTGAAACTGTATTACAGGAAAACATACTATTAATTTTCCTATGATCTTTTTGTGCATTAGGGCAGCAAGGCATAAGTGGTTTTAATAATTCTCTTCTAGTTTGTACATCTCATTTGCCAGCAGTTGCACTGTATTTAACTAGACCTCTTATCATTTAGGGTTACTTAAAGTCTATTGTAACTAGAAATTCTGTCTAATACTGTAAGGTGCAATTATTTTTAGTGTTAACTACTATCAGAATTTTTGAGCTGTTATACATAACTAAAAATGTTACTTCCTTAATTCTAAGCCTCTTTGCTTGAAAATTGAGTGAACATTGAATATTTTTATGTCCCTCTGTGTGTTTAATTTTTCATGTTCATATAGTTCATCTATTAATTTTTCTTATTTTTTTTTTTTTAAAGCATCAACCCCCACATTTTGTTTTTGCCTCTATTTTTATCATTGATTTATGTAGAGGCAAATGCTGAGTAAGATCCAGAAGCGCGTTGTCCATTTCAACATGCAACACACACATATTTCTCCGTGACAGTATGAAGCAGTTCTTCCGTTCAACATGAGTCCTATTCCCAGTTTGTTACACCTGAATGCTGATGGCACGCAAACATTTTCATTAGTGCTGAGATCTCACTTCAGCAGGTACGATTTTAATCTGAGTGGGCTGTTCTGTTGTAGCTGGCAGTAATTTGGAGCTAGATAAACTTTCAAGTTCGTCTGTTAATGAACACTTTAGTAAAAAAGCACCTTGCGATAGACTGGCAATCCATCCAGGCTTCTGTTTCCTAGCCTAGCGGCCAGTGATTGCAGGATAGGCTCTGAACCACGGTGACCCTTACTTAGATTAAATGGCTAATGATAATGGATGGATGGATGGATGGATAAAGGTGAGCGCTGGCACTCTCCCAACTGCACTTCAACATGTTGAGGGACCCTATCTAGAAAGTGAAAGTTTCGCGCTTATGTGTCATTTAGACCCGAGGCTTAACTCCTATCCATCTCTACCATCAGTGCTTTTATTATAATGCACTTGTAAATACGCGTGCAACCTCAACACATTCATCAAGCAGTCCTCATTGCCATAAGTGCACAAAAGAACAAGTCTTACTGTTAAGTGGGTGAATGATTTTCTTCCCAAAAAATTAAACGGGGCTGAATTTTTTGTCTATTTGTATTAGCCAATCATGTTTTTTTGTTAAGGACTCCTTCTCTCAATCTTTGGAGAGCAATGGTCTGTCGGGGTAGATCACAGTCCTCAGAAGATCACGGCCTTTGTTCTTAGCAACTCTGGACCCGTAAATAAGTTCTGCCAGGTGCTAACAGCCATGAACACAGAGCCTCAGTAATCCATCCTCTAAGTATAGTGCATTCTCAGGTGGCCGTGTTTGAGGCTTGGGTTGCATATATACCTTATATTAATTATACATGACAAGAGGACACAAGGGTAGGAATTTGCATATTTTACAACAGGCCACATACAGTTCAGTCTGGCTTCTGGGTTCAGTGTTTTATTGGTTCAGCATAGTGTTGCTATTTCTGACCTGTTGATTTTGCCCCAATGTAAAAATTTTGACAAAATTTGGTTTAGTTTTTTTTTTTTTTTTTTTGCAGCATATATACGCTTGCACCTTCCTTGCAAGATACTCAAAACATCGAGGAATATCATGTTTAAAACTATTTACACAGGGTTTTTAATTTTTTTTTTACACAGGTTTGAAAAGAAATATACACAAATAGAGCAGGTAATTTTTGGTGCATTATATGAAGACAGATATTATAGGACAAGCAAAAACACAATTTCAGTTGGAAAAATATTACATACGGTAATCCTGAGGTAATCCTGTGTCACTTGGTTTAGTAAGTGTGTTCTGCCTCCTTCTATCAGAATTACACCGCATTTTTCCCGTATACACTGAAGAAACTTCTCAACCATCAAGCCCTTTGAAGCTTAAAGCTTTCTAAAAAAGAAGAAAGCACTGAATGAGGAAGGGCAGTGGGGGTCCCAATTATTTGGCAACACTTTGTTGTATAAAGACTTGCAACGTCAATCAAATGTTAGTATAAGTACAGTTGTGTGCCGTTCCGTTAAGTGTGGCATCTGAGTTCATCGCAGTCTGTCAGTGGAAACGGCTTTGTATGTACATTTTGTAATATTCCAGCACTGTTAGGACCACAGCAGACAGTTAAATCTGCTCAGTGCTGTTCTTTAATTCAGCACTTTTTTTTAAAATTACCTTGCAATAAATTCAAAATGAGAGCTCCATAACTGTCAGATTAATTCATTTCATTTGTCTTGCGTGCTGACAGTTTCATATTAAAACACTCTGTTGTGTGCAATGGGGAAAAAAAAATCCATTAAAAAGTTAGAGACATAAAGGTGTGAATTATTTACAATGTTATTTGAAAATATGACTGAGTTACAATAAAGTATGTAATAACAAAAACAAAGTAGTGATTATAAGTACTTTATAGTTCATTGAACATCTCTTGATCTTTTTTTTAAATGCATTTACTATTCATTTCAAGTGCACAATTAAAACCTTGTTTATGACATGTAAAACATAACTGCTTGATCTGCCATAACCTTATTTAGCTCCTCAGCTACCTCTGGTGCCGCAGGTAGTAAGAGGTCACTGCCTCAGTCCTCTGTGGCTGCACAATTCTTAATAGTGTAGCTACTTTACTGTCTCGCAGAAAATTATAAGCACCTGCTTCATTGTTTATGCACAAACATAACTAGCGGAGATCTATATTTGCTTTGCTGCAAAGTCGATTAACTCCAAGAAACAACAAGCTGAAACGCTTTCACGGCATTTGAAGCCATTAGTGTGAGGTGGAGTGCGTTTCACTGCATGAAAAATATATGAAAGTTACACATTTATTTCTCAGCTGTCATCCAGTGTTTTACACTATAATGAATACATAATTTTTGTCATAATACAGCTGACAGTATGGTCTGATGTTCTGTTTTATTAATAATACTCAAACAAGGTAATTTTATTACATAATTGGAAATTATGTAATAAAATTACCTTGTTTGAGTATTATTAATAAAACAGAACATCAGACATCTGGTGACCTTATTAGTTTTGTTTTAAATTGAGAGGGACGTGCAGTTGGGCTGCCGATTAAAGGTCCTGTTTGAAGCAGCTACCTGCAGTCCGTCTTTTAACTCCTTTACCTCCCAACCCTGGAACAAGAGTCATTTCAGACCCCAAGGAGATCACGTCTGTTCTTCATTCCAACACCAGTGCTGGGCAAGGTGTATGAATGCGAATAGTGAGTAGCAAAAGTGTATCATCTTTCAAAAACATGTTAAGTGTAGGTTGTTACCCACTTTTTGTGCTGGGCATAAGCTGTGAAAATGTGGTATCTCTAACACTGGATATATCCTGTGTCACCCCTTGTAGCTGGTTTCAGTATACGCGTAAAAAGCTTGGAGATTACAGTTGTTCCATTTGGCTGCTGTGGTTTAGCTTTTTCCATCCAGAATTTTGTGAGTTTGTTGCGTACATTAAATACGATTGTTGCTTTACTGAACAAGCCAGCCAGTGCTTGATTTCAATTCATATGTATGCCTTGTGCAGGAGATTGTACATCATTTGGACAAGAAGAGATAAAAGTCTTTACACCGTACTCTGCAGTACATGTACTGCATTGATAGGACTGTACCTGTTTACCACCAAACTCCTAGAGGGATCAGTGGTAGAGTGGAGAATGGAAAACAATTTGAGTTTACTTGGAGAAAAAATTTACTTGGATAATGTGAGCAATTACAAATAAGTTTCACCATCTGTTGCCTGGGGCCAGTCTTCTTGCTGTACAGATAGGGCACAATGCCATTCCACTAATAATTCCCCAAATTTCAGCTGCTGGTCATAATATTTGCGTACTATTTTGTTCTCTCTTAAGGTGAAGAGCAAAAATTTGGGAACTGGAATTTCTTTCATTAAATATTATCTAAATATCAGACCAAAAAAGACAGCATAGAGAACAGAGCTATACAATCTGTTGGTTATTTTTGATTCTCATAGCAGGGAAAAATATTTTATTATTCAAATAAGATAACTGAACCATGAGTAAAATTTACACAAGATGTCTTTTGTCATTATAAGATCCTGACATACCAATCTTTGCCTAAAATTGAGCAACATGTGTTGTTGTTATTATTATTATTATTATTATTAGGCAGCTGTAGTCTCTGTTAGCATTGTAGCATTCTACCAGAGCCTGTCCCAGACACAGTTTTGAGTAGGATATATAATCATGCCAGGATTCTAACATGCACACATTCATACTATGGGCACTTTACTACATGACTTGAAACACTTGTCTTTGGACTGTGAAACAAATATAGAGCATCTAGTAGAAGCCCATGCAAATACAAAGAAAACATGTAAACTCCACACACTGAGCTGGAATTTAACCTACACCCAAGCAACCCAGGGGGAACACTGTACCACTGTGCCACCTGATGATACGCCACTGAGCCAATAATTCATAACATAGAAATAATATTTATATGGCATCCTTGTTGCATTTCTGTGCAAGGGTTGTTTTTCTTATGCCAGATTTCAACTGTTTTAATGCTTAGAACTGAAATTGTTTTTACTGTAACCTTTATTAATTAAAAAAAGTGATAGGCCATGATTTAAAAACAGAAAGATGTGGAGCTTCTGCTTTCCAGGGTTTCTTTCCCCACAGCCTCTGAGCCTTTCACTATGAAGTGGTCCTTATGTCCCATGGGGGATGGTTTGTACTTATTAGCAGAGAGCCAGGACAGCAGAAATGCTGGAGACGCCAACAAAAAGTAAAGTGTGAAACGGAGCCCATTTTAAAGATGCTCACAGATACAGCCAAGTGAGTAGCCTGAGATTACAGCACTGTATATAATTGCTGACTGCAGGTCAGTCTCTCAGGTGCGCTGTTGGACAATCCCCATTCGCTCAAACCCCTATCATTTGTGGAGACAGACCCGAAAACAGTTGCATTCACTTGCAAGAATCCAGCTTGAGTGCTTTTGAGGAAGAAGTTTTTGGCTCCCTCTCTCCTGTCTGTGACTGGAGGACTGTTTGATCGCTGCAGGCAGGAAGCGTTACTCTTAACTGGTCTCTGGGACACTCCTGAAATCACCAGTGGAGTCTCCTTCGGCTGAGGGAGAGAGTCAAAGGCGACAGCAGGTTGCAGATTTCAACCTGATGATTTCTTCCATACTGCATCTGCCACACCACTGGGTCTGTAGAACGGGGGGGCAGGGTGGGAGAAGGTAGTGTGGCTCAAAGGATCTGATAGTTATCAAGCCAGTCCACTCAGGAGACCCCTGTGTGTCAGATCTGCTTCACTCTTAATGATACCATGTGATCCACTTTTGGTCAAGACAGAGTTGAGGTTCGGAATCCCATTACTAACTGCACAGTAATTTTTTTATTTTTTTTTAAATTTATTTTTTTTTTAAAAATTTTTTATATTACATAGTTGAAAGGGGTACAAACTGCAAACATAATATTTAAGTCAATTAAATTATGGTTCTTAGTATTTTAATGTATTCTAATTGTTGGCACATTGCTTTAGAATTATGGGCCGCATTAAGCCTTAAATATGAAAATCTTTCTGCAAATATCAGTGTAACATTCATACATATATATTTCTTCAGCACTATACGTTCCTAGATTAAAGATTAATTTTTAATATTGTAAATGAGGAAAGCTGCTTAAAGCCCTCAAGGCTTTTTACTTAATTGCAGCTTTGTTATACAATGAGATATAGTATTCAGTATTTATACTATTATAGTATGGCAAAATATTTTATATGTCTATTTTATTGCAATGGATATTTAAGAGTAAAGATCACATTTTTTAATATGTGAACTGAGGTTCTTTGGAAGCTGTGGATGTGAATGTAACAGGGAGGGGCTCAGTGATGCAAGGACCCACACGCACACAAATTTCCGGAACCAAAGCACAATGTCTGGTGTGTCCAGTGCTAGAGTCCTGGAGCTCCCTGGCATGCTGTGAAATCGGACTGCAATCGCTGTGAGTGCTGTCGCTGTGGGAGTCTGAATGAAGGCATGGGCTGAAGTTGCCCTTGGTGGACAGCTCCCCAGTGGCTGTCTCATGATCATTCTTCTGCAGAATAAAGTAGCTTCTGGCTGAGTGTGTGGCTGAAAATGCCATACAAAGTGGCTTGTTTGAGAATAGTGGGAAGAAGACCTTCTACACATTGTCTTTAGGTTTAGGATTTTTTACATTTCTGTTGCTGTTTCAAGCCCTTGTAATTATTATTTATGTTTTAAAGAGACCATTCCCTTTTTTCCCCCCTCATATAAAATTGTTAAATCCTGTTCTTGTTTGTTTCAACCCTGTGGTTGTGTTTAGGTCATATTTGAATTTTTCTTTTTATACATATGGTTTCTTTGATTTGACTAAAAGACATCCTCATGACATCTTCCACACTAAGCATCTGAGCTCAAAGTAAATGATAACCAGTTTTGCTCAATTGTGGATGTTTTTTGTACCTTTCTGGTGTGTCGGAAGAGATCTGGCAAGCCACAGGAATTAAATGGATGGACTATAGTAAAAAGTAAAAACTTATCAAATGCCAGATTCAGCAGTTCAAACAGACAAGTAGCATTATTTTAACAAAATTAGATTCATTAGACTATGCACTCCAAAAAGAAGATGTAAATGCCAAAAGTAGAAGCTGCCTTGAAAAAACCCAAGGGTTAACCCTCTAGACCCCCATACATTGCACTTTTATCATGGGAGCACCTATACCAGTATTCATGTAAACAAATAGCTAATGAAAGATCAATTTCGGCATCATTATTTGAATCTTTGTTTGTGCCACACAATTTGTCACCTGAAAGTCATTTATATTTAATCCTTACCAGCTTCTCACCAGGCGTGGGCAGTCTTTTTTTCAAGGGGCACAACAGATGTTCGGTGCAGTAAATGACGTGTCTAAAATATTTAAACATTCTGAGAAAACTGTTTGACCTAATGGCCCGCTAAGATTACATCCTAGGAATTTGCAGAATATTTTGAAGGGTTCTCTGACCTTCTTTGAAGAGTTTTAGAGCACCCAACCACAAAATTTCCTAATGATCTTACACTATATATTTTTGATTTTTTTTTTTTATTATTTTTTAAATTCCTGTTCACTCTTATGTACAGATCTGTTTTTATTTTCTCAAAGAACCAGTTTTGAATAGGGAAAAAAATGTAGGCAGATGAGAAATAGGGTACAGCTATAAAAACTGAAAGTTCAGTTCATAGAGCGCTTTCCGTTAAAATTTAATTCATGATATTGTGAGAACTGTGACCTATAAGGCACCTTTTTTTCCCCACATTTGTGAAGAAAAGAATTTGTGCTTCATCCCACAGAATATTTTGGTCAAGGTGAATTCTTTCAAAGGAGCAATGAAAGCAGTTTTTTGCCAGCGATGGTTTTCATCTGCATATCATTTGCTTTTGACCTCAGTTCACAGTACAGGATCAAAATGAGTTATAATCAAAGTAATGCTGTTTATATGCACTTTTGGCAAATACCTATTCAGGGTTTTGGTAAATACCTATTCAAGTCCCTCATTGTAAATCGACTTCATAAGTCACAAGTTCACCTGCACAATATTGTATAAACCATAATAATTTATGGTCTATTAAGCTACAATGTGCAATTTCGCTTTTATTATAGTTTTAGTTTACAAGTCAAAGACTATCAGTACGTCACCGTGCCTAGAGGCTGCAGACTACTCTGAAGAGCACAGCTTGTTAACTCTAACAGTGTCCACTTTCAGAATGATGCACATTTTTACATTTTTACACATCTTTTATTTTTGCTTAACATCCTAAAATATTTTTTGGCTTGTCTCAGAGTGATTGATTTTAGGTTTTCTTTGGTGACAGGTTTGTTAGTCTTTTGAATTGATTTTGTGGGCTTTTGATTCAAAGTGACTCAGCAAGTCAATAGTTGGATGAAAGTGGCCTTATTATAGAGAGTGGAGGAGTTCAGTGGCCCTAAGGATGACATGTGGCACATTTTTGGCAGTCTTGGTACCAACTGTTGTTAATCTGAGAAAATCGGCAGGATTAATGCCCAAAAAACAGAGGATTAATGCCAAGAAACAGACATTGTGAAAGTGAATTGATTCATGATTTATGCGTTTCTGCTTTTGTCCTGCAGCCCTCCTGTATCTCTACATCGGTTATATAGTTATTGACTGTGGTTAGTGATTTAAGCACATCCTGCAGTATAGCAGCCCTCTGGGAAAAGAGGTGAACACCACACTTTTGCAACCCATTGATAATCTGACTTTTTGTGAATTTGAGGTATAATTAACTCCTGCCAAGTGCTGTGCTCCAGTGTAAGCGCTAGCTGTTGCCACTTGACAGTGGCGTTACGCAGCTAAAGCCATTTAATGTTACTCCAGGTGTCCACTTTTCATATATAGCATAGATACTCCAAAAATGACACGCGTGCCTTTTCTTCCACTGAGGCCATAATTGTATTTTACGGTAATCTGATCATCTGACAGGAGCCAATTAAAACCTCCTCTTTAAGAAGGTCCTACTGTACCCAGGATGAGTGAACCCGGTGTTTCCTTTCCATGGTTGCACACACTTTCACAAGGGCTTCAAAAGTCCCTGTCACCTTAAACACTGCGCAAGCACCATCTCACTGGCAGGTGGTGGATGCTGTCTACAGCACCCTCAGCTGTCTATTCCAATAAATAAAAAAATAAACACAACTGCAGACAGTGTCCAAAACTGCAGATTCTGTTGCGCTCTTTCGAATGATATTTTCCTTTGTAGATGTAAATGTATGTGTATGTTTTTCTAAGTTTACTGCTATTGATTTTTCTCTGTTGAGGTGAACTGTTTGAATATATTTCCCTTGCAAATGCCAAACAAGTCTGTTTAATAGGAGACAGAGAGAACCACGTACAATGTACATGCATATTTATTGTTAGAAAGTGTTTGCACAATGTTGCAGTGTGACATTCAGTATAAGTGATTTTAAGAGCCACAGTATTTAAAAAGAATTCATTTTTCTGATGTTCAGCTAGTACTTTTCATCTCCTGAATTTATTTAGTCTAAAAATAGAAAATGCCAAAAAAAATAAAATCTAAATACAAAAGACGAAAAACAGACAGGCTGGCATTTTCCCTTGTTAAGGCAGGCTCGTGTGCGGAAACTAAATTACAAATGACGCTATTTTGATAGCTTGTCAGCCACTTCATGATAGTCTGTTGTAAGCAGTAGGTTTTAACAGCTTTGCCCAGTGATTCTGTCTGCTTTCTGTTACTACTTCAGAGAATAGGTAATAAAAATAGTATTACTGTAAATTATCTATAACAAGCTTTTCTTTACATTGAGGGCTTGAATATCTCTTAATAGTTTCAAGGGACGGCTGGGAAAAGTGTGAAAAAAGAGATCTTTGTCCCACTACTTTTCAAAAAGTTCAGTATCGTCTTGGGTGGATTTATCGAAATTCCTTATTGGCACCTGTCTTGCGTTTGCATTTTTCCTGCCACAATATTAACTTGCATGCTACTGAGGCATGCAAACATTGAGTTTTTAATTTGACCACACTTAGCTTTACAGGAGTCCTACCTATGCTGGGAAGCCCAAACTTCCAGTGTGCTGCATATATTTGTCAGACGCCCTGTCTAGTTTGATTAAGGATACCATCTTTGTGTTTAGAGTTCAGCCTCCAGGAGCCCCTGAGTTGGGTCTGATCAGTTCAGGTACCATTGGTCAGACTAGGAGTTGGGCGGTTGAGGAGGTGTCACTGTAAGGACAGAGACAGGCTATATCACTATTTTGTGTGTGTGTGTGTGTGTGTGTGTGTGTGTGTGTAAAGGAACATGTGACTTGCTGCTTATGCCCAGCTGGGAGAAACACTTCAGTTACAATTTCATTTCTTTCTTTACTCACCCCTATGGAGTTTGGTCCGAAGTTATCATCTACCTGAAGGCCTTCTGCATGAGAGGCAAAAAAAGCTTTTTTTCCCCTCCTCCTCCTCCCCAGCTACTTGTGAACTGTTAGAGGTAGGAGTCTCTGGTGACTGGAGAGCAGCGGATTAAAACAGCCGTCATGGAATGATGTGCTCTTTTAACACCTCGCTTCCTAAGTTGAAAAAAGAAACCATGCGCACAAAGGCATTTTGTTGACACAGCGCATGTTTATTTTATTATTAGCATTTGGAAGGGAACGGTTTTCAGAAGATACCGAGCCACTTTCGCATCCACATCACGTACGAGCTGTGGGGCACCTCACATCAGACTATGACTGTAAAGTAAAGACGTGTAGAGTAAGGTCAAACAGAAAGGAGAACAAACAATGTTTCCCCAGGGTTATATTTTGACATGTATGGCCAGAGTTATGACAAAAACGAACACCCATTGATGCTGCTTTCCATATGTCATAGGACTTGGTTTTGGATTTTTAAAGGAGAGATTTGGAGTAGTGCTGTGCATCAAGTTTCAAATTCCAGGTCTTCAAGAAAACATGAATTCTTCAGCTGTATACATTGTATACTGCTGTGATTTTGTGAATTATTCATTTAATGTTTGTACACTAAGGATCTATAGCTCACATGCTTCAGGGCTTCCCACAATAAACTCATACTTTTGAGCAAGGAGTCAAACTAGTCAAAAATGAAAATGGAAACACATTTATTGTGTCGCAAGTCAGAAAACTGACCCACAGTTTGTGTAAGCAATGATAAATATTAATCAAATGTAGCTCTGCCTTTGGCCTTCATGACTTCAGTGGGTCAGAGAGAACTTTGTGCTTTTCAATATTGACTGACAAAGTGTCCCCATGTTATTCATTGTCGACCCCCACATCACGATTTTTTGCAGGACGCAGCACGTGACCATTTCTTAGCCCGTGGAATCATATTGCACAATGTACACCGAATTAAGCAAGTCAGCTTGTTTTGCAACAGGTTCAGAGTTCACCTCGAATTCAGAAACAGACAAACATGCATCTCTCAGGGAAAGAACACGAACAATTAGCACATTGCCTGTGTACAGATGAAAATGACAGAGGTTTTAAATCTAGGATGTATTCATGAATACTGTAATTAATGTAAAATAGGTACAAGTAAAATATATAAAAATGCCCTATAAGAAAATGAAAAAGCAAGCATTTTCTCTGAGCTGACACAGTTCTTTAAGTTCACTAAAAACAATCTGCTCACTCACGAATAACCTGTCATTTTTTTTTTTATCAACCTGCTCCTTACATGCTTGTCTTGTTTATTTTTGTTTCTTATTTGCGATTGCAGATGTTACTAATTCAAACACAAAGACTCAGAAATCCCATTGTGGGTGAGGGAATCAATTATTTTAGAATTTAAGTGGTTAAATTGTCATTTATCAATCACGTCCCACTTCGGCAGGTGCATGCCGGGCAGTGTGAATATTAATGAGGCTGCAGGCAGCCCTGTACAGTGTCTGCAAAAACCTTCATTTCACACCTTGGTGTTATTTTTGGGAGAACTTCAGTCATAAAGTTAGCCTGTGATAGCTGGCTCCGAAGAGGGTATAATTCAGTTGTGTAAGTCCTTTATGTATTTATTCTTCAACACCTGAAAAAAGCCTGTCGGTCCATCTATCTTTGCTGCTATAAGTCACAGTAATAAGCTTTTTTTGTGTTTGTCTTTCATTATGTATCCTTATGTCATAGTAATAATATATAGTAATGTATTTTTTTTTTCCAACAAATAAGGAACAACTGTTATTTGGATTGTATAGAATGACAGGAACAGCCTGTAGGTCGATTTCTTTATTAGAAGCATGTGACTGGAATCATGTCGCACTATTAAAATTCAAGTCAACAGAAATCAAACTCAGCTTTTTTCCTCCGCACTTCAGCCCCTATTTTTTCGAGAACAGACATGTACAGTACTCCCACTAGGGATCTCCAGACCTGAGTGCGTGTAGCAGCGGCAAGTCCAGGGGAACACAATGATGAATGTGTTTATTCTCCTTTGCAGTGCTACAGTGCAACAGGGGAGACGAAGCCTGACCCACATAGATGTGAAGGCGATGCATAGATCATATAAGGAAGTCGGAGATGCGGGGGGTGGGGCAGGTTTTGCACTTAGTTTTAAGTGGATTATTAAAATATATAGTGTGGTATTCACCTTCCTAACCCTGGTAAAACTTTCTACTTGATGCGACTCACTCATTCTTCTCATTCTTGGTGCGACTCACCCTGTCTCTTTGGAAGGACAGCTTTGGTCTGTACTGCTGAGGGTTGGAGAACTTTGCAGGGACTCTCTGGGTTCATTCGCTACTAAGCACTCCCCTGGGCTGAAACTGGAGGCAACTAATTCACATTCATAGACTCTCAGTAGCCATCGGTATAATTCCCTATGTTCAGTGCGTTCTGCTGCTGCTGCTGCTTATTTGGCTACTGTGCTGCTAGAAGAAAGCCTAGTGGTTGAAGCTAATCTGTAATAAATGATCTGTGATGGGGCAATAAAATAATAGTTGCCACTTTTCTGAGTATAACAAATTGCCACCAGTTGTGTCCCATATATGAGTGGCAGCTGCAGGGGCACGTGACAGTGACGGCAGCTCACACCTTGCACTCTGCGTGCATGTGCGATAGGTAGTCGCAGTGGCCCGTCATGCCCAGAACAGTGACGGATTTTCAATTACAGGCTGACAGCCTTGAAGGACACACGCTGCTACCCCTGTAGTCTTCTGTTTTCACCTGGCTGCTCTAACCTAGATATTGTTCAGGTTATGCCATCACAAGAGTGTGTTTATAGTGGTGATTAAAGGGAATGTAATACAAATGCTCCTATATGTTACAAAGCCACACCTATTACTCCACACATCGCTGAATATGGGCCCGTTGACTGCAGTCTAACATTGATTTTGCCGAAAATATTTCATAATGCGTACGAGAGATTTATCTTACCAGGATTAAAGCACAGTGTCATTTTCTGCACACGTACAATTGAGATGATTAAATTCACGAGAGGGAAAAATTTTGGCTCACCTCAACAGATCTCCGCGATCTAATCTCTGCATATTTGATGACACATTTTACAATCTCACTGGGCTGTGGCAGAAAGTGATGACGGGGAACAAGGGTGGCATGAACTAAAAAGACTTGTGGACTTCAAGAAATCATTTTTGAGGAACTCCGGTTAAAATTTTTAATGAGACCTAATTTATCTTATTCAAATGTTAAGAAAGTTATTTCTAAGTGACTTATTAAAAAAAAAATGGAAGAGTGCAATGTATTCATTAATTGCAAAAGAAGGTTTGGTTTAGACTGGAATGATTTTGTGGGCAGAACGGCGGTGAGTTCAGCAGGTGGCGCTGTCACCTTGTAGCGCCCCAGCAGCTACTTTCTGTCAGCCTTATCGTCTTTCGAGGCAAAGATGGCATGGTGCATTACTGTGGGTTTCCTACATGTTGTCCTGTGTCTGGCCACCCCCGACAATCCCACTGTGTAGGCTGAACGGAGGCCCTGTGACAGACCGCAGTCACGGCTCTAATTTAATAAGCGGCTCCTGAAAAGGGTTGGATGACGGTTTTACAGGCTGTAGGCAGGGCTTGTCGCCATCACCGCGCTTATTACTATGTGCCATATCATATTCAAATAACACCCACTGGTATATTTAATATTCACAGCAATGGGAGTTTTGGACCTTGAAATCATCTTTATCGTATTACTGTGTGTTTTTTTTATTCTTTCCAAGCATTTTGCAATACCTGTACAGCTGTAATTACTATTGTTTCCATGTCGACCCATAAAAAGAAGCAAATGAACCACATCAGTCAGAAAAGGTAATGCACTGGATGGGTTGAAATTCTCCAGAATAAATGTACATTATGACAGCACTTAAATCCAGACAGAGGAAAAAAGCTAAGATCAGAAATCTGTATTTTCTGAAAAGACAATTCATACTCTGGCATCTTATTCCGGGTCAATTATGGTTAGTCTGAAAAACATAATGATGATGTTCTAAATAAGTATTGCTATCCGGGGATAAATACCTTATGGATTTTTTTTAAAATACCTTTTGGTATTTATAAAGTTGAATACACTTCAAAATGCCATTCATAAATCCTGTTTTCACAGTTGTGCAGCAGAATAAATCGGGGCATTCCTCACTTCAACCAGCATGGCTGGCAGATCATTTGTTAGTGCAAAAAGGTATGTGGTGTAATATTTCTGTCATCATTCTGAATTTGGAATATAGTATGGGCTCATATTCTGTAAGAGCTTTGTTAGAAAAAGCATTAAAACAAGCCCAAAGGTATTTGCTCACACATATGCGGGGTTTTCGAAATGCGCACATTTCCTCAATAAAAAGAAGTCTTCAATCTGCCGGTTCGGAGATGTCAGGTGGAAAGCCAGCTCAGTTAAAGTTTATTAATTACTGAGATAGGTACATAGATATTCAGAGGATCTCAGAATCCTTGTTAGGATGCAGCCAAATCAAGACAAAAGTTTACATATTTTAATGCCTGTATAAAAGCCTGCCGAGAAATGGATTCTGTCACGAGACAAGCAACACACTGCAACGTCCGCTAGTTTTGCCGAAACCCTCTTATTTGACTACACCTTCCTCAGTGGGTGCGCTTGCAGTCCTTGCAGAATTCACACGAGCCACATGCTGTTAGGCAGCCTAATTTGGGATGTCACTGGAAATACTGCGTGTAGTGCGTTTCCCACCTCGATTTTTGGCAGCGTCTTCAGTGTTTGAAAATGAAATCGCAGTCGGCGGCTGAGGCAGTGGCAATGATGATGGAGAATGTTACTATGGTGGCATCATAAGGATGCTGGCAGGAAGAAATTCAGATGTGGAGAAGTCAAGTGGTGAAGCTGAACAACAATGGGGGAAGAATTGTGAGGGATGCTTGACATTTTATTCATCTTTAGAATGAATGAAATGGGGGCAAGTGCAACAGTGTTCAGTAGATACCAGCTCTCTGCGAAGGGCAATGGCACACAGACAGACATATCCAAAGAAACACGTTCACATTCTTCATATCCTTTGTTACTGATAAAGGTAAACTTTGGTTGAAGCTGTTAATGAATACCAATATTATTAAATACTTCTGTTTCTGGGCTCAGGAATAAAAATTCTGAGCATAAAAGGTTTCATTTATTTATATACAACAGGCTACGATCATCTCACCAAGTTCAGATGTTCAAAATTTATTGGTCCTCCTATAATTTTAATTTTATAACCTTTTTTCCTGAAAAACATGCCTTACTCTTCTGTTCACTTCAAATCCATCCCCAAAATAATATAACAAACGGGCTACATTAATTCATCTGCCCACCCCTACCTGTTCCCAATAGTTACTCGGTGCTCAAGTAATTTGATAAGGTAATATTTGATACCTCCCACTGAGCAATAATTAATAGAAACACATGCTTACTTTGTGTGACAGCAGCTTTATCCAGCAGTTTTTACTTTGGGCTCTCACCACCGCATAAATCTTGTATTAAAGTCAGCGCATCCCTACTGTAAGATGCCTGACACTCTTCTGATTGACTTTGCACTGTTTTGGGGGAAATTTAAAAACTGGGATCACAAAGTCCTGTCCTGAGTCCCTTGTGCGTGTGATACTGTGCTACTGATGCACACAAACACACACAATTTACACCTGCGATGCACGCCATTAATGGAGGCCAGGCTGAGAGCTCGCTGACGTGCTAAGAGCGCACTCAATCCTCCGCTTCTCAATGTCATGTCTAATAACCCCTCTTCCATAATGCTACTTTCTGGGGGTGTACCTCAGTATCTCAAAAAATGGAACCAATCATCTGTTACCAGGCAACAGATCTTTTTGGGCATTTTTTTCCCTTTCTTCCAATGGACACGGAATTAATAAATGATGCTCGTTGCCCTTGGTTGATAGCATTGCAGCCATAAAGCACCTTCTGCATGGGTGAGATGCTCTTAAGCCGACAGGCCCAAGATGTCTGTTAAATATTGCTGCTCTGCAACATAAACCACAATTTTACCCTTTTCTCAAACCTTTGTCTGCAAGAATGCTTTTTTGTCTGTTACATGAGCACTGTACACCAGCATGAACACTTCATATGGTGCTGACATTCTGATGTGATAAGAAATGTATAGAAAATATGTAGTATGACCGATTCTTCTTAATTCAGCACCTTAGAATTTATTAATATGGCAATATGAGTGGCTTTTTGGGCTTATGAAGAGACCATTGGACATCTAGTATAATATTAAAGGTTAGAAGCAATACTGCAGCTCAGCTGAGGTGCTGTAGGTATTTACAGTTATTTATTTAGCTGATCTTTTTCTCCATAGCTACTTAAAATGATTTATCTATTATATAGCTGGATAATCTTTGGTTTATCGATTTAGGACAAGTTCCTTGGTCAAGGGTACTGCAGCAGGAAGTGGAATTCAAACTCACTTTCAGTGCAAGGTTGACAACTGTAAACACTATGGCACCCGCAGCTTCTTTTTAGATAAGCGGCAACTGTTTGGCCCGTGTTACCCCTCCATGATGGTAATGTCACTCGGGACTGAAGCTACAGGTATATTATTTACTTTAGGTGTGGGTGCAATTGTTTATTTTAGTTGGAGGTACTGAATCCTCCTGGAACCACACTGTGCAGATGAGGCTTGTCTGGATATGAATTTCATCCTCGATTCAGCTGTATCTGTTAAACGGCAGCATGTTTAGATGTCAGCTTCATCATCGTGTCTCCTATGTCTTATTTCAGCCTAATGCCACGAGGCCTGTGCGTTTGAAAGCAGTTACACTTTTGCCACCGTTTAACGCGTGTTGGTCTTTCGGGATACTTTTGCACAAACTTTTGCAGTTAGCATGATGCATAATGATTCGATTGTTGCCTGGCAGTGTGCAGTGTTTATTTTTTATTTATTTTTATTTATTTTTTTATTTTTTTAAAAGGTACAGAGGCGAACCCTGCAAATATTTAAAAAGCTGTTTCATGAGACAAACTGTTAAATAATGAGTAACATGCTGACTTAGTGGTGCTGTTAAACTGACCGTACTGAAAGTCTTTGTCTCAGCGGCTAAGGAAACATGTTTTGTGGATGTTAGGAGGAAGTGGCATAATGATTGTTTTTTTTTTTTTTGTTGGTTCCCCCCCCCCCCCCCCACTTTCCAGAACACATTCTAACAGTTTCAACTGTTTCACAGTGACAATGGTCTCATGCTTGCATCCTACAAAAATGCACAGAAACTACAGTTTAAGTGTCCTGATGCATTTATTTATTTAATCACCTGACACTTTTCTCCAAATAGACTTGCCTATAAAGCTACTTGAAGATTTGACCATTTATATAGCTGGGTAATTTCTCCTGCAGCAGTCTTTTTATGGCAAGTACCTTATTCAAGGACACTACAGCAGGAGGCGGGATTCAAACTCAGGTCCTTTGGGTCCAAGGGCAGCAGCTCATCACAGTAATGATTGAAAGGAAGCTATTAATTATACAATTTGCAAATAAGCCCTGTTGGTTTTGAACAAGGTCTCTGCTGCGAAAGAGGCGGGCTGCTTTGCCAGTTCACACTGTTGTGCATGCGTCCCATTAGACTGTGTCACAGCTGATGTGATGGAAGGCTGTGTGTGTGTGTGTGTGTGTGTGTGTGTGTGTGTGTGTGTGTGTGTGTGTGTGTGTGTGTGTGTGTGTGTGGGGGGGGGGATCAGTGCTGGGATGCGGTGCGGAGTCTTTCCATGGGCCTTGTTCATTGCACGTGAGCAGCAGAAGCGGGACCGCGGTGAGGCATTAGGAAGCAATGAGGCGAGCTGTTTACAAACTTACCTCTGATCACGCTTGCTTAATTTCTAACAGTTTCCCGATGGTTCGCCCACCTGTGTGGCGCCCTCCTCCAACATGCTCCCAATCCCAGTCACACGCTTGTTACCTTGGCAACAGAACCGTTCATCTCACTCATTGTGTTTTACTCCTTTTGCTGTAGATGGCAAATAACCTTGTCTATTGATTATGCAAGTCACAAATGACCTTGTTCGGGTGCCTTACAGTGGAATTTCAGCAGAGCGGCTTCTCCCGCTGCCCTGCACCCACCCCAATCTTTCCCTGCCGATGGCCTTCACGGCATCTCTGTCACCAAGTTCCACCCTCACGCTCATGCAGTAATGCGCTCCAGCTCTCAGCTCACAATCTACACGCTGAGAGGACATTACCGTTTTATCAGCCCTCTGCTTGTCTGCGTCTCTTGTTCCCATGGCCATCAGATGGTAGTCGCTCATTCTCCAGACAATAAAGCTTAGCGCTACCGTGACCCCCAGTCATAATTGGGACTTTGCTTATTTTCAGTGCGGATTGCACAGGAAAAGTTTGTTTTTGTGTACACATTACAAGTGGTTGACCCACACAGCCTCTTGTAGAACCATTCACAGCCAAAAGGATGCGTTTTTCTTACGATTTAAAAAAATGGAAAGATTTATTTAAAGTTTAATCTTTTAGAAAAATGATTTGCTACTTAAGTGAGGACAGTGTTTTTGTTTATTGAATGTGGAAGTATTAAAATAAGATCTACACATTAAATCAATGTGTAATTTGTAATATATAATTCACAAAGTTTCTGTATCTGAAAGCACAAGCACATTTGAATATATTATTTATGATACCTCATTCCTCATATTAACCAATGTATCCTTGTGCAGAGTATAATGTATTCTAACCCCCATATGCTGATTCTATCACTCCGCTGTTCAATTTGTCCCGATAAAGGCTTTTTGCATTTAAAATAATAATGATGGGTGCATGTTTATTTAACACTGAGCCATTACATTTTGACTGCCTTTTTCTGTCCACTGGACACAAATTTGAGACTTGTTTCCCTGAAAAAACTGGCAGCAGATTTAAATCATAAATGTGCATGTTAAATTTACATGCCAATTTGTTACAGCCTAATCCTAAATACCCTCTCTCCCCACACACGTGCAGACACACAAACACTCGCAGTTAACAGAATAGTCTTCCAGCCAGTATTAGAGTTGTGTAGTCTGTCCAGGAGCTCGCGACCATGCCCATGAAATCATGATGAGTTTCGACAGGGTGTCAGTACCCCAGGTCTTTCAGCCATTGTCCTTGCTGAACGATGCTGTTCTTCATGTTCGCTACACTCGAACCCACACCCTCCCTGAAATCAACCAAACTAATGGACTCGGTACTCGGTGCTGTACTCGGACCTTTTATTTCCCGATGACCTTCGTGTGAGGTTAACTTACCCCCTGCACCGTGTTTACCCTGCATTTAGGTCATTCGACAGAAGTACAGCAACATCTTTTAAGTTCTTCTGGAAGTGCGTATAGTGTTGTTTGCTGGGAATTACCTCTGTGTATTCTATGTGCACAGTCTTTCCTTATTTGGCTGTATGTTACAAAATTAATTATGAAACTTGCGTACAGGTTGTTCTGCAGAGAACACAAAATATGTTTTGAAATTTCTGTCAAGACTCCACTTTATCATGCATTGCAGGGGAGTGCTGCACTTGCTCTAAGGGGAAACAAAGCCGTCCTGCAGCCAGAAGGGGTCAAAAATAATTAATGGAATCTCCAATGACCGGCACAGGCAAATATTTCTTTTTTTGTCACCGCACATGAGCAAAAGCCCCGAAATACTAATAATGAATTAATTTGAAAGTGACCACAAGGCAATGCTGTTGATTTAAATGGTCCTCTTACAAGGATAAAAGCCGTGGAGTTTTAGTCATAAAATACAGTGCCCTCACTGGCGTTGGAGAGATGTCTCGCCCCCTAGAGATCTCAAGTGTTTCATTTTGAAAAAGCCTCCGAAGGGACTCAAAGGCAAAGCCCAGCACTCGGTGCTACAGCAGCACTGCGGGTTGCTTTCTGGCACTTTCTGCCAGAGCATGCATTCTGGGAGCCACTGGTGAGATGAGCAGTCCCTGGTTATCCCACCTTTCCATGCACCTCATCCTTCACTCTTCAGAACCATCCTATTTGCATAACAGTACAGGCATAAAACCTCAGAGTGACACTCTACAAAAGGGACAATAAGCCCACTTACAGCATTCTGTAAGAGGCCCACGTAAAGTGCAGAACTCAGGATTAGGATTTACACTTGCACCTGCGTCTTTTCCACAGGCATCCGGCATGTCATGTTGTCTTGGTTTGTTTAGGTTGCGGAGCAAAATCTTTACTGGGATCTAAAGATTGTGGTCTTGGCCATTGTGACCAGATGCCTCGTGACCGAACCTTGGAATGACTGACGGTCCAGTGCTATCGCGGTATTATTTGTTTCATAATTATATATTTGATATATGTAATACTGTATGTGTATTTAAAGCTCAACCTCTTTTCATTCAACTTCAAAAATGCTACTTACAACTTTGAAAATATAAAATTTGGGCAGGGAATGCAATGACTTTAAGGGTAATGCTATACAGTATGGTGATGTATGATATTACTATTTACCAACACTGGGTAACTGTGTGTGTGTGTGTGTGTGTGTGTGTGTGAGAGAGAGAGAGGGCAAGAGACTGTGTGCATGGATGTCCACCCTGCAATGGATTAGCATATCATCCAAGGTGTAATTTCATAGCCTGGTGTCCAGTGATTCTGGGAAAGACTGTACAGCTGTGACTAAAAGCAGTTAATGATAATGGACAGATGGATAACCCTGGATAAATACCTTAAATAAGAGCACTAAAGCAGGAGAGATTCATAATATGTGGAAGGAGGCAGCTCTAACCACTACATTACCTGCTGCACATTTATTAAAATGTTTTTAATGTTCAGATTTACTTTTAACTTATTACAAGGTTGTTGTCTTGCCGATTTGATTGATCCTCAAAATTATCACATATATGATCTATTGGAATTATATATTTGTGAAACAAATAGCAAGACCCCTCTTGCACCCATTAATTTGGTCATGTGAGGATAGACTGTATAAAAGTTGTGATGCACTGGGCTTATGCAGGAGTTCATATATAAGCATTAACCCAGCAACAGATGATGGAAAGAAGAGGGGGAACGGAAGCTCAGTGTCAGGCCAAGACTGCTGTCAGATGCAGGGTAGTGAACTCTGGGGTGTTTTCAAGACCTCGTCACCCACGTACCTTGAACACACATTTGGACCATCCCTTCCTGAAGCATTGATGATGCACTTTCTCACATACTCAGCTGCATCCATGCATCTGTACACAAGTCAGCATCCAGCCGATTCCAGGTAATGACCTTGGATGTGTGGCCCAGCTGGGGGTGTGAGAACCAAACCAAAACAAACCGGCAAGTCCATTCCTCTTTATTCAATCTATCATAATCGGCAAGCATAAAAGCTGACAAGCCGTGGCCACAAAACGCCAGACTCAATAAATACAATTCATCTCTTACAAACTGAGAAACAATGATATCCTCCTGTGGGGGGCGGGGGGGGGGCAGAGAGTGGGTGAAGGGGTAGGGTGGGGGTTCCAGGGAGGTTGATGGACAGCCGCACTCCTGCCGAGCGGCTGCAGAGAATCGATATTTTCACTTCTTTGAAAAATGCCCAATTTTTATCTAATGATATGCCTCCACCCAGCCGCAACCCCTTTGGGTGGCGTTCCACATTTTGCTGTCTGCTTTGCTGTGCTTGAAAATGTGGCCCTTTCTCTTAATTCTGACAGTAGAAATTCTCAGGTGGGTAGGCTGGGGTCATCATGGGGCACAGGGGCTTCACACCTCTGTGTTCTCTGAAGTGACTCTGCCACTCATTTGTGCACAGGGGATACATACATACATACTCTGTGTATATATAAAATAAAGCTCCATAATATATAGGATGGATAGGTAGAGGGGGGACATCTTGCATGCAGCCCCTCTGAAATGCACAGCCTTACGTGGCTTTTGTTCTGACCACCTCAACTATTTGTATCTCAGCAGTTTCACCAACACTGCAGTCTGTCCCTACTTTTCTCTCTTTCTAAGTCTTTTGCAAAATTCACATTCAGTCCCAATTATTATATTGATTGAAGCTTGGCACTGCACATTCCTTCTTGCATATTCATGTAAAAACATAACCAATGCATTTTTTAAAGAACCTCAGAATAACTTGGAAAAGAGCTTGGAAAACTGAGCTAAAACCCAAAGTATACATACTCTGTGTATATATAAAATAAAGCTCCATAATATATAGGATGGATAGCTTACATAAATGTAAGCTTTATCTGTATTTTTTGGTGGTGTGGTGGCAGTTTCTTAATGGTAGTGTAAATGTAGAATGCTCTTTGAAAGCTGTTATGTGACTGAATGTGTGTTATTCTGTATGGGGCAAAAGGTAGAATGGTCATGTTAGCTATTATATGAAATCGATTTCCAGTGACAATTAAAGGGGAAAAAATAGTCATTTGTGTCCCTTTTTTAAAGTGCAGGCGATAAGGGAAATGACACTAAGTGCAGTGGCCTACATTGCCCTAAAGGGGGCAGCCAGGTACTGTAAACACAGGTGCAGCCCAAGGCCCATTTATCCAGTGGAACTGAAAGGACAATTCATACTGAACAGGCGAGGCACGTCAGACTTCTTTTTCCTCCTTGTTCTTGGAGAAAGTCAATTAATAATGCTGCGTATATAATGACTTTTTAATGCTCATCTTGTCCAAAAAAGTCAAACAAAGATGGCTCGCTGGGAGCAGGAGTAGAAGAGACTCTCTGCATGTTAAACTGTTCTTTCATAAAAGGCAAGATGCCTGCAAAGGCTTTGCACACCAACTGCAGTCGGAATTAATATTCTCCAGTGTGATGTTGGGTTTAGTTTGGGCCCGCTGCATCTCCCGGCTCGCGCAAGTCACATAATTACCTGTTTGCATAGCGTCCAAACTGCTTTGCTGCTTTCGCAGGGCCCTGTGTGTGATGGCACTGTCCACCCGCCAGCAGGCTCAAAAGGAATCGCCATGGTGAAGATCTGTCGGTTGATATTGGAATCAAACTATTCATGTTAATAATGCTCCAGTGGTTGCTATACCAACACAGAGGTGGGGAGGGGGGCAACTGTAATAATGTGTTGGTCAGTCACACGTTTTTTTTTTTTTTTTTTTCTTCTTCTTCCCCCTCTGGAATTGGGTTTGTGTAAAATTGGAAGGAAGGGCATGCCTTTCTCCTCCTGTGGTCTCTAAAGAATTGGGAGCAGGGTTTCTGAAGACCGCTGACTCACTGACGTCTGCTGTGCTGCAGCTTTCAGAGATGCCCAACTGCAGACTGTCCTATGGATGGAGGAGTGTTGTTGTCATCGGGTGTGAGGACAATGGCCCCCTTGTCAAGCATGATTGAAATTCTGAGACCTGTGTGAGAGCCCCTGTGGTGTGGGCTCCTGCTCCATGACCAGTTATGCTGTGACAAAGATTATTCTTGCATCATCTGAAACAACGTGCATGTGTGTGTGTGTGGCAGAGGGAGGGTTCACACATCCTGAGAGGTTCTCTGGTCACCTAATTAGGCTATAAGTGCAAGACCTCCATGTGGATCGCTGGGACCAACCCGCAGATTGCTTCCGTGCCCCGGCTGGCCCACTTAGCATGGAGAGTGCGGGTGTCGCCCCCTGGCCCTGCCGAGGAGGCGGCAAGAGGGGAGGTCCTCTGCTGAAAGGATTCATTACATCTCCAACATGCCAGCTCTGCTGGGGCCACACTGGAGGGACTGGCGCTGACAGGACCAGGAAGGTCCACGAGCTGTCAACCTCTGCCGGCCTGTCTTGACCACCCTCCGAACAACCCATTACTTCCTACTAAACCACTTTTGAATTCATATCCCTCAGCAACACACTTTAACATGACACAATTTCACCATCTCTTCATATGACAGCGCCCCCTCTTGCTCTGTATGGGTTCTGTCTCAGTGTGCAGAACTGCCCACCACTGCAGCTTTGGCTGAGTCATCGGGTCTCATGTACAGCAAAACCTTGATTAGCACCATCTTCCATAGCGCACAATAGCGCTCCTTTGTTTTACCTCTTTGAGTAATTTGTCATAATTCACTATATTTAAAATTTGGTGCAATATACACAGTAGTAACCCCTTATCTGCGGGTTATACATTCCAAGACCTGCCAATGGATAATACCGAACGCTATATATTAATGCGAAGAGCGAGAACGCTAGAAGCAGAAGGGAGGCAAGTTCTGCGGGGAAGCGTGGGTACGGGGACAAAAGAAGATGAGTCAAGTACTGGGCGCATTTGGGCTGCTGGATTTCACCAGGTTACGGCCCGTTCTCGCTTGGCGTGCATTTTGAAACTTATGATCCGTTTATTTCTTCTTTAATTTTCCTTTTTTCAGGATAACCGAAACCACGGATACTGAATCAGCAGATACGGGGGCACGGCTGTATTTCAAACTTTTTTGGAATGCTGCATTTTTTATCACTAAAATAGATGTTTCTGAGCTTTTTCACCGTTACTAAGTGAACCTATTTTCTGCTATGTTCAGCATAAATAGTTCTTATGCAATTTAATGTATTGATGACCTTTTCAAACGCTGTTTTATTATTACTGAAGAACACATATAGAGTGCCAGTCGAGATACCGTTGTATCCTGAGCCACATGTGCAGGTTAGTATAAGAGGTGCGTGTTATAATCTGATGAGTTTAATATGCTTTTCAGCCTCACAGAGATAAAGCTGCCCAGAGATGAGAAAGGGTTATGTCTATGTGCCGATGGTAGGTCACTTAGGTCCCGATGTCTTCTTCCTCTTGAAATCCTCATCCTGCTGCTCTGTTCTGATTCATCGAGGTTAGAGGAGAACATTGCAAACTCTTTCAGAGAGAAATATGCCATGCATCCAGTGTGTGTGTTTGTTTTTCATATTCCAGATCATCCTTTGCAGCAGCAAAACGGTCCGTTCCCACAGTTGTGTTGCTAAGGTTTCCGTATGGTTCCGCTGGAAGAAACGCTATTCTGTAGATGGCAGTAGTGAGACAGAAATGACCCTGTCACATTACCTACCTACGGTAGGGGGGCTATTTTTTGTGCTTAAATAGCCATATTGGTTCTGCGGTGGGAAGGGCAAGTAGGAGTGCGTTTTACATTGCATGGAAAAATTTCATTGTACATTGGAGATGCACCAGTAATTTTAGACTGCGTGATTATAGCTCCAGCTGGTTTTCTCTCAATAGATCCAGGCACCACAGAAAACTGCAAACATGCATAAAAAGTTTCGGTTTACCTACACGTTCTGTAAAGAAAACATAATTATAACATGCTATAAAAACTGATGGGACGCAAACAATCCAGGCTGAAACCGAGCTGCTCCCGTAAATGTTAAATGTATAAGTTGCACGGTTGCCTGCCGTAATTACAAGCAAGCAAACAAACAAACGAAAGAAAACTTCCTTCCCGAGGCTGACGCCTCGAACTGAGCCGGAGCGGACTGGCCAGCCGGCACCGGACGATAGCGGCCGTCGGCGCGCTCGGGCCTTTTATCACACGGTTAAAATGCCAAAGTAATTGACTTTCAATTGCACTGGTGTGCAGAGGCGACTCCTGCTTGGATCTGAGCAATGACACCGCTGTGCATTTCCATACTTTTTTTTTTTTTGGCTCTTAAAAATGAATTGCATATAAAACCATTTTGATGTCAATATTTGCAAGGAAAAAGCAATTACGGAGCCCGAAACCAGGAGCAAACAAGCTTTTTTTTGATTAATTACAGTTGCATTTGCTTAGCTTTTTTTGAAAGGGTGTTGCCACCTTGCATGTTGTTTTGTTTGTTTGCCTGCTTTTGTTACTGCCGTCGCTCGCCGTGCGTGTTCTTCACAATCGTTCAGCCGAGGTGGCGCGAATTACTGCGAACCGGTAAGCTAGTTGTGCACAGCAGAGGAAACATGTCAGAGCAATTTGGAGCGGAGCGTGAAGCTTTAAGTCATTTTTGATATCGGCTGGTTTATTCCCACTGGGTCACTTAAAGCACAATGCGTACGGCGACGCGGTAACAGCGCTTGTGAAAGCTGCTATTTTTATCTTTCCACGCTCCGCTTCCCTTTCCCCCGTGGATGCTGCGTGGAGAATTTCGCAGAGAACAAAGTGCAATTTAAATCTGATTTTATTTCCCGGCAAGTTTTAATCACGGAGCCGCTTGACTGGCGATTCTCTGTGACCCCGGGATGTGTTGTGTGAACTTAAGTCACTTAGTGGGACGCCGGCGAGCCACACTGCTGCCGTCCCCGGCAATATGGCGGATATACGTTCGTCATCCAGAGCGCACAATCTGGGCTGCCGCTCAGAAATGCCAGCACGCGCGCAGTTGCACTGAACAACACTGAAATGTTTATTTTGCAGATGAGTAATATTGCAGTTTGATTAGCGACGTATTAGCGACACTGCAGTGTGTGAACCAAGGCTCTTGTGCTCTGCGGAGAGCTGTGGGTTATTTTTAAAGCGCAGAACCCAGTCCTCCTTTGATGTCTTCATTCATTTATTTTGATCACAGATAGTAAAATATTACTACTGCTTAGGCCCTTAACCCTCAGTCGGCAGTAAAAATGCGTCCATTAAATGCGTAACAGTGTTGTGTCCAGAAGGTCATGGAACTCGTACCTTATCTCATTTCATACTGGCATGACCAATATGCTTGGGACAGCTGGTGGAGCAGTGGTTACAGCTGCTGACAGTGGCTTTAAAGGGTCCCGGTTTGAATCCTGCCTGCTGCTGTAGTACCCTTGAGCAAGGTACTTGCCCTAAATGGCTCCAGCAACACTTACAAAGCTGTACAAAGGGGTAAATGATGGCTTAATATTTGAAATTGCTCTGAAGAAGTGTCAGTTAAATTAATTGATATTATTTTGGTGAGTTGATGCCTTTGACCCGGAAGAGATGTACAAGCCACTGCTGATGTGTTAGTATCGGTCCAGCTGTGACAATTTGGCCAATACAACTCAATTTACCAATACAAATGTAACACGGGACCCCAGTAGACACTAGTAGGCATCTCACAGGGAGACCATCTGCGGCATATGGCACGGTCTCACTGCCTGCACGGTGCTGGAGCCAAGCATAGCATGCAGTGTGTACTGGAGGTCACTCTGCTGCTGTTAGGGGCGCAACACAACAACGTTCTTCCACGACCATCTTGCCGGAATGCGGTTCCCTCAAGCTAGCATGTTTGCGGTGCCCTGACGCTGCACGATACCCCTGTAGTCGGCCAAAGCACAGTCAAGTAGGGTGTGAGCTCAAGGCCCTGCATCCAGCCATTAGACCCAATGTGTGCACAAAGGTCTAGGTCAAGGATGTCAATCGTTTCTTAGCTCAGGTTTATTCATCTGATGACGAGATATTTTATATTTATTTATGTTGCTGACACTTCACTCCATAGAGACTTGCAATGTTAAGATACTTATAATATTTTGCCAAATTAGGTGAGTAATTTTAATATGAGCACTGTAGAATAAGGATCTTGATCAAGGGTGTTGCAGCAGAAGGCTGGATTTGAACCTTTTTCTTTCAAAGAATCAGTACAGTAAAAATAAATACTTTTTCAAACAGTAAAGATGTAACCCTACTAATGGATGACTGCCAGCCACAGGATTAGCTATCTTAAAGGGTCAATAAAAGAATCTGCATTCTGACTTGAAAACAAACCTCTTCAGCCTGTGCTGAGAAAACAGTGTAAAAATGTTGTTAATCAGCATTAACACCTGAGTATACTTTATCACACCAGAATTCTGATTCATATTCACAGCATATTCATCCTTTGTATGAGCACATTTGCCTAAAACCTTGTACTTTTCTCCATCCCCCACAGTTGACCTTGAGAAATAAGGTAATGCTTAACTATAAATAGTAAATTGATAGTTAATATTCTGCAACTACAGACAGGACTAGTTGCGTCCATCCAGTATGCACGTCAGGCACAGGTGTCGCGGTGATTGATGTTTGGGATTCCATGGGGCTGCAAACAGTAGAAAATGTAAGGCCTACAACCAGGGGCCGGAGCCCCTGGTTGACCAGTGTCGTGAGGCGACCATATTTCATATTTTTCTCCAAGGCAGTTTTGTATGAGAAATGTTGGGCGATGGGCCATTCTTCATCAACACAAACCGTGCCGCATTTCTTTGTCCTTAGCTCAAAGACGGATATGGCGTGACCGTGGTGCGAGTTTCTCCCTGTCCCTGCCGACAGATGCCAGAGGAGGTAATGAAGTGGCTTCCTGTGAGCTGGCCTTAGGCTGCCAGCAGTGCTGACAGGTTTCAAGAGACCTCCCTCTCCCAGGTCATTAAAACATGAGGCTTTCTAACGGCCGAGTGGGAATGCACTTGAATTCAGTTCAACCACAGAACATGCAGTGCTGCCTTGAAAATATTGCCCGATTTTCTTTTTTTCCCAGGACAAGAATTTTTTGCGTATTTAATTTGCATTGACCTGGGAAATACTATATACACTGTGGTGCTCCCATAATCCCAGTAACTTTTTAAAGCTGTGTCTCCTAATGGTTCTTGGTCTTGTTGGCATAAAGCAAGCCTTAAACACAAAGGCCTCTCCAAAGGCATTCCCCTTGTAAGATGCACCATCCGGTGTCACAAATCTTTGTTCTTATTTCCCCAGCACTAAATAAATACAAATTCTTTCTTAAAGAGCATGAAGCGTTGGTAAGACACCAGAAAGGCACCCCGCATCCTTTCTGGTTGGCAATGCCACGCGCATGATGAAGAATGCAGTGGTAGGGGGTGGGGGGAGATGCGTCCAGGTTCAATACTTAGATCACTGTGCTTAATGATCTTTTCTTGTTTAATTCTTTCTTTTGCTTATCATGGTGGTACCAAAGCTCAACATGTGAACCACAAGAGGCAAGTTGAACCACAAGCTGCACCAAAATTATTGTTCATTTTATCGTTATGCTACTATATCATCACCAGATGTTTCAGCTGGTTCTAGGTGAGTTTAGATCTCAACCAAGAGACCAAAGGAACTCATCCAAGCAATTCTTTGCAGGACATGCGCACCTCCCATTAGTGGGATCCACTGAAATATGGTTGTTTCTGGTCTTCCTTGGAGTATCTCCGTGTTGTTACTGAAGCCTTTGTTCTGTGTTCCTAAAGCTCCAACCATTACTGTTTAAACTACGGTCTTTACAACTCACACTCTACAGAGCTCAACCAATTTAAACATGATGTAATACCAATGGTGATCAATAGGCAGGTCTTCTTCCATATTATTATTATTATTATTATTATTATTAGTAGTAGTAGTAGTAGTAGTACTTAGCTTTGATGACTTTGTTCCAGATGTTAGATTACAAATTATAGGTTTTTTTTTTTTAATTATAAGAAATCAGGTGTTGCATTTGTCCTAGGTGATAGAAACCTGTTAGGAAGGTGGCTCTGGGCTGGTACGGAGATCAGCAGACCTACCTGAGGGTCAGCTTGCACACAGGTGAGCTGTCCTCTGCCTGTCTTTAATAAGCATCTTAAAATAAACAATCGAATTAAAGCATAAACTGAAAGGACGGTGTTTTTGCAGCCAATTTTAATTCGGGACCAAACTGAATTGACTGCAGCATTCAGGAGGATTTTACGTAAGTACGGAAATATATATATATATATATATATATATATATATATATATATATAAAAACTGTCAAAATGCAGCATTAAAAATGCGTGTCTTTGTTACTGATATCAACAAAAATAACCGGAAAAACTGCACTGTGTTTCCTCCTTTCACGTTAAAACGGAGGGGTGTTTCGCTGCGCTATTTAAGACGTTCATAAAGAATCGGAAGGACGTTTTTGGGTTGGTGCCGCTCGGACCCCCGCCGGGACTCGAAGGTGGTAAACGAGCTTGATTTATGGAGTCGTGGGGGGGTCTCGGCCATTAATAATTATATAATCATATTCACCCCCACATGTTGCCCTTTGCTTTGGCTACACACATGCACACAAACACACTTTTATGCCGTCCTTCATCAACACCACTGTCCACCTACCTTTCCTCTCTCTCTCTTCCTCTTTCTCCTCCCTCGCTCCTTCCTCGTACACACACATGCGCGCACGAACACACGCACACACGCTCTCACACACTCCCTCACACACACACACACACACACCTAGAGACCGTGCTGGAAGGCGGACGCAGAGGAGAGCGCCCTGTCGCGCCGCTCACCAGTTCCACTTTTGACAGCGCGGCGGACCCAGACTCGGACTCGGACCCGGACCCGGAGCCGGACCCGGACTCGAGGCGGGGACCAACATGTCCGAGCTCATCCTCGCCCTGCTCACCGTCTCGGGATTACTTGCAGTGGCCAAGGTGCTGACGGCGGCGGCGGCGGCCGAGCGGGGTAAGGAGGGACACGGGAAAACGGGGTCCGGCACAGCCCATTGCGTGCCACCCGGCTCGCTGCTGTCGCTCTCTTTCTGTCTCTCCCGCACAAACAGCCACCTGTGCCTTTTTGGCCATCTTTCGGCGTCGTCGGGCAGCCCAGTCCCGCCGTCGGCACTCGGGAGTCCGGGTGCTGTGGATGCGCCAAGTGCCTGGTTGTCACCGCGTCTTTTTGCGCATCTGCGCGCCTTCCGTGTAACTTAGAGCGCCTCACCTACGCGTCGGTCCGCTGCCAGCCGAACTGCAGGGTCTTGCGGGGTCCTGGAGGGCACTTGGGAGAGAGCGCGGCAGAGGCTGCGGGGCGCACGGCGGGGTCCGCACGCTGAACGTCTTTCCGGCTCCGCTCCGCTCCGCCCCGCAGCCCGCCTCGATCTCGCTTGCGCGCCCCGCAAACGCCGCCGGCGACTTTCATTCTGTGGATGTGTTCATTTAGCAACTTAACATGTTGTTATAAGTATTTTTAAAGATAAAACCCAGCGGTGGGAAACTTAGGAAATACTCCAAGGGGAAACTGTGGGTGGTCTCATAATGATTAATCCGCATTTCGCTCAGAAGTTTGGACCCGCAAGATTTGAAACAATTTGAATGCATGTTTTTGATCCAAAGGCTGAGGTCCGCAGTTCATTTCTCCTTCTGCCTGAAGCTTGTTGGTCATTTTGCTCAAGGGCTTCGGCTTTCTGCTTAGACGTTAGGGAATGGAATAATGTGTGTGTGTGGGGGGGTATATTTAGAAAAGCAAAAAAAAAAAAAAAAATGAAATGAATAAAAGAAACATTTTATTCATTTACCGAGTCTTACACTGTTTATTCGTACCGCTTACGCAGTATATTTATTGCATTTCCCTGGTGGTCGTTTTCACGGTGCTGACAGAGTTTGTGGAGATGCTGTGCAGTTGAGGCGACGGCGTAGCGGGTCGACTTTATTCCATCTTTCTGACTCCATCCTTGTCTTCATCCCCGAATCCATCACCAACTCCATCCCCGACTCCATCTTTCTGACTCAATCGCTAGCTCGTCTCTGCCTTCATCGCTGACTCCATGGCCACTTCCATCCGTCTCCATCTGTGTCCTCCACTCCGCTCTGTGCGAGGCTCCGCGGACCCGTCCAGCGGTGCTGTCAGTACCATGGTAAAATACCGCGGACTGCGCTAAACAGCCGTGAAGACTCGCTCGCGTCGCCCTGGGACGCCATCCAGCGGAAAACACCGATAGGATCCGAGCCCCACGCTTGCGTGAATTTTTAGTCCCGCACGTCGCTCACGCACGCATCAATATTAAATCACAAACTGCGCTTAAGATTTCATTTTCTCATCCGAACGGGACCGAAAGTTTTCCAGCGTGCCAGCCAAAACATGGATTAGAATAAAGAAACCTGAGCTGCTGGAATAAACAAGTAAATAATCTCAGTCAGACAGCGCTGTAGCCCTGTTTCTCACTTCAGCAACAGAATTCCGACGACACTTAAAAATGTCATAGTCTCTCCGTTTTAGCGTCTTCGGGGTGCTGAGATTTAATATTTTTAAATGTTTTGAGATTTCGCGATCATTTGAGCCACGGACAAAGTTTTTTTTTTTTTTTTTTTTTTTTAGGCATTCACCGGGTTGCAAATGCATTTAAACTCGTTAGAAAGAAGAAGACTTTAATATCTTTATTTATTTTTATTTTATTTTTAAATTTTTTTTTGCCTGCGCTGGGACTTAGCAGCAGCAACACTGCAGATTTGTCAAGGTTACACGCAGATCTCAGGTGCTGACAGGTTGATAATCTGTGCTTCGCAGGTTTCGGAAATGCTCGCACACCATCCAAGCACATTCATTTTTATTTCTTTTTTTTTTGGGGGGGGGGTATTCTTCAGTAGCTTTCGCTTGGTAGTTTTATCCTAGTGTGGCATTCAGAGGTTCTCTTGTGGGAAGTAGTCAGTCACCTGGATAATTTTCAGCCACAACTCCATATGCCTGGAATGTAATGAGAAACTTGTGTGTCTGTGCAGTTATGAATGTTAAGGTAGCGAAGTGCCTCTGTTTAAAATTGTGTGGCATATGGCAGCAGTTTTTAGTTTGCACAGCTGTACTGCGAGGTTACATGGAGTCCCAAATGACAAAAAGTGTAATAAACCCAGGTGGTGAATAGACATGTCTGGCTGAAAAGTTTTGCAAGTACTTAGAGCAACTGTTCCCCACTTCTTATGACTGAGTGTGAGGAAATTCGAGAAACAAGACTGGAATTCTTTTCCTTAGCAGGATGCCATTATTTTTTCACAAGACATCTGAAGCCATGATAATTTAAGGTAGACTTTGGATCTCATAGTTAAAAAAAGAACTAAAGGAAAAATATAAAGAAAAAAAACATTGGCAAAATGCATGACGGAAAAATCAAGTTAAGGAAATTCCAACTGAGGATTTATTTTGCTTGGCTGTGTCTTTAAGTGTGACAGCCAGGAAGTGGTCGTATGGTAGCTTGAAAGGCAAACCCTCTTCGGCAGCAATATTTCCTAATAAACAGTGATGTTTGCCTCAAGAGATTCAACAAATAAAATTACATTTGAACATATGATCCTCATTTATGTTGAGTCAGTATGCAGTTGTTTTTGTTAAATCTAATTAGAATTTTGCTTTATCTCAAACACTTCACTAAAATACATTAGGGAGAAGTATAGCACATTCCCATTTTCCTTCTGCTTAAAGGAGATCCCCAGTATCATCTGTATGGGGGATACCTTAATCTGTTTTTATTTCTAGATTGATAGATACTACTCTGTTACTATAACCAACCATATCTGTCTGTCTACCGTGCAGATAAACAGAATCCCTTTTGTCACGTTGTACATTTTGAGATGGACTGCAGACCATGTTTTAAAGCCGACCTTAGCTCAGCTTGATTGTTTTTGAAAGCTGGATTACCTAACTGTCTGGAAATTTTTTATTTATTTATTTTGCCCAGTGAAAAAGTAGTATTTTTCTCTAAACCTTTAAATGTGGAACATTTGAATGGTGTAAGGGAAGGCATAACGTCAGTATCAGGTGGCCACATTTCCCGTTGGCTGAGATGTTTGCAAGCTGCGGTTCCCTTACCTGTTGAGAACACAAGACAGATTGGATGCCGTGCGTCTGGCTTTGGTGCGTTTGGCTCTCCGTACTACGGACGTAATTTCAGCACTAAGTGAATGCTGACATAAATCTTTTGCCGATGGCAGAAATTATGTCTACATTAAATAAACTTCTGCACTGGCACTGGAAGCAAAAAAAAAAAAAAAACTAAATTGTCAGTGATGAGTCTGAAAGAGAGGTTATCTTTACTTTGGTCTGTAATTTCTTCTCACAAATTGTAGATTTAAAAACTATTTAGGTGATCGTAGGTCTCTTCATCCGAACTACAGTCTGAACTGCAGTGGGCCTCGGTACTCGGTGAATGGCAAGTAGATAATCGCGCTGTGCTGAATCAAGAAAGAGAAATTTGTTCTTGCCAGATTTTGCTAGAAACTGGACTGTTTGCAGACACTGTGTTGGTACATCGCGTGCAACAACATCATCGCACTGACTTTATTTGCTCTTCCTGCTGCTGCGGACTCCAGCAGTGCTGAATCCTCTCTAGTTTATTATAGTCCTCTGACACTTGCAAGACACCCAAAGCTTATTGGCATTGGTAGAAGTGATTCGGTACTCCTTAATACCTTCTAGTGATTCACCTGATGGAAAAGGCCACATCAGAGTGGATGTGACAGAGTAAAAGCTTCCTGCTCATATCTTAAAAGTTATTTGTGCTGATAGTTCCTGATGGTGAGACCGTTACTTTGACAGAGGATGGGAACAACCTTTGAAATGTGCTTCAGCCATCACTGTCCATATGAGCTGCAAAACGGGTCTTTTATTCACTCCAACATATATGTAGATGCATGAAGCTCAAGAAGGAAGAGGCAGGAGAAACATGAATGAAGTGTCCATTAGAAAAACTGCTGAAGGCTTTGACGGTTATTAGATTGAGGAGGCTGACTGTACGGCACAGTATGTGAAAAGCCCAAGGCTATGAAAAGCTTTGCTCCTGGGCTGTGTCTGTTAGTCTGACAGGCTGAAGCGAGAACCAGAAATGCCTCACCCACTGGGTCTCTCTGATCACCCAGCACTCAGCACGGCAGGGTATTATTTTATTAAATGTCGGGATTGCTGAGAAGTTTTGAATGCTTGGCGTTGAGAGATGGGCTGCAGTACAGGTGTGTTACCCTGGTGTTGGTTTTTATTGAACCATGAAAGCAGGCTGGCCATGCCTTGGGTCTGCTAAAACAGAAAAGCACTTGAGAGGGGCTCTTTGTTGGAGATTTGGTCCCTGAGGGCAATCTAAGGGCTTCTGTGATAGTTCCACATGGGAGTCAATCCCAGAGGTTAGCATCTGTGTTCAGGAGCCCAGCGGCAACATCTCCTGCAAAGGGAGCTCCTGAGGGCTTGGTCCTGGAGCGATCCAGAACTGTTCCTTTCGTCCAACTATTGTGCGGGGCAAGTATGGGGTGGTGGTGGTGGGGGTGCTTCTGCTGCTGCTGGCAGTGGAGAAGGGGATTGGCCTGCAGGGACAAGGCAGACTGGAGACTGCTCAGATCTGTGCTCAAACCTGGGAACAGGTCCCTAGGTGCCGACGCAGAAATAATCCTCCAGGAAAGAAGGCAGGCAACTTAGCCTGTCCATTCAGGCGCTAGACTAAATGTGTTCATGGTCAGATAGGTCATACAACAGGAAGCTGCACAGATGTTCAGTTGTAAATGAAGGAACGTGGGAGCAAGAGAGCGCCGAGCTCGGGTCCTGGCCAGCAGAGATGATGATCTCTTATGACTGCTCTATGGTGCATTCGGCACATTCACACAGGAACACGCGTGCTCGCGCACCACAAACAGCAGCCAACACGGAGTACTTATAGAAGCACGCTAGGCAGCAGGGGAGGTGGAGCTGTGGACAGGGCACGGTGCCACGGTCTGCGAGGAGTGGGGATTTGTTGCATCGTTGCCCATCGTCGTCTGCAGGCTATTTAGGCTCATAAGCTTGGCCAAATCTGTGGGCAATTTGGTAGATGCTTGGAAGTGTAATGGAACTGATTTGACCTCTGGAGAATGAGAGGAGGGGGGAAATATATTTATTCCTCCCCCAGCCACAGGGAGTAGTTTAAGGTCATTTGCCAACTGTTTTGTTTTTTTTTTTTTTTTTTGTTTTTTGTTTTTTTTTTAGTAATATCTATAGAATATCAACTGAATTGGGTAAATTCATCTACTATGACTAAGCTTTTTTGTCTTTAATACAAGAATAGATTTGTTCATGAACTTTTACATTCATTAATAGTGCTTTTTTTTATCAAGGAACATTTTCAGATGACATTGGAAGACTGTAATATCGTAAAAGCTACGTTCCTGATTGAGCTTTAACATTTTATTTAGAATAAGTTGTGTCTCTTAAAGCAACTGAAAATGCATTACCTCTGAAATCAAATCCATGCTAGTCTTGTTAAAAACTGATGTTACTTCCAACTATGGCACTTTTTGAATGATATTTTGTGTTTTGTTCTGCAGTATTTTTTAACAACTACACACAAGCCTTTACTATATTATTATAATTATATTCTCCAAACTTAATATTTTAGTAACGTGGTCTTTAGTTTCCATAAGTAATACAAAAAGGAACCTGTGTTTTTATTAACCTTTTCACATTTGTCAGCCAAGTGTGAATTTGCTAACAATGTTCTTTGCCAAATCTGCCAGTTTTTTTTTTAAAACACTTTTAATAAGAAATTTTAAAATAATGAAATGTAAAATGTAGTTTAAAAATGGTTTGCTTGAATTTTACAAGGTTTTAAATTGCGTCAGTTGTTCTCTGGTAAATAAATAAATAAAATAAATAAATTCTGTATTTGTTTGTTTTGTTGCCAGCATGCAAATACAGGGGTGGATTTATCATTTCCAGGTGTGCATTGCATCTGGTTTTGTTTTAAACTGATGCTGCATACAGAAATTAAATACTTTACTGTTTCTTCCATAAACTTTTCTATGTGGGAACGTGGGAAGTAAACGTGTAACTCATCTATGTGGTGCTTTTACTCAGCAAGTTCATGAAAGCCAAAATGTCACACCACAGTTCTTGGATGAAGGTAGTGCTGACCGTGAAAGTGTAGGGTCCTCACAGTTGCAGACACAAGCACATAGTGTGGATACCAAATTTAATGGTCCAATGCAGTAATTTACAATCTGTACAATTTCCCTCACACAGGTGGCCAGAACTGCCTTCCAATGCAAAGGTTTCATACCACATACCCATCTCTCTGTTTCCAGAGCCTTTTTATATGAAAATCCCACCCCATACGTCATACCAATATTATACCTTGTTGTAGCCATGTTTATAAACTAAACACAGGCATTTTAAATATACAATACTGGTGGCCACTGATTTTAGCCATGAAACATAATGAATTATTATCAAACAGAAATAGCATTAACGTAGTACAAGCTGAAATACAATAATTGTGTTGTGCCGGGAAAGGTATTTTCCAAAAGTGGGGGTGAGCGCTTCCCCTGCACCCAATAAAGTTGAGTCAAAAACACCAGTCTCCCTTTGCTTGTATGGAAGAAGGAAGTGACCAAGAAAACCAGGCAATAATGCGTTTGGAACCCAAAGATAAGTACTGCAGTACAAAACAAACCAACAAGTAAAGATTAAGTGACATGTTTCCCCACAGCGAATTATGATGGTGAGCTGAGTTAACACCGTGTTTGTGTGTTTATCCACAAACACAGTGCTGTGAAGTGGTAGCGAAGTATGTCATGCAACTTTTTCTTATGGGACAGCTTAGTCTTTCACACTAAACCACTTCAGTGCTCATTTCCCTGCAGTGTGGGGAAAAAAAATATAGTAAACAATAGTTTATGTATACAATTCTCTGTCATTCTGTATTATATTTGAGCATATCATTTGACTGAAATGGCACCTAGAGTGAAGTTGTTGAATTTTCTCTTTTCGTATGTAATTTCTCAGTTTCCTTTTACCCTTGTGTAAGTTTACCCTCAGCTTGTGTAGTGTTTGCATGTTCTCTAGGTGCTTCAGTTCCCTTCCACAGTCCACGGATATGTGCTTCGGGTTAACTGGTTACGCTGAGTTGCCCAGAGTGTGTGCACGTGTGATTGACTGTGTGTGGTTGGCTACCCTGCAATGGACCAGTGTCCCACCCATGGTGTGCCCTCCCAGCCCAACGCCTATGGGTTTCGGGTTAGGATCTGGACCACCAAGACAAGGGAAAAAGATGGACGTGCAAAAGTAAACTAGCATAATACACGAGCACGGCAGATTTAAAAACAAAAAAGGGCAACGAAATAGCTCTACACAAAGATTTGTTTTCACAATATATTTTCAGAAAGGATGTAAGCACATAATTTCTGTCAGTTTGTGTCTCTTGTCCCAGCAGATCATGTGATGCATAGTGTGTATGTTATATATGACTGAGGCTCGGTTTGTAATGCTTAATTTAATAAAATGCTTAACTGTATGTCATAGAGCTGCTGGATTCACTGGTAACAGCCCAGTGCCCCTTGCTACCTGTTCATTTTGACTCGCATTAAGGGACCACTTACCTTCATTTTTCCCCCGAGAGGAAATTCCTTTCACAAGTGATGTAAGCTCACAGGTGAGAGAAGCAGACCAGGGTGTCATGTCTCAAGTACACTGTGAAAGCGTAGGATGCACCTGAATGGTTTTTTTTTTTTTTTTCTCCCATTTTTAAGGAATCTGGGGAGACTGGTCTTACTCGCAGGAGATAATTAATAGTTATTAAGCGATCGAAAGAAGTTTACTGTAATGGAAAAGAATTATGACTGGAATGGAAATTAACAAACAGTGGTTCTATTTTGCAACCGGCTAATGGCTGCTGCATAGGGATTCATTCACTGTTACGCCCGCAGTTCTGCACATTTTATGTGTAATTTGGATGTGTTAAATTGCACAGCTGGCGTGTGCTTTTGTAAACATTTTAAATGGCCCTGTTTGGGGTAGCATGGCCTGCTTTGATTTTATCCTTGTTTTTTCCACAGTTTTTTAATTTTTTTTTTTTTTTTTTTATTATAAATATTAAGTTTCTTTTGTTTATTCTTTTGTTATATCAGCCGGAAGATATGATTCGGTATCACGGGAAAAAAAAAAAGTACATTTCTACACCTGCTGAAAGTCTGATTTGGAAAAATGCTGAAATAGAATAGCTACCTGGGTTACCTGCAATAAAGTTTCCGCGATTTAATGATTCATAGCATCGTGACGATTCATGCATGAACCATGTGCTGATGGAAATGAAGAACAAATCCAGCTCTCATAATAGCACGTTTAGGACTCTGTGGAGCATCGCATTTATCAAGCTGACGTTTGCTTTATTGATTCGATCGCAAACGGAAGACACGCCAGATGAATTAATATGCACTTGGTCGATTGTTTAATTAAACACAGTTTTGATGTGATTAATAAGATGCAGTTTTTTTTTTTTTTTTTTTTTTTTTTTGGTTGACATGGTGCTAAATTTTTGGCACAGCACGGCAAAGTTCTGAACTGTACGGAAGATTCTTTAAGATGGAAGACTTGACTCAAACGGTCACAGTCCACTTTAAGAGCAGAAGGTGGCACGGTGGTTAAACCTGTTTCCTTGCATTCGGAAGACCCACACTCAAGTCCAGCCTCCTGCTACCCGTGTGCAAAGCATTTACTCCGGGCTAATACGGTAAGAAAAAAGTTGTATAAATGAGTAAATAATTGTATGTAAGTTAATGCTAAGTTGCTTTGGAGAAAAACGATTAAATGTAAGACTTGGCTCTGCGGTCCGCACAGCTTTTCTTGTTCTGTTTAAGTGGCAGTACTGGGAGCGAGAGCTTCATTATTTCAATTAGAGATTAGATTAGTTCAGCCGAGCCCTTAGGTGCTCCAGGAGATTGAAAAGCTGCACAAACTGTCCACCAGAATGTAGGCAGAGGACCCCTGCCGTAGGCCTTAGACTGCAGCTGGACAGTCTTGGTGCTGGAAGGTCTGGTCTAGTAATCCGGTGTGTTTTCGACAAGACAGTTCAATTAAAGTCTCATTTACACCTCGAACACCAGGTGAGGTGACATGCAGGTTGATAACTGCTTTAATAAAGCAAATAAGAGTCAAGGTAAAGAAGATGGCATCCTCTGCGGCTTTCGAGGTTCAGGGCTGCGTGCTTATCACTTACTAAGACGCAAAGGGCGTTCAGAAACCTTTTCAGGGCCATGTGTGCCTCGGTTTATTTAAAAAGCCTCCATGCCGGCACTGTATCATTTGACAAGTGTTATGCCACATGAGAATGAATTTATTTGGGGAGAATTTTGAGGAAAGGCTAGGAAAGGGAGAACGCGGTATGTTCATACATAGAAAATCAATACCCTGCTTTAAGCATAAGTAGATAATTGCTGAGTTCAGTGCTATAATTATTGTTTGTTTTTTCTGCTGGTGTTTGTCATTATATTATCAGCAGAACCTCAATTAAAATCTAACTTTTAACCAGCCACCTGTGCTCAGTGGTATCAGAAGCCCAGCGCTGTCACCTGGTATCTGTTATACACCGTGGTGCTTCGATTCTGCTCAGATACTGGTTGTAGACCCTTTGCATCCGCAGTTGATGGTATTGAATGCATACAGTAGAAAGGTAAGGGCTGGGGCTATTGGCATGATCTGAGGGTGCTGGAACCCGAAGGTGTACTAAAGGCACCCGTTAGAGGAATCTTGGATTGTCTGCTGCCTCCTTTACCTCCTTTGCTCATCTGAAATAAAGCATCCTTTAGGTCCACTGACTGCAGGTATTGGGGTTTCAGAGGGGGATCTTAAATCATGGATCCTCATTTTATCCAATTTTCTGATGTTAAAAATAGCTGAGAAATGCCTGAAAACCACAACCTGTACCTTATACAGATGTGGAAATACTATTTTCCTCTTCCATTGAAGTGTTAAGGTTTCACTGGATTTGCACAGTGAAGCAAAAAAAAATGTATATGTACAGTAACAGTGAATGGTTTAAGTTCAGAAGGACAACCTCTATATATATATATATATATATATATATATATATATATATATATATATATATATATATATATATATTTTCTCTTTGAAGTTCTGTGCATGAACTGCTGAAAACGTGTTTGGGTATGCTGGTACAGCGGTCAGGGAGCCTAATACCTCTCTGACACAAACTTTTTAAAATTTATGCCTAATGTTGTGAAGTATTTTAATGAACAACTTCTGCGCTGCTGCCACGCAAACATGAGCCCAACAAATGGAGATGTAGAATTGTTAAATGGAGCGTGAAGAATTTGTCAGTGATCGTGGCCTTATTAGATGTTGGCTCACTGAGGTTGCAACAGGTCTTTATACCTTAGAATCCTGTACTTTGTTTTGTGTTCTTCATGAATGTTGGCTTTAACTGGCTGATTTTCAACTATTGTTAACCACAGCTCTTGTGGTTTGGGATAAGACATGGGTTCACATCTAGCTTAGTCTGTACTGATTTTTATCGACTGTAGCTTGGTTTATGTGGGCTTCCTCTGGGCAATCTGGTTTTCTTTCCACAGTCCAAATAAGCATGTTTCAGGTGAATTTGTGACTCTACTGTCTGCCCAAAGAGTGCAACTATGAGAGTGTGTGCGTGCTCATTGTAATGGCAGCAATTCTGACATTTTAACAGCATTGCAAGCATTACTGGAATGGTGCAGATGAAGATGGGATTATCAATAACCGTATGTGTTGCACGATGGACTAGTGTTCATCCACGGTGCATCCACGGTGCATCCTGCCTTATCCTGCATGCTTCCAGGAGGGGTTCTGGATCACCACAGTGCTGTGGTAGACATATATTTGATCATGATTTGTTTTTTTTATGTTTGAGTTGTAATTATGTCACAAAATTTCAAATTTTACCTTCTTTTAATGCCACGTTTATTGAATGTTTAGTGTAAAATAGCATCAATGTACCATTTTAAACATTTTTGACAGACAAATATTGCTGTAGAATAGATGACAGTACTATCCTGTCTGAATCCTAAAGAAGGATTGGTGGCTAGAATACTATTGTAATAGAGCCAATATTAAAACCAAGGCTGCGCAGGGCAAATAAATCATGTCAGTTGTCCCTGTCTCTTTGCAGTGTGACAGCAAGTTGTGAATCTTTAAATTCTCACACTTTTGGATGTCATTTGTCACTGCCTGCTTGTTTTCTTATGTTCCAGTCTTCCAAGTGCTGGCATGAATTCGCAACAAATAGGCTGTAGTGGCCCCGTCAACTGTGGTTAATATTCTGCAAGAGGCTTCTCTTCGGAATTATTCTACCATAGATACAGTAGAATTTCATGAAAAGACAGTTTCCCCCCTCTTTATACAATTAATTTTGTCCATGGCATAATTGGCTCAGTATCCACTCATTGCACAAAGTATAGGAAAATGGATTTTTTTTTTATTATAATTATTATTTAGGTTCCAGGACTGCTATTATTTTAAATGGAAACTATGATTACAATGTTTGGCTATAATTATAGCTTGCTTGAGTCTATTGAATTTGTGTATCACCCTCCAGTTTTAAACAGTCCTCTTCTTCACTAAGATGCATTAAATGTAATTTCCACTGATATCGGGAAATTTTTAAAAAATTTAACTTTGCTTTACTAGTGGAAGAACCAGTTTACCGATGTCACTGTAATTCGTTTTACTACAGTATGGTCTTATTGTTTATTTTTATAAAGCAGCCTGCTTGATGATGTGTCCTAGATAGGATTCAGATGAATTTGTGTTTTGGAAACGGAACTACGAACACCCACAGAGGGCATATAGTGGTTTCAGCCTTTGAGCATGATGGTGTCATTTTAATATTCTGGTGGTCAAATGAGATTATTCACAGTTCAAGTAGTAGGAAAAATAGAAAACAAATCCTGTGGGCCTAATGATACAACAAGTACCCGTGGCATAAAATGAGTCGCATGTAAAAATGTCTCTGTCTATCCAGAAATCTTGCTATTATTTTCTGGGAATAAATGCTATCTTATATGTCCTGTATTCAGAGCCGAAGCTGAGATGTTCTATAGATGCACAAAAGACGACGTGAATGGGAAAGCCATCAAGAAAACGTGTCTGCGAACCAAAGCTATCGACAGACAGTGTGCTGTAAAGCCATTGTGGACTGCACTGTTAGGGAGAATGGCGCACCGTGAGATCTGTACACGGTTTATGGGTTTGAACGAGCATTTTTTTCAGTAGACTTGATCACTTCACAACTTTACAGACAGGGCTCCATAGCTTGGTTTATGCATAGACTTGCTGTGTGCCTGGTAGAACCACATTATGCACTTGTAATAAAAAGGAAAGAAAGGAAATGGATTTTTGAGCACTGCGGTTCATCTTTCTGTCCTGCAGATTCATTATTCACCATTTTCTGGAAGAATGGCTACTTTTAATTCAATTTGTGCTTGTATAATACCCTTTCTGACTTGGGCAAAACAGTGCACAACTACAGACAATGCAGGGTGTGATGGTAGGAATGCAGACTTTAAACAAGTGTTGGGGGAGAAATGAATGTAATACAGCTAAGGAAACAACATTTCTGGTTCTGATACAGCAGAGGAGAAAAAAGAGAAAAATCTCTGAGGCCTGACGTTCAGTTGACTGCGTCGCATTCTTCTATTACAGAAGCATCACCTGTACCATTGCTAAAAGTTTTTAGCACTTCTGCTGTGATGTAGTCTGCATTTCTGTGGCAAGATCTAGACCATTTGTTCCAGAAGAACAGATTTGATGCATCAGCTCATGTTTTTGCTTTGCAGAAGGTTCTAAGAGGACCCCGATGGTGATGTGGGACGCGGGGTTTGGGAGCGACCGGGTCTGAGGAGTATGGGCTGGACTTAACCGAGTGTTTTTATTAAAAATGTTACGTGGAAGACAAACAAGCAATGAAAGGTTTGGGCAGTATCTACAGCCGCACTAGTATGAACGCTGCAGTATGACCAACTTCTGCCCTTTGACAGTCTATTGAAACACGATGGCTGCACTTGACTCTCGTCTTTCAGTCAGATGAGGCGGAAAATTCCGGTGGGTGGCCATGGCTGTACTCCTGTGTGCAAAGGGTGACCATAAGAATTCTAGGTGGATTATTCCTGGGATGATCAACAGAGTTTTACAGCCAGATTAAATGGAAGGAACTCATTGTTGAAGGATGATGCGAGATTCCTGCAGAACAGCAGCAGCCCTGTGCAACAACTGCAAAAATTTCTTTGTTTATGTTTGGTTGACAATTTTTTGCTTTGGTTACTTCACTGCGTATATATACAGTATTGTTTTATGCAATATCACTGGATCCAGTCACAGTACACTGGCATGCAAAAAAATGTACCTTTTGCTGTCTTTTTTATGTGTCAACTTGACTGCATGGTGTAGTGCTCTTTCTCTTTTACAGCGTTGCGGCAACGGCCATTTAGAGCGCCTGCGTATTAAATCGAGGATTATAATGGTGTCGTGAGATAGCTGGAGAGGAAGGCTCAAACAAATGAGTGAACCTGTGATCAAATACTCTCATTCATTCTGACGTCATTGACTTTCTCTTCCTGAGGTCGAGCGGCGATGCCCTGGTTCCCGCAGCCCATCCATTCCCAGCAAAAGCTTTTTCCTTATCCTTGCTTGCCGGTTGAGTACAGCTGCTCAACTTTGAAGTCTTTGGAGTGTGTCCTCCGCAGTCACTTGACCAAATGACTTTCTGGGGGGGGCAGTTCCCTACTCCTAATGTTATTTCTTAGGATTAGAGCTAATCTGTGTTTCTTTTTTACCAAAGGCTCCCTGGGACCCAGCCTTTGAGTCTACACCCTTAGATTTTTTTTTTCTTCTTCATGTAATATGTTGTATAACAGCAAGCTATAATTTATGTCAAAGTTGCGTTTTCTATCAGCTTTGACTCTGGGTGCCTCCAGGAGAGAGGATGCAGGGATCTGCACACTATAATGAACATGGGGAGCCTGTGCCATGGAAAGAAATGTAAAGCATAACTGTTAGTGAATGGTTCAGCGGGTAGATTCAGAAACTGCAAAATCTCCTCTAGGCTTGCCTGCAGGCTACTCTGCCCCAAAGCTCGTACATCTATAACAGAGTTCCAGCTTAAAAGAAAGATTGATAATGGTAGTAGTCGGAAATTGAACGATAACTGGACAAATGTCACATCAAACACGTCTGATCCTGCACTGGATATCACGGGCCACCCTGATGTTAGCATTGTTATTATACAGTAGGTTCATTACATGTAATGGTTCACCTTCAGGAAATTCCCGGTTACACATGTGCAAGGCTGCTGTGATCTGGTATATGTATACCTTGATAAACTCATGCAAACATTCAAAGAACACTGTGAACGCACTTTTTAGTTTGGGCCATTGTTCAACCATTGTGCAAAAAATTGTCACTGAAATTTATGCCCTCACAGGGTTATTTATAATGATTTCTTCTTCCCTAAGGCACTTTACTGCAGTTTGAATCTTGCAAAGCTTTCATAATTACTGCAGACATTATTGTAATGAAGGAAAGCAATTATAGTCTTTGGAATCGATACCCTGCTGAAAAAAAGTTTGTATTTTTTACAGTATGTAAAGCGAATGGAGGTGGATGCGTTTATGTGCCGATTCCTGTTCCAGAGATGCTGGGAAAATCCTTGAGGATTGCTGCAAGTTTTTGCTCGAATGACGGTGTTTCCTTGCTCTTATCGTTTGCCATCTATCGGTTCTTTTGTTTCGGTGCAATCTTGTATTTAAATCTGTGGGTTAACAAAGTAGTTTGAGAACTCAAAACCTTCCTTCCAAATCCGTCCACCGACAGACACTTAGAGCTGAACCTGAAGGATGCTAAACGACACCTGCCCACAACTGTGATTGAATATCCAGCTTCCAGATGGAGCATCCGCGCTAGATGTTCACGGTGGCTGCGGTCCATCAGGGCACTGTCGAGAAGCAGCTCCCTGCAACTGCCTGCCTGCCTGCCTGCCTGGCTGTCTAAAGCTTGACACAGGGGATTGCAGTGGTGGCTTCGGTGGTAAATGAGTCATCGTTCGCTGTTGATTTCATTGTACTGGGTCGTTTCACTTATTTGCTTTCCTACCTGATCCTTAGCAGATATGCACTTGTCCAGGTTATGAAAGACAAACAAACACTTACCAGCACAAATATACCTGAGCTCCGAAGCTCTCTTTAGTGTAATGGAGCTATTTCTGGAGACTGCTTGTAAGGAAGGTGCATTTAGCTAGAATGATACTTGACTGTGATTTATCTGTATTTTAAGCATGAATGCTGAGTGCGACACCTTCACACTCTTATTAAATGCTGTGGAATGAAGTGGCAAGAAAAGATTATTTGCATTTAAATCTCGTAAAAGGTTTCCTCATAATTGTTTGCAACTCATCATTTTAAACCTCTTTTTTTTAAAGTACAGTTTTAGAATGTAGTTTTGAATTTCACTTTCATGGCTTTTTCAAGAGTACATTTTCATAAATATGAAACCCAACCCTGAAAGCAATAGCCAGCAAAAAGCAACAATGCTGCCCTGTTCATTCTTTGTTTTTAAAATTTTTTATTTTTTTTTGGCCAATGTTTTTAGTGCGTGCACATTACGCATACAACGTGCAGCGTGTTTTGAAAATGCGGATGCCGTGCTACGCATTCGTAGACGCCGAGATACCGGAAGTTACTGCTATAGCTGTCTTAATAGACTTTACCTCATGCCTGACAGAGCGTAACTGCATTTCACAAATTCCATGCTGATTATCTAAATTACTTTTATTACTTAAATGCAGTTTATATTTCAGCTGGGCCTATATTTCCGCAAAATAGTCCTCGTTCCGGGACCACCGTGTGGGTTTTGCTCTGATGAACACGTGGCTTTGCGCTGGCCTGTCCTTGTTTGTCCTTGAGAGCAACTTGGTGCCAGTGGTCATGTCTTTGCCGTCTCTGAAATATTCATGGCACCCCTGTTTCCCCGGCCGTCTTCCGTGTTAAATTTCCACGGATAAAAGCATACCGTGCGCTCATTGCCATGGGCAGGTGGTTAATTGGCTTTGTAACATGTCTGACGGAGACCTCGGCGAGAGCGAGCGTTTCAACAGGCGATGCGGCGGTCCTTCCTCAGAGCTGCGTACCAGCCACTGCTGCAGGATCGGGAAGGGGGAGCATCTGCAGATATGGGGAGCGATAGAGACTCGTGTGTTTGTGAAGTCAACTGCCAGTCATGAAGCGAGCAAAAACACATTAGCGATTAGGAAATATGAGCTGGCTGGGCTAGAAATCAATACAAAATGCCTGGCATAGAATATGACCATTCAATATTTTTGGGCGGTGCGTAAAAATACTAAAGCGCGTTGGAAAAAAAACTTCATGCATGGTAAATACGAATCTTCCCTCTAATAAATAATCTCATCTTTTTCCCCCCAGATAAAATATTAAGATGTGAGTGAGAGCCCCATGTTATCAGATACAATTGGAAGGCGCCATCAACCCAATAGCCATTTCATTCCTTGATTATAGACACCAATCATTTTCTCAACGAAGAAATTGAATTTCCCCTCTTTTATTATCTTGGCTTTATGTTGCAGGATTAAACTCAGAAAATATTCATGAGTTAGTTTTCATGAGCTGTGGATTGAAAGTACCTGCTTGGCTTCTTCTGCGCACTTTCACACATTAAATATTTTATGTGTGTTGTCCAATTCAAATTTATGCTCAGCTGCGTTACCGTTGGATTTTTGTCATTTCCACCGTATTGCAATGTTGTGCTCATTGTTCAGTACTTATTGTAATTTCACTCAAATCCTACTGTAATATTCAGATACGGCAGCAACAATGGTAATTTTTAATCAAAACCATACAGATTTTGTTGTCATTTTTGTTCAAATTATACAGTTCATCCTCATGTTCAGCCTTTATTATGTATATTCAAAACTGTCTTTGAAATCCCTCAAAATGTGGCATCAATTTTTTTAACTTGCTGACTGCAATATCCTTATATACATTTATTTAGAGAATGTAGCTGATGCTTTCCTCCAAAGTAACTTAGAATAAGCTACTTACATTGATTTAATGTAAGTAGCTTGAAGAGTAACTTTTTTTTTTTTTTACTGTCTAAATTCGAGACAAGTAGCCTGAATAAGATAGGGTTCGGCATGGATCCTTGCACGTGTATATATGGCCTCTGTGCTTTGTGGTGGAGCCACTTTATCTTCCCGCCGGCCTATGGCAGAGCTTCCGTGAGATTACCCATGACCTGGGAGGGAGCAGGCATCTCCAGGCTGATGGCACCCTTCTCCCCATATTCAGATTTTCAAGGTTTCTTTATAGTTCTCCTGTCATGTGTCTTTATGAGGAGTAGCCAGTAGCACAGTGGTTAAGAACTTGAACGTATAACCTAAAAGTGGTTGTATGAAACCTTACTGTTCACTACTGCTTTATTTGATGCACACAGCATGTGGTCACATTTGTGGTAATGTATTGTTTGTTTTGCCTAGATGTATTTTGTCCAAACCTGGATTTTTCTGGGCACAGCCTTTGCCTTTATTTGGGATTTTTGTCCACTAAGGACTGCCATTTACATTTATGAGAACACTGCTGTCACTAGGGCACGTGTAATGGTGGCTGGTGCTTATCTGTGTATAAAACCAGAGAAGAATAGGGTTTCCCTCAGTTTGAAAGGAAGTCTGGAGGGAAATTTCAAGTGGTCATCTGGCATATCACCTTTTAAACTTGTTTTTACAGGTGGGTAATTGGCTTGAAAACTATAAGTTCCTCTTAAAAAATGTTGTAAGAACTCAAATGACTGTGTTTGTAAAATATGAGGTATTTTTGTTTTATGAGCAAAATTTACTCCAAATCCCTGCACATTTTCACTATTCAAACAAATGAGCAATGATTTAGCAAATAGTGCTTGAAAATTGTAATTAAATGCACTTTGGTCAGGCCAGGCTACGGTTTATAGCAAGAATATGAATGTATAATAATGCAAGCTGTAAAACTGCAGCATTTGTGAGTGATGAACAATGGTGTAGAATTAATTTATTGTAAATTTCTATGCTGACAACATTTGGGAAGCACGGAAGGTGCTAGAAAGGTGTTGCGCTAGAGTGCTACATTATTCATTGTAGATCTAAGCTGATTTCATGAGTTACGTAAGGCTTATTATGCTTATATATATTTGTAAGCTATTTTTGGGTATTTGTATGTAGCATCAAAAAAAAAAAAAACATCTTTTGTATAAATCACATAAGTTTAGGTTTGTGACTGAAGACTGTGTTTGTGAGTTTTAGAAACGCTTTGAGAGGAAATTCTGAGCCACAAACCATCATCTTGTGTTTTACCTTTTAGTAGTACTAAATTTTAAACAGAAAAAAATTCCAGTTGAGCCATTCGTTCAAGAGTTTATACGTTCAAGTAGAATTTAAACCTATGTAGCGCCTAGTTTGTCACCTTTGGTTGAAGTGCAATGGTTTCCTAGGGGGTGTTGTCAATGACACGTGCTAAGTCTTGATCATTAATTTAAAAAAAAAAAAAAAATCCCCCCTCCAAGAATGGCTAGTGCTACCCAATATGCTGTCACTGAATAATATACATTCTGTCATATGCTATAGCAGGATTATAACCAATTTTTGTTGCTTTAAAGTTCAGGTCTCTAGAAGAACAATAATGAATAGGTTTAGTATTTGTACTCTTAACAAAACTCACATAATAGCAATAAACTCAGTTTGACATTTGTGAAAACAGAGAAAGTACAAATCCAGTTAAAGCACAAAGCCATTAAATAACACATTTGACAGTTTGACAAACAAGAGGCAGACAAGAATATATTTACGATTTATTCAGTGGCTAGACATGGAATACTGCATGCAAGTTACACGTCACAACTGAGTGTGCATAATTTCCCTCAAGTGACATTTTAAAGAGTACAGAAAGCAGGGTTTGCTTACTTTCTTGCTTTGAGTGCTGTCACTGTTGCACATTCATGACCAGAAATATCAGGGTTTTGATCTCTTTCATTAAGCTTTACAAGTGGAAAGTAGTATCATGCCAGTCATTTCAGATTTCCAATTATATGTTTTAAAATGAAGAAGGTTGGGGGCCAGGTAGGCTGTTACACCAGGTGTGCTGATGAAAATGTGCAAAGTAAATGTGCTATACACACACACACACACACACACAATAAAAGAAAGCCCAAATGGGGGGCTGCATGGATCCTACCTTTCTGAAGCACCGACAAAATTAAATGTACTGCGTTCACTGGGTTAGTAGTGATCAAGGTTTTTGTGATGCAAAAGGAGTCCATTTGTCCATTTCTGCAGCATTTTCTTTCATATGTCTCTTGGGATCTGCCAGTTTTTGGCTCATAAAATCACCGTATACCTACATCCACCATGCTCAAATGGCTTGGCATCCTACGACCTCTGGCTATTCCCAAAAATTAAAATGACAAACAAAGGAACCGGTTTTTGTTCAGTCCAGAGATCCAAGCGCCTGCAACAGAGCATCTGAAAGCATTAGTGGCAGCTGATTTCCAAAACTGCTTTCAGATCTGGCAGGTCCACTGGAATAAGTGTTAGGCAAGGGGCTCTTTTGAAGTTGACAAACTCAGATTTGTACATTTTTCCCATATAATTTTAGATAATGTTTTATTTTTTGTATATGCTATTATTTAATATATACATTTTCTGTATTTTTTGCTTTCATGTTGATCCTTCAGTATAGCTTTAAAAAGCTTCAATCACTACATGTTATTACTACCTCAGTCCTAAGTGCATTTTCAGATTGAATTCACAGTTTGAAATGAATTCAACTTTTTTGAAGCTAGAAATTTATCACAGTAGATAGTATACTAAATCCCTGTACAACTCCTGTAGCCACTGCAGGAATTCCAGGACACTGTCACCCAGATCTGTTCAGTAATATTCCTTCAGTGTGCAAAGACAATGTTTCCATGAAATCCTGTAATTTGTCTGAGATACGTAAGTTACGGTATGGCCTTCAGTCGACACTGGACCTTTAGTCATTCATTGATAAGAGAGCAGAGACAGGACTGGATTTGTCACTTTTTCTTCACCCTTTGTCTGTTTTTAACTGTGAACTCTCTGACAGTTCATTTACAATCTGCGGCCTAGTTATATGTACAGATGAACATTTGCAGGGTAGGGTGTTTGGCAGCTGCCCCGAAATATACGGAAACCCTCTGTACAGCTAACCAACTCGGTGCAGAACACAATTCATGCTGGGAGAAAAACACAGACATTAAAAAAAAAAAAATAATAATAATAATAATAATAAGAACTGGGACAGAGTATGGGCATCAAAGTACTTAACTTACCAAATCATTCATTACAAGTTTATTAATGAAGCCTATTTAACACCAAAATTATTATAAAAAATGAAAATCAAACAAGCTCTTTTCTGTCATTTATGTATATCTCTGGAGTGGTTGGAACCTACATGTAGATGTTTTGGAAGTGTCTTTTCAAAGGCTCACTCTGGGCTTCCTCAGCTGTAGCATTGCCTGCCATCACTATGAAAAGAAAAATAAATGCATATTTTCTCCTGTTGAACAATGACACTGTTGTCGCATCGGTCAAAGAAGGACTTTCTTAGCAGCCCTTACGGTACCAACGAAGAGCCTTCAACACCGATGGACGAACACCTTCTGGGATTTTCAACAACAAAGACTAATTTGGAAAAAATAAGGACGATGAATTGAGATCTTCCCCTTTTCTGTTTTGAGCATTTTCTGGGTTTTTGCACTTCGTGTTGAAAGTAAATAAAGATATTAACATACTGTATGCAGATGGAAACCATTAAGGTAGCAATGCTTAACCAGGATCTTAGCAGACAGACATTGGTCAACCAAGTCTTTATCAGTTTCCTACTAAAACTTGCTTTCAGTGATGGGGCCAGAGCCTTAACACTGTGGCCACACGTATTAAGGCGATATTATCATATAAAACACATTGACGATTAAATCCATCTGAAGTCGTGCGGGCTTTTATGCTGTTATCGCTGTGACTGACATGGGGGCAGATGCACATCAGCCTTTGCGGCGCACAGAATCAATATGTCAAATGATGTATTAGTCTTTCACAATGTCACAGCGCTCCTGCTCAGTCGGCTGACAGCAGAGCCGCCGCCGTTGCCGGGCTTGCTGTTCGGTATTGCGTTAGACCCGATCTGTCAGCAGACGTATGATAACAGCGGTGAATGGCAACATGCTAAATGTGACACATTAAGATAACAATTTAATTGTATTAATTGAATGTTTCACAGCTGAAGTTAAGCAGTCGGTGTTGCCGGGACAGTTGCGGTTCGGTGCTTGCGGCGTTTAACAGTAATCGGATTTATCTAAGCCGATAACTCTATAGCGTTTTAATCCCTGGTTAACTGGTAACTTGTAAAGATTGTAATATAAGTAAAAATGACAAAATATGCAGAGATATTTAATCAGCATCCAAACTACAAAGCATTAAAAATGGGATAAGATTGTTGCACACATGCACGCTCCCCAAATGATTTATGCTAAAGGCAAAAAAAAAAAAAAAATCAGGTTTAATAAACTTCTAAAAAGGACTGCAAGGTTAAATGAGTACCATTACACTGCCTGGTGTTAATGGTCATAATTTGGTCCAGGAGGATTTTTATGCACAGGCCAATTTGCTTAGACTCCAGTGAGTGTCCAGTAAATGCACTAAAATATGGGGTTGTAACTAAAAATACCCTGTAAAAATTTTATAGGCTTCTACTGTTGTTAATCATAGTAGTGTTTTCCAACGCGTCCCACAAAAACTATCCATCCATTGTCATTAGCTGCTTTGTTCTGGTGAGGGTCACATTGGTCTGGAGCCTATCTTCAGGGAATCAAGGTGGGTACCAGGCTATGAAACTGCACACTGGATGGAATGTCAGTCTATTGCAGGGTAGTCTCACACCATGGGCAATTTGTTGAGATTTATTAACCTGGAACATGTTTTTGGATTTTGGGAGGAAACCCACAGACAGGGAGAAAATTTATACTCCATACAGAAGGAGTCACATTTGAAGCAACACCCTTGCAGCCCAGGTGCTATGAGGCAACATCGCTGCTCACTGAGCCACCATGCTGCCCTATTTAGTTTTTTATTTTTGTCTTTTCGTTTGACTTATTCACTAATCCTTTCTGAGATTTGGTATTGGACAAATAAGTTATAGACACATTTCTGTAATTTTGCTCAGTTTAAGGTTCTCAATCTATGCAATTCACTAGCAGGGCAAGAAATGTTGAGTAAATTTTTATTTTGCTTTACTGCAGCATAAGCAGAGACCCGGTTTTAACCTTGTAATTGGTTATGGGTCAGTGTGTTTTTTGAGGCCGATTAAGTACTTTTTTGAGATATTCCACACTGAAAGTGGACAGTCTCTTAAGGCCTGTGGTCACTTGTGGTGAACTCATCAGGCATGTTTCCAAGCCCATCCTTCTGAACGTCAGCGGTGTTTCCACGCAGTTCCATTAGATCTGTTGATCGTCAGGGACCCGGCACTCCCCAGGGCCCCCTCAGTTACTGTGCATGTGGACATTCTGTTCCTTACTAGAGCAGGTGGTGCTGTGGTTAGAGCTGCCAGCCTCTGCATAAAGGACTCAGGTTTGAACCCCCTACTCTTGCTGTAGTACTCTTCATCGAGCTACTGACCCTGGATTGGAACAGTAAAGATTATTCAGCTGTACAGATGGGTAAATCATTACCTTGTAAATATGAAAAGAGGTCCTCTCCCACATTTATATCAGGCACATGACCAGGTTTCTTTTTAGAGAACTCATCTGCAAAGGTGAGGAGATGGAGCCTGAGCCCCTGTGCGTGTGAACGTGTTGCTGTTTGCAGCAGCACCACCAGTGTACTTCCACACTCATATACCACACACTGACTATTGACACTGCTTTGTGTGACAGATCACGCTGGCTTTCTGTTTGGTGACAAAGTGAGGCAGACTTGTTTGCATCTTAGCAAAGGCTTTGTACAGTTCTATAGTCCTCACAGCTCTCTAGAAAGACAGTCTTTCTCTTTGCCATTGGGTGTCACGTCCAGCAGTTTTATAAATCAGTGATGGTCCTGGTGTCCCTTTACCTGTAGCAGATAAGTCACTTTCAGAATATTTTAAAGGGTAATTCATTTGTTCAGTCATTGTTTTATGAGTAATTGACCCCAGCACATTATCATGCATTGATACTTTGAGCGTGTTTGCACGAGTGTGTTTCCCTTCTCTTCACACATCCGTGTCCTATATGAAGCCCTCGCAGTCACCTTCATCCTCACCCTGAATATTACAAAACCAGCAGCTCCACAGTGCCTGAAGTATTGGCTTGCCCCAGAAGTCCTGCAATATTAACATGGTAGGATATGCCCGCCGCGGCCTGTTTGCCTGTCCTCTCTGTCCAGATTACTGAGAACAAGCTCATATCTCAGAGGCCGTATCATCACGGAAAGCCGTGGGGTGGCTTTACAGCGTGACATTGGCCTTTCTTCTTATTTTCTCAGAGTTCTCAGAGTTAAAGTAGTCAGTCATCCCAATAAAAAGTGCCTTTTTTTTTGTTATTTGATTAACCTGACCTGAAGCTAACAGACCGGCTGATTTTCCTCCTATTGCATTGAAAACACAACAGGTTCCCCTGAGTCACTTTTTTTTTTTTTTCTCCTCCTCAGTAGCTCATTTTGTTAAAGGTTTTGAAATACCAGCATGTTCAGCAATATGTCTTTGAGCACTGTGTTATCCATGTAGAATAATTTATATGTAACTGAAAACTCTTAATATTTTGGACATTGTTACATAAAAGTTTGCACATGAAAAATGTGCAATATATGTAAGTATGTATTGTATGCTTTCATTATAATAAGGTTTTTCCTAATGTGCCTATTATGTTTTTAAGCCAGTCACGAGAGACAAACCGAACGAAAGGATGGTCTGAAAATTGCCTTCTCCCTATATTATCCAATGCCTTTTTATGGCACCCTCTTTACTTCTCACCTGATGCCGGACCTGTTGACGTGGCAATTGTGGAGAATCTGCTCACGGCTGTCCCTCCTGACATCAGATGCTTGTGGCAAGAAGCCTTTTGTAAGGAACTGATTGGATTGTATGCCCCTGTCACATATTAAAGGCAATAACTTTCCACTGAGAAAGGCTTTTAAAAAGTGCCTACGATTTTCCCATCACAGCAAAGTAAGCATGCACGTGCGCATGCTTGCAAAGATCCGATTATAGAAGCTGAAATATTCCAACCTGAATTTATCATTATGAAAAGTTTCATTCTTCATTCAAGAGAAATCACTGCTAAAGATGAGGACTCACGATGAGGAGGTCATAATTCTTTGGTGAATTTATTCATTTATTTATTTATTTATTGAAATACTTTTGCAGTTGGATTTGGAAATCATTGTGGCCAACCTAATATTGGTAGGCCCAGTGTTAGTGCTGTGCTGTTCTGCAAGGTACATTTATTTTTGCAGATGACAGGTGTCAAAACAAACGTCCACATAAAGTATAACCGTGCCAACTTTACTGGCCTTGCCTGAAAGGTTGCACGATGTGTGAGATCCGTCTTGGTATAAAAATAGGACACCTTGCATTTCACTCAGGACATGGAAATAGCTTGTAAAGAACATTTATTTATTCTTTTCATATGATTACTATAATTTATAGCGTCTCAATACTTAAGCAACAGCCTGAGCACAATTTTCTGCAAATTATTTTCGAATTTAGTGTAATAGGATTTTAAATCTTTATCATTTCAATTTCTCATGTGAGATATGAGAACACAACCACCCCCCTCACTCCAAAAAACACGATTTGGATAGACAGAGCTTAGCTGAACCTGGTTTTACTTAATGAACTTGCTGTTAGTGTATACAAAGCCGTTGTAAATGTGGGGGAATCAATAAGATGCCTAATGCATATGATAAACACACCCATTTGTGATTAAGGTCTCTAAAATAAATGCTGCAGACGAGAGCTCCAGTACTGGCTTGTACTTTAAACGTCAAGGCTGTGTTGTTCTACTGTATAAAGGGAGGGTAAAATAATCTTTTAAGTTGTACTTTGAATTGAACTGTAGTCCACGGGTGCTGTAAAAATCCCAAAATTGAATGTGAAGGGCCTCATTTATTTTCATTCCTGTCTAATCATGATGATAATTTCCAGTGGACAATATTTCTGAATGGGATTGGTTTGTGGGGAATGCTTACAGTATTAAACCATGCTCATGTCTTGGCTGTCAGCTGTCACATTTCAGTCACTTTGAAAATGTGAAATGAAATAAAAAGCTTAAGTGACTGAAATGATGGAAGGCTAAACAAAAATTGCACAAGCAACATGCAGAATAGCGTTTCCTTCCTTTCTTCTTAAAATTCTGAAATTACGATGCTTTTAACACAAGTTTTCTTCCACAGAGATGAATCAATATTTCCCTTCTCGTCCCTTGAAATATCGGAAATACTGTCACCTTACACCAGATAATTGTGTATTGTAATATGCCTTTGATCTTTTTTGCCTGTTTTATGTCTGGATTTTTTTTTGTCATATTCCTTGATGGACAGAAAACCCTATCTGCAGCATACAGTCACTCTCTTTTAATTGTTGCTTCATATTTCCATCTTCAAACACCTTGAAACACTCCATACTTTAAATGCCATACGATTGAGTTTTGAGTTCTGAAGGGTATAGACTCCATAAAGGACCTTGTAGAAGGTCACAGAAAGTATGTTTTGATCCCTTGACCCTTTTCAAATGTTGCTGCCACACTTTCTTTGAAAACATATCTTAATAAATGTATACTGACTGCATGTTAATTCGCTTGCATAAATGAGCGGAGCATTTTTTGTTATGCAATTTTTTTAGATCTCACAGATAAGACAGTATGCTGTTGTAATAGTTACGAAAACATTAAGGGCAATAGTTCATTTAAAATTTCATATAATCTGCATACTTAAAAGTGTGTATTTTGCAAAAACTGGAATGTTAATTAGAAATTCTAATTGAAAATGTTGGTATCTACCACCAAGCACCCCCCCCCCCATTGGTGTAATGTTTACTTGGGTCAAAAGGCAGTTACCCCCAGCACCCAGAACGCCCACCTCCTCCACTCAAACGCTGTATTATTTGTTTATTTTACTTAATCATTTATTTATTAGAATTTAAATTAGAATTTGAAATTGCTGTACATCAGCGACAACAGACAAATTTAAAAGGTTTTTGATTCCAGTAGGAAACATGGGGACTATTAAGTAGCTACTGCTTACTCCCCAAGAAGGGAATTATTTGGACCCTTGAGTGAAAGACTTGAATGGCTTCAGTACTTGGTCCAGCTGGGGTGCTCCAAGGGGTACTACAGGAGGTAATTTCAACCAGCAGCCTTCAGGCTCCACTATGGCTTCTCACACTGCTAGGGTAGTGACCTCTAACTGACCTTGGTGTTACATCACTACACCTCAATTCACCCTGCCCCCTCTTTGTCTACAAATGTGCTTTCTTATTTACTTGTTGACATGTCTGCTTACTCACTGTGTGTACTTGTATGTGTGTGTGTGTGTGTGTGTGTGTGTACGTGTACGTATGTACATTGCATATTTCATACTGCTCCAAGCAAGTAGAATTTTCCTCTTGGACTGATCTGTTTTCATTTGTCTGTTTGTTTGTTCAAAGGCTATTTAAATTGTTTCTTTTAGCTTTAAAAGTATCAATGTAATGCAAGTCCTGTTTTAATAATTTGTTCACAACCAGTACAGAAGTAATGGGACTGCATAGTGGTACAGTGGGTAGTGCTGGCAGCTTTCAGTGCTTTCAGGCCTGTGAGTTTGTATGTAGCTTCAAATCTGGATCAGTCTGTCCAGGGTTTGCATGGCCTTCTTGTGTTTGGGAGGGTTTTGTCAAGTTGCTCTGGTTTCCCTACTGTAACCCAGAGATGTGTTTCAGGTAAATTTGTTCCTCTAAAGCACCTGTAGTGAGTGTGAGTGAATGGTGTCCCATCCAGACTGTACCTGGCCATGCATCCTTTGCTTTTGAGATCACTGTAACCCCAAATTATGACAAGTGGTTTAAAATAGATTAATGGATCTCATAATAATTTTATTGTGACCTCTTTGGAATCAAACTTTATTTCTGGTATTCTAAAAGCCTCACAATGGAACAAGAAAGATTTTGAACAGGTTTTGGGGGAATTAAAATACAAAACACAATATCATTTGTAAATGTTTTCTTGGAGCTCTGTAGTCCTCTTAAAGTCAGCAGATTGCTGTGCATAAGCTGCTCCATTTCCGTCATTATATTTTATATTTAAAACATCTGTTCCTGTGTCTATGCGAGGTGAAAATGAGATTGTTTCCAATTCGTTCACCATGTGCAAGCTAATGCATTATGTATTTGCACATCTCTGTTTAGAGGTGTTGATCAATACTTTCTGTTGTTTCTTTCAGCTGCCTCTGAAAAATTGTCTATCAACCTGCTGTGGCCTACAGCAAGGGAGCAAACCTAGAAAAAGTCCTACAAATAAATAAATGGCTGACAATTGTCTGCCATGGACTACAGCATGCTATACAGGCACTACAATTGTAAATGGCAAAGCTGTAGAGCTGTTCCAACAATGTTTGCTCAATTCCTTGTTTATTTTTGTTTTTCTGTTAGGTGGCAGCATTCATGAGCTGATTTGTTGGTGGCTGCATGACAAAGGCCAAAGGATGGCCACTTTTGATTCTTGATGCTTTAAGCACTGTGGCCTGGCATGGGCTGCAGGTGACCAGCATAACTGATCTGAATTTAAAAATAAATAAATAAAATAAAATTTAAAAAAAAACAAAAAAAAAAACAAATAATAAAATAAAGTCAGATCTCTCATGAGCTCCATATAGAAAATTCTGCTGCCACAAAGGGCTTTCTGGCAAGGGCATGGCAGTCAGAATGAGAACACAATGTGGACGGGAAGCAGGGTGTCTCTGAACGTTGTTCTGCTCCCAAGAGATTAGCCGGATTTGGAGGAAAGAACTCGCAAGGCTGCATTACCGCAGTGCCTGATTGCAGATCCCCCAGAGCCTGTTTCAGCTAGCGCTCGACACCATGTCGGCTCGCATCCGGCTCCTCTGACCTTTTCTGCTTCTGCAACTGCAAATGTTAAAAAGGAGAAAAAAGGGAAAGGAAGTGCTTGCGGTGATTTAGTGGGCCTGTCTTCCTTTAGATCGGCCTCCCCCTTCTGCAGCAGGTCTTTTTCTTTCTCATTTCCAGATAAAGTCGGAATCCTCGCACTGCGTTTGTTTGTGTGTTATCTGGCCGCGGGGAAACTGGTCTCAGGATTGCTGTTCTGGTTTTATTTTGGGCATGTATTAAAAATGGATCAATAGCGCCTCAAGTGTGGCATTTCGGAAAGCATCACGTAGCTGGGGCCCATTCCTGCGGGTTCCCTCGACCACCCTCCCCATCCTCCACCCACCAAAGCAGCATTTAATTAAACTGTGCTGCGAGTCTTTGTACAGCTGTCCCACATCCCTGTCTCTGTTGTTTAAACACTGGGTGCCATTTGGCACTGAAGCAGCAGTCAGTGCTCATCCTAGAAGCGGCCTGCAGCCCCCACCCCAACGCACGCACGCACGCACTTGCCCCACTTTTGGGGGGGGGGGGTCAGAGGACTCTCATGGCAGATGGTCAGTCGGCCACTTCAATTACCTCAGAGGGCCCTGTTTCCCTGCCATGAGATGGGGAGAAAAACAACTCCTGCCTCACGCACCTTCTCCACAGTTTGTCTTGGCGCTGCGCTCGCTTCCCGCAGAGAGCTTAAACATGGTTCAAAACAAAATGTGCTGGTTTAGGTTGGTGCTCGGGAGCTTTCCTCCAGACAGGGATTGTCACGTGCAGGTTGTGCATTCATATCATTCCAGATATCAGCTGCATCAATTCACTGTTGCATCAGCGTCCTTTGGGACATTTACGGTTAAATTTGTTTTCCTGGTAAACCACTTTCTTAAAACCAGTTTGCAGATTAAGAGCATACAGATACGGTATCTACAGATCTGAATAGGTCCACAGAAACGTACCTAATATGCAGTTAAGTGGAGCCCACTTCACGTAGTGCACGAAAGGGATCGATACTTAAATAGGGAGGACGTTTTGCTTAACTCAGGGTTTGTATTTTCATCTCATATCATCTTGAGTGAGTAATCACTAGTAAATTTAGGAATAAAATTTGTGCAGCCTTCTTTGTCTGTAATGAAGTGCTGCTACAAGCAGGTGTCATTGGTAAGACCTGTTGCTTTGCGCTCGAAGGACCTAAGTTTGAATCCCACTTTGAATTCCATGTTGTTTTGTGGAAAAGCATAGGCGAAGTGAAGTGGTGGATGAAATGTGGCAAATATGCAAAAAAAAAAAAAAAGTGCTATAATTAATGTCAATCTTGTTGAACCTGAACTGGCTGACTTCAGCATGGTACTTTAGAGCAGCGGTCTCCAACCTTTTTTGGCACCGCGGACCGGTTTCATGTAGGACAATTTTCCACGGACCGGCCATCGCACACACATGATAAAGCATAATAAAGCATAATAAGGTGCATGATAAATGCAACTCACCATAACATAGAATCAGTGGGAGCCTTGAGCTTGTTTCCCTGCGATGACACGGTCCCATCTAGGGGTGATGGGAGACAATGACACCCAAGGTGTGTTCCTTATGTCCAGTCTACTCCGTAATTTCGTTTTGGTTGCTGATACTGCAGAAAACCCCACTTGACAAAGATAGGATGCTGGAAATGAAAGCTGGGTTTTCAGTGCTTTTGTGGCGATCTCAGGATTTTCCACCTTGATATTGATTGATTTTTCAAAATAAAACACCCTGCACACTCCGATAGTCAATAAAATGGAAATAAAATAAAAATAAAGTTTTTTTTTATTCTTTTGGTGGCCCGGTACCAAATGATCTGTGGCCCAGTAGTTGGGGACCGCTGCTGTAGATGGACGATCAGTAGAGAGCACTGTTGGTGCTGTCCACGGTGCTGAATGCCCTCGCTAAATTTGAGTTTCAGAATGAAGCAGAAGTTCTTCATAGTTCTGCCGTAATGCTCCAGTCCCTTTTCCCCCAGGTAGTACTTCCTCCTGTTCTGCAGCTCCAGGGCTCAGACACAATTCCAGAGGGGGCTCAACCACAAGGCCTTGTTTGAAGTGAAGGACAGAATTGTTTCTTCACTGTGCCTCACCAGGAATGATTATTCCACTGTGCTGATGGACTGAGATGATAAAGCAGTGAGTGCATGTGGAATGATGAACTCAACAGAGGCGCAGCAGGTGGTGCGCGGGAGCCTTCCCAAAAGACAGTGGCTAATGTCCTAAGCAAGCAGATGGAGGCATGGGGAGCAGCTCCAGGGCATTTTATGTGCAGTCAGTGGTTCTGTTTTGCCAATGCTCCTCATATTGCTCCTTTTCGCCCTTGCTCCCTTCCTCCATCTCAACAGAGACAACCTGATGCAGGACAGCAAGGCGGCCTTGAATAATTTGAGTTGTTGCTGCTCTGCTTCTTTGTTCACTATATGCTGGCTTGCTTTCCCTCAGTATCCCACATCACACTGGGTGTGTGTAGCCGTTGCTCTGTCAGGTTGCTTGAAATATCAGGGCACACAGCACAACTGGCTGTAGGTTGATGAATCACAAATTCTTATCATTGGAGGTTGGAGCAAGGCGGTGGATGTGGAGTGCAGAATGGTGGCCAAAATCACAACGCAGCTGCGCAATTTTCCACGCATGAGAACAAGTGTGCTTCCTGAGGACGGAAAAAATGGGGCAGGTGGATACTGTTCAGATTGCAGTATTTCTAAAATAACACCCCCCCTCCCTCCCAGCCTATATTTGGCTATTTCTTTCTCTGGCTATGTGCTAAGTTGGCATTCGAAGGGCAGCAATTAGCATTAGCAGTTTCTGTGTTCATTCTATTCCACTTCCAGGTTTGCAGCACTGCTTGACCCCATACTCTTCCCCAGCTGCCCTAAGTAGCTGTTTTCATTCGCTGCAGCAGATAAAAGTGAGGAGCGATGGACTGGAATTTCTTGTTTCACGTCCTGACGCTTTCCAAAAATCAGTTGTGTTCCACATTTCAAGGTCTCTTATTGGTAAAAGACAGACAGATTTATTTGATTTGGAATGGGTTTTTATTACAAACACTGTTGCCGCACTTGAATGACAGCCTGGTGTTCCTCTCTTCCTTGATTTTTATTCTCCACCCCCCCCTTTTTTTTTTTCCCTTCCATGTATTGTGAACTGCTGCTGCAATGGATGAGTGGTCTTTACTCCCTGCTGCAGGTGAGAGAAAGAAGATCAGGGTTGTGTTTCCTATTGATTATCCATGGTTTCACCATCACACTTAGGCTGTCACCATCAAGCTTCCAGAAAACAGACAGTTTTCTGATTTTCTTCCCTTGATCAGTTTCAGAACTCATCCTTGCAGTCCATATAATGAGCAAGGAATAATGGGTGGTGATTTGTGTGGCAAGTCGTGCAATTAAGCGATTCAGTTTAGAACCATGCTGGAAAGTGGACACAAAGGTAGAAATTTGCGTAGGTGGTGCCAATTGAGAACATATCTGCTGGAGAGGTGCTTCCAAGAAATTTGCAACGCAAATACAAAGTGCTGTATGTGCATCATTTTTATTATTTATAGTGCCTTCATATGTTTCCTGAATTCTCTCTCACTGGTTTTACTGATGTGGTAGCATTCCATCAAGTCCATATTACTAGAGCTTGTCCATCTATGATTGGTTCCAGCAGCCCACTTTCCAGTGAATTGTCCTGGTTCCTCAACATTTGACTTGGATCTTGTTGCTTCAGATAATATCAGTGTCAGCATGACTTTCTTTGTTCTTGTCACTCTTGCATTTGAAGGTAGGTGGGTATAGCATTAGGTGTCTTGCCTAAAGACTCTGATTGGATATGAGCTGTATGCCTGGACTGGGAATCAAACTCCAGTTTCCCACGTTGTTAACCACTTTGATTCATGAGAGTGGTGCTCTGTTGCCTGGGGAGATACAGAAGCTGTTGGGAATGTGTGAGAAATAATTATAGAACTTGGAATGTACCTGGAGACATCATCAGTGATGTAACTTGATGTCACTGGTTGTGATTTTTCAGTATCAGACACCCCTGCGTGAGTAACCAAACCAGGGTTGATCCAGCCCAAGACTAAATGTAGGTAGCCCTAGTTTTGAACGCACGGTTCACTTCTCCTGATCCATAATCACAAATTTATTGCCTTCCTCCTTTGATAGCTGCTCTGTAGACCCCACACAAAGACTTTCTAGCAAAGGCTAGAAAACCTTATGGCAGCTGGCACAAGTCGTCCCTTTTGGGGTTTGGTCAGTGCCAGCACTGATCAGCTAGATGTGTGCACCCGATGTTAAGTATCCTGTCACCTGCTAGACTGTCCTCCGTAGCGCTATAATGGCCAAAGTCAGGTTGCTATAAATTCCTGTCTCTCCTAATGCATAAATTCCTCCGTAAGGCCTAAAGTGTCATTTTGGGTGTCGGAAAGAACAGTGAACGTAACAGTAAATGATGCCCACGATGCCCCTGTTGTAAATCTGCATTACTGTAACTCACAGCATCTGGTTGGCTCCTGGAATTAAACCAACAATGAATTTCTTGTCCAGAGCTCTGTGCTGAAAATGTCATATGAATATTCCAGGATGTGTTTTTTTTTTTCTCCCCCCCCCCCCCCCCCGTAGTATTTCTCTCTAGTAATGCGGACGGTGAGCAGATCAGAATATACCCCCTGTCTCGGTGGAACTTTATCACAGCAGTGGACATATCCTTGGTATAATACATCGGACCCCCATCTTTTGTCAGTTTGCCATGACTTGTGGGTATTCCCAATGGTCTTAGCAGTCCCCAGCAACGGCACATTAATCTGCTGCACCCCAGGGCTTCCCAAAGATAGATTGGCCTGCACATTTCTTAATTTCTTTCAGCAGCTGGCAATTACATATGCTCATGCAATTAGGCAGAAGTTCTTCTTGCATTATACTATGTCCTGACCTTATCTTTTAATTGCTTATATTTAGTGATATTTTTTTTTTAATAAAGGGAGGAATGTGGTGTGCCCTGCTACCTGACATTGGGTGATTTTTTTTTTTTTTTTGGCAGCTTGTGAAAACAATTTAATTTCTTGTCTTTGCTGCTCAGTCATATGGTCTTGCCCAAGGCTACTTTTCCTCTGTGCTTTACAGTGCGACCTGGGTTTCCTGTTGTGCGCGCGTGTGTGTGTGTGTTTGAGGCCTCACACTGCTTTTCTGCTGGCTTGGCACAATGCAAAGGTGTGCTTTTGCTGAGATCCGATATTAATCGCACTGCATTTAATGGGCCTTATCCTGGAATTCCATAGGTTTTCCCCTTAATTGGACTGTGGTCATCTGCGGTCCGTAATATTCCTGATGATAAACTGTTTCCTGAGAGGGCCACATGCTGCATTGTTTATAATGAGATTTAGAAGTCCAGGTTAAAGATAAATGTGGCTGCTCGACCAAAGCAGTCCCTTAAGGATCATGACCGGTGTGTATATCCTGTGGGGTATAAACATAGTTAAACAGTGGCAATGAAGCTCCTATACCAAGTCCACTGTACCTCACACTAACATATGTCACTTACTTTTAAATTTATACATACAAATTAAATTGTTTCTGTATGAAATTTATTTTATCCTCTTATGTTGATAGTATTGCATAATGATGTTTAGGGGTGTTCTGACTACTGGTGGATATTCTGTCTTCCAATGTATACCAAGAGAATGGTTTCCATGTTATAACTAGAATATGGGATACCCAAAGGTGGTAGTGATGGTGAGCATTCAGACCTAAGGGTAAATGAAGGATGCTGGAAAAAAGATGGGTTTCCCTGTGCATGATCCTATAATGGGAGGACTATGTTAGCACAGTGTGTAGCGGGGATACCTCGTGGCACTTATGGGGTGTGGTTTCCAAGTCAGTGTCTGTGAAGCAAACTGTATTGACAAATTACTTGTGAATCAACGCCTTACATGCCAGCGGAAGCCGATGTATAATTCACTGGGTAAATAAATACAATAAATACAATAAATGAATAAATAAATACAAGTTGAGGGAGTACCGGTCACATTTAATACCTCATCAAGTGAAATGAGCAAAAACTAAGGGAGATTTAGACCATTAACTGTGTGCACAAAGAATGTTAAAGTGCTGTAGCTACTACGTAAATACTCACACACCTTAAATGTGTTTTTCATGATAAGAAGCCTAAACTTCCACCTATGAAATCGAGATGCAAACTACAGAAACCACCACTGTCCCAGTAAATAAACCTACAGGACTGGGTAATTTATAAGCCTAAGGAGCTAGTGTTGTGCTCAAATGAATGTGGGGTAATGTGGTATTGCAAATGAACTGGAAAGGTGAAATAAGGTCCATGTTCTATTTGTTTCTGTGACACAGCATGGATTCATTGCCAGTTCCGCAGTAGCTAATGCCATCATAATCCACACCCTATAGACCTTGTAACCCTAGTCATACCCTACTGGCCCATATCCTGGAGCACACATCTTAATCACATACCTCATTGCCAAATGCTCCTGTTGCATTCTTCCAGCACAAACCCAGGTGATGCATAATCCTGTGCCTACTGGCCACACTCCTTTAAGCTTATTCCTATGGCACATAAGAAGAATGCTGGATCAGAAGTTCTGTGCTCTCTTTGAAGAAAAGTCACTGAGCCATTGAACCAAATTCATCCGTTTCAATGCCCAGCCGACCAATCAGATATTCCATGTATTAATTCTTGGCAGATGAATTTGTACTTGGATTCACGATTCCGCTTGTTTGTCCCATGACTTTCAGGTGTCATTATTATTGTTTTTAATGCCCAGGTGTTTTGCCTTATATTTTGATGACCTAAACTTTAAATGATGTACTTGCAGTGTTTGTATGAATAACCCACAGTAGAATTATTTATTAGTTGTTATTTGTGCAGATACATTGTGTCATATCAAGAGTTTAAAGGTTTGGAAGACCTGCCCACCCCCCCCAGTTTTGACTACATAGATCATACTCCTGAAATCTGTGTTTGATGTGCTTGCAGAGAAATCTTTTTTTTAATTTCTTTTACCATAAAGTCAAAACATTAAAACAGTTCCATGTGCTTTGATTTAATGATATAAGCTGATTTAATTAAAAAGAAATAATAGAATTTACATTCGTAATGTGTTTATTCATTTAGCTGACACTAATATTTGAAAAATAAGCCATTTACAGTCATTCAATTTATTGTTAATTGCTTTGCTCAAGCATACTGCAGTAAGAGGTGAGGTTCGAACCTGTGTCCTTTGAATGGAAGATATCAACCATCATGCCATTTGCTGGCTGAGAATGCTTTTTTTTTTTTTAAATTTTATATTTTAACATTTTTTAGAATTCATTGTCCTAGTACCAAGAAATGTCATGCAGTTTTAGCTGTCATAGCAAGCAACTTTTGAACATACTTCATTCATGGTTCTTTAAATGAACAATTAAACAATTTTCATGACTAGCAGTAATACATTTTAAAGAAAAGATGAGAATTAAAGCCTGTTAAATCTGAACAAAGTCTTTTGCCTAAAATTAAAGCCTGTTCTCGTGTTTGGGTAGTACATGACATAAAAATTGATTTTAAAATTCCAGTGAAGGTGGCTAAGTGCTTAGGTCTGGCAAAAAATATGCAAACTGTGTGGTGTTTATGATTTTTATCAAGAAGGTGGAACCCTCCATTTGATCAACATATCCGCTGAATTAAATAGACCCCTGGAAATTAGGTATAGTGCAAAATTATGGATTCTGCCACTGCATTTAACAAATCCTGACTACTTTCCACTTTTTGTGTTATTGGGTAATAAATACGTGGCAGCACAGGGGACCAACCTGCTGACAGAGATGCTGTGCCACAGCTTTATCGTTACAAATGAGTATGTGTAAGAGTGCCAGAACCATGCAATGTACAGCACACACAGTTTTGTAATTAAATTCAGTAGTTGGTGGTGGAGAGGAGCAGAGATGGCACTTGAAACACAGACAAGGTGTTTGAGGAGTACGGCACTATGGGTTTGTTCCACTGCATGAGCGTGTGAAAGAGTAATTTGCTTTGAAAGCTGTTTAGCTTGAATTTACTTTATGGCGAGAGGACCTGCAATAAACAACATCTGAGAAGCCTTTACAGTCCCTAGTCATGTGACATTCTGTATTTGACTAACTGGTCCCATTGCGTGATACGTGTAATCTTGTACAGGAATAAATTAATGAATACAGTAATAAATAGGAAAAAAAAATCTAATATGCCTATTCTGAAGGTATTTATGTACATAAAATGGCTTCATATCACAATCTGATCTATGTAGAACTGAATAGCAAAATGAATTTAACCCATAAATGGTGCACTCTTATGCCCAGTAAAAACACTGGGTCAGAACTTGGTTCAGCTCTGTACTCACTATTGCATTCTGTTGTACTCTGTTTACAGTCATGTGAGTAAGCAAAGGTGTAGTAAAGAAATATTTAAATTGCAGTAATTACATTAGGACCTGCAATGTTTCAGCAACCCCGAACAGTCACGAGAAGTTATATTAATGTTATGTGTAACGTTTGTAATATTACATTTGTTTTCACAAAATGTTTTTACTGTGTTGGTTTTAGCCCCTTTATCTTCAGAAAAGAAACATTTTACATGTTTTACTGTAAATTATTATTGAATGATAAATTGAGGTCACAGAATCCATTCTCTAGTACTGGAAACACCAGTTTACTGCCTTTCCTATTCAATTTAATTTAATTCCTCTGCCAAATGACTGATTAAATTTTGCATGACTTTTTAATTGCCAGAGCTCACTATGGACATAGAATTTTTTTTTCCCTTCTAAATGTGTAAAATGAAGCTGGAAGTTGTAATGATTGTGCTAGAGCTTGTCATGGCCTCGATACTGAGGCTCCGCCCATTATGCCAGTAGGGGGCATTTTATAAGCAGCATGGCTGTCATTAAGTTACAAAATATTTTTAAAAAGTAATTGATCTTTATGTTCTGTTATAAAGTGTAACACCAAGTATATTCTTTAGAGAATTCCCATTTAATCATTTCTTGTGGCTGCTGTGAATGTTTTTAATTCAAGAAACATGTGGGGGAAAATAAAATAACTACTTGGTGCAGTAGGCAGCAAAGTGGTTAGAACCAGTATTGCACACATCAAGGACCCAGGTTTGAATCCTGCCTCCTACTGCATTACTCTTGATTATGGTACTTAACCCAAATTTTACCAGTATAAATGACACAGCTGTTTAAAAGTATTTTTTTTTAAGTTGGATGGAGAAAAACATCAGCTAAGTTTCTTAGATGTTTTTATTGTTCAGTGCCTTTTTTCTAATTGTATTAACTTATTATATTTGTTTTTCCAATGCAAGACCAACTGGTAGATCAAGGCCAGGTCATATGTCAACTGTGGGTTGTTGTATGAGAAAAGTGTGAAATCTGAAAAATATCAGCTTTGACCAATTGATCTGCAGTTTTTATTGCTTTATTTCTTGCATAGTGCTTTGATCCAAAGTGAATTATGCATGTATTCCTAAGCTAAAGCAAGCAATGTTATGCAGAAAGACAATGGTCAAAAGCACACAAGCAAGTCTACATTTGAATGGTTCAGAAAAAAACTAAAAGTGTTGGAGTGACCTAGTCAAAGTCCTCACTTGACTCCAACGGAGATGACTCAAAACAAGCAGTTCATTCTTAAAAACCTGCCAGTACATCTGACTTAAACCAGCTGCGCAAAGAGTAGCAGCCTAAAATTTTTCAAGTGTTACACAAGTCTGATGTCAAATTATAGTTGGTGATTTTATGGCTTCTAAAGTGGTGAAATTAGCTTAACAGGGGGCAATTACGAGCTTAAAGGGAGCGATTTCTTTTTCACATGGCCGATATGGCTGTTGGATAACGTTGTTCCTTAAGCGATTTAAAACTGTTATGCATTTACTCAGGGTCTCTGTCTAATACATTCTGTCTAAAAACTTGAAACCATTTGGTTTTACAAATATGCAGTAATAGTGGAAATTAGGAAGAGGGCAAATGGTACCATAGCACTATTTTTTTTGCTTATTTTTTATCCTTTTATTTTATTGTTGACTTAAAATTGAACATGACTTAAGGTTTCACTGGTTTGTGTTGAATACAATTTGTGTTATTTCAGTCACACCTGCACCGATAGGAAAATGGTGGTCATTTTAAAATGTTGACATTGTTATTCTAATTTTCATTTCATTGAGCAGTTAAAAAGATTCATTCAATTATTCTATTTTTTTTTGGCTAATTTATTAAGTTTCACAGTCAAATAAATGAATTTCTATATTGGCACCCATATAAGTGTAAATTTGACGATAGGCATATATGACAAACATATGGAGCTTGTCGTACGAAGTGGTGTGAATCATCCGAGTCACACAGCCAACAACTTTATCAGCGAAAATTCTTTAAGAGCTCAACTGTGACAAAAACCAGCAAGCTCAGGGGTCTGTAAGGGCTGGGGCTGAGAAATGAAGCTCTGAAAGATTTGTAACCCGATCAAAACCTACCGGATATACAATGCACCACACGCTGAAGGAAGTCTTTCATAACTGATGTGCAAGCGTGTTTCTGCCATAAAGACGTCTATTCAGTTGCATTTTTTGAAGTCCTGCCGCTGCTGTCTGAGGCTGCACTTACCTGATTCTGAACGAAAACGAAACTGATGTGGTTGAGGCCAAGCTGTTTGTTGCCTTTAAATCTTTACGAATGATAAAAGGGAACAGAACCCAGAGGTTTCAGACTCTTTAGTGCTAAATGGACAGCTACCATTTTACCAGGGGAACAATTTGCCTTACCCTTTGTCCCTAAATTCTTAATTACTATAATTAAGTGTTATTAGATGGGCTCTGAAATATTAATTCTAATACTTTACTAAGTCATTAGCCTACTTGTGCAATAAGTCACTCATATCCATCGTACAGCCACTCTTAATACGTGGGGCTAATATTTTTAGTGTCCTCCTTACCCTTAAGATAATTTGGCACTTATTCACTTAGATGTATCATGTCATTGACTTTACTTTATCCAAAGAATCATTAATGCTGCTTTGCTGGTCAGGGATTACACGAGAAGTGGAAAAATTGTTGTGGGAACTCCCTGTTTTGCTTGCTTGGATTTCCGCCGCTTGTCTTCCCGGGATCTGCGGTGTTTCACCTGCACCTCTTCACCTCAAGTGCAGCCGTGGCATGAGGATACAGATCCTCTTCTCGTCTAATGACTCTTTGCTTTTTCCAGCCGGCTGCGTCTTCTCTAATAGTTTACCTTATTCATTCTGCATTAATGTTGCGCCTCTATTCGTCCCCTTCAGGTTTGCATATTGCTAAGCATGTAAAATAGGCCACTGGGCCTTGACGGCGGTTTAGGCACGAGCAGAATATCAATGTCCCCTTATCTAAGAGCTCCTCGTGGAGAAATCCCCGTGCCGCTAATCTAAATGATAATTCGGCAGCAATACTCGCAATACTGATATAATCCGTTTATTGTCTTTGTGTGTTCAAACACTAGGTCAGTTCACAAATATGTAAAGCCATTGCACTTAGGGTGTTGCTTTCATGAACTATTTACCCCGATTTTACACTTTGCATTCCTTTTGTTGCGTTTGCGAAAGGAATATTTTACCGAATACTTCTCAGTTGTGTTTGAAATTGGAGTAAGCAGCTACAGGCCAATGGATGCGCTGAATTTGACGGTTATGAATTGGCTACTTCTTAGTTGGGCCGTAGATATCATTGTCTGCTGCTGATAACCGTGTGATCTTTGCCTTGTTTTAAAGGGCTGCAATTGTGTTTGTTCCTTTCTATTTGAAGCCCCTTGAAGGGTATTGGGAGAATTAGCCATAATTGCACAGAAACACAAAAACACCCACATAATGAAATCTTCCATCTACCAGCCATACTGTTGATGTTCAGCAATTGGAGGGACAGCGTGTCCACACACATTACTTTGTGGCCTTTCTCGGTGGAGGGTTCTAAAGGCTTGACGGGAAAATAGGCTGCTTTTTAAGCTCCACCCACCCCTTCCGTTCCGTGCTTTTGTTTTCCGGCCGAAGTGATTATAAGAGGAAACACATGGCTGATGCAGGGCGCCAGCAGTAATGATTTCCGTGTAGAAAGATCTGGTGCCAGAGTGCTTCAGCGGCTGCTGCGCCATCTGCTGGATCGGTGGTCTCACGAGCCATCGGAAGCCATCTGATGCCCACACATTTAAACATGGACCAACTAAGCCCACAGGAGCTTGGGATGGAGGCAGGGAAGGTAGTGGTTGGTGGTGGGGGGGGGCGTTAATGGCTCCATCCTCATATTATAAAGCCATCTGCTCTCTGGGAGCTATGAGGTGAAACATCAATCTGATTGCATGGACCAGATATTCACACTTTTTCGACAACCTGCTATAACTCCCGTTTGCAAGAGCAGGTGAAAATGTGCCCCATCAATCTCTTTAAAATAAAGCCACCACACTGTGAACTTGACAGGTGTAACTCTGCGCGGGTGCGTCATTTTGTAGGGAGTGAGGCATCCTTGTGGCTCAGGTGCTGCAGTTTGTGTCAGATATTATTGTTTGAATGCATTTAGAATTGAGTGTTCACTTTTGAAATTAATTACAAAAAAATTCACATATCTGTCTAACAGAAGTAAATTTACTTATTGAAGGATAAGATTTTTAAGGGATGCATTTAATACCATGTGAGGCTGCTGTGGTTGAAAGATGAAATCTAGTTGTTTAGTGGGATAGCATTGTGCCCAGTCTTAACTGTTGTCTGTACTGTACAGTACGTGTTGCTGTTCTTTAGCTAGAGCAGATAGAGGGGATTCTCATAAAACTAGTTAACATCTATCTATCACGATCTGCCTGAATAGGTCATGGCTTCCTCCTTGACACCCACTCATTCTCCTTCCTTTTGCCCTGGGGGCCAGCCTGGCAGGTCCTGCCACCCACTGTCAGGATTGTTCTGGCAATTCAGCATTAGAAGGAAAAAGCCATAGTTTGTTCACGATTCTCCCCACACATCGTAGTGTTGACTATTATCCTCATCCAGGCTGCCAGGTCATTTCTGACGGAATCATTGCTACGTGTTGCATGGACCCAGCGATAAGTGGGCAACCACAGAAAAAGGTGTCTGCCCAAATCTGACAAGTTTTCCATTGCAGAAATTAGCAGGGGCACAGCATTACCCATTTAGCTGTTATCTGCGCATTAGCATGTTTTCCACTTTTAGAAACTGCTTACTTAAAAATGCAGCCAGACACATGGAATTGTTTCCAGGATTTTGAGAAGAATCTGGTAGGCCGTGCACCTGCACGCTGTCAGTCTTCAGCTAATATGTGCCCAGCGCATCAGTGTAGTCTTTGCCTATGTTGTGAAACAAAAGTGGGTGAAAAAGAAAAGCTGAAAACGGCCCGGTGTCCCTCAGATATTACAAGGAGGTGGTGCCGCCTGCGCAGCCCAGAAAGACCCATGTTTTCGGGTCACGCTGCATGTGCCAAGAACTATATACAGTACAGTTGGACCTTTCGAGGGAGAATATAATTTTAAACTCACACCAAATTATCACACTGGGATGTTTTTGTAGAAGTCTTTAAAGCATGATGGTTCTGCTTGTACATTTATGAATTATATCCAAAATAAGCAAAATAGCAGTAGTGTCTTTATATTTCCCCAACCGTTAAAGTTTATTTTTGTTATCAATTATGTATGTCTCATAACTCTTGAGGATGAAAATAAATTATAGACAGTTGCATGTTTTTATTTTTTAATTTTAATTTTTTTTAACATTGCAACTTACTTTCCTACAGTACTTTTTATATTGCAGAGCTGTTTGTATGCAGTGGTGAACTGCCTGTCTTAGGTTAACAACGTATTTCGTCTAGCAGATTAAAGGTTGAATTTCAGAGAGCCATTTGATCTGGAGAAATACGTCATATAAGCTTGGTTTGGTGCAAAGTAATATTTCTGTCCCACATTTACTGAGCTGATTTTCTTCAACAAGCAGAAATTTCCATAAAGCATTGTTATACTTCAAAGAATTATTATCCTAGGGCATTCTTTTCATAATCGAAACATCATTCCATATCTGTTTTTTTGACTTCTTTTTTTCCTGTGCTGTAGTGAAAGGTAGGCCTTCTCCTTCCACACGTAGAACGCTCTCTTAGGGCTCACAGTTACCCATTTGCAACCAAATTTTTCAAATGTCTTGCTGTATGAATACGGTGCAGCGGTATGCTTAGATGACAAACTCCAAAAATGGCAAACGTGTCACAGTTTGTTTGCTTTGCTTTTCAAAAATGACTGTCAGCGCCATTTAAATTCAGCAACGTTTCCCCGTGTTGGGTTTGAAAGGGAAGCGCCGGTATGCGCGTTGTTCATAATGTCTGACAAGCTGTTTCTGATGAACCATTAATACTTACAAATGAATCTCTCACTGTAAATCTGTCAGAGCTCTCTTTGCTCGATTTTGCGGTGTGATCTCCCGAGGTTGTCAGATGTGGAGTTAAAGTCCATGCGCAAGCGTCCTTAAGCGCTCGAATGCTGCAATTCAAAGCGCTATCAGAATAGCATCAAGCAGTATCCACTTGAGATTTGAAAGAAAAAAAAAAAACAACATTGTATTTCCCAGCTATATTTTGTCTGCCTCAAAAGCAGTTTTTTTTTTCCTGAAAGCTGTTTATATTACACATAGATTACATTCGCTCTATAAACACAACGCATTATGCCTCCCGAGTATTTATAAAGAAAATTGACTGCAAAATGACAAGTTGCAACTCAAAGATGTGGCTGTGTTTCAGTGCGTTCTCTTTATTTATTAATTTATTTTATTTATTTATTTTTTCAAGGATTGGCTTGACGTATCTCCCACATTTCGTGCTGACTATGTGGTGCCTAATTCCATATTCGGTGCTTAGCCAAGTCCTTTATACATTCCAGATTATAGCGTTTGTGTTGTTTTTAACTTGCGCTTTCATTAATGCTGCAAATTTTGGTTGCGTACCTTTATTGTCAGTGAATGCTGAGGCAGGGTGGCAAAGAAGATAAAGGTGCTACTTCATGTGTCCTGAACTTCTTGGTGGAAGTGGGTTTGAGAAGTGCTGTGTAAAAATGTGTACATTCTCACTTCCCGCTCCCTGAAGGGCAAAAAAAGTGAGCTGGATGCAACTCGGGCATTTGCTGTGAATGGATCATTTGCTTTCAATCATGGATCATTTTGAGGGCAAACTTTGTGTTTTCCTGGCCTCGCAGTTTTAAACTTGGGCCGAGTCAGGGAGTAACTTTGTAGTTCAAGTGTGTAGTTCAAAGGCTTGCTCTGGACAAGTGCAGAAATGCCTCCTTGGAAGCGGGTGTTGAGTGATTCAGGGTTTTTGCTCAGCTACAAGTATTTGGTTTCTCCTTTAGCACCAAGCATCTTTACCTTATTTATTGTTCTTAGGCAAAATGTACGTGTATGTACATACACACACGCGTGTGTAAGATGTGTACTTTTGTTTTTACAATAATGCATGAATTTAAGAACAGAGTCCTCTTGCAAATCAAACTGGTAAATTATTGCTGACCATGTGTATTTTTTCCATGTAGATTCGGTTAGACTACAGGTGAAAAGGTATTGGGAAGGAATTGCAAGCTGGATTTTGATGGCAAAATTATACAGCAATTTCTCTCTGAGTGGCAAGATCCCACTCACGGAGGAATGTGGAAGGCAGGCTTAAAAGCCCCCAAATAGTCCCCTTTTTTCCAAGGGGCAGAAGGAATGGAGGGAAGTGCAAGGCAAGACAGAACTATAGACTGTGTCTTGAGAAAAGCCAGGAAAATTGCACTTAATACTACATGCTTCCATAATAGCCAATCAGAGCTTTACTCTGTGCTTTCTAACTTATTTCTGTGTGAGAATTTATAGCACTTGTTTTCAACGCGGACTTCTGTGAGAACAGACAAATACAGTCAGGTACATAAGTATTCGGACAGTGACACAATGTTCGGTATTTTGCCTCTGTACATCACCACGGTGGATTTGAAACAAAGCAATCAAGATGTGACTGAAGTGTAGACTTTCAGCTTTAATTTAAGCGGTTTAACAAAAGTATCACAGTAACCACTTAGAAATTACAGCCATTCATACACATTGCCCCCCCATTTTCAGAAGCTCAAAAGTAATTTGACAAACTAAAACAATATAAGGATTATTTTTAACACTTGGATGCATATCCTTTGCAGTCAGTGAGTGCCCAAAGTCTGTAACCTATGGACATCACCAAATGCTGAGTTTCCTCCTTTCAGATGCTTTGCCAGGCCTTTACTGCAGCGGTCTTCAGTTGCTGCTTCTTTGTGGTTCTTTCTGCCTTCAGTCTTGTCTTCAATAAATGAAAAGCATGTTCAGTTCAGTTGAGGTCAGGTGGCTAACTTGGTCATTGAAGAATATTGCATTTCTTTGTCTTGAGAAGCTCGTTTTGCTTTCACTGTATATTTCGGGTCATCCTTCTGTAGTGTGAAGTGCCTTCCTATCAGTTTTGCAGCATTTGGCTGAATCTGAGTAGATGGTATAGCTCTAGACACTTCAGAATTCATCCTGCTACTTCTATCAGCAGTCACATTATTAAGAAACACCAGTGACCCGGTTCCATTGGCAGCCATACATGCCCATGCCATAACGCTGTCTCCACCATGTTGACAGGTGAGGTGGTATGCTTTGGGAGCCCTTTCTTTCCTTCTCCGTACTCTTCTCTTTCCATCATTCTGGTACAAGTTAATCTTGGTTTCATCTGTCCAAAGAATCTGGTTCTAGAACTGGACAGGCTTTTCTAGATGTTTTCTACCAAAGTCTAATCCAGCCTTTCTGTTTCTCGGTGTTACCAGTGGTTTACACCTTGCTGTAAACCCTCTGTATTTACATTCATGAAGGCACTTCTTGATTGTAGACTTTGACAATGATATACAGACCTCGTGCAGAGTGTTCTTGGCTTGGCTAGATGTTGTGAAGGGGTTTTTCTCCAAGGAAAGAATTCTCCAATCATCCACTTTAGTTGTCTCCCATGGTCTTCCGGGCCTTTTGGTGTTGTTGCATTCGCCGGTGAATTCCTTCTTTTTAAGAATGTACCAAACTGTTGAGTTGGCCACTCCTAAAGTTTTTGCTATTTTTCTGATAGGTTTGTTTTGTTTTTTTAAGCCTAATGGTGGCCTCCTTCACTTGCATAAAAATACTGAAAACTGTGTCATTGTCCAAATACTTATGGACTTGACTGTATTAGCAGAGTATTCCAGGATTGTCATATTTGTAAGTTTGGGTTCTATAAGTAGCAAAATATTAGCGATCAGTAAATGCACAAAATGCCCTCCCCTCGTACAAGGGCTGGTGTAATATTTAAGCAATTACTCAAGGCTCATGGATGTGTCCTTGGATCATCTCTCAAGAATTGGTCACATTAAGCTTTTTTGTTCTGATTTGTTTTTTATCCTTGGTACTCAGGGCCACCACTGAACTAAACCATTTTACAGTAGAATTGGGGTCTGTTATTTATTTATTTACTTACATGAGTTTAAGGAAAATTAGCTGTTCTTCAAAGATGTATTTATGCCAGCCCTCTGAAGGATCCTTCTATGTCGGCAAAGTTTGTCTCTGGGAGGAGACATGTACTGTATGGTTTTTTTCCCCCTCTGTATTCACCATACTTTTTGTCACCCGTCTGTCTCAGACCTTTGCTGTGGAATGGTTGCCACTGATTTGACTGCGTGAATTATTGTGAGTCTTGTAAGTGCTGAAAATCGTACACAGAAAACAATGACATTTGCAAGAACAGTTATTAAACTTTCTAAATGAACAGCTAGCGTGCTTAACAGAGGGTGGATGAGAGAGAAGAACTCCTGACAAGAACTGTTGTTCTTGTATTGCTTATTGTTATGTGTGCAGTTTGAAAGCTTGATTGTTTTTAAGTGAATTTGTGAATTGTTATTCAGATCAGACTGAGATTTGTGTGGGATGATACATCTTCACATGGTGTACGGTGTCAGCCAGTTCATGATTTTCACCTGAATTAGAGCAATACATTGTAAATACATGCTTTGTTTTTCACCAGCGGTATAATCCCCCTGGCCATAAATTATAAATTATACTGTCACTTACCAGACAAATCAATCATACAGCCTGCTGCTTAGCGAATTAAACAGCCAAATGCTTGCTTCTAGGTTTTTACTACCCTCACCTGGACGAAGTCAGCGTGATCCAGCACAGACAGTTTTCCCTTTTAAACAATATGTCTGGTTTTAGAACACGTCAACCCAGTGAGGAACAGAGTAACTTAAGGCTTTAAGCAACACATGGTTGAGAGAAAGGGGTGCAAGATTGGAGGGTTCAACATCAAATGGAAACTTAAGGCTCATGTTTTGTGCCTTTTTCCATTTTTTTTCCTCTCCTCCTCAAGCATTTCCTTAAACCAAGAAATTGCCTGTTCTGTGTTCACATTTGCGTCCACTTCCTTGTATTCAAACCGGATTTGGAGAGAGTCTGCAGGGGATTGTCAAGGCCAGATCCCAGCTACATGAGGAGTTAATCTTTGTGCTCCGCTGTTGCTAAGGGGGTTAGGGAGGTGCTGGGTGGAGAACGTGCCAAAGAGGAGAACAGTGAAAGAGATCATAGTATCTAATAGGCTTTGCTCCACCAATAAATACATAATTGGGTAAACTGTTGAGACATAAAGTTAGGTCACTGTAGGCCTTCAGATATGATACAAATGAGGCTTTCCTTAAACCTTGTGGCTCAAATATGAGCAACTTATTAAATGAACTAGTAGGATGGTCTGTGGATGCCCAAATTTAGTCATATTCTATTTATAAGGCAAATTCATTTTAACACCATAGTAAGAAAATATTTAAAAAAGAAAAATGTATTGGTGTAGGAGTTTGAACAGTAGCTGTAATTGAATTGGCTTTGAGGGCTTGCTGGTTGTACGAGGTGTGACAGGACACGGGAAAGGTCCTTCTCGGTGGCACTGAAGGACCTTTGCTATTTATTTTTTTATTTATTAAAATATGATCATCAAAGAATATGGCTGGTTTTAGATATGCTCAGACCAAATGGTCATAATTAATCGGGGTTAAATATAATTATGACGTCTATACCTGGCCAAGCATCTGAGACTGAAAATCGGGTCTGCTTAATAACACTGAACTGCAGCACTGAGACAGGAAACAAGAAATGAGGTACCTGATGTCTGTTTATATAACAGTGACCTCCATGGAGCAGAAATAGCTTGTTTTATATGTAAATATACTCAGAGGACATATTAATTACTGAGTGAATTAAAAGTTCTGTCTTGTGGGAGCCCAGGAACATCTTGGCATGGTCTAATTTGTTTGACTTTGATAGGTTCACTTGAAAGTTAAGTAAAGTATCCAGAGATATGGAATCAGAAAGTACAATACTTTACAGTCAAGTTTCAGAACTGCTGCAGCTTGAGACACACCTAGCAGATCTAGATGGTGCATGCTGATGAGAATGAACTTTTAGTTTGAAGATAGGTTCATCCAGTGTTTTGCTTGAAGATGGGTTCATACGTTTGTTATCTTACACAAGAGGTTATTTTACTTTTCCTCATATCTCATAAAGTATGCTTCTTTATGAGATAAAACTCCTTATTATCATCCTGCCTTAATGGGAAATATGAAAGGAGATGCAGAGCAGCTTCAGAACATCTGTCAGGAGGGTATGGGATGTCATCAGAGGCTCGAATCAGATACCACCAGTTAAGTGGTATCCGAATGATCGTGTGGTTACGATGGACATCTTGTTGAACTCCTCGGTGACGCAAACAACTTAATTCTGACACCTACTTGTAGCTACAGAGAACTAGTGTGACATTGCTATAAATAATGTCTGAACAAACCAGGGTATCACATGCAGGAAAATATGATATGTATGCTTTCTTCTATTTGAAGTTGGCATGTGTAACCTCCCATACGGTTCACCAAGATTGACACGTTTCTATAATCAAGGAGAAAGATGCCTTTAATGAATGATATTTCGTCAAGAGTGTATAGAGGGTTAGTCTCAGGAAACCATTTGTGTCCCAAATTCCTGTAGAAGCATAAAAGTTTCTTTGGAGTTTTTATAGTACTTTCCACTCATCTGTATGCATGCCAGATTGACCCCTTAGTCAATACTCCTGTACTCCCATTCAGTGGAGGATATGTAAACATCATATCCGTTATCCCCAGGATAGGAAGTACAAATCCATGGTTAGATTTACACAGATGTTTTGTAATCTGCAGAAGGTGTGTCGTGCCGAACACTGCTGACGGACAGCTTTGCGGTGGGTGTGCCCACATCCCCATTTGGGAGCGGAGGTCAGTTGAGCATGTGACTCCTTCCTGTTTAAAGTGGTTGCTAGCCTAAGGGACCCATGTAAAGATGGCCTAGTGGGTAGTGAAGACCCTTAGAGGCACCTATCTGATCATTAAGCAGCTGCTCAAAGGGAGAAGATCCAAAGAAGGAATCCTCCAAGTTCATCGCTCGCATACAACAGGAGTTGCGAGTAGGAAAAAAGCTCAAAACCTGGAAGTTGGCTGTTGCTTAAGTCAGTGTTGAAAAATGCTGACAGTTATGTCAGTTAGATGAGTCACCCTGAAAACCACTGGTGCGAGTTTGTTTTATTTCAGTGGCTTTTATAACATGTTGACAAAGGTGGGTAGGACGGTGGCTTACTAGCACAGTTAATTTCACAGCCAGCCCTGTCCCTTTGAATGCATATAGCTGCTCTTAAGGCTACAGCCAAGAGCCTTGCAGAATGCACATCGAGTGACCCACCATGAAAGCCATTTTAATGTGATTTTATGTAATTATAAAGCTGGAATATTTTGTGACCGCTGTGGTCTGATTTTTATTAATGCATCTTTCCATTACGTAACTCAATATTTAGCCAGCCCCAGTGAAATAGAAGGGAGGCTGTAACAAAAAAAGTCATAAAAATCAACAGCAGTGGAAAACTGAGCAGGATCAGACCGACAAGGCAAATTTGTCTCCCTTGTGGTGCTGGCTGAAAGGGAATATTAATTGTGGAAAATGTCAGCGGTGAACAACAGGTGTTTTAGGATGTTCATTGCAAAGGTGTAGACCAGAATGAGACAATGATGTTTGATCGCCGAAACCTGTGCCGAGAGTGCACAAAGACAACGACCGATACGCCAAGTGCTGGCTGTTCCTTCTGAAGAATGTAGGTGAAGACTTTGATGTAACCACCGCGTTTTCAGCATGAATTGTTCGTAACAGGCATATCAGAACATTGTGACATTCAAATGACGGTCACAGCGGAGGACAGGCCAGGATTCGAAACTATGTGGTAGGAGATGAGTAAGTCTCACATTCTTATGGAGATTCTGCACCAAATCCAGCTTAACAGACAATCATTACTGCTACTACTTTTTTGTTATTCAGTTCAGGAGACAGGTCAATGCTGTGATTTACATAATAATGAAATTTTTCACTGGAAACTGTGCAAGTTTAATGCCCAAATTCTCTTCTTTACCTTAGCACTGCCAAAACTACTGTGCATGGGTTCTTCTTCTAAACACTTGATTTTATCATCTTTGTATGAAGTTTAGCAGCATAATGTGGTAGTTTTGAACATCCCTTTGTTATTGCTATTGTTCACAGATTCATAAAACACTTTTTTTCTCCAAAGAAAGTTACGAAGTTATACTACTACAGTAATTTGCTAGTTTATTTACCCGACTAACTATATTAACTTTATGATGATTTTCTTGCTCAAGGTTACTGCAGCAGGAGATATTAATCAAACTTGTGAGTTTACAGGTGAAAGAGAACTAACTATTATGCTACTGACAGTCCCAGCATCCCTTTGGTCTCTAATTCTTCAGCAGGCAAATCTGATTTCACAACAGACTTCATAAGGAGCTTTCCTCATCCTTAATATGAAGTCCAGAGGATTAAATGAGTCGCAGCACAAGGTACTGTGTTTACACACACCAGGACAACAGAGCTGAATTCCTCTTAGGTAGTGACAAGGCATTGGCCAACATTTTGCATTATTCAAATGCTTCTCTAAACCAGCTGATTCAATCCGACACCTACTTCAAGCAAATGCTCAGTTTCTCCTCATGAGAGAGATGTCAGCGGGGGTGGCACAGGGTGTCACCATCCAGTTCATTACTCCTGCGAGTTATCTCTCAGACATGATGTTGTCGGTTGCCATAAAGACACTTGCTAGGATGGAGTGTTCATACTTTCTGGTGAAACTCACAATCCTGTTAAACAATGCCACCAATGTCTCTTTGACGTTTTGAAAACAGGCTGTACAGTGATGGACTTACAGTGCATCTGCAATTTCATATTCTGCCATATCTTGGGATCATGTATGCAGGACATGTCCAAATATGATGGTAACTTTTTTAAAAGGCTCCTGACCTCTACAGGACTTATTACTTTTGATTCTTCACTTCCTGGGGTGTGTTCTTGTTTTGTTTGTTTGTTTATATATGCATTCATGTATTTGTTCATTTGAAGTTGTTGTTCTTCTGAGCATGGAAACATCGTAGGGAGCCTTGAAACGCAACAGGGGTCTGGCAAGGTGAGCTATTTTCTGTGATTGGTACTTTTTAGAATTCCTTCCAGCTCAACTGAATGATCAGGCTGCCTGGCTATGCTGGCATGCAGGTTCTCTGGGAGGTTATAGCAGAATCCACTCTCATGGGGCAAAACAAATTTGTGGGGATGGTCTGTTGTCATATCAAATATAGGGATTCAGGTCTGGCAGGTGATTTATCAATACCATTGTGTTGATGGACCTGTTAATGGTCCAGTGTTTATGGTTTAGTGGATGCCCCAGTTCAAGGTGTATGGATGCCTCAACCAGGGCAGGTGGCTATGTGTATGGTCCAACATCTAATGTCCTCTCTGTGTGAAGTGTGGATTCTGCATGTTGATGAGTGCACAATAGTTTTAGGATTGTTTGGTGTTGCAGTGGAGTTTGGAATGATGTATGGATGGTACAGTTAGTGTACTCTGGATTTATAGATGACTGATGGTTGAACGATTTATGGATGCTCCAGCACTGAATGGTCTATAGATGGTATGATGTAAGGTTTATGGATGGTGCAATGTTGTCTGATCTATAGTTGGTCCAGTGAAGAAGAGTTTATGGGAGGTGGCGATGCAGAAAGACCTACTGATGAGCTAGTCAGTTTTGGGTCTATGAATGACCAGATTTTTTAAAAATTAATAATTAATGTTACATCAAAAAGAATAATGGAAGGGCAAAGAATGTTTTTATCATACCTCGGGTGGATAGAGAAGGGTAGGGGATTTTCAATGTACGTACCACTGAGACTTTGGAGGATAGGTAAACTGTAGACTGATAAATTATTTAACATTCACTTTAGAGAGAATCTCCATTGTATTGACATGCATCTTTGTGCTACGTAGCCATCATTACAATTGCCGATTCACATATAATGGACCTGTTATGATTTCCCCCTGAAAGTCCACCTTATGAATACATACTGTATGTTGAAAAATAAGTGGCAGTGCAATTAAAGATGCTAAGATACGAAGGAAAGCTGTTCACACACGATGGAATCCACCAACGGCTTCACTGATTCCGTTCCATCTTAGCTTTGTGAACTCCTGCAGACCAAAGCTCGTGTTGTCAAAAAGGGGCGCTGGTGGAATATTTACTTGACGTATGGCATAAGCTTGGTTAATTACCTAATTTAAAGATGAGGCTGGACTGTAACAGCTTTAGTGCCCAGGCACCATAAATTTTGGCTTCCTTAAAATGATTGGTTTATTTATTTATTTTGTCATTTATTTATGGCTGCTTACACTAGCCAGCAACTCTGGTTATATAGCATGAAGGGTCACCTTTCGCCTAGACAACACTTTTGCCCTCAGATATATTTAGGCAATGTCCTACTCTTACATATCTTATTTTTATTCTTTGCAATGCAGGATGCTCATAGTCACTGTCTTTTCAGGTGAGAAACACAGAAATGGTAATCAATCGAAGTCATGCAGAGGAGTGCAAAATTGCTCTCTCCGCAAGTTGGTCCAGAACCTAAAGAACAGATTCAGCAAGACTGATTTGCAAGCTGAAGCAGCAGGGCCGTATGTGCTCTGGCCTGTGAATTTAGGTTTCTTTGGCAAAGACTTTGGGGTACGGATGCTGTATCTGAGAGTTATGTAGATGGGCTTGCAGCATGTCATTAAGGTCCTGGGAATCTCAACTAGCCCAGGGGAGACAATGATTTTCGTTTAGGGACATTTGGATGTTTTGTGATCCCATCTCATGCATTATCATGCTTGGGAGGGTACAAAGCCTAAATAGTTCCAGTAAAAATTTTCCATTTGTATAAATGGATAAATCATTGTTTCCGCTAAATAAATTAAAATTTGATGTTAACCCATAAATCAGAACAAGTTAACCTTTTCATCAGCTGTAATGCTTTGTTTTTCCTCCTGCTTTCCACCGATATCTTAAATGTTCCTTGATACATGTATGAAGTATTATAGAGAGGATAATTTGTATAAATACACCTCCTGTGCTGTGTACAGTATCACCACCTCTAATCCTCAAGGAATGGCCTTGATTCTTCTTCGCTATGAAACACTTTCAGTACAGATCTACCAGGTTTCACAGATTGTAGAAACCTTGAAACTTATAACTCACAATCAGCCATGGCAGACACAGTCCTCTGTTGTAAAGCAGGGCTCATATCAGAGCGTATGGGATACAGATGGGTTTAAAAGCAGATCATCAATAACATGAGAGGCCTGCATGTCCCTTCTCTGAAGGAACATTCATCACTGCAGGCCAGCACAAACGGGCCGGGTCGAAGGGGGCTGCTGCTAGCTTCAGCTGTGTGACTGTAAATCTGCTCTGTGTCGATGAGGTGACAAAGTGGCACAAAACCAGCCAGTGTTGCTTTACTGCCAAATTGATTGCAAGGGCTTCGTGGTCGTGTGGCCACAGTGCGCGGAGCCAGGTTAGCCTGGAGCTACTGATGCCGAAGGAAAAAGCAAAACTGCCAAGCTGCTGTGCAGCACAAAGTGGAGGTTTATGTACTGAATCATCTCCTCGACTGGAAAACGCATTGGAAATCGGTGTGTTGTGACCATATGATCTGGTCCGGAACCATTATTCTCCTGATAGAGTCCATAGTTTCAGCAGGCAGCAGCCTGTCGACTTGTGGCATCTTGTACGTTCCGCTATATAGAATGCAGGGACATCCTTCATTTCCACTTTGTTACGAAGCTGGGTCACTGGGTCTGGATAAAGAGTTTGGGTAATGAAAATGTTCCACTTGTAAATCTCTGGAGTGACATCAAATGGCCATGCCAAGCACAACTCCAAATAGTCATAAAAGCGCCAAGCATTAGTGACTAATGATGGATTGAAGTCAGGGCCCGGTTAGAGCCAGGGGCTATACCTTCAAATCACTGTTACCCAAATGCAAACGTCGAATGATTCGATCACGTGTGGAATGTGCACAAAATAAAATTAAAAAGTCCGGCAAATTCTTACAATAATCTGTCGTGCATCCTGATAACAGGAAGAACCCGAGTGCAGTCAAATTGTGTGTGGTTTTCCTAAGCGTTCTGTTGAGCAACTGTATTGCCTGTCTGCCCCCATACATCATGTTTAACTGTTGGTGAACACTAAAACCTATCGCCGGGGTTTCTGTGAACACGTAATTGTGCTATGGTGTCGGTTAATAAATCACTGAGATTACTAAGTGTGCCTGGTAATCTGGTTATGGTGTCTGCAGTGTGGCTTATGCATCTTAGCATTAATTGTTCCCGTACTGTGGACCTGTTAGTCAAAAAAATGGCTACCCTCGCGAGTGACACTGACAGAGATTTTGGTTGTGGTTATTTGGAAAGATAATGATATATTGTTTAAAGGAGCAGCTGTAAGTAATAATCTTTCAGAGCCAGGTTAATAAATCACTTGCCGCTGTGCCATTTATATTGCAGTTACTGTTCCTGTCAAAGGTGAAAATGAATAAGTTCAGTCTAATCTTTGTTACCCTGCAGCCCTGCAGCTCCATACCCAAACACACAACTCTGTACCCGCTCACCCCCTAGATCTTTTCCTTTTTAGAATGACTGCTCCATTTTCTTGCAGGTGGCAGGTAGATGAATCAGCAGGGGAGGGTGGAGGTGGGCCAGGTGAAGAAGGCACGTTCTGTCATTTACTTGTCATGGCCAAAGACCGCAGGGGCCCCTTGCAATTATCACCTTTTGTTTCCATAAGCCCAGGAGCAGTCACATAGTGCTTTGTCACCTGTGGCCACTCCCCTCCAGTCTGCACTGGCACAGGGGTGGCCCTCCAAATTGCCCCTGTGGCAGCTTCATCCAGAACCTTAATGCCTGTCCATTATTTAGAACCACTTAAATTTAAGTGGAGTCCAACACTGTAATTTGCAGATCTGGACAGCACAGTGCAAATGCCTTATTGGCTCGCCCAGATGTTCGACATAACTCCAGAAAGGTTCTTACACTACATGTATAAGGAGAACATTGTATGCTTATTAGCTACTTAGAGCTGTATTCTCAAGTTTTGCTCATGTCTTTGATGCAGCTCCGTAAAGTAATCTATATTTATTAACCTTTCAATTGAACCTCAGAGGGAAATCAATTGCAGATGCTGTGAAACAGTTTGCCTGTCATTCCTGCATTACCCTGCACTATGTTGATAAGACTAACAAATTGATTTTAGCAAAGAAAAATAAAATGCAGAGAAATGGTTCATTGCTCATGAATAAAATATGTTGGCGTTTTACAGTTTGTCCTTGGCTGCTTAGCATGAATAAATAATGACCATGTTTAAGAGTAGAGGGGTTTCAGTTTGTCTTATTCCTGAATACCAAGTAAATGATGTAATACTGAAATGCTTGTGTGTTTTGCATTTTAGCCCATGTCAGCACAGTTCATGTGGGGCATACGCGGTCTGAACTTAAACATCCTTATTCTTCTAATTTTTTTTTTTTTTTTTTTTTAAACTCTGCGCCATTGTTAACAGCCCAAGGAACGTCTGTATTTGCGGAACCATTTTAATATATGGTCGTTGTAAATATATGATTCAGTTTTATTGTTGAATGGCTTGTAAGCGGTTATTATTTGGTAATTATAAAATGTCCAATACTAACATTTGTGGCATGCCGGTCAGCACTGGGGTATCACAGCTCCTAGGTTCAGATATGGGTTCAAGTTTGACTTGGGCTGTGTGGAGTTTGCATGCCATTGCCCTGTTTGTTCTGTTTACTCCAATGTCCTCTGATCATCCAAATATGCTTCATGTGACCCGGTGACTAAAATGGCCTTTAGTCCATACTGCGTAGTACATGTTTATATATATGAGTGACGGCTCGGTGACAGACTGTTGCCTTGCATTTTATAGTTCTGCACTATGCTCTGGGCTACTTTGACTGAACTTTACAAATGGTAACTGAAATTGGACTGACATGTGTTAGTAAGACATTCTGAATAACATGCTATGACTGTGCAACAAAAAAAAAAGCAAAATAGTTTTTATACAATTATTAATTTGTTTATCTGTCATAAACTATTTAAAAGCAGAGTTATAGTGTGTCTGCGGGAGTGCGATGTGCCCAAGAGGGATTATAACTAACTGCCCAAACCACACTGACTGGCATGGCTTGATCACAGATACAGCGACTCTACACTGAGGACTTCCCTGTAAAGAGCTCCTCACCCTTCCATGGAGTGCGAACCCCGTCATACTCCCGAGGAACCTCATTTCTGCTACTTGTACCTGTCATGATATACTTCTATGACAGCCCAAAGCTGCTGACCATAAGTGAGAATGTGGCTGTTGACCAAGTGATAAATGACAAGCTATTGAGGACTGAGCTTTTGCACTACCACCGCAGTTATGTGAAACTTCTGTAATACCGCCCTGCTTCATAGCCAGAAAGAAGTGAACACCGTTTCTCTCGACAATTGGCTTTAGCTTCTTGTCCAGCATCAGCAGCAAGACTTTCATGGGAAGGCTGTGACACATGATGCTCAGTAGCTAGAACACATCTCTCAATCAGCCTTTTTAAAGATGGAAGCCATCACCTCTGTTTGCCAGTCTCTAGACCCTGTCCCAGCTATCAAACACTGAAGGGAAGTGCTAACAAGGAAACCCCAAAACATCCAGCGCTTTCAGTATTTTTAGAGGAATCGTGTATATACAGTGCTGCCACTACCTTGCATGTTGAGAGCAGTTTCCGTCTTGTGGACCGAAGAATCGGCTAAGCATCTCGATATGAATGAAAGTAATGAACGGCATTATTTCTATTAACCGCCATCCAATAAATCGGTGTAAAAGGAAACCGTGGTTCATCTGGCTTATTAATCTCCCGACTAGTGCATTGTGGGCTGGGACCAGACGTTCACAAACTGTAACTGAAACTATCATTGACACCAGACCTGTGAAAACAAGGTTTTTGTCCCTCACCGGGTTTGTACTGGAGAGGAATTAACATTTCTAATGTTATACTTATTTAAAAGTCAGTCATGTTATAATTATAGCGCAAGGAGTCATTAATTACTGTCCGCACATAATGGGACCAATTGTCCATAGCTCAGGGTTTCAGCAGATTGAAGCCATTTTCCCTCACTTTCCCATTACACCTTGCATGGCATCACCATAGCAACCAGACACTTTTTTTTCTATTATCATAAGTGAGAGAGCTCTCACTTGTATTCCCTAGGTGGTTGAAGAAGGTAATAAGATGAATATCATCTCATTTGAACTAGATAAGAAAGCTTGGAAAAAGAGTGCACTTCTATCAGAATCCTATTATGGGCATTAATGGAAATTTGAACTATGCAAATATACATGGATGCTCGAAAAACACCGGAGATAAGGTTAATTTGTTCATTTGTGTGTTGTGAACTCATTACATTAATTTTGGCAGCAGTGTTTGGTAAAGGTGCAGTTGCTTGGACTTTAACTGACTTGCTGGATGTTTTTAAGCTGACTTCCGCACGTCTATCAAGGTTTCCAAAGATGACACTGTGCTACTTGGCCCGAGGTTGTCTTGCACTGTAGTTCCCCTAGAGTCCTACCACCAAGAAGGTAAGGAATGCAAAACGGTGCTGCAAAACAGTCTTCAAAAGTTCCACTGTCTGCACACTTTTTGAGTTCTTATTTACACCTGGATCACCCAGGTGAGGTTAGTTACATTACCTTCAGGACTTTAAATCTCATCACCCAAAGGTTGATGGTTGTTGAGCAGGCTGACAAAATGTCAGTTGCTGTGCACCACTGGTGCCTTACATACGCGACTTCTCTTTTTAGAGATGCTTTTCATACACGGTAAACTGCACGGTAAGAACACGGTGATGCGGTGAGTGCGTAAAAATAATAGATATAAACATTTAAGCAAGCAGAGGATGCGCTGTGAAGTGCACTCTTACTCTACTGTACATAGTGCATCAAAGGGACAATCATCCTCAACAATTTGATGCTTGTGTTCTTATGCTTATATTCATTTGCATTCCATACAAAATAAAGTTCATTTGGTGCCACACAATCTATAGTAAGTGCCATTGTAAGAACTGCGAGATTATATGTGAAGTGCTCTCATGGGTGTGAAATATTATCTTTGGATTGAGACAGACTTGAGGATCACTGTGCTCTCTGAGTCCTTTTATTGAAAAGTGATTCAAAAGTTGTGACTGAAGGTAGCAAATTGTCCCACAGCTGAGGATGGGAGAGATGCTTGAGACATAGTTGTGATTTTATGATCATTATAAATAGCCAAATAAAAAAAGTATGGCTGAAGTAAAATGTCTTCAAATGCATCATAACTTGTAATATGGTTTAGCACCATGATTTTGATCAAAAGTGATGCACAAATGCAGTCTATTATTAGATAAACAATAGTTTCAATCAAAATGTCTTGAGATGCGACAGAACGAGGCCAGCGCATCACGCGGCCTTTGCGAATTGCAGTTTACTATCCTTCGTGCTCAGCAGCAGGTTTTCAGGGCACACGGTGCGTGGGCTTGTGTCCTTTGAAAATGGATTGGTTCCAAGTAAAGGTCATAGCCTCTCTTTTTTGTCCTGCAACAAGGTTAATTTCCACCTTGTGTGTCTAACCTTTGCCAGAGGGATGCATGTACATTGTGTGAAATGTCCTCACGTCCAAGAGCTGAAATTCAGATTTTGCATTGCGCCAACACTGGTACATTTTGACAACACGTGCAGGTGTTTGCAAAGTTATTTCCTTGCAGGTTTAAACAATAAATGTATATCAACCAATCCGAACTGCTTGTTACATGAGTTTCTACTTGATTTAGAGTTTGCTGCAGTTTGAAATTAAATCGAAATGAACACTACTTCTCTCTTCATAGTTTTGCCTACTTTCGCCCCACCAAAACAAATATCAAAGCTTTTTTTTCCTTTCCCCCTGTTACTAATGGTCAAAATCAACTGAATGCAGCTGAGGGGGGGGGCTTTTAAGCACTATTTGAGTAATAATGTGGATTATGTGTTAGTACATTCTGTTTTTTGCTCCTGCAGCGCTTGTCAAGGAGCTGTTCACTGAGTCAGAGGTTGTGCTTTATTGGCGAGTCCTCCTTTTATTCTTCTCACTTTATCTGGTGCAGTTATTAATAAATATTAGCTAAACATACCTTTGCAAACCCAGAAGTCAGTGCTAAAATTACATGTTAAATCACAGCTGTCCAGTAACAGTTGTAAGAATTTAACTTTAAATAACAATGTAAAATATTTCAGACCAGTAATGCTTAGTGTTAAAGGCTGGAACATAGCTTTCACAATGTGGAATAAAAAAAAAAAAATATTGGTTGGCACTAAACTTTCTTTGGTTTCATAGCACAAGGGAATATTAATTGTTTATGGCATTGGCAAAGTGCTCAGGTCTGAAGTTGGTTGCGCATGACAAAAAATAGTTTAATGATGTTGCTAATGGTGAACATGAGTGGATATATGGAAAGTTAAAAAAAAAAAAAAAAAAAAAGTAACTAGAATATGATAATGTCATAGGAAGTTGAATAAAATGCATTTGCTTAAAAGTATAAAGCATTAATGCCAACAAGTACCCTGAAAGCTGTGTGTTTAGTCAGCTTTACAACTTGTTCAAAATTTTCAAAGTAAAAAAAAAAAAAAAAAAAAAAAAAAATTACATATTATTGCAGATGGTTATGTCACACCATGATAGTGTTGGAAGAAAATGTTTCTATTTTCCTTATAATTATTTGAGGCCAAGAATAAATGAATGCTTAAACACAACAACCTGTTAATGAAATCATAGAGCATGGGAGAGGGGTAGTTTTTTGGGAGATGCTACTGCTGAAATTGTGAGATTATAATTGAAAATAATTGGTCTTTCCTAATAGTATATTTGTGTGAATTACAATGGAGGCTGTGAAGAGATGATCAGCAGAGGCCAAGAGATCGATTCACTGTCTCTCAGGGCCATCATCGGACAATGGATGTGACTCAGTGATACAGATTTCAGGATAAATATGATTGTTTAGTATATGTAGCACATTAAAAAAATGGCATACTTCATCTGTGGAAAGTATGGGTCAAGTATCACTTTTCTGTTATTTTACCCTCATGCAGATGTACAGTAAGAAGGGATGAAATATAGTTTTCCTTGAATCATGGTGCATAGTGCACTAAACAGACAGCATTATAACAGGAAAGTTGAATAGATAACTAAATGAATAGGTTTCAAACCTGTTTTAATAAAAATGTAATCCCCTTTAATTTTCATTTTAATGTTTGAGAATTTAGAATAGAATTTTAGAATTGTAATGTATTAATTTGAGGATGTTTACCTCAGTTAAATGTTCAGTGTGAATTATGTTTAGTGCATTTAATCGTGTGATAGAAATGTACTTTTTCTACTTGAATAAAATCAAGTGATAAAGTTTTAGTGATAAAACATACATTTTAAAGAATATGCATTTTTTATGGCAGCTTAATATTCCTATTTTTATTTCAGACTTTAGTGGAAGCAGAAGTTCTTGATGCCGGCTTTGCAGTCTGCTTCATTAGGAGGCTCGCTGAAATGCCGTTATTGCTACTAGAATACTGACACGAAGTGACTGCCTTTTACACGGGAAAGATTTAAGGTAGACTTCCATTCCCCTAGTTCATTAGGCAACAGGGATAACCCCTGTTCCTCTGTTTAAATAAAGCACATAAGCAAATGGAAGAAGAGGAAACAAATAGGCATCATTTCAGACATTGTGGTTTGAGCCAACAGAAAAACAGACAGGTGTAATTTACATCTATAATATAAAGGGGAACGTAAACATTTGCTGTACATCAGGTACGTATAGCAGAGATGCTTCAGACCTGCTGTTTGGTACAAGTGATAGAAAATACCATTTAAATTAATCAAATTTTAATTTTATGTATTGTAAGTAGTATACGTATCTTTTTGTTTTATTTACTTGAACAAAAATTTTAAAAAAGAAAATATAATTGAAGTGCATTTTAGTGCAAGTTAGTTATTAACATGTTCTTAGGGTATTATTATATATATACATTTTGAATATCCCGAAAAAATTTTTTTCCTCCTTTTCAGCAGTTAACTTCCTACAATTCTTGTGTGCCTTTTAGTTTGCATATTTTTAGCATGTTTCAGTTTTGTAGTTTTTTGTAGAACCTATTGCTAGAAACAAAGGATGTTGCCGAAGGCTCTGAAACCCATAAGTGTGTCTGTACGCGCATTGGGAGCTTCACTGCCGAGGGTACTGCTGAGGCCCTTACAGGTATCTTTTTCACATTAAACCAGATGATATGGTTCTTATGAATAGACAAAAATGTAAAACCAAACATATCTGCTAGTGTATTAAAATTATATTATAGAAGAGTCTGTATTAACACAAGGTTCCTATGGGTCAACAAAATATTTTGGAAGGTGGTGATTGGCTTGGGTGTAGGAGCTGAGCAGACAATTTTGGATAATTCTGCGTAATCTGGGTATTGAGGAGGGCAGACCGAGTACATGGGATGTCTGGGTAACAGGGTGCCACAGTTGAGGACTTTACCAAGGGTGTTGCCCTTTCGATGCTGAGGTCCAGGGGGTATGACAGGACTTTGCAGTGCAAAGTGAATCAGAACTTCTGGGGATATCGGAAATATTGGATGAGACTTGTGTACCATCTTCAAACAAACAAAGCAGGTTTGGGCTAGATGCATCAAAAATCGAGATTAATTTCCATGGCAGGAACATTTTACAGACGGGTTCCAATACAAGACTGTGGTAAAATCCATGTCTTTTTGTGACTTTTGTGAAGTCTTGTGTACCACGGTATTTCACAGCTCTGTAAATGTTCACAGATGTTCTCATTTGTTCATTAGCACTACGTGATGCTGCGTTGCACAAGAGACTTATAATTTTCCATAATGATATTATGTCTGCGGGTTCACGTATGAAGTGCGATGCTGCCAGTAGCTTCTTTTGTCTAAATTCAAGAAGCCCTTGGAAGAATTTTTTTTGTTTTTTTTTTTTAAAAAAAAAGGAACATAGTTTAAGCACATGCATGTCCCATGAATGCCTGAATCACTGTAGATGAAAAATAATGTCAACACTTCCTATTGTGGCTTCAATTTCTGTACTTTCTGTACAGAGTTTTTATGATTCTGAGCCATGGCATTAATCTGACTTCATGGCTACCCTATAGATTATATTGAACGTGTTATATAAAATCAGACATGTTCTCCCTGTTGCATAATAAAATTAATAGGATTTTCTAAAACATTTATGGAGCCATGTGGATTCAGCTGTTTTAAATAATGACCAAAGTAAGAACCGCAAACTTCTAACTCATAGCAGTGTGTAGCATCTGTTCTGGTCTGCATCCCATCTTAATGGATTTGTAAGAATGCTGTGTAATCTGTGGTTTGTACATTATCTGGAAAGCTAGATGTTTATCACATTCCAGGGAACTTACCTGATGTCTGTTCTTACAGATGGTTGGAGAATAATTTTCAGGGTTGGCAATTTTGTGATTTTCTGAACACTAATTCCCTTTGGAGATTGTGTAGTAAATTGCTTAGCAACAATTTGCTGGTAAATATGTGCGATATTAAATAAAATATGGCTTGACAGATTTACTGTCTGTTTGGGAATATAACAAAAATGCATGTGAAATGCACTTATTCTAATGGAATACTGTAATATTTTTTCTCCACTAATTCCAGTATTTTAATACACGATCTAAGCCAGCACACAGCAGCACATTTTGATTGCGTTTGGCATTCCTATCTCCCTCCAAAAAAACAATTAACAAAATAGCAGTAGATAGCCAGGTAGTTTTCGAGACCGACATCACCTGAGCTGATGTATTGACCAGATTGGTGGAATTATGGATTTTTTTTTTTTTTTTGTGTGAATTTGTGTCTAGGTGTAAGGTCACTTATTTAAGATAATGGATCAATAAAACAGGAACATGTGAGGTGGATTCCAGAAGCCCACCACCTATGCGCTGACATCAATTAACACAACAGTAGATCTTTATCTATGAGTCCTTAAAGCCACCTTAGGTTTCTTGAAGGGTTCGCTACTTCAGGTTTAGTGGGTTTGAATGACGCACGTTTAACGATTTAGCTCCTTTTTCAACAGTTTCGCCACTGAATTCTTATTGACGACTATTGGGGGTAGCATTAGCGTTCATGTTAACCTGGGCGATGCAGTTTGCCGATATCAGTTTCCAGCGACCGGACAAATTATGAGTCGGCGTTTTTTACGGAGATGTTTTAGCAGTTACTGAACATACTGAAGACAAGGATGGGGAGGAATGATGGAGGGTGGAAAGCCCACTTGTTTTCCCCTAAAGCTATATCTGTGATGGAAATGAAAAATTTGTCATTTATTTGTCTTGGTCTTTGGTTTTATTTCTATTAAATTTAAATTATATTCTGTGTACCTAGAGATGTTTTCATTGGATCAACAGGAAAGTTAAAGAAACCAGAGTGAGTACCACGGAGCTACAGAACAAAGAGTACCTGGAAGCATGAAAGTTCAATCTCGTTTCATTCTATTACCCAGTCTTCTTTGCTGATAAGAGAAACAATCTTGTTTCCGCCAGCAGTTGTGGCTTGATGATAAAATGGCCATTTTTCGAAACTTCAGTAAGACATGCAGTGTCACGTTGCCTGCTTTGTCAGGTATCAACCCTCAACCTTCTCCCAGCCTCTGGGGAATTCCATAATGAGGGTAAACTTGAAAGGGTTTGTTAAAATTAACCCAGTGCTGTCTCTTTTGACAAACGCTATGGATTGCGGTCAGTCAGTTCACATTATTAGGTATGCGGGGTGGTCTAAACCATATTTTAAAGACAATTCTCACTACACGGCTTTTAAAGTGTTAGATAAAAGACTTTTTTTTTTAAATACCATATTGATGAAATGGTGCAATGAGAAGGTGTGTCTACTACTTTTGTAAACAGAGTTCTTCATTTTTTTTTTATTTAGGTCCTTCATCAATACTTCCTAGGTTTTTTGCTTCCTATTTTTCAGTTAACTCTCTTTTTCAGTCCGGTTGAATATGGAGCACTCCTTTTCACAATGAAAAATGTACTCTTTACAGGTAGTCTGCACCCTGTTTTTCTATTATTTTAACTCTCATTGTGCTTCTACATCCTTTCTTGTTTCCTGTGTTTTCTGGTTATCATTCAGTCACAGGCTTTGGCTTTTTGACCACTATAATAGTAAAACCTGTCACATCCTGTGTAGTCTTTCTGTACGCAGTGTCTTTCTACACGGAATGTCCATGTATGCAGATGAAGGCACTTGGACTAAATGTATTATTTTTTTTTTGTAAAAAAATAACTTATTTATTGGTTCACAAAGTCTGACGGTGCTGTACCATGCTTTTCCCCTAATAGACTGGGGATTTCAGCACTACAGATTATTCTTTAATTTTGTAACTTGGTTCAGCGTGGCTCTGATAATCTTAGTTTGAAAGAAAATGTTGAAATATTAATTCTCTTACATATTCAAGTGAAAAATCATACCTTTCCCATAACTGCTTTTGCATCGAATGGCTTTTTTTTCTCTTTTTTTTGCATTTTTGTGGAAATTTTATTATGGTTTACAGGCATCTTTGACTAGAGAGGAGAACAAGCTATGGACTGGTCATCTGAATGTACCAAGTCTCTGGTGCCTTGCTGCTGTAACTTTGAACAAGATACTTAACCTTAAGTACACCTTAAAAAATGTCTTGCTATCTTCTGTCAATTTGCAAGACAAATAAATTGTTTTGAGATAAATTAAGTATAATGTGTCCAGTTCTATTGAGATTGCTAGTCTTGTGCATAATGAATCAACAGTTTTTCCCATCTGGCCAAAAGTAGTTATGCACAGTTGGAGTGGCTGGTTCAGTTCAGATTTGTCAAAGATCTCTGCAGTGGACCCCTACATAGACCTAAAACAACGAGTCGGGAGCTGGGAGCTGTGGAATCCCATAGGGACTTCATTACAGCAGCCCAGCCGGGAGATGAGCTGACCTGCTCTCGCAAGTTGCTCTCCCCCGCAAGGTGCAATCCTCCAGCATGGTGCAATTGTCCAGCTTGTGCTATCCCCACAGCATCTCCCTGACAGTGGATTTGAAGGTAAATTGAGGAGAGCTGACCAAGCCTGTGAGGACGATGCTTGTTGTCTGGGCCAAGGAGCCCTTGGTGACTTGAGCAGACTAGCCTTGGGATCTCAGCCGAAGTGCCAGTTCTCCAGCCGTAACGGGTCTCCTGTGGTGGAAACCTTGATCTACCCTGCCCCCACGAGAACCTTGGTCCGCTGAAATCTTAGCAGTTTGATACAACACCCTAATGTGGTTTGTTGGGCGAAAGCAGATTCCCTTCTTAAGATTTTTATTTCCTCAAAGTGGTCTCTGCATATAGCGGTCAATGCTAATTAATTGTAGGGTCAGTGAGTCTTAGTTCTGCAGAAAACCACATTCTGATGACTGCATGTTTAACATGTTTTCTGTTCCACTCGCACATTTGTGTATAGTTTCTTAAATCTTTTTACATTCCTGGACTCCAACAACATTTTTGTACACATTTGTCACTTGTTTAATTATAATCCCCTTTTTTTTTTTGTATCATTCAGCTTTACACTGCAAATGTCTGACACACTGTGGCCATCTCTGTGCTCGGTGATTCATGTCCTACCTAAAAGACCCCAGAAGACCTCGGTAGCAGAAGGTGTGTCGTGTCGTTCGGTGCACTTTAAAGTTCAAGAGGCAGCAGGCAGTGTAGTGTAGGGGTTAGAACTGTCACCTCGCTATCAAGAGACTCTCCTTTGAATTCTACCATCTGCCAAAGTGTGGTATTCACCCATAATTTCTCCAGGAAATAACTGCTGTGTTTATAAATGGGTAAATATTATTAGATAGCTTCTATCTTCATATAAACACACACATCACTCACTCTTATATAGACATACAGTGTGGGTAATTTAGTCACCAGTTCATCTGCGTAACTTGTCTTTAGACTGGCAATAAACCCACACAGACACGTGGACAACATGGAAATGGAGCTCAATTCAGGTCCTGTGAAGTAAAAAAAGAAACTATGTACTGACACTTGGGCCTGAATGAACCAGAGCAAGTATCTATCTATCCATCTATCTATCCATCCATCCATCCATCCATGGTTCCCATATTTTTTTATGCAATAGACATTTGTGACATTTCAGTTTAAAGGCCATAAATCTCAGTAGGAAAAAGCTTTTATTAAAGATAAATTTACTATTACACTTAAAATATGAATTTGAGTGATGTTTCATATTATATTTAAGTGAGCATTTTCTTTTTGAAATTTGAGGATAACTTTCCTAAGTAGCTCACTGATGCATTTTTGTACATGCTAAACAGCAATCCTTCCATCAACCCACAAACAAATTCAAGTAGAACAACCTGTGCGAGGGTAATGCTGCTGTCCGGGATTGGCGGTGCCCTCCAGGTTCATTTGGTGTGGAGGTCCGGTGGTCTGAGCATCAGTGCAACGCCACATCATTTATGCACACCTAGTTTTGAACTGCAGAGCATCCAGTCATGCACAAAGTGTGTTACAAAAGCAAGCACGGAGGTTGCTTCTTCTTTGGCTAGTCAGCTGTTAGTCACTGGCACAAGACGGTGCACGATGACAATTTTATTATGACTGGATCTGGCCTGCAGGGTTGCCTCTTGCAGCTCTTAGTCAGAGCAGATAAAGGGCACTGCACCTATTGAATCAGATCAAGTCTTACAGATGTGGAGCAGTTAGCTGTCTACACCTGGAAGTTCTGAGGTGCGTACAGATATGTGAATGTTTTGTGCCAAGCTTGGTCTTTGAAATCTGTACAGAAGAGGCAGGAAACGCCAAATGAGAGGGCGCAGTTCCAGGAATAATGAGACTTGAGGCACCAGCATGCTTCATAAATATATATAAGTACTGAGCAAACAGCAGAAGTTATGAGCTTGGTCTGGGGTTTAGGGTGTTCTGGAGGTGTTGATTTTTCAGCCGCCTGGAGCGACAGCGGTAAATTAAATGACTCGCGTAATTACGGTACTGTAATTAAAGTGAAGAGGTTTGGTTGGGATTTTGCACCTTAGTTCCCCGCTAACACAAGGACCTTGCCTTAGTTCAACTGGTGCATATGTTCAGTGGGTTTTCACTAGATCCAAGTTTATTGTTTTGCGAATCCCCTTCCTACTTGACACATGCAAACTGCATTCTCATTGTGAGTTTCTCATACGAAATTGCCTTCTAGCAGTTATTTCCTTAATTCTTACATATCCACCTACTTACATTTTCAATGGCACTTAGTTGCAGTGGGGATTTTGAGCTGGAATTACATGTAAATATATATCTGTTTATATCTCCTGTGTACAGGGGTATCTTTTGTTTCCTGCGAAATTCTTGTGTCCATCATGAAAGATTTACTTTGCAATACTGCCAAGGTGTTCATAGCTACAGTTTGATGTGAGGAAAAAAGGGGAGGAAGAAAAAATGCGTCAGTGCCAAAGAGCAGCGGTCCTTTGAACCTCCGCCATGTGAGTTCTATAAGCTGGCTCTCCTGTCCGCTTTTTCCAAAAGATTAGATTATGAATTGAAAGCTGCTAGAATTACAAAGACTCCTGCCTTTATGAGGTGATGTCCTTCCCGCTGAAGCTGTCGGGGGTGAGGAACAAGACTTATAAAAACATGCCAATCTATGAAAGATCCACAGCTCTTCTCCAGCTGTTATGGTAATGCACTCACTGGGCACTCATTGTGACCTCCAGTCCCCCGCCTCTCCCGATTTAGTATTTCCTTGAAAATGTTTAAGTTTGTTCTGAGGTGCAGTGCTTCCATGTAAATACAGATATTATGTGCCTTTTTTGAGGAGGATATGCTGTGTCTTCTTTCATGCCTGCTTTGCCTGTGGCCTCAACAAGAGAAGTCATTGCCACAACAGAGCTCCTGCATTACAGAGGGGCAGGATCACCAGAGCCTCATCACAGTCCCAGTTTAGCCCCAGCGTTGTTCCAGCCAAAGCTCAACCAGCTCCCATATAGCCTCACTATAGCTCCAAAATAGCCTCAGCTTACCCAAACCATAACCTTCCAGGCAGCGCTTACATAATCTTAATGTAGCCTCAACATTTACATGCAGAGCAGGCAGTCTTTCTTTTTCAGCTAAAGGTGGTGCTTAGCGTTGAAGTTTTGATGTGTGGAACAGTGCATTTATTTATTTATTTTGGTCTCTACGGAGGGATCCAGGCGTGAAGCCTCAGCAGTTCTCCCCATATTGTGCTATGCAGGAGGTCCTTGAACAAAAAAGGAAGGAAAGTTGATTGGAATTAAGGGCTGTGCTTACTTTCATTCAGGCCTCCACTTTCATGGGAGTCAACATGAAAGCTGATAGACATCAGTAGATAGGTGGGCTGCTCTGGCACCAGGAAGGTGATTCTTTGACCGTGTCCATGGCAGTGGCGGTCCTCTTTAAATGCTAATCAGTTGAATCACAATGGGTCACATTGTGCTCCAGGTGCTTTCAGCTGCTCTGAGGCTGCCTTTCTGCTGTTTGTGTAGAATTCTTGACACTTTACTATTAAGTTTCTATAATAATAATAATAATAATAATAATAATAATAATAATAATTGTATTTATTTATTTATTTTAAATTTTGACTGTGTCACTCTGCAATTACCTTATGTGAGTGGCAAGTACAGAAAAGGTTAAAGATATGAATTAGTATCCTGATGGTTGATGGTTTCAGACTCCTTTCTCTGCTAGTTCTGTATTGTCTTCTAGCAAGCTGCATTAAATTCTGTACCGTCATTTTAGAATTAGTGTCTTATTTTGAATAAAACTGTGATGTACTGTGGTGTGTGTGTGGAGGGGCATCACATCTATTGAATGAAAGTGGGTTCTGTAATGGGTCTAAGCCCTGATCCAGTGTAGGCTGTGGCAGAGGCCAAAATGAGGAGGAAGCTACAGTCCATCATGGACAATGGCTCACACCCCCTAAATGAAGCGATCGGCATAGCTCTTTTTACTACCAGGTCAGGTGGGCTAAGAAGTCCTTCTGGGAGTCCATTTTACCAACAGCCATTCACCTCCATAATGTCACACAAGGTCCCATCAACAACTTTCTGTCTATTACTGTTATTTGTTTATTATTTATTTATTTTAGTTATTTTGCTTTTACTTATTCATTGGTGTGTGTGTCTGTGTTTAGATGCTGTACAGCAAATTTCACGGTGGGATCAGTAAAAAAAAGACGTATCCTGTTATAGCCTATCCTTTCCTAAGTGCCAACTATGCAACCAGACCTCAGATAGAACATTGTGTGCTCTTGTTTGCTTTGTATTACTTTGCACTGCTTAGAAGATATGCACATGACAGTCAGATTTTGTTTAAACCATTATATTGGCAGCAGGAATAGAGACGGGCGGGGGGGTGAGTTCCACTGCAGGCCCTGTTATTGCTTTTTGACTGACACGTCACTGGTGTCGAATTGAATGGTGCCAGATTACCAGCAAGCCTCTTGACCCTCATTGCCAAACGGAGCAGAATTAATTGAGGACTATCGCAGAAACGTTAACAATGAAGGGCCTTTCCTCTCGCACAGAAATCCTCTCGGCCAGGACAAAGAAACCACGAGTGCATGTCGCCGTCGAGGTGCCACGGTTTATGAGATGCCCTGTCAAGCAGCACAGCCGCTGCAGTCTCCTCCAGACAATGCAGATGCTTCTTCATCACGTCTGAGGTGTGCGTTTCAAGATCACGCTTGCCCTGCCCCTGTGTAGAAATCCTGTAAACTTTTTCCCGATTTTCTGAAACAAAAATGAATTTACGTTCCCTTAAACAGGAACTCTTTAAAAAATACAGCGACAACAGCTGCAGCAGCGCAAAATGACTTAGGCCTGAAACCAAAGAGGCTGAAAAAAATTGATGGTGAATACATATAAGCATTTTGGTTGTAACATAAAAATGGCTCATGCACTTTCTTATTTATTCATTTATTTATGTATTTATTTTGTCAGATATCACAATGTATTTTTAACCTTTGGTCAGTCACAAAAGAGGAGTATTATAAAACCTTGCTTGTATAATATTGCAGTTTGGAAGGTCACTCCTTCCCCTTCTGTTTTCCTTCGCCACCGTGCTGCTGTAATATACCGGAGTCACGGCGCTGTGTTAGAGCGATAAGTGTAAGGCATAAAAGAGGAGTTTGCCTGCAGCTGAAGTGCCAAGCCTTTGGGGATGCTGGCAAGACTATTCTGGGATGCACAAGTAAGGCTTCTCAAGCTCCCATTTCTTGTAACCATGCCAGCAGTTTGAACACAACAACCTTTTCCCTGCTACCTAACTGCTTTTGGAGAGCTTTGTTTTTTCCTACTGCTGTACATAAATGTACAATGAATTCTCCATCACGAGGTATGGGAAACCCTTTTGTTTTTCCTGTGTTTTGTGTGTCTATATATACAGTGGTGAAGTGAGCGGAGGGGAGTGAGACTTGTGTGTTTTGGTGCCTTTATTAATTTGTTTTTCAGCCATAATTGTTGCAGGTGCAGGTAAGCATCTGTACCCATGGCCACAAAACTGCAGGTTGTAATCTGGTGAAGTGCTGTTGTACTTTTGAACAAGACACTTAACCTCACTGATTTTAGCAAATAGCCAACAGTTGTGTTCCGGGCTGTGTAATTTTATTTTTGCCAAAATTTTCTCTTAAAAAACATGATTGTCAAAACAAAAAATAGCACAAAATTTGGGTGGAAACTGGTAAATTTGGAAATGGTGTTAAATTTTGGTTTTATCCCTTTGCTGTCAAACCGAGGCAGGGTGAAATTTTACGATTGGTCTGTTAGATGCCAAACTCGGGTGTCCATGTTGTGATCCGCTTCCTTAACTGAAAACCTAAACCCGATCGCATGACTTTGAGCGCCCACTGCATCAGCTCAACGGTGCAGATGAATATTATTGATAGATGTTCAATACCTGTAATATTTCTCATGCATTTATTTATGAGTTCTCACATGAAGGTTTTACTTGGGTTTTGAAGATGAGAGAGGGCAGATCTGGGCATCCTACAGTATATGGTACATTATAACGTTTCCTATCGGCTTTGGGAGGGAGTATAGGAACTATCTGGTGGAAAGAAACATGCCATGTGCCATATTAAGCAGTTGATTGAAGAGAGACTCGCGTGCCATGAAAGTTTGCCATGTGCCTGGCAAACAGTGTGAATGTAAACAGCATGAAGGAGATCAGTGCTTTCCTGTAGAGCGCATGAATTTTTTTGGGCTCGAAGAAGCACATTTTCCCTGGCCCTTCTGTGCGAAAGCCGGTATACTGCAAATTTACTTAAGGACTCTTGGGCAGTGAGAAGTTGTTCCTAGAATTACCAAAACCTTGCTGCTGTCAGAAACCTACAACCGCACAAATAAGGGAAGCCAGCGGATCCGTTGAGCTGGAGAACAAATAGCCTGTTCTAGCACTTCCTTAGGCGTGAAGAACAGAGCAGCAAAATCGTGTCAAATGCCAAGCAAGGCATATGCTGCCTACCTAAAAGAGTCCAAAACTTCTCTAGGGAAGCTTTTGGAAAAAGGAACTGTCAAGAAGCATGCAGATGCCTGCTTTTGAGGATCAGGATGGAATTTTTTTTTTTTTTTTTTTTTTTTAAATAAACCAATTGTCCTTGACCAGAGGTGGTGCACTGTTCAAAATACTGTATATAGACACAGGCAGCAATGGAAGAAACAGACCTTCTTAGCAGCTTAATGGCACGATTCCAAAAATGATAATACGGTGCCGCCGTAGTGCACGGCGGTGCGAGGGTGCTGTCATCTCCAGTTCTGAGAGGAAGCGATTAAATCCTGCTACGCTTGGATGTTTTGTTAAGCTGTTTGCCATCACGCGCAGGATGGACCCGCAGTCTGGGTGGGTGCAGTTGTCTGCGGCGCAGCGCTCTACCGATCACCTTCGATTCGGTTTGAAAGCTTAAAAAAAAATAAAAAATAGACAAGCAATTTGCATTTCTTAATTATAGCATAAGGCCCAGTCTTACAGAAATGATCAAGTTAGCATGGCTCAGTAACCCTGTTGTGTGTCGTCTGACAACAAAGAGCTTGTTCAGCACAATAAAAAAGACGGATACTTCCTTGCGCATTGTAATTTTATACCATAATGCCTCTTACCTGCCCAGCATGGTGTGGCAACTTGAGCACGCCGGTTAGGTAATATTCAGCAAAAAATGTAGTGTAGCATTAAAGATATGGACTCGTATGCATAGGCGTGCGCTCAACCCATATTTTTTGCTGAAAATATCCAGCTGTATAAATGTGTGAAATAGAAGGATGTGTTAAGTCACATTGGATGAAGGTGTCGGGCAGGAATGTGCGGCGGCATGCATTTATGTGCAGATTTAAATGGCTGAAATAACAGCGGTCTAAACAGATACAGTCGTGGGGCCTTGTTGCTGTGAGTTTTTCTGTATTTTCGGTTCGTGTTGTTGATCCGGGTGCTGTGCTGTTCTCTGGAATGTGTCAGCTTCTTCGCAGGGGTCATTCTGGACATTGCCAACACTTTTCATTCAGCTGTGGTGGACTTTGTTCTTAATGCATGATACAGGACATCATCTGCATTATGTAATCATGCATTAGTGTCACGGTGCGCTGTCATGCTACACACAGTGACGCGCTGTCCCGAGTACAAGGCTACTAACTGACATTTCAGTCGAGCTCTGTTCCATTGCAAATGGTGCCCGTGGTGCCAGTCATCCCATAGCTCATCCAGTGTCATCTATCTCCCTCCCCCATCCCCTTCTGTCCATTTCCCAGAACCTTCCGCGTGCGACGTGGGGGAGTTTCTGTGCCGAGACCGGCTGGCATGCATCTCCGAGGGCTGGCTCTGTGACGGTGAGCCCGACTGTCCAGATGGTTCCGACGAGACCCTGGACAGATGTGAGTATCGCATGGATACGTCCACACATCTGCATGAGTGCACAAAGGGTGCAAGTAGAATTTATCAAAGCATGCAGGCGGAAACCAGTATGGGCTTTTTGTTTGAGTTTGTCACTTGTATAGGGCCTTTCCCACCCCATAATAATAGCAGTTAAAGAAAAAGATTGTAATTGCCTAAATGATAACACCTGCTGGATAACTGCAGTTAAAGGGCAATTAGGTTAAATCTTAAACTTAGTTAAGTATAACCAGTCAAGAGGAATTATACATGGAATGCTGCACTGTTTTTAAACAGAGATCATAGTTTCAGAATTTATTAATTTTATTAAAGCAAGGATTTGCAGAGAGTTTGTTTTAACCTTGGCTGAACAATATTTAGGCAGCGAGGTGATCACCAGATGCAAAAGTGATCTGACCAAAAAGTGGCAGGAAAAACACACAGAGTAGAGAGAATAATGTAACCTGCCTTGTACCTGAAATTTTATAATTTCACAGATTGTATGCCATTTCATTTTCAAACAAAGAAGCTTGCCACATAGGGTGTCATGACACTGTCATGAGCATCAAACCTGTAGGAGTCCAGAAAATGGAATTGTCTACATGTTTGATTGTTTTCATCTTTCATTGTAATCCTTCTTAATGGCTCCTGTTTCTACAATGCTTTTACGTTGCAGTCCCTTCTCTCTTTGTAGTTTGGGTCGCTCAGAATTTTATCTGAAATGCTTGAGCTGGAAATAACATGACTAGTGATGTGAACATTTTTATTATTTGACTTTTTGAAAAATTATCATTGATGCGCAGTAGTATCCTGTAACAACAGTTAATCATATTGAAGGGGACTGGCTGTGCAGGTGATGTACAGGTAAATCTTGGATCAAAGTCGTGTCTTTCGGTGTCACTGCAGCACAAACACCAAGTTAACAGATTCCAGATGTAAGAGCTCCGAGCATTCGAAGGCAGTTGTCACACAGCAGCCGAGCGCTTGAAGACAGACGGGACAGTTGAGCCTTTGTCGATCCCATACCTGTGCACATCTGTACCCGGCTTGCGCTAATCTTGTGCAAATGAGTAGCCCGCATTCAGCTCGAGCTCTTTCTTCCTCAAAGGTATTTCATGATCATTCCCATAAATCTGCGAGGCTCTGCTACATAATGCCTCTTCATAATGTATGCATGTTTATTAATAAGCTGTTGCAGAGAAACTAGTTAACATGGATTACCTATCAACAGGGAGTGGAATTAAGTCTGCTTTTCCTTTTGAAAGAAGAGCAATACATGTAAATGCCTTGTTTGTCCTCTCTTTGTACCGTCACGAGCAGAATATTTAATTGAAAGTTACTTTGTGAGGAAGTTCTGCACAGGTATAAATGCCTGTTTTAGGGTGTGCCTCTGCTGGATTCTTGAAAATATGTTCACAACAGTAAACTCGGTGTCAGTATAATCCATCTTTCATTCCAAAGCATATTATCACAAGGGCCCTTAGCAGAATGGTGTCGGCGATGCAGCAATTTATTGTACCAGCTACTAGTCACAAGGGCCACCTGTACATTTTACTTTTCCAATTTTAAAAAACTATAAAGTACTCAGGAATGATTTGGTTCATAAATCATTTTCTGTGACTTATGATTATTTATCTGGTTGTAACTTGCATTGTAATACTTATTTGAAATTCTTCTGCTGTATTCCAGGGGCAGGAAACAGTGAGTTTTGGGTGAAAGGGCGTGCTTGTTTTCATGTTCTGTCTCAGCATTTTTGTTCTATAAATATCCACCAAATAAATTTAATGAAGGATTAAATAAATTGGTGAGTTTGTAAGCTTACGCATTTCTCAGCAGGGATTTAAAAAAGTACTTATTTCTAAATTTTAAGAGTAACTGGTAAAATGAATGTAAAATCATTATGACGAGTTAGTTGTGTTTTGTTCACGTTTCACATTTTTATTTTATATTTTGTTTTTAAGCTGTTACGCAAAATGTTCCGAACACATGCTCTGCACGAAATAAGCCCACGCTTGTAATGTAAATGTGGCTGTGACACACAAGGCATCCTGTCCTAGGGATTACCAGGTGTGTGACAGTGAAGGTTGACATTGCAGATCTTGTTTTGTTTGCGCAATGAAGACGATTGATTTACGGTCCTGTCCGCAAAGCCGTTGCGATGGCTTGTGAGTTGCGGGGCGGTCGGGGGCTCCGCCTTGCCGCTTCTCCTGCATCCTCATCTAAGTTCTATTCCTGCACATCGCTCGGGAGATCGCAGTCTAGACGAGGTGCCCCAAACTGTCGGTGCCAGCAGTTTATTGCAGGATTTCTAACACATCCAGACCGACTGCTCTCACATCTATAGTTGCTGGTGTATTTCTCACACACAAGGTTGTTTCTCCTCTTGTACTCTTACACTATCGGCTCAGAAACTGAAAGGAGAAGCCTTCTCGAGTGACAGAAAGGGGAACAGAAAAGTAAAAACTCAAACAGCAAACGCACAAAAACAACAAACTTTAAAAGAACCACCAACCAACAAACACTTTTCCCAAGATTTGTTCTCAGGCCTCAAGTCTTCTTTTTAGAGGTGCTTTCTGTAAGAGTCCCAAAGTGTTCCTCTTGTCCTGCTTCAGGTGTGGCCTAACCTGCTGCCTGCCACACTTTTCTCATGAGTTTATTAAAAAAAAAAAAAAAGCTACAAACATACAAATGTAATTTTGATAGCTATGTAAATAAGTTATTTCCGTTGTATACGGAGGCACAAAATTATGTCATCGTGTTTATTTCCCACCACTTTCCCAGTGCTGCCGCTGCACGGTGCACTGCTAGGGAGATGAGTGAATGAGCAGGGCAAAAAGCAAATATAGCTGTAGCACACATTTCTACCTTTCAAAGAGGGTGTCAGTCGCTGTGCCCAGCAGTTGCACAAGCAGCTCAGAATCAATTTGAGGAGGTGATGGTGCTGCAAACCGGCTCATCTCAAAGGGAACTCGCGTCATCATATTGGAAACCTGTCTTTATAGATGACAGGTGCTTAAACTGTCCCGCACCTTGTTGACTCCAGTCCTCTGGAGATGGCAGTTGTTTGTGTCTTTGTGCTTTGTTTTGCTTCCCCTATTTCTCCTATTTGGGGAGAAATAAATAAATAAATAATGCATATTTTTATTAGTTTACCTTTGCTTGACAGGGATGTGCCGTGCTTATCTTTCCCTCCTTCTGTGGGTTTTACCCGAAATGCTAAATATGGAATTATGGGTAGTCGAGAGGGTGGCATTTGCAGGTGTTTTAAAGCTTGGAGAAGTCAGCAAAGGCAGCGCATTTCTGCGCTCAAGCCTTGTTGTTTCGCCTGCCAGAAGACCTCGCAAAAAGCCTGAGAAAACAAGTTAAGCATGACATTGATATGTTAATGCGTTCACCGAAATGTCACTCTGGCAGCAGTCAAAAGAGAATTGTACTACAGCAAATTGAGTTGTAAAGCCAGGCATTATTGGCAGTGGTTTTGACAAGAGGGCCTCCTATGACTAAAGTAATTAAAGCCTTAACTTGTTTCCCGCCGTAGAGTCGGAAAAGTACCGCGTACTTCACGTGCCAAAGAAAAGTTTTCTGCAGTATTTCGAGGTAACTCGAAATTTAGCTCTCTTGGCAAAGTGTCACAAAAAATAATAAAACAAAGACAAATGGTAAGATACTTGGAAAACGTGCGTGTAAATTGCTTAAGACAGGCCTGCACATCATCTATATATTGTAGCTAAACTCAGAGGTTTACACTTGTGACAGCTATTGATGCCACGGTTTTCATATGATCTGACATTATAGTGAAAGTTGTTTCCCTAAAGATTATATAAGTCTAGTGTAGTAATTAATCCATTCCCATTGTCAGCTATGAAGTAAAATAAGTCTGTAGGCATGAAATCTACACATAATGTCTTTTAAATTACTACTACTTTTTGCTTGTATGACAAACTGTGAACCTGATACAAACCACAGTTTTACCGAAATATAATAATGCTGTTTTTTTTTTTTTTTTTTTTTTTTTTTTAAATCCTCAGATTAAAATATGTTTATAATAGGATTAAAATATAAAGCAGTCATAAGACATGATAGGCTTAGGTTGGGTTCTGGGAGCAGCATAACCATTTGAGGAAAGGGGTACAACCCCCTTACCTGGTACCCAGCTACATATTGAAGGGGAATCACTGACCATCGATGCTTTTTTCATAAGGATGCCCCCCCCAGCACCTACTGAAAGGTTATGGAGCTGCGGGAATGGGGGTTTCAGGTCAGTTTCCTACCACAGAAAAACCAGTGCTATATGTAATGGCACCTCTCAGTGTGTGAGTTGTGCACTTGGCTGAGGTTTGCAGTTTCAAATCGTACAGAAATGGTAAGTTTTCCATGCAAAAAAAAGTAAATAAATAAGCTGTAAGAATTCTCTCTGTGTTCCCTGCAGTCGCAGACTGTGCTTCTGTATAGGACTGTTTTCACCCCAGATAATGAGATGTTCCCTTTACGCAAACTTGCCAAACAATATTATCTGTGCAGAGCAAACTTATTGTCTTTTTTTTTTTTTTTGTTTACTCTCTCTCTCTCTATCACACACACTCACTTTATTTTTCTGGTGCAGTGTTTAACAAACTGGATTGCATTTCAAAAGAATCTCTCTTTTGTCAGTGTTTGTCTGAAATGTGCGAACAGGGAGCAGCTGGAGGCACTTGATGAAAACTCTTTTGTTTTTCATTTAAAGCGTTTTGTTTGCAGCTGTATGTTCACAGTTAACATCTTCGGAAGCTCTCAATTTGCAGTTATTTTCTGTTGGTGCATGTTGGCAAGGGGCAGGACATCATCCACCATGGTTGCTAGGTAAAAATTGTAATAGAGGCCTGACTCCCTTTTGGATTTTTTTGATTGATTCTCTCACCCCCATCAAACTGTGGTTTCAAGCGGCCAGGCTTGCCTTAAAACACGCAGTCATTACATGGTGCACAGTTGAAGTTCGTGCAGAGTACATACGTTCATCTCAGATTTTTCAAGACATGCTGGAAGACCAGTGGAAGGTTTTCAAAGGAACCTCTCCATGGGGTTCATAGAATATAATATTATTCTTATAAGAAGAAGGGTTTTATGGTCAATGCTAACCCCTAACCAACCATGTTTTTTTTTTTTTATTTTTTTATTTTATTTATCCCCAGCTTGATGTTCTGTGTGGCGTGGACTTTTTATCACAGCAGCAGATTCTCTCCATCTCCTCTGATGGACAGCGCCTTGTTCTTCTTTAAGCGCATCAGTGCTGCCTTTTTGCTCATTGGCTCAGTTCTGTGTTTGAATTGTCCTTCGTATTATTTATCCATTGTAGTTCACTTCAGGAAACATGGTTATAGGCTACATCTGAATTAAATGTCAGTCAAGATCACAAAGGTGCCATTTTAAGCTTGCAAAGGTGTGTACTTGTTTATTTTGTTTTTAGTTGTTTCTGTTTATTTGTTGTTAGGGCTTCCCAGATAAATTCCCCAAGTTCATCTAGGAGAGACATTTCTGCAAACCCACTGGACTTCTTTTTCTTGTAGAACGGCTTTGCTATATTAATGGCGACAAACTGTAAAAGACCATATTTGCTGACTTTTCATCAGATTTCCAAATGACTTTTAGCAGCATTTTGCTGCTGAGAGTTAAGCTGACTTCTTTATGGTCTGAGGAGTAGTAGAAAATACACTGCTTTCTCTTTTAGTTCAGAATACAGTCTTTTGTTACGTCATTAGCGATAACTGCTTAAGTTTTATTTTTTTCATGCAAAACAGTTAAACACATATAGAAACTGATACCCACAAGTGAACAGAATTGTCCCGGATTTTGGCGACATTTGTTTTTGAGCCCCAGGATTTATTTGGGTTGTCAGCCACAGAGCCGAATTGTCGCAGAATTATCATTTCTATCAGCCAAAAAAACATGTAGATTAAGTCATGATTCTTGGATGGGGACTTGGGGAATAATATGCATGTAAACTACAATATTTATAGTCTGTGTTTTTTTTCATTGTTATTTTAATATGACACACATAGTATGTGTACATATGCACGCTCTGCTGGATGCATGCAGTGTGAGACGAGATGCATCCTGGATGGGAAACCAGTCTATTCTAGGGCGAGTACAGATGGCAGTTTCTCACACATCCACGCACTACAGCCAGTTTACAGCCATCCATTCGACTGAAACAAACTCTTTGGTCGCGTGCGCACAGGCAAGACAGTCTAAATGGGGTTCACACCTACTGTATGTATTTCTGTATTCAAAAGGCAAAGCTTATACATGTTATACACTGCTATGCAATTAGATGTGTATTATGCATTTAAAAAAAGAACATAATAAATACAAGAAAGTGTGTTTAAGTTACTGGTGCAGTAACATTTACAGAAATACAACAAAATAACCGTCCAGCCTATGTATAAGTATTGCTGTTTGTACGGAAATAAGTGAAGGCAGCCTGGGTTCTTTGCAAAGGAATGTAAACACTGCACCGACAGGCACTCAATACACCAGGGATCTATACATGTGTTATTCCTCTGCTTTTATGTTATTATCAAGGGCACAATTACTGTTACACTATGCTTAAATTTTATTACATATAGGGTAAGGGTAATAAAGCAATGCTGATTATTATATTTCCATTTATTATTCCCTGTCTCCACTACCCCTGTTCCCTGGAGGATATGTAACGCTATACAGTGGTAAAAAAAAGTTTAAACAGTATAATATTATCTATATTATAGTTCCAGGAGTCATTATGAGGCATAAACTGTGCTCATTATTCCAAAAGGCCTAAAAGTGTCAAAGAATTTAATCTAAGCAAAACCATGCAATTTATTTTACATGTTGACACTGACATTCTAACAAAAACAGAAAAGTTGCATTACTGTGCGTGCGTAAGTGCGTGAGAGACAGAGACTTACTTTTATTAACTGCTCATTTTCACCAGAATAGCAGCAGTTCAGAGCAAGGATAAACTGAAACACATTTCGGTAGACTGTGGGGGGGAAAACCCACACAGATACATAGAGAACATGTAAAGCCAGCAGATACTGATCTGGATTCAAATGTACACCGTGTGTGTGTGTGTGTGTGTGTGTGTGAGACTTCCAGCAGCTGTTGCAGTGTACTCTTTAGAGTACTACAGACATGTGCGATATGAATAGCCCAGCTTAGTGCAGTCTAACCGTGCAGAGGGGCACTTCACCCTCTCCTCCTGCTAATTTGTAGTTGGCTGCACCTGAGTGTGATGGGGCTAACAAGCTCACACTCACTTTTCATCCCCCGGAGGGAGCACAGAGGTGTGGCCGAGCCAGCTGACTCCCATGGAATCGCTTTTTTCTTTGCATGTATTTTTTTTTTTTTAGAAAAACATAAACGAAAGCAATTGTACAATTAAGTTTTAGTCTTACACCTACATGTATTCTCTTAACTTACAGAACAATATGTTAACCGATGGTGTAAAATCAAGTAAATGTGCTGCAGTTCCGAGTACTAGTTGGGGAAATCGATTTAAACTCAGTCAGCTCCATTCCCTGTTTGTCTTTTCCACTAAGTAAAATATTTAGTAACTATCTGTGAAATCAAATACTCAGTTTTTGCTATAATAAACACTGCAAGCAATGCAAAGTCTTGCAGATAAGCAGTTCAGCAAATGAAATGTAAAATTACTTTTATACTGCAACTGAGCTGCAAGTGTTAATTTAATAAAAAATAATAATAATAATTTAGTCTGATTTTTAGCTGATAGTGGGAGTTATTAATGAAAAAGTTGTTTATCAAATGCCCTTACTAGTCCTGAAGCAACTGTGAAATTAAAATTTTCTTTTAACCACTGCTGTGAAATGGCTGCAGATGCCTGAGAACATGGTATGACATGGGGTATCCTACTTTTGTTCCTGAAGGTGAGCGAACCTATTTTTTAAAATATTAAACCTAGTTTACTGAGGGCAAGTTGTCCAGCGCTCTTCATATTAGAATAGATTGTTTGTGAATATATCTAAACCCTGGGAGACTGCCAGAAGAAAGGTGGTTTAGGAAGTAATGTAGCGTAGCATTTTGTTATAACCCTGAAGGACAACCTTATGCAATGTTTGTGGGCATATCTGTCTTCGAACCTGGTCAGCGGCTGGAGATAAATAGACGCTTCCTTGGTTCGCCCTCCAGCCAAGGTATGGGTGGAGACCGGGTCTCCGTTTCCTTGCTTTTTTTTCCTTTACAGCGTATTTCAGGAATCTCTCAAGCATCTTCATGAGAACGCAGTGCTTGCCGGTTTTGCTATTTTGCTCTTGGCTCCTTGTCTAAATGCTGCCAAAATCCAGAGATAATACTGAACTCCTTACTAGCTAAAAAAATAATGCTTTACGTTACTAATAGTTGCTTCACGCAGGCTGTTGGCAAGTGATTTTTGTATCTTCTGGTATGACTATTATACAACATACATGGCTATCTTTTGGAACTCAATCCATCAGTAAATCCACACTGTAGGCCTCTTTCTTCCAACATTACTTTGTTTTTGTTTTACTCCTTTCTTTCAGTTTTGCTAGCTACCAAAGTCTTATGCTTTCCCCTGAATTTGAAACACCCACGCCAACTGGGGCAGGGGGTGAGCACAAACACTCTCTTCTTCCATTTTGCATGCTGTGAGCCACCTGCTAGGAGGAGGGTGCTTTTAACCCAGTTCCGTCTGCAGCCAATCCGGCACCCATAGTTACAAGGTTCACCCTGCCTCGAAATGCACTTGCACGCTTGCGTTTTCCCTTTGTGCCTGTGCGGGTTTCACCCACGAGGTGAACCTTGATCGGTTGCCGCAGGGGTCAGCCATCCAGGGGCACGAAAACATGCAACGCTGGCCTTTGAGAGGAAGAACTGCTGCTCTTGTTAAAATAATAACAAGTCAACTCTGGAAGAGTGTGGCGTAGCGGGGTTAAAAATGTGTTAAAAGCCATTAAGGTTAGTGGCGGGTTTGAGGGGTTTGCTCTGCCTTAGAGGGCATTGTCACCATTTTGGTTATTTTTCCTGGTTCACAGACCTGCTGTGCTTCTGAGTCTTTCTTCACTTGGTCAACACCATTTGGCTGCATTGTGGTGACTGTTGCTTTAGCTGCTTTCTTCTTTTTTTTAAAAAAAAATTCTTCTGCTTCAGAGAGGTTCTTGCTTTGAGCAGTTCCCCTGCCTTAGATGTGCGGTGGCATGCAAGGCAGCAGCAGCCCTGTAGACACTTGTTGTCGGCGTGGTTGTGAGTAACAGAAAGGGGGAGAGCCCAGGTATCTCACCTGTAGTCCCTGGGTTCCTCACCACAGAGAGATGGTGATCTTTTTGTCCCAAAATTCTTACTTCCACTCCAAATTTTCCTTGCTCATTTTTCTCTCTCTTTAATATCTTTATTTGCATAAGAGACCAACTCTCTGACGGCAGAGTGCAAGGCTCTGAAACTAATCCCTTTCATTTGGTGGCTGCCATTCAGTCACATTGGAAGGGTGATTCACTTCCTATGGCTGATGCCATCTGCTTGGGGACTAAACAAACACTAGGAAGAGAAATCCTGGGCCCAACTGTTTCTCTTTGTGAGGCCTGCTGGCCTGGAGGCTCCTGGGGAAGAAATAAACAAAGTCCAAACATTGAGAAAAATCTCAGCGTATCACAAGGACCGGGTGGTGATTTCGATAGCTTACACTTGACGGCAACTTGAAATTTTATTAAAGATTTCTGCTATGTGTCAGTGAAGTGTGTAGGCTTCATAAAATATGCAGTCCATATGTCAGAAAAATGTTTATCACATTTGTGAACATTCTTGTGGTCTTCTTAGCTGCGATTGCCTGTTTAAATCAAATTTTACTTGACTGTCTTTCTGATGCCATACTTACTGTATGCACATTTAATGCTGTAGTACATTACATTTATATCAAATGAAGGTATCCTGTTCACTGTCCTTCGCTTTCTCCAGTCTCTCATATAAGAATCTGTACATTGCCATTTGCTTAAAGAAGAATAAAAACATAATTTTTCTTTAATAGCTACCAAGACACAGTTAACAAAAGGACAAAATCATATGGTTTTGAAAAGTCCCTGCTTTATCCACCTGGTTGTCCCAACAGGAGTGTTTTGTGGTCAGTAATGTCAGTTGCCTAATATTACACTGCACTGAGGTGATTTTGTTGGTGCTGCCTGCCCTGTTCAGTGTATGTACACCTTTTTCAAAGTCCTTCTGAATTTGGGTTCAGAACTAAATCAGTATGAGTGCCCAACAAAAAATAAGATTTTCTGTTATGTTTTTTTCAGTAAGAGTGCTGTGCTCTATTACAGAAAGTAATAGCTTTTTTTTTTTTTTACCAGACTGAGCTGTTGATGTTTTTACTACAATTGAATACTATACTTAAGTGTGATTTGAATGTAATCTTGAAAAAAACTGGAATGGAAATCTGTTGAAATATGATTTTTTTTTCTCTTCTCCTTGATACAGTACAAGTAAACAAATGCAGGAAATACTTCTGCAGCACTCCTAGGGTGCTGGGATTTTTTTTGTACAGCCACAGTACTCTTGGTCTTATGTCCAGGAAATGAGCTTAGCAGCAGCAGCATCTTCTTTATCGTCATCATCATCATCATCATCATCATATTTTGGGGAAAAAAGTGGCAGTGAAATGTTAAGAAATGAAATAGTTTACCAAATTTGACTACTGTTGTATTGCTTACATCATTTGTCTACTGGATGTGAGGGAAATGTTTATAGTCAGAGTCAAGCATGTTGCCATGTCATGGTTTAACTGTACACCTGCAGGGATGGCCACAGGCATGGGAAAATTCCTGTTGCTTTTGGAAATAAATGACAGATCTGTAACTTCTTATGGGATGTGGGTGCATGCAGCTTGCTTGCTTATTATTGCTGCCAAGGAAAGAAAATGAGACTTGCAAGAATTTGAATAACTGGTACGTGTCCTCATGAAATGGGGTTTCATTTTGTAGCATGGGGGGGGGGGGGGGAATCTTCATCCAAGTTTTTTTTTTTTTTTTTTTTTTTTTTTTTTAAATAATAGCAAAACTTACCCAAACCCTGCAGTTCCCGCATCCAGATTTTGATAGCACATGATTTTCTTTTGAGTACGGTTGTTATGGTTATGGTTATGATCCATCCATTATCCATTACTGCCTGTCTGATGCAGAGGACATGAGGCAGGGTAAGGCAAGCACACATATGCCTTGTAGCTGTTGCTATTCACATTTTAATTTTTTGCAGTTAATAATACGATGGTCTGAAGATTTTTGCATGGCACCCTGGGAAGAAAAAACTGCGGCTAACCCTCTGTGCTCATTTTTTTTTTTTTTTTGAAATTCCAACTTCACTAATGCACCACCCTCAGTTATGGGTTCAAAAATATTGTGCACATCTCAATACGAGCCACCAGAGTATCCATAATAAGATGCACAACGTTGTGGATTACTGTATCACCTTTAAAAAAAAAAAAAAAAAAATTCTGAGCCAATGTAAGAAGGAAGACACATACTTATTCTTCTGCGTGCTTATATATGGAACATGTATACATATATTTATACTTTTGTCCCCAGTTTTTACAGTAAGAATAGTTTCTTTTTTTAAATTGGGTCAACATACCAGTTCTGTGTGAAAGAGCTTATAGAAAAGAAGTCTTTCAGCTGTATTAAGGTACTTTAATTTTTAGATGACACATTTTCTTTTAGACTACTTCATTTCAACAATTTTGCTGACAGGCTGAGGGGGAGAAAAAAATTAAGCTGTGAGACACTTGACAGAAGCAGCATTTAGCAAAGCTTTTTCGAACGGGACGGCAGCGGGTAGAATTCGATAATCCCTCAACATTAGTGCTTGCATTGCAGGCTCCTGTCGCTGTGCTTACAAGAGCCACAGTTCTTCCTTTTGTGCCTTTGAATTTTGTAATGGAGCCAAGGCTTTGTGTTTGTGCTGGACCCTAACATACTTTAGTACCTCCGTATATTGCTCAGACTATAGACAAGAGTCAGCTGTGATTAGGATGCTCCTCCAGGATGCTCTGCTTTCGAGCGAACCCCCCTGTGACCGGATAGAGAGATTAGTTTTCTCCACTGGTCTCATCTATCTGTAGGAGTAGGACTATGCGTTTGACCTTTTCCTACCTGCACCTTCAACAAATAAGAGGATGGTTCAACATCTTTTTTGGGAAACACTCGCGTTGCCAGTGCAACATCTTGTTTTAAGTTAGCCTTCCCTTCCACAAAGGCTCAATGCTAATAGTTGAGCAGTGTGCTAGAAAATGCTGCTGCTAAGCACAGCTGCCATTATACATCATTCTGACACGTTAAAAGCTAATAAAGTTGTTCGTGTGAGTTAATCTAGATGGTTAAGGCCGAGATCTATTGAAGTGGGTTCCGCGTGGTAGCGAAATGGTTTTATTTCTGTCTCCAAACCGCCAGAACAAGACGCCAAAACACAGACACTCATATGCATTCGAATATCAACCACAATTGGTCACAATTTAAAATGTAGTAAGATTTATTATTTGTTAAAATCCTGCTTTTTGCTTTAGGACCAAAAGTCCTTGAATTTTCACAAGTCACTCTGTTGTGCTGTGTAGGGAGATTAAATAATTTGATTTCCTCACCATGCTTCACAACATGAATTGAGGAAAACAGCAGCAGATAGCGGAATTGCATTCTTGGTGATGAATTAAACATTATGGATTTCGATTTCACTTCTTGGCCTCCATCTTTTTTAGCTGATTTTTCTGAACTCACCGAGTGCGATGGACTTGTTTCATGCCTTGTTAACTGGATGCATTTCCACCTGCCTGATGGCGAGTGGCACTATTTAAAAATTTTGTTGGGTTCAGGTGAGCCCACACTGCTGTTGGTGTGAAGTTAGCGTGTTCTAACCATGCATTGTGCTTATGCAGCTTTCGAGTTTTGCAGTCGTCTCTCATATTCTAAAGGCGTCTTTAGCAGAGGTGCTGGCATCTCTGCAGCATCCTTATTTCATACGTATTTGTGTATCTTGTGTATCATCATTTGGTGCCCTACAGCATGCAAGGCGAGCTACAGACATCATTGTGGCATGAAGAAAAGCTAGCGTTGGACTGTAGTACCAGTATGTGATAGTTTTGTATAACTTCATATATCTAATAAGTTGTATGCTTCCATTTATGATCAACAGCTGCATGTCCTAAGCATGTTACTGTGGTCTGAAATTTATCCCAGAAGCATAGGGTGTGATATAGAAAGCACCGTATACAGGACACTAGTAAACTGAAAAGAAGTCGCATACACATACTCACTCACATATGCACATACATACATTTAAATCGCAGGCATTTCACTTACCGGTTCTCCTGAAACACATGTCCTTACACTATGGGAGGAAACCCACAGAAGCACAAGGAGAACTCCATACACACTGAGCCAAATTTGAATGGTTTTACCCAGCCATCATAAATCTGACCACCTTTACAATAAACAGCATTATTCTAGTTGTATGCCAAATGATTAAATATTTGTTACAAGTAGGTAAAAATTTGAAGACTTTTTGTAAAAATGTCCTGATTGTGACTCAGAAATGGAAAGCATGTAAATACCATTTTCCATTATTATTATTATTATTATTATTATTATTATTATTGGTTTATCAAGTGCTTTTCTAGAAAGAAACTTACAATGTCAAGCTACTTGCAAATTTTAACCCATGGGCCAAGTGAGTGGTTTTATTTGTACTTTGGTCCCTCAGGTGCAAAGTGGCAGCTAGAACAACTCCCCTACCTGCTGTGCCCTTATGACACTGGAATGCTGGGGATGCAAGAATAAAGTGATGTGGTGTCATGAAGCTGGCTGTACTGTAATTTGGTAGTTAACCATGACAGCGTTGAAAATGGCTATACACAAACAGTTGGAAACCATGACCGATCACTTTGACTTCTGACATATTTATCTTCAGTATGTTTTTTGGGAAGAATAGCGATTAATATCCTGAGTCACAAACAGCTAAGAGCAAAACACAGTGTACTGCATAATGTAACATCTCCGTGTCAAAATCTGAATGGCGATAATTTCCGTAGATGCTTGCATAGCTGCAGGCACATTTATTTAGAATAAGCTGATCTACATATAAACAAGACTTTTTATGTGTGGCTGGTAATGGATCCAGAGTATTGATAATATGTCTGCATCCAGAATGCTAACCACACTCAGACTATTGTGTGCATGAGAACGCAGTCAAAAGTCATACAGAAGTCATGTAACTCAAATTTCCCAGTGTTTCAGTGTGAAGAAAATGGTGAGGTACAGCCATTTTTATAAAATCGCCTACATAAATGTCCATGCTGGCCATGCTGTTTTAACTATGGGAATAATCTTGTATAAGTGTAAATTGTTTTTTAAAAAAAAATTATTTATTTATATATATTTAGTATTATCTTTACTTTTCTCATTAATGCATAAATATGACAAAATGAGTGGCTTGCGCTTCTCAATGCATCCAAGCGGTCAGTCTCTAGGTTTTCTCTCATTTGAAAAATGCCGGTGAGTTTGCCAACATTTTGGTAAATTTGGCTTTTATGGAATATATAAATCGTGCTCTAGTAACAGGACGGTTGTACACGTTGTTGCATGATGAGCGTATTTGAATGTATTTCAAATGCCCTGCTGTGTTTTGCAAATTTAGCGTGGATGAATGACCTTCTCAATTTATTGCCTGTTCATTAGATTACTGTGCACGATGAGTGCCTTTAATTTTATTCATTTTATGATTTATTGTCAGTATTTATACTTAATACGCTCAGCACATATTTGAAATGTTATGCCATTTAGGCTATGTGTTCTTTTGTTATTGCAGCCACTGTCAGGGTATAATGCATTACATTTTTTATGAGGTGATTAGTTCATTTATTAATGTAAAACTTGGTTCCCCAGGCAACGATGAAAACGTACATCCGATGGTACACTGTTGTGTCTTGCTGGATTTAGGACTGCTTAACGGTGTGGTTTCAGGAACACGCACTGGCTAAAGCTCCGTAGAGCTCTGTGTCTGCTCCACTGACCATGTAATTCTGTGGTCATTTGGTTCTGAAAGCAGGGGAATGATGGGACTATTAAGTTCATAGCTATCTGTTTATGAGCCTTCCTCGTGTAATGTGAGCCGAAGCAGATGGGATGGGGAAGTCGTGAAGCCTCTGTTTAAAATGCTTAAGGAAGTGGCGGATCTCCTTGACATTTTCAAGTCACGGTAAATGGCGATGTGAAGGTCCAATGCAGCTCCGCATGCAGTCATAGCCATTAAATGGAAATGCTACAAGCGAGATCGTTGAGGGAATGGCACACAAGTACTAGTATGGAAATGACACCAGCACAAGTAAATAATAACGTATTATCACATCCATAATGGGGTTTTTAGGATGAGCACCTAACAGAGGGCAGTACAGCTATCACACACCACAGGTCGGTTGTGTGTCCACTAATGGACAGCAAGAAGGTCCTCCATAGAGCAGTTTCTCCTGCACATCACCCGCTGAAACGTAAGCTCTGCCTGAGGTAGATGGCAAAGGTCTCTGGAGAGAGGCATGGGCCAACCCCAGGCCCAGGTAAGGTCAAATGCCCTTGATGGAAAGGGGGTAAAGGAATTGGAAGGATGAAACAAATAAGTCTACAAATAAAAATATGCAATTAGGTGGTGCGCCATCCAAAAATTTTGCTCCCATTTCAATGTTCATAAATGTGCAAAATGTTGCTCTGTGTGTGTGTGTGTGTGTGTGTGTGTGTGTGTTTTTTTGTTTGTGTGCTTGTTTTTAGTGGTAGCGAAACAGGTCAGGGAGAGCTGGAAGTCACAAAAATATAATGGTTATTTGATTATTTCTTTGTGTTGCCTTTTTTTCCATTTTCACATGCGATTGCCTTCGCAGTACAATTACAAATAATGTAAAATATTACGCATTTTACGCTGCGGTGTTTGGCCTAATTTCATCACGCTTCAGTAGGACAGTCTGGAAACAGTCTGGGGACCCATCTGAAGAAGAATGCTTTATCCACTCCTGAAAATTTGCAGGGGAAGTACGAAAAGAAGAAAATGAGTTACACTTTGATAATCACGCTGGTGAAATTACATAAGAAGACATAGACATAATTATGATACAGTGCATTTAATAATCCTAATACAGTAAGGCCTCGGTGAGCACTCCATTGACCGATTCTCAGTTATTTCTTTCTATGCACTCATTCTAATCGTGGCTGTTCCAGCTCTGATTCTATAGATAATTGTAATGAATGTAACAAATGCAGCGGCGGAAGTTTTCACCAGAAGGGTTCAGGCTTCACTTTAAATGCAGGAATTTGGCCCTTCTTGCTGGAGCTATTTTATTCCATTTGAAATTCCTGGAAGTGGGTAAATATGCCTGGGGTTGTCAGGTGTGGGATCAAGTCCAGCTCAGTCTGTGTGGCATTCACGTGTTCTTCCTACGTTTGTGTGGGTGCTGTGGTTTCCTCCCACAGTCTAAAGAGATGTGTTTCAGGTTAACTGTTTAAGGTAAATTGTGTGTGGGGCTATCCTGTGATGGATGGGTGTCGCATCCAAGGTATAGCTTCCAAAGTCAGCACCCAGTGACTGTGGAATAGGATGCTCTGACCCTGACCAGGACAAATGTCTGAGGATGATGGATTGATCTTTTTTAAAAGCGAATGGTAAGGGCAAAACCCAAAATATCCTTGATTTACTTTTAATAAGAAAAGCCTGCTTGACCAACATTGAAGTATGAGACCATGAATCTGTTGTTCCAAATGAAATGTAAAGTGTTGAAGAAAAAAGTGAGAGAGGATGAGGCATGTTTTGAAAGCTGTTTTATGTCATGGTTTAATGCTGAGAAAGGTTAATGAGACAATGGACCCTGCATCGGGAGTAAAGCTTGAAGAACAGATTTTGTAGCTTTAGGAAGGGTAGCTCCTTGCCCTTGTTTTTGCTTATTGGAGCTCTTTGTGGACTGACCGCAACAGGGTCTCAGATCAGTTGTCAGCTTTGATCAGAACAACTGCACTCCTAGGCGTTTAACCCTTGTTGGTTCTTCTCCCGATTCATCCTTAAGCACAATTCATTATGTTCATAGAAAAAAATAATAATTTTGGTACTGTCAGTGGGTTGTCTCCCAAAAACCCTTTTATTATGATGATCTTAGATCAACTGAAATTCAGTGAACATTGTAATGTACTTTCTTCCATGCAGCCTCTGTAGAGAATAGATGAAGTGATTGATTAATGTTCAATTTATAATTTATTTAGCCATTTGTATTGCTTTTTTTATATTATATTCATATTTTATTGTATTTACTGATTTTGTTTATTGTGTGGTACAGAATGAAATTAAATTGATACCAAGAAACACTTTTGAGAACAACTATTCACATTAAATAACACTGTTGTTAGAGCAAGCAAACAGAATGTTTATAGTACTAGCATTCCCCCCTTCCATTTTTCTTTCTTGAAATTTGGGCCTGAGGCAATTAAATATTCTGTATAGAATAATAGGTGAGTTGAGGAGAGTAAAAAAAAAAAAAGTAAAAATTATGCAGTGCAAAAAAGTTCTTTGACAGTTTAATTTTTTGTCTCAAAGCAGTGCAAAATGAATAAACTTCAGATGGTAGAAAATGATAGTATTAAAAAAAGGATTGATGTTGAAGAAAAAAAAGCTGAATCTTTGACTGTCAAGTTTGTGTTGGAGAATTCTAGCAGCTTGTGTAGAAAGGATGGTTAGTAGGATTTCATTCTTAGACCCACAGCTCCGTAACAGGTCCTAAGGAACAGACTAATGGATGGAATGCCCAGGCCTTTCAGAGGATCTAAAAAAAATTTTGCAGTGATGACAGCACCTCAGACTGGAACAAATGGCAAGAATAGAAGGCTTTCGAGTACAGAACCTTAGGGAATTCCTATTGACAGTCTAGTTTCGTAGTATATGCTGTGCTGCTGAAAGGAAAGGTTGGTTTTGGAGATGTATTTTCCAAAGTTTGTGCAGTAGGAGTTTAATATGGGCCATTTTGTAATAGAGAGGAAGAAAAAAAAGTTTCTAGGCAGATGGATAAGGTTTGCTGTTTGCTTGGGACATCAGTCTCTTAGTAGTCAGGTCTGTGTGGTTGAGGACGTTGACTACTAACCCCCCCCCCCCAAAAAAAAAAAAAAAAAAAAAAAAGAAGTAGTAGTTTATGGAATAATCTCTACTGATTGAGAATAAATGAGAAGAATGGAGACTATGAGCACTATTTTTAATCTCAGACTTCCACATACAAGAAGGTTGACAGGAGGGACTGGCAGGGTTAGGTGAACAGTCAGTGAGTTGGTGAGGTCCACAATCTCTTTACGTAATCCATTTTTTATAGCAGCTCATACTGTTACTTGGCTCTGTCTGTTCTGAGGGTCTCAGCAACCGAAAAAGCTGCAAGAGATATTCCAGCTGGCCCGCTGGTTGAAGGATGGAGAGTTAAATTGTGAGGTCAAAACACTGATGTAGGAGGAGTGGCAGCAGTGTCAGCAGGGATGTAGGTTACTAATTCAGGGGTTGGTGGGAAAAGCAGAATGGGAAAGGACAGAGTGCACAGATTGCACCAGACGGTGACGGTAGGTGGAGGGACGTGGGCGGAGGAAGGGGATTATGGAACGGAGAAGGAAATCAAATCAAATTTAAAACGCATGGTGAAAAGTGACCAAAAGATCATATTTGACTGTTTCTGATCAATACAAGACACAACGGGTTTCTACACTTTGGTCCAATAAACAGATCAGCAGGAGGAACCAAGGAAACTTCCAGAATATTCTTATTTTTTTCTGAGCAGTCAAAGGGGTTTCCCGTCTACACACGCAATCCACAGGAGTAAGCGTAGTTCTTTCAGGAAGGTGGAGGATGCTTAGTGGCTGCTTGTGAACAAGGATTAACAGTTTGGCACAATAGGTAACAGTTTAGGTAAACGGTTTGCAGTTTCTTCATACGTTGAACACTTCAGTAACTGCCGATTTCACAAATACAAAATTAGTTCACACCCACAGTTGTCTTATCGTCCAAGGATCCTATATCTTGTGAAATTTTCAGCACCTCCCATATGTCAATGGAGGGGGCTCACACAAAAATGTGTTTTATGTATTTAATATATTGGAATATTAAAATGTCCTGATTTTACATTTTTTTTTGCTTTTACTTACAATATATTTTAGATACTACTCATCAAAAGTCTCCAGTTTTAGTTTACTATGTTATTTTTTTCTGAAATAAGACTAGTTCAGTTTCCTGTCACACTTGCCCTGCTGAGGGTCACCGTGAGAGCAGGCTGAGAAGGTGGGCCCAGACCCTCATGTTCCCCACAGTGGCTTCCAGATCCTTCTGGTGGATCCCCAAGCATCCCAGGCCAGCTGAGAGATATAATCTCTACAATGTGTCCTGGGTCTGACCTGGAGTCCTAGTACAACTCTCAAGGGAGGTTGTCAGGGGGCCTCCACGAAGCATGCCAGAACTGCCTTAACTGGCCCCTCTTGATCCGCAGGAGCAGTGACTGCACTCCAAGGATCTCCTCAATTGCCAGACTTGTCAGCCTGTCACGGAGGATCGGCCCAGAAATCCTATGTATAAACCTCATTTTGGCTGCTTGTGTCCACAGTCCTATTCTTACCCATAGCACGTGACCATAAGTGATGAAAGCAATGTAGACTTTGCAGTAAACTGAAGGCTCTGTCCAAAAATTCAGCCCCCACCTCATCACAGACCAGTACAGGGTCCACAGAACTCATTTTCATACCTGCCTCTTCTCACTTGGCAGTGAACCATCCCGACGTGCACTGAAGGTCAAAGTTATATGAGGCGAAATGGACAGCATCATCTGCAAAAGGCAGAGAACCATCCATCATCCCCCAACCAAATACCTTCTGAACTTTGCCTGTACCTTGATATTATGTCCTTGAAAATTACAAACAAAAGTGGAGAAGAAGCACAGTCTTGCCAGGCTTCGAAATCCGCATTCATTTGAGGAACGGATAGCTCTGATGAGTGGTTCCAGTGCCCTATTTCACAGTACTTCAAAAAGCACCTGTTGAGGGGCCTTTTACATGTCCACATAACACATGTAGACTGGGTTGGTTTATTCTCATGACCCCTGAAGCAGCTGTGAGTTGGTCCACTGCTTCATAGTAAGATGAAATTTGCATTGGTCCATCTGGAGTCTCTTTTCTGGTACCCTGGCATAGGCTTTCCCATGGAGAAAGAAGACTGTGATCCCCTGTAGTTGAGACACATTCTCTTGTCTCCTTTCTTAAATACAGGGACCACCACTTCAGTCTGCTTATCCAAGGGTACCTTACCTGTCTTCCATGACAAAGTTTTCTCAAATCTGTGTGGTAAACTGGTGTGGAGGAAAAACCAGGAATTTGACTTTTCAAGCAAACAAAAAACATCTATATGCTTTGCCACAATGCTGAACACCACTATTACTAAATATTTATTTCTACCCATCTTTAGATTAAGACCTTCACTCATATTAATGTAAACATGCTTTGGGACCCCAAGTGCTTTCACAAATCTGCTTGGTTTCCATCATATTTCTGTGCACACTTCAGTGCTTGATCTGAACACGTCAAACTCGTGTTTCACCTGCTCAAGGAGCTTACTTTGCACTCTGAGTTTGTACTTCTATGCAGTCTATGATTTCAGTAACCACAATATTGAAAATTAAATGACGACTGCAGTTGCTTCCTGCTCGATGACATCTGTTCACGAAACCTGACCGCGCTTCCAAAGATGTGTGTAAAATTGTGCCAGTATCAGAAGTTTAGGGGATCCAGTGGCACAGTGGGGTAAGCTGGTGCCTCACAGCACCTTGGATGTTTGTCTGATAGGGGGGTTTAAGTCCAGCTCAGGGGTATGTGTGGAGTTTGCACCCCAAACATATACTAGAGGAAAGCGATGGCAAGCCTTTTCTGTTCTTCCTTTCCTTGAAAACCATACCAGTGGGCACCTTGGAGTCAGACATGAATCAATGGTTCTTTCTGACCACTCATGAGAGGTTTATACATGGTGGATGCAATAAAATGGCACCACCATCTGGTCTCTTGTTTTGGTCACTTAGACCTGTGCGCAAGTGGTTTAAGGTCTTTTCAAAACCCATCAACATGGAAAGAAAGAAGGCACTAGAGCAGTGGAATTTGTGTGTGTGTGTGTGTGTGTGTGTGTGTGTGTGTGTGTGTGTGTGTGTGTGTGTAAAAAATTTGGTTTGACAGCTTATCATGCTGAAAATGTCATGAAAACATGTATATACAGACCCAGTTCTGTAGAAATGTCAGTGTTCTGTTTGATGGGGGTAAAGGTAATACATACAAACCAAAAAAGAGACTATAGTCACTCTCTGAAAGTTAACAATATAAATTTGCCTGTGGTTCTGCAGGAGGAAATGAATCAAGCATTTTGGGCTAACAAAATGATGTCGACAGTGCGTAGCGCACCTGCGACCTGTGGGCTACAGTGGAAAAGTAACACCATTCCATCAGCTGGCATGCATCCCCAATATAACACACGCCCAATTACGGTGCCAAGAAAAATCTGAATTTCAGTTCACCATGGTAATGGGTCAAGCCAGAGAACAGCTGATGAGTTTTAAAAGAAGCCAACTGTGATAAAACAAACAATTTGGTTTAGTTTAATCCTGTTCCAAAGGACTCCAATATTACACTTCACAAGACCTTAGATGTGTATGTTGTTTTTTTCAGATGGAGTGCCCTAAAGAATTGTTTGCATTAGCTATAAAAACATAAATTTTGTATTTTTTTTTCTCTTCTCCGTTGCTATATTAAAAAAATCATAACTGGGTTTTATAGAACTATGGGCCTTTCTGAAACAGAGTCTCTTAGAATAGCCTTGTTGGGATAGTCATTTATATTTTCTAATAACTTAAATACCGTGTATGTTTTCTTACCTCCCCTCATAGGAAACACTATGCTCATAATATAGCTCTAAAAACAATGCACAAACTTAAGGAAACTGGTTAATAATTAAGATATCTTCAAACTTGACCATTTACAAACATTATACAGCAACGGATGGCATGAGCGACCCTAAAACTGGATGATGCACTGTAAACTGCATATTTAAGTAACACGAATACTACATGGATAATCAAAGAATATTATTACTAGTGCATTTCACGCACGCAGCCCTTGTCCTGGAACCCAAGTCATGCGAACTTGTATGAAACTTTTATACATGTTCAAACATGTGCTGCTTTATTATTTGAGTGACTTAGGAATCAAGGCGATTAATGCAGAGAATATATAAATGTAAATGCTCAAGGCATGTGACCTTCGTGTCAGTGTGTTCAGCATGCTGAGCAGTGAACACATTTCTGCTGGCTTTCTTGAGACAGATAGGTAACAGAACAAGTTTCCTCCAGAGAATGTTCTTACATGCTTTTTTCTGCTGTTTTGCCCATTATCCTTGTGACAACTTTTGTGTGACATCAGGTCTAGTTTGCACATTAAACTGATTATGCTTGCTTATCTGCTTATCGTAAGATTGTACTGTATGTTGAAATCTTTTGTGGTAGCATCTAATGCATTTTTATCGCTGTATCTATAATGCTCAGTCTCTGACTTTCCATTTGGGTTTTAAGCAGGGCTCTTTTTCAAAACAGACTTGAAATTTGGTGCATAGGTGTTTCTTATCGTATGTGAGGTTTTTGCATAGTCAAGCTCATTAAGCGTTGAAAAGACTACTTACTGTTTTGAAAGTTTACAATTTGGTCTCTGACATGACTTAGAGAAGCAGGAGTAGTGATGTCACACACAGACTTATGTATATACACTGTCTCGCTTACACACAAATTGGAGGGAAACAAAATTTGGTGATGTGTATATATAATTTATCACTGCTTGCTTGTCAGTCCACAGTATGTAAACACTCCATACACACACGTGTGGATGTGCGATGTTTTGCGCACCCTCACACCCAAGTGTACTAAATTCAACAAACTGAACGGTAATTTGGTGGTAGAGTTTGCCGTATATAATTTAATGATTCTTATTACTGTGTGCACATCACACAGTTGGTGCCATCCTCATGTTTGATCATTGGAGGCAGTAGCCGTTACGTACACATAAGCAAATGAAACTGTAAAAATGAATAAGAAAATGTATGACACACAGGGTACTGCACACTTTTGTTATGTAATTTTGAACAACTAGCAATGCTTATGCACTAAATGCAACCACTTTAATGGTAAAACAGTTTGGTGATTATGTTTTATTAGTTTTTACCTTTCTACCATCTTTGACTGGGGCAACATGAGGTAACTTGGGTAATATTATTTTCAGAAAAGCAGAAAATACTTTTTGCTCATATATTTGATAAATGAAAGTGTCTTTGAAACATTGTTCCTGTTTTTAGTTGTTGTGTAAGGGAACTGTGTCAAAATGCCCAAGAATGACTGAACACTAAGGCTTCCTTTGGCATAGCGGTCTGTATCTAAACCACTGCAACAACATTTATTTATTTGTTTTAAATAAAAGTACACCTTTGGGTGTGCCTTACACCTTTGTTGTATACTTGAACTTATCTGACTGATAAATCTGAATGAATGACTAAGTACTCTTGTATTTTGTTGTAGAGCTGACTCATATTAATTAAAGCAACGTCACTAAGTCCAAGTCTGAAGGGGTGAACGCAGGCTGGCAACTCACCTAGCAGCTGCTTCCTTTTAAAACCGCAGGTTCATTGGACGATTTAACCCACATATAGGGAGAGTCTTATTCCCGAAATCCTTTTACGGCAGGCACTAGTCGGCTGCAGTTGCCGAGAAGCCCTTGAGCGGGAGAGAGCCCCGGCCTTCTTGTGCACCCAGAGAATAGGCTCGTGTTCTCTGGACCTCCTCACCTCAGCTGGCTAATATGGCACAGTTGACATATTAACCCCCTTCACTGTGACATTTTGGCTTACAGATGTGACTCTAGGAAGGCCCCAAAACATTTTAATGCTAAAAAAAGAAACTGAAGAAAAGATTTCATATCTGTCAACGTTTAAACCTACAGAGGTCAGCAGAGCAGTGCACTGTGTGGATTTTGATATTGATTTATACACACAGTTCTACACACTGCAAACACAAGTTTTAGGAATACAGGTCACTCATATCTCAAAAAATACTTGTCACCTGTCAGGATTGTGCAGTACGCAGTAAGACAGAGGCAGCTGCAAGTATGAGTCAGTTTATGCTTTCATCACTGACAGTATTTATTGACCTCTGGATTACTGGTAATATTTTATTATTCGGCAAAGAAGCTAGTCGTATAATCCCTGAAACTTTTGTCGTTGCGTGCTGCCGATATTGATCTCATAGCGGTTCTGGAGCAGGGTGACACATTGCCATTTAGCGTTGTCTTCATTTATTGATGTTTTCTTTAATGTAATTACTCAGTTGTCACATCATTGCAGAGTCCTTACTTGTAAAACCAGTTCTGCAGCAAAGCCCTGAGAGAAGAGTCCAAAATCTAGTCCTGCCCACAAGTGGCTGTCTGTCACACAGCAGGCACAACAGATGAGGAGAGCGAGGCTCTGCAGGAGGGGTCCTGCACCTCGAAAACTAGCACCCAGCAAGTGCCAAACCTACAGAGCACTTTCACTTGATTTATATTTTTGATGCCAACCCAAAATTTTAGTCACAGTCAGAGGCACTTGCTGTTGGTATTGATGTTTTCCAAAAAGTTATGACTTTTTTTTTCTTCTTCCTCCACAGTATTTTGCTTCTGTCTCGAGACAGAAGGGGTCACAGCCCTGAACAACAGGTTTCCAGATGCACTGGATCTAAGGGTTCAAAATTTTCAGATGTAACCTGTAACTTGTGAAACAGTCATATATTCAGAATCCCTCAATAAAATGATGCCAAAAGTTTCATCAAGACACTCAGACATCATTCTGGAGCTATTAAGCAATTTACAGCCACACTATTTTTTTGGATAAATGTGTTAATTTCTCTTTTGGAGGGCATGTGGCAATTTGAGTGGTATGAGAGACTTTTTACTAGTTGACTTCAAAACAAAGGGCTGTGTGGCTTCAGCTCGAATAAAACCATTCTATATGACACTTATTAAGCAAGTCTAAATTTGCTTTGTTTAATTGCATATGATGGGTGGACTGGTGCCCAATGCAGACATGGAATGGGGCACGGTTGAATGGACAGCTCCTCACTGCCCACCTGCCCCTTTCCTCAGTGCAAAAATGTCAGCCAACTATTCCCACTTGAAGTAAAATTGGCATGAATACGCAAGGAGTTGGTCTGAGAAAGGAGGCCTTTGGGAAGTCGTGCACGGAGCAATAGGACTCTCAGGAGTGGACCTTGCATTTGTACTTGCTTTCCTTCTGTTTTTGTTTTTATGTTTTTGGTTGTTTGATGTCCTTTGAAGGGGTCGCATCTTCACATTGCTGTCTGACTAAAGAAACCCTGCTGTCCTGGCTTCTCTGTCCTGCCCATGCGGCTGCCTCTGCTTAACACACCTATTTACAAGAAACTAGGTGGCTGCCTGCTCTAAGCAAAAATAAGTAAATGGTTCTAATGGTCCTTTTTCACAAGAGCTGTTATTCACTCATAGTACATCTATTTTGGGATTTTGCAGTCAGCATCTAAACACAATCATATTTATAGAAATGCATATAAAGCCCCATTTCTTATCCCGTCCACTTTTTCCTTGTTTAAAGGGGCTGTGAAATCAACGAGGGTGGAGAACCCTCAAGGGAATTGTTTGAGTTTCTTCATGTTTTATAAATTATTAATGATCCCTGTGCTAAGGATCATAAACCCAGAATGTAGGGTCTGCAGGAATCACCACAAGGAAACGTGTGGGTGTTATTCCCCACATGGGGAATAAGAAGTCCAGAGAAGAGAGGCCCAGAAAACAAGGAGTGCAGGGAACAGTGGTTTTACTTAAACTGGATTTGTAGAGAAGAGAAGTGGAGAAACAGTTGGAAAGTCTTTTTTTTTTTTTTTTTTGCCAGGCACTAGATGATATCAGTGGGATCTGACTCGAGCCTGTTTTACACTGTGCGTTTTTGGATTAATCCCTGTCTGTGTTGGCCCATCCGTAAAGAATATGAAACATAGGCTCTGAATTTCTACCAATTTTAACTGTCGATTCTGCTTTGTCCCCCTGCTACAGGCGCCGGGGAGGTGCTGGTGAAGTGCCCCCTCAATCACATGCAGTGCATCGGCACGACGAAGTGCATCCACTTCAACAAGCTGTGCAATGGAATGAAAGACTGTGACGACGGCTCTGATGAAGGAGTCCACTGTCGAGGTGGGTGCTGAATTATTGTGCCGAAACCGGACTCAGAAAACAGGAGCAGGATGGGAGACCACAACTCCGTGATGCAGTCTTTGTTATTTAGCATGAAAATGTTACAAAAACAAGGACTCGGGCACCTTGCTGTTGTTTATGTAGAACAGTTTGTGCAAAATCTGAGCAAATACAGTACAGAGATCAAGTGCTGCAAAACCACCCTGTGATGGATGTAGATTAAGGGCATTTTAGAGCAGACTGGAATCTTTTGTATATTCTTTTAAACAGTTGTGTTCTTTAGTTTTTAGTAAGGATTCCTGCCTACAGCTGGGGTGTAACTGACAATTCTGTGTGTTCACTGAGAAGAATTTGGTGGTGAAAAATGATCACTTTGATTTTATGCTATTCGCTGTGTATCATTAATAAAAGTTAAGCCCTGCAGTGTCCCAAAGTTTACAGACATGTCAGCGCTTCCAAACTGTGGACACAGTATTCAACACATGACTTTCATGACACTACAGGTGCTGGTTTAGCTGGCGACATGGGAACACTGCCCTGGACTTGGGGTGATCCATGCTGTATGCGCCTGCGCTGTGCCCTCTGCTCAGCTGTAAGGTTGTGGCTGCTCAGCTATGTGCATAAACTGTCGCATCGCACATGGCGGTGCTTTTTACATCACCCAGAACACACCTGTCCGCGCTGTCACACTCACTGGATCAGCTGTAGGCCGCCTACCAAATGTTATCATGAAAAGTCTTGTTCCTGCGAGCAGCCTGTGGGCAGTGTGAGGTTTTGTGAAGGAGCAAAGGGTCGGATGGGAGGAAGCAATGCTTGAACGCTCATGCTCTGTACAGAATGAAATGAGTTCAGCTTTGACAGCTCTCACGGCCTGCCATGACCTGTTGTGATGTGCTGAAAATGGTAAATCCAAAAGAGCCCAAGTAAACTGTTGTCTATATCATATTATTAGGCGGCTTGCTCTCCCAATAAAATCTAGTTCAGCATTAGTGCTGAAAAGGTAATTAATAAAAGAATAAAACATCTCGACTGTTGGCTGGTGGGCTGAAATAAAAAAAAAAAAAAAAAGGTATATCGAACCTTCCGTAATTGAATAGGTCCAGCATTGGTCAGTCTCGCTTACGGCCGCTTTGGCATTATAGGATGTCCAGTTGCTCACGAGGAAGTGACTTGTGGTCCGCCGTAGACCCGCACGCCGGCTGAGATCACCTCTAAAGATGAGTGCAGAATTTGTCATTTGGCAGCTGACTGAGAGGGCAAGTGACTGCTATTTTTACCCTCCCGCCCGTTATGTCTGAAAGTGGCCATTGATAATGTCGTGTGCAGTTGTGCACTCTGTACTGCGCAGAAGTCTGAGTGAACAATAATGATCGGACCAAGGGAGAGGGAGTGAGGGACGCTGCGGTTTTGCAGTTCTTTGCTTGTCAGCCATTAGGCGATGAATCACAGCAAAATACCCCGTGGATGTCAGGAAATACCAAATACATTGTTAAGCCCCAGAGAATTACCGTGCATTTAATTGCAGTCATTTAGAAGTAGCCATCCGGGCCTATCAATTCCCCTTTTCTGTGCTGTCAACTGCGGCTTCTTTTCCACAGTGCTGCTGGAATCTGTGGCTTTGGTTCATTACCGGTCAGGTTTGGAATCAACTCCGTGATGCCCTCTTGGCAGCCAGCAGTGGGGTAACCGCTGCTTCACTGCACTTGTGAAGGAATATGGGTTTTCCAGGCAACCCCACTGGAGATTTGATCTGGAGATGAGAAACTGACCAATACGTGTTCAGAAGGATTCTCGAGATCTTCGTTCAAGTTTAAATGATAAATGCCTACTCGTTCCAGCTCATTCTTTCCTTCTTTCTGTTAGAGAAATGCCAAGCTAGTTTCAGAACATCTTCCGCAGCACCAGATCACTGATATAATTTTCAGGTGCCCATTAGGGTTTGGGATCCAGACCTAAAGGTAAATTTTGAGACATGTGAAGGGGGGCAACTTTAAATGTCCGCATGGGTATTTGTGAATCCGTGAGAATTTCACAATAGTTTTACTGATTAACGCAGTCACGTTTTATTTATATTTGTTGAATCTTTTTTCAGTAAGGACCACTTTCTGACCTCTTACCTTTTCTGCACTGTCAAAATGAGTTCCTCTATTTTTTTGAAAGTATGCCAAGCAACTTCAACAGTATCGTATCAACGCCGTGATCTTCTTGTGGCGTCTTACACTGGAAGAAAAATCACTTAATACCAGTGTGGACCAAGGCCGTTTTTGGTAGTTACCTTCTCTTTGGTATTACGGGATTCCTTTGTCTTTGCAGTGATGTGGCTTTTGCATTAAGTTTCAGTGATTAATTTTTTACCGAAGCAGAAAAACTGAATTTAACGCGACTGAATTCTGTCATATGCACTTCAGAACAAGATCATCTCTGTTTCATTGCCTCTTGTACTCTATTGACACCATTTTCACCAGTGTCGCATTAAATCAATATGCCCAGCACATCCATGTTCCTTCTCACACCTCTCTTGTTTTCCCGGGGACATTTGTGCGGCGAAATGAGGGCGTTTTTCCATTTCAGTGTGTTATATTCTAATAGCAGCAGCGGGGTGTGTCTTCGTGTTGTCTGTGCACACACTCTTGCTGTTTGTGTTCACTCTCTGTTGGCTGTGTGTTTTCTTGCTTGTCTGCGTTTGTATTGCTGCATAAGTGAGTCAGAAACTGTGAGTGTACCAGGAAAACAGGGACTGTCATTCTTTTATTTCTTCAAAAGAGTACATTTTAATAGAGGTTTTAAAATAGCTACGCTAAAGCTTAGATTTATATATTTAGTTAGCAAGACTACGTTCAAAACATGTATGTGCCGCAAGATATTTTTGTTTTTTCCTATTTTATGTTTTAATCATCAGTTAAATTTAAGGAAGGAGGAAATTGGTTTTATAATCTTTTTTACAGAACATTCAGTGATAGCCTTTTAATGCCACGCCAGCTTCTTTTTGTCTACCCCCCCAATTTATTAAGCTGTATATTTTCCTTTTGTCTAGTTTTGTAAGTGCTTGACTGAAGTTTGCCAGCGGAAACATCAGCTCGATTTCAAGGACGGTTTAGTAACTGCTCGAGTACATAAATCCTGAAAGTAAATGGGTTTTCATACCCAAACTAGTCATTGCGTCGATGATGTACTGAAGAGTTTGACCTGCTATCACGGACGTGACCAGGCAGTGCATAAGCCAGACTTTATGGCAGCTCTTAATGCCTCTCCTGCCCAAAGTATTATCAACACAATATGCCGATCATACATCAGCCATGACAAGTTCATTACGGGCTGTGTGAATAATTAAGACTGGTTTAGTCAAGGACGCAGTCTTGGGTTGCGCTTAGTTCTGTTTCGCTCCGGTCTTGCAGTTAGATCTTGATGGACAGCTTAAAGCTGAGGCGGTCAGCTCAAGGACACTGCTTCTTCTCAAGATGGTCAGTTGAATGCGTGACAATTTTGCTTTAATGCGGGCCTTTGCTCTCAAACATACCGAGGCACTGAAAGAACCGTATTGACTTCTATAGAAAAGTTGACTGAAGGGATGGATTGAATCGTGTATTATTTAAAAAAAAAAAAAAAAAAAAAAAAAAAATTAAATGTTACTCATCTTCTATATTAATGAGATACCTCCTGAATTATATTCAGATGCTTTTAACCACTTTTTTTTTTTTTTTTAGAAATTATTATGCCTCAAAGAAGTACATTCAGCACTAACAGTTTCTATCAAAATTATGACCTTGTCATAAATTGGTGAAAATAATTGGGAGCAGCAGTATTACCGTCTTGTTCCTATGAGCATTGCAGAAGTTTTTGCTGTAGCTGTATGAAACTTTGAGTTGCCAATGGTTGCACATTTATGTAAGATGTTATTAAAATTAAAGAAAAGGAAAGTGCACTTTTTCAAGATGGGGTATCTGTCCTCTCTCTTATGAATATAAATGGTTTTCCAAAAATGATGTGGATAATGTGGTAAAAGTATTACAGCAAATAACTTTTTGTATGCTATTCTACTGAGGACATAACCTTTAACCAGAAGTGCAGTGAACATGTTGAGAGGCTGCTAAATTGTTTAGTCCGTTCAGATGTTTCCTCCTTTTAAACTTTACTCATATCACTGAATGGTAAGCATAGGAGCTCCACGGATGTGTCTGACTATTTAACAGCACACGCTAAATAAAACGTGTTAAAGTGTTAAAAATATGTTAAAAACAAGGTGTAAGTCCTACTTAAGCGCTTGGTCGTCTTTGTGCTGTACGTTTAGTGCTGAAGATGAAAGTGTTGCCGGGATCCGGCAGAAACAACCGTTCCATACTGATTTGTGCTTGGGGAAAGATAGCAATGAAAGATGAGAGGTTTGGTATTTGATAAAATACATATTTCTATATCGTATTGAAATCTTTAAGGTTTACACAACATTTACTTTAGATTCTGGGATGCATACTTTGTTATGCTGCTAACATTTTTTTCCTAATTCACTTCTGAAAGTATCTGCTCTCTAAGTTATGTTCTTATAATTTATTGTTGTGACCTTTCAGCTCAGCTGCCTCGGAAATATTCACAATATCAAAATTTTAATGAACAAAACTATTTTGTCTTACTGTTACCCCTGTCTTTCCAGCATTGTAATAATTTTTTCCTCTAAGTTTGTAACATATAGTCATTTGACAAGTACAGAGTACTGAAATAAATGTAATAATTAAAAATATTATTGAATCAGATTTATTTTTAGTGAATAACTCTATATTGTACTCACGTCAACCAAATAAAATGTGCATATATTAATAAACAGATTCCCTAACATTTTATAATCATTTTTCAAAATCGAATTGTATAGAAATATGTTATTACCGTTAAGGAAAGTGAAAGGCACTGGAATAAGTCTTACATTCCAAGTAGTCACTTGAGGATTTCTTGTGGTTTTATTTACTGTACCGCAAACCATTTTATTATTTCTCAGAGAGGGATTTGTGTGTCTTTACTTGGTGCTGTTCCTAATATTAGTAAGCTTTAACGTGCGTGGCTCATTCATACATTCATGCATTGCGAGCTCTTCATTGTTGTGGTGCCATATCCAAGTGACAGACCATCAATATGTTTCTCACACTGTGTAATTACGAGCCACTGACACTGAAGCAGCAGGAGCTTGGCTCTCGGTACCAGCACGCACCAGATGCAGCCTTAGCCAGGAGATCAGCGGAAGCTAGAAGCCAATGGGATGCCCATGTAAGACCAGTTGATTGTGTCTGAAAAGAAATAAAAAGAGCCCTAAACAAGCCACATCTTTGACCAAGTTAAATGAATATGCACAGCGTGTACAGGAGTGAGCTACGATCAAGCTGCTAGCGTTGCCGATGGAGAGAGAGAGATGGCTGGCGTGCCACCGTATTTTGCAGCAACCCCCTGTTCTCTTGCTAGAATGAGTCAAAGCACCATCTTGAGCACGAATGGAAGCCACTCCCAGAAACGTTGAACTGCACAGAAGTCACAAATGACCACACTGATCCAAGGATGAAGGGATGATCATATGTCGCGTGGCGAGGAGGAGAAGTCTGGCCGGAATTAGTGACAGACGGCCCATGTAACAGATCTACCGAGCTACTGTTTCCACCGAATAAGCCTTATGCAGGCCTTGCGTTCAAACACTTCCCTAAAACCATTTCGAGAAGCATTAAGGGTTAAAAAAATAAATAAATAAATAAAATTTAAAAAATTCTTATCGGCATGCGACTTGTTCTTTCGTTTGTTAAACCCTTATATTTAATGCTGTTTTTGTGAGCGGCTGCATGTAAATCTTGAATGATGTTGTGTAGCCTTCCTCTGTTGGTCTGTCTCTCAACATTTCTGACTGATCTTGTATAATTAACTTTTCATTACGCTTAATTCATACAAACAAACCATATGGCCCAGAGGGAGGCCTGATGGGGAGCACCCCCCCTCCCAGAAATGTACACCCGTGAAAACAGTGTCATTTATTTCCTGTTTTGCAGCCACTGATGGGTAAATAACAAGGCTCTGTCGTCCCCCTGGATGTGATCAATTTCCGTATTCATTGAATTAATAATGCCCAAATGAAACCGAATACCATTCAAAACACAAAACACTTCATCTCTACAGTGTAGCACTTGTCATGTGATAGCTTGAAATGGGCTAATCTGTTACTTTTCCTCCTTTTACATTTCTTTTTTGTCCTCTGTGTTTGATAGTCCTTTCTGTTATTACCAGCGCTAGATGTCTGAAACATTTCTGTTGTGAATTTTCTCACTTAATATATTGAGGTATGCTTATCCTTAGCATTCGCTATGTATTCCTTTCTGTCCCCAGAAGTACTTGACTTGTTTCCCACTTATTTATTTCCACCCTATCTTTTAATAGAGCCATTCCTTGCATTCATCTGCATTACTTAAAACCTTACAGCTAATGGAATTTGCTCCATAGGACTGAAAGATGAAAAGCTGTCATTTCAATATACGCTTACATGCAAAGTGCACCGAAAGAGAGCTGTCAAAGTTATAGAATAGCATTTCAAAATGCAGTTCCAATAAGCAAGCGGTTCCACGGACATGATATATGTGAATTACTGCTCAAAATTTCTGTCAAGATGATGTTAAATTTATGTCTTGCATGGCACTAGTCTTGCTATTGTTCCATGTCTTTTTCAGGGATAGCCATATAATTGAAATGAATGGCTTTGCCTAGAAAGGTACCAAGGGACTCAAACTCTTCAAACAGGTCTGTCTTTGAGTCATGACACCAAGAATTTCAAAACATCTGATTCATAAAAACATCTATTCCAGCTGCTTATTTCCCTGTTGGGGATATCAAGTGGGCCGCCTCACATACTGTTTGGTGTAATAGGTAGTGGAGCGGTGGCACGGTGGCTAAGGACAAAGTAGTTAAAGCTCAGCGGTTGCTGTCCCAAGTCCCAGGAGATTTCCTGCTACAGCACCTTTTCTGCAAGTCCCATTGCTTTTATTCTGCCGTTACTTCACACCTTTCCACTCCGGAATAATTTACTAGGGGTTTAAGTTACATGGCCGGGGAAGCAACAATGGAATTTTCCAGCCAGCCAGAAGCAAGTTATTCCACAACTTGTGGAAACTTTCTCATATAATTTTCAGCTGTACTGCAATAGACTTCTAATCAACTTTAACTTTGATCTCCTTTGGTGTGTGTTTATGTGTAGTCTCCGCATGTCTCTGACAGTCAGATTATTATTCTCTGTAATGTGAGGAAACAATCTGGCAGGATCAAATCCTATTACAATAGATTTTCCCTTTCACAAGAAAACTTATTTAAAAATTAATCACGGTTTGAATGATTCATAGAATAACTCTTGCAGCCTTTTGTCTTCGATATTCTTGTGTTTTTCTGCAGCACAGCATTATACTGCCATACAAAATTGCACAATAACTTAAGTATCTGAGGTGCTTATGGTCAAATACTCATAACTATTTAACGTATTTGCAGCACAGATACTTTTTTCGTACGTGTGCTGCCAATGTTGAATAGCAACCCAATGAGCCCCTACATCTGCATTTATTCTAGACTCATCATAAAATGATTGACAGGGAATTCATATAAGTAGCAAGGAGTGAAGAATTTGACCATCCCTACACTTAGAAGCACTTGCTGAAGACCGGAGGCTTTTCAGCACAGCTATCCATAGACACCGACTCTATGGCACTTGACAACAGCACACTTATAAGCAGCATATCCACTGTAAATAAACTCTGCAGGGATGTGTATGACAGTACTGTATCAAATCCCATGCGTCCTCCATCGTGATAATACTTAAAAACAGATATGAGCCATCCAGCAGGATTCGTAGTTAGGTCCAAAGCCTAACTACAACCGTTCCAAAATGACAGTTGGTGAAAGTTTGCCTTTATAGTTAGAGGCAACTCTTTCCTGCTAAATAGAAACACATCAAACTGTTTTATTTGTTTTACTGACCAATGATTTCTTCAGGCCACCAGCATACAGACCGCAGAAACGGTCAAGTCTCATCTTCAAGGTCTGAAATCATCTGCTCCGTACGGAAATATCACATGTATTGAAATGTAATGTAAATGAACACATGGCTCGATGAGTCTGTCAAAAATAAGTGGCTTTCAAATTGTTGTCGAATTACTGAGTTCAGAATAGAGAAACTCAATTTGGACGGCTGTTCCTTTTTTTGCAGAAACGCTCCAAGTGCCTTTTTTTGCAATGCTAGTTTATTGTAAATCTTGCACACCAACTTTTTTCTGGCAGTTACGCAGGTTTCGAGAATGTTCCCTCCACTACTGGCTGATTGTTAAAAAGCAATTGTATGGCCCACGGTACGATTAGAGCGAAAGGCATTTATGCATTTGATGGATTGTTAGCTCGGTACTGGGAAAGAAGTTGTTTCCACACAGGGCTGTCCCTATGGAGGCCTTTGTGGATTTACAGCTTAAATGCTCAGCGGTCCCTTCTTTGCGGTGGGACATCTTGAAACAGCCAGGCTTGGGCAGCAGTCATTTGCAAGAATGTCTGGTCTTGGGTCTGGTTGTGTTAATGCAGTTGCGAAAACAAAGGATCTTCTTCATTGTTGGCCGCTTATTGACTCTGGGGTTTTCGGAAAACAGACTCCAAGGACCTCCGGGACCACTTTGTTTACACAGGTCACATACTGCTTGGTGGTTTTTATTAAAACTGTTCTGGGTGCTGTTTTGGTCACAAACAAAGATTGTAGGGGGTTGGTTTTAAGCAATGTAGAGCAACATTTTATTATGGGTTCAAAATGTTTCTAAAAGGATCAAGTATATTTAAAAAAAAAAAAAACATACTATACATCAGTAACATTTTCAATTTTTATTTTATTAACATTAATACAAGGATTAGTGTTAGTATTATTGTTATATTGCTCTGCCCTGCTCTTAAATCTAGTGTATGTAAAAGATTTACTTTTTTTATATTGCTGAATATTTTACAAGGCCTCCTGAGACATAACCAGCAACCTTCATATCACAGATCCATGTCTTTAACCTCAATACTACCTGCTGACCCAGTTGCTGGAATGTATTGTAAGTCATAAGTAAAAATGGAACGATTTTTCCTCGAATGCAAAGCAAGCTCCTCCGAACATCATGGGCTCCATAATGTGATTTCAGTTATGAAGCGGACTTTAACATCTTCAAAAGAGGTCACATTTGTCTTTCAAAGGGTTGTTTTATTTGAACCGCAGACTATAGATTTAGGTGACCTTCTCTGGTTAGACCTTACTTATAATCTGAATATGGGGAACAGTTGGAATTGCTCAGCTGTACAGTGGAAAATATTCTGGTTTAGAAGCAGACTTTGCCTTGCTGAGCCCACTGAAGCGCATCATATTTTTACTTTTTCAAGAACACTGTGCGCAGAAAATTAGTATGGCTTAATTTTTTTAGACATAAAAAAAAATGTCCAGTTTGCATATATTAAAATGGTACTAAAGCAGGATTTCTGGCTTTTCATTTGAAGAAAACAGATTTTGAGTTAGAGGAACCTATGGAGACATAAAGCAAGAAAAATGTACTTTCATTTTTATTTCTTCCATTTTATGTTGCCTTTGGTTTTTATGCACTTTCACAAGGTGGCTCCATTCTTTCTATCTTGTGTTATGTATGCAGATAACACTGTTTTATCCTCACCTTGCGAGGGAACAGGGGACTTCACCTTTTTACCGGAAACAAACTGCAATCTTTCTTGTTTCCTAAATGTTGTTATACTAACTGTTTGTTTTAAATTGGCCTTTTAATTTTTGTCTATTTGGTCGCAGCAGCAGTTGTGGCAACTTGAAGACAATGGTGTTAACATGGCAACTGCAGACAGAGAGGGGGTGTCTCCCCATCATCCAGAGTAGAGATAAGAGGCAGTTCTGTACTTAGAGTCAGAATTTTGGTTTTGAACTTTGTCTTGTACACTTTTATACTGAGGATCTATTGAGAGAAGCTCAGTTGTTTAGCTGTTGCCTAGACTTTGCCGCTCCAGTACTTAATGTCATTTTTTTGGCATTATTTTGTTTGTTTACTGTGAATTCCATGCTTGGTTAACTAATACATTTTAATTTGAGGTTATTTAATGTATTTTTGCTTAGTGGTAATTATTTGATCTTTTTTGGTTATTAGGATTTTATATCAATAATATTTTGTTTGTTTACTGTACACTGTACTGCTGTACATTTAATTTTGGTTAGATGTATGTAATATGTAATATTGGGTTAGATGTTTGCTGGATTTGTGGGTTTATTACTTCCTCTGGTTACAAAGGATGTATATTTTAATTTTATTTGCTCTAGACAAAGGTGTCCGCTAAATAGGTAACTGTCAACAAGCAAGCAAAACTTTTCAAGTTCCACGGAGATACATAGGGTCTAGCGTTTACTCGCAGCGTTCTGCTATGTAGCGCCCTTGTTTAAAATTCCTCTTCCCTTTGCACTTTTTTGTCACAAAACTGGAAAAACAGACAATAATGGAAATGGGGCAAGTACCTTTCGTAGCACTGAATGTTTCTCCCAGAGTTTAGCCATTCAGACTGTTTGGATTTCTTGTTTGAGAGTCTTATGCACACATAATTTAAGCTGCCTCGAAACTTTCATCTCAGCATGGGTTTTACTTTCATCGACTATGTAAGAGGACTGACTTGGTGGATATGCTTTTACTTAATGTGCAGTCATGCAGTTATCAGTTTGCTGTTTTTCCTCCTCATTCCTCTCCTTTCTGCGAGTACTCTTGCCTTTATATCTCAGCTGGCGCATTTTGAAGTAAGGGCTCAGTGCAAAGTTTCCTCATTAATTTCTTCTCAGAGTCTCTTTGCAGCAGGGATTCATGGGGCCAGCAAGTTCCCTAATAATCCAGATCACTGAACTTTTGTCACAGCTAGTTATAATCTGCTACTGACACACCTGGGTGTAATTTCCACTGTTGAAAACTGGAACAAAAATGCTGGACTTTGTTTAATCCATGTGCATTTCAGCTGTGTACAATATATGAGTAATTTAGTGCTCATAGAAGAAGAAGAAAAACTGGTTTGCAGCTTGCCTTGAGATTTATTGCTTTTACCAGCTCCTCTTTTGCATCTGAAGTCATGATGTGTGAATGGTCACTTGTCCATACCTGTCCTCACCTGATATATGTGCTTGTCTTTAACGCTGGTATACAGGTGTGCGCCACTTAACAACGGGGATACGTTCCAAGAAATGCGTTGTCAGGTGATTCCGCCATTGTCATAGGGTGTACATGCGCCGCATCACATCCGTTTTGACTTATTATTATTATTATTATTATTATTATTATTATTGCATAACCTATTGCTCCTAGGCCACAAACCTATACAGCATGGTACAGTAGACGCGGTAAACACGAGATGTATGAGGCTGCTGCTACAGAAACCAGAGCACTTTGTAAAATAACGATAAAGTACAATATAGTAAATACATAAAACGGTAACATTGTTGTTTATTATCATTATCAAATATTATGTACCATATATAATCTTATGAGACCACCGTCATATATGTTTTTGACTGTCACGTCACGGCACATACTTGTAGTTAATTTTCTGGGTGCATTTTGTTTAAAAATGGTTGTGATTTATTTTGATCACCAGGCCCTTTTCCAAAGGAATTTTTTTCTTAATATACTTTACAAGTGCGCATGGTATCTTTAGATATCAGATTGTCAGCATGGTGCTTTTTGGACCCAGTGTCACCCCATCATTTGGAAACACCACAGGTTGTGTGCCATTTTAGGCTTAACCACATCACTGTCACTTGAATCGCCATCACTGTCATTCACAGATGCCACAGAATAGGTTTCATGCAGAAACTGAAAGCTTTTCTTCCTTCTTCTTTACCCTGGTTGTCCTTGGCAAGCAACTGTTTGGTTGCGTAGCATCGTAAAAGTCACTGTTTCAACTGCCTAAAAAATGAAAATCAACTTTAAATCTTGAAAATCTATTCTCACAGGAAAAAAAAATGTTCACTGACCCATGTTTATGTAACTCATTATATTCTGTTTTAAGTAAAAGTGTAGCCATTAAGTCACTCCTTCTACTTCAAAAACAAAGTATTTCTGCACACTGTCAAGTGGAGGCAATGGACACAATACCTGGAACCAACAATGCTCAAAAATGGACCTAAAACAGTATTCAATGAAAAAGGGCTAATAAATGATGCTGATAAGTTAGAAGCAATAAAAATGCAATTTATTTTATTTAGTATATTTAGTATATTTTTGTTTTATTTTATATTTATCATAGAACTTGTACCATATTTTTACTGCTTATACATCCTATACATAACAAACTAAACTTGTGATTTCTGATGTTTAAAAAAAAAATCTACAAAGAATCATTTCAAATACCCCAGTAGGGCGCATTAAAGTGTGCCCTGGCAAACTGGCTTTGTTATGAAGCAACTGTTTTGTTAACATTACTGTGCGCTGCTCCAAATTGTCATGGAGCGAGGCTGAGCGTTCGTCTCCAACAGGGCAGGTGGAATTGGGTGCCTAGAGATGCACAACTGGGCGAGAAACACTCTGTCAGCTGGTTGTCTGGATTCATTTACCAAATGATGTCCAATGGTTGCATCATGTTCAGGTGAGCAGATGGGCACATTTAATTTCCCAGAGATAAGGCTATAAAATCAATTATTTATACTTTCTATGTGGCATATTTCCTACCTGTTGTCCGATCAAGTTGACTTGCCGGCCATTTGTACAGCATAGTTTCAGATGAATTCAGCCATAAGTTCCTAGTTTTATTCCCATGCTTGTTGACAGAATGCTTTAATTATACAGAAAATTTGGCACTTAAAAATAAGGCAGATTATAAAATCCTCTGAGACTTAAATAAGTTGTCTCTTATGGGTCTCAATCCTGGATTCAAGCAACCACTCATATACCCAATACACTGGAAGTACCATCTGTCTTAAAGTATCAGTAAGCTAACAGGACAGACATATTATGAAAGATGAAGCACAGATGAATCCATAAATCTTTTCTAACAATGCAGCATCTTTTTCAGCTGTGTTGTTTGACAGGTGACAGCTTCCAGCCTATTTGAAAAGCAGTTGGACCTAGAAAGGAAATATTTTAGTGCCTGTGTTTCTTGGCAGCCTCGGTTCTCTTCTCTAATGCGAGCACAGCAGCACTGAATGGAAATGTCCAGAAGCACTCGCGTTGCTTATTAGCACTGCGCTTTCTGGAGGAAATTGGACAAGGAGTAATAACAGAGAAATCGCTGACTACATTCAAATGACTTCAATTGTCATAGTCCAGTTCAGTTTTTTTTTCTTTTTTTCTTTCCCTTCTTTCCCCCTAATTCAGCTGTATTTTTTTATACCGGAAAAACCAGCTTATAAAGGCTTTTCTGGCCACGATCTTTGCGTTGTGTTCGCATACCTGCTTTGATGGTTTGAAACAGGTACATGCAAAATAATAATAATCAAAACTGTAAATGAGAATTTGCACTTTTGTCTAATAACAGACCCAAGTTAGACTGGCTGACTGACAGCTGGCATTTTGGTATTGAATTGTGAATTTGTAAATACAGTCATGCCCCCGTATCCGTGGTTTCAGTTATGTTAAATGGAAATTAAAGAAATAAACAGTTCATAAGTTTCAAAATGGGCACCAAGCGAGAATGGGCCATAACATGGAGAAATCCAGTAGCCCAAACGCGCTCAGTACTTCAGTCATCTTCCTTTGTCCCAATACCCATGCTTCCCCGCAGAACTTGGCTCCATTCTGCTTCTAGCATTCTCATTGTTCGCATTAATATATAGTGTTTGGTATTATCCGCAGCTTCACATAACCGTGGTAGGTCTTGGAACGTATTACCTGCAGATACAGGGGCACTATTGTATACCACATAATAGTATACTCACATGTAATGCTAATATTTTTGTTAGCATAGGATTACAATCATCCATCCATACGTGTCACCTGCTCCTCCATCACCTTGTAACCAAAAAAGGCTTGACTTCATATCTCTATTTGTAGTTTACTGTAAATATCCATTTATAGTGTAAATACTGATTTTTTCCTTCCATTTTTTCTATTTGTCCACTCATGACACTGTCTTTATTTTAATATCAGTAGTATCTCAATAGCTGCTAACCATCGGCCTTCTGAATGTGTTCTTCTTTGTCTTCCTGTGTCATTACGCTGTGTCTTCTATTGCATCGTGTCCCATGATCCATGAGAAATGATATGTTGCTCTCCTGTGCATTTGTATATGTGCACATTGACAGTATTACCTTGAACCGTGAACCTTACGCCACTTGCACATGTATAACCTGCTTGAAATATTCCGAGAACTTTCGCCGGATTGATTTTTGATGTCAGTCTGTACAACATAACAATGGAAATAAATGGCTGCATGCACAGACTGATAAGCAAGTTTCTGAAATTAGGATCAAAGTGTGGCTTTATGGACAGTTTAGCAGTTGCATTTTAAAAAGAAAGGGGGGTAAAAGCTGTCATTTTTGTCAACATCTGTGTGGATGAACACTGAAAAGGAACAGTTTGAAGTGTTCTGACTGCATCAGCTGTGAGATGCTACTCAGTGGAATTTGTTTCATTTCCCAAGTTGGGAATTACGGTCCTTTGTTCTTCCCGTCGTCGTGCCGCCGGTTCTGGGTGAAGCTGTCAGACTGAAAAATCTGGATGGGACTGAGAAGTGATTCTGTCAGCCATCTCTCACAGCCGTCTCCAACCATGGGTACTACGAGGAATGTCTTTGAAAACAACATGCTTTCAGCATGTCGACCCCACCGTCCAGTTGTTAAGTATTCAGCATACTGTGCTCATATAATGTATTACATTTACATGGGTCATTTTTTATTTATGCTGATTGTTTCCTGTCCAGTAAATATTGCATACGGTGTCCTTGCACCTCCAGGCATACAATATAGTATTAAAAACAAATGCCAACAACCTTGGTTTGCATGGCAGTCGAAAATCTTGAATGCCGTGTGTGAATATTAAGTAGAGATGCATAATGCAGGGACGTGATGGATCCTGAAAGCTGTTCCTGGTTTATGGATGATGGGGAGGTTATAGGGGTGGCCGGATTACTATTGTGCTTATGGGTGGTTGAATGGTCACAGGGGATGAATCAGTCACTTATGTTCTACAGTTGACCAGTAACTCTGCATCAGCTGCAGTGGTACCAGGTCATATAGACAGACATCACACAGATGTGTTCCCTTGTTCTTTTCAGCCTCCAAAGGAATTATTGGGAGATGAATGTCACACCCCATAGCAGAAAAGTGTTCCCTATGTTGGAGAACCTCTTGTTTAATTGCTGCCTGCTAGTGGATGAGGGACTAAGCTTACTGCACTGCTTTCCTTTAACTTTTTACATCTTTAGAGCCTTCATATGAACAAGACCTATTAAACATCTAGCCTTATACATTGAAACCCATCCACTGGGAAAAGAAATAAATATATAACAGGTTTCCTTAACTTTTAGCAACCTGTAACACTGCTTTTTTAAAATAAATAAAACATATATATATATATATATATATATATATATATATATATATATATATATAATATATATATATATTTATATATTTATTTATTTTTATATATATATATATATATATATATATATATTTATTTTTTAAATCCTTCTGGCCTGAACATACCTTGGTACTACAGTATGAAATCAAAGCTCAAAGCATTGAATGGACCTAAATGGTTCTGCATACGTGTATTTTGACCTATTTTGGCAATGGATATTATAATGTGTATGGCCCAGTTTAAAAAAAAAAAAAAAAAAATCTATTCAGGATTATCAAGGATTATTTAAAGTCATTAAAACATTACACTGAAATTTTACCTTAGTCTTCCAGTACATTCCTAAATTATATACTGGGTTTCTAATAATTCCATAATAAGAAAGGCATTCAGAAGGATGCGCACCCAGTGTACAGTGTCAGCAGTCATGTAGCCGTACAGTCGGTGGTGCTGCAGACTGCAGTGATGTCTTGGTTAGTCGGCCGCAGAGAAACGCTGTTATCCAGTATTTGTAATTGGAAATGCCACTTGTCAAACTGAGCATCATGAGTTATGGCCTGCTGCTTTTTCTGCTCTGGACTAGTTATCGTCCTTAAATATTGCAATTAAACTTTAATAGACACCACCATTTAAAGGGCCAGCGTTAAGGGGACAGTCAGAGCTCTTGGGCGGTGTCATCGCACCCACTGGACGTGTTCATTTGTCTCAATTAAGGTTTTGGTTGTTGCTTTTCTGAAGCCCTCCATCCCCAGATTCATTGGTTGTTTCCTGTTTAACATGAAATGTATGAGCATATGTGCTTTTTGTTGGCAGGGAAACTGCACATAAGCTAATTGCACAGTTTGGTCCTATAGTCTTTTAAAAGAACGGTGACAATGCGTTTCCGTTTCAATGTCAGCTGTCCCTCAAATGACCCGGGCGAGTGCAGTAGTGCCTCAAGAACTGGGGACACAGTTAACTTCTCCTGTTGCCACTTCTGCGTGAGGAATCAGATTTCTGCCATAGCCCCATCCATCTCACACGCACGGGGGGGCGGGCAGTGTGCTGGTTCTCAGATACCATGTTTTTTTTTTTGTCAACAGTGGGACATTCCAGTTGATCAAATGGAATTTGAAATTGTCTGCCAAAGGCATTGAATTTGTCACTGCCCTGTCCTGCACCCCTTTGCAACTGCATGAACTGCTTAATTTTTTTTTTTCTTAAATTCAGATTACTGTGCATGCTCCCTATTTAAAAAAAGTATTATTTCTTGCTAAATAATCTGATGCACTGAGAATCCAAAACATGTATACATGTTTCGTTGGAATAAGTTGTAAATTATACCAAAATCAGTCCTCTTAGCCATTGGGCTGTGGTCTGTAGTAAAACAAGCATTTAGTACACTTACTGGGTTGACGCCATAAAGGTAGAGTACATGGAAATTCAAAAACTGACTTTAGCAAAGGATGCAGTTGGTCAGAAAAAAAGAATTGCAAAAATGGCCAAAAGAAACATTCATCCTCACAGTGAGGCAAACCACTTACTGTGCCTTTGAGAAAAAGGGCAATTGTACAGCAGCTCAGGAGGAGTTTCTACTCTTAAAGTAGAAATGGTTTTAAATCAAACTGTATTTGGGACTTTGTGCACTATTGCTGTCAAGCCCCTGTCTTTCTTCAAAAGCAGTGCACTGTGTGCTCATGTGCTGAACAAGTCAGGTCTTCTCCTGCCTCTTTCTTACGGATAAGTGTGCAGCTCTGCTCCTCAAGGAGCTCCCGATGTGGTGAGAGAAAACAAGAGCCCCTTTGGTAACAACGCGTATTAATATGAACATGTTAAAATTGCAGAGTTATACCTGTTATATGTGGATGGCACGGTGGTGTAGTGAATAAAGCTACCATCTCACAATATTTGGACTGTTATGGGTTCAAATCCTTCTGTGTGGGGTTTACATTACATTCTCTCCATGTCTGTATAGATTTCATCTGGGTGTTTTAAGTTTCTTGTCCAAAGACTTGTATTTCATATTAATTTGTTATTTTAAGTTGCTGTGTGTGTGTGTGTGTGTGTGTGTGTGTGTGTGTGTGTGTGTGAGTGAGAGAAAGGGAGAAAGACACTAGCCAGCCAATGTTTCATCAGTGCCTAGTCAGGAAAAATGGCAGGGGTTGATGTCAGGAAAGGCACCTGGTCATAAAATTTCCTGCTCCAACAAGCATGACTCCAAATGCCATGCATTCAGAGGGCAACAGTCCACTTGGGTTCTTGTAGAAGACAAAAAAACTATTCTAAAACCCATAGGGTGTGCTTGTGTATCCCTTTTAGCTGACCTGTTTACTCTCCCGTAATCTATTGCTGCTGCATGTGTGTAAATATTTAGGTGTTTAATTGTGAGAAGTGTTGTGGACCCTCTGTGTTTGGTGAATTGAGGATCTTCAGTGGGCATCTTGATGTTCTCTGGCAAGACAGCAGCACTTCTGCAGCACGACACAGCTTCTAACCAGGCTGCACTGAATCACGCACACTAGTCTGGGCTTTTGACAGCAGTAGCACTTTTACATCGGAACAACCGACCCTGCGAGTCCGTTGATGATGCCAACAAGAACACCCAGAGGAAGAAACCTGGGTAGTCAGCTTATTCTTTTTTTTTAAACCATTCATCCATTTTGATCACTCCTAAATTCCACTTTTAAAATTCCTAGCAAACAGCCCTTTCGCCTTTCTGTCTGGCACGCACGATGGACCCCCCCTAATAATACACACCTGATACCAGTTTGTCTTGGCTTTTTGTATTGTCATCATTTTAGCTTCACCAACTATTCAACTCTATTTATACAGGTAAAATTATAGCCAAAAGAGAAATGATCTGTGGGTGCCAGAGGTGGTATAACATCCAGACTTGTCGTGTGCAGCATTTTAAATCCACCGAATGTTTGACAACAGAGCTGATGCAAAAAACATGGTCTTTCGCCGTCACGATCTATGCCTTTAAATAAGGCGGCTAATTTATAAAATAGTCACTGAGCAGTGAAAGAGTAAATGGTTATAAAAAAAAGTATATTGCATACCATGCAGTAAATAAGTGTACCGTTCAAATATGAAATGAATGATCACGTTATTTTCGGGCGAGCAGGTGAAAGGTACCAAAAGAGGAAATGTCTTCTACGAAGTCTTTTTAATTGTTAACCAGCGTTCCGGTTTATGCTGAGAATGATGGCCATTGTAATCTGAACTGGCACACAATGCAGAGGAAGAAAATAATATTATCGTCTCCAGTTTAATTACTGTCGGAAGCGCTCTAACCCATTTATCGGGCACAACTCACTGTTAAACCTGTGAGGGAGTACAGACTGCCAGTGACTTTAGAAGGGGTTGCTGAGATTAGACAAACAAATGATCGCAAATAAAATTTACTACTCTCCTTTCCTTTAAAGCGCTTTGTTTACTGTTTTAAGTACAGTTGTCTGAATATCAAAATATGATTTATTTGTTTGTGGTAGTAGATAGAAACTCTACTGATTTCTGTGCGAGCTGGGGTCCTGGAACTTCACGTGCAGGGAATAGATCGCTCGTGGAAAGCTGAAGAAATACGAAGTACGTCGCTCATCTCGGTGCTCCCCAGCCCTGAATGTGGTGGTTCTGTGTTTGAGGTGCTGTTCTGGACTTTTTTCCTCCCTTGTTTTTCTACCTGCCCGCCCACTGGTTTTCCAAGAGACAGAATTGGTACAAGAGCGCTAACTGAGAAGCTCCAGCTCATCCTTGGAGCTTTGTATACGGTCGGTTAGTTAGACCGCTGCCAGATCACTGCTTCTGTCACTGCTCGGAAGAAACAGGTGCGGTATCCTTTGTAAAAAATCTGCGCAAGGGTACAGATGTTAAATTAATCTCTTGTACCTGTAATGTGGTAACACTTTCAAAAGCCATTGTCCAGTATAAAATAAGCGATGGCATGTTTTCTCTGTTTCCCATAGGCCTCATAATCACATTTCGCTACCTTGAAATGGTTAACAAGGGTATAGATGGGAAAGTTCTTACTAAGAAAGGGTGAAGGCTCTTTTTCGGGGAAATATGCTTTTGAAGTAACTTTACAGAATGAGCTAAATAAGGCAGGGTCATGTGAAACACAGAATTTGACAGCCCGGTACTGCCAGTAGGCAAGCAAAAAGACGTGCTCTGTTACAAGGGCACACTGCAGTGGAAGGCACACGGGTGACATTTGGGGGGATCTGAATGATTAGTTTGTTGGAGAATGGCAGGGATTAAAACAAGCTTTTGGCATTACGGAAGAATTAAATGAGAGCGCCGATTGTGCTGTGACATGAACATCTGTAGCAAAACTTTTACTAAATGAATTGGAGACAGCCTGCCCTTCTCCTCGTGGAGTCCTGTACAGCTCACTCTAAGCAGTTCTTGTGCCAGGGTTTATTGTGCCATAGCTAGGGTTTGGCACCAGGTGGTGCAGCGATTAAGGAAGTGCATGCTGAATAACTGCACTCTTGAGGACAGTGCTTAACCTGTATGTGATGCCCTTAATATGCAAGGGCTTGGCAGTGATTTTGAAGCTGAATTCATTATTTCAGCATTAGAATGTAATTGTGGTATTATTGGGAGATATTCTGTCCTTGGTGAACATGCTGATTCTTCTTTATCTCTTCCCTCTGGCTATTGCTTCTCGCTAAACATAACATTAGACTGAGAGCCTTGTAAAGCACGCTGAATGAATGAGCTTAGTGAAACTATTGAATTTGTATTTAGGACATGTGGTAATATTCAACAAGGTCACCTGCCAACATCTCCTGGAGGGAGAGTGGAGAAAATGTTGAATTGAGAATAAGGCATTAACAGTAAACTTGCTGGAATTGATGGTGGCGCATGTTGTACAAGCATTAGTAAAACACAGCAATTTTTGCAGCTGATTTCAGAATCGATATATATACAGTCGGCAGTTCAAGCGTTGCAGATTGCAAGCGGGTTTAGATGGGTTTCTGAAAGATGTGCATCATTATCAGCAGTTACTGCCGCATGAATGAAAGACACACGGTGCTCTTTAAATGTCTGTTTACTGCTTTCTTATTGACTGCCACCTGGTATCTGTGTGAAATTTTACCAGTTATTTCAGAGAAAATACTGTACGTATTAAATATTTGCTTTCCATTAGAGAATCTGTGCCATGCGCTGCTTGAAGATACCCATTGGGGCAACACTGGCTCCCCTGTGGAAAAGCTGACATTAAAATGCACTGAAGTGCATAAATCAAATACTTATTCAGGTTTTGCATTTAGACCTTTAATTGTAACCACAAATACGTACGTTTGTACGTCCGTTGAATTTTTCTTGTTTTTTTAATAGAGGAAAAACCACAAAATGAATGTTAAAATTGAATGTGGGGGGAGTTAATACTATTTTTTTGGTCTCATCAACAGAAAGGGTTAAGAAAATATCTCTGACCTTGAAGGTTTCTCTATATTAATGTTTTAATGTGGTTCCTCATTTCACAGAAAGCTCAGGGAATTTGACAAGTCAAAAACATCCATTTAATGTGATTATTATTTATTTATTTATTTATTTATTTATTTTTTTAAGCACCTATCTCAGATTCTTCCACAGCACACCTGTCGGGAAATGCCTTCAACTTGGAACCAACGGCATCGGTGGCTGAATCCAAATTTGGACAGGGAAATGGGCTTTGAGCGAAGACAAATGAAAGCAATTTACCAATTCTCTTCTTTCCCCTCCCCCGCTCCCAATTTGTACCCAATCCACCCCACCCGAACCACCCCACTCCGATTCAGAGCTGCTGCCGAAGTGCCACGAGCTGCGGTGCCGATACGGCTGCGTCATGGCAAGAAACGGAACATTCTGCTTCTGCGCGGACGGTTTTCAGGTGGAGGAGGATGGGCGGGGCTGCAGAGGTGGGCACAGCTACGAGTGGGACGCACACTCACACACGCGCTCCCGAAACACATCATACTCACTCTTTGGAAAGTTTCTTTATTAATGAGCAGCAGGCATGAAATTGATAGCCATCTATCTAGACGCCCTTGTCTATTCACATCAAATATCGAATTGGCCTGATAATGGAGGGTATTTTTCATTTACATCTTCAGTCATAAAATTCACTTTTCAGGACACTTATGACTCCATTCAGGTTTTGCCTTCATTATTTTTTGTTTGACTATAAACACAAGACGTAATAATAATAGTCGGCCAATAAATCCTCACGTGTGACAACCACGAGGCTAATTTTGTTCAGAAGTTTCTCACGGAACGGCACACAGTAGATAAGCATCTCTCCATTTATGCGCACTCGCACAGTTTGTTTTCACAAGAACACGATTTCATTTTTAATACCATTACTCAATTTACACGCCGATCTGCTCAATAACAATGCGCTTCAGGCAAAAAAAAAAAAAAAAAAGGTTGAAAAAAATCCAAAAAAATTCCAACATCACAGCTTTATCCAAACATGTAAAAATGTCTTAAACAAATTGCTCAAAAATCCTGTGTGTGTGTTTGTGTGTCATATAATGGGCATTATGTGTATGTATACTATGTCTTTAAAAGGGCAGCTTCTGGCAAAGGAGTGTTGGGATCCTGGGAAAGGTGAATCGTGTATAAGCAGCTGGTGCACCAAAAGTTAACTTAAAACAAGCTGCTGTTGTGTCTTGAAGAAGAGATGTGCAGTATTTGTAAATATATTGCTCATAATTGGTTAGGAGACTCCATCACTAAGCCCTGCTGCAAAGTGTTATGGCTCCTTTTAGTTAATATTGTTCTCCAATACTTCAGAAAAGTTTACTCATTCTTTCGCCTCCAACTTTGTTTAAAATTTTCCACTTGCTGGTGTTCCACAAAGACACCTGCAATAAACTTGGTTTTATTTGTTATAAACATAAGTGGACGAGCAACACGATCCCCGTTTGTGTGTGTGTGTGCGTGCGCGCACTAATCCCCGAGTGCTGTTCTGTTAATGCTGCAACGTGTAGTGTTTTAGTGATATTTGGGAAAATTGGTTTGGGGGTTGAATGGAATTTTGAATGGTCTGGGAACATGTCATTATTTTTCCCATAAGATATAATGAAAATACCCGACTCAGTTTAAGCGTTTTAACACAATGAGGCCTTTTCAGGAACCAGTTAGACACATAAATTGAGGGATGCATGTATTTTAAATACTTACAAAGGTATTCTTTGTAAATCAGGATGAATGTGAAAAGATTCAACTAACACTCATGATCCAGTGAGGGTCACACCGGGTTTATATTTAGTAGATTGTGCTTGAATAATCTTAATTTTAAACAAACTGCTCTTCCTTCCTCTGTAGATTATGATGAATGCACCGTGTATGGCATGTGCAGCCAGACCTGCATGAACACCTATGGGTCCTATAGGTGCAGCTGTACTGAAGGTTACATCCTGCAGTCCAACAGAAGGTCCTGCAAGGCAAAAACTGGTAAGATGCCATATTATATGATTTTTTTTTTTTTTACATTTTAATCTAGCATATATTTGTGTTTTACAAAATGCACAAATATTAAATACAACGTTGTACATTATTAGTTAGTGCTAATATAATAAGATATAAATCCAGATTAATTCACACTGGGGTGAGCAGTTTTCTGAGCCTTATTGATTTGTTCATTTTCTATACCCAACTGCCTAACTGTGATGTTTTTTTCAAGGCTGAAGCAAGCAGTGTGTTACATTATTTAGCTGTTTGTGTTCACAGTGGCTTAGCTCATACATGTTTATTCATAGATGTTTATTTCTCTATGCAAATTTATATTGTACTCAGGAAAATGCCGCTGCACCCAAACTGATTGGAACTTGAAACAATAACCTGTTCGGCAAGAAGCAAGATTGCTAAATGCTGTCTATTGCACTTACGTGCCGGAACGTCGCTCTCAAAGCTCCCAGCCTCTCAAAATTTTTGTGAAGGCTTTACATAGCTGTAGGCATCATATTGAAATGTGGAGTCCACAAATACATCAAGATATTCTCCATCAAATTAGCTCAAGATTTATCATATTAGCATTAGTATTATAAAATTAATATAGTTTTGCTGGGAGTCTTCAGTATTGTAATGAAATAAGTACAAATGTTCTTTAGCTGGCAATCGGTAAACCCTGAAGGGCATACAAATATTCAGCCTCTCATGGAAACACTCAGAAAAACGCAGCTTGCTGGATATGTGTAATCCTCAAGTAAAACAATGCAGTTTAGAATACAAAATAATGAGTATGGTATGTTGATAAATGCTGTGGTTTGGAAAATGTAATTGGATCAGTAAACTCCCCAAAGATGTGGACTTGCACATTAACATTGAAATAAATTCATGTCTTCAGAAATGGAGATGCATTTTTATTTATTTAGCTGATGCCCTTATCCGTAGCTTCAGAAAAAAAAAAGAAAGAAAAAAACTACAATTGTTGCAGACAATGTACAGTAGGGAAAACAGCTATTCCCGATAATAACATAAGCTAATTGTTCGATCAGCAGACGTACCGTGTCGTTGCTGCATGTCAAGGGGGCGCGAGGAATGAGCAAAAATAAAACCGACCGCAGTGAGTACAGTCCCAGCGCAGTCTGCTGCGGAGTTCTGGGGATTGAGGCTCGCGGTGAAGACGGAATTCTTTAGCCTGACAATGAGATGCTCCAACTCTGACAGCTGCTGGAAGCTCCATCCAATATTAGGAGGACCATGTGGAGAAGTAACCAATTCTGGACAGGCTCTTTGGAAGTTTTTCTTCAGCCAAGAAGATGAAACTCGCTGAGATCTAACTGGAGTTCTGAGGCTGAGGACATTCTAAAGCTATGTTACTTACCCTCAGCCTCCTGCTTCTACTGGGACCATCCTGAGCACAATGGCTGCTGGTGGTTAGTGGGATACTGTGGCAGCACCTCAGGAACACCAGGTTCTGGGTAAAATAATGTGGTTCCACCTCCAGATAGGTAGTTGGAGTAGCTAGATAAGAGACATTGGTCAAACAGGAGAGGTTGCAGCTCACACTAGATGTTAGGTTCAGGCTTTTTTGCGTATAAGGAGGCACATTCTTCAGTTGTCACAGAGGCAAAGCTAGAGTGAAATATAATGGTGCCTTGTTGATATGCAGAGCGTGTGCTAATGAAAGCAACGTCCATGGGGCTCCAACCCACTAAAGGCAGACTATGAAATGGAGAAACTTATCTCTTGCCTAATGGCACAGCTTCTGGAATTCTCCTGAACGGATCTCAAATCCTGCCGAGACTATATTACATCTTACATCCCCGGCAATGGAACGGAGCTGAAAAAAAACTAGGCACAAAATCGGTGCTGCCTTCATGCGCTTGTTGGAAAAAGACATTTAATTTGGTTGTCTGTATAAAATGGGTGCGCTTTGTTTCGTGGTGACATTTGGGGACTGCTAAGGTTCTACTCCTTCTGTCAGTCTGCAGTGTCAGTTTACTCAGACATTTAGCTTCTAATCAGCTGCAGAATGCAGAAGAACTTCATTTCTTCCACAGCTGAAACCAATCGAATGGCATTAAAGTTATACACGACCATTACACATTTTATGTGGCATCAGAAGAAAATAAAATAACTTCTATTTATTTATAACTTGTGCATAAGTATTTGCTTATCTTAGTACCCGATTTTCAGTTTAGGTGCTGCTTACTGCTTCCCGATATGCAATATTCAAACTGGTTGTATGTTGAGGTTTTCATTGATAGAAGTCTCTATTCATGGGCAGATTAGGTGAGGCTGCAGACTATTTGCTAATTCTGATGTATAAGAATCCACCGTCCACTTGGTCCTCATCAAAGTTTCTCTCCTCGGCTCAGATATTAGATGGCATAGCCGGCCACTTCTTAGGAGGAAGTATTGCTTGGAAGTCTACAGACCTTCGTCCTTTTCGCAGTAGCAGCCTGATGTGGGAAAGGGAAAAAGGCCTGCAAAATAAGGGTGTTTTAATTAAGAGTACTAGCCTGCACTTAAGGCAGTCGGGTCCCAGTCGGAGCATTGGTGTTTAGAAATAGCTCAAGGCGCAGAACACCTTGGTGCAGAAAGACATCCCGGTGCTTTTAATCAGTGTTACTGGTTCCCTACCAGGAATAAGTTGAATATCATTACACACAGTTATCTGGGTCCAGTGTACACTTGCATTAATATACATTAGCTGAAAAAGATTGCAATACCGTGATAAATATGCAACCCGTGTACGTTGTAGGGGCTTACGCAAATGAGGTTCAGGCTACGGTAAGACATGAGGCCGCCAAGGGGGGAGGGGCGAGTGGGTTGAGAAATGCACTGAGCACTTTATGTGCTCCAAAATAATCTCAGTACTGTATAAACACCTTTCATAGAGTTATTGTTGGAGGAATTTATACGTTTATTCTACTTGGTATTGTGACGGGATTTCGTAGCAAAAAAGAAATGCCATAATCAGGTGTATGACAAATCGATTTCCTATGTCGCGAAATGAATATCATCAAAATCACATTTTTGTTTTTTCCTCACATGCACTCTTGACACATTCTGAATTTAAAATAAAGTCTGAATGTCAAGTTTGCGGATAGCTTGGTGTAGGTGACAGTGTGCTTTACTGTGGAGAGGGCGCTGCTTGTGAAGATGTTGAATATAACAGCTTAGAAGGAGCAGTGGGGAAAGTGGCCGCCGTTCTGCTCCGAGCGATAATTTGACAGCGGGCCGCTGCAAAGGCTCTGGTTTCAGCCGTGTTCCAACAGACCCCGCATAAGTCTTTCTGTCAGAAGAGAAAGTGACAGGGGCTACGTTCATCTCTGGGAGGATCAGCCAGGCCGGAGCTGTAAAGTCAAAGCTTCCACGAAATACGGGCGATGCCAAACCGGTGTAAAGGAAAACCGCCATCTCCAAGGAGCAGATGATGAGATAAAGTCGAAAAAGGGGTTTTGAAAAGGGCTTTGTTGATTTATTGCTTGTATTAGTCAAGGGTCTTGTGAGTTAAACTTTCATAGAGGGGTGGGATAAATCACAGTAAGTACAAGTGAACCCCAGTCCTCTTTATCACGCAGTCAATTAAGCCCCGGGATGCCATTATTCCCAAAAAACTAGCAGCATTGCATTGCATCACATTTCCCCTTGCTTAGGCACAAAAGTCGACCGTTTCTTAATTATGCTGGGACTCCTTTGCTCCGCGCAAGTCTTCGTCCATCATCGCAGCTTCCAGGACCGCTCGCCCTAATTGGCGTGTTGGCAGACTCGGGAACTCGGCCGCCGGAGCTCCTACTTTAACAGAACTCTTGCACTTAACTACAGCGATGGCGAGCGGCGCCACCCGCCTAACTGACGGGAAATGTTCCTTTGAGAAGCCGTTAGCTCCGGTCCTGCCTGCTGCTACGGGCAGTAAAAAAGGCGACAGGTCTTGTGGTTTAGACTGCAGGATGTAACAAATAAAAGTGTATGTGGTTTAAGGAAGGAAAGCAAGACCTCAGATTAAATAGCGCTGTAGGAAATTGATCCTAAAGCAGTCAGTTGGCTCACAGACACAGTTTACCCCACTGGGCTGATATTGTATAACCTAGTCATTAAAGCTGCCAGCCGCTGTTGTTTTTCTCTCTGTTTTTATTTACTTCTACCCACAGAACCAGGAGAGAGATCCCCTATCCTTCTCATTGGAAACACGGGGCATATTGCTGTCACACACCTGAATGGTTCTTTCATGCTGAGCACGGAGTCTCTGAACACGGGTGGACTGCGGACGCTGGATTTCAACTACAACGAGGGGTCGGTCTGCTGGGTCACCGCCACCAACTCTGCTGGGCGACTTCATTGTGCCAAGATGACAAAGTCAAACGTTTTCTCTGAAGAACGGGAGCTGCGGTTTGGTCGGAATTTGCTGAGTAAGTTTTCAGTTTGCCAGTGACGTTTAGATACTCTAATGCAAAGGCGAACTGTATGTTTTTTGTTACATGCTTTTTAAAATGTGTTGTTCATCTTAGTAAAAAAGCGAGGAAAATTGTGAAAACTGTATTTAAATCTGTTCAGGAACGTTTTGTTTGGCTTATGGGTTAGTATGCATTTGTGAACCTATGTATGAAAGAAAAACAGTTAAATTTTATGATGTATGTAATAGCAACCATTATTTTTCAAACTAATGATTAATATGATTATTTTTTTATTTTGAATCGGGGGAAAAAACATTCATTTTAAAGTGTGTGTGAGTGAATGAGTGAAAATTCACGCCTTGCCCATCTCTCAGTCATAGGCAACTTTGTCATAGGCACAGTCATAGGCACTTTCTGAACTGGATTTTAGAAAATCAACCTTAAGGTATGCTGTTCTTTCCTTGAAGGGAAAAAAAATAAATAAATAAAATTTGGGTCTCAATATTATAGCGCAGAGGTGAGTGATTGATGTTATCATGTAGAGATCGATGTTTAAATTGGCTAATACAAGCTGACTGAAAGTGAAATAATAAATGTTATATTTAAAAGTATTGTAATGTAAAGACAAGTCTCTGAAATACATTCCGAAACCTGCATGTATAGACAACTTGCAATGAGGGTTGGCAAAAGTATGCATGAAGCAGTATTCTTTGTTAAATCAAGTGCTCACCAATAATTTAATTTAGTGACTGCTTTGGTCCAAGTTAATGAAGATTTATATTGGCAGGAGGTGAAGTTTATCTTCTTACACCACGCTATCTGAAAGGGCTTTGCTGAAACTTTCACGCTATGCCTGGTTATACACCGACATCACTAGAAGGCACAAAGTGATATAATTAGCTGTGTTTTAATGGCAGCCCGGAGATATGGCAACCGCGGCGATGCGCCGGGGTGCACACCTGAGCTCCTGTGGATCACCTTCTCGCATTTAACATTACTGGAAGTGTAATAACTTTTCGCCACTGCTGTTTTAGCGTTAAAAGCCCTTACGAACGGATTATGAACGATAACGACGTGCGTGGTTGCAGACGGTGATTTCTTTTTCTTTTTTTTAAGGCTGCAAGAATCTTATTTTTGTTTCTTGCACAGAAATGGTGAATTCATTTTCGTGATATAGTTATGCAAGACTCTTTAGATGAGTTTGATTTCACATCTACAAAAGAAAGACATCATGCTGCTTTTCCAAATACGGTTGTGTATTAATCAGGAGATGTGGCCTCCCTGAAAAAAAGGCAGAAAATCTGGGTAATTTAAAAAAAAAAAAAATCTATTGGAATGATTTTTGCAGGTATATTTTTGTCTTGAGACCACAGGTAGTATAATAGTTAAAGATATAAACATATATGGTGCTGCTTCTACCCCACCACCCTACTCTGCCACTACCTCTACCCATAAAGTTACCTGGCGATGTAAATGAGTGAAACAAAAGCGAAATGAAAGTGCAAGCTTAATGCCAGATTAATAACTGCAGTATCATGCAGTTTGCCTTCTAATAAAATAATTCTGGGGATCATGGTCAGAATGTCTTTTACTTCACCTTTTCAGAATTTGTGTGGGTTTATGAAAATGGGACGGATGAGGTAAATACGGATGAAGGTTTCCTTGGGTAGACTGACCTGCTGCCTTGGGAAGGTGATAACGCTCCCAGAAGGCCGTACTGTTCTCTTCTGTTTACATTTGTAGCTGGATGTTTCGATGAATATGCAATGAACACTTCTGACCTACTGAGCTTTGAAGTGATAATTTTTTTGGTTGAATATTTCAGAGCGTAGGTGTGGATTCTGTTTAATTTTCTCCAGTGCTAGCCAACTGAAGTCTTATTTTTATTTGAAGCAGCCCCCTGTGCTTAGCACATTTCATCAATAGATTACAAATTTCATTTACAGATTACAAACATAAAAATGAACAGGCCTTTCATCTTGGACTTCTTGGGTGGGGAATTAAAAGGAAGGAATAGCTTGATTGAAATAAATTCATATTCGTTTAAAAAAAAAATACATTATTGTAAGAAAACTTGTTTTCATAAAATTTTTGTGCCTTTTTGCTGGTTGTGTGTCCAGGTGTGTAAGCTACGATGAGGCATGCCTTTTACATAGCTAAAGTGATGGGGGATGGACAGACTGGTCGTTGTCCTTGATTTTTTTTTAAACTAAAGAAATGGCAATGAACAACGGAAAACAAAGAAATGTGTGAAACCAACACTGTCAGACTTCAAAAATACAGACTCAAAGGCTACAGATGAGCACACCTAGCCAGGGTGCCCAAGTCCTCCCTCTTGTCTGTGTATGAAGAATCTCAGTCTCTGTAGTTGGCCACCTCTGGTGCTCATTTAGTGTAACTGCCAATGCAGGTGGGCAATGGGCATCCAGGTTGTATGAGTAAATGTGCAGCCTGAGACTGATTTTTTTTTTTTTTTTTTCTTCTCTTTCAAGTGTCTTCGCTGGCCTGTTGTCACTATGTGTTGCCATAGTTGGTGTGTGCATAAAGCATGAATCATCTGACATTGACTTTGAAATCATGTATAATGCACTGCATACTTTTCTCCTTTAAATTATAACACTGTGTCAGTATGTAGGAGCTCCTGATTTATGCACATGCAATGCCATTGCTTTTCTTGGAAAGATGAGAGTACGTTAGCTTCATGTGCTGCTTTTACAGGTTTGTAGTCTGTTTCTGGCAGATCAGTAGAAGGTTATCAATTCAATGTGTTTTATCGTTTACCGTGAAGCAAAATGCTATAAATCCCCACAGGATGCACCGTGAGTGGTGTACATATAACAAGTCTCTGCGAGTTCACACAGTAGAACGTGAGCCAGAATCACGGAATTTGGATGTAAATGGTTTTTCGTGTACAGCACGAGACAGCGTATCTGATTTTCAATGTACCAGAGTGGGGAAACAACATGTTTCTGCTGGCAGCCAATGGTGTTCTCTTCAAAGTGGATGGTGCCCACGCTCTGCCTCTCCCATTCTCAAAACATTATATTTCCAAAAGAAAATGAAATGACACCACAGCGTTATGTCACCAGAAAGCCACGGTGCATTAGTGGAGATCACAAACGTCTCTTTCGCACTGTTTTTGTTACGCAAAGATGGCTGTTCAGCTTTTCTTGTAGGGCGATCTTCCCCTCTATCATTTTTGCATGTCTTTGTTGTTTATAATACAATTAATTAACCTCTCCATTTTCAGCAAAGGCTTAGTGTTTTATGAACACCTTTTTTTCGGAACATTAAAGAAATGTCTTTCTGCCATTCTGAAAGTAATAAATTCTCGCTTCCTTTCTTTTATTTCAAAAGAATTTACTCGTTCTTTCTGTTTCACACTTGCAGACGTGGAACAGATGGCCATCGACTGGCTCACAGGCAACTTCTATTTTGTGGATCGTGTCAGTGACCGGATATTTGCGTGCAGCCAAGGCAAGGACACTTGTGTCACCGTCATCGATCTCGATCTTCAGAACCCTAAAGGAATTGCTGTGGATCCACTCATGGGGTAAGTCGGTGGGCGTAATAACTGTGTCCCCAGAATCTCTTTCAACCCACTCCATCTTTTATCTTTAACCATGCTGTTGTAAGCGATCTGGATTTTCTACCACAAAAGCTTCATTGGTTTATTACTTTATTGTGCACTCGTCTCTCAAAGCGAAGCAACAGATTAACTCCATTCGTGCTTGTATCCCGGTAAGAAAGACTGATGGTGGACTGAGTAAATGTGGGTGAATCAATTGCCACTCAGCTACAACAATTGATGGTAGGATATACAAAATTGCTTGAGGGGTTGGCAACAACAACTGTGCCACATTATGGCTGACTGCCCCCCCCCCCACACAGTTAGAACCATTGCTGACCAAGTATATTAGACTGTACAGCGCTAGCATCTTCCTTTTATTTTCTTCCAAGGCAGCCGCTATGCCTATTAATATTCTCCAATTCACATGTGTGTCTAGCACGTCTGGTAGGCTTTAATGAGTAAGGTTTGCCCATAATTTAGATCCCTGTCTCGAAAAAAGTCTTTAAAACACCAAGTAAATATTCAACATGATGGTAGATAGATAGATAGACAGACAAACAGATAGCTAGATAGGCAGGCAGACAGACAGACAGCCAAGTAGGTAGGTAGGTAGGTAGATAGATACTTACTTACTTACTTACTTACTTACTTACTTACTTAAGATCTTGAGGATAGGTAGATCCTTTGCATCAATTTCCAGTGTGGGCATTTGACACTACTGTTTAATTGTTTGAATCATACAAGAGTCCAATGACCAGGCCAGTGCCATATACCATCATGAAGATAAAACTCTTAGGTTAACTAGAGAATGAATGCATTCATCTTTTTATCCATTATCACTGACTGCTTGCTCAGTGAAGGGTTACAACAAAGGGCATGAGGCAGTGTTCTTTCTAGATTGGCTGTCAGTCCATCACATCACAGTTTCTTTCTCTCTCACTCTCTCACTCTCTCTCTCTCTCTCACACTCACACACACACACACACACACACACACACACACACACAGACAGAGAGCTAAGGGCAGTTTTCAGTCCCACATTCATATGCCTTTGGACTGTAATAGGAGGCATGGAAACTGCAAATATTGAGTCTGAGTCAAAACCATGTCCGAACCCACAGCTTGAGAGCTGTGTGGCACCTGCACATCTCTGGCATCACTCTGCCGAGCCAAATTAAAAGGCTTTGTTAGACAGCGGTTAAGCTCTAGCAAAGTCTTTTTGTGGAACACCTATCATAGAGAGGGGTGAAAAAGTTATATTTGAAGGTTTGTGTTAATTTAATTACCTATTTTGTAGTCTCCTGCTTTTTATCAGTACCAAATACCCTACGTGTCACTCAAAAGGGCCTGTTTATAAAAGTCTTTCAGTTAAGCAATGCTTTAATCTTTTTTAGCCAAAAACACAGCTAAAATAATTCACCAAGGAGAAAAAATGTGTATAATTATTCCGATAATGCTTATTAGCTGCTTAAAGCACTTTACTGGATAAGTATCTCCAGTGAGTTGAAGAACATATTTTCAAGTCCTATTTATGTAATATTACTCAAAGCAAATGGAGACCATGGCATCAGCAGCAGGTGTTTAATGAGAATCAAGGGGTTTAGATGGAAGTGGAGCCAAGCAGGGTGTGACCGGTGGACGGCCTACACACACTTTGAATACTCCGTGGACCTTATCTTTAGCGCATATCTTCTGCAGATGGGAAATGCTAACTGAAATGCCATTGTCATATATAACAGGTATACAACCCAAAAATAAGCACAATCTGAATCTGATATTTATTTTACAGTTTACAATTTTTATTATTTATTTATTTTTTTTTAATTTTTGTAATTCAGATGATACTTCCAGTGTGGAGGAATCCTTGTCAAACAGTGTTATATATTATTTTGACACTAAGTCATACTTGATTGGCAGTCACATCATACATTTTTTCATAGTGACATTAAAGCAGTTTTTATTTAATTCATTTATTTCATTAGTTATTTATGTCATGTATTGTATACATATATCTCTTTCAGATTAATATGCTTTAATGTGACATTTTGCTAGGTATATACTGTACCTAAATGCAAACATAGTTGATGTGAATGGACGTTATTTTTATTTCGATATCAAAGCTTAGTTTTACCAGTTCTGACTGACTGCTTCCTTTTGTGTTTTGTGTACTGTACATAATGACTGATGTTTTGACAGAAAAGTCTTTTCTTGATATGCTGTGCTTTGCTTTTCAGTGGACAACTTTTCATTGAATAAATAGTTAGATAAATAAATGTCAGTACCCATGAATTGTTTTGATTACCTTCAATTTAAGTAATTTATATGCAAAAATTTAGTTGAAAAGTGAATCTGTTAACTTGTTGTTTTAAATGAAAACTATTATTTCTGTCTTCAAATAGGTTATTGTTAATGTTGAATTCATTATATTTTTCATTAAATCTGAGACTAATATGCAATGAAGAGACTTTTTTATGCAGAAGATCATTGTAAAGCTCTTGATGTTTCTTTCCCTTTTTTTTTTTTTTAATGGGCCTAAAATGCCATATTTTTCTCCAAACAAGCTCTGTGTGCTGTAGTGGGAGGTTGAAAGTCACAGTCATATAGAAGGCTCTTCTTTTATTGATTGCTCTGGTTTCAGAGGCAAACCTCATACATATTTGTATCCAAGCTGTAGCAGTAAAAACATCTATGATGTCAGACCTGTTCCAAAAAAGCTGGCAAAAACCCTGACCCCTTCATATCTCTTTGAAGTTGCCTCCGTAGACATTTTTGCACGAGCTTGGACCACCAGTGGGCTCTTGCCAATTGCTGATACAGGACTTTGACTGTTACTCAGTTATGAGCTATCAATGAGCTTTAACATGAGTGCAGTAAACCACAGCCCATGGTGCCAGATCTGACACCACTCAGTGCTGTAAGAGCAAAATGTTTTCATCCAGCCTAGATGTTCTCAGCATCTCCTTTATTTGGTTCTGACTTGTGATGGAGGCTCTTGGCACTGTTTACCATGGAAGGAAATGGAGGAGGCAGTCCGCTTGACTCACTGGAGTGGAAACGCAACACATCAGGCCATAGTATTTGTCAAGCATATTGTCACAAACCATAAGACAGATGTTGTTTTCATCTCCTCCTCAGCTGCTTATCATTTATTATTATTATTATTATTATTATTATTATTTATTATTATTAATAAACCATTCCATGTTCAGTTAAGATGTTAAATGAAAAAGTCAATGAATTACTCTTCTATGCAGCATGTATAGAACTTGCCTATGAATGTAATTCATAGAAAAGTTTGCTTCTCACAGCTGATAGAACCTTGAAGTACAACGGTGCAAATTCCACTCAATAACTGTATTACAAGGTTCGGTCCCAGGGAAGCAGCAGCAGACCTATGTTATTAATGCTCGAAAAGCGTTGAATTGGCCTCACTGGAGGTTAAATACACCAGTGACAGTCATATGACATGAATGGAGAAGAGATGCCTAATTTGCAGGTCCAGCACACAGGTGTCATTTCAGCATTAAATCCTATTAGCCACGCTTATCCACAGTATTGCAGCGCACAAGTATTGCGTGGCAGTATTTCAGACAAAAGCCATTTGGAAACAGTGTGGTAGGTACAGTGTGTGGCTTCATGCCTACTATTGTAAACATTTGTTCGTTCCATCTGACAAGGAAACATCTTCTAGTCAACACATAGCTCAAGTTTCAATCTCATAGTAGTGCTCTGCAGTTGCCCTGTGTGTGGATTAAACACCTTTTGTCCTGTGCTCACCTTGCTGTCAGCTGTTGTTGTTGCAAAGCTCTACAGCATAAAAAAAAAATCTGATTTGGCATTGTTTTACACACACACACACACACACACACACACACACACACACACACACACCTAGTCTGCTCACAAGTCTGATGTGATTTACTATAGACTAAATTTATGAAGACACACTGCTTGGGAAAATCTATTGTGAGATTTAGTTTTAACATGTTTTTTTCTTTACATTATTTACAATAGTATTGTTTTATACTTTTTGTGGAAAATGTGTATAGGAGTCTCAGCAGACATTCTTTACATGTTGTGTGAATTTAAGAAAAGCTGTGCACATCTTATTTTAGTAATTTACAATATGTTATTGTGAAAACCACAAACACGTAAAATAATTTAATTGGTGGTGTAACCTTTTCTTTAAAGATATGAAATAAAAAAGGCAAATATGAATACGTTGGACTATTCGTAACCTTTTGAGGTCCCCTTTAAATAAAGAGAAACTTCATTAAACAGAATGCACTATAAAGCCAAGGAACTACTTTTCAGTAAATTGGATCGGCATAGCTTAGTTAATGCTTTCTTTTTCCATAAATATGTATCTTACATTTTAAGCGTGGTAGATATCTGAAGGGATGTAAACTGGACAAAGCAGGATTTTAAATGGAATGCAGAATATGTTTTAAGAATTATATTAAAATTATATGAATGGCCTCAAAGGCAGATGCATTTATCACATTGTGAACATTCAAGCATAAATGAGAATCTTACATTTTTAATTGTATTGATCTTTCCAATGAGAAAATGCTATTTGTAAAGTGCTTTGTTTTACAATTATTTTACAAAGTCATTTTAATACAAAGCCATAAGGTTTTAATTCCCAGGAATAAGCAACAGTCAGTCCAATCGCTTCTGAAAATCTGTTTGATAAATTTTACTGTAAAGATGGCTTCTGCCAAAGCTACTAACAAAAAGGATTTAACTCTCTTTTTTTAAATTGATTTCTGACATATTTTGACTTACAGGAAGCTGTTCTTCACCGACTATGGAGCACAGGGGAAAGTGGAAAGGTGCAACATGGACGGCACTAACAGAACCAGGATTGTGGATTACAAAGTGGAGCAGCCTACCGCCATAGCCGTGGACATAGTGAAGAAGCTGGTCTACTGGGCTGATGCCTACCTGGACTATGTGGAAGTTGTGGATTACTATGGGAAGAACAGACATACAGTTATACAAGGGAGTTCTGTGAGTAGCAGGGGGGTTTAAACTGCTTTTATCTCTCAGTAGGTTTTTGTAATCATCTCAATGCAATAAGTTAACTGAGCGGCTTTAAAAACCAGAGAGTATGGCATTCTGAATGGAAAATAAGTTATATAATGACCATAATGGTTTGGCCTTCAGTCTTAATGCCTGTGAATGATCTCTTGGGCTGAAGATGTAAAAAAGGGGTGCACACCTCTGGTTCCTGAGGGGCTTGGGTGAGCAGTTTTTCAGCTCTTAATTGCCTTATTGGATGGAAATGCCCCTCAAGTGCTGCTTCTCATGCAACTGGGATCCTAATTATGAAATACTCTAAAAGTTGCACGGTGCTGGCCTTTGAGGAGCAAAGCCACTCGTGTTAGTTGCTCTTACCTTCTTTTCTGGGACATTAGCACGGTCTTAAATGGTCATTTGCAATATTAGCTTAATCTGGCAAAAATATGAACTTTCTAATAATAAGTCACGCGGTTTCATTTGTTTCCCTTGTAGTACTGAATTTCTAAGTGAATTAGTGGGATATAAAGACTTTGCAAGCATGATACATCATTAGAATTTTAATGATTAATCTGATGCATCATTAAAATATTTCTAAGAATACTCGTGAAACAAAAGATTAAAGAAAATATCAAGGACATTATTATTCAGAGACCTTCAAGAAGCTCTTCTTGTATAAGATTAGGGCAAAAAAACTTATCACATGGAATTAAATGTCATTCTATTTGCAGGTGTTTCTGCCTTGATCAGTGAGGATTTATGAATTTGCACCTTCTGAGTGTTTCTAGAAAGTCTTGGCAAGATACATTGGGGTTAGAAATCCAGTAGAAGAACACTGCAGCGGAGACGGTCGTCATTTTTCATTTCACATTAGATGCTCCAGTCTTGAATCATTCTTGAGCTCCAGATGCTGCACGAAGATGCTTTCACGCTGTAGTTAACTATAGCGTTGCAGAGTGCTTATTTTGCACATTTCTGTTTGCCACTATTATTGGACAATGATCAGATAAAATAAAATGCCGTAATATGGATGTTAAGCAGAAACCACTCACGCAGTTTAGCAGAGTTCAATCCAGGGGTCGTTTTCATTGCCTGGCATCCTGTGATTCTGGGTTGGGCTCCAGATCGTGGCAACCCTGCTCCGTATTAAGCGTTTCATGACAACGGATGGATGGATGTTGCAAAGAGAAAATCCTGCTTAAATTTCTGCTGTTCTGCAGTAACGTAAAACTTACACCTTTCATTAGCCCAGCTTTAAAGCACAGTCCCCTGAGGTCCAGTGTCTGTCATTTAAGTTTACCATATCAGGACCTTGAGGACAGATGCCAAAGACAGAGGACAGTGTTTGTTTGAAGCCAGCAGTCTAGTTGGAGAAAAAGCATTGGGGTTTCACTTACTGTTTCTGTGGGTGGCTGAGCTCTTCATTGTTGAGCTCCGTTGTTCTCGCTCGTCTGTCACTGCTCTCCTGCTGTGTCCTGTCTCCATTTCAAATCCTGTGTTTTTCATAGCAGCTATACAGAACGATTAAGAAAAAGTGGTGTGCAGGTGTGCTCACCTGGGATTAAATGTGAGGGTGTCGAATCTATTTTGTAGCCCCTGACACCTGCCTGGCCACTGTTGTGTTGTCATTTTCAGGTGTCATACCTTCACGGATTAACACTCTTTGAAGATTACTTGTTTGCAACATGCTCAAAGAACTCCAACGGAAATCAAGTGGACATTTTACAGATTAACCGATTTAATAGCACAGAACCGTGGATTTTAACCAGCATGGAGAATTCTAATATGATACATGTTTACCACAAACTGGCTCAGCCCACAGGTAAAGTTCTGCATTTCTGTGTGTGTGTGTGTGTGTGTGTGTGTGTGTGTGTGTGTGTGTGTGTGTGTGTGTGTGTGTGTGTCCCTTATCTGGTGCACACTGTTGAAAGCCATTCCGCTGTTATAGCAACCTTGCACTACTAAGCTGGCATGGTTACCGCGGCTAGCGCGCACTGTTGCTAATGGTGCTAGCAGGGTGCTGCAGCACGTGGCCCTCTCACTCTTTGCAGCTAGGAGCCACGCTTGCGAGGCAGATCCGTACGGGAAAGCAGGAGGCTGCGCCCACATCTGTCTGCTGAGTGGCAGCTACAAATCCCGCACCTGCCGCTGCCGTGCTGGCTACACCCTTGGGAGCGACGGGACCTCCTGCAAAAGTTAGTGCGGTTTTATTGTCTCGCTCCAGCATCAACACAGGGCAGGTGTACGATCATGTGCTGGGTGATGTTTGGATTTGGATTTGGATGAGGATAAGCTATTGATGTTTGGAGATACGATTGCAGAATCTCCTTGGTGCTAGGTGCTGCGGGTCTTATGATACATTAGGCTAGCATGCTGTTTTCCTAGAAATGTAATATGCTGAAGTCGAGGCTGATACGATTCATTGACAGGCAGGAAAATTAAACGATTTGCATGATGGACACGTCTCTCGGATACAGAATCGAATATGAAAACTTCCTGACATTCCGTCATTTAAAAGGTTGTTTTATTGGGACTGCAACAGATGCAATTCATTGCGAGCTTAATGCACTTTTGAGTTAATGTAGTTTTCAGACTCGTCAGATCATTCGATCAATAACAATGATGTAGATGACAATATAAGCCAAGGGTCACATTAATAACACCAGAGAAATTTTGCCCAGGCTAATCTGAGTGTAAGCATATCTGCACAGCTTATTAGTTTCTCGGCACAGATGTTGTGGAGAAAATCCCCCGCCCCCTTCAGACATGCGGCGCACGTTTAAAGTCTGCGGGAATCCAGGCGCCTCCTAGGATGCAGCCGCGCCCCCGAACTCAAACGCCGACGTTGCATCGTTTCCCACGGAAACGGCGCCCCTCTCCGGAGCGGAGCGTTCGCGTCCCCGTCTGCCTCGGAGACTCCGCGGCAGTCCCGGCATGTCTGGAGGCCGCCGCCGTCCACCGCAATAAAACTTCCAGTCGATACAAATAACATCTCCGCCCGTTCCTAATGAATTGTAAAATTAAATGTCCACAGCATAACGGATGCCCATTTTGCGCCGGCTACAACGCTAGCCCCGCCCCCGGGAGAGCCTTGCTTCGAACAAAAGGACGATTGATTCGATAAGACCTAATCGGCAGAACTAATTCTTGCTTTAATTGAGGTAATGGAATTAGCTTAGTCCTCTTGCCTTAGATACGTTTTGGTTTCCGAAGTGTTTAATTTCTAGTAGAGAATAAAAAAAAAAAGTCCTAATTACATTGATGAATTGGGCGCTGACAGCATTCTGGGTAAAGAAGATTAGTTGCTGGTGGGTTGTTTACCGTGGTAATCTCGCTGCCGCAGGACCCAAAAACGAGCTGTTCCTATTCTATGGGAAAGGGCGGCCGGGAGTCATCCGAGGTCTGGACATGAGCGCCAAGTCCAGCGACGAACACATGGTGCCGATCGAGGATCTCGTGAACCCGCGGGCCCTCGACTTCCACGCCGAAACGGGCTACGTGTATTTTGCTGACACCACCAGCTTTTTAATCGGCCGACAGAAAATCGACGGGAGCGGTCGGGAAACAATCCTCAAAGACGGTGAGCAATGTGGCCACCCCTTAATATGTCGTCCCCTCCCTCGATTATATTTTGCTGAACGAGAAACCGATGACCTCATCAACTGTACGCAGTGGCATCTCTGAGAATCTAAATACGCTTTTCACCTGTAGGTATCTATTGAATTTGTCTCAGTTTGTAAAAGATGGGTTGTGAATGAGGCTCCTTAATCTTGTCAGATATATGTGTGTTCCACTCTGTATTGTGATTAATCATGTATTGTGTTGCGTTTCATTATACGTTGCTGCAAGGGGAGTGAAGGAAATTTCCGGAATTGGGTCAACCGCTTATGCTCAGATGTATTTGTGTAAGGTGCATTATTTGCATGTTCTTTGTTTTCTCATCTGTACAAATGATGAATCTCCCGTGGAAAAAAAAAATGCTTTCAAGTCTAAATTATATGAGACGGGGGGAGAGAGGTGACAATGATAGATTACCCTGGTGTGGCAGTGTTTCAGCAACGATAAAGGCAGTTTCTTGAATTTCATTTGCTCACTGTCTTTCCATTTTACAGACCTTGATAATGTCGAAGGAATTTCAGTGGACTGGATAGGGAACAACTTATACTGGACAAATGATGGATATAGAAAAACTATCAGTGTGGCCAGATTAGAGAAAGCATCCCAGACTAGGAAAACTCTTCTGGAAGGAGACATGTCCCATCCCAGAGCCATCATAGTGGATCCACTCAATGGGTGAGTTTTGGTTTTCTCATTATTTCTTTCTCTCTCTCTCTCAACTAATCATTATACATTTTATCTTTCGTGTACGACAGTAGTTCAGGTTTGGATCTAAAATGCACTTAAATATCTGTTGCTTAGTTTTCAGTTATTATGCTACAGACACTAGGAGTAAACAAAATAATTCAAAAAGTACATGAAAAAAGAGTTTAAATCAAAATTCCAAATGGAGCTGCAAAGGTGGGTCATGTTAGCTTGACTGTTAGCACTATGTTTCAGCTATGAAAGAGGTTCAACAATTAGCACTTTCATTGTATGTGAGCTTTCGAAGTAACAAAGTTGCAAGGAAGGAAAACAGCAGGTGCCAAAATCACAGGTACACTGGTCACAAAAGCTGCAAAATTGTCTTCATGTGCCAACAGTCTCAAAAACAAAGACATTATATGTCAAACGTGGACAAACTGCATCGGCTAAGATGAACGGTGGTTGCTAGGCGAAGCTCACCAACAGGAACAGACCGACTTCACAGGGTGGTTGCCGCATGCCTCCGAGGGACAGCCTCAAAAATTGCCGCAGAACTGAATCAGGACCTCTGCGGCCTAAAATCTGTACATCACGAGCTAGAATTCACCATAGAGCCACCGTGCAGAAACCACTTGTGTCCAAGGTATACCTAACCTGGTATGAGGAGCACAAAACCTGGACCCCTGAGTAATGGCGAAAGTAATATGGTCTGATGAGTCATCTGTCACCGTATTTCCTACATCCCACCGGGTTTATGCTGGAGTTTGTTGCCAACCGTTAAACATGGTTGGGAATCTGTCACGGTATGGGCAGCCTTCTCCTGGGAAGCATTAAGTTTGATGATTACATGGTCACATAACGGTCAAGATATAAGATTTTACAGGTCTGAGGTGCACCCATTGGTACAAACCTGTTCCCTTATGGTCTTCTCATATTCCAGGATGATAATACCCCCATGCACACTGCTGAAGAAAGTCAGGAGTGGTCTGGTCTCAGGAACACCAGGTTCCAATGTCTTCTATAGCCTCTATAATCACCAGATGTAAATGTCATAAAGCCTTTTTGGAATGCGGAGGACAGAGTACGAAGCAGATTTCCACCTCTTGAATAAGAAGCTTTTTGTTTCAGAAATGTGCTACATCACAATTCGCAGTTCAGTATTTGTGTGACAGCAATCCAAGGACTGAAGCCGTTCCAAATGCAAGAGGTGGCCATACTGTTTATTATTTCCCTGGCATTAATACATTATCGAATGTTTCCAGTGTTTTGTCCAGCAGCTTTTTTTCTTGCTTTAATACTTTGCACAGTGTCACTGGACCTGACTAACTCTAAAATTGCTTTAAAAAGACATTTTGATCAGTTGCATCACTGGGCACATCATTTTTATGAGGAAGAAATGGAAAAGGTCCTTTGTTATATACACACGAAAGTGCACTTTGCCTCTGGATTCCACATTGTTTTTAAAAAATGCTGAAATTGCTGACCTGCATTTTAGAAATGGAATGAAAAGTTGATGCCAGAGCTGATGATTGAAAGTCTGTATGTTGTTGCTCCTTTATTCCAGCAATGCCTTGTTTTAAAAGATTGCTGTATCAAAGCCTATGTGAAATGAGAAGTTCCAGGCAGGCTCAGTGTTAACAGCCTGTCAGAATATATCCGCTTCAAATCTCCTTCTCTGTGGCCAACGCGCCTTCCCATTATACAGAAATTTCCGTGGTGGAGCAAGCCAGGAAAGGACGTTATGGTCAAGATGGCTGGCAAGGAATTTATTTTTGATCAAGTTACAGTATTTGGCTGGATTCTGACATATAGTGAGCTACAAAAGTAATTGGACATTTTTTTGGCTCTGTATTCCAGAACATCGGTTGTGAAACGGTGCTACCTTTAGTGAAAGTGTAGAATGTCACGTACACCAATTTCAAAAATACACTGCCCAGCCAAAAAAGTCACACAGAATAATATTTCTTTGGACCGCCTTTAGCTTTGATTATGGCACGGAGTTTCTGTATTGTCATTTCGATAAGCTTATGCAATGTCGCAACATTTATTTCCATCCAGAGTTGCATTAATTTTTCGCCAAGATCTCGTATTGATGATGGGAGAGTCGGACCACTGCGTAATGTCTTCTCCAGCACATCCCAAAGATTCTCAATGGGGTTAAGGTCTGGACTCTGTGGTGGCCAATCCATGTGTGAAAATTATGCCTCGTGCTCCCTGAACCACTCTTTTGCAATTTGAGCCCAATGAGTCCTGGCATTGTCATCTTGGAAGAAAAAAATCCATTGATGGAAAAACCTGCTCATTCAGTATGTTCAGGTAGTCAGCTGACCTCTCAATTAGTCTAGGTGGTGAATTTTTTTTTGGGTCGGGCAATGTAATTTTAATCCATATTGCATGCAAGGTTTTTAAAATAGTTCTGCAACTTTAAGGCACCAAACGCTAAGTACAACTGTTTCTTCTCTACCAGGTGTGTTCAGATGGCTCTTGTGTGAATGCATGTCCCAGTCTAATACGAATTTTAAGAATTCAGTCTCTTGTCAATATACCCTCTGTGTCCTTTTTACTTCTCATGAAAAAGGATTGATATCATCTTGAAGCAACATCTCACCCCTTACACGCTGAAGTCATGTTTAATTAGCAAGACCACCTTGATCATACAAGTTTTTTCATACATCCTTTTAGCCCATAAGTATAATGGAGCGTTACTTTCACTACCATTGATTGAGAAAGAAGAATTCTGGAGTGATATGGATGAAGTGGTGAAGAGTGTACCTGAGGGAGAGAGAGTGGTGATTGGAGTGGATTTCAGTAGGCATGTTGGTGAAGGGAACAGAGGAGATGAGGAGGTGATGGGTAGGTATGGTGTCAAGGAGAGGAACGCAGAAGGTCAGATGATAGTGGATTTTGCAAAAAGGATGGACATGGCTGTGGTAAACACGTATTTTAAGAAGAGGGAGGAACACAGGGTGACGTACAAGAGTAGAGGAAGATGCATACGGGTGGATTATATCTTATGCAGAAGGGCCAGACTGACGGAGATTGTAGATTGCAAAGTGGTGGCAGGGGAAAGCGTAGTTAGGCAACATAGGATGGTGGTTTGTAGGATGACATTGGAGATCAAAAAGAGAAGGAGAGTGAGGGCAGAACCAAGGATCAAATGGTGGAAGTTGAAAAAGGAAAACTATAAGGTGGAGTTCAGGGAGGAATTAAAACAGGCATTGGGTGGCAGTGAAAAGTTACCAGTGAGCTGGGCATCTACAGCAGAAGTGGTAAGGGAGACAGCTAGAAAGGTGCTTGGTGTGACATCTGAACAGAGGAAGGAGGACAAGGAAACCTGGTGGTGGAATGAGGAAGTACAGGAGAGTATACAGAGGAAGAGGCTGGCGAAGAAGAAGTGGTATAGACAGGGAGATGAAGAATGTAGACAGGAGTACAAGGAGATGAGGCATAGGGCGAAGAGAGAGGTGGCAAAGGCTAAAGAAAAGGCGTATGGTGAATTGTATGAGAGGTTGGACACTAAGGAGGAAGAAAAGGACCTGTACTGATTGGCTAGGCAGGCGGGCCGAGCTGGGAAAGATGTGCAGCAGGTTAGGGTGATAAAGGATAGCGATGGAAACGTACTCACAAGCGAGGAGAGTGTGTTGAGCAGATGGAAAGAGTACTTTGAGGGGGGGTGATGAATGAAGAGAATGAGAGCGAGGGAAGGTTGGATGATGTAGGGATTATGAATAGGGGAGTGCAATGGATTAGCAAGGACGAAGTTAGTACAGCTATGAAGAGGATGAAGAATGGAAAGGCTGTTGGCCCAGATGACATACCTGTGGAAGCATGGAAGTGTTTAGGAGAGATGGCAGTGGAGTTTTTAACTAGATTGTTTAATGTAACCTTTGAAAGTGAGACGATGCCTGAGGAGTGGAGAAGAAGTGTACTGGTACCAATTTTTAAGAATAAGGGTGATGTGCAGAGCTGTAGTAACTACAGAGGGATAAAATTGATCAGCCACAGCAAGAAGTTATGGGAAAGAGTAGTGAAAGCTAGGTTAAGAAGGGAGGTGACGATTAGTGAGCAGCAGTATGGCTTCATGCCAAGAAGGAGTACTACAGATGCAATGTTTGCTCTGAGGGTGTTGATGGAGAAGTACCGAGAAGGTAAGAAGGAGTTGCATTGTGTCTTCGTGGACTTAGAGAAAGCATATGACAGGGTACCTAGAGAGGAGTTGTGGTATTGTATGAGGAAGTCGGGTGTGCCAGAGAAGTATGTAAGAGTGGTACAGGATACGTACAAGGACAGTGTGACAGTGGTGAGGTCTGCGGTAGGAGTGGCGGATGCTTTCAAGGTGGGGGTAGGATTACATCAAGGATCAGCTTTGAGTCCTTTCTTGTTTCCAATGGTAATGGACAGGTTGACAGATGAGATCAGACAGGAGTTACCGTGGACTATGATGTTTGCAGATGACATTGTGATCTGTAGTGAGAGTAGGGAGCAGGTTGAGGAGACCCTGGAGAGGTGGAGATATGCTCTAGAGAGAAGAGGAATGAAGGTCAGTAGGACTAAGACAATACATGTGCATAAATGAGAGGGAGGACAGAAGAATGGTGAGGATGCAGGGAATAGAGTTGGCGAAGGTGGATGAATTTAAATACTTGGGATCAACAGTTCAGAGCAATGGGGATTGTGGAAGAGAGGTGAAGAAGAGAGTGCAGGCAGGGTGGAGTGGGTGGAGAAGAGTGTCAGGAGTGATTTGTGACAGAAGGGTACCAGCAAGAGTGAAAGGGAAGGTCTACAAGATGGTAGTGAGACCAGCTATGCTTTATGGGTTGGAGATGGTGGCACTGACCAAAAGACAGGAGGCAGAGCTAGAGATGGCAAGAGTTAAAGATGTTAAGATTTGCATTGGGTGTGACGAGGATGGACAGGATTAGAAATGAGTATATTAGAGGGTCAGCCCAGGTTAGACGGTTTGGAGACAAAGTCAGAGAGGCGAGATTGCGTTGGTTTGGACATGTGCAGAGGAGAGATTCTGGATATATCGGGAGAAGGATGCTAGGGATGGAGCTGCCAGGCAAGAGGAAAAGAGGAAGGCCTAAGAGGAGATTTATGGATGTGGTGAAGGAGGACATGCAGGTGGTGGGTGTGATGAAGAAAGATGCAGGGGACAGGAAGAAGTGGAAACAATTGATCCGCTGTGGTGACCCCTAACGGGAGCAGCTGAAAGAAGAAGAAGAAGAAGAAGAAGAAGAAGAAGAAGAAGAAGAAGAAGACTTTCACTACCACTGATAACCGTAGAGAAGAATTTATCTGTTATTCTTTTTAGCTCTTAGGATATCAGGAATATGGATGAACTTTCTGCTCATTGTTTTGGTTGAATCCTTTCATATAGCAGTACAATGCTGCACTTAATCGATTACTTTTATATAATTAAAAAAGATTTCCAAAACATCTCTGCTTAATGGCTAATTTTGCGTATAAGGTATCCTTCAGTGAACTTACCTAATGATATTATTCTGGAACTTACCTATAATTGTTGTCGTTGTTATTCTTATGAATATCGTAATTATCATCATAATAATTACTTTACAGGTTGAAACGACCGTTCTTTCACAACCGCATGGTTATGTGTTGGATTCTGATCCATGGTCTAGCTGCTAGGAGCTTGTATGTTTGCTTAGCTCCTCCAGTGCACTTCATAGGCTTTGCATTATCTCAAGCATGACTGAATAAGCCATTAAACCCCAAAAGAATGGATGGATGTGTGGCTTTTTATGTGATGATTTAGCAAATTTTTATAATTTCCGCTCACCATTGACATTTCGCTGTTGTTGTTGTATTTACTCTTCCTGTATGTTCTCAAATTCAGAATCCATCAATTCTGTCTCGAGCCTTTCCGTCAGCAAGGCACAGTACATTTTTCACGAAGCTAAATTACAATGACTAATGCAGGGCATCAGAACAGCGCATTCATGCATTCAGGCTAAAGCTCCTGCATGTTGGAGAGCAAAGGAGGGTGCAGTTGCGAAATTATGAACAGCGGCAGGTGCCTGCGAATGGGTGTCATTCTGACGGACGTCCTTTAGTCTCACAGAATCTCGGTTTGATTAATTTCTCTGCAGCCACTTCATTTTCTCCGAGAGCCTCTGGTGTCAATCTTATGTATACAGTAAACTTGACTTTTATACCTGTGTGAGACATACATGAGCAGTTGCATGACTGGCGGATGCGTGCCTGGTAATTTAAAGCCATCATTTCCTATAGGCAAGACTTTAGCACACACAATTCTGTAAATACTTTGTGTGTTTTGCATTTGAATTTTAAGACCGGAATTCTGATTTTCATGCAATAATGACGATAACAGAATGCAGCTCATGATGATGTCAAGCGCAAGTACGAGATGCTGGCGGATTTTCTTGCTACGCGCAGTGACTCGCAGGCATTAAGGTATTGATTAATAATTCATCTTAGCATAATGAACAAGGAATGACACTTTGATCGGGACTTATGTATTCATTTTAAATTGAAATGCCACTGAGACATCCTGTTAACCTTTCATTCGCACCACTCACCGGACCATAATGAAATGCCTGGCCGTTGCAACCTAAACTAAACACACCGGCCCTGGTTTAAGAAAGTTGGAGGGCAGGATAAAAAGAAGGAATATTTCTTAAAGCACAGTATGGTATTTTGGTAGATTGTAAGCTTTTACTGAAAGGGTATCAGGGATGACTGTAATGAATATCTTGCTATGTAAATAATGAACAAATGTAATTGTTTGCTGGGGATTCATCTCCTTGTATGTGCTTAAGACTGAGGAAAGGGGTTGAAAATAGACATTTTGCACTGCTGCGTAATAAGAAAAAACGCTTAGGCTACTGAGATTCTAATGCCACGAGCTGCTGCACGGGCTGTGGCGTGCACGTGCAGGATAGAGCTTGTATAAGAGGCTTGAAAGTTTAAGAGTAGAGCTTTTTCATGGTTTTCACTAACTTATCACACAAGCATTTTAAATGCCTACTTTTCAAAAGGGGAAGGGTGCTGTTTTTCAGATTTGTATAATTCCTAAATATGTTTATTCCTAAATACACATACATGTGTGCTGACTACTTTTTGTATATATATATATATTTTTTTTTTTCCATTGAATGCTACGCTCTCTTCCAGACAGTTTGTTTGGAGAGGGAGGCACAGCATGACAGCATTATTCCTAAAAAAAGAAAAGAACAGTGTAGAGATTTTCCGTGAAGCAGTAATTGGGGCTGTATGGCCACGTAGGGCGAAAGTGTTGATAAATGGGCTTAACTTATTTGGGGGCAGCTCTGTGAACACACGCACATGCTCACACACACACACACACACACGCCCTGTTTGGAGGGTGCTATTCACTTCTCGACAAACAGCAAATGCGTTGCTTCATTTCTTATGCTATTGTGTAAAATGTGCTCTGGAAAGCAACGGAACAGCTGAAAATGTACTTGAAACGCGAATGAATAATAATAATAATTTCAAATTGCAGCGACATATCACTTCTGTTTATGTGTTTACTTACCTTTTTCTTTGGACAGTTCGCGTCAACGCAGCCCTCACGTAGCTTCATCGCTCAGGTTGTTCAAGTTATAAACTTGTCGGTTATTATTCATTATGATGCACATGCATAATATTGACTTATTAAAATATCTACCTCTGTACAGACTTGCTTCCCCTTGGGGGCCTGCTTATTTGAAATTTATGGGAGGCCAAAAATAGCAACATTCTCACTTTCTGTTTTACACTTCTACTCTTTTTTTTATTTTTTTTTTTTATTTTTTATACTTCAAATGGTAAGATTTTCTTGTATAGGAGTGAAACCATGGAGGGGGGGATTATTTTGTATTGGTTATAATAGCATGTCTTATTGTTACCTTTCTGAATATCTTTGCATATGTAAAGGTTTTAGATGGCTTCATTTTATGTTTATTGTAAAAGAGAATATAACTTCATTAGTGTTATCACACAGGAGAGGTTTTGTGAGCGAAGACATGACAGCCACCTTATGACTAACCACCTCAGAAGCTATCTGGCTGATCAGACCTGCAGGTCAAATGAGCTACTCCTCCTCCAATTCCCCATCTGCCCCTTCTCCCCATGTACTTTCCTGTCTTGCTTGGATTAGCGCTTCTTACTGTCTTGATCACTTTTCGCTTTGCTTGGAGGAGAATCTGTTTTTAACAGAAGGGGCTGCCAGTCATGATGCTCCCTAGTGTTTTGCATTATTCAGTGGGTCACTAACACATCGAGAGAGACGCGCACCTCAGTGCCCAAGTTGTCACGTTGTGTTTTATGTGAAGAACTCGCGGAGAAGGCTCGGCCCTTGATCAGACAGAAGGGGTGGCACGGGAGATGCGGAAATTCTCCACATGAGAGACAGAGGTGTGGATTAAATCAAGACTGTGGATCCATTATCGTATTGTGGCGCACACACCTATTTGCCAGCAACAGTTTGTGCTTGATGCCAAACACTTCCTGTCTTTCATACTGATGGTTCCTTGTTTTATTTTGTCTCTAACTCCCTAGATTCCTCATGCTAAAATATTGGTCAACTTTGACTTGTACTGTTATCCTGAGAACATGTGTTGACTTTTAGTGAAGTGTGACTTGACTTATTTTGTTCCCACTTGAGGATTCAGCAAAAAAACATAAAGCTGTTGCCAAACATAGCCGCAGTACCTTTTTTTTCTTCATTTTGTCCTGACTGCGTTTTTTGCCTTTTTTCAGTTGGATGTACTGGACAGACTGGGAGGAGGACGAGGTCAACGACAGCATTGGTAGGATAGAACAGGCATGGATGGATGGTTCCCACCGCCAGATATTTGTCACATCCAATATGCTGTGGCCCAATGGCCTTTCTCTGGACCACAGAAAGAGCACCATGTACTGGTGTGATGCGTACTATGACCACATTGAGAAGATCTTCCTCAACGGCACGGGCAGGACGGTAAATATAAAAACAGATCAGGCTGTTCAGGCTGGGACATTAACCATTTTAAAGAAAAGTACCTGTTTGTGAATTGCTGGTTGCTCTGACAATTGGCTGTAGCTAATGCAAAGGTTAGAGCTCCTTCTTTGCACTCAATCCACCCAGATTCAGATCCCACATCCTACTGTAATACCCTAGATGAAGGCAGTTGCACTGAATTGTGTTTTAGCCTTGGTAGAGAGTACTATCTTGGAGTCTTTCATATGTAATAAATTACAAAAATGTATAATACGCTCTGGCCCTAGAGTAATTTATTTTTGATCATTTGAATTGACTGTGTTTTTAAATGCTTTGATTCACTCTGTTAGGTGGTGTATAACGGGAAGGAACTGAACCACCCATTTGGAATCTCCCACTACCGAAACTACATATTCTGGACAGACTACATGAACGCCTCCATTTTCCAGCTGGATTTGCTGTCAAGAGAAGTCACCCTGCTGAGGAGTGAACGGCCTCCAGTTTTTGGGCTTCAGGTTTACGATGCTCAAAGCCAGCAAGGTATAGACTTCGATTTGTTGTAAGCACTGCACCTGACCCATGCTAGAAGGTGGACTGAGGGTTTTGCCTGACCGTGTAAGCTTTTTTTTTTTTCTCAACATAAATGCTCTCGGTGAAAGAGCTGCACTTGCAGGAAAACCCATCACTTTGAACTTTAATTAACATGTCAAGAGCCACAGGATGTCTTCTGCAACCAATGCATCGATGCAAATTTTAACCTTATGAAATAACACTGGAAGCAGGTTATTTCACTTGGTATCTGTCAATATAGAAACTAGAAAGAAATAAATCATGGTTATGCTATATCTTTGCAAAAAAGGTGAGTTTAAAAGGAAGACACATTAAAAATCAAGCATCCTTGGCAGATAAATCTGACCTTTTATCAGAAAACAGTAAATAAATTGACAGTATTTTGTTGCAGATTAATTCTACTTAGTGAGCAATTGCCGTTGAAAAATAAGCGCGAGTCGGTTAGAAAAATCTTTTAAAAAATATTTTAGACATCGAGACTTTATTAGCCTTAATTTTCTACGTTTTTGAATGAAGTGTTGTTAAATTACGCTCCATTTCAGCTACTCTTTAAACAGCGATAACTGATGGCATGCTAATTCATAGATGAGCAAAATATGTGTCATAACCCGATATCGCCAGTAAGTAAAACTTGGCTGCTTTTTATGCAACCTACTGTTTACTGTACTGCAGATGTCCACACTCGCAAGCTTGTTAAATGTACTACGTCTCAGGTTTTCAATAGGACAGATTATCGACGTGTTACCTTTTGGTATTCATCTCGTCTTCCTTGACTCCTAGGAGCAATAAATTTCTTTTGTCCTTTCGCCATGTCCGCACATTTTATCAACTTTGCTCATTCAAAGTGATTTGGGTTGCTTTTTTCTCCCTGTTGGACTGTAGGGTGGGCCTTCTGTTGGCTCACCGTGAAAGCTGCAAGCGCGAGGTGCAAGCACCAACACGGCCTGCTTCAGCTCACTAGCGGACAGTCAGCTAATGAGTATAATGCTCATTGACCCACAGGCCCTACACAGAGCTGCCCTTTGTTGTTAACCATGTGCCGGTGGAGTGTACTTTGCCTTCGGTAATGCAGTGGAGGGACGCAGTGCTTGTAAAATGCTGCACTGCATTTGCTGAGCTACAAAAGCCATAAATGATTATTTTTTTAAACTATCGCCAAAATGGTAACATCTCTGGAATTGTATGCATAGAGAATTTTTTTTTTTTTTTGGAGATATTTTTATATTGTTTTGATCATTTTTGTTGCATTCACTTAACTAATACTTTTTTTTTCTATGCTGAAAGATGAATTTTGCCCCTAAAATGGCCTGTTCTGCACTCCACTGCAGTATAAATGAGGAAAGTTCGGCATTATTGCTTCTTATTGGATAAAATTCTTCCACATAATGCAGAATGTTCAGTCTTTATTTGTCTGTCTGTCTGTCTGTCTGTATTTAAGTCTTTCAGGTGAACTAGGGTATTATGCTATTATTTGAGGCCCTTCCTGTCCTTCAGGCCTTTCAATGTACTACTCATTAGACAGCAATTCAGAGGTAGCCGCACCGAGAAGCCACAGTCGTGAGTCAGCCAGACATGCCAGACCAGGGCAGGTAGTGAGGGGGTGTTTGTAATTCCATAAGTGATCATAAAGCAGCATTTATGCTTTCATGCTCCCCAGATGTTTGTAGCGGGGCTCCGATGATTACAGTCATTGACGCGAGTAAGCACCTATCAGAGCCCACCAATGGGGGGTCTGCACCCAGCGGGATGCGACACGCTGTGGCGAGGAGGCCTGTGAAAGTGTGCATCATTAGTTTACATCCTGTGGTTTTTATATGTTGTAGTCCTGGAGGAGTTGAAAAGAATGCCGTATTTGTCTCTCTCTTCTGGTGTTGTTTTCATCGCTTTCGCGGCACACCCCCGTATGGGGTGTTGAGTTTATTTACCTGTGGTGGCTTCTTCTGTGCTTGGAATATTCCGACAAGCCATTAGTGTGACACGTTTCCATCAATGCCTGTGACATGAGGCTAATTTGGACGGGAATTATTAATTAATATTATTTGTTATTAACGTTATGAATTAATTTAAACAAATTGTTATCTGTGGTGTGCATAGTGTGTGTGTGTGTGTGTGTGTTTTAACTGATATTTATCTATATGGTCTCTTTATTCATTTCTCTACATTTTCCTTCTTCTTAGTCTTACCATCGCTGACCCGAGGAACTTTTGTGGAATGTCATTTTGACTCTTTTAGTTTGTGATTTATTATCTGTGATTATTTGTGATTGTTTTTTTATTTTTAACTTTTATACTTTATACTTTCGATTGTAACTCGTGATTTTAACTTTTGACGCGTCATTCCAAATTAATTCCAGTAATTTCTCATTTATTGTATGCTTTAAGAGTATGAAGCAAACTGTGTGCCTGCGTGCAGAGCCTGTGTGTCTGGACGAGTCAGATAAGTAGGTAACCTTGTACACTGCGTGCCGACGGTTAGAAGCATTCGGTCTCTTTTGGGTGTTTGTTCCAGACGAGCAAGGATTGGACCGGCATGCAAGGACGTTAAGTTTTGAGAGTTGAACAAGTGGAAGTTACTGACCAGTGCCTGCTAACTAATATGCATTAACACGTATGAAGCTGAACGCAGTAAAATACAAAGAGCGAAGCCAATTGGGGAGACACTCGTTCGCAAGGGGTCTCCCGTTGGTACCAGCGTCATAAAGAGCATCGCTGCTGGGTGTTTATTTGGGGTTGTCTTGCTGAATGATTGTGTCTTAGGTGGGTGGATCACTTTGACATCCACACTTTGTTTTGTTCTAACTGGTAATCTTATATACTTGCTCTATAGGGGGTGTAGCATAGTAACAATTGATTCTTGACTTGTAGCACATAGTAGAAGAACAATGGTGTTACCTAAATAAGTGCAAAAATAACTGTTTCTGCACTTTGTATAAGGGTAGTCTGGGAATTGCCCCAAATGAGGTATTTCGTTTTAGAGCCGTGCGTTTAGCGTTTCTCCACATTTGACTGAAGTCATGCACAGAGCTGAAAACAACAGTAAATGTATGCACCGTCTTCCTCCAGCAGTCAGATAAAATGGCAAGCAAGTGCAGAAGAAGAAACCTTGTGGGAGTTTGATCCAAATTCTTAGGTTGTCATGAGAAGTTAAACTAACCGTTTCGCCAAACCTCATGTCGCTGAAGAGATTAATTGGATCTCTTCTCTGGTGGAAAGAGCTGATTGGCTCTCAATAAATAACGCTCTTTATCTCATTGGTCCAGGCACTGCGGTCAGACATTAGGCCCTTGCAGCGGTCCCCACTTCAAATAAACAACTGACAATTTCTGTGTGCGCGTGCACATATACAAAAACCGTTTCTCACTGTCATGCTCCAGTGTATGCATGAAAGGATGGAAATATCAAATAAGTGTTCTAAACAGTGCTCTCTGTAATTCAAATTTAAATGCTTGCATACTTTTCTGTATGACCCATCAGTGCCATTGCCTTTTAACAAAAGACAGTTGGTGTTCTTTAAAAAGCAAATTTGATTTATAAAATACACGCAGGCAAAATGTTGTCATACAGCAAGGCTCAGATTTTGGATGGCTGTTTTTGTTGTTCATTCTTAAAACAGCTGCTGCAAGGGCAATGAGTATCTGACCGCAAAGCCGACTGCTACCTGGGCGTTGGCTGAAAGGGTTCACCGTATTTGGTCGTTCTGCAGGTGACAATGCATGTCGGGTCAACTATGGGGGCTGCAGCACTCTGTGTTTACCCACCCCTGGGGGTCGTGTTTGCGCGTGTGCAGACAACCAGCACCTGGAGAGGAACAACGTCACCTGTTCAGGTAGCTATTTCTGCAAAGTTGAACCTCCTCAGTGTCTTTTTCACATGCCAGTAAACCAAATTTAATGGGGGAATGGTAACATCTAGAATGGCGAAAGTCAAGCTCTCCTTGTCCATCTTGAGATCGTGAGCGCGAGGCTCTCCGTTTGCTGTGACTTTCAGGAAAAATCGAAGCCCTAACTAGTTTGTTTTGCTCCTATGAATGAGTAAGATTGTGTGTCTGGGTCTTACCTGTTGGCATGTCAGGGGAGACTGAACCTCAGCGTTGTGCAAGCGGCGAGTTCCAGTGCCGGAATCACCGGTGCATCCAAGCATCTTGGAGGTGCGATGGGGATGATGACTGCCTGGATGGCAGCGATGAGGAGACCAATATTTGCGGTATGTGTTTACCTTGGGTTTAATACATCATTGAGTAACTTTCCATATGCCATTCATTAAATAATCAGGCAGATTTCCTTTGGTTCACATTCCCACACCTCTGGGCTGGTGGCTTGCAATTTATTTATATCTATCTGTGTGTCTGTCTAACCATCCATTTAAAATGTTACTCTCCTCCAATAACATTATTAAAATTACCATTGCTTTATTCACGTTCAGGTCACAGCTCCATAGTTTTCAAATAGGCTCAGGGTGCGTAATAATATAATAATTAATGGTTGATAGAAAAAGTGGTTAAAAAGGACTTTTCTTGATATTTTCAGATAACCACAGTTGCCCTCCTGACCAGTTTAAGTGCATGAACAACCGCTGCATTCCCAAAAGGTGGCTGTGCGATGGAACAAATGACTGTGGAAGCAATGAGGATGAGTCCAACATCACCTGTTCAGGTAAAAAAAAAAATTTAAAAAAAAACACTGTAAAACCCAGCGTGCATGCTTTAGTTTCTTCAGAAAGCTTCTAAAATTCAACACTGCAGAGGAAAAATAATTATTAATTTCCATAGTTTGTTTATGGGTTCCATTTGTGTTTCCTGATGAATTATGAGTTAGATAAGCTTGTTTTATGAGGTGTCATTGTTTGATCACAGCTTCTGGGATTTTTCTCTCAGCAGAATTGAAATATTTCAAGGCTGTCTTCATGTTTGTACAGAAATAAAATGAATTAGCTCTTACATGGAAGCTCATTTTAGCTGATCTGGGTCACAGTTTCTGCCATGATTTATCACCTAAATAATCATGTCTGAAAAGGTGTCTGGTGTTTGATCTCAGTCTGGAAGTGTGTTTTACATCTCGCAGGACTATATCCATCTCAAAACTGCATGAAAACTGTATGCAAAATAATTTTACCAACCACATGCTGGGGGTATTAAGATCAAAATGCTCAGTGTGGATCATATCCTACAACTGAGTCCCCTCCACATATTAGCGCTTTTAAATGTTTAAGTAGCAAAAAAGTTTTTCCATTACCAAATGCCCATCGGTTATGTAAGGTGGATTCTGTTGTTTGTAGCTTTTTTGTTATAATGTCGTATTTCTCAGTCGCACAAGAATGAATGTGTGAAAACAAAAGATTATACAGATAACTATTTTATCCTCATTTATTTAACACTATTAAACATATGCACTACATTATATTATATTAGTTACTTTTCCAATGATGGATCATTTCAGCTTTCTGTTTAACTGAAAAAAGTGTAGCTAGTACTTCCAAATAACATGATTTTCTATTATTCAGTATATGAGCAGTATCACAATTAGCAATGCAACAGTTCAGATAATATTTATCCTGAATTATGCCACAAAATTGTTTAAATGTACAGTTGACAATTGTTAGAGAGGTTGAAACCTGCTATACAACCCTAACTCTTAATAATAATGATGGTGAGGATGATGACAGTGATAATAAAGCAGACTAGAAATGGGGAATATCTCTATGTATGTTGGGGCCATTAAAGTCAGATGCTTTGTTTATAAGTATTATATGAGCATATGCAATGTGTAATCTTGGTGATGTGTTAGTGTAATGGTGCATGCAGTGTTATCACTTTAGCCTACTAGAGGACTCAGCCGTGCTACATAACAATAATTTTTGAAGTCGTACAGTAACCACACACAAAAGTTTGTGTTTCTTACACTTGCTGACTCAACAGTTCATCTAGAGGTGTATCGAAAATTGGCAAAGTCGAGACGGTTCTGGTTATACAAACTCTTATCAGATTTCATGTAACTTTGAGACACTAAATTTTTTAAAATTTTATTTTCAAATGCAGACCTCGCTGGCAGTACTGTAGATCTGATAGGGAAAACATCAGCGATTGCTGTGGGTGTTTGTACAGTGCTTCTTCAGCTGTGAAGTTGTATGGGCATTTTGTGCAAAGCATCGACTCTGGTGGTTGCTGCTCCATGGGGGTTATCTACTGTCTCCCAGTAGACTGTGGCAAAATGGAAACTTGGCATTTGTTTTTTAAACACCGGCATTCTCATTTGGACATTCTTTCCTTTCACGAAGTCCTCATTCCCTAAGCACTTCTTGATTTATCTGGTTGTCAGACACTGACAGAAAACATACATTCCCCTAGCACAGCAGGATCCTCTTCAACAGGAAAGAAACTGACATGGGTATCAAAACAGCTCAGGCTCTGTTGGTACTTTTTCATCTCAGAAGCATAAAGACAGTGGTGTGGACACCAACTGGAGACCAAGCCCACACGGAGCTGGTTGCGCACTCAAATGCTATCCAGATATGTTCTTGCAACTCGCCTGCTTTCTAATTCATGCTTGTGTTTTCATCACCTTGAACAAAATTGTATTAAGTCTGCTTGCATGTGATGAGCACGTTATTGGCGGGCGTCTAAAATTCTGACTCGTCTTCTTTACTTCCAGGTTGCAAACATCCCTTTTCACCAGACCGTGTTCCTTAAATGGCTTGAGCACAATCTCTGCCTGGATTGTTCTCGCTCAGAATTGTTTGTTTGCCGAATAGCAAACATGCCACTGCACTCTAACAATAATACCCTAATGCACTTTCACTGTCATTAGAGAACTACTCATATTCCTCAGCTGGTGTATTGTCATTTGCCCTTTTTTGTAATAGCGGTGCCAAGGCACCTGGGGATGTAGTGAGAGAATTGGTTGTAGAAATGTGAAATAGGACATGGAGTTAGTTGAAGCGTAAGGCCACGAGGAAGTGGATGTTTGTTGGTGGGCACTATCGCAAAGCTGCTTATTGAGTGACCCTGTCAGATGATCAGACCCTTGTGTTTGCTGTCATCGGTGTTGTTTTTCAGCTCAGACGTGTCAGGCCAACCAGTTCTCCTGTCAAAATGGGCGTTGTATCCCTGAGATGTGGCGATGTGACCGTGACGATGACTGCGGGGACCGTTCAGACGAGACCTCCTCATGCGGTGAGTTTCCTCAGGCGTCCACTCCCATCATGCCACGCTCCTATGGCACATGAGACCTGAGGGGATACACGTAACACAGCGTAAACTGAACATACACATACATTCAGCACAGGGAAACGTTCAGCAGAGCTAAAACAGATGCTGGCAAGGTCAAACCGAATGTACTTCAGCGGAGCGCAGCACTTCACGTCCGTCCTCAATCTGTATTTTTAGAACAAGCCATGAGACTGATCGTCTTCTAAGTGCATGTAAAATTATGGGGACCAGGAGGTAAAGCAAAACTGTTCTCCATTGAGGAAAGCATGTTGAAAGGTTTGGAATGGCCGGTGACCACATCCTGCTTTATTCTTTAGAGGAAAGGAATTGAACTGCTGCAGGTGTTGCGTCCACAGAGAACCAGCAGAGCACATATGCTGCTCTGTTGTAATAAGCACATTGAGTGAACCTTAGAATAACTACTTTTTTTTTTCTTTTTTTTTATACTGTCAAGTCAGCAGGTTGAACGTGCCTGGCATCCCCTGGGTTTTCAGACATACCCCTTCCAAGTGTCCACTGCTACATTTGCCTACTTTGAAATCCATGGACTCGCTCCAGGGGACATTGCTTTTACAAGCACTCTTGTTTTTTTTTTGGCCAGTTTAGGGGAAGGGGGGGGGTGTGTGTTTAAAGAGGTTTCTGACTGCAGAGCTATTAAAATGTTTGTCGTGGGTAATGAATATCCACATTGGCGCTTGCGGACTTTAAAGGAAGCCAAAAGTGTGCGACACATTCCCCGCACAGCTTTCAAAGCCACTCGTTCATTGCTTTTGTCTTTGTGTATTTGTGCCTGTTTTTTTTCTTCCAGATTTTCCCTTTATCATAGACACTTTAAATGTGTTTTAAAGACTTTCAAAAAAAGGTAAATTTTAGTAACATGATTTGAGTTGAGATGTTGCTTAAACACAGCGCTCCCTAGGTTTTCACCATTAACAGTTTGATTCGTTTCCCAAGCAAAATCTTGAGACGCTTTGTGGTGGTTTGTGGTTTTAAAAAAATAAATAAATAACTTACGACCCAGGTTGCATCCAGAGCGATGTCTGCAGTACCGAGCTTATGGTCAGTTGTATGTAGAGCTCATATTCATGTGCTTGAGCTGCACAGCAGTGTACTAAAGGAGCACAGCATTGGGCTCAGTGTGTTGGGCCTATAAACACGGCCGACACTGTGGAGTTCGCCAGCTGGAGTGTCTTCGCAGCTAAGAACTACAGGATAAACAACCAGACAGATTTAACCGTCACATCGCTATGCTCTCCCAGTAATCGAGGTCTCATCCATATTTTTTATTTTTTTTTTTACTACTTCTGCCCGCTACTTTTTCTTTATGTGACATTTCAGGTTTAAATAGATGTCTCCCAGGTGTACAGTGGCATTCTTGAATACAGCTTATGCGACACTGAGAAAGACGGATGGTTTTTAATATTTTATCCCCCCCCCCCCCCCCCCAAATAGCCGGGGGACAAAATGTTTGCTAAGGAGAGAGGGTCTGGATGCACTCCTTGAATCCTTTCAAAGCCTTCGGTGCCCTTATTTGCAGAGTGAAAAGTTGAGTGTTTTTGCACTAATGTGTGGTGACAGTCAGCTCTGGAGGCTTTTTTGGCTTTAAATTGTTTCGAGAGACTTTTCAATAGTGCTGCTTTATAATACACATACAACTAATTTAAATACTGCTAATAATAAAGGGATCACTACTGGTGACCAAGCCGGCTACACGGGGTTTCACGCCTACTGATGCCAAGATGTTAAGAATATAAGACCTTAAAAAATACATAAATTTATAAAAGGGGGAAAGGACAAAGTACCTCAAATTTAATGTCTGAGCAAACTCAAAATAAAATGAAGTATATCTTCACAAAGTCGCATCTGATGAAGGCATTAAAAATGTGTAGATATTATGAATTATTTTGGATTGTTTATGTCTGTTATAGTTTTTAATATTAAGACTGACTAGACTTTATTTAAAAGAATAATAACAGCATAAATCAAAGGTAAACAACACGGTCTGAAACAAATGTTGTCCTGTTTGAAGATTTGTGTTCAAAGATTGTCACATTATTTACGAAGATTGCAGAGTGAGATGCGTACCCCAACAGAGTAGCTTGTTTAAGGCAGCAAGCAGGGATGTGCCTGAAGTCCTGTTTACATGCACTTGTGAGCTGCCTACCTTATTTCTCTTTCCATGGCCCCCGGGAGAAGTGGTTTATGAGACGTCTTTGAGTTGGTATTTGTATTCACCATTACTGTCAGTCATCACCATAATAAATGTGTTCCAAGACTGGCAGGCCACAGTGGGCTTTTAAAGTTATTGAAAAAGCAACATTTAATCCGAGTCCCATTTGTTACCCAGCATTTTCACACTTACCAAACCGATATATTTTATGGGTCATTATCCATGTGATAAGTGTTGCGTAATAATTGAGGAAATTGTTGAAGTTTTTGCTGTACTGGTGAGAAAAAAAAAAATGACTGCATAAACCTTTATGAGAAAACCAAAGAAAGTCACCTAAGAGACAGGTACTACAGTACAGCAAAAAGGCTTCATCTGGGGCATGTGGTGGTATCGGCTTTATATTTTAAACAGATACACATTTTAAGCAGCTTGGTGAAGCCTTAAGGCACCGCTGCTCACTGTGGTTTTGCTACATGGCTCCAAGCCTTCTGCACTGCTGTCTTAAACCCCTGGTATGCTTTTCTTCCTCGGTTTGAAGATGCAGCGATGCCGTAGCCTTTTGGCATCCGGCACCATGGAAAAGTCTGCATCCTGTAGTTTGTGTTGAGCATAAGCCTGGAGGGGCCAGGGTCAAATAGTTTCTTTCAGTGTTTGGGGATATTCAACTGAAAAAACAACGTTTGCCGAGTGTGGTAGAATTTCATCCATGCTCTGGCTGCGCTGTTGCGTACTGTTGTTAGCTTAGGCGGCGCCAGGATAGCTGTTGGAGTCGAGCGACAAGAGCGGTTTGATCACAGCCTTGCAGGACCTGTGGATGTTTAAAGCGCATACAAATTCTGAAGTGGAAGTCTGCATGTGAGGACATGCAGAAATGAACAAACAAATAAATTGCAGGCTTTCGGGAATCGCCCTCTCTCATCTCGATGAGGCCGTCCAAGGAGTTATTGTGCCGAAGCCTCGACCGCAAAACGCTTTGCTGCATTACGGTCTCCGTTTCCTCCGTCGCGGCTCACGGGATGCTTCGGTACCCAGCCACAAACAGCTACAGTGTAAGCAGTAATTAAACTTTATGCTTGGCTTCCCTAAGTTATAACCATACTGCAGCGGGAAGCGTTTTATTTATTTATTTGTGAGATTCTCTGGCAAGGCCCAAGGCCGCATTTGCACTCCGCTCGCAGGGCTGCCTGATCTCGTGTGAGGGGTATAGCTGTGGTTTTGAGAAACACCTTTGACTCAGGAGATGGTGCAACACAGCCAAACTGGTCTTAAATGCTGCATCTAGGAAGAAGCCAAAGTTCTTCATATAGACAGGATGTCAACCTTTATAGCAATTTTCTTTTTTCTTTGTTTCATTCCTTCTAATCCATAGAACCAGTTTGAAGTATACACTTCCAAAGCATTTATTTATAAGTTTGATTTATATACTTAATGTATTTTTAATGGGTGAGTGTAAGTTATTGGAATCAAGGTCATTTAAAAATAAATAAATTGGATTTAAAAAAGTCCCCCTCCCGTAATAACTGGTGGCTGAACAAAGCAACGGTCTTGAAAGGTGAAAAATCTGTGCAATTAGCTTTGGGAGGAACAGAAGGCTTGTGTATATCCATTTTGCAGTTGCCAAGCTCATCGAAACGGACAAGCTCTTGCTGTGTCTACTGGTAAACGTTGGCAGAGGGGAAACGGATGAAGTCCGTTGCTCCTACATTAGTGTAAGAATTAACAAACAGATGTCGGTTAATGAAGGAGGTGTTTGGCCGTTTTTTCGCCGCCATTTGTTTCCCCCGCGCGCCCCGTCGCCATCTATCACACGTGTATTTGTTCATTTATTTGTACTTTTCAAAACTGCTGGACGGGTGAGGGAAGGAGATCTTTGGCTACAGAGTGGGCTTTGTTAAAGCTTCTGTGTTGTCGGTTGTAATCTTTGTTTAATTGTTGGTTCAATAAAGCTCACGTCAGATCTGGCCAAAGATGGAGTGTTCTGTTTCTCGGTTCTGTTCAGTTATACTGAAGATTTTCACTGCAGTTAATAAGTATAACCTAACTATTATCAAGTAAAAACTTAAGTGGTTAAGGTGTTTTGAAGATACTTGCTCTACGACTATATGATTCTATGTATACCACCTCTTTTCTTAGTAGCTGATCACCTGTTGTTGCCTGTATAAAAAGAATATTATTATTATTATTATTATTATTATTAGTAGTAGTAGTAGTAGTAGTAGTAGTAGTATTATAGCTGTTGTTGTTCATAATACCATTAATTCCAGAAATAATAGTACAAAATACAATCACACAACTGCACCACAATTGTTTTACATGTGAAATCACTTTCATTTATTTTAATTATAAAAATGAATTAGCAAAGGATAAAAAGAAGAGGATTTAGGAACCTTGGGTCGTAGTAGTTTTTCCCTCCTTTTACTTTTGTAGCACGCACGTACGTGTGTGTGCGCGCGTGTGTGTGTTAGGTGTATTTCTGGTAATTTAGTTTCTGTGATGTGTTTATAGCTCTTATTTTTCTGTCTCTTGGAAGAGGGCTGGAGGCATAGATTTGTTCTCTGCCATCACAATAAACAACTCAGCCACAACTTTTCTGCTATCGATGGTATCAGTTGCCTTTGGTTTGAAATGAAAGCAAAAATAAAAATAGCATTTGGTACATACAGTAGCTATAAAAACCAAAACACATTAGCAATGTTGAAAACAGTATATAGTTAAAAAAAAAAAAAAAAAATCCCTTTTTGCAAAACATTTACAAATGAGTCATTGCATTTCTGCGTGATGTGCTATGCTGCCCCTCTTATGTCTTTGGCCCCTAGCCTTCCCCACCTGTGAGCCACTCACCCAGTTCAGCTGTTCCAATGGGAGATGTATCAGCATCAAATGGCACTGTGATTCAGGTGAGTTTCTGCTGGAGCACAAGATCTCTTTTACACTGTTTGTGTTATTGCTTTTACTGTTAAACAACTTGTTTTGCTACCAGATGCTGGTCAAAAAAGTAGTGTTTCGGTGTCCACCATACTGAACTTTTACCGCATTTATTTTGATGTGAGTTAACAGTTGCTGTATCGTATAGCAATATTGAATCAGTGGTGAGTGGTGTCGCATAATAGGAAGAGTGTTCCTGTACCGAGACTTGCCAGAACAGTCTGGAAGAAATGACAGCCTCCCTCAAAGGCAAGAACAAATAATGAATAAAATCAACAGTGAATGGAAACACAACAGATACCTGTGATTCACAGAGATAAGTCCAGAGCTCAGTTTGAAAAAGAGAGAGAAGAAAAGCACACCCACGGTGTCAGACTTTGGTGCAAGTTAGAAAGGAACTTCATCTTGTCCACCCTTATTTGGGTCTTTGTGCCCAGACAGCTGTCACATCTGGGGATGATGATTTGTGGGAGATAACTTGTTTGTAGGCTCCTCAGAAAAAGTTTCAAGCTGCGCCATCATGGGTTTACACACATCTTCCCTTCCTATGTCCAAGCGCTTGCAATGTTTTTGATGGCAAAGCTGAGGAAAGTTGATATGCCGCTGTCCTAAGGTATCATCTTGTGTCGTGGTGTTTCTTTTCCTGCACAAGGCCTTGTTCCAGAGTTCTCAAAAGATTTATGAGCACATGCACAACCATAGCTGTCAAAGTCACCAGAAAATCAGCCCCCTGTCCTATAAAGTAGACCTGGGACTCACTTGTAGTTAACACGGCAAAACATTTTTAAGTGTGGGAGTTCCTTCTTAAACAATGACAATGGTTACATTTGTCAGTTCCAGAACCACACCTATGCTATTCTTGCTTCACAAAGTGGCTCAACACTCTATGAGAGACAATTTTTTTTATTATCAATGCCACTGTTATTCATGCGAATATTACACATTTTTGCTAAAGTTGAGTATTCAGACAGTAGAGTATAAGGAGAGCTACAGGACGCAAGGTACTTCGGATTCAGGGTGACAGTCTTACAGCCATTAATCTGTCCTTCTACTATCTTGCTGCCTTGTGCCAACGTACCCAGATGATGACTGTGGGGATGGCAGCGATGAGGTGGGCTGCATCCGCTCCTGCTCCAGCGCGCAGTTCCAGTGCTCCAGTGGCCGCTGCATTCCAGATCACTGGGTTTGTGATGGTGATAATGACTGTGGCGACTTCAGTGATGAGAGCGCTGCCTGTGCAGGGGCTGGTGAGTATTGCACCCCACAGGGCACACAAGGCCGTCGGTCTGTCCACCGCAGCATGATGGACCGTGTCAGATTAATATTTGTCGACTGATATGAAGGTCCTTTATATGTGCATACACACACACATACACTTTACATATGAAGATATATATATGGTACATAGCTCAAGTGGAGAGGAAAAATGTTCAGGGTTTTTAACTTTGTAAATAAGTATTCACAAAGCGATCAAAAGTTTGATTGAAAATTGGCAGTGTCTTTTCTTTTTAGAAAAGTAATTAGAATTTTTCCATATTCTCACACCAGCTGTATTTAATCTGCACTATCTGTTTTTAGCTAAGTACCCCCTGGATTTGAATTCTTTAATCTACTGTAATTATGCTGGAGTCCAGATATGGGCCCTTGGAAATCTTGCAACTCACTAGCTTGTCACTAAAATAAGAAAGTTATTTATCAGAAGCTGCCTTCCCTTAGCCGATTACTGGGCTTCTATAGTTGGGGGATGCCAGCCCAGTCGAGGAGCCCGCTCTGGGTCGGGCCTCTCACGGAAGCACAAAGACAAATGAGAAGGAGGGAATGGAAGCATTGCTTTATAGCAAATTTTGTGTATTCATTTGTTTGTTTGCATTTTGTTTGATTGTTCATGCATCAACAATAAGAAATACAGAATCCATCCATTACTGTTAACCGCATTGCATATAAGCAACCTCGGGAGAGTTTAGAATCACCAGTTCACTGGAAACACATGTCTTGCCGGAAGAAACTCCTGCCAGCATGGACAGAATATTCAATATCCACAGAACCTGAAACTATTCAAGCTCGACGTTATTATTACTCAACATATTTGAGAACCGCATGCTTCACAACTGACGTGCAGAAGAACCTCGGTCCCGTCAGACCCCGTTTGTCCTGCTTGATGGTCGATATGGTCAAGGCACATTTTAAATTGAAATGTTTATCATAAGGTGTCTCTTTGGGTTACAGTTAGGGTTAAAGAGATATTTTACATGTACCAGGTCTAATGGAAACTTTCTCAGGAGTGACAGCTGACAGCTCATTGTGTGAATATGCTCATAACCCAAAAATTATTGTGTAAGAAGGGAATTCCATCCGCCACCTATTTCTGACTGTGTTCAGTCTTTTAACCTGCGGCTTTGCAGCATGTATTTACCTTTGGTTTCTGTAGGACAACACTGTAGGACAACATTTCTTTTATTTGGTGTCACATGAAAGGTTTGGCTTTCTTTGAAGACCCATGAAGGTTTAAGAGGTAACCACGTCCTTACTTGGAAATGACGTTCTGCGATTAGTTGGGCAGCGGCGAAATAATGCAGGCGATAAATTGAAATGTCACAGTCTTAATCAGTGGTACATTGTGATTATAACAGGGATGGAATCGGCGCTCACGCGGCCAGGGCCTCGTATGCGTTCTCCAGCGTCGGTTTCACAGCCTGGAAGATGATCTACAGTCCGGCAGGTCTGAGCCTAGAAGGTTTTTGTTCCAGCTGGGGAGATTCAAATCATAGTCTTGATTAAACTCATTTAACTCCCTTTTTGAGATCACACTGATGAAAATGAGAGCTGAGAAACCTGCCGGACTCTATCCTCCGGGCCTGAAATTGATTTGTCCTGATCTGGAGAAACCAAAATTTGGTTCTGCTCTAAATACGGATACGACGGGAACCTTTCGCATTCAGCAAATACCTTCTCGATGGTGCGGCTGCAGTGCGCTCCTTGTGTTGCATTATTCGGGCTACCTACTTGTTAAGAAGGCCTTTATTTATTTATTTATTTATTTATTTATTTAGAAGCAGCTCATACAGTTTAAATACAGAAGGTTTGAGCGAAGCAACTCGGGTAAAGTATGGTGTAGGAAATCAAGAGCGGGATCTCTTTGGGCGTTAAATTTTTCAGCTTTTACTACTTTATGCAATATTTACAACACGTTATGCCGCGGTTTTTCTGCGGTCTTTGTAAAATAAAGGTTTTTTCACTGTGCCTTTCTGCGAAGAAATAGACCGTGACTCCAGGAAGTCTTCTCTTTCCTTGGCAGAGCTGCTTCATGTCACTGAGTGCAGTGCGGAGGAGTTTCACTGTCGCGCAGATGGAACGTGCATCCCAGAGCGGTGGCGCTGCGATGGGGACAAAGACTGCGAGGATGGGAGCGATGAAGTCAGCTGTGAGGGAACCAAGCGGATGTGTGACCCCAAGGCAAAGTTCACCTGCAGAGACTCGGGTAGGTGATGCTCAGCTCTCCATGCATGAATGCCGTAATATTATTTATTGAAACTGTGTTAAAACAGATAATAACAATTCATCACAGGAAGTCCATCACATTTCTCTCTGTAGCTTTAATAAAGTTTATTTATACAGTTTAAATCATATCTTGCTTTTCTGTCTAAAAGCAAATTAAAAAAAGGAACAAAAGCAATTAAACGGAGGTTTTGATTTTGGGCTGCAGGTAGGATAGTGGTTAGAGCCATCACCACTGAACCAAAACACAAATATTTCCATAAACCCGTATCAGAAATGATATTGCTTTTGTACGCTTGAGGACGATATTTTTTCCTGGCTTGACCCTGTATAAATAACGAAACAAAACAGTGTCCATAAATATAACATAAAAGGAGCTGGAGTTTCATTTGAACCCTCGACACTGAGGGAACAAGGCTCCCTAAATCCACAATGAGCCCCACACAGTTTAATTACACAAAAGCTATGTTTTATACTTTGAATGTTATGTACTGAGAGGCACGCCTTCAAGTCTGCTAACACAGGTAAATACATTTATGATTCTCAGCCTGCACTGCAGACAGTTTGTGGAACAGTGAATCAGGGTTACTTAGGATACAGATTTGAGGGCTCAACTGCCTTTCAGCACGGGAGCAGAATTCCTCAGTTTCTTGCTCCCAGCAGAATGCATTTATGACATCAAATTGGATCATTTTAAGGAGCCTCCTGAAATATTTCCACATGTGCCAGGTCTGGGCTGTAATTTAAACCAGGTAGGGGATTTGAGATTACCCCTGTGAGTCAAGATCAGGTGCGCCATCGAAGAAGATATCCCTCCAGAGCCAATATTGATCTGGACCACAAAATGAACCTCGCGAAAAAGGGAATTTACTATAAAAGGAATGTAAGAGAAATGCTGGCAGTGCTCCTGGCAGATTGACTTCTTCATGGGAGGAAACTGATGCATCCCACTGACTGCATCCATATTTAATGTCAACACCTGTAACGGCTTGCACGGAACATCCGCGGCTTGTTATTGTGCTTCTTGGTGCTGTAATGTTCACAGCTTCGCCCAGGCGTTTCAGGTGCTTTGTTTTGCCCATCGTGATGTTAATGCACAGTAGAAGTTCTCGAAACAGCGTCCATTTGCACAAATGAGAAAGTTGCTGACAGGATGTCGTGATGGCGTAATAGCTGAAAAGAAGCAGGGTTTCCGGAAGAAAAGGCCCACGCGAGTCACTTGTTCACCCTTGTTTCATCTGCCGTGGGGACATATACCGTTAGAAAGGATACTTTGGGTCAAACCCAAATGCTAGACGAGACACGGAGATAACAGAATGGACCTAATTACCTAAAGGGGCATGGAGCAGAGTATCTATGACTTTATCTCCACTGATCTTAATGAAACTCCTCGCATGCACAGCTACTGCTGACATTGAGGAGGAGAGGGACACAAAGTAAGGGCTAAATGGTTGTTGACAGCTTGTGGCCTGACCTGCCGTTCAGAGGTAAAGGCTTCAGATTCCCAATGCTGATGCATTATATGGAACATGCTAGAACTCCGATATCTGCTTGCATGAAAGGCATCTTTTGGTGACCTTTTAACTGTATTTTCTCTTTTAAGCAAAGTCCCAACTTGGTCAGATTGTCACCTAAAGTTAACTGCAGGGGATTAAATGCAGCAGGAGATACTGACGTAGTGGCAGTTTTGATGTTCGCATGCTGTTTCTGAAATGAGCGGCGATTGTTTGCTTTGCTTATTTCGTATTGATGTGCAAATCTCTAAAACAAACCTTTGCATAGTATTTGAAGCTCGGTAGACTCGTGCAACACTGTGTTGGATGCTGCATTGTTAATCTAAAAGGATTTAACTGAATTCAAAGACATCATTTCATGTTTGAAAATTGCAGAAAGATGGGGTTGTTGGGCCTCCTGTGGCACTGACACGGTACTCACTGCTTACTCATTATTGCGTAGCCATGAGTACATTTTTATTGTCCATGCAGGGCTCATTGTCACAGACTCCAGTAACACACACTGTACACACAATAGCTGTGATATTATGATGCGCAAAAAAAAAAATCGGTGACCCCTTCAGTTAATATTCAATGCATGGCTCAAGCATTTGGTATATCTGGGGTATAGGCCAGAAGGCATGACCTAGCTTTGTGACACATTTCACCCTTTACCCTTTTCACCGAAGCCCTCGGAAAAGCATACGAACAATCATTTACTGTAGCTTATATAAAGTAGATTAAACCTAAAATGGACCATTTCCCTCCAAGAGGATGCTCATCACGTCTTGTGCAAAACATATTACCTCCCCCATCCCTGTTTGTTTGTTATTACTGCCTAACAATGGCAGCGTTGCCTATTACCTCTCAAGGTAGGCTTTGAAAGCGAGAGCAGAAAAAAGTTAGATTTAAGGGTTGCATTCATGAAACTATAATCGCATCACTACAGGTGGGCTTTTCTTTGATGTGGTACATTTACGTCTTTTCTAATTTGGGAGTGTACTGTTTACGTTCTGGTCGCAGCATGCTTCATTATCCCTGCTTTTGTTGCGGGTCGTGAACGTGCTTCTGTAACAGCGCAGGGATTCTCATGTGTTCGGTAATTATTCCTGCCCTCACCGTGACAGGCAGCACGTGGCAGAAATGCCGGCGTTCAGTCTCTGGCTCCGGTTCCGGCAGAAGGGAGATGGATTGCCAGCAATGGTGCCGCGAGGGGCTTTACAAAAACCGTACAGTTGCCGGTCAATCGCAGCCTCTTCACATTTGGCCAAAGCTCGGCGTTAGAATGCTTCGTTTTTTCTTATTACTTATTTATTCATTTATTATTTGCTTATTTACCTGCCTATTTATTTATAAATGTTCCCTTTCCTTTAGATTTAGACCCTTTTCCCCTTGGCAAATATATTAATTTATTCATTAAATGCATATATAATATATCTATACAGGTATGCGCCACATAAGGATGTGCCAGTCAATGACGGACTGCATATACAACAGTGGTCGAATAAAATTGTATACAGTACATAATATTTGATAATGATAATAAACAACTATGTTACCGGTTTATGTATTTACTGTACTGTACTTTTTATTGTTATTTTAGAGTTTCTGCTAAAAAAAAAAAGTTTACTGTGAAACAGAATTCCATGTTACGCCAGCAGCAGCCTCATACATCTAGTGTTTACCATGTCGGCTGTACCATGCCATACAGGTTTGTAGCATAGGAGCTATACGCAATATCGTATGCAATAATAATAATAATAATAATAATAATACAAGTCAAAATGAATGTGATGTGGCGCATGTACATGCTACGACGTTCGCACAACGATAAAATCGAGACGTATTCCCATTGTTAAGTGGCGCATACCTGTATTCTGTACATGTATGTATGTTTTGGAACCTATCTTAGCACTATTACTAAGCAGCACAAAAATATTAGGATGAAAGGTTACACAATATTACTGTTTTTTTTTTTTGTTCATAGCGAAAGTGAAGAAAGTGAAATCCACTGATATGTTTTATTTGGTGAATTTTACGCCATAGTTTTAGTGACGCAGGAACCGCTAAGTTCTCCCTCTGGGTTTTGACCTAAATAGCTACATATTTGAACTTTTGGTTAGGGTTAGTGGTCATATTATAACATCATTTGTCTTTACACAAACCTGACCTGAACTGTTACTCAAACAAAGATTGTGTGAGGTTTGACATTTGTGGATTTGTGGAAAAGCTTAAAAATAATACCATATGCATACGGTGTAGTGCACGGTCGGAAGAGGCGAGCGCATTGGCGTAAATGCACAGCCACAGGCCTGGAACTCATGAGCCAGTTTATTTAAAAAAAAAAAAAAAGGGTGGGGGGGCAGAAAATTGCCTATCATATTAATTTGATTGCACTTTTTCTTAGTATTTCTGGCAGGTAATTTGGACTGTGGGGACAACGCACAATCCACAGTGCAAGCCACGGGTTAATTTGCCTCAAGCATAAAACAGTCTAAAGCTCATATGACAATGGCAGCTGTTATTCTGTCAGAGTGCCCTAAAAAAATACTGACATAGAGCCCAAAAACCAATTCGGCAAGTTTTAATTAATTTACTTCTTTTGCGAACTGGGCTTATTGTTAAACTTAATTTAAACAAAACAACACAGAAATCATTTTAAATTAAGCACTGTGTATAAAACCAAATTATTTCTAATTCATGTGTTGCATGAAAAAAAAATGCTCAAGGGTAGCATTCCTTTTACTGGGGTTTTGAAAAAAACACACTTTTAACCATCTTTTATTCACACTTTTATTTGCCGCACACCCCCTAGGCCTGTTTACTAGTGTTGTTTTGCTGTTCCAACAGGAAAATGCATCAACAAGAACTGGGTGTGTGATGGCGACCACGACTGTGAGGATCATTCAGATGAGGAAGGCTGTGAGGCGTCCGTCTGCAAGCCTCCTAGGTACCCCTGTGCCAACGATACCTCCGTGTGCCTTCCGCCAGAGCGGATATGCAATGGAAGAAGGGACTGTGCTGACCAGTCGGACGAGGGTCCTTTCTGTGGTGAGTGGCTGTTTCAGTCATGAATGAAACAAAAAAGTGAAATTACAGCATAGGGTGGTACAAACTTTTTCTTCCAGTAAACTGTCTGCCTAAATAAAAATGAGCAGTAAGTAGCAAATATTTAATAGCAATATACGTATAAGAAACACATTTATCACCCTGACTGTAACCATCCAAGTGTTTATTTACATATCCGTACGCAGATACTGTCATCCTGCGATATAAAAACGTTCGATGTATGAAGACTCAGTATGAGTGCCATTTAGTTCTGTTATTTTCATTTACCAATGTTTCTCCACAATAATGAGGGAGGGAATGCTTGCAAGCCGCACATGCGTTTTCTCCAGCATGTATTCGTGCAGTTCAGTTGAAATACATCATCAGACTAAGGGACGAAAGTAGAGCAGCCAGAGGAACCCGACGTGGACACACAAAAAACGTCCCAGCTCCATGCAGACAGAGCTGGATCGGAACCCATTAGATGAGAGGACTTGCCGTGCCATTGTGCCTCTTGAAAAAAATTACAATGCAAGAAAATGAAAAGAGGTTTAAATAATAAGATAAATTATGACAGAGTGTGAGAATATGAGAGTAAGACAACGATTATATAAACATAAGTATAATAAATATGTACAAAATATAAGTACATAAATATGTAGTATGAGTGTATACGTGTGTAAGTCATTCTGAACTTTTTTCCTTTGATTTAAAGGTGACCGGATTAGTCGTGAAGTTTTAAATTGGATTTCCACAGTGCCTACCAGGCAAAAATTTTGCAACCCCCCCAAATAAATCATGAAATAAAAAATGTACATTGATCACAGGTTACGACGATCGGACGGCTTTCGGCCGACGACCTTATACTTAGGTCGCTGTCCGTTCCTTTGAGCTCCGATGTCATTCGCGTGAACGGTGCGCGTAAGAACGTGTCCTGCTGTAACAAAAGGCAAGGCGACATTTTGTTTGCACATCATTGGCTATGACATGGGTCACTTAGCCCGAGGGACAGGCTTTTATCCGAATGAAATCAGAGAAACCATGTACCACGTTGCCGGAGCGATTATTGCTACCCTTCACGTGGTGACACTGGTGAAGCGGGTCCTACATGATAGATCTGTGATAGATTGCATTTTCATTGCCTGGGCGTATGTAAGAGCAATGGCCTGCTCGGGCAGAAGAGATGAATAAAAACACTTTAGTGTGGCAGCAGGCCTCAGTTTACCATTTGTGTCAGCAATGCAATAATGATATGATAAATGCTTAATTTATTGACATCTGGAGGCCAGCGTATACTTGCTGCCGATTGTTGCGACGTACCGATTTTTATGAGCTGCAGTTTATTGAACAGCTACGGGAAGGATCGGCATGACCCCCTGATGGTATTAAACATTTTGCTTTTAGTGGATTGAATCATTCCCTGCATTCAGCAGCAGTTCATTATTGCAGTTCATCTGCGACGGCCAAGTAACACAGCTTAGGCGCTGCAGTGCATTTGCACAGCACTAATGACTGTGCGCACTGCTGTATACACTGTGTTAAAAAAGCTCATTCTCTCATTTAACAGTTTATTATTTTTCTTTGGCATACATTTGAAGCATCGGTGTTCTCAAGTGCTGTTTAACGGCTGTCGCCGTGCCCTGGCGAAAGATATTTTGTTTTCTGCAAAAAAAATTCTTTTCTTCCCGGATAAGTTGCTTAGAGAAAAGGGAAGAAAAAAGAAACGTTCTCAGTTGAATAGGGTTGTTTGTTCTGTGAAGAATGTGTCTCGCTGCACTTGACAGTTCTGTCTCGCTCCAAAAGACAGTCCTGCTTGCTGCGAGCGTGCAGGGTAATCCTTTTCTTTTTCTGTTTAGAATCATGTGAAGTTGAAATTTTAGCCCAATGGGTTGCAAGGAGCAAACCAGCTAATCCTGTGTAGATCCCATTTTTGACTCTGGGCAAACCAGTATTGAAGTTCTGAAATGCTGGCACCTGCCACCATACTCTGTACTTGTGTCACAGTTGGTCTCGCCTGGAAGACCAACTGCAGGGCTGAAGGGTTACCTGCAAGGTTGCAGAGTCACCGCAAAAATAATGAAATAATATACACTGCCCGGCCAAAAAAAAAAAGTCACACACTCTAATATTGCGTTGAACTGCCTTTAGTTTTGATTATGGCACGGATTTGCCGTATTGTTGTTTCAATAAGGTTATGCAGTGTCACAGCATTTATTTTTCATCCAAAGTTGCATTAATTTTTTGCCAAGATCTTGTACTGATGGGAGAGTCGGACCGCTGCGTAAAGTCTTCTCCGGCACATCCCAAAGATTCTCAGTGGGGTTAAGGTCTGGACTCTGCGGTGGCCAATCCATGTGTGACAGTGATGTCTCTCTCATGCTCCCTAAAGCACTCTTTCACAATCTGAGCCCGATGAATCCTAGCATTGTCATCTTGGAAGAAAAGTCCATTGATGGAAAAACCTGGTCATTCGGTATATTCAGGTAGTCAGCTGAGCTCATTTTTTGGGCACATAACATTGCTGAACCTAGACCTGTCTAACTGAAGCAACCCAGGTCGTAACACTAAGTTAAATCCAGGTGGTGACTTTTTTTTTGGCCGGGCAGTATACAAACAAATGTATCAGTCAGAAGAATGAGATTTAATTGGGTAAAGTGCATTTCTGAGAGTCTTGCCCCATTGTCTCTGATGCAGGGGTACACTTTTCTCAGATTGTCAAGGGTTTATTTTTACAACAAGTCACAATATGCTGCGCTTTACATGTCCGCATGAAGGTTAGAGGGCTGAGGGTTTACGGTGGAGGAAGTTAAGGCATTGCGGGAAATCTCTGAAAATTATTCTTTGACCTCTTGCTCACTGGAGATTGCAGATACCTCTTGGGAAACAATTAAATACAATTTTATGCCGACAGCGAAAGACTCGTGTTTAACACAGTGTGCTGAACGAAACTGACAGAGGATGTTCCCCTGTAAGACGATAATGTGCATTGTGTCTTAACCAGGTGAATCCATCCTCCTTGGATGCTGCTGTGGAGTTGCAGCTGTAAGGAAGGGAGCACATTAATTTGGGGTGGGATTAAGGCAGAAGCAAATTCATGCCTGTGGATTTCAAGAATGTATTGACTTTCCCCGTCAGGTCAAACACGAATCTTATGGAATACCCCCCCAGTCTCTGCCAACCACTGAGTTCTCAATAAGAAGGGATGCTGTTGATGCAAGTTTAGTCTCGATGGCTTACAGAAAACAAGGCTTCCTCCTGAAAACAGAATTCAGGTCAGATTTTGCTGTTATTGGGCAAGGCTGTCAGGTGCAGCTGATCTCCTTTCATAATGTTTTCTAGAAGGATGCAGCAATACTTTTACTGAAATCATCTCATTTTAGTGGCTTTTTTCTGCAGTTCTCCTGAGGAGTGCGGAGTAGTTTGACAAAACAAACACGGGAGACACTCAGGCGGCGTAACGCTGCTAAACTTCATGTGCACAACAGTCGCACTTTCGAAAGGCAGTTGAAAAAATCAAACCTGAAATTTGATTTCTTTAAACTCTTCCATACGTGCATTGGAAGAAAGATCCTTATTTTAGTCTGCACGTAACATATTCATACTTTCCAGCATAACACAAACTGAAAGAGCATGCATGTTTAAATGGATTTAAAATATCAATTTTATTTGCAAGAATCAAATGAGACTTTTACCTTTATAGGTATACCTGTACAATCTCAAAATCTTTTTCTTGGGTCAGCTGCATGCCTGCTTTTTATCTCTGGTATGCAATGAGGACTTTAGGAAATGAGAGCGCTGTTATTAATAATAAAGGTATTAAAAAGTACAGGTATTAAAGTGTTACATCCCTTATTTGAGAGAGAACTGTACATAATATTTGGCTAATCTCATCTGTAAGGACAGGCAGGTAAACAATGAACTCTGTATTGGGCATTAGGAGAAGCATCTTGGGAACACTGCTCCATAGCAAGAAAAAAGAAGCAAACGAAAGCACTTTCCTCTTATTGCCAGTCGTATCATAGTCACAGAGTTAATTTTTCCCGTGCAAAAAAGAAACCAAAGCGCACATTGCAGGGCAGTCGTACTGGTCCGTGAAGAAAATTCAATTCCTCCTTGTTAGTGCATTGAGGAGTGTCTTAATAATGGGAAGCAAAGGACTTCGGCCCAGTCATTTTAACCAATTTGCTTCTCATCTCAACCACCCTGCCTCTAATAGGGACAAGGTGCTGTTGAGAAGAGTTTTCTATTAAAGTTAGATGAGAGAGGGAGGCAAAAAAAAAAAAAATCTTTTCTCAAAACTTTCCTTTAGGAGCCATTAGAATTGCAGATTTTGTTTGCACATTTGGAGAAAAATGTTGTGTTATTTCAGTTAAGCTACAAATCATATATGTAGAAGAGAAGTCAGTGTAGGAATGTTCTTCAGGGCATAACTGATGTTAACCCAGTACTGTTTTTCCTCAGTGTCTGGCCACATTTGACATTCATTCATGCATTTGTTCATCATACTTTATGCGGAAGATTTCATGGCTCAGTGAAAGTGCAACTTTTCTCAAAACCATCATATTTACTATATTATTTACGAGGCAAATCCTTCCTTAGGGATTTTCACCGCAAAGCGAGAGGGGCAGCCAACATCCCTGGATTGATACCTGATGTCATTCGAGTTTTTAGTGACTGGGCTGGAGGACAGACTCTTCTGACAATTGGATCCAATTTGCCTGGGCACTGAGTCACTCTGAATTATTGCAGAAATCCATTATGTGGTTTTCATATAAATGATTCATCCTGAATATTAGTGGGGCAATCTTCGATTAGCATCAGCAACTTTTGGAAATGAAATATCTGCTGTGGTGCCCGACATTCAGGAGCCATATCTCATTCACACGCATGGGCAGCAACTTTGATGTGTTGAGAACAAAGAGGGCAATGAAAGGATTCGCGCTGAGGATGTCCTTCACGACCATGGCAGAGGATGTCATGGCGCGCATTCATTTTGGAAGTGCTAGGTAGTAGGCTTGTCATGTGAACACCTGCTAATGTGGCTTAGGTCCCAGGACGTCAGGTGAACACTCTGGAAGTCTGCATTAGGATGAACCTTTCTGGAAAACTCAAACTTTCCATCCATTTTGCCTTCCTCAATAGCACCCTTGCTTCTCATTGGGTTAAGAAAACCAAACCTCACAGCTGCCGTCCTTTTGTCTAGAATTTCTTGTGGACTGTGAGGGAAATAAAAAAAAAAAAAAAACCTCAACTACTCAAGCTGATATTGCACAGCCTTCTTTGTAGGTCACCCTGGAAAGGAAGAACCCAAAATTGTAATTTGGACTCATATTCACATTCCATCTGACCAGTGCTCCGACCTCTTTCCCAATCCACATTGTTCCATTTTTAGATGCTGGGACCACTCACTTGTCACTCCACCTGCACTGAAAAGACCCGTTATTCCTTCGGTTCAGACACAATGCTTAGCCCTTTGTCAGTTGTCCCTCAGGCCTGATTGTGTCCCTGTAGTGACCTGCCGACTAAGTGCGTCTCCTCCTTGCACAGATGAGTGTTCCCAAAGTAAAGGTGGCTGCAGCCATCAGTGTGCGGTGGTCCCTGGCAGAGGGGTGGTCTGCTCGTGTCCACCGGGCCTCCACCTGGGTACCGACGGGCGGACTTGCGAGGCGGTGGACTACTGTGCCCTGCGGCTGCGCTGCAGCCAGGTGTGCGAGCAGTACAAGACCACAGTGAAGTGCTCCTGCTATCCGGGCTGGAGGCTGGGCCCAGATGGAGAGGAGTGCCAGAGCACAGGTAACTGGACCTGCAAGTACCATGTATACAGCCCAGTCTGCAGGTTACAAAGGCACATTTTACAGTTTAACAAGTGATTTGTTGGAAAATATAACCTCCCTTTCTGTATTTATCTCAAGGTAAGTACTCAGTTTATTTATTAAAAATAGGGGTTGAATATTTAGTTCTAGTTCATAAAGAATCAGAATTTTCATGGGCTTTCCATTAATGTTTTAATATGTAGGTGGTTTATAAAATAAAATGTAAATGTAGTTTTTGTTTCAAACATTGTTATAATGGACTGTAAAGGTTTTATACAGTTTTACCATCTGTGATTTTTTTTTTAAATTTATGGTTAAGGTATGAGTTTAAATTAAATCTGTTTTCAGCTCATTTTATTGTTTTATAGACTGTTTTTTGGACATTACACATTTAAAAAGTTGCTTACTCGAATGTATGCCAAACATTGCTGGCAGTGTGTTTTTGGTCCCTAGCAGTGTTTTCGCAGTGTTAATCCACTCAACTGCACTGCACTTTGATACATTAATGCAGAGAATAAAACCAGAGTTTAAGATTGCTGGGGAAAAAAGTGAGCTGAGGTTATTGATTTGGACTCCTTCCACTCGGAAACTTTACAGTAGCACTTTAAATCCTGTTTGTTTCATCTAGATGGAGGCACTGTGCCAAAAAAATGCATTTTTCTCTTTTTTTTTTCTTTGGGAAAACTGGCTTTATCTGTTCATTTTCAATTTTCCCTCAAGTTCCATTAAATGGGAGACAATTCATCGTATTTTTAGGATATAATAGAGACATTACTAGTGGGCCATGTCTTCAAACTGAATGTAATTCATTCTCATTCTGGGTTATTAGAAATGCCTGTTTGAATATTCCAAATAAAGTGCTTCCTTCAGGCTGTAGAGACCTTATCCTCCCCCCACCTCTTTTTATAAAACAAGGTTTGCTTTCTGAAAGTTTAAAATACAAGATTAGGCACCATTTCAATATCTCAATTACTCTAACAAAACAAAAAAAAACATTCTTGGATGTTCTAAGGTTATTTATTATGAATTGTCTGATACACTGTGTTATGAATATTGCAGTCACAAGGGTTTCTTTGTAACGGTTTATTACAAATTTCCCTGAAAACTCTTGCGGTGTTGGAGCATTCCTTTAAACTTCCCGACATAGCCTCTTGATGTTGATGCAAGTTTTAATCTTTGCTGTACTTTTGACACTTATTTATTTTGCGCTTGTTTCTAAATTTTGCCCTTGCCTGCATGCAGACGCCTTCGAAGCCTTTGTCATCTTCTCCATCCGCCATGAGATCAGGCGGATAGACCTGCACAAGCGAGACTACAGCCTGCTGGTTCCCGGACTGAGGAACACCATCGCCCTGGACTTCCACTTTAACCAGAGCTTGCTCTATTGGACCGACGTTGTGGAGGATAAGATTTACAGAGGAAAACTCTCTGAGACAGGAGGTGCATTATTATTATTATTATTATTATTATTATTATTATTATTATTATTTATTATTATTATTATTTATTTATTACATTTTGTGTTATTAATCTGGGGAAATTCTATGTGTACATTTAAGACATCTAAGTGTAATGTAGCACTACATTTTATGTAACATGATTCTGCAGTGATTTTAAAATTTTTAAAATTGATTTTCTTTTAAAGACGTGAAGTTTCCCCGCACGGGCCCCGTTTTTCCACCGACTCGGGAGACGCCACATTTCGGCGAGGCCTCATTAGCACGACATTCATTTCAAGCAGAAGTCACGTTTGTTTGCAGCCAGTCAATTACAGATCAAATGTTTGTGTACGGCGTCAATCTTTCCGAATTATTTGGTGAGAGCAAAAGCAAAATGGCAAATTTAGAGAAGTACTTATTCAGGGAGACGACTTGCAGCACAGAAACCCTGCAGCTAAGCAGGATTACAGCTTGATTAATTGATGTGTATTTTGGGTGGCGTATTTATTAGGGCCCTATTTAGTTGGCTGAATGAAAGAGCTGCCTTTCAGCGGCGTGCTTGCCGAGCCCCGGAACAACCGTTGCTCGGATGGCGCTAGAACGTCAGGTTTCCCGCAAACCCTGCGGCAACTGCGGATAATTGCAAACAGCTGGACTCGTGTTTAATTCAATATTTAATAGAATGCTGGGGGGGCTTTCCTTACTTAATTTGTTCCCCTCAAGATTTTGACATTTCCTGGAGAAGTTTTTTTTTTTTTTTTTTTTTTTGGGAAGACAAGGGGACCCATGGAAGCAGGTAGCTGGCATTCAGTCATGGGGGGTCAGATCAGAACACCATCAGTTGGTATGATGAGAGGAGCAGGTCTTTGCGTGTATGATTGGCCGTGCTGTGATCTGTCTAAGTAATTGTTTCTGTCCGTTGTAGGGGTGATGGGGATTGAAGTGGTCGTGCAGCATGGCCTTGCCACCCCGGAGGGGCTGGCTGTGGATTGGATTGGAGGCAATTTGTATTGGATTGACAGCAACCTGGACCAGATTGAGGTGGCCAAGCTCAACGGGGCGATGCGCACCACGCTGATTGCTGGCGGGATGGAGCATCCGCGTGCAATCGCCTTGGATCCTGGGCATGGGTGTGTTTCCATTTGCCACTTATCATGGTGGGGGGGAGTTCCATTTTTGCTTTTCCGTGAGCCGTCATTGAATTACGGCAATCGGATATTGTAGGCAGTTGGAGGCAGGTGTGGAGATGTTATGAATTCACCCAATGCTGCCTCCCTTTTCTACCATGCCAGGAAGTACAGTCTCCACCATGTGGGCAGCAGTTATCTTCATCAGCAGGGCACACTGTGCTTCTGAATGAAAAGAAAGATGCGCTCTTGTCCATATTTAAATCCCAGCTGAGGTCTCTTCATAACAACTCTGAATACTCTGGAAAATCACGTGCTGACGTTGCTTGTAGAATAGGAACCAAGAAGACCGTAGGTGACCCGTTACATGCAATGCAGCGTTAGTCATTTTTCTTTCCATATTTTGAAGATTGGATGCTGCTTTTTCTAGGAGGGCAGAGTTGACAGAGATCAGGGATGATCATCAGCACTCCTCAGTGGGACACCGGAAAAATTGCTACGCACCCTATGGTGGGGATACAGGTTCAAATCCCCATCATGCCACATTAGTTTGTGGCAAAACCCGGAGAACACAAACTGTCCTGTGTTCCCTTTGATGAGGTTCTCTTTCCTTCATTGCTAGCAAGGACCCCTACAGACAGCCTGGAGGGAGCAAATAGCAGTCGCATTCAAGCATGTTATAATGTCGAATGAAGCCTGCAGCCAAGAGAATGAAAAGAGGGACAGACCATGGTCAAAACATGAATGCTCGACACGATGCGAGTCTGTATTCACCCCTTCAAAACTGTGGTTGTTCTCCTCTTTCATGGGTAATATGTAGGCATTAGGCACTTGGCTTTGAAAAAACTAGGAGAAAAAGAGGGGACCTATATATCACAATGCTCTGCCTTCTCAAAGAGCAAACATTCATTGGGTTTCTCTGGCTGGACCTGAACTCTGAGTGGCCTTCTTGAAATTGCATTTCTGCTTCCTTGCCCAATAAAGCCAGCCGAAGTGGCTGGTATAACACATAATGCCTTTAGTTGAGAGAGGAAATGTAAAACACAGCAGGGGGCATAGTGGCTACAGCCATTGTCTTGCAATCAGAAGGTGCCAGGTTTGGTCACTTGCTGCTACTGCTGTACCCTTGCTTATCTATGAAGATGGGTGGAAAATACAAATACAGCAGAGCAAAATGAGCTTTTATTGAAAATCTTCTCATCAGAACCAACTGAATGGATGTTTGTTGCTTTCTGGCAAAATGAAAAACAAATCCTTTTGTAGAGAAACACCTTTCATATTATGCCATTAGAACATTTCTATGTGATAAGAAGCCAAGTATCATTAACCATAAGTATGGTTGCAGACTGTTATGGTGGATTTTACTTATAAGATGTTCTAGCAGTAAGCTTTGTGTCGATAAGTACCTGTGTGTACAAGTGTATATATACAGTCACTGATTTAAGGTGCTCATCCAGGCAGGGATGTTTCTGGAAATGCCGTCCCATCCTGGCGTCTGATTTCCCGAGGATCTGGATGTAGTTTTTTTTTTCTCCCCCCCCCCCCCTTTTTTCTGCTGGCACTATTGAAGCCAACTAAGCTTCGCCAGGCACTTTGTAGGCTGCACATGCCTGTGAGCCGCCAAGATAATAGCCATATTCAGCACAGGCAGATGGACCCTCGTGGCTGCCACGTGGGGAGCTGATTCCAGCCATGCTCTTTCCTCCTCCACCGCCGCTAGAACTTTATCTCTGCATTTTTAGCCTCTGACTTTGCACAGCTCCTTTTACTGACATCCAGGAATAAGTATGTTGTTTGTTACTTCTCCAGGCTGATATTATTTACATATTTATGAAAAACTTTTTTTTCTGGATGATGATAGCATGCCCTTTCACGTTCCAGAGGTTTCGTTGTTTTGCAGCTGAGAGAGGAGGGTTTTATTTTCACACAGGGGATGTGCAGGTTGTGACTTAACACTGGATCCTGTTTAATAAATGCTGAAGAGGGTTAAGCTTTTTGGGTCCATTTTATGCTGATGGCTGCCCCTGCCAACTTAGTTATATGTTAAGCGTATAAATGCGCCTTGCTGGGTTGCTCAAGTGATTTTCTCCCCATTAAATCCCAAACGGATCTGAGCGCTTCAAGTATAAATGGATACGTTTCCGTAAATGGAACAAATTTTCTGCTCCTCCAAATGGAGCACCATATTTGTCTGAGTTTTTTGGCCCGTTTTTTCGTTTTTTATTTTTTATTAAGTGACTCGGTGCAAAACTGTCATGCTCCCAGTTTAAGTAGAAATGTCTCCAGGTAAAGTCTGTGACCTGCTCTTTATTTCCCGATGTTGAAAAAGTTAGCAAAACATTGTGAAAGGTAAGTACACAAATAAGACACCCAAATTTATTCTAAATCAATGATTTTTAAAATTTTATTTTTGCAATTGGAAGTTTTGCCTTTTTTGCCATTTGCTTCATTTTCAGTGAGCGATCCATAGCAGTCCAGCTAATATTTGCACATTGTCTTTTTCTCTTTTGCTCCAAATGGGTCGTTTTGGACAGAATACTATTCTGGACGGACTGGGATGCCACTTTTCCTCGGATTGAAGCAGCCTCAATGAGTGGAGAGGGGCGCCATGTTGTTTTCAAAGACATGGAGATAGGGGCGTGGCCTAATGGGCTTACTTTAGATCATCTGGAAAAGAGAATTGTATGGACAGATGCCCGGTAGGTAATACTCGTTCAAGGCTAGGAAGCCAACATTTTTGAGGTAGTTCCTGAGAACTTAACCGTCCTCATTAATATGAATGTTGAAAGACACAGGATGACTAAAAAACTGAAATAGTGAGTGCTGTTCTAAATTCCCCAGTGTACTTGGGATTGTGCGTATACTGTGACTCAGATGTCGTCTCTAAGGGAACTCAAGCTTGCCTGTTTGGTATCTGTGTGTATTTACACATGTAACAAACAGCAGATGACATGGACAATTCAGATTGTGCTTTTCATGCCTGAATTACAACCACAGTATCTGGCAGCATTGCACCTAAATGCATTGGGTGAGCAGCATCTGGGAGAAGTGAGTGGGTCAAATATACTTTGTTCCATTCACACCAAATCCAAATTTTCTGCCAACTTAACTCAGAAAATACAAAAGAACTGATTTATTCTGAATCCGAGAAACTATAATTTCTCATTTATTCTTGGCACATGCTTTCATATCCAGTTTTAAAAACCCTGCTGTTTAGTAAGTGTGTGACTGACAGGGTGACACGTGAATGCAATTTGATCCAACTGGGGCATCCATCATGCAGACGCAATGTCACCAGTACCTGCAGGCAAGTACTGTACCCAGAAATGCCTTGTAACATCCCAGTCTTTTGTCCCAATAGATCCGACGCTATTTTCTCGGCCCTGTACGATGGGAGTGGAGTGATTGAGATCCTAAGGGGCCACGAGTACCTTTCACATCCCTTTGCTGTCTCATTGTTTGGGGGCAGTGTGTACTGGACTGACTGGAGGACAAACACACTGGCCAAAGCAAACAAATGGACAGGGCGCAATGTGACAGTGATCCAGAAGACCAGCGCCCAGCCCTTTGACCTGCAGGTGTACCACCCCTCCAGGCAGCCGCAAGGTATGGCTCACGAGCATGCATATATACAAACGCACATGCAGACACAATGAAAATTGTTCCTTTCTTTTATCTTGTCTTACATTACCTTGCATTTGAAATATGTTGCTCAGGATAGGAAGGTTTGAGATGCACGTTTAAAGCCCTGTAGAGTCCCTAGGACGTTTTTCTGTGTGTGTGTGTGTGTGTGTGTGTGTGTGTGCGCGCACGCGTGCGCAAATAAATAATGACCAAGGGACTCTACAGAGCTTTAAACATGCATATTTAAATGGATATATACAGCATATACATGGCATATGTAAGGAATGAGGTTCTGAACTGGTTCTGCTATTATATAATTTGCTAGAAGGTAGTAAAAGCCAAAAAGAGTATAATTTGGAACACAGTGATATCCATGCTTATTTAGCAAAAAATGAGTCGATGAGTTTCCCACACAAATAAACAAAATGCTTCTTTTATTGATGCCTTTTAAACATGGCAAGAGAAGCAATATTGAAATAGCTTTGTTGTATGATAAACAGAAAGCCAGCTGTCATGGACCGTCCCAGGTGATGCCTCAGAAGGGTGTGACAACGAATGAGCGCCACTGAGTCATGGCCGCTGTCACTTTCCTGAAGTTGACGCGGCACACAGTGCGGTCACAGTGCAGCACATCATTGGCAGGTCGCGGCGTATAACCAAAAAGTGGCTGCGCAAAAGGAAAGGTTGCTCGCTGTGGGTGCGCTGGGTCTCCTCTGTTCTACATCCTCAACATAATCGTGGCTCTTTCCTCTCTCAAGGCATCAGGAATTAGTAGGCTACAAAGTGGCTGTGGCCAAGCGTTGTGCACATGCATGAAATAAATCTATGTAGGCAAAGATAATTTACTAAACAATTAATTGACTATTAATAAATGTTTTATAAGGTACCATTCCTAACATGCAAGCCATAAAAAGTGCCAGGATGCGATGAAGAAATACTAACATTTGTAATGGCAACAAATTGCATTGTGCTCATTACAAATTCTAGATGGATTTAAGACTCAAAACAGGCTTAATAATGATAATTTTAATGATTTTTTTTTGGTCATTAAATATACGTATAAATTTTAGAAATGAGTGCCGGCTCACTTAGTAATTACTCGGTTTATTTATTGATGCTTTTAAGATGTCGAGTGCCCAAGCAGAGCCTCCTCTCACGGGCAGAATGGTGTGCTGCGGTCCAGCTTGGCCACACAGGCATCCTTAACTCATATGAGTTTCCTTTCTTTGAACTTGAACAAGGCGGATGGGTGTTCTTAGTCCACAGCGGGGTCCCGTTTCCTCACACGGCAGCTGGAGACAATTAGACCAGGGAGCAGAAGCGGGAGCACGAACGGAGCAGAAGGTTTTGATGTGTGCAGATGTGCTCTTCTTTTTTTTTTGTGGTGTTCCTGTCAATCTGGAGCTGTGGTCGCTCATGTTCATTAAAATCTGTAGAGCTGCGAATGTGACATGTCTGCCATGACGGAAAGCTTTTAATTGCTTTGAAAACTTCTCTTCTTATTTATTTATCATTGCTTTTATGTAAGCGCAGGGTTTTGGTGCTGTTATCCCTCAAAAGCACCGTACCGCACTTTCTTACAAGTGCTTCTAATTGTCCTAATGGGTTTAATTTACCTTCCCTGGCTGGAAGTTTGAATAAATTATAATGAAAAATCCAATAAATAAATTCAATTATATGAGTCTTTGACTGTGATCCAGCTAGGTGTTCCCAAGGGCTTCAAGGTACCGGCTTCTTGGGGGGAAAAAAAAAAATATATATTTATTAATGACTTTACTTTGGCAACTTAGAAAGTGTAATTACAAACTTAATTGCTCCATGAGGTTTTAGGTATAATAAAGAATATCTTGAAACCCAAAGTAAGCATAGTTGCTAAATCGGAATAGGTGTGCTTTATCGCTTTAAAGTGCATGAGTGGTCGTGGTTGTTGGGTGTCCTAAGAGTACGTGGTAAATAATATTCTGTACAGAATGAGACATTTTGATGTAAACATGTCAGTTTGCTATTTGACTGCTCTTGCTTGTGTGTGGGCATGGCTGGTGGTGCTTTTTTGCGCTGGAGAGCGATATGCCTCCCTTTCTTCCACTGTCAACTGTCACCGCTTCTTGGAGAGCTACAGAGGCGCTCCCTCTGACGTGCAAGACATTTGTTGATTCCTGCTGAGCTGCATTTTTTTAAAAACTTTACAGGAATCTATACAAGTTAATAGACCATTAAACTATGTCAAGAATTCTTACGTATGTGCTTTCCTATAATCTTCTCTCCACCTCTGAAAGCGCCTACAGTGGGCACGTGAGCATCAGAACTGGACCATGGAACATTGGAAGAAGGTGGCCTGGTCTGAGAAATCACGTTTTCTTTTAGATCTTGTGGACAGCGTGTGGTGCGCATGTGTTGTTTACCTGGGGAAGAGATGGCAGCAGGATGCACTATGGGAAGAAGGCAATGTTATCCTTGGGTCCTGGCATTCACGTGGATGTTACTTTGACCCATGCCACCTACCTAAACATTGTTACTTACCACGTACACCCCTTCAGGGCAATGGTATTCCCTGATGGCAGTGGTCCTGCCACCTTGCAAATGCTACCCTGGAATTTATTGCTGCAGATTATCTGATCTCTAGGTCTGCTTATGAATGGAAGTTTTAATGCAACACTAGCTATGGTATACTGTATATTTTATATAGGATTTTAACAATTGTTCAGTTTAAAGCTTGTCTGTTTCTATCCATTCTCACACATTAGTGCACTTTATCAGTTTTAGGTGACCGAAAGAATCAAGAGCATCCAGTTATTTAAGCCTTTACCACACCAACACGCACACGGTGGTTTGTCCATGATTTTCACTGAGGACCTTTTTCATCGGCATCATTCTAGTGAGGATAAAACCTTGTTGTGGTGGTGGTGAAGATCCAGAAGGTGCTTACTGATGGAAAAACCAATTTTATCAAACTTAAAAACACAAACGCACACACGCATACATTTTAAGTAGTCCTGAGACTGCTGTGTACAGATAGATTCAGGCAAATTGAGCTGCATCACTAAAGGAGCCAATAAGTATGTCTAATCCAATTTGAAAAGCCTTCTGGGGAAAGGGTTTGCTGCCACAGTCCACAACACCAACTGCAGCCAGTCATGGAACGTAAGATACCTTTTTTTTTCCATTTGGTCCTGGGGATCCAGGCTGGAAAGTGTCCTTAGGCTCTGCAAGGGGGCTCAGCAACAAGGTCCCAATGACTGTGCTTCCAAGCCTTGAGCATGCAGAAGACCACATACAGTATGTGTGATTCAAAGACTGTGAGCTGCGTAGAAACAGTATGAACACGGGCGCAAATTTTGTTGCGATAGCGGAAAGTCAATGCAATTCTAAGCATTCTAAGAGAGTGTCCACCGTCATTTCAGTAGCAGTCATATTTAACAAGAGATACACACATTTTCATATCTGATGTGTTAATGTCTTTGCATCAGTTCACCATCTTGTACTATGGAAACAAGTGCCATTTCATCCTAAGCTACAGTATGTGGTGTTTACATGTATGTGTCCTGATGCTGACCCTGCTTGTGTTGGTTCCTTTGGACCTATACGTATTGGAAGGACACGGTGAAAGGAATTTCTTAATGGATAATGGCTAGGTGTTTGACTTACAGTATATTTATGGTCTACATATAGGCAAAACAAAAGAGGAACTGTAGAAATTATACGTTGAAATTCTGTCTTTTAAATTCTTAGAGAAAGAATGTTCAAGATGTTATTGTTTCAGTCTTTCTGTTCTCAACACATTATTCTCCTCACGTAAACATACAAGTATGGATTTAATTGGTTTTCCAAACATATTTGTGTGTAGAAGAAATGCATTATTTACAGTCAGTATGATTATTTAGGTTTTACTTCTGCTGATACGGATCTTTTACTAAAGATATTTTTTGGATATCAAGTTAACTCATCGTGCATGATAGAGCTGCCTTCAGTTCTAATTTTCCCTGGAACAAAAATATTGAAAGTTTCTTAGCAATCTTGTACCAGTGCAAACTCAATTGTACAGTTCTTAAATAAGGAAATGATACTCCCATTATCCAAAACACAATTTCTTCAAATGACCTGATGCTTCTGACATGTTGAAGGGGGGTGGGGAGATAAGATGTTATTGGTAGGTATGTTTTCCTCCATCTTTCCTTCTGTGTTGGTTTAATTTTTATGCATGGCATGGTTTTGTAGTTGCAGAGGTTTGTGAACAATCAGAAGTCAAGAGTGCTGCACTGTTACTCCCATAGATTTGTTTTCATCTTTCCAACAGAGCCCAATTTCCCTTGTGGGCCAATTGTGTGGGTAATTAATTCAATAGGATTTGCCCATAATGTAGCCGCGTGAAACAAAAGAAGGGGAAAAAAAAACATTCTGTTTCACTTGCTAAGGGCAAATTACTGCCAAAGTGATTCTGTGCCATATCAAGAAATAAAAAAGATAGGGAGAAACAATACACACAATAGGAGCACTTGCAAAAGTCCCTTGGCAGCAATCCTTTCTCACTGCTAACGTGTTTTTAACATAACATTGAACTTGCTTCTGTTTGCTGGATGCCATGTTCGTTTAGAGTTGAAAGTATTAGTTCTTGGTAAATGGAAGCGGATTCTGCGGGCCTGGGAAAAGTGCCGGAGACGCATTAGCGACCGCAGGCTTGGCACGAACCTCTTGCTCATTAACACACACTGTAGGTGGTGCTGTTGCTCAAATTGCCCATGTAACTAGGAAACGCACAGAGTGGCAACCTTGCAGGAAACATCCGGCAAATAAAATAAAAATTAGTGCATGACCCCCGCGTCCGTCTGGGACGTGCGGTTTCCTTCTTTGCTGCCGTAACCCTTCCGCCTTGCCCAATCTCCCAGGCGCACGTCTCAGATGTGGGCTAAAATATCCAGTGGAAAATAATTGAACCCCTTTACGATGACTCCTGACTTGTATCATGGACATAATTTCAGTACCTATAATTCGGGGGGAATTTTGGCTGTAAAAACCGTTCCTTTGAGAAGATCTTGAGCAGGTGGGTTACTGTAAAAATACCCCAATTGCATTTGGCCCGTGTAAACCAGATAATCATTACAGAATAACATTATTATTATTATTATTATTATTACTACTACTATTATTACGCTAGGACAGCAACTCTGAGAGCAGCAGTTGCAACTTTTTGGAGTGGTCTGCAGGTTTTGCTGGCTGCTTTCGTACTATGACCACCCTCAGTCTCTCCGGCTGTGTTTACATTTCAAAGCCTTCATTTCCTCCAGTTACTTCATTCTCCTTTAAAAAAAAAACATTTCCTATTCTTCAGCCATCATCCAAATAGGTGACAAAATCTTTAGTTATGAAAATGGGAATGTTTCATTTTGGCTTTCGCCTTGCCAAGCAACCATACCGTCTGATCTAATTTATGGAAACCCAAGGGGATATAAATAAGGCCTTGACGCAGTCTAGGCAGCGATTCCGGCATATTCTTCTTAGAGGGACTAACTCAAACTTAGCAATGAGAGAAAGCTTTATTAATGAATATGTCAGACCTGCTGTTTATTTTATGTTGTTGCACAACTCGAAGAGAAGTGGTTAGTTTTAACGTTTTCTCCTTTCCTGTGCGCTCTTCTTCCCCAGCCTCAAATCCATGTAGGGCCAACAGTGGGAAGGGCCCCTGCTCCCACCTGTGCCTCATCAACTACAATCGCTCAGCTGCCTGTGCATGTCCACACCTCATGAAGCTGTCCCCCAACAACAGGTCCTGTTTCGGTGAGTGTGCTTAAAAACATGACAAGCCCCTCAACCACATATACCCACTGGCAAGAGGTACGTCGAGGCCAGCCACACCTCAAAACCAGACAGTCCCTTTGTGACCCCAGCTGTAGCTGAACACAGACACCTCCGGTAATAATATAACATTTTAAAATGTAGTAGCAGAAATAATAATAGCATTAGTAGTAATAAAGATGATTATGGCCATGCTAGAGTGACTCGGTGAGTAGTGCTGCTGCCCTACGGTGCCTGGGCTGTTTGGGTATGAGTTTGATTCCGGCTCGGACGGGGTGGAGTCTTTGTGTTATTCCCATGTCTGTGCGGGTTCCTCCAGGTACCCTGATTTCTTCCCACACTTCCAAAACATTTATTTCAGGTTAATTGGTCATTCTTTATTGCCAGTAATGTTTGTGTGGCCACCCTGCGGTGAACTGATGTCCCATCCAGGGGTAATTTCATAGCCTCGCAGCCAATGAGTGGAATGCAAGTGGGTTTTATGTGATGTGCAAGGTGCAGAAAAGGGTCAAGGAAGAACACCAACAATCTTTACTGGGCTTTCTTACTTTAATGTGCTGTGGCTCAGTCAGATGCATGAGTTCCAGGCAAACCAGAGAGGGGTGCTGTCCGCCCCCTCCCTGAAGGAAAAGAGAGAGTCGGTGCTGCTCCGTTCCTGTCTGAAATACCCCACTGTTGCCTTCCACCCCACAGAGCTTTGCAGGTTGCTCTCAAATACATTAGTTCTTTTTGCACATGCTTTGCTGCAAAGTGAAGTATAACTGGGAGTAAACAAGCATTTTTCACAACAGACAGATATAGTGTAGAAACACACGTGTGATCTTTAAAGCTCAGTCACTCAGCACCAATTTTGCCAGCGCAAGCTACACAACAACCTGCATACGGAATTGACAATGAGCCTTTCACCCCCTTTGACATACACATTTTTTGAGGAATGACTCTAACAACGACTCAGGAAAAGTCGTAGCAAAGCTGATAGGAGCTGATCCAGGATATTCCTGCATTTTGTTTTGGAAATAGAATAACTTTGTGCTGACAGATGTCTGTCAAGTGGAAGGATAGACATTTGGTAAGTCTGTCAGTGAAGAGTGAGTGCTTATCTGAAAGTGGTGGTGACAAGGCAGGCATGATGTTGTCCATGCTGCAGTGAGAGAGCAGGGTGCCATCCTAAGAGCATCTGGTGTCACCTTATTTGATCTACAGTTAGAAATGTAGCATTCACTTCCTCATAGTTTGTTTGAAAAGTCACAATTAGGAACATGAGGCCACATTCTCATTTTTTTATTAGCTTACTGTTCCTCCCTCAAGGAACTTTCTAAGGAAGTGTTAACATAATAGATGAGGTCATGATCCTATAAACTTTGATTCCCTTTTTATTTGACACTGTTGTTCATTGTGAAACTGGGTGTTGCTTTGTTTACTTGAGGGAAACAGATATCTTATATTGTGTCTTCATCTAATGTGTCTAAGGTGCTGGTGCTCCATTTGTCCGTCATTCAGTAACAACGAAGCAGCTCGCTTTTAGCTATGAAATTGAATGGTTGGCTGCTGAGGACACGCGAATAAGCAGCCAAAAACACAGGGATAGTGTGGAATTTTAAATGCACTAGCTGAGTTTCACATCACTGTCCAGGTTAAAAAGTGAAAGGTAAAAAGTAATAATACATTATATACTGTATCAACAAACTGTATTATCGTCAAAATGGTTGCATTTAGTGCACAAAGGTGCAAAGAGCATTTTTACCATCTACGAATGTAACTGAAGCACTGTGTGTGCCATGTACAATTTCTAATTCATTTTTGCATTTCCTCATCGTTCATATTTTTAAAATTATTTTTATTTGTGCATATATTGTAGCGCACCTGTCACCACGTGGAATTGTGACAATACCGACTGTGTTTTTTTCTATCTCGGAAGCACTGTCCCCGATCACCCCTCCCTCTTGCCACTTCGGGTGCTTCATCCAAAACAGTCCTCACTGTCATCCCTTCTTCTCAGCAGTTCACCACTGTATGCTAAGCATTGGCTCGCTTTCTGCCGTTTAATAGCCGTCTCTGCACAAAAACCCAAGCTACTGTGAGAAGTATCTCCGTGCCAGATTTCAAGTCTGTGGTTTGGAAAACAAAGCAATGGCTAAAGAACCGAGAGAGAAAAACAGAAAGAAATTGCTCTTTTTAGGTATAGAGAAGATATATAGGTACAGTAAGTACTAGAGAAGGAACGGTAATGCGATTTAATTTGTATTCTGTTAAGTCATCTTCCAAAACTGACAGGAGCAGTGTAGCAAAACTTCAATTAACCTGTGATGTTTCATCAAGGTCTAGGTCACTACAGGGAATGCTCTTAACAGCTGTTTATTTTTATAAGTTGTGTGTTAATGTAATAAATCCGAATGGCACAGAGTTTTAATTGTATTCTCTGCTTGGCCTCCATCGGTGCCTTTAATATTGCTCTTCTAATTTGTAGAGATTGTCTCTGCATGGTAGACCACTGGAATAAGGCAGACACAACAAGCTTTTGTTTGCCACCACGCAGCATTTTCATACATCCTTGCCAGTCTCTCTGTACCCGTTACACAATTAGCACATTTGCACTGTGATGTTGGCATGGGTGGGTATAATGATGTTTCTTCTTTCTTCTTATCTGTCAGCTGTTAAGAAGTTCCTGCTGTACGCTAGGCGCTCAGAAATCCGTGGTGTGGATATCGACAACCCGTACATGAACATCATAACTGCGCTGACTGTGCCCGACATCGATGACGTCACAGTTCTGGACTACGATGCTATGGACGAGAGAATCTACTGGGCTGATGTAAAAACCCAAACAATAAAGCGTGCCTTTATTAATGGGACTGGTTTGGAAACAGTCATGTCTGGAGGTATTTTACTCATGTAATCTGTTTTTTTTTTTAAATTTACTACTGTTCTCTGCTTTCCATTCAAATGCTGTAGAAACCTTAATGGCAATAATAATTGCCTTTGTATTCCAGCTTGCATTGGGTCATATATTCGATCCACATGACGGATGATTCATGTAGCCCTTTAGCTCAATCACCCAGGCCACTGCTAGGCCTGTCTTGTGTGTTTGCTGATCCTTGGGGATATGGGGTAGTAAATTGACTTCAAATGGAGTCCTTCGCAGAGCTGGGGATTAAAGCTGGACCCCAGAGGGGTGCCTATCTTTAATCTGAAAGTTGCCAGTCTGCCCCACAGCTAACTGCTGGGGGCTCAGAATTGAAACCCCAGGCTTCAGGAACTGACTTCTCTGCTGGTGCCTTAGCATAGAAAGCCAGTAAGAGAGAAGGTTTCTGAATAGGTATCTGAGCACTGGGTTCATCTTAACACGCTGGCACTACGTCGGAGGGCTGTGCTTTCACTTTGATGAATAATCCAATGCAAAACCTTGCATCAACAAACAAGTCTGACATATAATGGATTTGATGTATTTATTTATAACCTTTGGCAAGCAACCAGTGTACATGTAGAGTAAAAAAAAAAGAAATATGGACCTAGCAGACAAATACTAAGAGGACATGGTTGATTTTAGATGTGCTTTTTTATGTTGTTGTTTTTCACCACTGTTGACACATTAAATTAGTTTATTTGTGCTTTGTGTATATTTGACATATTCATTTAACGTTACCTCCAGATCTGCTTAATGTCCGTGGGTTGGCTTTGGACTGGTTGTCACGGAACATGTACTGGATAAGCTCGGAAAATGACGAGACACAGATAAACGTCGCCCATCTCGACGGATCTCTGAAGACCTCTGTAGTCCATGGGATTGACAAGCCCAAGTGTCTAGTTGTACATCCATCGAAAGGGTAAGCAGAGCGGAGGAAAAGGAGGCAGAAGAAGGGAGAGGAAGCAGGGCCGCACATTTGAATGACGTGTTGGCTTGAGGTCAGAACGAGAAGAAAATCATGTCCACCGGTTATACTTCTGTCATAATTTTGATGATGTAACGTGTAGATTTTCACCAAACAATGAAGTCATGCATTATCTTTGAGTACACAGGGTTTTGTGTAATGTTTGAATATATAAATCTGTGATCTTCAGATGAAGCTATGTGTGAATAAGGGACATTGTTTCCACCATATCATTGCTAATTAACACCTATATTCTCATAAAAAAAGTGGAAAATAAAGCTGAATACATGCATATTTGCATGGAACATAGTCTCTAAACAAGATGAGGATGTATTTTGAAACGGTGGTACGGTCATAAGGACCGCGTCTGCAGTCACGACATTAAATGATGATGCTGCAGCAATAACCATAGTGGAAAGTTAGAGAGAAGGGGTATTGAGTGGCATAACTTTGTAGAACATTGTTGTGTGCACATTTTTCTGTCTTTGTAATCAAGTTGAAGTGGAATGAATCCCACCAGCATTTACTGTGGTATTTTGTTTGCTTTCTCTGTCGTTCCCACTTTAACCAGTGCATTGAAAGGCATGAGCTTCCAAACCCCCACCCCCTTTGTTGACAGGGACATCTCTTGGGAAAGTACACACTTCACTGGTTTGCTTCCCAGCTATGGTGATTTCTCAAAGGATGAAAGAGTTTAGTTTGCATGCCATTGTTAGTCCCGAATCTCTGAAATATGAAAGGAAGGAAATACTAATTTGGTTGGCATTTGGACTGTGCGGTGCTGCCCTCTAAGTAACGGTAGCGGAAAACTGTTTACTCTCTCTTGCTTTACGAACCATTTCTTCCTTTAGGCAGTGTAGGGCTAAATTTATTTTCCCATGCGTTTTCAAAACAGAACATCAGAGTATGGATTCCATATATTTCAGAGATCAGAGATTCCGTTATGTTTCATGTTTCATGTTTTCCCAGGAAAATTTACTGGACAGACGGCAATACGATAAATGTGGCAAACATGGATGGAAGCAACAGCAAGATCCTTCACCAAAACCAGAGAGAACCAGTGGGTAAGTGTAAAATGTATTTCTTCTTCTTCACTCTACCACCATCACTTCAGCTGCACTGAAATTCCACAGTTGCTGGCCAGGTTTTGTACAGGGCCAAGCTGACCATCTTAACAGGCTAAACGGACCATGTCCTCAGTCAGGACTGGACATGGTGGCAGTGTCCAGCCTCCACAAACCACATCCCTCCAGGAGCCCTTCACCATGTCAACAGATGTTCCTGTTCCTTTTTAATCCTCCCAGCTGGAAGCTGGCAATAAAGCACTGGCATGGAACGTGACAGCCTTTCGTGCCAGTCCACGTGCAGTAACCCCTCTCCAACATCTTTGGTTTAACATCACTCCCTTCCTATACGTCCATCACAAAATACTGACAGGTATTAAAAGGACTGGATAGTGGGGGGGTAAAAACCATTGTTATTGTGGCCAGCAGGACACAAATCATAGCATAGACCAGTAATGTAAGAATTACCAGCTGTTGCACACGTACACAGGTTGTTATCAAGGCAACGTTAAGGCATAATAAGTGAAACAACAGTTCTTCCCACGTGTCTTAAGATTAGATCACTAATTCCATAACTGACCTTGTGTTCCTGGCATTGTATTACAATTTTAAACCTTGTCAGTATATCTGAAACCAGTTCATCATAAAGTTTTTCAAATTATTTTTACCTTATGTGTTTGGAAATACTTTAAATGATTCATCTGTGCTGGTTAAACATTTTCTTAATCCTTTCAACTACGTATTGCAGCTTTTTCATAAATATCTCGAAATGCACTTCTTGTATTTGAAGAGTGCAACTTTCATTTAGAAAGTTTGGATGGAAGGAGGGTCAGCTTTTTTTGGTGAAGCAGTGTTCTGCATTATATATGGGAAACCGCTATCAATTCTTTGAAGTTAAGGCTTCGAAAGTGCTTTTAATTTAAAATTAAACTGCCAATAGTAATCGAGAATCAGTCAGTCAGACTTGGTCAACATTGTTCCTTTATTCTTTTCATTTTTTAAAAATAAGTTGAATATACAAAATGTGTCCCTTTAACCTAGTAATTATTCAAAGGTTTGTAACCATTAAAAGTAATTTTTACAGTCAAACATTTTATAAAGAATTTAATACTTAGCTGTAAAGCTATAAACAAAGAGCTTTTCCGTGTCCTTTAAAATTAATAATAGACACTTATTCCAAGTTTATAATTTACATTTAATCACCATAAATGCAAAGGTACCTTCTTTGGCATAACAATATAAATATTACCATATTTAGTAACATATTTATAATATTTTTACTGTTTTAAACATCCTATGTTCGTGTCACTTGAACCTGCTGTTTCGCAACAGAGTACCTGCTGCAGATTTCGGATATAAGAAAAATTTAGTTTAGTGGTCCAGGTAATGGCCAGGGTTTACGGATGACTCGTACCTGGGTGCTAAGAGTCTGGGTACTTTAATTTCAGCAGTTTTTGTTCACATGTATATCAGGCTGCCTCAGTGCAAGAAACGCTTTGCTTTTCTTTGTGTCCATTGATAGACAAGGATGACACTGGTAGGTCATAATAACTTTTTATTAGGCAGCCTGTTTGTAACCTCGAGCACTAGGATCGCAGTGTGACAAAATCTAATTAACTCCTCCCCTTTACCTGCAGGCTTGTCCATAGATTATTCTTCAAACAAACTATACTGGATCAGCTCTGGAAACGGAACTGTCAACAGGTGCAACCTGGATGGCAGCGGCTTGGAGGTGATGGAGGGGATGAAGAAGGAACTGGTGAAAGCCACGGCCCTGGCTGTCATGGGTGAGTCACCCATTAGCTGTGTGTCGCTCAACATTTCCGGACTGAGCTCCAGATATTCATTAAAGGCAGCAGATGCAGATTAATCTGTTCTTTTCTAGCAGCCCTCGACTGAAGCCATTCAGATGCCACATAAGCAGGCGCATTGGCTTCATACCTTGTTGCGGGCAAAATGTATTGTCCTTACATAACACAAAACTCTGACAATCTGTTTGGCATTTTAATTAATATTATGCAGTTATGATAAGGTTTGTTATCGCTAAGGTTTATTTTTTGGTGACATTTTTGTACATGATTTATCTGTACTCTTAAGGTAGGCATACCCACACCATCAACAGAAATGTACTCAAGATTTTTTTGGGTGGAGCAATTCAACCTTTTATTTTTATTTTTGATTTCAGTTGAGGCTTTTTTGCAGAGGCCCAAGAAATGAGAAACTAAATACAAAATCTTTAAAAGGTGCAAATGCTTAACTTTTGAATACGTGGTTTTCGAGTTTTTGCGAAAGAAATATTAAAAAATATTTCATATCTTTAATATGTACAGTCGGGTCCATAAGTATTTGAACAGTGACACAGTTTTCAGTATTTTGCCATGGAAACAAAGCAATCAAGACGTGACTGAAGTGTAGACTTTCAGCTTTAGTTTACGGGGTTTAACAAAAGTATCGCATTAACCATTTAGGAATTATAGCCATTCATATGCATTGTCCACATTTTCAGAGGTTCAAAAGTAATTGGACAAACTAAAATAATAAAAGGATCCTGTGGTGGTGTACAGACGCAAAATACTGAAAATTGTCATGGTCCAAGTACTTATGGTCCTGACTATATGTGTACATTATATGGCCAAAAGTATGGCCTGAGCATCACACCCATATATGCTTGTTGAACCTCCCATTCCAAACCCATGGTCATGAATATGGGGTTATCCCCCCTTTGCTGCTATAACAGTGTCTAACATTCTTCTGGGAAGCCTTTCCACCAGATTTTGGAGTGGAGCTGTGGGAATTTGTGCCCATTCGGCCACAAGAGCTTTAGTGAGGTCGCGAGAGAAGGCGTGACTCACGGTTGGGGTTCCAGCTCATCCCAAAGGTGTTCAATGGAGGTTGAGGTCTGGCATCTGTGCAGCCATTCAGGTTCTTCCACACCAACCTGGGCAAACCATGTGTTTATGGCACTCCCTTTGTGCACAGGGGGAGCACAGTCATGCTGGAGCAGGAAAGGAGCTTCTTCCCCAAACTGTGACCACAAAGTTGAAGGCACACAATTGTCCAGAACGTGTTTGTATGCTGTGTGGGTGAAACAGTTCAACTTTGTCATTAGAAAGGGGGTCCACATACTTTTGGTCATACAGTATAATTCTAAAAGCAGAGGTACAATGCATGTTCTCTAATTCCATGTTTTTTCTCAAGTTACCCTGTTACATGTACAGCTATAATATATATATATATACAGTCAGCAAAACTCAAAGGTTAAATACCATAATGATGACAGTACAGATTAAAAAAAAGTCCCCTTGCAGTTTGCAATTTTATATATATNTATCCACGCTGATTTTTTCAAACTTCCTCATAAAATATCTGTATGGGTCTGGTACCTGCACTGTTTATACCAGTTAATGTCTAGTACTGTTCTAAGATTTTAATAGCCTTTTTAGAATGACTACAGTATCTACAGGTGAAACTGGGTAATAACAACCATAAGGGTGCAGACAGGTCAACTGAAATTTCTTACTCAAATATTAGATTTGCAAAATGTTTGCACATGGATTGCCCTTGTGCTAAAGAAAAAAAAGTCACTTTTAAAAACTGGATAGAATCATGGTTGTTTTTATGCGTTTTTAAAGTTTCCACTGTCGATTTTATACAATACAGCACTGATTTGAATGTTTTTGTTCTATATATATATATATATATATATATATATATATATATATATGGCTTTTTTTTTTTTGTATGATCCTGTGTTAAGTGCTCCAGGACAGTATGTTAAGTAGCATGATATGCAAAAAAAAGAATTGTATTCAGTGTTTTTTTTCCGCACAATTTTTTTCACATATAGCTTTTTTTTTTCCTTGCCTGACCATTACTGTCCATGACTCTGTATAACAATGAACTATACATAAAATTTGTACATATAAAACACTTACCTTTCAAACAGCCATTAAATGGAAACAAAGCATGTTTATTTTCAATTTCCTAAATAAGGACACAATATCTGCTGCCAGCTTTGTCTCATTTAAAAGCTTGCCTGAAACAAAGTGAGTTTTAGGCAGAAACATGTATGTTCTGCTGCTTGTTTGTAGAAGTCAACTTTGCTCATGATTATGTGATAACACTGTGTGGAAGAAAAGGGGAAGAAAAAAAAATTCCCCAAGGATCACAGAAAATAGACACACAGATTATAGACCCAGTTCTGTTATGAACCATATGGAGCAAGATATCTCAAACCATTGCAATTAAAAGACATCAGTTTTGACACAGAGCATCTGGCTCAGCAATTACTTTTCACGGCCAGCGTCAGTACCCAGAGATGCAGTCTGGTGATCCGTATCCTGCAGTCGAAGTGACTGTGTGACTGCACTGTGGAAGTGGTGCATCCTCAGTGAGTCTGAAGCTCCAGGTTGTCAGTATACAGTCACACTGAGAGAGTTGCCCGTTTGGGTTTCGATAGTCCAACTTCACATGGAAATTTTAATTTCATTCCCCTGCTTTGGTTTCTGAGACATTTATTTTACCAAATTTGGACTTTGTGTGCCTCTCAATAGCTGAGGCCAAAAAAAAAAAAAAAGTTCTAAAAGTTTATTTGACCAAAAAAGAAAGAAAGTTGTGAGGCTAAAAAAACCCCACACCTCTGGATGTGTCTGCAGTAATTCATTTTGTATTTAATTTAAAATGTGACATGTATCTTTATGCTCATAGTGTGTTTTATAGAAATTCAAACAAAATATATTTCAGCAAAAAAAGATGATGAATTTTCTAAAAAAGAAAAGAAAAAGAAATAAATCCAATAATAATCGTCATGCGCTATATACTTCTCATGTGTGCTCTTGTCAAACTAGCTATGACAGCTATGCAGTTATTTCTAATTATCCATTAATAATTTAACTTCTCAAGATAATACAGTTAATGTGTAATTAAAACATCTGTAACTTTACAGTCTGAAGCAGGAACCTGTTGCATACTCATATGCTCAGATTATTGAGCTGGAATATTGGGCAAATCATTACAAAGTTGAATATGCAGCAGCACAAGTTGCTTTGGACAAAGGTGTCAGCAAAATAAACATTATTGTTGTTAATAATAATAATAATAATAATAATGAGCAAGGTCAGTGAACTCGGCTGTTTTACCTCAAGCATAGTTATGCAAATCAAAACAAATGAGAGCTGAAAAATGTTATATAAATTCTGCATGTCAAATAATAGCTGTAGTGTGTGTGGTTTTGGGAGTAACACGATGGTCTGGAGAAACCTTTGGGGACCCAAGGGGGATGTGACACTGATGTGTCCTAGTTTAAGGGAGATTTAATAGGAGATCTCTGCTGCGATCTGATGCGTCTACTTGCTTGCGAGTGTATCTTTCAAGCAGTATCTTCCACATGCAGAGAGCTGGGGTCTGGAGTTCCCCCCTTCCCCCCGCCAAAAAAAAAAAACCTGCACCACTTCACTTTATCGTGCTCGCAGAAGAACTTGCGGTTGTTTGGCTGTCCAAAATGTCCAGATAGCGGCAAGAATTGCACAAATAATCTGCAAGGTTTATGGCCTGACTGCAAGAATACTTCAGTATCGGACCGAAATGGTCATTTGTATGCAGCTCAAACAGGAATTATGTGTTTATGCACTGTTTCGGCCCATTTTAGACACGGAAAACAAGGGATGTGCCATAACCGGGTTAGTTATTTAATATTTAAGGAGCATTATCTGCTATTTAGGTAATTGTTCTTATCTTTCTTCTTAAGATATGTCCAGGTAATCCGTCTGCCTACAGTTAAGTACCTAGTTTTCATCTTCAAGCACCACCCGGGCTATTAGGGAGAAAGTATGAGCCATCTAGGAGAATTTGTGAAACCCTGGCTGGAATTTCTGATGTGCCACAAAGAGTAATTCCACGTGAAATTAGAATTGACTCTCTGCGCACCATTCATATTCAATGCTAACTCTCTTGTCAGACTCCCAGTTGACTACCAGTTGCTTGGCATCTTACAGCTCATCCTCAACAGCATGGTGCAAAGCAAAGAATCCTTCGTGATCATTTTTCTTTTCGTAACTGACGGGTGTATCACCCAGCATTATACTAAAATTTCAGCAAGCCATAATTCCGCTGTCTGAAATGATGTTGCATATGTGGAGATGTATATTTTAAAGATGGATGGAATTCAGAATAGTGTGCGTTTCCTATGTTTGACTTAGAATTGGTTCTGAATAAATTGCAGGTATCACTTGAGGGTTTTTTTTTATTATAAACAAGCTGTTTTGTATAAATTTTTTGCATATGTAGTAATAAATACTTATATACAAGAACAGTAGATAAACACAAGATTTTCCTGAATCACCTTTATGTGATTTCAATTTCAGATCTTTAACATGTATTTTGTTAACCGGTGAATAACTTAGAAAACACTGTTGCGAGACTGTAAAATTTAAAAGATTTAAAAGAAATGGCAAAATCGAAGCAGAAATTCATTTGGTGCTTTGTTTCGGAAACGCATTTTGGTATCAGCAGTAAGCCATCAGCGAAGGGACAATGACTATGATTTTGAATGCAGCTTTGGGAGGCGTTGCAACATCCATTTTTGTGCGAAAGAGCATTTTAAAGTGTATTTCACTTTTGCTCAGATGGGCCACAGCCTGAAACCCACTGAGATTACAAAATAACCAAACTAGAGCAATTTTATAAGTCTTTTATTTGCAGAATATACAGTATAAACTGTATTTCGTGGATTTTTTTTTATTTTTTTTAAAAGACCCTTAACACCACACGCTGCATCAGACAAATTGCGGAAAGTTACCGTGCCATGGAATTTCAGGCAAAATTAAACTAACTTTGAATGCCCGTCTCTACTGTCAGAGAACGTAATGTTTTCAACTGTGGGGAAAAATGTTTTGCGGAAAATATTATTCATGGAAGAGTCTCCAGTTATTTTATTTTCTGTTTGTGTGATAGTGATTAGACCTTGCAGATCGCTTTTACCCCAAAATTAGTAGGATTCATATCTGAATATTTCACCTACATCTTTTGCTCACCTCAATACGAACGAAAACACTGATGAATAGATTTAGCCAGGTTTTTATTGCAATTTGTATTATCGTCAGTCATGGTCACGTATTAGCTCTAGTAAGAATGCAGTGTTGCCTTGTTCTGCGCAGACATCACTATTATTTCCCTCACTTTCTGCAATATACCAAATGGTAAGTATACTGTATGTTATTTCCAAACAAGGGTAGCTTATTTTGGAGGTACAGAGTTGCTATTTGTGTATTCGTCTTGATTTGATTTTTGTTTATTTTTTTCTCACTTTGTACACATTTATTTTATTCGCTGATTCAGTGTTTTGGAGCTACAGTTCAAAGCAGTTTCATCCTTTTTTGTAGTCTGATTGCTTTAATACCAAGAGCATCCTTGAGATTCTACACCGTGTCCCCTTTACAGGGTTGCAACAGAAAGCAATTGGGTTTGATTTGTTATTGCTGGGGTAGGAACTTAGAAGACAAGTGGAGCTGTTTGTTATCCTTGCTGTTGTGCCTCCATATCACTGAATCTTTGCCAGCCTTTATTTATTTATTTTCAAAAGAAATGGAAATGAGTGCTTATGTGCACATAGTGCATGTTTAAATCCCATGTATTTCAGAATACGCATATCTGCCTGAGTGTTTCTACGTGCTGAGAAAATGTGTTCACGTTACGAAGCAGAATATATCTGGAATGACAATTAAGGAAAGATTATCAGAAGTTGGAATATAAAGTATATATGAAGCAGTAGAATTTCAAGACAATTGCTCATTCGTTCATTCATTCATTCATCCTTTCATTCATTCATCTATTCATCCATTCATTTATTTTACAGGGGTGCTCATTTTAAATGTTGAAATGAGTTGAAAAGCACCGACTGGGTCAAGGTGAGCGCTTTTGTATGTATGGAGCGAGACACCTTTGATCTAATCAACGTTGGTCGCCCAGGTGAAAATGGGATCGGACAAGTGTTGACCAAGCAATCGGTGACCCCCAGGGGTTCCAGAGGCAACAAATAAATGAAGCAGCCGCTACAGCTTGACCGTTGCACTGCAATGAGTTAGATGACCGTTCTCTGTGTGAATTAACCAGAAACCAAGATGTTTAGCAAGGTTCGTTTTCTCGATGTATGGGTTGGTGTGTTGGGGCTAAGCTTAGAAATAGCCGGTGTATTTAGGAGCTGTACGTACTGACGCCTCAAGTTGAAATATAACCCAATGCAAGATTTAAAACAGATTTTTACACGTTTAAGTGCTGATTTTGTCTCGGTCTACGTGACTTTCCCCTATGTGAGATTGTTTGGTAGCTCATACTGCGCTGGTTTTCACTCCAGACTGATATAGCACGACAGTGCATTGTTCGACCTCTTTGTTGACAGTTATTTGCATCCCTCCCATCCTACCCAGTGTAAGGGAACACTTAAACTTCCCTTCTAAAGTCTTCATATTTTTTAACAGGAGTTAAACCTTTCAAATAAGCTTATATTTATCTTGCATTTATGCATAAATGCATGCACTGTGTTTGACTATGGAATGGCAATCCCTATTTTAAAAGGATTTATTGCAAGATTTGTAGAGTCATTTAGCATTTCCATGCTTTTAAGTTCTAAGTAAATGCTGAACTAATCAGATACAAGACTGGTAGCTGGTCCTTATTATTTTCCCAATACTTTTAATTTTTCAGCTTGCACAGCTGCCCTTTCCTGGCCATTCTGTAAGTCATTTATTTAACTTGCCCCATTATTACAGTTTTTTGATATCCCACTTAAGAGACTTTATTTATGTGTTTACTGCCCTCCACATGCAGTTAATAGTTTTGTGTATTTTAGTATTTTCTATTTATGTGCTTGTTTAGTTCCCATCATCATTTGAATGATGTACTTTAATTGTTTAATCTTTTAACATCATTTCACCATCTTTATCCCTGCAAAGTGAGTAGTTACTCACCTGAGTAGTCTTCTTGTTCCTTGGCACTAAGAGTGGCAACTGCCTTGCTTTGACCTTCTGCAGCATCTTCAGGCATGCCAAAGGCCCACAAATGAAGCTGCTTGGCTAGCACTGCCGGCTTGACGTTTGTTTGCCTTGGGGGTTCCTTGCTGCTGAGCTAGCACTGTACCCTGGTCCCTGAGCTCAGCCCCTCGGGTCTTCTGGTAGAACATGTCACGCGACTTGGCTGCTCCCCATCCTCTGCCCACGGGCTCGGACCCTCGAGACTTTGTTGGCATCCTCTGGTGTTTCCTGGTCCAGGGGTGATAAATCTCAAAGCCTAGATACACACATTCTGTTGTTTTATACAGGTTTCTCACTGCCTTACAATTGATCTGGCCATTAATCATGTGATTAATACAGGCTGTAACTTTAGGAGATCAATAATAGCATTGATATTTTACAAGTGATATTGATGATAATAACCTACTTCACTGGACCAGCAACAACACTGAGGTCACCCATGTAATATTGCGTAATAACCTAATAATGATCTAAAAGTGTCCATTTTAGCAGTATTACATCGTGGCAACCTGGGCATGACCATGACTGCTTTCTTCACCAACTGAGAGCAACACTTGGAAATGGCTTCTCAACAGGGAATAAGCCGCAGGACCGGTGGACAAAAAGCAAAAGGCTCTTTAAAGTCAAAGACTCTGCAAAAGGCTTTGTGTGTTTAGAAAATACTGTGTTAGAGAGGTCTCATTGTAGCTTGGAAAGCTTGTGGTGAGATGTTAGTTTGAGTATTTAGAAATGAAGAGTTAAGGTTAGAGGTGAAGTAAGTAACATGTTGTGTTAGATATACTGTAGCTTTTTCAGTTTTTTTTTTTTTTTTCTCCCCTGGACGGGTGTTAGGTTTTTCTTTTGCTGAAAATCTATTCTGTTTTATTACCTCCTTCCCAAAAAGCGATGTTTCTGCTTGAATTTTTTTCTTTGCTATAAGAAAAGGAAAAAAAAAGATTCACAAATTCACCTGCTTCCTTTCCCTGCCTGATCGCTACATGAACCCCAGCATGCTCCTCCGTGCCACATATATAAAAGTTACTGTATAGAAGAAGGGTGGATAGCATTGTAGTTAGAGCTGTTTCCTTGCTCAAGAAGGACGAGAAAATTGAAATCCTCAATTTTGCAGTGCTTTCTTTGTGCAATGTATTTACGCTGAATTGACACAGTAAAAACTGTCCAGGTGTATAAATGAGTTTGCCACTAAAGTAGCTGTGGAAACAAGGACTGGTTAAATAAATGTTTAATAAAGAAGAAAATATCTGGCACTGACACTGGAAGGTGGTGAAGTTGGCCAGTTACTGACTGCTGGCTCTGTTTTTGGCATTGTGCTCTACTTGCCTTACTTGCACCATTTGCTGAGGCTTAGGGGTGGACCATTTGGAGTGCGGTAGTGGTAGCCCTCTGCATATGCCAGGTATGATGATTGTTTAGTTGGAAAGTGGGTGTTGTATTGCACAGATAGGTTTCAGTTACCCCGCAAATGCTTACGAGAGTTTTATGTCTGTAAATAGTTTTTTTTTTTTTTTTGGATTAAGTGACTCATTATATCCTTCAAAAAAACTTGGAGCCTTAGTAGTATCAGGTTTAACAGTAAATGTTTTATTTTAGGTGGCAAGCTGTGGTGGGCAGAAGACAGTTCTGCCCAGCTGGGCACTGTCACCAAGAGGGACATCCGTAACCCTGTAGTAATGCGGAACAAGACCGCTGGAGTGGTCCACATGAAGGTGTATGACAAGGACGGCCAAAAAGGTACGTCCGCAGGAACAATAGCCTGTAGCTGAGCAAGCAGTTTTCTTTCAATTTCTCCTTTCCTCTTTCTGCTAGTACATATTTGTGGCCTTTGTGGTTTTTATTTTTTTTTCATTTTTTTTTTTTTCCCGCCAGGTTTGGTGTGCAGATTGGCACATTGCAGTAGACTTTTATCTTTCTGCCTCCTTCCCGTTTTTTGCACTGTGCCAAAGAATAAATGTAAAAATAAAAAAAAAAAAAAAAGGTACGGCAACTTCAAGGAAATATAACGAGACTTCGGAACACGATTGTGCAAAGTTGAGCGTATCTGTCCTTCTTGAAAGCCTGCAGAAAGTCAAAACGTAACCGCGTATTTTAATCCATAAAAGAACAGTTTAAGGTTTAAATACAGTGGAGATTCTACCTCCCGCTGTGTGAATTATTGGCAAAAGTATCCATATTAATGACAGGTCCATTAAGAGTATTGCTGCGGATCTCTTAAGCGTTCCATTAGAATAAAAAATGGCAATTAAGGAGTCCTTAAGGTAAATCTTTTTGCTGGCCCTTCAAACTTCTTCTAACCAATTAGCTACTTCATTTATCTCTCTGACACGGACCACATGGGAGCGCGGACACATCTCATTACTTTTCTTCAAATGAGCTATCCGGAGGTGTCGTCCGTGAGGTGTACGAGGAACAAAGCGGGAGGGATGCTGCGCCTTTCTTTTCTCCCCGATCGGCCGAGCCCTGTCTTAGGCGGGCTGGCGCATCAAAGAGAACAATCGGCACTATTAAAACATGTTGCAGCAAGTGATTTTGCAGACCTGTTGCTAGGCAGCCGCTCTGGCGTTATCCGCGGAAGTACAGTAAGACGGCGCGGAACGGGACCCGACGGAAACATGTGACCGCTGGGTTCATGCGCGGTGCCTCCAAAGGCGAAGCGCAAGCAGGAACTGCAGAGTTGCTCTGCATGTCGATCTTTCACGTTTTTGCGATTGTTCGGGGGGGGGGGGATCTTCGGAAATCGGTCTATGTCATTAATCGTGTCCTTGCGCCCCCGTGAATGACTGTGAAAGAAATTCTTATTATATATTCTCTGGTTTCTAATTTTTTTTCCCGCCCTACTTTAGTTTGTTCTAAATTAGAAGCTTTCCAACGCACTTGTGTTGTGCCATATCTTTTCCCCCTGTGTTGTATTGAGACGAATCCGAATTGTACGTAATTAAAAGGAAATTAAAAGGAAATAAAATCTAATGTCGCAGGATGTGGATACACAAAGTAGCTTAGATTTGGCGGTGCTCAAAAGTAATTTGAAATGTGTGCGATGCGGTTTAGTTTTTTTCTAAATTACGCCAGCTTTCGATCACAACATTGATTTAAGGAAACTTTAGAAATTAGAGAGAATTCTTCACCGCACGCTGAGCTATGCTGTGAAAGACAGGAGTGCTGGTGCACTCATGCCTTAATGGAGGGCCGTGTACTTGGCAGGGAGGAACCCCTGTCAGCTCAACAATGGCGGCTGCTCTCAGCTCTGCTTCCCCACCTCAGAGACAACCAGAAGCTGCTCCTGTACGGTGGGCTACCACTTGCGCGCTGACCGCAGGTCCTGTGAAGGTAAGCGAAGCCTGGCGGTGATGAGTGAGGAGAAATAGCAGATAATGCACTTTTTTCATTGAACTTCTGTGGCTCAGTCAATGCATAATGCACAATTCTATAGATCAGACAGCACAAAATGTAACATTTTTCTTTTTTATATGAATGCCAGTTTGATCCTGAAAGTAAATGGCAGACAACTCTGAGTCAAGATTAGGGTCCTGAAGGTAGAGAAATAGATGACATTTGAACATGTAGTCAACTGTGGGTGTTTGAACATTAATTTGCTTTGTGGGCCTGCCTGCTGTGTGTGGTGTAGGTATTGGTTCCTTCCTGATGTATTCCATCCATGAGGGCATCCGGGGAATCTCCCTAGACCCCAGTGACAACACCGAGGCTCTGATGCCTATAACAGGTGCACTCTTTGCAGTTGGCGTGGACTTTCATGCAGGTAATAATGACATCGCTGTATTAGTATGCATCTGTTCTAATACTGCAGAATAACAAATGTGCTGACATTGATTTAGGTCCTGCAAATTTCTTCCGATATGCTTACCACGTAATGGATCTCATGATTAATTACACTGACATGTGAAGAGCTTGACAGCGATAATATTTAGTAGTTTCATTAGACTTGCTGTATATGCTATTTTACAGTTTCCCATACCGTCAGACATGGCATTAAACAAATATTTTTTTTTTTTTTTATTTGTGTTATACATTGTTTGGGTTGTGTTTCATGTTCTGCATTAGAGCCAAGAAAAAAATTCCCTCAGCTTCGGGATTCAGCAGAAGACTTTGATGATGACTTGTTGTAGTCTTCAAACTGTGGCTGATGGTCTTTTCCGTATCCATAGCTCCCCTCGCGTGTTTCATGTAGTCTCTCTCATTGGGAGCACTCCGTCATGTTTTTATTATGAGATCTTGTCCATCTGCGATTTGTTCCAGTAGCTGACTTACCAATGAACTGTCTGCCCCAACATTTGTTGCGGACCTTGTCGATCTAGGCGATGTCCGAGAAGGCACGACCCTCATTGTTCTTCTCGCTCTCCCACTGGGAGGTAGACAGGTGTAGTGTTAGGACTCGAAAGACCCTTCTGTTTTCCTAGTGGTGGTAGTCGTGGGCCGGGGATCAAACCCTAGTTTGCCACTTGCTAGGCAGTGGCGCTTTGCTGTCCAGCCACTGTATATATGTACAGGATGTGTTGAGTTTCTTTCATATAACTGAAAATTCTACACTGCCCGGCCGAAAGAAGTCACCACCTGGATTTAACTTAGTGTTAGGATGTGGGGTTGCTTCAGTTGCTCAGGTCTAGGTTCAGCAACGTTATGTGCCCAAAAAATGAGCTCAGCTGACTACCTGAATATACTGAATGACCAGGTTTTTCCATCAATGGATTTTTTCTTCCAAGATGATAATGCCAGGATTCATCAGGCTCAGATTGTGAAAGAGTAGTTCAGGAAGCATTATTAGACATTATTTTTACATATGGATTGGCCACCACAGAGTCCAAACTTTAACTCCATTGAGATGTGCTGGAGAAGACTTTACGCAGTAGTCTGACTCTCCCATCATCAATACAAGATCTTGGGGAAAAATTAATGCAACTCTGGATGGAAACAAATGTTGTGACATCGCATAAGCTTATCGAAACGATGCTACGGTGAATGCACACCGTAATCAAAGCTAAAGGCGGTCCAACAAAATATTAGATTGTGACTTTTTTTTTTTGCCCAGGAAGTGTATCATCAGTACTGGCATTCAAGCAATATTGCTTGAGACCCGTTTCCTATATCCTAGTTTTCTGGGTAATAAACGTATGGTACATCAAATGAGTGTAATGTATGGATGGGGATGCATACAGCCTGTGCTGTGCAGGTAAGGTCCCTGTGGTATTGCATCCTTTTGTGGGATTCATGCATATACAAAAAGCAGAGCCGACTTTTCATTACAGTGATACGCTGCCCCAGCACAGGTGGATTTATGACACAGGCAAAAGCTATGAATAAAGCCGGCTCCAGCTTTCCCTCAGATGCGCGATGACTACAAATACCAGACAGAATCAACTGCACGCAGATGTCAGAAGGCATCTATGCATGTTTACACAAGATATTCCGTACTGCCCTTGCAGTGTAACAGGGTAGCATAAAGGTTCCCAGGCAGCAGAAACAAATTACTTGCCACCTGTATTAATGACTTTACAGTAAGTTACCAACAGATCCCAGTTAGCCACTTTCGCAATAAGTACATGATGGCCAAACAGAAGCACGGGGACTTAACTGTTTACTTTGTCCTCTTTCGTTTAAATAAAGCCATTTTCCCTCTTCTATGCCGTGCACTTCAATGTCATACGATCTGGTCACACACTTGCACAAGATGGAGCTTCCTGGTGGCCAGGGTATTGTTGGATAAGGCAGTAATGCCAATTACACCCCGAAAGAGCTTTGCAGGACTTATGAATATGCTTGAGCTGCTGAAGCGGATTTTCACACTGCAGGGAGCCTCGCCCCTTCGAAGTGAGACTTGTAAAAATCCACAAGAATTCGCAGTGTCCTTTAACCGGCATTAAGCCAGTGCCACAAACACAGATAGGTTTCAGTTACCCCGCAAATGCTTACGAGAAAACCACACCACCCCCTGCACCCCCCCCCCCCCAAGTTTTATTACAAATTCTTAGAATCCAATAATGAACATTGAATCGCACTGCAGTTTCATACCTGGACTACTTTAAAACATGCTTGTAAGGGAACTGACTGAGAACTTGAGAATTATAAATACATAAACTAGGATTTGGGCAGTTCTTTTATCCTCTGGCTGTATTCCTTTGGAGACCCTATGTCTTCCTGCGCAAAAGTGCAGTAGCTATTAAAGCATTTTGCTAAATGTCAGTGATCATGTTTTACAATCACCTTGAATATTGCTTATGTTCAATATATGATATATTCTTTGCATGGTTGCTGCTGCTGTAATCCCTGAAAATTAAGATGTGGTGGATTATAAACTATTTGTACTGTACATTAACTGAGCACAGGCAAGTGAAAAGGAAAATGTGAATGGAGGTCTTGAATTTACTTTCAGAGGTAGTCTGGTTACTGGTCAGGAGCTCCCTGAAAAAGCAGCCTTGGGGAAATGCTCTGTAGGAAAGGAAAATACCTTGTTTCCCAATTCCTTGTCATGCTCAGCAAACCCAGTGCGGACAGTCATGCTAGCAATTAAACTGCCAGGTAACTGAAGGCATGCTAATAGAATTTGCATTTCACTAGAGCACAAGGCACTGGGGCACGCAGGTGAAAGGTCTTCCACCTGGAAAAGAAAGATTAACAGAGCGCGAATTTGCTATTACTCTGCAAAACATGGGACTGCAATAGCTGCCAAACTATGGCGTGGCCTTGTTCTGATAAATGACATTCTGATGAGATGCACAAAAGCCCGATAAGTTAAGAAGCTGCCTTTTTGCAAAGAATAAGCAAACTCCATTTTAATAAATTTGGGAATGTTCCAAAAAAGTGCTCCTTTTCACACTGTGGTCAACGTGTTGTGTTGTCACTTGTGAGCCCTATCTAATGCAACACAGCTGTTCGCCTTGGATCATGTCGGATCAGATCTGGTTCTGAGGTGAGGCTGATGGCTGGCTCATGAGAAACAGACGGGAAAGTAGAACCGCTTAATCCAAAATGCACGTTTTAGGACAACTTTGCAGGTAGAAACGTTGTTTATTTGAGAAGTGTGGCATTGAAAAGGATGTCAGCAGGGATGTTCTGGTTTCCTCCCCTTTCTCCTCCTTGTGTTCTGCCAGGTAAATTTAAGAAGCATATTGCTAATCTGACAGTACTTAGACATTAACTGCTATGTTTAAGAGGAGGAGGAGAATCACACACTCAGCCACCCTTTCATAAATCTACAGATATGACATTTAGATTATACAAAACTGCCTAAAAGACCACCTTTATTCTGCCATGTTGTAAGAAATTGACTTGACTTGCAAACGTCTGTACTAAATGTAACCGGAAAATGTTACCTGGTATTGCATGCACTTGTATGTCTTAGTGTCATACTTTTCGTTACCTGGATGACAAATGAGATATTAAAAGTCATATAGATCTCATTATTTGTCTTTTTTTTTTCTTCCAAAGGGCCTGTTAACACTGTCAGCTCCTATAAAATGCAGAACTGCAGGCTAATTAAACATTTACGGCCACTTTTATGGATAGTTAGGAATTTATTTCTCTGAATAAAGAGTAGACGATTCTTCTGAATTATATTATCAGGGAATGACACCATCTACTGGACGGACATGGGTTTAAACCGGATCTCCAGAGCGAAGCGGGATCAGACGTGGAAGGAGGACATTGTCACCGGTGGCGTTGGCCGGGTGGAAGGCATTGCAGTGGACTGGATTGCTGGTAAGTGACCTCCAGCGCAGAACTCCTACAGGCAGCAGTATGTCTTGCGACAATTGCACCTTTTTCCTGAATCGGGTCCTTCGATTTTACCTGTTGACCTGTTTTCAAAGAGAACATTTACTGGACGGACCATGGCTTCAACCTCATAGAGATTGCACGACTCAACGGGATGTACCGTTCAGTGGTCATCTCCCAGGAACTCGATCAGCCCAGAGCAATTGCTGTGCATCCAGTCAAAGGGTATGTACGATCTGGCCAAAACATGGGTCAAGATGGCTTCTCCCGCTTCTTGAGGGCAGCACTGCATTTTGGATTTTGCTCTATTTCAGTCATTAATTGCTTTATCAATGTATTTATTAAAATACAAGTCTCTTAACATGTTGTTTCAGGTGCAAACCAATATCTTATGTGACCAATCCATTTTTTTTTTTTTTATATTACCCTTCAAACTACAATTTTCAAATGCTTTGAGTCATTTCCTCTACCTGAAATACCTAGTGTTCTCAGAAGATGAAAATCAACATTATTTTGGATGTTTTGCCAATAATACTGCTGAATTTTTAGAATTTCTCTTTGGTAAAGATTTAAAAATGCTTACCGTTTGTTTATTTTTTGATGCGTTGTTCCGCTTGCTGTCATGTTCTTTGAAATCGACCCTTTCATTTTTGATACCTACACAAGGCTTTTTTTTATTTTATTATTTTTTTATTAATACCCGTGAACTCCACAAGTGGGGTTGTTGCAAAATGAATGGACGGATTCCCAAAATGGCACCCACGTCAGCGGCCACATGTGTTGGTGTAGAGGATCGCACACGTGCATGATGTGGCAGCTGCTGTCAAACTATTCTAATCACTGTAGCACCAGTCGGCTGTGTTGAGGGAGTCCAAATCGCACCTGAAGCTGAAGTCTTCTCCTTCACACCGCAATGCTGCAACGGGCTACTTCCAACACGGCTTTCCCAAGCAGCCTGGGGAGTGGGAGTGCAATCTGTAGCAAGATGACAGTGCATATTTTAGAACTCCAGGGAGTGACCTCGCGTGTATTTGCAGTGGGAAGATTACCCGTCTGCGTCTCACTACATCCATGACCATTTCACAAGTTTACCCACACGTCCTACCCACTTTGTAGCCCTCAGCTCTTTGCATCCAACCAGACAGAAGGCGACGCATTTGACAGAACCCCTTCCTTTGCTCAACTCTTCGCAAACAACCTCTGACAAATGGGTATTAAAAATAAAAAAGTGAAACGGACAGACGATCCTTAATTCTGTGTGAGCGCGAAAAGCTCAGAGCTCCGCATCATTGCAGAGCCCCAGCCTTAAGTGCTTTGCTTTCTTTCCCCTCTTTGTTCTCAAGCTCATTGTAATTTTTCATTATGGGCACAATCATGGTGACAGCCTAAATATCTGCCAGCAAAACAGAGGGAAATACAAGGGTGTCTTCTTGCCTGTGCAATTAAACAGTGCCACCACCGTGCAAAGCAAACCATTATTGCTATGCAAATGGGAATGACAGGACTTGCGCACAGCCTGCAACATTCCTGTGTTTTATTCCATTATGTACCATTTCTAGTACAAGTTACCAGAAGGACGACGTTATCATAAGTGTTAGTAAAAAAAAAAATAGCAAATAAAGCATTTGTTATTTCAGTGGAGTGCTTCTACCTCTGTTTTTGTGTGGTACCGTTACCTTAATCGAGGACAATAGCTGCTCTGTTACTTGTAGACGTGCCCAAGGGCACAGCGAGTCCTACTGATGCATGGAGGGGATGAGATGGTTGACCTGTTCAGGTCCTCCAGTGGAGCCTGCAGTGTGTGTTGGCACACTGCAGCAGGTCTGACTGGACCTCTCTGCCATCTCTAACCCCCTACAGGTACATGTTCTGGACAGAATGGGGCCAGGTGCCAGGTATAGGGAGAGCGCGGCTGGACGGCTCCGATAAAGTAGCCCTGGTCACCTCAGGCGTGGCCTGGCCCAATGGGATCACCATCGACTTTGAGGTGACAACTCCGGTGGGGCTGCTGGATGCCGTTTTGATCCCTGAATCCCCCTTACACAACTTCCCGTATACCCCCTACTTCAAAGTTACACCACCGCCATCCCATACAGTTTTTTTTTTGTTGTTAATAAAATGTTGCGATAAGACTTTATTTTCCAATTGCATTCCAGGAAAATAAATTGTATTGGTGCGATGCCCGCACTGACAAGATAGAGAGGATCAGCCTTGAGAGCGGAGAAAGCCGGGAGATTGTACTGTCAGCAGGCAACGTGGATTTGTTTTCCGTGGCTGTCTATGGGGCTTACATCTACTGGTCTGACAGGTAATTTATTATTATTATTTTTTTTTTCCTCCCCATAAATGCTAGTCACCCAAAAAATCCCACAAAGTTGGCGGCTCTTCCCTTGTTGGATTAGAAGCTATGTTGCAAGGTCGCCGAGAATCTCGGCAAAGTCCGCTTTTATTTATTTCTTTAAACCTTGCACACCTCAGTGTCACGGCAAGGGTAGGATTTCTCACCTTCTGTTGAGCCAGCTGTCTACTGTATTTTAATGACTTCTTGGGATTTAATTAGTTGAGGGCCATTGATTACCTGGTGTCCGACTTCCTGTACTTTTTGCACGGTCTGCACCCCCCCTACCCCCCGGCAGGGCACACGCCAACGGTTCTGTCCGGAGGGGCTTCAAGAGCGACGCCACCGAGGCCCAGACCCTGAGGAGCGGCCTGGGGGTCAACCTGAAGGACGTGAAAGTCTTTAACCAAGGCCGGGAAAAAGGTTGAGGTTTTACTTTGTGCTGTTATTAATTCCTTGCCCCACTGTCAAGGCAATTAGGCAGTCCTGCATTAAATGGGAGCCACTCTGTATAATAAGACGGCAGAGTTCAGTGACACAAAGTCTTCGCTATTATCGAAAGAATACTTTTTCTCCTTTTTTGAAAGTCCAAAATAATTTATTTTGGTGGCACGGCGGTGCAGCGAGTGGTTCTGCTCCCTCATGGTGCCTGGGCTGTTTGATTGCGAGCTTGGATCCATCTTAGTCTGTGTCGAGCACGCGTGTTCTCCTCGTGTCTGCATGGGTTTTCTCCAGCTGATCCAAGTTCCTTTTGCAGCCAAAAGTCAAGTGTTTCGGGTCAGTCGGTCGGTTTAAGTTGCCCTTAAGGTGTGAATGTGTCTCTGGGAGGCCATCGTGTGTTGGACTGACACCACACTCAGGTTGTAGTTGCATAGCCTGTCGCCCAGTGATTCCAGGATAGGCATCTGATTGCCGTGGCCCTGACCAGGATCAAATGGTTAACCATAATGGATGAGTGGATGGATGCATGCAATTTATTTTTGTCTTCACATATTATTCTTCAGATATTATTTAATACTTCTCTGTGACATATTGATACAGCTCAATGCATCCAGGATAGAATGCTTACTAAAGCTTGCAGAAATATATATTTTCATGGATATACTTAAAGCAGTGAAGAAAAGGCACAAGAATAAGATGATGGATTATCACCGTGTGAAATGCTGACTGTGTTTAAATATGAGACTGTGTGAAGTATGTGTATCTGTCCTTGTGTCTGTGGGTGAAAACGTGTAATAAACATGATCTCTCTCCTGCCACCTGCCCCCCATCCCCTCTATCCCATCACAGGCACCAACCCGTGTGCCAGGAACAATGGCGGCTGCCAGCAGCTGTGCTTCCACCTGGGCAATGGGCGGAGGGCATGTGCATGCGCCCATGGCTACCTGGCTGAGAATGGCCTGAGCTGCCATCGCTATGACGGCTACCTCCTCTACTCAGAGCGCACAGTCTTGAAGAGCATCCATTTGTCGGATGAGAGCAACCTGAACTCACCCGTGCGGCCGTATGAGAACCCAACTTACTTCAGAAACATCATTGCGCTAGCCTTTGATCACAGGCAGGCTTCTGCAGGCACCAACCGCATCTTCTTCAGCGATGTCCACTTTGGAAACATCCAGGTCATCAATGACAACTGGTCCGGATGGCAAATCCTTGTTGAAAGCAAGTGTTTTTTCTATTTTTCCATGCCTTTGTTTTGCCCTGTTAGTCCCAAAGAAGTACATTTTGTATACCTGCTTCTGATCCGAGTGAGAAAAATTTACTTGCTTAGGGTAAAAGCTCTGGTGAAGTTGTGTGCACTTTATAACTCAACACATTTTAATTCTTGTGCTTTTGTGCAGGTCTCTGTTTGGCGACAATGGCTTAAATGTCATTAATTCTTTCTTGGGCTGCCAGTTTTTTCTCAATTCCCTGGTCTGCATTCTTGTCTGCTCTTTGATCTGGGGAAACAGTGCTTTTTAATTTTCAAGCATTTTGACAATAGGCTCTAACACGAAGACAACGGAAACATTACTGTTGGGCCCATTAGTAGATCCAGCGTTTCAGAAGAATGTCTGATTTGGTTATTTTTCTTATTCCGACTGCGTATGTTTGACATACACAGGTCCATTTTCTTGTATCCTGAAGGCTCCTGAGATGTCCACATGAGTTTATTGTTTAAATTTTAAAGTTACCCAGGTGGCCTGTATCAATACCAAAGATGCTAAATACTTGCTAGCATGAACAGATTAAGAAATTCATCTTCTAGGTTGGATTTTTGGTTTCGTGCATGCGTGTGGCACCGCATGTTATGGATATAGAGTCCCTTCAGACTCTTTGAAAGTTACGTACATTGCCTGGATTACAAATTATGCTTAGCACCTATGCAATATTTCTGTTGTGGCTCATTTGAGAATTGAAGTCCAAAAGTGCGTTCTGAGATCAGATTCTGCACACTATTGTTGAATTTGTCATTTGCCTGGTTGTGGCCTCTCTGCATGCACATCTGTAAGCTTTTTTTGTACACAGGATGCTAGAACCGGCATGCTTAGTGCTATGTATGATTCCACATTCAAAGTCACTCATTCCAATGCTCAGTTGAACACTAACTGATGCTAAAAACACTTAACTGTCTGATTTACACCATACACTGCAATAGTGTAACATATGACCTGTTGGAACAGAAAATTTCTGAGGAGATGTAGGGTGTACATAATAATCTGGCAAGTCAGTCTATGTGGGATTTGCTCTACTTGCACTTCAAGCACAAATCTGTTCACATTTTAATTATTAACAATCTAAATTTTTGAGGCCTTGTCTGCACCCCACTTTGCAGTATTCAGTACTCTTAAAATCTATCTGGTTTGCGCTTGAGTGAGGGTCGACTTTGTTAGGTATTAGGTCAGTGCTCTAATTTATAGTCATGTGATTCCTCCGAATTCATCTTGGGACCTCTGGACTTTTGTTAGTGTTGTCACTGTTGCTGAAACTGTGCAGCCAGTTACAACTCCTTCCATCAAGTCTTTATTTGGCAGTTGTGGAGTTTCCTACAGAGAATCTCGTCTTCATGACACTCAAATACCTGTTGGTTATACTCCATATATCTCCAGGGATGAAATAATGACGCACAGTTTTCTTTTAAACAGTTCATGAGACAATCATCTACAGGTATAAGCAGTGGCAAAATCCTCGCTGTCCACTTTCGCCTGATTTGTCAAAATACAGCACATGCCTTTTTACTTACCTTTATACTTGGTGCTTGTGTCTGCAAGTGTAAGAGAAAATATGTGTGTCTGCGCTTAGGTGAATACATTATCCCAGGCACAGGCATTTTTGGCTTCACTTAGTGTTTGAAAGCAATTAATTTCTGCAAGCTCCTAAGAATGCTGGGGTAAAATTGAGCCATTTTCTCCAACTGTTTTCTCTTCAGTAGCCATTAATCTCAGGCTCTGCCTGAAATACCTTTGACAAAAGTTACCTTGCACAACATTTCTTAGAGTCCATGTTGCATAACTGAACTTTAAGAACAGATTGTTTTTGTGACGTTGGTCCAACACTGCCAATGCTTACACTGCAACTTTCCACAACGGTTGTACACATTTACAGCAAAGCATGATAGGAGAGCCACTGGTTTACATCATAAAGACGCTCCACACACTGTAAGTGATTTAGAGTCAACAGTTGGGTTTGGACTGTGTGAGGAAATGGGAGCACCTAGAGCAGTGAGAGGAAACCCCCTTGAACACAGCAAGAACGTGCAAACCCCGTGCAGACTGAGCAAAGATCAAACACACATCCGATCTCACAACCCAGGCATTGTGAGGTCACAGTTCAGCAAGGCGTTGATAACCTTTCCTGCTGTTCCCATTTCGGTCCTTATTCTGAGTCCAGTTAACCAAGCCAGTGGCTTTTCAGAATGGCCAAGTGGCGGCTCGTATCTGGTGTGATTCATCAGCTGAACTTCTCCTTTGCAATGAGAATGTACCCCAACAGATGAGGACATAGGCAGTATTGTCCCATATCTCAAGATCTGCTTAGTACCTTGTTGTCAGGTAGCAACTGGTCATGCCATGGTCTCGCATTCTTTAAGTCTTGGGAGATTTAATTCTCAGAGTGATGCGTAGCACTGAACAATTGAGCTCAAGTGATCTGACTGGCAAATGAGGAGAGGAAAGTAAAAAACCTTTGTGGGGGTCTGAGTACCACTGGCTGCCTGCTTCTCCTGAGATGTAGGCCTGCAGGCCGTTGAGGATCGTATGTGTTCCCATCACAGTAGCAGGACATTTTCAAGGTGTCTTCTCATGTCACTAACCTTTTAGGCAGCAAGCCTGTCAGTCTAGTCACAGGGCAAAATGCTGCAGAATGATGTGTTGATGCCACCTCCAGCTCTGCATGTTTTTTGCGGTTTGCACAGAAGCCATTTGCAGCGAAGGAAAATCGGCAGGGCCCCTGATGTATTGCACGCCTTTACATGCGCTATGTTTGCTAAGAGCTCTGTAATGGCCACACTATTTATTCCTGCTAAATAGGGCCAATTTAACTGTCAAAAATGACTATTAAAGTATCGTATCTCTTGTGTTGCTCAATGGATGATGGGTTAAATTACCCACTCCACCATTTTCAGTCCAAAGCAGGGATTCCTAGAACAGAAAAACAACCTATTTTTTCATCCTTATGCACTTTTGTTACGTTCACCATTGTGGCTATAAATGCTATACACTGAGCATCAGATTATTTTTATTGCAATTATTTTTGCTTAATGCACTGTACTTCATTTTTTTTGTCATTAATGCTGAAATGATAGGATTTTACTCAGCAGAAAAGCAAAGCTCAAAATACCTGTCAGCTTTTTACAATCTTTCTCAGTTGCAGTCAGACTGGTGTTGTGACATAGCTTAGAGGAAGCGAGAAATGCGTGTCCTCACCCCGAGTCGCAATTCTGCCTGCAGACACACAGCACTGAGTTGCAGCGCGAGATAAACACACCTTATATACCGAGGTCAGATGTTGCACCGCACACTGTGTGTTTTGTTCATTGTTCGAAACTTTGATTTGCTGTCTCAGCATCAGGCAGCCTGCACGTGATGATGATCTGAAGCTGAGCTCGCTGCCTCGCTGGGATTTAAGGATCTGCTCAATTGCCGGTTCAGATTGTGAGATCAATGGCAAATTGTGGCGGTTTTTATATGGTTCTGGTTGTTGAGGTAATGCTGTGTCATCCTCGCAGAATCGTGGCTGTGTTCTGGGTTCCTTTTAATGTCCTTCTTTTCAAGCATCACTGCCAGCTCCAATGTAAGCATCACGCTTGACGGGTTTACGATAGGCATCTCTTGATTTTTACTTTTACCAAAAAGTTCCCGCTTTCACTATGATAAGATTAATACCGAATTATAGAGAAGTATAAGGTCCTGTCTTATAGTGTTAACATTTTCCCCAATTCCAGCAATCTCTGTGGATGAGACTTCAATAGATTCATTCATCCCTCGCTTCAGCTGTGAATGTAGTTAGAATGCTACTTAATCTCTTTTCTTTTCATGTTATTTTGGTGTCAAAACTGAAAGGACAAAAACCCCTTTGTAGCCTCCCTGGTAGGCTTCCAGATCCTTTATTTTACAGAATTAGATATGGAATTTATTTGAATTTTTGTTCTAGAGACAAAGGAATCGAGCTGTATTGTTCGTAGGGTTATTCACCGTCAGAACCACATAGAGCCATTAGTTTCAATTATTTGAGACCACATCGTATGAATTTTACACCTCCACAAAGCACTTAAAGATGTGACTAATTTCACAATTTTTAATTTGAACTGACATATGTGCTTCAAACCTCAGTCAGTTTTGGTGCAAATGCCTTAAATGAATGTCACCGCGCAAAGAACCCGATTTGAGCCGATGGCATGCCGGCTCTGCGTCGAACGCATCTCCGTCAAAAAGTCTGAGCACCTTTGGAGCTTAAAAAAAAGTAGAACCCCTTCTGAAAAGAAAAGAACGTATAGGCACTCGATCATTAAGGAGGGCTAAGATGTTAATGAACTGAATTCCTTTAAGTTGTCTTCTCTATAAATTCCTTCTGGGCGTCTTGAAAGGATTGCAATGCTGTCAGATGCTTTTTATTTGAATCAATTCATTAGACATTGGCTCCTACAGTTTGTATTCCCCAAGATGTTTTTGTAGATTCAAAGGATTTTCTCAGTACAATATCACAGTCATTGGTCACCTGTAAGATAGTTTATTACTGTAACCACTGCTGGGAGACACCCATTGAATGTAGGAGGAACTTTGACCATCCAAGCAGGTCTAGAACAGTGGTGAAATGCTTTGCACAGATGACTGTGTAACTCCTTGTTGTGGCCCCTTTAGTCTGGCTCCATAAAATCTAGGGGTAAAAGGGGGCCTTACATAAATGGGAAAAGAGGTTTAAGGGGTTTACCGTCCGGCTAATGTACCAGCAACCAAACTAAGGGGTATTTGTGGAAGGGGTTTATTGTGATAAAGTTTTACAGTGAATGTTTACATAAAACAGCAATGTGCTCCAAGGTGTCCCAAGCGAAAACAAAGCAACTATTCTGCTGTGTGTGAACCAAAGACCAACTGTCTACCCGAAGCCTGGAAAGAAAAGGTGGCAAAGTCAAACCAAAGTCTTCTGTGCCTGCCTGACTGCATTGATCTAAATAAAAATGCACAAATAGGAATAGGGCACCATTCGTCATATAGAAGCCATACACAAGCAATGCAAAAGCACACACATGCACACACACCAAATACAGCAAATCACTGCCCAAAAAGTGTGCACAGGAAACACAGAATCCCAAATCTACTTGCAAACACAAACTAGTCAAACTGCAAGCCAAAATAACCAAATTGCAAATCTCAGAAAACAAACAAAAGTCTAGAGACCGAACAAAATGGCTGGTATTTTAAAGTGGCGGAGTCTGGAGATGATGGCGGATGGAGGAAGTAATGGCGGGGCTGATGATGCCGGACGTGAACCGAAACCGATGCCGGGCAGCGGACCTGTACAGCATACTGTATGTAACACTCTTGCAACCCTGTTAGTTTTCTACTGGTAATTGGCAGCCAGTAGCAAGGGACACAGCGGCCCAGCAAAGCATTACCTTTCCTCCTAGGGATGTGAGACCTGTAGCATAAAAGGACGGCAATCTTCTTGAAAGGAAATATGCTGAAGACAATAGTATACTTTTTTGAGAGCCCCACTTTACATACAATACTTCTGCCTTTGTTTATGCTGGATAATAATGGGCTATGACAGGTGTTCCATTTGGAGTTGGCTCACGATAAAATTAATTCCTTTGTTTTACGCCTTTACTTTGAAATTATTAAAAAGGAATAAAGGAACAGTAAGAATTTTTCGAGTGGTTCAATAGATACAATTCTGTAATCAATTTTTCTGCCTAGGACTAAACTCACATTAAAGAATTTTGTGACAAGGCTGGCGAGAGCAGCAGATTTCATTGTGCTTTTGCTCCATTGTTTAAAAAGAATTAGGCTTTCTTATTTTCTATATCACTGCATTCTGAATTGTGAGACATAAAAAAAAAAATGTTAGAAACGTTTGGCAACAGGTGTTAAGGATACAAAATTGCAAGCGGTTCGCTGGCTAGGAACGGCCCCTCTTGCCTCCTTACAGATCCTTACAGATGCAGACTTGTAGGTGTTGTTTGTGCCAGGAGGGCTCCTTTGACAAGGTGCTCCTCTCGAACCGTGCCAGTAAAAATCCGCTTCCAACTATTCTCCTCTAATTGAAGACTACTGCCTCCGTCAGTAAATGTTTTCTTCTTCTTTGGCTTGATACCTTACTGTCCCTGCAGCAAATAACCGTTGCACAGGAAGATATCCATTGTCCATATTTCCAACTGAAATGAAATCCATCTGTCATTAAAGCTAAAGGTGATGCTAGCAGAATACAATAATCTAATGGCTAAACGTCCTTTTCACATACCTGCGAATTCCCTTTCATTGCCCCGATGTTAATAAGCCCTCCACCCCTCGCGTACTGATCTCTGTCAGACTTGCTGGGGGCGTGCAAGTTCTGTTAACCTCTTTTTGGCTCGTGTCCTGGGGCCACTGTCACAAAGAGCACATGCTCATTACAGAAAAGCCATGCTTGTAACAGAAAAGCATGTGTAACTCCTTTTCCCCTTTGTTGCACAAGATTCTGTGCAGTAATGTGCTGGATATTGACATTCTGTTCAGGGTCTGTCTAGAGACCCCCTTATTAAGAGTTTAACTACGATTAAGAAATTAGCAGCTCGACCGTTTTAGCTTAATGGAGAAAAGTATATTTAGACAAATTCAGCATGAACTCTCATTTTTTTACCCCAACTGAAGTGAGGATTTGAAAGTCGCTATATAATTTAAGGCAAAATTAATACATGGGAATACATTTCAGAGTGTGACAGTTACATTAATAATCCATTCGTTTTCTTTAATGTGTCTGAAGGATATTTGTTGCGTGCATCACATCGGTTTGCTCTGTGTTAGAGGAAGGTCTGGCTGATATTGGGATAAGCCTGGTAATCCAAGGAGACGGCCGACTCCTTCGCCACTCTTTAGCTCCCGCTAATTGAGCTCCGGGCAAACGTGGATCCGACTCATCCTGTCCGACAAGAATGAGGAATATCGGAAGCAAGGCAGCGGGAGAGAGGGAGAGATTGGCGGGTTGGCAAATCGAGAACGCGTTTGCGTAGAACGCACCTGCTTACGCCGTCTCCCATGTGGAGACGTGTACGGGCTGAAAGAACCCCATTTCTTACTGTCTGTATGCAAACAAAAGCAGAGTTGCTGTTGGCGTTTAAGGCAAGAAGTAGCAGTGCGATTAGTTTGTGTGGCGTGCTGGCATCCTACAAAAAGTGCTCTTGCAGTTGGGCTTGCTGATGCCTATTCATCGGTGTATTGTAGAGGCAAACAACTCACAATAGTTTACAGCCTTTTTGAAGGAAAGAATGTTTCCTCGGGGTCCCCTCAGTGAAATGAGCCGCTTGCAAGGGGTGCACACAAGGAAATAAATTGCGCCATTGTCCTTGGCACATGCCGATGCTGTCAGCTCCTCCGGGTTCAGAAAAACCGTGGTTCCGCCGTTAATCAGCCGGCACAGTTGGACTCCTTCATACCTGTCTGGCCTTGTTACCTTCAGTCCCGAAGAGCTGGCTTCGATTCCCGGCGTTTCCGAGTCACCTGCCCGCCTCCTTTCTCAAAAGCCTCCCATTTCTCCTTTTCTTCCCCTTTGCAGAAATCAAATGGGCTCAGACAATGTATCTTTTATTACAATCATAAACTCATAAAATGTGCACTCAGGTGTGCCAGGAAAAGAGTGGATATGGTGTCGTACAATGACCAGATGCTTTGTTGTATGCACTGGTGCTGAAAGAATTTGCCTTAACGTTCACCTTTCAAACCGCACAAAAGTTTTGACTTCCATACAGTGAACGTGATATATGTATAATCTGCTTTATCTTTACTACCCAAAGGATCAATACAAAGAGAGCCTTCTTGTCTCTGTTTCTTCCAAGCTGATGAGAAGTGCAAATTTTTTCAAAAACTTTCCAAACTCGTCTAAGCCCTAATACTTAAGTATACAGACTGCAGTCATCATTTCCAGTAGCATAGGTTTTGGTAATAATTAGAGATTTTTGGCTTTGGTGTTTCTGTATCTACCTCCAGATGTGGGTTCAGTCGAGGGTCTTGCCTACCACCGGGCTTGGGACACTCTCTATTGGACCAGCTCCACCACCTCCACTATCAGCAGGCACACCATCGACCAAAGTCGGCGGGGGGCCTTCAACAGAGAAGCTGTCATCAGCATGTCTGAGGAGGATCACCCACACGTCCTTGTCCTGGATGAGTGTCAAAAGTAAGACCTCCATGACTCCGCCATCGATGACCAACTCCCCACCTCGATCCCTGCTGTCTTATGTGAACCTCACCTGGAATCTATCGATGTGCAGTTGCACCAATTCCTAGTTGGCAGGCAAAAATTGTTTTTTTAGACAATTAAGCACTTTGTCTTCTGCTAGTTTTGTGAAATCCAAGCCCGTTGGTCAGTTTGTCCAAATAGCCACATAGGGAATGTGACTGTCACGGAAACAAAGTGAATCATTATTATTTGGTAGTACTGGAGACGGCTTCAGCTTAAGCTTTGAGGCCCGTTCTTTTCCGCAGCACCGAGTTTCAGACTTCAGAACTGCATTGCTTACACTGATCAGTTTTACAGTGTATACCTCTTCGGCCAAGTCCAGTCAAAAGTCATATATTAATATACAGAAGAAACACCAAAGTTAAAGCTATGAGAATCTCTGAAATTTCCATTGATAACAGAGTTTCTATCCTTAGTTAACTCCAAAATAAATTAAGTCCTCTAGAAACAGCAAAAATCTTCTTTTTTGCCTCATGAGCAGAGGCAGCTTTGGAAAATGTCACCCAAAAGAGCAAAAGATTACCTAATTTGTTTGACCACTCCATCTGAAGGAAATGAAAACATGAAATTATAGACAGACCTGCAATTTTACAATAGCCAGGCCATTATAATCCCATTGCATAATAGGCCATCAAAATGGCACATTTGGTACTGACCAGCATACAGCTAAAGTTAAAATGTGATATTCCGCAATTAGGCTGACCCTTGGCTCCAGTAAGATGGAGGTATTGGACTGCATTAAACTTGCAACCTTAAGAGCGTATCCCAAGTTATTCATTTGGCTGAATTTCAAGTAGAATCCCGAAGCCTTTAGTTAATGAAAAATTAATTTGAAGTCATTAATACGTGTAAATCTTCCTTTATTTTAAGGAGATGTTGGTTAGGACACTCTGTATTGTAATCAAATTACAAGGACTTAATATTATCTGGAAACTACACCTCCAGTCCTCTGAGGATGTTTTAACACATGGCCCAGCTTTTGCCCAATAGGCTTTTTGTTTTGGGGCAGTGCACAGAAATGAAATAATGTTCAGTCTTATGTTTTATGACAAAATAGCTGTAAATTCACAGTTGTACTTTGGCGAGGTTGTACGGGCAGCATAGCTGCATGAGATCATCGAATATCTGTGATTCAGCAGTTCACGTGACATAAACTGCACAATGAACCTGTAGAAACCCCCTTAGAGGCTCTTCTGTTTGTGCGGTGCTGTTTAGAAGGATAACTGTGCACTGGACAGTACGCCAAGTCCAGCCATGTTGGCGATCGGAGCTTAGCCAGAAAATTCTCGTATATTTGAAAGATTTTTTCAAAGATCATACAAGGTGTCATGATCGTGTGTGGTACGTGTTAAAAATACTTAATGTATTCCAGCCTTTGCAAATACAGGTATGCGGCACTTAACAAGGGGGATACTTTCTGAGTAATGCTTCGATTTCGTCATTGCACAAACATCATAGCACATACATGTGCCACGTCACATCCGTTTTGACTTGTATTATTATTATAATTGTATATGGAATAGTCTAATGCTCCTAGACTACGAACCTGTACAGCATGGTACAGTAGACATGGTAAACACGGTAAACACAAGATGCACGAGGCTACTGCCTGGGTAACACGACATCCTGTTTTGCAGCAAACTTTTTTTTTTTATAAGTAGAAACAGTACACTGTCAAAAAAGGATAAAGAGTACAGTATAGTAAATACATAAACCAGTGACATAGTTGTTCCTCATTATTATCAAGTATTATGTACTGTATACAATCTTATGGGACCACCGTTGTATATACGGCCTATTGTTGACTGGTACGTTGTTATGCGGTGCATACCTGTATTAAATAGCTACGTGCGTTCTGAACTAATGAAGACTGCGCCTTAAACTCAGAGCTTCAAAACAGTGTTACATACCATATTTATGGTCTACATTTTTCCACGTTGTGTGCGCTAAAGACTCTTTTCTGTGTTTTATTTTTATGCACTTCTATGTGTTTATATAGAGAGAGATTGAATTTGGTGGTTGGTTGTAACTGAGTAGCTTTGAAATGGTAGGATTCAGATGCAAGTTAAGATCTTACCATGAATGCAAAGAAACCTAAATAATAAACTGATTGAAGACAATAAGACTTTCTTTTTACTGGAATGGTCAAGGTGGCAAAAGAACCTGGGATGAAAATTAACCTCTGAAATGTTGTATTGGCCTGCATTGTTTATAGCCTGGAATAACTACAGAGTTCTTAAGGAAAATCTGCATTGGCAATGTGACCTGCAGTGAATGGTCTTGCTATGAATGCTGCCAGCCCCCTAGGGTCTACAACAAACCAGGGTAAAGCGGATCAGGACCAGTGGCTACATGAGTGGAACTTGCAGAAATGTATGTATTAATGCCACACTGTAGAGTTTAGAGACAATAAAATGGTGCTGAAGGATGACACCTAGGTCCTAGGCCTGTGGCTGTTTAGGTGTTGAGGATTGAATTGTGGAACTGAGCTGTCTGTTTCTTCCTTTTATAGATTTTTTTGAAGAAATGGAAAAAGTATAACTTGGTGCTTTTGCCATTAGGCCAGTAGAAATAAGTATAATAGCGCCTGTGGCGCCAATGGTGATATTGCTCTTTCTCTCTCCCTGACATTCTCCTTCTTCTCTTTCATGGCATTAGCTTGATGTTTTGGACTAATTGGAACGAGCAGCACCCAAGCATCATAAGATCGACACTAGCGGGAAAAAACATGCAGATTATTCTTAGCACGGACATCATAACCCCAAATGGGCTCACCATTGACCACAAGGCTGAAAAGCTCTACTTCTCCGACGGAAGTCTTGGGAAAATCGAAAGGTGTGAATACGACGGTTCACACAGATATGTGAGTAGAAGTGATTTGTTTTTTTTTTTCCTTTTCTGCTTTACACATAACAAAATGAGAAGGTGGGGGGGTATTATGTCTGTTTTTGGATGGAATTCTTTATGGAAGTATAATTCGGAGAAACACATGCTGTTCTGTTTTTGAAGAATTGTTTTTTTTTTTTTTGAAAGCCATCTGCGGTTATAAATTAGCATGTTATGAATGAACAAGTACAGACAAGTACAAAAGTCAGGTTTTCACTGGGGAAAAGTAAAATAGATCTTCACAGAAGGCCACACTCGTAGAAGACGCCGTTTTGTATAATCCATGGATTCTATTTAGGCCTGTAAGACACAAAAAGGTCAGTAGATTCTCTAATGGCATTTTTTCAGCTTAAAAATCTCAGTTGGGTACCACAAGGTCATTTGCACCTGCAGCCTCATCATTATCTCCAAACTAACTCTGTACAAAAATACAATGCAAAAGCTGAAGCAGCCATCACTAGTGACCCTTTAAAAGGAGCTTTCAGCATTTTGCGGAGGTCTTTTCATTTGCATCTTATTTTTTTTTTTTTTTTGTTTTTATTAGTCTTTTCTTCAAGTCCAAAGAACGGTCAATTTAATATCCTGTAAAAATTGTATCATCAAAAAAAAAAAAAAAAGACTAAACTCTGATGGGGCAAAGTTGCACTGATTATCTCATGATCTTTTATGTCGCGTTGTGACATTTATGGAAATTTCACCAAGTGCTAAAAACCGAGTTCAAATTGTCTCACCGCGTAAGAGTTTAATTCCGTTAATTGAATTTAACTGTAATACACACTTTTTAACAGCCCTGAAATGCTATATGTATACACAATTTCAGTTTCAGAATATCATCAGAATATAACAGTTGGTCTGCTGCTTATTGAATGAATATTCTAATTCAGGATGCATTTAAGTGTGTACAGCGGTCTGAATTCTTTGCTGTCTTTGTTACATCTCATGCTAGTGCAATTTCGAAAACAATGTGCCGAACATAATGGAACCGTTTGTGAGTGCAATGCTTTGGTGTCCCTTTAAAACCAAAAGGCTTCGTTCCCAGGGTAGTCCATTATTTGCAATCCCTCTCAGCCTAATGGTTTCTAAGCTGTCACTCAGTCAGTAACCATTTTTACGGTGCTCTCGTGCTATTTTGTATGCGCTATAGTATTTTATTTCAAAATTTCATTTCATGAGATGAGAGGGTTATGTGTCTAGGTTTAGGCGCATGTAAGCAAAGCTTACCAGAACAAACTGATAATAAGCATCCCATAACATTAACCATTGTGCCACCGGAATCACTTAAGCACAAAATCAGCAGTAGCTGAATCCAAACATGTACATGCATCAACCTCTGCCTGAGAAGAAGGTGAACCCCGCTGGTCTCCATTGTGCGCCTGTCCTGACTCGGCTCCTTTAGCCGCACCTGCTGTGACCCTCTAAGCAACCATACGCTCATCTGTCCCAACCCAATCGGCTCCTACAAATTCACAAGCCCAAACCTGCTCAGCGTCTGCAGCCACATGAATTCTGATCTGCTCAACTCTGGCAGACCCACCTGCCTTGACCCTCTTGGCTCCGGCAGACTCACCCCCCATAACCTGCTCGACAATCGTAGACTTACCTGCCTTGACCTGCTTGGATCCCACACATACTTCCTTCAGTGACCTCTGAGGCAGTCAGCCGCTCCTTCACCGAAGTCAGGAGTGTCATCTCCATCACTGTCTAATTGAGCTAGCAAGGAGTCTGACAGCTGACACGGGCTGGCCTGTCAGCCACCCAATTAAAATATGAGGAATGAAGCAAAGCCCCCTGGTTTTCAACAAAGCAGCGGGTAGCCAAGCAATATCAGGTTAACATGATTACACCCATACGTGATCATGGTGGAGTTGGGATGCGTGCTGGACTGTGGGCCTCCGGGCGCTGGAAGAGAGACACTGCCCGTACCCTGTGCCAGGATGCTGGGTGAATGTCAGCACCCCGCGGCCCTTGGAATGACTGCGGAAGAGATTGCTTCCAACTGGCTTATTGCACAACACTTTCCGATGTCATTTTCACTGGAGTTTGAGTTGGTTAATGACCGTGTCCCGTGATGAACTCTGCACAATGCTCTCAGCTGCGGTCTCGGATGTTGCTGTGTAGAAAAACAGTAGAGCATTTGGCAAGTCTTCTGCTGAATGAAACATAAGACAGGAATCGTATATCAATAATGCCATTGACTGTAAGAACTTATTTAAAAATAGATCCTCAACCACTGCACTTTTTTTCTGTTTTACATTTATGTTATTTATTAACTTTCGTAACAGATGTCTGCCTACCATTTTTACAGCATTCTAGTCGCTAAAGTCCCTTTCTCAGCACTATTAAATCAAGCCTCTAGGACTGAGTGAACAAATCAAGTTCACAAGTCAAATCTCATCCCAAAAAAAAACGTTTTTTGTCGTTCCTCTGTACAGTGCCGCATTGTTGGTTGCCAATTTGTTCATGTGCCAGGACTGCGCATGACTCAGGTTTTACCCATATTGCTGATACCCTGGTAGCTGCCCTGTAGTTCTGCTCATAAGGCACCTCAAAGCTTCATGCTGAGTCTGGTGGCTGTTTATAACCAAGGGAGCATTGCTAAAATGTGACACTTCCCCTGACAAGTGTAAAAGTGTAATGCAAAGGTATGAGGCAGACATACGTAGGAGTCAGCATCCGATATGACATCTCCTGACTGATCCTCTCCTCTTGAACACCACAGCTCTGTATGGTGGCAGAATTAGCATATGGATAAAGACTTGCCCGTGACAGCGATAGCCTGGGGAACTCGCTTTTGACACATCACTCAGGTAGATTAGGGTCTGAGTGTCTAACTTGTCGGCATGCCGTCTCCTATCCCTTTAGATATGGTGCACTTCAGGACGTGACGCTCTTGACTACTACCAGTAGGACGGAGGAAAGTACAACAAATGCGGCATTTAAAAATTGATGTGTAATTTAAAGGAAGAAAGTGTTCATGGTACAAACAGGCAAGAAAATCAAAGAGAAAGGGAAGGGTGCTGAGATGCTGTGAAGGCTGTGCTGCTCAAAATAAGGCTCCTGGTGACAAATTTTTGTTTTGAATTGCCTGTATGTTTTTTATGTCCATAGTAGGTTATCATAAATATCTTAATGTTAGTTTTTTTAATTAAAAAAAAATAAATAAATAATAATAATAATAATAATAATAATAAATTCATGAGTCAGGTAATGTGCAAAAAATGTTCCTGATTCTTTTGACCATTGTAGATTTTTACCAGAATGCCTAAACCAAAACCCTAAATTGAAAATTCCACAGCTTTTCTTTAATACGCTGTTTCTGGGCAGCCATCGAGGAAAGAGAAATGACCTTTAGTAGCAACTGCTTAAAATATCAAGGGGCCAGAAGTTACCATAACCTCCACAGCGGTTCTTAAATGTTTCTGCACTCTCAGATCAGAGATGTCCCATAGGGTAGTTATGCGTGCCGCCATTCTCATCGCTGGGATATAATTATGAATGCGTATCTGCTCCAGGTTATTACAGTTGTTACAGAACATCATAATGTATTATCATATGCTTTAATTCCAAAGGAACCAAACCATACATTTTCATTTTCTTTTTGCATTGCCTATATTTTCCAGCACTGCGTACACCTTGCATAAAAATTAGTTCTGCCAACAAACCCAAAGCAGCAGTATTTTTTTCCGATAAACAAAAACATATTATAATCTAAATTTGACTGGTTCTTCCTCTTCATCAGACAAGGTGGGTGAAGATGCTCTTCTCTGCCTTGGTAGGCATTCTTGATAAATGAAGCTAATGGATACGCATTGGCCTGAACATCGTTCAACGTCAACTGTTCCACCGGATTTCCTTTGAAAATCTGCTTTGTTAGGCTAGACTGCTAATGGACTTTTGTCTACCTTGCCTTATGTGCAATTCTGTTTCTCCAGGAAATGCATGACTAAAGATACATTTGGAATGACAGTAATAATGCCTTATGCACCCATGTTAGGTACACAACCACTTCAATGTCAGAGAATCAGGGATGGTGACACCCATGGCACAGGTGACATACAGTAGACGTTAGTGGCAAGTGTCACTGTGTCTAAAATGCTTGCTGTAGTACTGGTCCAACCAGGCAAACAGAATTTTAAAGCCAGGTGTAATTTGGGGGAGGGGGTGTCTTACAGCAGCTGTGTGTTTTTGATATTAATGGTGAGGCCTCTTATAGGACTGTGCTGTCATAACATTTTCTCATTGTTGGAATGTACATCACATTGCTGAATAATTGTTAAATCATTTATATTTTGTGTTGTGTGGAGTTTTGTATTTCATCACAGCCTTTTTTGATGTCGCACATGTTAATACGCATTTGGTTTCTTCGGATGCACCCTGAGCCTTCTGACAAAGTCACCGTGTGCTTTGTTTGAAGGATCGGTGAACGTTTGAAATTGTGCCTGCAGTAACTGATGCTCAAGTGACCTTTTCCCATTCCTAATTTTAACAGCTTTTTTACTCTATTCAAATCATAGGTCATTGTGAAGTCAGGGCCAGGAACCTTTTTTGGCCTGGCTATTTATGGCGACTTCATCTTTTGGTCAGATTGGGTGCGAAGGGCCGTACTACGCTCCAATAAGTATACAGGTGGAGATATGAAAGTGCTTCGAGCAGACATCCCTCACCAGCCTATGGGAATAGTGGCAGTGGCCCCAGACACCAATAGCTGTGAGTATACACCCATGAACCGATGCACCTGTAATTTGCTTGCTTTTCTGCTTATGCCGGCGTTTGCCTTTTATTGCCCTGCCCGGCTAGCTCAGTCGGTAGAGCATGTGACTCGTAATCTCAGGGTCATGGATTCAAGTCCCACATTGGGCGTTGGTGCAAATCCAGTCACAAGGGGGTGCACCTCTGTGCCGGTCCGAAGCCCGGGCAAAATGGCATTTGCCTTTTATTAATTTTTTTAAATGCAAAAATAAAATTTTAGGACTTTTTTCGTACGTACATACATGCTGTAACAGTATGAAAATAAAATAATGATTTGCTTTTATAAATCTCAGTAACAGCCATCTTGGCACTGTGTTGTTTGAGAAAGTTTTTTGCATAAATGAGAACATTTGGTATACAAGTACAGTATTCCATTAGGAAAATGAATTAATTTATCATGTTATTTAACTTGAATGTTTGACTGCAGTTAAAGACAAGTTATGGCTGTAGCTACCCTACTTGAATAGTTTCAAGAACAAGGCTATGCAGATTAAATATCTACTACAGGGTTGTTAAGGCATTTCAACGTTTTCCCTGTTGACTGCCACAGACTTCTGTATTCTCACTTTGAAACGTTTTTAGAAGTCAACTTTGCAGATGATATATAAATAGGCACTCTACATACGCGCTGTGTTGTGTGCCTTTCTGTGTTCTCTATGTCTGCGGGTTCCTTTGCAAAATGGAATTTCTCAATTCAAAAGACCAAAAATAAATCACAAGTGGTTCCACTGTTCTGATTTGCTTTTAGTCCAAAAATCGCTTCACTGATATTCTGAATGGGAACGAATGTTATGATGATGAACACATTTGTGCGACTGTAGATCCACATTTTTGCCGCTGTTCTTTTGGCTTTACTTATTCTCTGAAGATAGTTGTGCTTATATGAATTTTCTTACATGAATGATCCTCATCATTTTTTAAGCAATGCAGACTGCAACTGGTCTGTCATGTGCAGTGAAGCATTGAGGTCAAAGCCTGTCAGATGTAATCTTGTACTGCAGAGATGAAACAAAGCCACACGTGTTTTTGTATACGTGCATCTCTGGAGTACTGTACTCTGCATTCTGTCGGAATGCCCTGACTTGTCACTTCTGGAAGCTCTGTGCCCGCTGAGCTGCTGTGGCTTTCGTAACTGGCGTGGCATGAGCAGGATGCCCACTTACCTCTGCTCATCCAGCCACCTTCAGCCCTTTCGGCCGAACGTATCTTTTGCGGCAGTCTTTTCAGCAAAATGAGTCTCACAAACACAGTAGACAGACTGGACAGCGTTAGCCAGACGAATCCGGAAGACATCCGTTCTGCTCCTCTTTAACTCAGTATCACCTCATAAGGAGTTGCAGATACATCCATTGTCCAGCACCAGTAAGGCTCAAATCATTTGTAGCTCAGTAAGAAAACTCAAAACACATTCTCTTCCTCCTAGTGTGTGGTTTGTGAATTAAATTTGTCGATTTATTTGTAAGGAAACTATAAAGCTAATACAATGCTGAATAAAAAGACGAAAAAAAAACAAAAAAAACAAGATGGTTAATGAAAGCATTTTTCTGCCAATATGGCCAGAACTGTAATCACAAAATAACCAAGTTTATGTTTTTTAACTGAAATAGCGCTGACTTCAGCAGTTTATTTCTATTGTGTTTCTGCTATGGGATGGGGAGGGTGGACACATTGTTCGATTCTACACACTGCCTTTTGTTATTTCTTTATAAGATAATTAGTTTTATTGTAATTGACACAATTTGTAGGAACCCCATGGATGTAATAGAAGTGTTTTTGCTGCAGTAAATTAAAGTGAAACTTTTTATGAAGCATTTTAATCCTTTTGTTTGAAATGTCCATTCAGTGTTGCAAGTGCCAAACATTTTTAATGCTCTTTTTTGTGTTTAACGTCATATATTGTTTTTCAGAAAGTACCAAACACAGTGTATTTGGTGTATTAGAGTGTTTTTATGGATGCTGTAGAACTGTCAGTATGTGTGTACATGTTTTTCAGTGAGGGACTACCATTTATTGTGAAATCGTGTGTCCATGTGTTTTTCAGAATCTTTGTGTGAGAGTTTACCTTTGTGTATTGATGATGGAATTATGTTTGCACTTGCGTTTCTTTGTGCTTGCATCTTTATAAGTTCTACAGAGCTAATTTTTCAAAGCTGTGACATCCGTGTTGCCCCTTAGAGAAATTAATACTTTTGCCAGTTCCTTCTGGCAAAAATGTGTAATTCTGGGTTCATGCAGACCCATCACAGTGGGCGGTGTGGTAGTGTCCTTCAAGCGGCTTTAAATCTGGACACGCTATGCAAAAAAAAAAAAACCAACACTGTGATCTTTATCTCACTCTGAAAGTCAGGGTAACCTTTCACCAACGAAAAGTGATCGCCGCTCAAAAGAAGTTCATGTTCTATGAATGTGTTTTTTTTTTTTTTTCTTTCTTCATACTTTTCATACATTTACTTCGATGTATGAAATCGAATTTCGGGAGGGAAATTTAAGACCAAACCCCTGGCCACACCCCGCCATCATTCACGCCTTTGCAAGTGCATCCGCCTGCTTCTGCCCGGCAGACGCTGTTTTTCATAAATGGACTCCCGCCGCCATCGACTGCCCCTAAACCAGATGCTGCACTCCGCTGGATGCTGCCTTTTGAACTCTGCTGTTCACTTCTGCCCAAGACCCCCGTCGCCATCATGGTGGTCCTGGTGCGCTGCTTTTGGGGGCCGATCTGCACAATAACCAGCTGTACCGCTGGCTTTGAGTTCACCATGCTTTTGGGGGGGCTCATCAGCCTCAGTCTCCAGCATTAGCAAACCCTCAGGTGGACTCTGAGCTTCAATAGACAGTACACCAACCACCCATCTAAATACATAACCAGTCTAATAATTCCAATTCCTGAAAATAATTATTATGTTATTCAGAACATGTGCAAAGAGGCCAGGGCAGGAAAAATACTGCATTTACGTTTTTCCTTTTCTTCCTCTGCAGGTGAATTGTCTCCATGCAGGGAGATGAACGGTGGTTGTGGTGACCTTTGCCTGTTAACTGCGGAAGGCACGGTGAACTGCAGCTGCAGGGGAGATCGCATTTTACTAGATGATAACAGATGCGTGTGTAAGTACACATTTCCTTTTATCCTCTCTGCCTTGCATTAAAGCCCAAATTAAAACAAAGTTGCCCTGTGCGCATGTCGTGTTTGAGAGAATTTGTCACGTGCGTGACGGGTAATGGGTACAAAAGACAGGGTTAGACAGCCATGCAGTGTTATAGAGTCATTAAATGAAGCGAAACTGTCTTGTCTCCTTGTTATGTTAGTAAGATAAGTGATGTCAACCATTTTAATGGGATTCAGTACTTTTTAGCAAAAAAAAAAGTGTTTTGGGGCTGAGGAACGCTGCTAATTTATTTAGCCAGCACTTTTCTTTAAAGCAGTTGTATACAGATATTGGGCTTGTATACAAAGCTCTTCACACTGTTCTACCTATTGATACAGCCGAGTAAGTCAGGGTAAGTATCACGTTCAAGGGTGCTGCGGTAGGGATGTGAATGTGGGCCTTTAGCATGTAGGGATGCAGGTGTAACCACTATGCCGAACTGCTGCTCTACCCCTATGCAAGTCCAAACGAAATTTGAAATTTTGCTTCCATACGTCTTCGGAAATCCACGGCATGGAAATGTTCATTTGGGACAGTGACACATGTGCCATTTGGAATCAATTACTGTGCCCTGTGTGATGCTCAGGCAAAGTTCACTAAACCTTCATCGCCTGGCACATGGGCATTGATTTGCTGCCAATGAATCACTGTGGGACAGAATAAAATCTCGCTGTTGGTAGAGATCGCTGCGAGAGCGAGCACTTTGCTACGGAAGCGCAATAAAAATTTTGTGCGGCAGCACCGGCAGGCGTAGGGAACAATGAGCGGGGCTCTTTGGGTTTGGGGAGGGTGGGAGGGAGCAGATGTCTCCATCAGACATGAAGCCAGCTGAGAAAGCACTACAATAATGCGCCTTAATCTATTTCTTTCCATTCTACAGCCAAGAACTCATCCTGCAACATTCATGTGGAGTTTGAGTGTGGCAACAGCGAGTGCATTGATTACCAGTTAACATGTGATGGAATAGCTCATTGCAAAGACAAGTCGGATGAGAAAATGCAGTACTGCGGTAAGACCTCAATCCAGGAGCACTTCAGTTGCAGTTTGTGCGCGGCTGGGTTCCTGATAACCGCTGCGCGGCTGCAAGTCTCTACTCTCCGTAGTCACAGCCTAATAAAGCGAGCTTACACCCGTGTGCTTCCCAGAGCCGCGGCAGCGATTTCCGATGTCGCGGATTTGTCCAAAACTTGCGCCAAACCCGCGTGTAATGCGCCCTGTGCTTTGCATCGCCAGATAACCGGAGCTGCAGGAATGGATTCCGCCCGTGCTACAACCAGCGCTGCGTCGCCAACAGGCGCTTCTGCGATGGTGTGGACGACTGCGGAGATCATTCAGATGAGGTGTTCTGTGGGAGTGAGTGTTGGAGCCTGGCTGCGTCTAAGCCTCAGCAGCTTTGGTCTCGCTACCTGCTCAGCTTTGGGGTGTGCTGCCAGCACGGGCCAACTGTGCCTCTATTTCGGCAAAATCACGCCAACATGCCAGTTCGTGTGGAAAAACCGGCAGCCGGTGGTGTGATAGTTAAGGAGCTAGGCTTTTCCCTGCAAATAATGTTGCATTATTAATTTAATAATGAACCGTATTTGGAGAACAACTTGTGTGCCTTCAAGGTGAAGAACCAAATTGTTGATAATAACATTCAGCTTTATAGATGTGTGTGTAAAACGGAAAAAGAAAAAAAGAAAAACGGCGCTTTAAAAACCATAAAAAGTACATTGCATTAAAAGGCTGGCTGGTTATTAAAAACCGCAAGGAGGGGAAGGCTTTGCTTCATTTCTCCACACCACGCCAGTGTGGATTGGCTGTGCCACCCATGCAGCCAAGACTTCAGGGCATTTTCAGTAGCGGAGAAAAAAAAAAAAGAGAGAGAAAGAATGAAAATGCACAGTTGTTTGGTGAAAAGGTCAGTGTTATTATAACTTTTATTTTTTTGTTTGCATGCTTGCGTGTAGCTGAATCCCACAGCCTTTTTGCTCTTCGCATGAAGAAATAAATCACGCCGTGACAGCCTCGCATTAATCACTCTCGCCGCGACTGTAGTGGCGAGCGGTACTGAGTCAGAGCTTAAAAAATAGCAGCGTTTCGAACGTACGCGGGGCTACCGCCATCGTATCCATCGGAATGCCCATGAACTACGCCGGTGCCCATCTGCTTCTCAGTGGGTAACACCGAATGTGCCGTACAGCGAAATTAAAGGAAAACAGTGCTGACTGCGTAATGAGTCGATAGGCCACGCGGCCGCGTACATTATTACGAGAGCGGCGGTCTGAAATAAGCCACAAATTGAAATTCAGGGCTTTCATGTAGCTGCTTGATGCCTGGCACTGGAAACCTAACCGGCTCAGGCATGCAGGGTGTTCTTCGCAGAACATATTTAGGTGCGATTACATTTTCCCCCCAAAACCAGCACAGTGTTCTTCAAGTGTGCATCACCAACACTAAATTAATGTGAATTATACTTAGGCAGGTAATAATGGGGCTGTCACTTTATTCTCTTTTATGCATTCTTTGCACAAATTGCTAAGTTTGACTACATGACTTATGCAAGTAATGACATTTACCATCCATTAAAATTTCGACATTTTTTTTTTTTTTTCCCTTCTCCCTTCCCCAGCTATGGCACATCAAAGACTTACTCAAAGTTTTACCACGAGGACTAAATCTGCATTCAACCTGAAAGAAACTATTAAGCCCTGTTAAGCTGGAATAGGATTCTCTAATCATTAATGTAAAAAACTTAATTTGGCTTCCCACAGGGGAAATGTCAGGCATTAAGGTTTCTACAAGAGAAATTGTCATGTGTCTCCAAGTTTGCAGTCCCCCCCCCCCTTTTCTTCATGTATTCACTTTTTCTTTCCCCACTGCTATTTCAAACATGTTCTGGTATCAACTGCCATTAAATCACTCAATTGTATGCATTTAAATGGAAAGATTAGGAGCAATGGAAGATTAATCAGACGACAAAGGAAAACCTTCTCCACTTCTCCACTCATTTCACAGCTGTTAGACTGGCAGCCTTGGCTGTAGCGTTCAAAGCCTGTTTAGTGACGCTAACCCCACCACCACCCCCCTAGACTCAACATGCACATCCTCAGAAATCCGCTGTCAAGATGGGACCTGTATTCCATACTCAGCCTGGTGCAACCAGATGATTGACTGCCCCGATGCCTCCGATGAGAAGAATTGCAGTAAGCTGAGCTTTATGTTGGAGGTGATGTCATTTTTTTCCCTCCCCCTGTGCACTTTGTTGTTGCCGGGGTTACCGTCTTTGGGGACACGTGTGGCCATTAACCTCCGTGTGCTGCTGCTACTTCCCTAGATAACACAGACTGCACGGATTACTACAGGCTCGGGGTGAAAGAGAAAGGGTTCATCAGCTGCAATTCCACATCCCTCTGCATTCGCCCATCCTGGATTTGCGACGGCGCCAACGACTGTGGGGATTATGCGGACGAAAGGAACTGCCAGGGTGATCCTCCTCTTGTCGTCTCCCCTCCCAGCAAGGGCACGCAAATGGCGCGGGGACCAAAAATATTTCGGGGAGGAGGGGGCGGTGTCCGCTTAAAGCCGCTGACTTCAGAGGATGCGGAATCAGTCGCTGCCCTTCTAAGGTCACAGGGTTGACTCGTGCGTTTTCCCAGCGCCCCGCACTGAATTGTATTGACCAAGCCTTGAGGTTGGATTAATAGTTAAGCGTGTGTGTAGTTCGCATCCGGGTGAACGCTGGAACTATTATGTGTTGCATTTGGGCTTTAAAGATTACAGAGCTGAGAATAAGGAAGTCATTTATGAGAGGGAGACATCATTACACGTAGACGTTGTATACAATTGATCTGCGGTAAAGTCAAGTTTTGGAAGTAAGACTCACCGGCAGCTGCACCCACTTCATTGTGCTGTTGTTCCTTGTGAAGACACCATGACTAGAGGGTCAATAATAGATCGGGTGTGTGTCCTAATGGTATTTGGCAGTGCCGTTTGATAGCATGTCGCCTCTAGGCCTTTGTTGATGTGGATCCTTTTAGAGTCCAAGGAGAGATGGCTCTTTGATCCTTAAAGTGGTCTGGACAGAAACTCTGAGGTCTTTCTTTGAGTATGCTCCTTGCTTTCATGTGTCAGTTAAGTTTTCATTGGAGGAGGCACCAATTCTTACAGGGAGAGCGTGAGGGGCCAAGAGGTTAGCCATAGGTGGTGGAGGGTGTCTGGGACTGTGACCCCTTCCGAAATTGAGCCCCCCCCCTCCCCGTTGTGTCTGCTGCAGTATCCCATGGACACCACTGTGAAGATGGCCACTTTGCTTGCCCCAGTGGGAACTGCATCTCCAGTGTGTGGCTGTGTGATGGACAGAAAGACTGTGAAGATGGAGCAGATGAATACCAGTGTGGTAAGTTCATCTTTATAACCCTATACCTTTCCCTCACTATGCTTTCCATCACAGCTTTCAAGTTTATTCTATTTAAGCTGCATTCAGCAGAGTGAAATTAGAATTGATGAAGGTATGTCAGTTCTCTAGAAGGACCAATAGCAACTTTTGTTTGTGGATAATCTTGAAGATGCAGTCTTTTAAGATTCCGAGCACTGTGTTCAATATAAAAAAATATATATACAGTATTCCTTCATGTCCTACATTTAGGCTGGCAAAAGTGAATCCATTTATTGGTGCAAAGACTTTTTTTTTTTTTTAAATTCTGCTGAGCTGCACATCTTGCATCCTTGCTTAAGGTGCTCCTGCAGGACCTTTGCACTGAAGAATTTTTGTGTTTTAATAGTCTGCTCCGGGCATGTTTGCGCTAATTACATTTATCTTTTGTTGAAAAGACAGCGTAGGACCGAGGCCCACTTTGTTATGTGACTTTCCATTGTCGCAAGGATAAATGCTGTATACCTGAGGAAAACATTCGTCCCCGTTGTATGACCGGAGCAATTATTCTCCTGCCCGACGGTTTATTCTGGTTCAGCGTGTCACACGGTATCCATCTCGAAGCTCTTAAGTAGGAAACCACACCTACGTTTCTTACCCAAGTAAGGGGTGTATTTTCATTTTCTTCTAAATGTGGTTTCCAATTAGACATTTTGTATTTTACAATATGATTGCATTACACATTCATATGTCATTAAATGGTAATGATACGTTTCCAGACTCTAAAGTGCCGCTTAGTAGCCTCGTAGTCAATGACGTGTTGTTCTGGAAACTTCAGAAAGTGTACCTAGCTGCTGTTAACCTAACAGTCGATGATGGTGATGCTGCAGTGGATTTATTGGCAACAGTCTGTTGTGCGTGACAAAAACAGACATTTTTTTTCCCCATCATGTAAGTGGTGGCTACTTCGTTTCCTGCAACGGTGCAAAAATAGGGTAAATCTTTTTCTAAAGATAATCATGCGGTCTCATGTTTTATTTTAAATATGAAATATGGTTGTTTTCACTAAACATTCCCAGAAACTAAGTATCGCCAACAAATATACCTCAATAACAAATTTAAATAAATAGTGATGTGTTTTTGTGAAGTATTGCGCAACTTGAATTTTCTTATTTTATTGGGATGTATTAGCTTCAGATTTCTGCAGATGTCAGCAGTTGACAAAAATGGACAAAAGCAGACAAAAATTGCCTTTGTTTAATCCACGTTAAAATGCGGGAGATACAGAATTGTTGCGATGTAGTCAGCCTTTCTGAAGGAAGCCTTAAAATGGAATCTTGCTGCGTTTGCTGTTGTTCCGAGTGTCAAAATTAACACCGCGCATGGATGAAACTTGCAAAATGCCAGAAACGAATGAGTTCATCTCCCGCGTCTCAAGCATGCATTTTAAAGATTGGAAAAGTGCTGCAAGGAGGTACTCGTAATCATCAGTCAGACCCGTGAAGAAGACACCAAACACTTTGTAGGTTCATTTCAAAGGAGAGCGCTTTCAAAAGGATCCCTTGCTCCCAACTTGTGTTAGCTTTCGTTGAACGAGAGTTGTACTGTACGGTGACTTTCAGCGAAAAATGGAATGTAATGCAATGCCTCCTCCTCTCCTTATTAGTAATGATAGCGATCGTGGGCGTGATGGAAATGGAAAGACAAAAGGAAGGGAAGAACTTCGAAACAATTTAAGGAGAGCGACACACCGAATAAGATGAACTGTATTTGAATATTCGTTTAGGCTGTTTCATTCCTCCAAAATTAACAGCCACATCAGAAACTCCCCTTTCTGCTATTATGCATTTGCCGCAATGGCAAAACACAAAAGGCTTATGAATATGGCCATTCAAAGTTTTGAATGGAATACCTTTACCATTTTAAGAAGGATCATCCACTTCCATTAAATTTCCAAAATGCATTCTTTCTAAAGGACAAATTTGTATGGGATCTCCCATACCTCTGACTTAATTATCATATAAAAAAGGCCCTTGTTATTAGGAAATAACTAGCAATGAATAAAAATGTGAAAAGATTCTGTGTGGAAATGTCATGCACTCCTCTACACCCAGACGAAAATGTCAAAACTGATTGTATGCTATACGATTGTCTATTATGATATCAAGCCATGGTAATTCCTTTCTCGAATTAAATGCATACTACAGAACAGTAAGACTCCAGAGGAGTATTGTTAAGTCATCTGTGTGGTAAATTATACTCGACTCTCAAATGACTTTGATTTGAATGACTGAGAAAAACAGCTTTCCAGGGATTCTTCACAAAAGGATCCCCCCCCCCCAATTTCAAAGCAGTTTGTGTACGTCGGAATATAAGCTATTTCCATGCTAACTGGTTTCCTTACATTATTTAGTTGTTCTCTACCTCCTCCAAGGAAGGATTTTAGCAGATGCGGGTCTGCATGTTTGAAGGCTCCTTCAACAACATCAGACCGCCGCTAAATTCGGTTTTGGCATTCGCGCTTTCCGATCCGACCGAGCCCTCGTGTGCAGCGATAAGTTTAGAAGTTAATTCGGCGCTCGTACCTTAAACTCCGCATCTGGTTTTGTAAAGTATAATTCTGGAAGTTAAATGAGCGATCGGTAGTTTGCCGTTACTTTACAGAGACATCTGTATGAAGGGCCGAAACCCATGACACCCATCTGAAGTGATCTCCTTAAAATTGGCATTAGGGAATATGGCTCAAAAATGGCTTGTATTGTGCTAACCAGGCAATGGCACTTAGAAATAAAAAAAGTTGCCACGGCACCAAATCAGTAGTCTGCTGCAAGGTGCCCTCTGGCCCAGTCAGAACATCAATGCTTGTGCTCCTCGCTGACCTTTCTGTGTTTTTACTCGCTGTACATTGTTCCTGCTGCGGTTCTGGAAAACTCCAAGTTATTTACTCTGATGCACTTCACAGATTGCTGACACAACCTCTGAGGTCACTCCTCCACCTGTTCTTGGGCTGGGTCAACAGCCTAGTCAACACCCATGGCTGCCCTGGAAACAAACGCCCAGCTCCGTTTCACAAAATCGGCCGAGAACGTGGAGATTTAAATGCAGAAGAAATGCTTTTTTTTTTCCGATTTATGTCACGCACTTTACAGACGCTGTTTTTCTGTCGCTCACGTAAAGAAAAATGATGCCTTCGAAGACCAAAATCCAGTAAACATTTCAAAGTGAGACGTTTTCCTGCCAGAATTTGTGTGTCGGAAGAGGTCAATACTTCCAAAGACTTAGTTTTTCCACATGAACGCGAAATAGCCGGAAAATTGGAACGATGCGATCGTGAACACCAGAAATCCGACAGAGCGTTTAAGAGCTTGTTGACCGCTCATTCCCTTATGGCGTCGATGCGACGAGGGCTCTTAAGAGAACATGAACGACAACAGAGGCCCGACACAAAGGCTGTGTGGTTTTTTTGGGGGAATGACTAAAGCTCTGTGTGTCCCGTTGCTCAGACTCCTCCTGCTTGTGGAACCAGTTTGCTTGCTCCAAACTCAAGTGCATCGCTAAGCAGTGGCTGTGTGACGGTGAAGATGACTGCGGCGATGGCCTTGATGAGAGCAAGGAGATCTGTGGTGAGTAACAGACAGACATCGTGCAGCTGTTCTGTGCTTCTCCAGCATTCGCTTGTGATAGAGGCACTATTTATGTTCCCGGTTTGTCCAGCAGGATGAAACACGTAAGCGATGAAAGACAGAAATATTCATTAAATGGCTCCAGAACATTGCTGGCAAAAATTCACGTCTTGCTGGTGACAAAGAGAGGCGTGAACGTGCCCTGAATTAAAGTTTGTACTTTGGTAGATCTTTGTAGAATGCAGCAAGGATGTGAGGATCCAGGATGATGGCACATTTAATGAAAATTATGAGTTGTAATTTTCCTAACTAAAAGAAACATTTCATTCACACCCGTATTGAACTGTATCATATTTTTCTTGTTGTATATCGTACATTTCGTTGAAAGATTACTGTTGTCGGCAGAACAAATCCAGACTATAGTATGGCTCCATTTCTTGGACTGCGGTAGGGGTTCGGTAGGAGTTCCTGCGTTTATTAGGGTTTTTATGAATGATGAGAATTTGCAGATGAGTCTTTTACGCTAATGAAATTCTCTTCCCTTACGATTTACTGTCAAGGTTTTTGAGATATTATAGGATGTGGGCCATTTTGATCAAATGCAAACATGTTCACACACAAACAAACGGCTCTTTTTGTGCTCCCAGCCAAGGTAATGCGTAGCCATTTTTCACTAAGTTGTATATTGTTGGCCTAAAAAAAATGGCATGCGGTGGCCACATTCAGAGATTTAATAATTAAATTCAGGAGATTTGAGTCAGTATGAGTCAGTGCACCAGGTTTTGCTGTTGTCTCACAGCACCTGAGCTGTTTGAGCACAACTTCACATCCATATGGAGTTTGCATGGGCGCATGGGTGTCCTCCCACAATCTGAAGGTGTGTTTCAGGTGGATTAGTGGCTCGAAATTCTCGGCGGTGTATAAATGTGCCCTCGGCTATATGAGCGGACAAGCAGTTACTGATGGTGAGGGAGAGAATTTTTTCAGTCGTAAACTAAGCCGTCGCTGTAACAAATGCATGCGTTCCAGGTTCGGTGACCTGCACCCCTGGCTTGTTCAGCTGCCCGGGGTCCTACGCCTGCGTGCCACGCCCCTGGCTCTGCGATGGGGAGCGGGACTGCCCCGATGGCGCCGACGAGCTCTCTGCAGCAGGATGCGGTAATGCAAACTAAAGTAAAGTAGAGTAAAGGGTCTCCACAGCACACACTGCATTTTACTCCACAGTTCTACATGCTGGTAAAAACTTTATTCTGTGTGAGGTCTCAACAGTATTTTTGCCAATCACTACATGCGGGAAATGATCAGAAGTTTGGCAATTGCTGTTATGAAATCAGCTGAAAATTCAGACAGTTGCTTCATGTAAAAATTGAAAATACAATTTTTGAAATTATTTTGAAATTCTAATGGATTCAGTTCATTACATTCTCTCAAATTGTGATCTGTTGGTTGTAATAATATGTAAAATTTCATGTGTATTTTGAATAACTCAAAATCGTTTTATTTATTAGTGTTTGACCCAAACGTGAGAAAAGTGCTTGAATAATCCAGCATTTCTTCCTTTCAGTCAAGGAGTTTTTTTTAACCAACGTGTGGTGGATTTCATGCTTCGTTTGCCGCTACTGAGTTTGCCCTCCAGATCCTATTGCCAACCCAGGACCTGTACAATCCAGTGGTGGCTCCAATAAATCATGCAGGGTCCTCAGTTGAATTAAGTTAGCTTAAGCTGTAAAGCAGGAGTTGGACCCAGTGGTTGCTGTGGATATTTGCTTGATGGCCAATTCACAACTCTCCACAGCTCCCAATAACACCTGCGATGAGAACTCATTCCGGTGCCGCAACAAGGCTTGCATCCCCAAGCATTTTGTTTGTGACCATGACGATGACTGTGGTGACGGCTCTGATGAGTCCCCCGAATGTGGTAAGCGGCTCTCTGTTCATCTTGCTGCTCTTCATGGGAGTCTTTGGCATACACGCGTGCATTGCTATTACTGCGTTAAAACTGCTGTGCTGCCACATCTGTGTAACCATGCTGTATTACTAGTGTATCACCATATATATTCTATCACTATTCATATGCTATGCTCCCAAGTGACCCCATATGCTGGACTATTTCCTATTTTCAGACTATAAAATAGTAATTTAGTTTGGCTATTATTTAGAGTAGTTCTGAGTTAGATCAGCCATTACTAGAGCGTTTGTGTCTATTATTCTATGTACAATTTTTCAACCAACACTAGGAAATAAAGCATGAACATTTGTTGTTGGGATGAACTTTAATATATATTGTAAATTTGAATTTTTAACATGAGGGTTGATGGAAAACCTTTGAGACTATACCTGTCATTCTGATTTGAAGATTTTTCCGGACCCCTTTTAAACCACCTTGTACTCTTCGCATTTGCTTCGGCGCTCCAAAAACTTTTCAAAGATGTCCAGCTGAAGAAGCATCCTTGTCACGCAAGAGAAACATTGCATTCCGCGCCCGTCACAAAATAAGGGTTAATGTTTTAGGCATGGCAGCTCAAGGACTAAACAAAATGAGTTTTACCAGTGACGTGCGACCTGAAACCTTGACTTCTCAACCACCGTCACCACATACAGAGGACGGATGCAGTGCAAGCGGTCTCAAAACACTACGGTCGACCCATTTTACCCCTTAAAGCAGCCTGAGAATAAATTTCCACTTCCCTTTTATACAATTTTTTTTTTCTTTTCTCACTTAATACTGCTATGCAAAAGTGAAATACAATGCAAAAATGCTTAGAAGGACATGGGATTACAGTCGTACCATTGTAAGACTCCTGTAAGAATATTTCGTTGGGTAAATCCTTGTAGGTTGCATATTTTACAACACTCTAAAACGACCTTTTTGGGCCAACAAAAAATAAATAACACAAAAGTAGGTACTGCAAATATCTGATTTGTGTAGCTTGAACTCGAGGCAGATGGTAAAGGACAGAAGCTAGTTTTTAGGCACCTGCCCATATGACCACAAAGTTACCAGTTCGAGCCCCCTGCTGGGATCCCTGCTGTCGTTCCCTCAAGGAAGGTAACTTAAACTGAATGGCTTTAGTAAACATGCCAACTGTGTAAATGAGCCAAATGCGATATTTACTTTGCATGAATGTCCCTGGTGGGCTGTTGATGATGGCCTGTGTTCTGCTCAGCATACCGGTCCTGCAGCGAAGGCGAGTTCCGCTGTGCGGACGGCAGGTGCCTGCAGAGTGCACAGTGGGAGTGCGACGGCCACCCTGACTGCCTGGACCACTCTGATGAACTGCCACGAAACCCCAAGTGCTCAGCAGCAGGCAAGACCTTGGTGGAGACATTGTGACTGGATGGTGGACATTGGTTTTCTCAACAGTGTCACTGTCTTTCTCTGCTTCTCTCACTGTCTCTTGCTCTCACTCTCGCTTTAGCTCTCGCATTCTATATACATACAAGCAAATGTTGACTTTTTCTTGCACAGTTACATGAAAATAACTAGAATAAACAAATAATTCAGGTAACTGTTACTGTAATGCTAAAATAATCAACTAAATGAATTTCATTTCATTTTTAATTTAATTTTTTTTAAACAAAGTGACAAACAATTTTTAATAATGGGGCAGTGAACAAGCGTGCATGTAGGGATATGTTTTCTTACAGTCTTTACAGGAAAAAAAAAAGGTTTTCACTACATTGCATCCTTTTTGGTCTCTCTGAAGCACTGTCTCTTATGAAAGGAGCCCAAAAGCAGCTGAGCTTTGATCATTTTCACACGGTGTGTGAAGCCTGTGTGTCCTATGGCATCACTGTGCAAATTCGGCTAACGTAGCTGTCCTGGCCTTCCCCTGCCTTTAGAGAGCCTCTGTAATGGCTCCTTCTTCATGTGCGCTAACGGGAGGTGCATCCCCGCGGGCAGCGTCTGTGATGGGAAGGAGGACTGCGGCGACAGCTCGGATGAACGCGGCTGCCGCGTGAACGAGTGCCTGAACCGGCGAGTGAGTGGCTGCTCACAGGACTGCCAGGATCTGTCGGTCGGATACAAGGTTTGATCCAAGGTCTTTCCTTCAGATTGTTGACCAGCTTGTTCACCTTGCCCATCGACCATGCATCCTGATCATGCCACTAACCAAAGTTAAATTCACTTCGCGCTAAGAAACTAGCATTAGCATGCTAGCAGTCCAGCAGATATTCCGAGCATTTCAACAAATTTCGGCTGTATTCCTTTAAAAAGTACCCCTAAGGAAATTACTTAAATATAGGTAAGCTGGTGTTTTCCCAGCCATCCTGTGACGTGTTGACAGTGGCTCCATGTGTCCCCATCTGCTAGGGCTTGGCTAAGATAACAGTGTCGGTGTGCTGGTGTAAGGGAGAGTTTATAGAGTCTGAGAGATGAGGAGGACAGCTGTCAAATGAAATGAGTGGCTGCTGGGATATAAGGGGTTGCTGCCTTCCAGGGCCCGTGCTTCTCAGGTGCTATGTAGGGCTGTCGATTGGGGGATGGGGCTTGTATCCAGGCCCAAGATGTCAGATTTGAGCACCTCCTTTTTCTGAGCTGTCAGGAAAGAGTGGAATGGCATCAATCAGTGCCCAGGCCGCCACCAAACCCCTGTCGGCATTGCTGGCTGTCCATCCTCGCAAATCTGTATCCGAGGGGGATGTACGCGTAGCTCTAATGGCACGACGTTGCCAGAAGCAGGTGAGCGTGTAGTTATTCTTATCTCACAGGGGAAGGTGACTCTAGGGGAGATGATCCAGAGTGCAAATTGATGCAGATCTCTCATAGTTTAAATGAAGCCATTTAACAGGCATTGTCACCAATCTTTAACATATGTTACAATTTCTAAACACAGTGTCATTTAAAATTATTTTAAGGTCTTCAGCCAAAACCTAATGTTACTTTAACTTTTTCACGGCATCTTGCATAAAGTTCATTACCCTCTTTACCCAACTAAGCGTTCATCTTTATTACCAATAGTTTTTAAGGCCAATTAGGAAAGAAGGACAAAAAGTTAAGTTACATGTACCTCTAAGGTATACAAATTTCTCTTTTCACCCTATATTCTGTGTTCTCGGGATGTTTTAATGTGTAGAATTCCTTAAGGTTCATGGTACACGGTCAGTTTCTTGATAAGAGGTCAAGAAATAAGAGAAAGAGCTTTGAGTGACTTTTTAAAGAACACCCTGCCAAGCATGCTTATGTCGTAAACTTGAATGCACTAATAAGTAAAAGACACAAAACAGCTATTTTGATTCGATATCTCTGTCGACGTCTTGTGATGTAAGTAGGCCCAACTGAAAGCCACCTATATGTATATTTGTAAATCTAGTGCAAATGCTGGCCAGGGTTCCAGCTGAAGGATGATGGGAAAACGTGCGTCGACGTCGACGAGTGCTCGTCCACCCTGCCCTGCAGCCAGCTTTGCGTCAACACCTACGGCTCATATAAGTGTTTGTGCACGGATGGCTACGAAGCCCCGGCTAGCAGTCTGCATAGCTGTAAATCTCTGTCAGGTACTTTTCTGCACCTTTCTCGTGTCTGCCACAGGTGCTCGAATTTCCTTTCTCCCCTAGTTTGTGTGTAAATCCACCATGGTGTGCAAAATACGGTAATGGCCTAACTGCTTTCTGCTTTACCTCCAGCCGAAGAGCCTTTTTTAATACTGTCCGACCATCACGAAATCAGGAAGATTAGTGTTGATGGCTCCAACTACACACTTTTGAAACAGGTAATATTTGTTTGTCCTCCGCTGAAGCTGTAAGAGCTGTATTTTATTTGAGCAGTGTTAAATATGAATTTAATTCTTTTATGGAAAAATGCAGAACCTTTTCAAATGCACCTAACGCATTCATTTGTCTTTGTCGTGTTCAAGATGCAGTTATGATGCTCCCAGTAATGAAGTTTGGCACTGGGTTTATAAAATCCTCTAAAGGGGAAAAATGTTAAAGATTACACATCCACGAGTTTTGCTATTTCAGCATATAAAATTAAACCTAGAAATCATGTTATCATTGTGAAAACCCAAGGCGCTGTGCAGGTATCGCCTGCCGAGTTGAGTTCTTGCATAAAGTTTTATGAAACCCCCACTGACATAGAGTAGATGCTTGGTTGTTGTCTGAGAAAAACGGAACCTCGGTAGCTAGTAAGTCCACTTGCTGATAAATACACAAAAATCAAGCATTTATCTACAATTTATAATTTTACCGCTGGAGGAATCCTTTAGTACTGTTCTAATGAGTATTCTGTAGTTCTTTCAAGAAAATGCAGTTTTGCTGATCATTCTACTTGCTCCCTTTGTTCTTTTTTTCTGCCTTTTTTATTTCCCATCCTTACTTTTATTAATATTTTTACTGGGTGCTAATATCAGTATTACGTACCTGTTACGGTGTGGAAGACTTTGGCTCGCTCTTTTTGTGCCAAATTCAAGTTAGTTTTTTCTTGGGTTGTGAAGGAAGGCTTTCCCAGTCTTTAAACACTGCGCCAACTTCTGGCTAATCATTATGCATTTTTCAACAGCAGCATGACGTAAAGTTCTTCCTGAGGTGGTCGGACCCTCTCGTGCCCGATTCCAGCAGCAGCAAAGCAACAAAACGGTGGCAGTAACCATGTAAACTGTCACTGCCAGCAGTCGCCTTTGAAAACCCAGACAAAGGAATCATTTACGGCTTTTCTCATTCATAAATCGCTGCTGTTGGAATTAAACAAAGAACCCGTTATTTTTTTCATGCAAAATAGTGCATTTTTGAACACATTTTAAGACCTTTAAGTACAGCATTATCTAATCTGGGTTTATTAAGGACAAAACCGGAAGCGATTTACTGGTAACAGGAAATGATATTGTGCTCTTGGCTGCTTGAGAATTTCTATTGTGGGGAATTAATTGTTGTGCCAGTTACAATGCAGAATGCCAGCTCTTTTATTTATAACCGAGTTAAGATGCCTTTGCCAAGGCAACCCTTGAGGGATGCCAAATCACCCTGCATTGTCTAGGCATGCTGTGTGCTTGTCTACCAGGAATACTTGGAGCACAAAAAAGGTTTTTTAATTAAGCCACCCTGCCTGGTTTAACCTGACTGGCAACTTTCCAGTCCATCTACAGTACAAGCGGGATTTTGGGATCACGGGCCTTGCTGCTAGGATGCAAGGGCGGCCCATTGCTTGGAGACGACAGCACGTCCGGCATGTTCCGTTAAACTCGGAGCCCATTCGGAGCCCCCGGCCACCACCGGAGCCCGGCTGCTGATCGCCTGCCATCTTTACTTCGCAGAACGGAAGCTATTATTTATTGGAGAACGGCCCACAGAATTTGTCTTTGCTTTCAGGTTCTGCATGAGATTAAAGAACTGCTAATGTGTGCCTGAGTCAGTAGGGGCTAATGCTCTTCAAATAACTAATGAACAATAGGACAGGATTCTGTTTGAATGGATTCGAATGTGCTGCGGTGAAAAATGTCCGCTTTAAGTCTCCCTTCGCCGAGCAGTATTGTCAGCAATCTCTCACTTTAATCTCCCTCCGAATTATTGAACGCAAAATGAAGAATTTTGCTTACAGTTGTGCCTAAATGATCCGCTTTCATGTGCGCCTTATACGCCGCTGCCCGAGGGCACCCAAAATTTCGCTCGAACGCGTTTGAAGTAAATGATCTGTAATTAAGTTAATCGATCACATTTGGAAAGATACCATCTTATTGTGAATTTCCACACTGCGCGCCGTCACAAAAGAGCATGTTTTATTCCTGCCGCAGACACGGACTGTTTGGATTTAAAGACGAGAGGGCCGATCCCGGTTCTTAGGGACCTGTAGCCGGGTTGATTTCCACCATGCTTCTTACCTGAGAATTTTTACGAAATAATAGGTAATTTAAAAAAACAAAAGCAAGTGGCTTTCAGCTTTCAAAGTGCGACGGTGTTTAACACTGAGTGAAAAAGCTCGGCTTGACCTTATAGGTTTGATTCTCCAACAGTGAGAAGAAAGGTGCTCCAGCTCAACAGGGAGGCCCAGCACCTGCTTGTTGGCACAGCGCCAGGCATCTTAGTCTTCACGGAGTGAATCCTCCAGGAGGACCTTTTAGCATCTGTCTCAGTTGTTTGGCTGATGAAGACATCAGGCCGTGTTCTGCCTGTCACTCTCCATTCTGACATATCTAACAGCCTGCGCTAAGGTTTCAGATGTGTTCCTACTGCATCTGTGAATTTCCGTATGGAACGTACATCTGTAGCGTTTGCTCTTGTTTGGACCATCTTGCCGTACCTTTGTTCTGTTTCGATGTGGCCAAAGACACATTACGTAAGCTCTGTGTCCGAGAAATCGGATCGCTAAAGATGTTTACCAAAACTATTTTATGTTGAAAAAAATGGATGAATATGTGTTTATTTCTTTAACATCTCAAATTCTCACTGTTCCTTGTCTTTAAAAACAAATGTGCAGTCTTTCATTTGCAATATGCCACGAAATTGTCTTTTTTGCACCCTTGACATAAGTGTAATGTTTGTATCATGTTTGTCTGAGGTTTTAGTGATGTTCATAGCCATTCCTGCTGATGAAGCTGCTAATTCCGGCTTCCTTTCCTCCGCAGGGCCTCAATAACATTATTGCAATAGACTTTGACTACAGGAAGGAGTTTATATACTGGATTGACTCCAGCAGACCCAGCGGACGCAGGATAAATAGAATGCGGTTGAATGGGAGCGACCTCAAGGTACAGTGGGAGCTTATGTTTGAGGAATGATGCAAGGGTACAGTTAGATGGATCGTAACAGTGCTTAAGTTTGACTCCGGGCACACAGACAATGTACAGTAAATCAAGCCTCTTTGCTCTTCTGCTTTCTTACATTCTCTCCTTTCGTTGGATTACACTGTAGAATGCACCAGTGGGGAATGCATTGCCTGTTAAACACTTTAATTGAACATATGCTTACCAAACATTCGATGGGATAAATAGCCTGGTTCTTATGTGCCAATGGGTGCTGTGGGTGTCAGGTACTACATAGGAGTCAGTACATCACAGTATGCTTAATTTTTTTGTAATAACTTGCAAACAAGCTTTCAGAACATGGAGGGACCTCAGCGAGAGCTCTTGAATCCTGTGTTTATACTACTTGAAAAATAGTAGCTGCAAGAAGCTTGCATTGAGTACAGCTATGGTGTCAGATCCTAGTGTAGAATATTGGGGTCCTGACTATAATCGTACATGCAAGTGATTGCATTTTTATTTTGTTTTGTTTTCCTGGGGCTTTGCTTGGATTGAGTGGTAGCAGAGCCCCGGGAAGTTATTTTTGTCAGTGGAGGAAGTCATGCCTTATCCCTTATTCCATGATTATACCTGGGCAAGCTCTCCCGGTGGAGCAACCCCTGGCACCCTACCTCTTATAAGAGGCAGAGTAGCTCATTAAGCTTCCATTAATCTCAGAGACCTTTTTCTGATTTATGAGGATCAGCCAGTGAAAGCTAAATTATTTTTAAATAAATATAATTCCCCCTATTCTACCTGTAGTTATGAGGCTGGTGTTATCCATGTTAGTAGGACATTCTTCCACAGTGTTATTACAGAACTGTTGGGTAAGTAAGTGTCACTAACAAAACAGGTTGATGTCATCTCCATGTATAAAGTTTTGAGCACAGATCATTGAGATGCTTAGTGCAGTTTTTTTAAGCACTTTCTGTCAATCGTTTTGCATATACGGTACCTGTCCTACAGAGGTCCAGTCAAAGTCCTGACCTCATTCCTGTTGAGAAACCGTGCCTCAGCTTGAAAACCGAGTTCTACGAGCATCATCTAACCAATCTGAACAGCCCTCCTGCAGATTTTCCAAGATGAATGGGGGGAACTCCCAAATGGTGTGCAAAGCCGGTACACATTTACCCCAAAATACTTACAGCCGGTATTGGAGAGGAAAAAATAGCATCTCCGCCAAATTTTACTCTGTGGGCTGTGAATAATTATACAAACAGCATATTTTCGTCATTTCCTTTAAAATATCTACAAACAACTTGTTTTTGCTCTGACAATTTAGTGCTAAAACATATGAGTTCACAGTAAAAATACTAATTGGAAAAGTACGTGCCAGTATAATTTGTAATTCAGGCAATGTTGATAACTTGGGAAAGGGGTTTGAATACTTTTTCAAGGCATTTTAGTATATGGATAGGGGTAGTTATCAATTACAGTGAATAAAAATAAATATGCATGCTACCCTCTCAGTGGCCCGTGTATGTGTTTTACGTCACAAGTATGAGTACTCGTTCACGTGACACTCTCTCCATTGTCGAAGACCTGCGGGACCGGTGTGAGAAGGTCAGGTCCGGTCAGGAATCTGCACTCTTTACTACATTTCCACGTCACCGTTTAACACTAAGATCCGTGCCTACCCTAGACCAATTACTCAAGGCTGATGCAAAACTTTTTCCTGCCATTTCACTTTATAAATTTTCTGCATGTTTCCTGTTAAATGGTACTGTTGACTGTTAACACCAGATTGTGCTGAGCATCATTTGGATGAAGTGCAATTCTGAATGCCCATTTTTATCATCCAGCTGGTATGTGCTTTGTTTTTCTTTTCCTTTTTTTTAATGTTTATCAAAAAGGTGTCAAGAAATAATGTCCACATTAGATTTTTTTTCAACTTTTCTGTTTTTTGTAGAATCAGGGAATTTTTCCACACCTTTATTTTAATCACCGATTAAATGATTTTCCATTCCGACAGTTTGCCTTTAAATGTTTCACCAATTGAAATTGTTTGATCCTAACCGCACTGTGTTGTTAACACAGTGAAATATTATTTTTGCATTGAATTTCCTTTAATATTCCTGTTCAAATTGCTAGAATTGACCTACTCATATGCAGTATGTCTATGAAGAACCATTTTATGTATGGCAACACATTTGTTGTCATAGATAAATTGGCTCTGGTGCAGTGTGGAGTTGAAATTTAAAGTCATGTACAGAAATAAGTCCAGTTTGACCTTCTGTCAATATTTGATGTCCAAGGTGCAAAGGCGGTGAAAGCTGTAGCAATGGGCTGTGGTTTGCTTGTTTTTCCATGCTGCTTTTACAGAGATCTCCTCCCAAACCCCACAGGTAATTCACCGAACCACAGTTCCAAGCACGGTGGCTGTGGACTGGATTGGCAAGAACCTATACTGGTGTGACATAGGGAGGAGGACCCTGGAGGTGTCCAAGGTCAATGGCCTCTACCCTACTGTTCTCCTGAGTTCAGGGTTGCAAAGCCCCAGAGACCTGGCTCTGGATGCTCAGACTGGGTATGCTCTTCAACTGGACATCTAACACTGACTACCAAAAAGCATAATAAGATGCATACACCTCTGTTGACCTGCTGGCTAGCTTCTCTAAAAGGATTTCTTTAGAAATTTTAGAAAATAGAAAGGGTGGAAGAAATGTAATAAAAATTGCTTGGAAATGTATTTTCAAAAAATTTTCATTTTTGTGTTTGTGACATCATATTTGGCTGTGGTTTGGGTATAAACAGTAGGTAACTCAATTCCATACAAGTTTATTTTGATGTTCAATTTTTTTAGATTTTTTTTAAGTCAGAAAAATCATACGTAAATCAAAAAGACAGATTAGTCATAAAAATGTATTTTGGACTTCATACACACGCACACACATGCTGAATTATGACAAATGGTTTCCTATGTTTGTCAATGTGAAACAATAATCTGTTACAAATCGTATGGGTTTACAAATTCAGTTGGAAAATGTATGTGGCTTTTGCTACTGAACACTGTGTGTGAAAAGGCTCAAGGGACCTTCTTTGAAATCTTGAAAGACAGGAAAAATTAGACATCAAAATCTAGCTTTTTTCTTGCTTTTTTCCTTGAAGTTTTTTTTTTCTTCTCCTTCCCTGACAGCTCACCGTTCGGTGACTCTGAAGTCTGTCAAAGTCTAAAGTAGAAAAATATACAAAAATCAATGTTGAATGATGAGTGGTCAAGCAAAAGCTTTTTTTAAAATTTGTATATAATACAAGATTAAATTAGGGAAGGGTTTGAATCCAGCACAGTCTGGGCAGAGCTTGCTTGTTTAACTCATGTCTCTGTGGGATTCCACTGGGTGCTCTGGATTCCTCCCACAGTGCAAAAGGCATGTGATTCTGATGTATCTGTTGCTTTTAAGTGCTTGTGCCGCATGTGTGTTTGCCTACCCTGCTGCAAACTGGTGTCTCCTCCAGATGCTGTCTCATAGCCTGGTGCCCTATGATCTTGAGCAAGGCTCTGGATCACCACAACCCACACTAGATGAAAGTGTTAATAATAATGGATAATGGAAGGAATATTTCAGAAGCATAAATATTTGAGTACTTTTCAACGTTAAATGTTTAAAATATTAAAAAAAAACACGTCTCAAAGAACCATTTAACTGTCTCTATTGTTAGTTTCAGGAAGGCGGTGACGTTTACGGTCTTTATGTACGTATGTTTCAGTTGTAGGCACACTACATGCTCATTACACATTGTTGTAAAAAGGGTTACTGTAGTACATAATACAGTACTATCGGTGGTTAAAAATGTTTCCGCTGACTTTTGAGCAAAATCTGTTGATTTTTCTCTGGCCATATCCGGACATTACCTCCCCCATAAAGTGTAGAAAGTCGAGGATAGGCGTATATCATGAAGTTCCTTGTTTGCGATTTACTTTTGCCGAATGTGGATGCTGCATGTCTGCTGTGCTGTACTGGAATGCAATAGGAGTGTAGTGGAATGAACTATAGGCGGTTGTTATGGCTTATACTGTTGTGCTTTCTTTGTCTGTGGTAACTGCAAGCCAGAGCACAATTCCTGTCTAACAGCCTGAAACGCTGTGCAAGCTGAATTCATTCTGAGTAGCATTCTGGAAAACGCAAATCCCTAAAAAAAGTTCTGCTGAGTTTTGCCGGTATGGATGATCTGTGATCCAGTGAGATCTACCAGAAAGGACTCTTGACATTTTCTAGGGATTTGGGGGGGTGGCATTTGGCATTTTTGCCACAGCTTCTTCCATGGCATTCATAGAGTCATACTTTGCACCTTTATTTAAGTCTTTCAGGTCAATTTATAACCCTGTATCATTGCAGTCATTGAAGTTTCCGTCTGGGATGGCGCTGTTTCTGTTGACTATAACAGCAGAATGGCAGAACCTTAACTTGAAATTCTGTCCTCCTTTGCTTTGACTTTGTGTTGCAGCGATGAGAGGTTAAATTTTCAGCGCATGCACATGGTAGCCTTTCCATTTCATGAAATGTGCCTCTTTGTCATAATTATTTTGTATACTTCATGCCATTTAAAGATAATTCTTTAAGTTAAAAAAATAGATACACAGGTCTTTTCACAAATGGTCAGTTCTGATGATACAGAGGGCAATCCAGAAAAGATGAAGGCTGCAGGAAGATGTAGTTCAAACCAATTTGTGAAGCAACTCTCTCTTTTCTCTATCGTATGAAAGCTCAGTATAGTACATACTTATATGATACTTACAGTATTTATGAAAGTGGTCAGTTCTTTTTGAATCACCCTGTATTTCCTCCGACAAATGCTCAACACATCAGCCATGTCAGTCACCTTTCCGCTAAAAGCAGCAACATTTTTATTCTGCCATGGGCCAAGTTTCGCTCCATGTCTCAGGTTTGTATGTGTTAGCTGACGTAATGGTGAATTGTGCGCAGCATCTTTTTAAAGCTTAGATTTTTTGCTGCTTGAAAAATCCTAAATAGTTCCCTTTTCTTAAACTGTCAAAAGTCAGTCCCTTATCATATGTGTGACTTTAACATCAAATAAGTTGTCACTGCTGCTGAATATTTGTTCTGAATTGAAGCCATATGCACGGGATACGGAAAACGGAGCTGTTCTGTGGTGTGCTTTGTCTCTCATGCTTGGGAACTTTTGTTAATAGTTAATAATGATTATCGTCCATGTTTAGCAATGATGATTTAGTAAACGCTCAGTTGGGCACACCAATGTACAAATAAGAATAAACTGGCTATTAAAATGTCCAGTTTACTTCAGTATTAAGGAAAAATCTACTTGTACTCCCTTCTGACCACGTTTAAAACACCGTACATACAGTAAGAGTTAAAATGCTTGGATAGGGAATGGTTAGGGCATAATCCTACAGATGTTGTCTTGTTGGACGCATGACTTTACTAAAGCTATTACTGCTGCTGGTGCAATAATAATAATGCAACTCGGTGCAAGTGTTTCAAACACTCTTTACCACACCAGGTACATCTTCTGGATTGACTGCTGCGAGCACCCCCATATTGGCAGGATCGGTATGGATGGCAGTAACCGTGTTGCGATTGTCGACTCGGAGATCTACAGCCCAACAGCCTTGACCATCGACTTCACAAACAAAAGGCTGTACTGGGCGGACGAGAACCACATCTTATTCGCCAACATGGACGGTTCACAAAGACGCAAGGGTAAGCACCAAGGCGCTTCAATTATCCATTGCCAAGGGCCCCATGGATGTGTCTCTTAAAATATGTGCGTCAATAAGGCCTTTGTGCCTGGGTCCGTGCTGGTTCCTCTTGTTTTCTCCTACATCCAAATTGCTGTAAACCTGGTCAGGCTTCATTTCTGGGAAGGAGAGCAAACAACAGCCTTAACAATAAGAGTGCCCACCTCCTCCTCACCAAATCTCTGCCTGCTTCATTTATGAAGACCCTGAGTCATGGGAAATGTTTAAAAAAAAAAACAAAAAGAAAGGTACCATGTTCCCACCGTTCTCAGAAATGTATTTATTTTGAGGCGCATCTGGAGTGTGCAATAATGTTCCGAATGGAATTCTGCAGCGTGCAGATTAAAAGAGCCCGGTTCATTCTGAATACTTCACGTTATTATTATTATTTTTAACAAGAGAGTGTGCTTTACTCGAGGCGGAGTTGCGATTATGTTTGCGGCACACAAAATGAATGGCGGACGTTCTAAATTGAAGTAAATGATAATTGACTAAATCTGTAACTCCGCTGTTTTTCGTCCTCTTTTTTCTGCTCTCTTTTTTTTCTTTCTTCGGAACCATCACATTTGTCAGCATTTAGAAATGTTAGATGAAAAAAAAAGGAGGCGTAGACATAAAGGGTGAAGACCAGATTGCCACCAAAAATATTTTGGTTCCAAGAATGCCTGCAGGTTTCGTTCTTTTTTTTGTTGATTGTAATTTGTTTGACATTTTCTTATTTGATTTATTCAGCACGTGGCATAAGGTGCTCATGAAAAATACCCCCCACCCACCCAAGCTAGGTCCCCACAATAGTTGCTTTGAAATTGTTCTAGTTGTCACTTTTCTCCATGATGGCTACAAAAGGAAAGGGAAAATCCTTTCGTGTTTTTATTGCAGCTGTTCGCTGCTGTTTGCCAGTTTATGTCATTTGTTTATGTAGCATGCAAAATGTCCCCTGTAGTTTCCTGGGATCAGTTCTAGCGCACGTCTCTTCCAGTGCCAAACGGAGAGGTCCGCAGCGTGATGGGACTGACACTATTTGAAGACTACATCTACTGGACCGATGGGAAATCCAAATCCCTCAACCGTGCTCACAAGACCTCGGGCGACCGGAGAGAAGAACTTCTGAGCTCCTGGCAGCCCATCACCGGAGTAAAAGTGTACCACCCTCTCCGACAGCCTGATGGTAATTACCTCCAAGTTTTTTTGTCTTTTCTGAAATATTACCAAAGTGAGACGAAGAGGATCATGCTGGAGAGAGGTTTGTTTCATTGTGCTCTCACCTCTCCGCATGTTCAGTACCCAAGCATCAATGTCAGGTGAACAATGGGGGCTGCAGCCACCTGTGCCTCCTCTCCCCGGGCAGCAGCTACAGGTGTGCCTGCCCTGCCAACTTTTACCTGGCCTCTGACAACAAGACCTGCCTGTCCAACTGCACGGCCAGTCAGGTGAGGTTCCGCAGCTGAAACTTTACATTCTAATACGGCGAAAGTGAGCATTAATCACTCTCAAAACATGAAATGTGAAAAAGTGCCTTATGGTCTTCTGAAATCCGTGTTCCCCTAGTTCTGCCTTGCTACAATGGGTCAGACCCTGCCTTACTTTGTCCGTACTATTGTGCAGTTTCGCTGTGGCACTGATGAGTGCATTCCCTTCTGGTGGAAGTGCGATACCGTGGATGACTGCGGAGATGGATCTGATGAGCCTGCAGACTGTCGTGAGTGTTGGGCCGTAGTACCTTTGCATCCATTCATATCGTTTCGGATCCCGCTACGCACGGGTGTTAAAGTGACAATTCCCGCAACGTTCCCCTGGAAAATTAATAGAGCCCACTTCATATTTATTTTGGAGTTATGGGAGCAGTAACTTAATATTCTTGCTGGATGTCACTTTGGAGGAAAATAGTCTATGAAATATGTTGGTTAATGAAAACAGGTGCACATGAGTGCTGGTGTACAGTAAAGCTAGCGCATGTCCACTTGAATCAAGTCGCAGGAATAAAGAGCTTCAGAGGTTTATACGGTGTATGCAAAAATCATTTGGAGATGGTTTGGCGGAAAGTTCAAACTTTTAGTCTCAGTTCAAGCCCGCAATTTTAAAGTCGCAGGAAAGGTTCACAAACAGACTAACGCTTCCAGTTGTGTGCCTCTTTTGTTATAGTGTGAGAAATGGCTGTTGTGTGAGTTCGATAAAATGAAGGAAAAGAGAATTCCATTTTACATTTTTGAAGGACATTTAAATATTTTCTCGCCCACCAACACAACTGACCTTTAGCGCATGCACAGAAACTCAAAAAAAAGAACTAGAAAAGACCTGCTAGAAATAATATAAAAAGGATCCATCACAGCTATTATTAAGCCAAAAAGCAAGCAATAACGTCAATCCATAAATTGGCCATTTCACATTTAATTTTTGCTGAAAGAATATTGCGGACAATAGGTGTCGTTTCGAGACACGGCAGAAAAGGCCTGCATAATGAATGTCTGTTAACAGCTGAGGAAGGCTTCGCTGAGGAACACTTCATCACCCACGTTATAATGGTAGTGCTGATGCGCAGATTTTCGGTGAGCCAAGAATAATCACTGTGCGCGACAGAGCCACGGAGTCGTGTCGGAGCAGTAGGCCACCCCTCATTTCTTCTTCCACTTACAGCCTAATGAATGACCCACATGTCTATTAGCCAAGGCAAACAGAGTTGTGTAGGGCTCCTGGGGGCCACACGTGCTAAATGTCATATAGTTTTAATGTATTTTGGGGGCAGTTCAGCGCCGCTGCTGCCTTACAGTGCCTGGGTTCAAACGCGGCTCAGCCTGTGAGGAGTTTGCAGGTCGTTCCCGTGTCTGTGTTAGTTTTCTTTGGGTGCTCTGGTTTCCTCCCACAGTCGAAAAACATGCATTTTAGGTTAATTGGATGCTCTGAATGACCTGTTTTGTGCCTGTCCGTCCGGCCGACATAGTACCATAACAGCAAAGTAGAGTTTGGCTGTACTGTATATTAGTTTTTTCGCCTTTTTTCTGTTTACAGCGGAATTTAAGTGCCAGCCAGGAAGATTTCAGTGTGGTACCGGCCTCTGTGCTCTGCCACCTTTCATCTGCGATGGGGAAAATGATTGTGGAGACAATTCTGATGAAGCCAATTGCGGTGAGGAGCCTCCATTTGCAGATCTTAACACTTGAAGCTTTCAGCCATTTTTTAGGGAAGCCTCTGAAGGCAGGAAAATTTCACTGTAGCTGAAAATAATAAAGAGAAAATGACCTGTTGACTGCCAGAACTCAGCATTTCTGTTGAAAAGAAGCATTTGTGTGCATTGTATGCCGATAGATTTATTTTACTGAGACTCACTGTCATTTATTGGAAAAAAAAGGTAAAAACTACTTATGTATGATGATACAAAATAAGATTTGGTGCCAGTTTTTTTTTAATTTTTTTTTTTAAACAGTCCTTCCTCTAGAACATTCCCTTGAAAAGTAGTAATCTGATTCATAACTGCACCAACATCTCAGGCAATCGATAGCTGGTCTCCCAGGACATAAGGGATTACAGAAATGTTAGTGTTATCCAGCACACCACCCTTTATCTTGTAACTGTTCTCAGGGCATGTGTGAGTCAATACCTTTGTACAGCTGTGTTAAACAAGAAATAAGAACTCATATGTAACAGAAATGCTTAAAATATTGCAGGTAACTTTGGAGAAAGCAACGTTATATTCCAACCAACCCACTTTTGGATAATTTTGGAGCTCCCATAAATAACCGCCCAAGTTACATGGACGTTAAATTGCATTTTCGGTTTAGTTGTACAGCTGTGTCTTTTTACCGAAACGATTCACTTTAAGTGCGTCCTTGAGGTCCTCTTAGAACTAAGATGTTTTGGTTGCAGTTTCTCGAAAGGCATACTACCGGCTACCGCACTTGCAACAGATGTGCAACGAAAATAATAGGATTGATAGCCGGTTAACGTTGGCCCATCAACCACCACTTGGTGAAGCAATCTGAGAAATGGGGAAAGTGATATAGGGTTAAATTTGAGCACCACGTATGTACTTGGCCCTCAACTTAAAATCCGAGGGTCCACAATTTGAGCTGTGATCATGTTGCAGCGCCGTCTGCATTCTGATCTGGAAAGCCAGCGTCCAAACACCCTGCCATATAAGGGGGTAAATCGGTACAAAAGGCGCCGTATAAGACCGAGTTCCCTTCAAAAAAATGTCCAGTTAAATAAAACATATTAAGAGAGAATGTTTTTGCTATATTTATGTTACTAGTAGATATGTTGTTCATGTTTTTATTCCCTGGGTTTTTGAACAGAGGAGCTGAAATTGGGTTTCTGCCTTTTTCGATGTGTGTTTCTAGACACATACATCTGCCTGTCAGGGCAGTTCAAATGCACCCGCAAGCAGAAGTGCATCCCACTCAACCTGCGCTGCAACGGTCACGATGACTGCGGGGACGGCGAGGACGAGACGGACTGCCGTAAGAGTCCGCTTTTGCCCTTCGGCACCCCAAACCCCACTCCCCTGTGACGACCCATGACAGGCGCCGCGTTGCTGCTACTGAAAGCCTGCCGTGGCGTCACCTTGTCCCAGCACACTTCACTTGGCGCAGGATGAAACGTCCACACACGGGTGAGGTATTGAAAGGGCTGGACTGTGAGCACAGCGAAGTCATTTCCTGCGTGAAGGCTGAGGAGAATAACCACTTTATCTTGCTCCCCGAACGCGCCCCACGCTTTCTTCCCGTTACAACTTTGACAAATGTCTGCGGGTCGTGAAATTCAATGGCTGGAGATCTCAAGACTGAAGTGCGAGACTGTGGGAGCCTTGATTAATCTTGTAAGATGTAATTATTTCACAGCTCAGACAAATCTGGGTTTTCATTTTTAATGCGGCCGATGATTTAGAAAGGCTGGCCCTGTAAAGAATGGGAAGATTTTGAAGCCCTCCGTGCGTGCGCTGAATGTATTTACTTTTTTCTGAGCTCTTTCACTTTGGATTTGAGGGTCTTAGGCGGAGTTGCCATCAGGTTGTGTCGAGCACATTAATGCAGGGTTTGGTACTCGAGCTGACAGACTCCCCGTATCTCCGCGTTCGGTATGTTAAAGGTGCCGGTCAGGAGTTTGAAGGGAGCCCCTAAAGCTGTGACACTTTAAGGCGAATTTTTCACAATTCTGTAGGCTCGGCTAATCTCAATTAAAGTGACACTCGCCATAAGACAAATCCGTGTGGCTTTGTAGCATGACCGGCGCGAAAATAAATGCATAAATAAATAAAAGCTGAGAGAATCTCAGCCAAACTAAGTGCAACACCCGTATCCCTCCTTCTCCTCCTCCCTGTCACTGAGTTCCCAGGTGACTTTGGTGGTGTGGCAGGTGCGATTAAAGCGCTTGCGGTAAATGCCCCCTCCCCCATATTTGCTGAGCCCCGATTTACGGCGTGCCGAGAATTCCCATCGATGACGTTTTCCCCAGAAAGAGATTATTTCACCGCGGTGAGATTTTACTGCAAATAATCATGTCCGGAGGGCGGGAATTAACTGGATTTTGAAATCTTCCGGATGTGAGCCGGGGATTGCAAGGTGGCACAGGGCAGTGTAAAAAGTACCGAAGTACTTGGCAGGGTGCTAACATACAACACTCCATTAAACATGTGATAAAGTTTTGTAATTTTACAGTAAAGGAACAGCAAGGTGCATGTAATATGATTTCTTCTTCTGTACTTGTTTGTTTCTGTGGGTTCGATTGCTTCCAGTCAAGCGGACCTTGGCAGAATTGTCCGTGCTCGCCGACGTTTCCTCCGGCTACTTTCACAGCTGTGCTTTTTTCCCGTCTCTTTGCTCTTTCCGTGCGTGGGCGAAAACCTGACCCCATATCAGCGGAGAGCACGTGCTCCCCGGACCAGTTTCAGTGCAAGACCACTATGCACTGCATATCCAGGCTGTGGGTCTGCGACGAGGATCCGGACTGCGCTGACGGGTCAGACGAGGCCAGCTGCGGTAGGTGGATGTGTGTCGTCGATCATCTCCAGACCTGGAGCTAAACTGGTCAGTGTCAGAACAGCGGTATGCATTCCTTCTGAATTATGCATCAAATGGCCTCCTGTCTTTTATTTATTTAGTTGGACCCTGTGGCACACAGGCACGGGGATGCCCTTTGAAGCACTTACACATAAAAGCAGAGAAAGAAGGCGAACTTTGCACATTATTGCCATTCCTTGCCTTGCGGGGGTGTCAATCAGTGGACCAGAGTTGGGCAACCTTCTGATTCCTGGAGGGCATGTTTGAAACAACCCGATAGCAAATCTGACGATTCTTGGAAACGGGAGGAAAGTTCTTTGGAGGCGTGTGGCCCACGGTTATTTGAGGGAGACGCCGGTATTTCTTTTCGGCCTTCTGAATTTCCGGACGCGGCGTCGCAAGACGGGTGGGAAAAATGACGTTGGAAGAATTTGGCATAATCTTATCCCTGTCCTGGGAAGTGGAGATCAGTTTAAATTTTAATACTACAGGAGGCCCGATATTTTGTTGTGCCTTGTTGGTCTCGTCCAAATAAAAGCAATGTTTGTTGTTTATTTCAAATACTGAGGATGCCTTCCTGATTTTATAATGCGCAGTTTGACTTTTGCGTGCTGGAAAGGCTGGGCGCCGAGGCGTGATGACATTTGGTCTCACTCCTTTGTTCCGCGTGTGAAGTGCATGTTGTCCTGGTAGTGCAGGGTCACCGATGGTGCCAGGATGCCTGATTTAGAGCGATAACAGGACATGGGCACCAGAGCGGCATTTTTATGTCTCTTGGGTGTTGGATAATGGTGCATGAAGCAGCCCTCATTAAGGATGGCTGACTTTAACAGTCTTGTAAAATCACTTACAGCAGGGCTCCCGGGGGGCTCAGACATTGAAGCTTTTACCACTCTTGCCAAGTCCTGTAGGGTCCAGGCTTATTGATAGTGACTGGTACCATCTGAAGCCACAGCACCGAGCTACTTTTGAGCGGGGGGTTGGATGTTTTATTATAGAGTTGTTCGGGACACCTGCAGTTTGCCAGGTTGCCTGTAAGGAGGTTTTTTTGTGACATTGCGCCGCGTGACACATGCCGTGACACAACAAAGTGAGCAGACATGGGTGTGAATGAGAGGAGTGAACACCAGCTGTCTCCAGCCATACAGGTGGGATGTACTGGACGGCCGATTCTGACTCAGTACCGCAGATGGCTAATTTGGGGTGAAAATTGGGAAAGCACCCACTTATTTCCCAATGGGGGGTAATCCACCGAAGCCCAAGATGTTGCCATGCTTGTTTGTTATGCTTCGGCAGCACACTGGCCATGGCTATAACGCTGGTACACATCCTTTATTTACCCTGCGCTGCTAATAATTGCTGTATATGCAGGAGGATGGACTTGCACTGCATTTCTCTTTTCAGCTATGCTGAATTCTTCTTCAATCTTCTTCCTTTCTTTCGGAAATACTTTTGCCTGTTCTCAACGCAACTGTTCCTGTATATGTGCGTGCGTGCGTGTAGAAAAGTACTCTGTAACCGAAAGAAAAAGTAGAACACGTTGAGTGCAGTTGTATTTAACGTTGACTATCTGAGGGGCTTTTTGAAAGGATCGTGCCACACGACCCCAGTAAGAATGAGGATGCTCAGAAGTACCTCCTTATGCTGCAGGTAGTCTTTGCCACCAGTTATTATTCTTGTCTGGAAACAAAGGCCCCAAGCCTGGGTTATGATTGAATGTCTTTGAACTTGAAAATATCAATTGGCCAGAGTGCTGGATATGTTTCACTGCTCCAAAAACCCCCAAACAAAATCGGTTTTGCACGTTCTTCTAAAGCTGTTATCCTAAAAACTGTGAAACACTTGAATGAATTGTATTCATTTATGAGCAAATGAAAGTGAACATATAAGCTACTACCTTGTTTTTTTTCTTATGAAGTCCATTTTTTAACGTAATAAATTCCCAAAATTGAATTTTAGATGATTCACTTTTTTTAACATTAAAATAGGATTCGGTGTTCAAAAAAATATAAAATGTCTGCTTCCGTTCGTACTTGGCTAGGAAATAATATAAAACTGAAGAAGAGCAAGGGAGTAATTTTTTATAAGATTTTGTATTTTGTATTTTTCTTGGCGTCCTTCCACACACCGATAAATTATTACCAAAATTATGAGTATCCATTTTTCTAGCTCCCACATTCTGTGTTTTGGGACTGTTTATATATATATATATATATATATATATATATATATATATATATATATATTTTTTTTTTTTTTTTTTTTTTTTTATAAAGCATTTGCTGGTTGTACCCAGTGAAAAAGCAAATGAATCCAGTTTAGTTTATTTTACCTACATACCATGACAGCGCAGTTATGTTAGTAAAAGATTATCTTCAGCTGTCAGTATTGTAGCTTATTACTGTTTTTTTATGTTTGGCAATCCAGTACAGCAGACAAAAGACCACATTTTCACTTTGATAAGTTAGAGAATTTTTTTTTTCTTTTTCCATTTTCTCACCAGATCCAGAAAACAGTATTAGGATTTCTAGGAAGTTGTCCAAACCTCCTCCCCAGGTGGTGTTATTTAAAAAAAAAATAATGCCCTCCATATTTGGGACTTTTCTGTATTTGCATTAGCACTGTAGCATATGCAGTTTGCAAGATACTTGCTTTGGGAGGTTCAGTGGGCGAAAATGAATGCCTAGGTGTTAGGGGGGTAGCAACGTGGTCAGCTGAAATCTTACAGGTAAGTCGATTTACGCAGAATCAAATTTATGTTAGCTAGCGGATATCTCCGTAATTAATGTGCGATGGCTTCTCCTGCGTTCAGATGGATTTTTCTGTCATGCAAAAATGATGCATGCTCTCATCTTAGTCCTCTAATTCATCTCATAAGTCTCAACGCATTTTCTGTCCGTCCTCACTGCGCAAAGTTGCAGAAGTTACGGAGGTGAAACTCGGGTTATTCCGCATCTTAGCAGCTTATGTGGAATGTCGAATTCATCCTTTGTACTTTGAAATATTTCCACTAGCGTCTCACTGATTTGGGCAATGGTTTGAATCCGAGGTCTCGCCGCAGAAGGTCCTGCACGGTGCGGCCGTTGTAGTTCAGATGACTTTTTTTCTGCGATTTCATCCCGGTTAGGTGTAACGCTGGGCAATGTACGCGCCGCTTTTCACTGGTTCACCGCTACCTAGCATCTGGCTATGTGTGCCACTTGATACGATGCAGGTTTCAGACATTTTTATTTGTTCACTTTTAACTGCTGTGTCTCTCCTGGCTGTCTTAGACTTTTGTGGAGTGGAAACCTCCTTTGCACTGACATGGTGCTGGCTGATATCATCTTGATGTTTAATGGTAGAAGAATGCACTAAAAGTTTGAAGACTTTATGCGTTTCCGTGACTTATTTTGCAAACTCTATTCGTGAGCCAAAACCCGTAGGTACCGTGGTTAACTTCTGCACCTGACTTCTCTTTTGTACCCTGAACATGAAATGCTTATTAAAAAAGAATTTCTCCTGTATTTATCACTGCATAAGGTTTGGGTTTGATCTCTTTACATTGCTAGTATCAAAGATGGCACTGAAGTCAGATGCAAAGTGTCTAAATATTTATTCCGTTGTTGGAGATAATTGGGAGATGGGTTCCACGCTCGGGAGATTTTGGCGGTCATTGTCAGGTGCGTGCAAAAATACAATGAGATGCATGTCGCCAACATCAGGCCTCCGGATTGAGAATACTTTTTCAAAGCTGTTTATATAACTGCCAACACTGGCATAATGATAAAATAGCAGGACACGATTGTGGGCCTGACAAACATATTTTGCCCGCCAAGGCTGACCAGCCCGCAAATGAGGACATTCCGAGACTGATCGAAGTCATATCAAAACTGTAACCTTGTTACCTTCACACTGGCTAATGTAGTCTGCCGGTAAGCATTTCATTTTCCCCGCAAACAGTTCGGTCCTTTGAAGTGACATTTAGCAACGTCGCCTGCAATCTAATGAGCCACAACACGGAATTGTGAGATATATATATATATTTTTTTTTTTTGCAGTGACACTTGACAAAAAAAGACAAAAAAAAAAGAAGATATCATTAGTATCACGGGAGCTAAGTCGATGTTTCCATTTATTCGGTATGAATAATTCAGTTTGCTGCCGGAACGGTGATCCGAGGCGAACATTTCCTCTGCAGGCCGACTGCCGCAAACACAGGAGAGCAATTCAGCAATCCATTCCTTTTTTCCTCTGAAGAATTTGCGTGAAACCCTTTACTTTGCGTATCTAATTGAGGGACAGAGAGCGAGAGAGACCGATGGATAGACAGGCGGTTTGTTTGTTGGCCAGATTTGTCAAAACTTTTTTTTTTTGTTAAATTTCTGCCTGTTTAGTTTGGTGTAAGTACCCACAGTAATGTGATGCTGAACTTAACATTCTTCTGTAGTTCAGAATGAAATTAGAATTCTGCTAATGCTGAGTTAAGTCGGCGAATCTGCGCTCGAACGCGGCATCGCGATACGTTGTTTAATAAAGCCTTCCGCGTTCATCCGATCTCACGGCAACCGGATTACAGCGCCGACAACGTGACAGCACCGAATTCCATTTATGGTTTCCCGTAACAGGCAGCCAAGCAGAATACAAGTTGGACGAATTAGTGATTTAACTGTTAGATTAATCCCAACTTTTTTTTTTTTAAAGCATTTTACCGAACTCGAATGTGGCCGCCCATACCGAAAAGGAATTGAGGCTTTTTCGGGTGAACGCTGCGTGGTTGACCCGTCCTCGGTGTCCGTATGTACACGGGTGCAACAGCTGGAGTTCTTCTAAATGACTTGTTTAAACAAACTTCTCAAATGGAAGATGGGCTTTTTTTCTAGAACAAGTATATGTGAATCCCCTGCTGGTTTTGTAACCAGATTCCTCTCTGTGGATGTTTGAAGAACCCTTATTTTCACACGCTGAACACAACAGCTGGAGGTAGAGCAGTTGCTGCTAACAGCGTTGATCGCCGAGCAGCCGTTTGCATGCGTTTTTCTAACACTTTGCTCGCGTGTGTCTGCTTGGGAACAGATGAGAAAACGTGCGGCCCTCACGAATTCCGTTGCCGCAACAACAACTGCATCCCAGAGCACTGGAGGTGCGACAGCCAGAGCGACTGCGGAGACAACTCGGACGAGGAAAACTGCAGTAAGAACCCCGTTTTTGCTCTTATTATTTGTTTCTGCAGCTAAGCTGAAGGTGTGATCTTCATACAGCTGCGCAAAGTCAGGCGATTCGGCCAGCGATGGGAAACTTTTTTTTGTATGGTGTTCTGCTTTTTCATGTTAGTTGTGTGGGGGGGGGGAGACAAAATACTTTGATGCTGGACCTGTGGTGAGCTCCTGCAATCCAGGTACAGGGTTCTTCTTGGTGTTTTTCTCTTTTCTTTTTTTAAGTCTTGTTTCGCAACCATTGTCTCAATTCTTTGGTCTGACTTTCTGCTTCGGGGAGATGGATAAATGCAGAATGAAAAGAAGTGAATAAGCTTGGACCTCCAAACACCAGGATCCGTTTTGTCCGAACATCTGAGCACCAGCTTCTCAGAATTACAGCTGAGCCCCACTATTTAGATATCCTTCTTTTCGGGTTGTCACCCCTAGGTTGCCAGGAATCCATTGCCTCATATACTCCTGGACTCCAAGCCTTTCCCATGGTCCATGTACCTCATCACATTTAAATAGGCTCTTTTACACTTTAATGCTAATCCAGGCCAGAAGTGCAATATGAAGAGAAAGAACTGGAATGTGGGTAACTCAAGGGGGGAGGTGGTTTGCTCTTTCTTCTTCACGGAAGGAAGTGCTTCACAACATCCTAAAGGTCAACAAGGGATAGGATCACTGAACCTGAGATTGAAAGCTCCTTTATAAACTGCACAGGAGGTGCTGTGTAATACCTAAGTACGTAGTTATTGATTCGGGAAGGGCTTGGGCAGCAATAGAACGGTGTTCTTTCGATTACAGCAGTGTATTCCTTGCATCCAGCGTTGTCAGAAACGGTTCAAGTCTATTTGCGTAGTTATAAATACCGATGTGTATTGCAGCCGGAATTAACATTTATGGACCCGGTTTATTTCTCTTTATAGCAGTGTGCCGTCAGTAAACAGCAACCAATAATACAGCAGTTTTTTTTTTTTTTTTTGGCATCTTCCACTGAAAGTCATTTGGTATTCAGTGACTTTATTATTGACTGTTTATCTTTATTTGGGGTTTTCCTTGGGAGTCGCTTCGGAGTTTTCTGCTTTTTATCCCAAATCCCGCTCTGTTTGAACCGTACGCGTCGGGGCAAGCGCCGATGAGAACCGAGACCTGACTCTCGGTTACGTTCGAGCAGACGGCTCCCGCGATGAGCAATTATCTTGTCAGGTTGCCTGGAACTTGAAGGCTGAGCCATTGTTCGCTTATTAATTACAACGTGCCTTTGTGGCCCATTTCTGTTCCTTTTGCAGCGTCTTTATTGTGAATCTCCTAATCTCGCCATGTAATTAAGTGGGTTCATCGCTCGGACGTGGGCTCTTTTGTGCTGGCACCCACAGCCAAGTAGATAATATTGAGGTGGGCAGCACGTGCGTGCTTGTGGGGGTTGACACCCGATTTCATGCCAACGTGTTATCTTTCCTGGGGAGGTTTGTCCTCATTGTCCTCTGCGTTTTTGGTCCGCGCTCCTGCAGTAAAAGGTGGTGACACCTTGGAATAAGCGGCGCTTTTCTTTAGGTTTATGTTAAGTATGCATATGATAGGCAGTTGCCTCCTGCTTCTGCATCTGCCCAAAGGAATACATTTAACCCGCAGACTTCGCACAGTGAATTTGGGATCGTTGTATATGCAGCAACCCAGAGAAAATGAGAATACATTTTAGAAACGCGTTTTTGTGATGTGCGTATGTGTTTGCCGCCCTGCAATGGACTGGTGTTCCGTCCAGGGTGTGGTTTCGTAGCCTATCGGCCCGTGATTTCGGGGGTAGGCTCTGGACTGCTGCGACCTTGAGCAGAATAAAGTCATTAAGGATGATGGATGGATGGATGGATGAATGGATGCATTTAAAAAGTCTGTGCCCCAAAATGTGTGTCGCAGGTATTATGAAAGTGCAGATATATGCAGATGTAACCCATATAAGATACTAGTGTATACTGTACTGCAACAGATTCCACTACATGGTCTTTATTTTGAAATATGTACATTTTTCACCTTGGGGAACGGATGAAGCCACAGTTGAGGTGGCTTTGTGCCACAAGTGTAAGGAAGCAGCATGTCATAAAAGGTCACCGTTTAACCGGCAGAGCGTACCGGGACCGCTGCCTGAACCACCTGGGGAGGCTGTCTTGCAGACTGTCTTCCGGTAGTGCTGGTAGTAGGGCCAAATGATAAATGGAGCCCTGGGGTTCTGCATCCGGGTCTAAGCTACCATTTACAGACACTTTCAGTCCTTGGTTGATATCCTGGGGTTTAAATATACTGATGGGACTGAGCAAGGTTGCCAGGTAACAGTCCCATTCACATCTATGGTACTTCTGGAGAACAGGTGTCATGCTGACTGTCAAAATGGCAAAGTCACACAGCCTTCTGTGATTTATTAAGTAAGCTAATTAAATCCATTATAAAATGAAATTGCATAAAGTATTTGGGTTCAGAAGAAAGAGAGAAAAAAATGTAGATTTGAAAACATAAATGTGCTGCAGTCCACCTGTTTTGCTTCGTGCCCAATGCAGAGCCAGTGACCTGCACCGCTAAGGACTTTGCCTGCTCCAACGGGGAGTGCATCTCCGCACGATTCCGCTGCGACGGAGACTATGACTGCGTCGACAGCTCGGATGAGGTCAGCGGTCTTTTCTCTGTGCTCTTCGCGTTTGTTCTTTCATTATTCCCTCACAGATTCAGATCTCGGCACCAAAAAAAAAAAAAAAACCCCGAAATGCCGAGCAATTTCCGTACAAATTTCACTGGATTCACGCATCATACTAATCCACATCATACAGTATGTTCATCAATTCAGGCAGAAAAAAAAACTACATTTATAAACTTAAAAAAAAAGTATCAAATGACTTTGCTTTATAAATACCCAAAAAATACTAAATGAATTAATGGCTTAAAATATGCATCATGTTAAACAGTAATTACTTTTAAATGTTAGGTTAAAGTATTCAATTATGTGCTGCATGAGAAAGTGAACAGCTATGAAAAATCGTCCATTGAAAAACTGCGGTTCCTTTATACATAATACAATACCTAGTTAGTGAGGGGAAAACCCTGAATTGACCAATTTATACAGCGGTCTTATTTATTTCTTCTGCTATAACCACCCACCACAGGTCTGAGCAATGTTTCTTGGAGCCTGTTGAGTTGGCATGTGTTGACCGTGATGCTGTTTTTACGAAATAAACACAAAAGCAGCAGACCACCGTAGTGCATCGTGCTTTACTTTTTCCTGTTTTTTTTTTTTTTTTACTGTTTTTCTTCCCAAAAACGTTTACTGTCTCACCTTAAGGGCAGCTGTTTGCTCAAAACGATATGGAAGGAAACCATATCTTAGTAGTCATGAGTGTCTGTGAGAGACCTGGTAGCATTTATGATGAATATCTCTCATAAAGTCAAGGGTTTCTCTTCTGGCGATTTGAATGTAACTGAAGTTCTCTCTCACGGAGAAGCCACCGATGACCATGTTGTCACACAGATGTGAAGAACTGTGGTTGTGTGGCCGATAGACACAGGGAGAGCGGGTATTGTATCTGGGCCCAGGCCACAGATGTAAAAGTGATGCTTTGTCCCCTTTGTGTTTGCAGAAAGATTGTGAGGCACGGTGCTCCGAGGACCAGTTCCAGTGCTCCAACAGCCAGTGCATCTCACACAAGTGGGTCTGCGATGGGCAGGAGGACTGCAAGATGGGTGAAGATGAGAGTGACTGTGAAGCCACAGGTAAAACCTCAGCCTGGTACGATAAATGCACCCATCCTCTAAAATTTCTTTCACCATTTTTAAGGTTCAAGAACAAACAAAAGATAATCATGCCCCACTCAGTATTAACACATTAGCTAAATAGTTATACATTTAAAATATTTACAGTTTTTTTTTCCTCTTTAGAATATAATATAGCCAGGCGCATTTTAGCCAAAGACCAGCGTTGTGCATGCATATTCACACCTCTTGCTTGACAAAGGGCCAAAAATGAACAGACTTCCCCTATGTGTAAGATTTACCCAACAAGTTGCACTTTCCACATAAAATCTTTAAACTGACAAGTGTGGAGAGTGTGTATGCCGCTAGATACCAGAACCAACTGTCAAACAGGAAAATGTGTGTACTTTGGGGAGTTAAATCGATAAAGTAGTAAAATGTAGTCAGAGCGGTTAATGTTGGGGCTCTTACTCGTTCTCTGGCAGGTAACAAAAAGGTGAGGTTATGCACCAAAATGGGCAAGAAACAGTTTGTATTTGCAAGGCTTAAAATGTAACATTATGGTGCTGGTGATTGAAATTCTGTAAGTGTAAATGAAACGTAACTCACTGTGAAAGCCCGAATTTGTATTGCAGGTGTTATGTTGGGATTTGGGAGACGATTGCAGTCGCTTTTTTAGAATGACTTTATTTACAGAAGATACATTCATTAATGTGAACATAAATGCTAGACTAGATTTCACCTGGTGTGCTGTCCTGGTTTGGTCACAACATCTCGAAGCAGGTATTGATCTGTTCGAACACATTGCAGTACAGAGCTAAATAAAGATAAATAAATAGCTACTGTGAAAACCGTTGTGGGCACTTTGATACACTTACGCTGGAAATGTGATAAGATACAAGCTTACTGGAAAAGGGTTCAGTCAAGTATCCAAAAACCTTCACAAAGCTTCATTTGTCCCCATCTATTTTGTTGTTAAATCGCAACCCAAGTTTTCTTTTTAAAGAAGTGAGGCTGGTTACGCTTGCTTATTTGCCAAATTGGCTGAAGTGTTTAAGTTTGTTCCGTTTGAAAAAAATTAACATCTGATCTGCAATACAATTCAAAAAAAATTCTGCAATGTTTGGACCCTCGTCTGGAACTTATTGGCTGGCATTGTATGACTGCATATGCTAACCATTTGACCTCAACCCCTCCTCTATGCATGTGGAAATATTTTATATTTGGTGTTACACTATTTCTGCATTTTACCTAGTTAGTATATTCCTCACCTGACAGTGTGTAGTTATGCTTATGTAATGCAACGCTTTACATGTAAGCTTACACAACGCGCAGTGAGGAGAAACATAAATATTTCTATTTTCTCTTCTTGAATTTAGACTGAGTTCAGGACGAAGCCGCCTCGGTTACTCGTTTGATGGATTCCTTGTAGATGCATCACGGGGTAATGCATTGGTGTTGCTTGTGTGTCCTTTTAAGTGCAGTGAGCTACCAGCCAAGAGACCAGGAGGAATTTTAAAGTTTAATAGAGATGGGAGAAAACGGATAAGAGCTGCTTAGCTGCTTACTTTTATTGCTTTGGTAAGAAGTCTGTAAATGAGCAGACAAAAAGCAATGCTATACATAATACACACATCTGCTATGTAGTTACATACACTGAGTTGCCAGTGTATTATGTACACCTATCTAGTAGCGCGTTGTGTCTCTTGATGTGCTGGAAGCGTCCATCTGACAGTGGATAAACTGTAGCCATGAAGAGATGAACTTGGTTAGCGATGATGTTCAGCTGCATTGTATCATTTAGATGTTCTTCGGTTGGTATCAGGGGCCTAATGTGTGCCCGGAAAACATTCCCCACATCACCAGAGTGCCACCACCAGTGTGAACTGTTGACGCCGAACAGGATGGTTCCGGGATGCTCACGTTGTGTGTGATGTACAACCTGTTGAGGTTGGATCTTTTCTTATGGTAATGAGTCTGTTTTCATGGAGTTACCAGCTGGGTAGGCAGTTGTCAGCATTGCTGTTGCTGATTCTGGCTTCATCAGCTTCGGACACTGCACTGTTCGTGCAGTCAACTTGCAGCACTTGTCAGGGTGAGCACAACAAGCTTCTTTACCCTTAGTCCTCTCCCCAAGGACTGCACTACACCGCCTCTCCTTTCTGCTCGTATCCCATGTTGTAATGAGGGAACGCAGCTCCGTTGTGCTAGGTGAGGACAGTTCTGGGTGCTGAACCGCCTCTGCATGTGGAGCTGTCCCAGGTTCCACTTCTGCTCCCTTCACTCGGTATCACAGAACACACTCTTCAGCGGCAAGCTATCCGCTGCCGCGATACCACCAGGTGACCCAGAGCAGGAAAGTGCATTCGCATTGCTGGAGCCACCTAACCTTCTATACCACCTGGAGATGCTTTTCACACTAGCAAGTTGCTGTTTGCTAGCCCCCATCTGTAAGAAAATGCAGTAACTCTGCACCTGCTAAATAAAGACAGATGGGGAAATGGTGGTTGGAACGGAGCAAAATGTTCAGTGGTCAAAGATATGTGATAAATATTGCTATAATATTTTCCACCAAAGGACTAATAAGTTCATGAAGTCATGTTTAAAAGACTGTGATGAGCGATTACAAGAAGGAATTTAGATGAAGCTGACTTGGCTGTTATTGGGCTGGGTCTTAGGTCCACCAGGGGAATAGTGGGTAATAATGAACCATTCTGGTTGGATCCATATCTCTGTAAGTTGCGGGTTTAGTACTTCAGACAGCCATCGATAACCTGGACTTAAACAAGGTTCTTACCCCACAGAGTTTCACTGAATATTCGTTTCATAGAACTTGCATATGCAAGGTTCACTAAAACAAAACCCATGCATCTTTTACCCTTTAAGAATCTGTAAAAAAAGAAAGAAAAAAATGCATTGCAGGTTTAGTGTCTGAGGTGGAAATTTTCAAATGAAGATAGAAATAAGTGTATGAAAGTTATTTTGGAATTCATCCTTGTCCCATCAGTCTGGAAGTTTCGCCCCATCTGTTAAAAGCAGTGTAATTCGCCTGAGCCCCCTCCTCGCCAAGGTCCCTCTGCCTCGATGCCCTTGCATATTTTAGCAGTATATGTTAAAACGGAGAGCACCTTAGGACCTGAGTGGGATTTATTCCAGCTGGAGAAGCCTGCAAGATGCATTTAAAAGCCTGTATCTTCCAGAGTGTGTCGGAAAGCCTCCGGTGGGACAGAGACCAGGTTTCCCAGGCTCGGCTCTCTTAATGGGACCCAAATTCATAAAGTCAAATCAAAACTGTGACCCGCAGGCTAATGCTGTTCCGCCTTGCAGTTCCAGCAAACTCTGCTCACCATAACGAAAGGAGAAACTTTACAAACCGGAATATGAAGTTGCAAGAAATACTAACGGAAACTAACTCAATGAAATAGTTTCCAGAATCAAGCTTTGCTAGACATACAGGTTTTATCTGGCGATTCAAAAGCATAACCAATTTTGATGATTTATTTGATTATTTTTACCTGTATACGATTTCATTTTTAGCTCTAGGTTTATAACTTGTGTCAGGAGCCTGCGGAAATATTTTAAAACTAAACGCAATCCACGACGAAGCAGTATTTCCATTTCTGTTTTTCCCCACAGGCCTGCAGTGTTGCCAGGACAGGATCTTTAAAATGAAGTTATAACATGCAAATCCAAAATTATGGTAAAAACACTGGAACTCTTCAATGGAGGAGATTTGAAGAGACAGTTGAGAAAACCCGCAGCAATTTTTTTTTTTTTTTTTTTTTTTTTGTCCTTGATATGAAGATACCAATCATCCAATCGGTGTCATAGATGGATTACATATATAATGCAAAATATTGTTGCATATTTTAACTGTGGAGTGTATTTACATTTGTTCTGAAGAATAATGAACACATCTGTTTTTGATGTGTGCTTGTGGCATATTTTTAATTATTTCCACGTACGGCGAAATGTGTAACTTCTCCATATGTGATTTTTGATGATCGAAGGCCCAGATTGTCCAATCTTCCCCGCTATGTGCAGTCTTCACCACTTTTTATTGTCCACGTGCACTGGGAGAAAAGGCATTATGCAGCAAATGGACTTTGTCATTCAGCCACCGATTGATGCATTTGTGTGATAAATCCCCCCGGGGTTTTTTCCAGCAGCAGCTCCTCCCTGTTCCTCGGACGAGTATGACTGCGCTGCCGGGGGCTGCGTGTCTGCCAACCGGAGGTGCGACGGGCACAATGACTGTTCAGATGGTTCGGACGAGGTAGGTGGCCCTAACCGGCTGCGTGCCCTTTAACAGGCTATACATATACATGAAATGACCTCTGCACAAAGCCGTCTGCAATCCTTTCATCGATATTCCTCTAGAATCATGGCAATTAAGTGGCTCCACTCCACGGAAAATTGTCACTATGTCCCTTTCCAATGATGACACGGTCCTTGCGTTGTGTTGCGTGTTTTTTTTTTTTTTCTCTCCCACCACACATATTCATTATCCGGCGACGCCTCGCCGCACAGGTATCCATAAGCGCTAAAATAGAAAGCGATTGTGATGTCATCGAGGACACATTTAACAGAAGACCAAGTCGCATGCGCTTCTCTGGGAATGACAAACAGCACGGAAACCGTTGCGAGTAAAGGTCAGCGAGGCATTAAATCAAGCAAGGTGACTGAAAAATGCCTGCAACATAAGCCTTTCACCCATCTGCATCAGTGGCTTGAATGGCATTTTGTGATAATTATCTCAATGGGTAGGTCTATAGGAGGCAATGTGAAGAGCGAGCGCCACAAGGCTGAAAACAAAAGGATTCCAGATGCTTGTTTGGGAGAGCAGGTGCTAATACAAATGAAATACCTCCCAGGCCGAGGCAGTTAGCAGCCAAGTGAAATTCATCACAGGATCATCAACTGTCACAACAAGACGCCGAACCTTCCCATCGTACCGTCTGAGCCAGCGAGAAAGCTTGGTTTTCTAAATAGCATTCGTGGCAAAAATCAGCATCCAAGGACTGAATGTGGGAAGGTCGGGAATTGTTTCTCAAACAAATCCCGAAGTGGCTTCGTATAATTAAAACCATGCTCTTTATTCGGTCTCAGTGGCTCACCTTGGCGCCGCTGTCTTTTAGTAGCCGATATCAAAACCGGCGTCCGTAGAAGCCCGGAGAGACTGCAGCCTACGCAATCCCCTTATACATTATATATTAAACCAATTTGGTGAGTGCAAAAGGCTAAAGTCCTTGGGTAAAGGTGAAGTGTTTTTTTTAATTCTCCAAGTAATTTGGTGTTTCCCTGTGGAAACCTCTCAAAATGAGGTTAGTGTGTAAGTTTTCTTTTTACTTGGGAGCGCCCTTGCATCTCCGGTTGGCCACGCCATCGAGATGGCTGCATCGCACTGTTTCCACACAGGTGGGCTGCATCCAAGAGTGCCGCGAGGACCAGTTCCTGTGTCGGAACCGAGCACACTGCGTGCCACGTCGGTGGCTCTGCGACGATGTTCACGATTGTGTGGACCACAGCGATGAGGAGGACTGCGACCATGGTAGGTCATCGGTTCCCATGCGTTCCTCATTGCTTTGCATTCCTCTGCTGTTTCATCCCAGCTTTATTGCTTTCTTTGATTTGCTGAGGCACTGCCCTGGGTTCCCAAGGAAAAAGGTTGCAAGCATGAATGTATATTAGAAAAAGAACATTTAAGGAAAGACTTTTATAGCTATTCATTAAGTCATAACCACAACAGGTGTTAATAATAGTGTGGTGTGGTGAGATGATGGCAGTGGACATTTCAGTATTTAGTACATTTACATTTCATTGAAAGCCTACTTTAAAACTGGCCGCTGTCCTTTTTTTTTTTTTTTTTTTTAAAAAAAAAAAAAAAAAAAAAACTTAAGTTTATCCTCCTGAATCCAAGTTGTCAGTCCAACTTGTATTTTACCTTTTTCCAAACCCTGCAGCTTCTCAATGTCCAGAATTAAAGTTTATCACCAAAATAAAAATTGTCCATCTCACTGGGTGGCTGACCACAGGTTCCTCTGATCTTTGCAAATACTGTGTTTCTAAAGTCCTACCATCTACAGCAACAGTGCCATAGCTTATGTTTTTTTTATCAGGATGAAAGCTCAGAGACTTTCCTCATAAAGCAGGGTGTTTTGTTATTACTGCACATAGGTTTCCAATAAACAAGTGGTCTTGCAAAAGTGATAAACAACCTTCAGGCTTGAATAACCACTGTTCATTCCACTCTCAACCCTTTTGGCTTATATTTATTTTCGGTTTACCTTTTTGATGTTCAAGTAGAGTTTCTCCCAGTTATGTTTCCTGTCGCTGAAGAAAGTTCTTAATCTTCTCACTTTGGAAAGAATAATATAAGTCATAAGGGTTCTATTCCACTACGTCAGTCAAACATTTTAGAAAGGTTTCAGTTCGTAGCATCATCACTCAGAACTGCTCAGCCTCAATGGGGTTATGAGCTGAACTCCCTGAACCTAATTCAAAACCTCTCGGAGACCAAAGCTGTAGGGAAAATGAGAATCTAAACAGGAAAATAATTACTGTCCGCTCAAGTGCCACTTTGAAAAAGGAGAGAAAATCTCATTTTTTCCTCCACAATGCAGGGACTTCAAAGGCCATCCTTGTCCGAGATGGTCATTTGCTGGACTCAAGAACTTGGAAAACGACAGCATCTCATTCCCGGTGCAATTAATTTATATACACTCCATAAGCGGTGTGCTCCGGTCTACTGAGACCTTTGTAGGTCTTCCCACCAGAAATGAACCCCCTTATTTTTTTTTTAAGAATGTCAAAATGAAATTTACCATCAGCAGCTCCTCCTTAATATGAAGAGGTTGGAAAGGGAAGACCTAAGTGGTGCTCTTGCGCTGCTTTGTCCAAGGACGGCTGTTGGGCATTTTTTCTTGATGTATTTTTTTGAGCACCCGAAGGTCATAAAATTGCTTCTTGAGCTGAGCGGTACAAATGAGGCAAGCTGGACAAACACTGCAAAACCTCCAGAGTTAGGTTTATGGCGTGAATTTTAAAAACGGGTAAAATGAACTTCCCAAACCTTCGATGGGTGCCAGTTGTCAGGTGCTGCTGGTTTCCATAGAGGTGCTGGACATTGTAGGTAGCTGTTGGTTCGTGTGTCTCCGCAGACCTACAGCACACCTCATTCTTCAGGATGTTGTATTCTTCCTGACAGGTTTCTCCTCTCACACCAGGTAACGTGAGGAGAGACATATTTAGGAGAAACCACACATTGAAGAAATGCTCCAGTCGTGTGCTACCTGTTTGTAGCCTAAGTATTTTGCTTGCCAGGAGGTGATTCATCCTTCTGCCTATTATTCTTAGGAGCCCGGTGCCAGCGACAGCTTTATGCAAACCGAGCCACTTTAATTCTGCGCCGCAAGACAAAACAAAAGTGTCACTGTTCGTAGAGTAAATTCTTTCTAATTCTCTTTGATCCAATAGTAGTAAGACGATTAAAGGCCTTAGAAACAAACTAATGAACTGTGTACATATTATGCCATATACAGTGAATTATTTTGCCGTCCTCTCTGAATTTGCTAGTGTCTGCCTCTTCAGCACGAAGAGCAACATATACGGTACACACTTATTCCATTCAGAAAGCGATGACCATGAGCTCATTTGGAAAGTGGGTTCTTCAACTACGGTGCACAAAGAAGCGCTTTTGGGGCGCTTTCTCAACCAACACCGGCCAACCTCCATAATGTAACCTCCGTAATGTTTTAGCAGTTAGCTCCTCTACAGGGTAAAGCTTGAAGAGATGTGTGACCTTAGTCATCAAACATATTTGGTAGCCTAGTGTTACAGCAACTAATAATTGAATTTTTTTTCCAATTATTGATTCGTTTACAGTGGTGCTAGAAAGTTTGTAGACCCTTCTGCGTTTTGAAAATTTCCATACAAGTTTGACTTAGATGAGGATCTGATCATATTTTAAGTCATAATGGAGGAATTTTGGCCCATCCTTCCTTAGCGAGTTCAGCTCAGAGATGTCAACGTGCTATCTTGCATGAACTCCCCGCTTCAGGTCCCGATGCAACATTTTTGTTCGAGTAATGGTTGGACAAAAAGCATCATTTCTTCTGGCCCAACCATGTTTTCAAAAACTGACTTGTTGAGAGTTGTTGTCATGCTGCAAGGCCCACCATCTGTTGAGCTTCAGTTCACACATACCCCGTAGAACTTGCTGGTTTAATCCCAGCATTCATAGTTCAACCAGTGATGACAACCTGTCCTGCTTCTATGCCCCAAAACCACCAAGTGCAAATCCTTTAAGTGATGTCACCTTTTCATATGGATATTCTCACAGGGGAATATTTTTGCCGGGCTGATGAGTTCATGTGCAACAACAGTCTATGTAAACTGCACATGTGGGTGTGTGACGGTGAGGATGACTGTGGAGACAACTCGGATGAAGACCCTGACATGTGCGGTAGGAACCTTTCATCGGTTACAATGCACAACAGCATGTGTTGGTGTACAGCACTTCAGTCATTAGAATATAAAATGATTACAGAAGTGCATATGGCACAAGATATTACTTTATTTATTAAAAACAGACAGAAAATAAGGTTGTATTTAGTGTCTGCAATTTCATATGAAAGCCATAAACAGGCCATATATATATATATATATATATAAAGCAATTATAAAGAATTATTATATTATATATTTGTTATTATAGATCATGCATTATACATTATTATATATTATGTATTGTTATATGTTATTATATTATACATTTTTGAAGAAAGTAATCTCTTCCTTTTTTACTGGTTTGTCTCTTTCGAAAATATTGTTTTATATCAAAGACAAAATGGAAAAAAGTAAATTCTATGCCTTCTTTTAGAAATAAAGCAATTCCAAATTTTAGCAACTTGTGAAAAGCCAGCGAGCGAGTTGAAAAGAGTTGTTTGTCATCAACTTTTCCTCTAAAAGAATCCGTGCTCCGATCCGCTGTAGTTCGCAAAGCTTGACTGGTCGCATTCCTTCGTACGGCAATCCGACAGAGAGCAGAAACGCAGGCTCTCTCGGGTGAAGCAAAGGTTGAAGGATTTGAAAAGCAAAAATAATTCCTGCCTTTGATCACCGGTTTTCCACAGAAGGTGTCAAACACGTAAAGCTGACATTTGGTGGTGCTCACTCACCTGAGAAGGTTTTCTGGAACATTCTGTCTGCTGCAAGACAGTTGCCAGTGGTACCCTGAAAGAATTTAATGGGAAGGGAATGACAGATTGATTCCCTAATTTTAGTTGTGATCATCGCAAGATCTCAGCAGGACCCCTCTGATCAGTTTTATTCCAGTCTCAGTGGAGTGATTTAGAAGTTGCTGGAGTGTGCTTAACTTTTGCGAGTGTGCTTGGTTTTAACTGCTTACAGTGTCTTGTGTTTTAAGAAATGTCCTTTGTTAGAGAATCAGTTGCTAAGCACTGAACTTGTGAGCGTGTGAGTGTTTACCCCTCCACAATAAGTGATTCGCTCTACTCTGGCTCTCAAACTCTCAGCAAGGCTGCTCTGCCCACCCACGAGGCCCTACCGCTGCCGGAACGATAGAGTTTGCCTTCATGCCACGCAGGTCTGCGACGGCAACGATGACTGCGGGGACCTCTCGGATGAGGAAGAATGCGGTGAGATCGGTATAATGAGGGGAGACGGGGATCCGTGGTCAGGTGTCGGTGTCGTGAGCAGGCCTGCCGACATCATAAAACCGGTCGCCGTTGAGGTTTTACTCTTGGGAAGACTGCGAAGCCCTTGGTGTGACATAAACCATCAAAGACAGAGCAGAGAAGATGCGTCAGGCCCCATTTTAATCACAGCTGGGCTGCTGTAAAAGAATATTCCATCAGACACATGAAAGGTTTTCCCACTTGCTAAAGATACTGCCTACGCCTATTGACACCAACTATCTCCAGACTGAAAATCTGATAACTACACGTTCATCTCTTATCACGTTCTGCTCTTCACTTTGTCTGTGATGCTCAGGCGAGAAGCTTTTTAACTTATATCGTTGCTGTTAAAAGTATAATGTGTGCAACGTGATCAAACGGCACATACCGTAGCAGTAAGGCTAGTGTGTTTGAAGCGCATCGCCAGATGTTCCCACTGCAGCAGTTCATACCGGGATGAGATCAGATTGATCTACATAATATTCACTTACCCTCCCTTACCCACTCCTAAATCATTCTTGAAAATCGACCAAATATTGAAAAAGCGGACAATGAAATAATTCCAGTGCTTCTTATGGGGGACAGTTCCGATTTGTTCCAAGTTCATCCCAAGTTCACCTTAAAATCACACTGAGCGGTATCTGATATCATAAAGAAAAAATAATTTGAGCAACACATTAAAATAGAATTAATAAATGTTTGTAATATTATTCACCTATTTATAAAAAATTACATTTTGAGCGTGGGTTCGTAGTTCCTACCATGCGGTGACTTTCACAGGCACTCTCGCACAGTGCAGGATCAGTTTCTCACACCGGACAGAATGTTATGGCCTGGACTTGATGTGGGTTGCTAAAGCATTTTGTTATTTGCCCCCCCCCCCCCATCCCCTGGTATATGATATATAGGACCAGGTGGAAGACCCTATTTGATGGTATGTTTTCTAACATGGCTTTTGCTCCCATCCATCCCCTCTCTGTGTAGAGGACACCTCAGAGCGGCCCAGGCTCTGTGGAAAGACAGAGTTTGCTTGCCGGAGCGGCCGCTGCATCCCCGCCGAGCTGCGGTGTGATCTCTTTGACGACTGCGGCGATGGTGGCTCCGATGAGGTTGACTGCAAGCCTTGTGAGTGGAGCTCTTGGTTCCTTCAGAAGAGCAGCTTCCAAGCTCCAGAGGTTTCCAGGGTTGCGCTTATAAGCTACCAGAGGTTTCCCCTTTCGTCCGAGCAAGGGAAGGCGTGCTGCTCGGGGCAAAGAGTCCTTCTTCGTCTGTACTTTAATATCTCCCTGTGGATTCTGTCTTCCGGTGTTAGGCTCTTTTTTTAAGCTTGTATGGAAATGCGATAGCCATTTTTATACACTGAAGTGAATTGCGATTTTGTCCTCTACAACAAAGTCACCCTCACCAAAGCCAAAGCTGGATGTTAATTGCCGTTGCTATTAGGTGCCCATTTTCACAGTCCATTCTATTTCATATGAATGAAGTGTTTGCTGTGCACTTTTCAGATAATTCATTTTTGATTGCCTCACGCACCTGAAATGGCTCCTGTAACCTGGAACCTTATGCGTCCGTGTCCTGTTTCTTCATGCTTTTAAGTATTTCAAGATGTCTCATCTAGAAAACAAACAAGTGACTGCGTTTTCTCAGTGATCCTTTGCTGTAGCGTCAGGCGCTGCATACCGAGCAAACCTAGGAGCGGCGATATGTATTCTGTTACAGATGCTCATCTGGTTATGTTTAACAGGTTGTAATGAAATGGGGGGGGGAAATAATGATGTATTGTTGTTCCTTCATCATGCTTTTCATCTTCCCAGTTCCAGATGAAGGCATTTGTCAAGGGAGAGTAAATCTGTGTGGTACTGATGCCATCTGCAACCAAACGGAGACTGGCGCCATGTGTCATTGTAAACCGGGTTTTGAGCGGAACCGCCGGACTAAGCAGTGCGAAGGTACAACAGTGGGCAACATGCCTGCTTCTTGCCTAATGTCCGACATCCCCATTGTTATGTGTCTTTAACTGCTGATGGCGAGTCTTTAGGGAAAGTGGCCCTTTAAACGCAGAGAGTATAAGTGTAGCTAAGATTTAGTTGCCGACGTGCAAACTCCACACAACCCAAGCTGGGCTTGAACATCACACCGGGCCAACAGCCCAGAAGCGGTGAGATAGCAGCTTTAACCCACTGTTACACCCCGTTCCTCCACCAAGTGTATAGGACTCCATAAAAGTGCTTGTGGGCTCATATCTGTTCCTCCTAAATGATGTCACAACCAAAGCCATTTTAGAGCTGGGCTTACAAATTGAAGGTTTTATAAAGATTATTGGACTTTTAATTAATGGTTATCATTTCATTTCCAAAGAAGCCTTGCAATTATACAACTATTGCTTGGGCATAATTTACAGTTAGATAATGATGGTATATATTAGAGCTTTTTGCATCGGCCCTAACTTTTGTCTCCAGCTGACATTATCTAATTTGAAGGAGAAAGAGCCTAGGCAGGTCCTTGCTTATAATTTGCAGGGTCCAGGTGGGTCAAAGCAATGATCGAGCTCCTCTGCTCATACAGTTGTGGAGTTGCTCAAAAGCTTGGGTGCCGCTTCAATGTACACACAATTTTGACCCTGACCGGGCTTCGGCTTGTTTGACTTGTGAATACCGATGTCCCATTTTTTTTTTTTTACAAGAAAAGAAATAATCCCCATTTTATGGCTGACAAATATTTTTTCATAGAAAATTTCCTCAACAGGTTGTCCCTCTTGATGGTTCAGCTTTTGACATTTTAACCTCATGTCCAGGTCCCAAGATAGTAGAAATTGCTGCGTCCTTCAGTTAAACGGAGCAGCTGCCTCTGCTGCATGCACACCTCAGCTGGCTATGAATTCCTCTTGGATTTTATTTCATTTCTTTGAGTCCCTCACATCTATGCATAAATTTTACATATACGTATATGATATATTCTATACCCTTTTTGTTAAGTATCTTAAACTCCTCTGGGCTTAAACCAGTACCGTCTCTACATCTTTAAAGCATTCGTTGTACAGTAGAAGTTTACACAAAGATGACTTTTTCACAACTTTCCTATAGTTACGCTGTAGTAACTTGCATATGGTACCTTGCAAAAGTATTCAAACGACTAAAATGTTATTAACATTGCCTGGATTACAAATCATACTGATGCATATTTTTCCTGTCAGTAGTTTACTGTAAACTCAAATTCTCAACGCTAAAGTGTCAGAGCCAAAATAAGTCACTTGACTGCAGATATTTTAAAGAAAATGAAAAACTGAAATAAGCCACTTGCATAAATACCCAAACCCCACAAATTGATATTTGGTAGAACCGCCTTTTGCTGCAATAACAAATTTTGGGGTACATATGTACCAGCTTTGTATACTGTTCTGGAGTTATTTTCACCGGTTAATTTGTAGCAGGTTCTTCACAATGGTCGGATGATGCTTGTGGAGCTCAGTTTTCAAACAGTACCACAGGTTCCCAATGAGATTGAGCTCAGGACTTTCACTGGGCTGCTGTAGGACAGTCACCTCTTTGTTTCTGAGCCACTCCAGTGTGCTTCAGGTCATAATCCTGCTAAAAGGTGAACGTTCTCTCAAGCTTAAGTTTCTCAGCAGACTGAAGCAGGTTATCTTGCAGCATTCGTCTGCATTTTGCTCCATCCATGTTCCCTGTCCCTGCTGATGAAACACATCCTCACAGCATGATGCTGCCACCACTGCACTTCACTGTAGGGATGTTGTATTTTTTGAAGCTTGGGCAGTGTTAGGTTTGCACCACACATAGGGTTTTCAGTTTTGGCCAGAAATCTTGGTCTCATCTGTCCACAAAATTTTTTTCCCCCCACATTTCTGGCAAACTTCAAAAAGGTTTTGATATGAGAAAGAGAGATGTTCAGAGAAATTGGGAAAAATTTCACAGGATAAGTCCAGCTTCATAAGTTATTTGGAAAAAAGAATAAAGTATGCTTTTATTAATTTATTTCTGGTTTTAATAAGCCACTCATGATTACTTACTCCTGAAACTGACGTCTCGTATTGATCACTAATGGCTAAGATGGTTATCATTTTTACAAGAGATAACTTTAATACATGAGACTATGCTGAAAGCTGCTCTTAACATTTGTTTATCTGTCAAACACTCCTTAAGTCTTCAGAATTATTTTTTCAAATAACATGGATGTCATCTTTTTTCTTGATTTATGTTATTTTCTCTCTTTGTGTGCCTTGTTTTGGTTTTCAGTCAGTTTTTTCCAACCACCTGATACCCGCACCATTTCTGAAGGCCTTGGGCCACTTCTTTCCATTACGCAGGATACAGGCTTCACAGACCAGTGTCACTCACCTGGAAGACAACACCATTCACCTGAACCCGTCTATTGCCCTCCATGCACCTGGCCAATAATAAGTGTCACTGTGAACAAAGAGGGAGAGCGAACCCCATCTCCCCCACTCTTTGGAAGTAGTGATACCCCTTAAAGTGCATTTTTCTGCTGGTTTCGGGTGTGAAAACAAATGTGTGATTATCTGTTACTACTTTTGTAGATGTTGGGCCTGGAAGGTGGGGCAAAACGTGTGGAGTGAAGATTGCGCTTGAAAGCCTGAAACTAACAACATTTTCCTCTTCTTCCATTCTAGAAGTCAATGAGTGTCTTCACTTTGGGACTTGTTCTCATTACTGCACAAATACTAAAGGATCTTTTAAGTGCACTTGTGACAGGAATTTTAATGAAATCAATGGAATCTGTATAGCAAAAGGTAAAGACACACAAACTTTTTCTGTGTTATAAAAGCAAGACATACACTATATATTAAAATCAGCATATGCGGTTATTAAAAGTAACTGCAGTGTTGGAAGGAATGACATCATGGAATATTTTTGCATGCTCATTATAAAATGGCATTATAAAATATTTGCATATGTTTTAATTGTATCATTAAATCATCTTTTTTGTTATGTGGTTACATGCAGGTTGTACTGTTAATTTTATTTAACTATTACATCGATTTCTATCATTTAATGTACTGAATGAACATAAAATATTAATCAGTCTTGTAAAAATTGAGTAATAGGATGCTAACTACTGAATACTCATTTACTCATTCCATTTTAAAAGTATTTGATAAAAATCAAGTTTTGCATGATGCATTATTGCTTTGAGGTTGTTTCATTTCCTGTTGTGTTGGTCATTGTACTTTTCGAAGTTTTGCTCATAATTTTGACTAAACTAAATAACTGATTGGTTAGCACTATATGGTGAAAACCAGGGTTAGTCAAAAAGTATCTGCAATTTTAAATACTGTTGCGTCCAGCAGTAGTTGTGGGTACTGTTTGACTTACCCTTGTACACGAATGAATGGAATTTAAAGTTTAGTTTTACCTTTAAATTTGTATTATTTTTGTATAAGAGAGATATAAAAATATTGAAATGTGTTGATTAATTTAAGGGATGTGTCTCATAGGCATATTTAGAACCTTATAACATTTGCTTGAAAAGTACTAATATTACTGTTTGTGCACAGTTGTATTGTTTATGTAATTTTGCAAAACTGTTGTCTTAAACTCGAAATGGAATTTAGACACCTTTCATTTTTTTTGCATATAAATGACTCAACGGGCAGGACCAGAAGATCAAGTGCTCTACATAGCTAATGACACTGAAATCCGAGGTTTTGTGTATCCATTTAACCAGAGCCATGGACACAAACAACTAGCACGCATCGAGGACAATGCCCGAATCATTGGGATGGATGTTCTGTTTCATGGACACAAGTTTGTCTGGGCTACCCAGTTTAATCCGGGTGGGATTTTTTACAAAGACATCCTAGGCAGAAGCCAATCTAAAACAAATAGTGGAATCATAGTAAGTATTTGGGATGGGGTTGAAGGGGCACTGGGAATTGCCGTCAAAGTGTTTCCATACCAATGACCGACTGTTTGCAGTTTATTTTATTTTATTTTATTTTTTGGTTTTTGTTGCACAGACCTGTGAATTAGCTGCGTTCATCAGTTTTTCCAATTCAAATGAAGTGAAGTTGCGAGTCACCACCACATTTAAAGTTAAAGAATTGCAGAAATCAGATTTTGCTACCAAACTGTTTCAGGTTAAATGGATGAATCGTAATGGGTTGTGTGGGTGCAGCACGTAAACATGGTGTCAAGCATTCTTTTTCACTTGCAGCACAACCCGGGTGAATTTTTTTTGTTTTTGTTTTTCTTTGATTATTTACCAATACAGAATTTGTGAAAATAATAGCATGGTAAGGGTATATAGTATTTTTTGAATGTTATATACATATGCATGTTGTATGATACTAGAAATCAGCTCGTAAATTGAAATTCGTAAATCTGGGACAAAATTATCATTATACAGAAACTTTTAACGTTTGCCTCTTTTGTGTTACTCGTAACTGCAATAAGTCACCCTAATATTTCATCCTAACTCGGTAAATTGTTTCACTTGAATACAGGAAAACTGGTAAGTCAAAGCTTCCGTTTTAATGCAGGAATAATCCCATTTTTCAGTAGCACAATGAACCGTCTTTGTGTAGCATGTGTATCTGGATTTTTTTGGAGATTTATTTTATTTTTATTGTCCTTTCACATAACATATGGTGGGTTGAGTAGTAACTCTGCAACATCTTTCCAAGCATTGATATGATCCTGTGATCGTGGTTCCCAAAAGCAGCAGCATTAAGCTGTTTTATTTGAGGGCTGATAGGGAGCTCCTTGTAAAAAAACAATTATTTTGACTTTTAAAGACTCTTTGCACCAGGGAAACCTCGCCTGGAAGTTATACCTGTGTTTGAATTCAACTTTAAGTAGAGCAGTTTGTGATACAGGTGCCCCGGTGATGTTTCTGAAGATCCTTGTGTCCGATGGTCCCTTGCAGTGCCCAGATTTTCGAAGGCCAAGGGATGTCTCTGCAGACTGGGTGACTGGGAACATCTACTGGACAGATCACTCAAGGATGCACTGGTTCAGCTACTACACAGCTCACTGGACTAGGCTGAGGTACTCCATAAATGTGGGCCAGCTTGGAGGACCAAACTGCACCCGACTGATAACGGACATTGCTGGGGAACCTTACTCCATTGCTGTCAACCCGACCCAAGGGTAAGACCCAGTCTGATAATTTTTGGTTAATTCAAGGCCTAGATGCCTTTTTATAAAGTTCTGATCACAGCTATTTTAACAGGAAATTCATGAAACAACCCAAGAGCCATTTTCAGAAATATTTTAGCAAAAATGTTTTTAATCCTACTTTTACACAAACCTTTGAGGCAAGCTTTGGTACATATGGACGCCAGCGGGCCTACAATTAGTGTGGGACAGACATACCGAGAGGGACTTGTTGCACACGGCCGGGCACTTGCCCAGGCCTGGAAGCCTGTGCTGGGGGGTTGTACAGGGCTGGGCCTCAGGTATAACATTCCACCAGCATTGGAAAGTTATATTTATGTTCCTAAGCTGAGGAATGGGAGTTAGGAGATGGCCACAAGTTCAAAGCTTGTCTCAGCGAGGAGTTCCATCTAATTGCATTCATTGCACTCAGCATCCAGTTATCCTGTCGGAGACACCTGAAAAAATATTTACCAAGAAGCCATGCATGAAAAATCAGTTTTTGAAAAATTTGGTTTTTATCTGCATTACTTTCCATAAATTTTGCTGCATGAGTAAACAAGTAAATTCTTTTCTTTCTACATTCCACAGTATGATGTACTGGACGGTGATCAGCGACCATTCACACATCGAGGAGGCTGCCATGGATGGCTCCATGCGCAGGGTCCTGCTTGAAAAGAACCTGAGAAGACCCACAGGTATTTTCTGTTCATTTATTTCCAAGGAGTAAGCTTTTAACGGCCATTTTTAGAGATGCTTCTGTATCTTTGGGGGTTGAATGCTGAGTGTAGGCCTCTTAACTTTTTATTACTTGTCCTTTTTTTTTTTGCTAAATGTTGTTTGCTTGGCTTTTTATGCCTGAACCCTTTGTACCTGATGAAGTCCTTTTTGGGTTTTGAAACTGTGCATTTTTTTTTCATGGCCCAGTCACTTTGTTTTTAAGAGCAATTTTTATTCTAGAAGTAGAGCTGTTTTGGGGCATTGGGAAAAGGAATGGGATGACATGTTCAAGCTCCGCATGCAGCAATGGATTCGTGAGGTTATGAAGATATTCATTATGCACTCACCCTTCGCTTTAATAGTGATAAATGGTGTAGAGGCGAAAGATATTTCTGCAGGCATCTAAAATTTTTCTGCAACATGGCAGGGAGGGGGTATAATGTAATTTAGCACCATTGACATGGGTTGTCATTAAGCCTAAAATGGTCTCCTCTGGGAGACTGGAGAATACATTGTTCCTGCCAGCAATGCTATTTCAGATTGGCATTATGTCTTTTAAATTGAATTAAATACTGCCGTGTCATAGGAGTAGAACCTTTGCTACTTTTAGATGCTGGTAGTTGCGTGGGGAGTGTATGAAGCTAAAATCAACTTCATGTGTTTTTGCTTGATTATCATACTTCTTAACATTTCCATTTTTTTTCACATTTTTGTTGGAATTGTTTTTCAGATAAAATAGAAAAGTACTTTTTTTTTGCAGTTGCTGACTCACATTTGAATGAGAGCGTAAATCTAGAGATGCGGGTTTGGTTAGTGTTGCACTTCTTGTGCTTGCAGGTCTGGCCATTGACTACTTCAACCAGCGACTGTACTGGGCTGATATGGAGCTCTCCAGGATCGGCAGCGTGCGTTTCGATGGGTCTGACACCCAGGTGGCTGTCAGCAGTAAACACGGTAAACCATGCAGCCACTCACCGAATGGCAAAAAAAAAATGTGTGGCTCACCTCTCTCAGGCTGAGCTATCAACATGCTGGTCCTGCTGCCTATCATCCTGGGCAATAGGTACAGGGGACTACCAAACCCAAATTAAAAATGAAAAAAAAAGCATTCCAATTCCAACTTAGCATTGTCAAATGGAATGGCAATAATGAGTTTCAGGAGCAGATTATTTTTATCTAATCCACTCAGATTGAAACGGCTGTTCAGATGGCAGCATACTGAGAAATTCTAAATGGTCTAAATGGGCTTTCATAAAAATAATAGCATCATGTTCCAGACCAAAAGGATCTATCTGAATTGGTTTCCTTGTAGTTGATATTAAACTTTGTTGGGATACTGTTTAAATTTCTAAACTTTTTGAATTTTCAGTCTCAGCGTGATCCTTGGAACATGTAGTGGCATCTCCAGGGATGCTGATATACATTCACGTCAAAGTATTTCTCATTCATCAGATGTTTCGGTTGTATAGAATGGGAAGGCTTATAGCATACGTGTAGGTTCAGGAAGTTATTTGCATGCTTGTTATTTTTAGGAACTACGAAAAAATCAATCGCAAAACTGTTTTATTGAACAAAAAAAAAAAAACACACTATTAACATTTGCCACATTTTGCTTGCAGGAATATATCAGCCTCATAAGATTGATATATACGAAGATTACATCTACGGAACCGGGCTCAGAAATGGTGTTTTCCGGGTCAAAAAATTTGGTCAAGGTCCTGCAGAAAACCTGGATCTAAAAGTTGAAAAAGCCTCAAGTGTCCTGATCTTCCATCGTTTCAAACACCAGGATGGTAAATTAGAGCTTCTTTGTCCATCCGTTCTTATGCATGAGCGTCTTTGCCCGTCCCCTCCCTGCACAGTGAAATGCACAAAATGCGTACACTGAACGGCATCATGAGTAATGAAAATGGGAAGAACTGTTGGTCTTTATTGAAAGATAAGTCAACTTCAGAAGTCTTGAGCTGTTGTGGAAAAAGCGAGGAATCAGTGAGAGATTTATTTAAAATTATGTATTTATAGAGATTTTACTAATGGGAAGCACAGTCAATCGGTCTCTATTAATGTCATTTGCAAGGCTTCCTAAGCCTCAATAGATGTTAGCCGGCTTCCTGTAGCAGAGCATGCGGATTGTTCGGTACAACCTGCCACATCATTCAGCACTTCTGGCATGCTCTGGGGTAGCTCCACAAGGAATAGAGAAAAGAACTTCATACCTCCTGGAAGGCTTCCAGTTTCCCCTGGGAGGAGAGGTAAGAGTGAAATCAGTCTTTCATGAAATGCCAGGATTTGAAGGAATAGAAAGACGTTTATTTAATTATTTTTAAATCAATTCCTGTGGCTGCATTTTGAAAGCACAGTTCAGAGGGTTTCGTCTTGGTTTTTTACTCTTAATGGGGAAAAACAAAAGTTTGATCTCTGAGGGAAAACTCCTTAGAAGAAATAAGTTCTGATGGACTGTGCTGTGTTGTGTTTGTCCAGCGTTTCTATCCTCAGTAATGCCCAGACTTGTATTCGCAGTCGGCCACGAGAGGAGTAATGAGAGTTTTTGTTTGCGGCTGCTAAAGGTTTTTTGAATGCCCCAAAGGAGTCAACTGGCTCCAAATCAATTGGTCACTTTCACCGGTAGTACTGTGCTGTACGTTGTCCAGCCCTAGGTTAGCAGGCAGAATATAAAATCTGTTTTTTTTTTTTCTTCTTCAAAATGCCTACTTAATCCATCCAGAACACACTTGCTCCATCCAAGCAGCATTATCGTGCTGATCCTAGAAGTCTAGAAACCCTTGCAGTTATGGGCCCACCTGCATAGCAAGTGGGTCTATTGAAGTTTGACCACATGTTGACCACAAAACATTGGTTTCTGAGTCTTAGCAAAGGGGCTAATTGGGGAATTTAATGGAAAACAAAAAAAAAATTGTTTGACTTTAGGGTATTCGGAAATTCAAGAGGGGGAAAAATGAATCTCACACTGTACCACAGCCCCCAGCATTCTCCAGCTCTCAGGATTAGTAGCTGAGGTTGCTGACAGCTATTTGTTCTATTCAGACTGCTGATGTTCCATGATTGCCCAATGGGATTCTTGTTGGTTGGGCTGCTCTAGCTAATGGGTAGTTTCTGTATTCCCTGCTGTTTTATTAGCCCCACATCCAGTATGCTAACAAAGTAAGGACTTTTTTTGCCTTCCACCCACAGTACCGAAACCTTTGAAAACTTTGCTGCTGTGACTTGGAAGGCTCACAGTGCGCTTTTTCAGCTCACCATTTTTAATTTTTTTTATTTTTAATTTCCTGCTCTCCATCGCTGTATTTTTAAGACCATCTGTTGACACCTCCCCTGCCACTTGTTCATCACTCCTGTGTTTGATGGATGGAGCTTGGCGTAGTGCCGGCGTCATGTGGAGAGACTACCCGCTCCTCATACTCCAGGCCTGAAAGCTGTAATGAAATGCATGACCTACGGCACCTTGAGGGATCGGCACTAATAGCAATAATACTGCTTTGCTTGGCTTTTGCTAATAATTATAACAAACTTCCAAGTACTTAACATGTGCCTGGCGAAATGTGCTAAAAGCACTTAACAAAGCAGTTGGAAAATAACCTGCCAACGAGGCAGGCAACCTTGGAGGTTGGATTCCGTGAAGTGAAAACCTTATGTAAGCCACAGTCCATGTTGTAGTATTATCTTGAAACGGTCACCAGTTTGACTTCTTGCTTCTTAGTGCATTTGTCTTCCCCTTTCAAATTCTTTTCCAATTCCAAACTCGGCCTCAACTCGGTTGCCTCTCGGGTCACCGTATAGAAAAATTCTGCGCCGAGTTCCTTCTTCCCGAAGAAAGTGTATTGTTTTGTTCGCAAAGCTCTGCAACAACTTTTAAGTAAAGCGAGTTTGTATGATAGCTGGACTGTTTTCAGCTGACGCACCACAAAGTTGCTTACTGCCGCATTTCTCTCTGCTACCACGGTTGTCTTGAAGGTGTTGCGATGACTTTCCTCGATATAGAGAACATTTGGATTTATTTCTCACTCTATTAGTGCATAACAACTTCAGTCTTGCCTTCTTTTTCGTGGCGAGCGTGCATGTTTCTATCAACTCCTTCGCTCTATTGCACGATATGTTAGTATTTTAAATTCGATATTTAGCTTTGAAGAGACCCGGGAAAAACAATAAATGATTGCACAACTTGTATGTACATAAAACCTCCGTGCAAGAGAACCCATTTTAATGTCAACCCATCACATGGTAGTTAGCGTGTGGTACCGGTTTCAGTCTTCTTTATTACATCTATAGAAATAATAACAATAACTGCTGAATAATTATTTTATAATAATTACTGTTCAAGTAGCTCATTGTCTTTTCCAATTTCAGCCAGTGATGGTTTTGGTTTAACAATAGTTAAATATTCAAGGAATAATAACCTTTACAGCTGTAACTGGCTTTGATAAATCACATTGGGTCTCAGTTTACATTATCACTCCATCCCATTTATTCTAGGCTTACAGGTCAAAATCCCCCCAATTACACCTTTATTAAAAGACTAAATATGCAAGAAGACAAATCTGAACTAGCAAGAGGGCAGAAAAAACAAACAAAAAAAAAAAACAAAACATTTTACAGCGAGCAAACATCCCTACGCACATTAGAGGTTCTGCAATGAAACAAGGAATATAGATGTTCATGTGCAAGAGGTGTGGGAGAAGCCCAGATTCTCTGAGCCCCTGTTTGTACATCCCATCAGTGCCCAACCCTTGCTTGAAGATGAGCTGTGACTTCTTATGCCTGCTGAACCCGGCCGGTGCCAGCTGCGCGTGCCCTGAGGGGAAGGCGCTCATCAATGGCTCCTGCAGCAATGGCAGCGTTTCAGGTGAGCTTTAGCAGTCTTTTCAGCCCAATTCCCCTAAGGCCACGCAAACCCTGCCAGCCTCATATTCCCCTGTCAGTCCTGGACAAGGCCACAGTGTGACTTTATTCTAAGCTTGATTCCGCCAGCAGTGGCACAACCTCAGATATCTCCATGTCCATTTGCACTTTGTGTGTCTGTGTGGTGCTATCTTTATTCCCGGACACAGCGTTTGCAACTTTCTCTTCTGTTTTATACATAGCGAACGACCAAGGACTCCTGTGTGTACCCATTTCATTGGTACACACTGGTAAATTAAAAAAAATATTGGATAGAAGTTGTTTATTCCCAAATTGACTGTTAAATGTCATTATTTGATGTATTCATTGTGTCATATATACTCAGTGAAACTGGAATTCATTCTGTGGCCCACATGTGGGAGAATTAATGTGAACAGTTACAGAATAAATTGTGATTTGTCCCAAGTTACTATGTACAGATACTGAAGGGGAAACATGGGCCAGCAGGTATGGTCTGCAGGTGCTCTGAGGTAGTCCAGTTTTTTTTTGCTTTTGTAATTGTTTCCCCACCTCGTTGAATGTATGGTTAACCCTGTATGACCACAACTCTTTGGGAATGTGGCTGCTGTCCCCCGAGCTGTGCATTTGTTCACTTTGGGCCTGTTTGGGTGATGCTAGCTTGCTTCTGATTCTGCTGCCACGCTTCTTCAGGAGAGCTGTGTCGGCCGGCCTGTGAGAATGGCGGGCGATGCCTCACCAACGAGAAGAGGTTGGGCAGGTGTTACTGCTGGCCGAACTTCTCGGGGGAGCAGTGCGAGATCAGCCATTGCAAAGACTACTGCCTGAACGGAGGCACCTGTTCCAGCTCCCCCCTAGGTAAGGAGTTTCTCAGCACCTCACGGGTGGCTTATGCTCATTTATTCGTTATTATGGTAAAATAATTCGAAAATCAATAATGCCTTGGGTTCTATGGTCAATGAATCTTGGACAGAATGTAGAAATAACAGAATTTTTCTGCTCTCATAAATAACAAATCTCATAACAATTTCCAATTCCCAGTCTATACTAAGCAACCAGTTATTTTTATACTAGAAAAAGCCATCTGTAATAATTTCTCTGGACCATTAAGGAATACGCTTATTTAGTCACAGTGAAATGTAACTTTGTTGCCGTAATAACTGTTTGTTTCTTACCACAATATATTATCCTCTGAGACAAGAAGTGAAAACGGGTACAGTGCATCTCGCAGTGTAAATGCAACAACCTGGTACAGACCTAAGCCCTGCTGTCACCATAGCTGACTCTTGTGACAAAATAATCATAACCGGGCATTAAAAATGAAGTAGATACAATGCTAACAAATTAGCAGTGCTAACAATGAACACATTGGTACAGAAATGCATTATTTCAGCCCAAAGTATTTTGTGCTTTTGTGCCATTTTTATAAGGATCATAAATTTCATCTCAGAAATCTTGTTGCGATTTAAGTGTTACGGTACTGTTGCATCAAGACCAAAACCAAGCTGAAGTTACTTGGTATTACGTTTGCCACAGTTTTCTAAGGTTTCAGTCCACAAGACATTTCAAAAGCAGGCTGGTTTGGTGAAACAAATCCTGTTCTGAATTGGTTGTGTGATGGAATGGTCTTCAATCCCCTGTGGTCCAAAAGCCAGTAACAAGGTGGCCCATACATGGAGCACATGAAGACCTGGCTCTTGGCCCTTATTGTGAGGCAAGGAGCCTGCCAGTCCCTGGCCAAATGGCCTCAGAAAACTGCTCACTGCTGGCCCAGAAGCATGACTAGGAGCAGGACCACACACACACACACACACACCAGCTGTAGCAGCCCACTTGGCATAAGGAAACACAGAATCTCAATGTCATTCATGCTTTTGACTCCATGCAGTTAAAATGGATCTGTTATCTGGGGAAATAAGCATCTGTGGTTGTATCCTGGAAGCTGGGAGAGCAGCACGATAAGCAAATAAATGGTCAGTTGTCATTTTTGATGATATCAGTGCTTACAGGCAACCAGAATGGACAGTAACGAACAACCAGTTTGAGTTCATAAAACTGCATTTTATCATGCTTTATACTCATTTTATTCAAATAAAAACATAATGGGCAACAGTGACACAGGTCGGTGCATGTGCTTTTGCTTTTCTGGCGTGGGTTCGAATCCAGCTCCATCTGTTCAGAGTCTGCATGTTCTCCCTGTGTGGGGGGTCCTCTAGGTGTTCTGGTTTCCTCCTACAGCCAAATGACACGTTTCAGGTTAATGAGTCACTTTGTGTGTGTGTGCGTGCGTGCACGCCACTCTGCGATGGGCCAAGGTATAGTTTCACAGCCTAGTGATTCTGGGATAGAATCTGGACTGCTGTGACTCTCGTGTGGTTAAAGATAATAAATATTTGTTTGCCTGGGTATATAAAGAATTTTATTTAAATATCAAGTTTGGTTATATTAAAGAACTGCCGCTGCCTTATTGTCATGGGAATATATTTTAGTATCTGTTACTTCTGTAGTTGCATGTGTGGAGAGACATAATAAACTGTGAAACATAGTAATTTGGTTTATGATATCTATGCTACAAATATGTAATATTTAGGTGTAATGCTTGTATTGTGTAGCTGATGGCTGCCACACATATTTGCCTTCTTAAGCACTTTATTATGCACCTAGGCTTCAAGCAGGCCATTACAATTTTTTTTTATGTAATAGAAGATGATTCTTGCTACCTCAAATGGCTGTCTGAGCAGGGGATGTTGCTCCTGATGTACCAGCCTGTCTTCTGAATGCAGTGTCTGCATTCTTCATCCTCTTTTCTATGAGGATATGTACTCCAGGACCACCTATACAGTTTAGACTTTTTAGATGTACAGGCTGCTGTTAATTTTTTTTTTTTTTTTTTTTTTGTATACAAGATGTAAAAATTCCTCTCTCTCAATTTTCCCTCTTTGGGTTGCAAGTTTCTTCAGGCAGTCACCTGCTTATGTATTTGGAAGCCGAGGTTCCACATCACCTTGGCCTGGTTGTTCTCCACCACTCTTCGTGGTGCCTCCCATTGAGACTTGGGAGGGTCTACTTGGTGCATGGTTTTGTCAGTTTAATATAAAAGCACCCTAATCTGGCAAGATGTTTGCTTCTTTGAAAAGCTGCATCACATTCACAGCCAACTGATGTTTTGTGCTAAAGTGAAAGTCCCACAGTGCAGCTCAGTCTGTAAGTTACCCGGGAGGCTTAATGGCAGCAAAAGTGAGGACTTGCTCAGCTGATCTAGGCAGAGTGAGAGAGGACAACAGCACACCTTCCAGTCACAGTGCAGGCCAAAGTCTTTCTTATGTATTAACTGCCTCAATTTAAGCCCTTTTTTCAGCTTAACCATATGCAGTCACGTAAAGGTTTTCAAAGTGCGCTAAGCTAATGCATCAGTGATGACACCTGGGCAGCAACAGGAGAGACAATGCTGTTATTGGAGAGCAGGATATTGTTACGGGGCTCAAAGAGTGACAAACCGATCGAGACTCTCCTTTCTTCCCCTCCCGGGAAGTCGTGCGGTTCTTCGGCCGAGGCGCTGGAACCACTGGCTTGTGCCACGAGCGGCACTGCCGTAGCAGCCGAGTCAGGGGAACTTGGATGCCGCAATACCTTCTCGCTCACCAGCCTTTCCAAAACCAACGTTTTAATAAACGCCTTAGTGCACTGCCTCCCTACCGAGAGATCGAAATGGGCTGCCAGCAGTAACAAGTCGTCTTTTCTTAACTTGTCGAAGCAGTCAAGGCTAGGGTTATCGAAAAACCCTTCAACAGAGAACTGTGCCATTTTTCGTTAAACCCCAAAACCGACACAGAGCAAAACGAAACAGGTAAAGCAAGGTTTCTCCCCGAATAGCTACAGAACTACACAAAAGGCAATGGATCCCGGACGAGCCCCCATTTAAAATGTTACAACCCAGCTCGTTGGCTAGGGGACCGATTTTAAGGATCGTCACATTTTAAAGGAAACGGGAGAAACTGTAGGTGGTAGGGGAAGAACCTTCTTTGACAATGAACCCGATACAGTGACCAAGTGACATTTATTTACAGTGGGGGGGTGATGAAATTATATACGGTTACCTAATCAAACAAAAACCAGAAAACAGGCGCAAAACAGTTATACAAAACATAGGCGGTTCCCAACTCAAAACAACAACGACAAAACGGACATTCCGACCTGGGCCACGAAAGAAAAGAAAAATGACAAACTCGAGCCCAGTCGACCTCCACTACAGAAAATCACCAAACAAATAGAAGGGATGGGAAACCGCCCCTACGCCTGATGTTTTTAACGTGGTTGAGAATACAACAGATTGCTACGTGTTAGCAACAGGTAAATAAAGGGGTGTGTACTCCCCGGTGCTAACACGGTACAAAAATAAGGGCAAACAGCAAAATCCCCCGCTAGACATAGATTGCCAGAAAGCACGATCAAGACGAAGCTGTTTCCGCCGCCTCCATGGTGGTCCGTACAGATAAGCGCTTGCAGGGGTGATGTCATCTGCCGACGGACCAATCCTGGCTCTGACGGACCTGTCAAACGCCGAACCCATATGGAGAGACCGCGCGATCAGGAACACGACAGTTCCCCACCAGAAAAAAAAAAAAAAAACAAGAACCGTAACAATATGTCGTCGTGATGCTCTGCCACCATAGCTGGCGAGAGGGAATCCTTCTTACTGTATAAGAACAAAGTACACAACACACTTGCACATTACGCTTTAATGGCTTCACACTGCGTTTGCTGTGTGAATCCTTAGCTGTTTTTTAACTGGGTTTTGGCTCGAATGCCCTGCTGAGACAAGGTCATATAATGCTTTGTGAATGACTGTCACTGAGTGCTCTGACCTACATAGCACGACGTGTGGCTGTCCAGGGTCACTAACCAAGGTGAGCGGTGCTGAAGGACATCTAGGTGTGATGCTGGTTCTGTTCTTATCGGGGCACAGCGTGGCAGCTCAGTTCACATCGCACACCCATATCTTTAGCAGCATCCTGGATGCACTGCATTCTGCCAGGGAAAACTCCTGCATATCATTATTGTGGGTTTAACCTCAAAGTCTCCTTTGCCAGCGGTAGAATGTAACTACTGTTCAGTTGCTGAGTGAGTTTGTGCAATGCAGCTGGAGTCTCTTTTCGTACTACTTGTTTTTTCCTGATATGAAATAAACAACTTGGTAGAGTGCAGATTTTGGCCCCTTGCATGTCTGCAGGTTTGAGTTCATGTCCATTTTCTTAACTTGTGCCGTTTGATAACTTTTTTTAAACATAGTTTGTATTTTTGTATGTGCGCAATGAAAAATGACAGAAAAGATTCTGTTTTCCTGAAGACACCGTGACGGAGTTTGGCACATTTTCTGGATGAAGAAACAGCCATCAGTATCGGTGTAAATAACTGCAGCATAAGAACACGTTGATGGACCGAAGAAGCTGAGTGTCGTGATTTATTGATAACTGAGCAATGGTACGGTGGCCTTGTGAGAGGTCGGGGTATTTGGGGACAGGGTCTGGGCTGTAGGATGGACACTTGTGCTCTTCAGGGTCTGCCCTTGGCTTTGCTTGCTCTCTCACACACTCCGACTGCCCAGGGACAGGTGAGCAGGAACAGGTGTCTCTCCCCCACCCCTCCACACTGACTGGGTATCAAAATCATTTATTTCATAAAGTTTTGCTGTATGCATGGAAGCCAGGAGAGGGAATTTATGAATATATACATAATTGTGACTTGAATAAGATAATTGTAAAAAGGAATAAAATCAGTCTTTAAAGTCCATTGTCTCCTCAGGTTATGACTACAACTGTGACTCAATTCCAGTCATAAGCAGCCAGTGCTACAGAAAACTGTATTCACAGGTTAGGTTCTGTTTTAAAAAAAAAAAAAAAACTTCAGAACTATTATTAGAAAATAAAATTATGTAATAGTCAATTAAGAACTGAATCACTTCATTATCACTAACAGTTTGACCAGCAGAATATTCCAGAATGTTGTGTGAGTGAACCCTGGATGAGATCTCTATCCATCACAGTTTAGACCTTTTTATTATTATTGTTATCAACTTTAGCCTGAATTAAAATTAAAAGTGCAAGATTACATAGTAATCACAAATTCAAAATCAAACTCTAGATTTTTTGTTCTTCCTCCCCATTCCAGGGCGCCCCACATGTCGCTGCCCCATTGGCTTCACGGGGCCGTACTGTGAAAGACGGGTGTGTAACAGCTACTGCTTCAACGGGGGCACCTGTGACGTGAGCCTGGGCAACCAGCCCACGTGTCGCTGCATGGCCGAATACACCGGGGACCGATGCCAGCACCGTGAGTCCTCGTGATCGCGGCACTGCAATTCCCATGATGCTTTTCACCGGCGACCTTGTGCTGCAGGTTCAAATCCCATGTTTCAGTTGTGGAGACACTAAGGCTTGGAACAGAACCACTGCAGTGTAATATTTCAGTTCCCAGTGTCACCCCGTACAACAGAGTTAGCTATTAGCATCACAAGCTGGAAGAAATGAACAAATAAACCACTAAACTAATTTTAGTCTCATTACACTTGGAGAAAAACGGTGCATCCCGACGTTGCTCCGAATTTTGTCTTTACAGCAGCACGAGCGCAGTTATTTCAAAAGCCATCATTCGTCCAGCGTCCCCTTCCCAAATCTCTGCAGAAAAACTGTTTAAGGCAAAGGCCCCGCTTCTTTCTGCTTCCCCTTCCATTTACCTGGGTTAACAGACGTTTGCTTTTCAATGGCATGGGAGCAACAACGATCAGACGCGGTGCCCCCGAGCCCAGCCTTCCTGTGTGCGACAGTTGGTCGTCCCTCGCCTGACCATTTGTCATGTGTAATTGCTCATTCGGTGTACCCTGCGAGCAGAAATGGAATCGCTCATTCCGAGCGCAAATCCGCAACCGTGGCACTGGTTCAAAGTTGCGAGCTATGTGTTCTTTTGCGGCGATGCATTATTCACATGCAGATGGGCACGCGGGAGCTTTAATTTCACCGGGCCGGTTTACGCTCGCAGGAAAGACGGGCGCTTTGTTGCAACTTACAAACAGCGGGAAATGCTTGAGGTTTAAGCAAACTTGGTGACACCGCGACATACACAGACTGATAGTAATGGAGGAAAAAACCCAGAGTGCAGATTTCTTCCAGCCTTCAACAAGTCACAAGTCAAGTTTTCAAAGATAATTTTCAAATTCTTGGAAATGGAAGAAGCGCAACTACCGCTCCCTTTAATACGATTTCAGGTTACACCTATGCCAGATGTTGCTGCCAGAATTGTTTGGCATGCATAGCATTTATTAAAAACGGAGCCCACAAACAATAAGACAAAGAATAAATTTTAGCTCAGCTATATGTGTTTGTCTCTTGGTTTTAACTAGCTTATTAAGTCAGCACCTCTTCTGATGGCCGCAGTTTCAAAGGTTACTTTATTTATTTTAATAAACTTGAGATACCACAGCTTCTGACTTTCCCAGCATTCCCTGCTACAATGGTAACTTATTTCCCTTACTTGCTTACTTTTAGCTCTTGCTGTTAATATAATTTCATGTCAAAACTATTAGTGCCGTTTCCCTATAAAACACCGAGGGGTATTTAGTTTGCCCTGCCTAATGGAATGCATTTGCTGTGAATAACTGAGCCTCATTATCTTTATGTACAATTGCAATGAAACCATCACAAAGGAATTTTGCCAGCAGTCCCCACAGAATTGATCAGTCGCCTGTCATTGTGCTTGGGGATAGACATCTGCCACCACTACTGCGTGAACTCCAAAGCCTGCACGCTTTCGAGCAGCGGCCACGTCGAGTGCGTTTGCCCGGCCCGCTACGAGGGCACCCGCTGCGAAGTGGACAAGTGCCACCTCTGCCGAGGGGCGCCGTGCATTGTGGACCACGACACCGCCAACGTGGCCTGCAAGTAAGCCACCTCCGTGTGATCTGACGCTGCACTGGACAAAAAAAGCACATTTTATTTATTTATTTTTTTTTTTTAGCTAGAACAATGGTGCTGTGACAGTGCAGACCGCAGCCGCTCTGTTTAGGGACCCCTTGCATGAAGGCATTTAGCTGTTCAGCAGGGCCATTGTTCAGCACCAATCGCTACAGCATCCTTTAGACCTACAGGAAACATCTGAGGTTCTCTCGTGTAACTTTTCACCTCCGAATCTGTAGTTTTTTCCTATGTGTTTTTGCCGTTTCTTTTTTGTTTTTTGTTTTTTTTTTCTCTCTCTCGATATGCATAGCATATTTAGCATCAAAATGAGCAGTAAAGCTGACTCGGATGAATAACTAAAATGTCAGTACAACATTACGGTGTAAACTTAAAAAAAAAGATTTTTTCACAGCTGCATTTTTTTTGTCATTTTCAGAGCAAAAAAAGTGAACAGATTGCTGCAGGTGCCAACTCCTGGAAGGTTTCTGTGAGTAACACACTTTCCCCATGCTCATCTGTTTTCCTCCAGCTGTACCAGTGGCAGGATTGCGTCAAGCTGTCAGCTGTGTGACGGTTACTGCTACAACGGCGGCACCTGTCATCTGGACTCGGAGACCAACCTGCCTTTCTGTCAGTGAGTAATCGCTTAATGAAATTTCCGTGGCAACAGATCGCCTTTTCTTTATTTGTGTTGCTCGCTTTTGGGCCACATCCTGCAGCAGCGCGGGCCCCGATTAACCGTGAGATGTCGGTGGCGCGTCGTCGAGGACCGCTAGCACTGCGGGGGTCGTGGGTTTGGCACGCAATGAGAGGGAAGGTTCCGTGTCTACCTGGAACCGCTGAAACCGAGGGAAAATGGTCTTTCCGTGTCTGAAGGGCTCTTTAGTGCACGCCGTCAAGTTTCGCCACCGCACAAGGGGTTCGCAAACGCACGGCTGGCTTGGGAAAGGGAAGCAGTCCGCAGTGGCAGCGTAACGGTAGTTTATCGTGCTTCTTGAATCGCGGGAGCTCGATGCTGGTTGATCTTTCAGTCTCGCTCGGTTGCACGTTCCCTGCCGAACCAGATGCTTGCTTTTTGCGAAGGGCTTGGAGAAGGAGGCCGGCACGCATTAGTTGTGAATGGAAGCATGATTTGAGCCCCGCATTTCGACTGTGTCACATCCGCAATGTCTCGATCGAGCTTCAAATGAAAAGCAGTAGTGTTTGCTTACAAACCTGCAGTAAGACTGCTTTAAAATAATACAGCTTAGAATATTAAACCAGCACGAATCATTTTTCACAGCATTGTTGGGTGCACATGGATATTTTTTTATGCAGCAAACCCGGTCCATGATTAAATAGATGGACATAACTGAACACATCCGAATGCCGATAACCATTGTTTCTGTTGTGCAAAGTCAGGCAGGAACAGGAAAATAAGCAGATGGTCATGTCAATGTCAACCTATCACTACACTGACTGTACTTATTATTCTACAAAAACTCCCATTTTGTCCATGACTGACAAGTCAATGCAAAAGAGAACAGAAGTGTATTTTGCCTTTAACCGTGTACACACAAATAAGCCAAATGAAAATTCAGTTTTTGTACAGCTGAACAAGACAGGTTGTTCAAATGTCATTTCCAATTTGAAAAAAAAAAAGAAACAAAACATGTCATTTCTAATAAAGAAATAAGGAACCATCTCTCAGAATGAACCGGAATATTTGAATGCATTAGATAAAGTGCAGCCGGTTCACTTGCGTTGAATATAAAGTTTTGATACGTCACCACTCGGATAATTTTACAAACACTGCGGCTGACAAAAGTGTTACCTTAGATGATAAAGAAATGCACAACAAAACCGAAAATACAGCTGCGGTTCGGTGAAAGCTGGGCGCCGCTGAAGAGTTCTACATTTTTGCATGTGCCTGCTGACAGAGAAAGACCTTTATGTGATTTATGCATGTCCCTCCAGCATAGTTTTATTTTCAATATTATTCAGACAAAATGTCAGTTTTATTTTGTATATTATACAGACGAAATGTCAACAGGGCCAAGATGCTTCCCCGGTCCCCAGCCAGATGTGCTCCAAATTAAAGAGTAAAACTTTGGTTAGATGATTGTTTTTCTTCTAGTAGGCCTTGTGTCACAAAATTGAAGGATTTTTTTTTAAAAAGTCTGTTTTATGATTTTCTGTTTCAGTCCCCAAGGCGGTTGGTAAACAATATCAGCACGCCTCTCAGATAAATCTTTGAAGTGGTGCGTCTGACCGTCCGTATGGCGAGTACAGCATGACACCAAGTTTGCGCCGAGGGAGGCGTTAGAGATCAACAGAGCCCCGCATCCTCGGCCTCCCGCACTTGTACATCACTCAGTTCTGTTGTTGACTCCTCTCGTGCTTTGTCCCGGGGTGGGAAAATAATGAAGTGAGAAGACGAATCAGACTTTATCCATTTTTTAAAATCAGATATGAGACAGCGCTTCAGTAATATCTCCGCTTTGTTATGTATATGTGCTTTTCCCCAGGAGTGTTGTTGGACCACCTCTATTCCATTTTATTTTATTTATTTGCATATTTGTAAATCTTGGACCAGTTGTTGCGAGTTAATAGGATATTTAATTTATTAATTCATTTATATATTGATTTATTGTAAATTTTCCACCATCTCACTGCAATTTCTGCAGCTGCACGGCCAGTTTCAGAAGCCAGCGCTGCGACGAGCAGGCGAACCCGTGTGATCGCTACTGTCAGAACGAGGGGATTTGCACGCTAACTGCGTTTAAAAAGCCCCGGTGCAAGTACGTCAAACACTGTCACCCAACATTGCGTAGAAAGCCGCCCCTTTCCACTCACCATGTTCCCCATTCCAGCAACATCAGGCTGCATTGTCCCCTCCAGCATCTTGGCCTTTTGCTCCGCTTCCTCACTTAGCCCAACCTTCTGTGAGCTCACCTGGCTCCTCCCTCTTGGCACCGCATCATTTTGCCATTCAGCCTTCAGGTGCCGCGGTTGTGGCACCCGTCAGCGTGTGGGTTCGTGCATTCGTGCACACGCATCCAAGGATATTTGTGTGTCACAGGCGATTTTGGCTCTGTGCTCCTGGCCCACCGCCACGAACAGTCAGAGAGGGAATCTTGTACAGGGTGAGCGTGCCGACCTGGGCCGGCCGCTCACGTTGCTGCTGCTCTGTTTGCTGAACAACAGGCAGCACCGGTGCTCTGCCATGTCACAGGTGAGGAGCCAGGATTAAGGACCTGCAGCAGATCGAGCCTCTGCTTTCAGGCACGTCATCACCTGTGCTGAGACGCGGCCCGTCAGCTCCTTCCAGGAGATGCTCAGATCTCTTATGGAAATGTGATTAAATGCATCTTACAACTGATTTGATTTAAACAAAATTCATAGCATCATTGCCAAGTCCCTGTTGCAAGATTAGTCACTCTTAACAACATTGGAAGGACCCGGTTTGACTCCAACTGGGGTCATATATCATTAGGAAAGGACTGCTTCCAAAGCCCGATGTGATGACGTTAGTGTTCCTCGGGCACCGTTTCTCACTGCCAGTCCAGGATGCTAACTGACCCAGCACCTTGTCCTCAGTTTCTACCTCTGCACTGCCACCTCAGTGTGATCGAGCAAAGGCACAAACTGCTGAAGTCGGCGTTGTGCGTCCCTCCGAGTCCATGGAAGCAAGCAGCTTCCCGCCATTAACACCTGCTGCAGGATTTCCCCATGTGCTGCTGTTTCTGCTGTTCTCTTTATGCTGTGTGCTAATCTGGCCTCCCTTACTGCCTCGTTTCAGGTGTTCGGCCAACTGGTCGGGCACGCAGTGCGAAAGGCCCGCCCCCAAGAGCAGCCGCTCCGACAACGTAACCGGCAGTGAGTTCCCACCTTTCTTCCATCTGTGTCTCTCCCCAACCTTCCTCCTGTTTTCATCGCCATCTTGTTTACGCTCCTCCTGTCCTTTTCCCTCCTTTCTTCTCAAACAACCTCTTGACTTGGGTGAAATTTCTGTCTGACTAAAGGACATTAAAGCCAAGAAAGTGTTTTTTTTTTTTTTTTAATACCAGACTTTTACAATGGGAATTTAGTTTGAAATAAAGACTGGACGTGACCTTTTTCCTGGGATACATCCATGGGACCCTTTTCGACAGTCTGCGCCGAACATCTGAATCCGGCAAAATTGCAGGTGTTATTCAGCGATTAGTGACAATCAATTGGACAGCTGCTAGAAAAAATGACAGTTATCAAAAATGGTCTTTCTGAACACTTTCATAGTGTTCTTAGACTGAATAAAAATGATTTTGCACCATACAAGATGGCTCTGAATGGCCATATTGTACAACTGAAGGTCATCTTTGGCTGGCTGTACTGTATATTAAATTAGTAATTTGTCCTTAAGCTAAGGATTTTGCCAATATTAAGCATTTTATATCTGAAATATAAGAGTTTTCTTTATTAAGTTACTAATCTGTTTTTTTCCAATGCATAACGTCCTCTACAAGTTAGACATGTAGGAAGTAAAAAAAAAAAAAAAACTTTTTTCTATTAAAACAATTTGTGCAAAATGAATATTGATAATTGTACATACCCACTGGATGCACATCAGCTGGATAAGGTGATCACAATGAATGACTGAAAGGCCAGAAAGAACTGGAAAAATTATACTTAGCAATCATGTATGTACAGTATGTAACAAAATTCAGCAGAAATCAGCTTCCGGCAGTAGAATAAAAACAAGTACAGCCCTGGATTCAAAACAATTTGGCATTAATAACCACATGTAAGCGTTTTCCTAACGGTTTGCCTCTTTTATGTGTCAACAGGGGCCATTTTGGCTTAGCCTCCACAAAGAACCGTTTTAGCTATGTGATGTTTGAAGGTTGCTTTACGTGCACAGGTTGCTTCTATTCCCCACAACATTTGAGCTGGATTTAAATTTGGACTTTAACTTAACTATTCTGAAGGATTCAGTTTCTTCTTTTTGAGGCATTCAGTTGTGCATTTCCTTCGGCATTTCTGATCATTTTCCTGTTGGCAGACCCAACGTTGATTCCTTCCAGTTTTTTGACAGATGGCCGCACATTCTGCTGCGGTATCCCTGGATGCATTGTGGAATCCACACTTGACTCAGTAGTAGCAACTTTTCTGGCTCTACGTCAGGAGAGCAGCCCCAGACCATAATGATCTCACCACCATGTTCAAAGGCAGTGTTTGGTTTGTGCCAAAAATGGCATCTGGTTTTGCAGCCAAGTAATTCCACCTTTGACTGTTTTGTCCCAAGCACTTGGTTCCATAAGTCAAGGTGATCTATAACAAGCTTAAAATATGCTTATATTTTATTTTGTGGGAGTATATTGACTTCAGCACGAGATGCCCGCATATCATTTGATAAAAATGGGAAGCTCCCGATAAACTTCCTGCAGTATCTGTCAGTCAGGGTGTTGGCTGACTTGCACAGAATGATGCAGTAGTTTTGTATCTTTTCTTAAACACATGCTTGACAGAATTTAAAAAAAAAAAAATATCCTCAAGTCTTCTGACAGCGCTCTTGAAGTACCGTATTTTCTGCACCATAAGGCGCACCGGATTATAAGGCGCAGTCTCAATTACGGGGTCTATTTCTGTACTTAACCCATACATAAGGCGCACCGGATTATAAGGTGCGTGCTAAAACATACGGTCTATAAAAAAAAAAGGTAACAGAAGCAAAATAGCGAGTTTAGTTGAACTTTATTCTACTATTTAACAATACACACATTTTTTATCTTTGTAATCTGCTGGCAGTTGCTGCGCCACGGTAGTCCTTGCCTTTTCATAAAACGAAAGCACCAAGACGTACCTCCTTGAAAGTTTTCGATCTTCATGTCTTGTGCTATCGTTGTTGCCTTCAGTCGAATGGTGACTGTAGAGACGCTTCTCCCGGCTGTTCTTTGTTCAATAATCCATTGTTCAAGTTGGTCTTCTAACTGTGGCCACCTCGCTTTGTTCCCGCGGAAACTCTGTTTGGTCTTCTTAACTTGGCGCAGTTCATTTTCTTGCTTCCTCCACTTCCGTACCATAGATTCATTGATGTTGAATTCTTTCGCAGCTGCTCTATTCCCATGAACAACCGCGTAACTGATAGCCTGTAGTTTGAATTGTGCCTCGTAAGCATGTCTCTTCACTGGCGCCATTTTCGGAGGTCCTTAGACAAACAAATGTTGTTTTGCAGCATACCGGTAGTATGCCTACCGGAGGCGTGGCGGAGGTAAGCGTACGGATCACGTCCTGTTCTCTGATTGGTGTATCGCTGCCAGTGTACGTATTACATCCCTGTGTCAGCGGGAAATGGTCCGACAGTCAGTCAAGCAGAGCGCTTATCAAAGTCGCACAACAACATTTTGACAGATTTTGGAACTCAGTGCACACATAAGGCGCACCGGATTATAAGGCGCACGGCCGATTTTTGAGAAAATTTAAGGCTCTTAGGTGCGCCTTATAGTGCGGAAAATACGGTAGTCTGTATATTTTCTGTCTCAGCAATTTGTTTACTTAAGAACAAAAGCAAGTTTCTTATATTTGTGCAAACCTGGGCTCTTACAGGTACTCTCTGTTAAATAGCAAATAATTCGTTCCTGTCCTGGATCACCAAAAATATCCACCCAAACTACAGAAATACTTTTCCCACTTCAAGAATTTGATATGCTGTTGATTCGCCCCATGTGTAAATTATCTTTACAAATTCCCTTGCCCTTAAACATCATCACCCTTATCCAACTAAAATTTAAATGAAATGAAAATTATACATCCACATGTCTTGGTAATGAAAAAGAAAAATAATTAACAAATCATGTCGCTGTGATTTGTTCATACGATATTTTCAGAATTATTCTGAAGACAGTGGTGGGAACAATTTGTATACTTGCCACTTTAAAATAAAAAATGCAATATCATGGAATCATTAGTGACTTACATTTACCCTGGTTATGTTACCTCTGTTCTCTTCATGTTGTTTTAGGAAGCATAGCGATCATCGTGCCGCTGGTCCTCCTTGTCATATTAATCACTACACTTGTGGCCGGGGTCTTTATCTGCAGAAGAATGCAGAGGTAAGTTGGTCCACTTTCACAAGCACATGTGCTTGTGAGACAAGCGTGTGCCGCTGTGCTTGCAGCCAAAGTGTGCTTGTAATTCCAGGGGCAAGAGAGTACAGCGCCAGCCCATGACTAATGGGGGCATAAATGTGGAGATCGGCAACCCGTCGTACAACATGTACGAGGTGGAGCATGACAACCACGCCGATGCCGGCAGCATCCTCCATCCAAACTTCACGCTAGACCCGCATAAGGTGGGTAAACGTTTTATTTTCAAAAGCATTCCAAGAGGTGCTTGGTAAATATACGTGCACAGGGGTTGATTAGGAAACTGAAAAAGGGAGTAAAATGTTCAGTATTTTATCAACCCGTGCATGCATTTATGTATGTAGCTAGCACGTGTGTATATATACAGTACATATAACAGAAAATGAAGTTGTTTTTGAAAAAGTAACATTGTTCTCCAGGCACTCAGTTACTACATAATACCAATATTGTATAAGCTAAGAATGATCATTTATTTATTTACTTGCCTTTGCTCCCATATTAGATGAGAATACTTACAGGACCCTACAGGGGTAGAGGAAAACCAGTGTAAATTCAGCTTATGCAAGGTTTCCATTACTGTTAACAAGAAAAGGGTGTTTTCAGATTGACTTCTTCCCTTTGCATTGCTACAATACTCGATAATGGTGAATTGGTCGCTCTAACTTGCCCATAGTGTGCTTGAATGCATATGGTTGCTTTGTGATGGACTGGCATCCCAACCACAGTGCAGTTTTATACCCAGGGAGAGGCTCCAAACCACCACAGCTCTGACCAGGACACAGTGATTAATTGTAATAAATTGGTGGATGGAATAATACATTATTAATAATGGAAGGTTACTGAGTTTGGTTGTTACCCATATGAATAACCAACTTATCTAGTCTTTGCTGCTGCACCTTTGTTGTCCACTTATCTCACACCATTCTTCACTGTGTTTGACTGTGAAACAATGAGCAGAACCTTGACAAGCGTGCCCTCCGCATGTGTGCCGCATTTGCATAACTGCCTCAGATACTACAGACCAGCAGAATATGCCGCTTTGTTGCTGCTCTTCCAAGGACTCGTCCATGCTGTAAGATTTTAAAACATACTTTTCAGAAGCAAGGTGACTGTTTGAAAGGCTGCCTGAAATGGAGGATGTTTTCTTTGGTCTACTCAGAATGCATCCATAGGCGAGCTCACGATTGTATCCTGCAGTGGACATGAAGTAATACCTGAAAAAGTGTTGTTATAATAATAATAATAATAATAATAATAATAATAATAATAATAGGCAAAGAAGAAACCATGGCATGGTTATGCAGTTCCAGGCTTAAAGGACAGATGAAAAGCTTGATCATTTCAGTACTGAACCAGGTACTCAACATCGGATACCACCAGAAGAACAATCTGAAGCACGAAATAGACAGCAAATGCGGAATGTGCAATAAGGTGGAAGAAGACCTATAAGCCACAGAGGTGCAAGTAGAAGTTCCCTAGACTTGAGTACACCAACAAAAACAAGTTAATAACAGCTAATGTTTGTTTTACGAGTTTGTGCAGAAATAATTCACTTTCTGATGGTGGTGTCCCTCATGGATATTAAGTAGAGGTACATTAAATAGAAGTTTTTTTTTTTTTTTTTACCATTTAGGCTTTTGGATAATGAACAGGACCCATTTTTGTTGTAGGGCTGGTGTGTTAAATCCAGTGATCCTCGCAGCCTAGGAGTTCACACTGTCCCAAAGGAGGTTATTCCAGGACAGGTGACCACGCTGTATTTATTTACACCCCCCCATTCCGTGTGCCATTGGGTATTCCATGTGCTGCATGCTCAGAACATCAACCCTTACATTGCATTTGGTTGCTACATAAACACAGAAAACCAGAAAACCTTTTGTTTTACTCATGACAATCTCTGTACTGCTGTAAATATCAAGTATCAATTCATATTCATAACTTACAGATTTTAACAGCTGCATATTTCCTATACTTGCTGTAAAAAAAAAAAAAAAAAAAAAAAAACATTTATTAAGCCAGCTCTTGAAAACACTTTATATTGATAGGTCACTTCATTGGGCATTTTTTTTCTCATCTACATGAGTTTCCAATGTGCATGACATGGACATTACTGTCTGTTACCAGTCAATTGATTAGTGTTACACCGTGGGTCTAAAATGGCTGTTACAAAGGAAAAAATACTAACTGCAGGCCTATATGGTACGCAAATACCGCATTAAACTATTCAGCTAAACTTCACATTATAGAACTGTGTGATGGTCGGTCTGTATGTCACACTGACCTTTATTACAGTGTGACTTTTAATAAAAAAGTAATGGATCAGACTGCTAATGTGGTTACAACGTATTTATGATATTGTTGCAAGTTGAGGTTTTTGTCAACATCCATTGCATACACATTTTTGCCATTGCATGAGTGGGGTGGAATTTCCACAACTGATCACGTTTTGCACTGTTCCCTGTTGTAAATGTGCACACCTGTGTGTTCGCATGTCTCCTTTACCCGTTGTGTGGTACAAACCCATGTGTTGGCATGGCTACATGTTTCCTCCATCCTCTTGAGGTGCCCATATGTTATTTATTTTCCTCTATATTTGATACTGTAGTATTTCCATATTAGCATTCTAGGGTGACTAGAAACTGCTGTTTTTCTCTTCTGAGTGCTTCAGCATTAGTTGATGCCTGGCCTCTTGTCTGTATATAAAATGTGTAAGCAGGTGGTGAGAGATGAAATGAAAAAAATGTTAGGCATTTAGGATGTCTAAATATGGAGCACTGACATTCCTAATTGAGAACTCGGGCCTTGATCTCGGCATTTAACATCTGCCAGTGTGTATAGTACAGTCTTTCAAAAGTCAAACTGCTACGCTTAATGCCTATTTTAGTAGCAAATGGCTCTATTTTTATGCATGGAACACGGCCTTATTTGAGAACACCGTTCCCTCCAGAAATGAAGGGAATATGAATTTATGAGATCAGATTTTTCACTCCGCACTGATGTTTTGCTGTTGCAGTCAATAAACTACTCCAACCCAATATACGCAAAGATATACCTGGACGGGCAGAACTGTCGGAAGCCGGTCATCAACATTGACGAGAGGAGAGAGCTGCTCCCAAAGAAGCTGGAGGGAATGATTCGAGAAACAGCGGCATAGCTCTCGTTTATGCTCTTTTATATTACCTGTATAAAGCTGTACAATACAAAGGAGGAAACAGAGGTCTTTTCTATGTCGCACCAGGTTCTTAGAATCTGTTCCCTTTCATTCATTTTTCATCAGCATTACGTTCTCATTCTGGCGGTGTGCTAAAAGATACACTTTCCATTTCTGTGAGTTTTTTTTAAGGACTTCTGCACTATATATAAAAAAACAGCTCTTATACACAGTAATCCAAGGAAATTTTCTGCATTACGATGATGTGAAAATGTGTTTTTTCCTGCCATTATTCCTCTTTTTTTAGATTAATATACAACTATATTATAGTTGGTTCATAGGTAAGGTTATATTCTTTTTTTAAGCAATTATTTAGCTGAAAGTATTTTTTTATTTTACTGTAATATTAAGTCCTTACCTATGTCAACATCCTATACAAACTTCTTATTCTTTTTTGCTTCAGTTTGTATCACTATACTTTATATGACTCGTGGTCGTATATGAACATATTCACTTCAGCTTTTTTGTTTGTTGTATTATTTCTAAAATTAGCTTTCTCACAAATTTGTTTCATATTTATTATTTATCCCTGTATTATTTTACTTTGTTCTGACTGACAAGTCCACCTCTGGTCCCCCGAGCAGCATTTTTTCAGTAGCTTCTCAAGTGCACAACATGTGACAAGTTCAAGTATTATAATCATAGGAAAAAACTGAGTACTCGCATCCTTTCTGCAGACCTGAAATGCTACAAAGATGCTTCAGACTTGGTTTCCACAAGTGTCAAAACCAAACCTTTCTGCCATCTTTACTTTCAGAAAAGCATAACAGATTTAACCACGTTTTATAATTTTATATTTGATTAAATGTCAAGTTTGGCTGCTTGTATTTTGAAGAAATGTATTAAATGTAAGTACTTTTATACAAAATGTACATCATTATTAAATAAAAAAAAGGTTTTATTGTCATTAAATCTGCATTTTAAGTTCTTATGTAAACAGTGGTTTGATCAAACATGATTATGTTTCACCTGATAAAAACCTAGCTTGACTCAGCTGTGAGTTACGGGATCTAGGGCCCTGCTGTGTGTTCTTACATGAAACTCAAATGTTTGCTACGTCAACTAGTTTACCCTCTTCTCATTTTTTTTAAATTTATTTTTTAAACTGTGTTGCAAATTTTACATTAACCTACTTGATGATGTGCATCTCAGCAAGCACTGTAAAGCTTGTTCATGGTCAAAGTTTATTTGAAACGTACCTTAGCTGTGTTTTCCTTCAAACTGAGGGTTCACGAGCATTCTTCTGCCTGTTGTGGGGCACCACTCATTAGGTGGCTGCTCATAGCAGAAGACCCTGGAGGAAGAGAGAAAAACATGCTGTCATTTGAGTGACAGCTGAGGCACTCTGCTGTTGTTTGCAATTATTACCAGGCCCTGGAGAATTGCTCGGAGCAGTTTACCGAGCCGTCACTCCCACCTGGCTCTTTTTAGATGACTGACACCTGTAAAGATTTCGTATCACAGACCCAAAATGTATTTTGCTTTTATCACTTGAGAAAGTGAATAATCTTCACACCACAAGCGGGGGACACGTTGCTGAAAACCTAAGAGAGTGACAGAGAGGTGTTTGCACTGGAAGGGAGGCGGGGGGGCTGCCTTTATGGTCTCCATTTCATACCTGACACAGCACCACTGATGTATCACTGTTTTTTGCCCCCGGTCTACTGATAACTCAGTATAGCAAGATGCAGGAAGCCCAAATATGGTGTAGTAAATTTCTTTAAAGATTTATTACTTTATGAAAATCATGACTGAAAGGGAAAAATGTGGTAGATGGGTTAACTAGCTGCCTTGACCTACCTTCATTCAGCCACTTACACATACAGTCCTTTTATTTGGTAGTCCTTATCTACAGGGGTTCTAGATTTCAGGTGGTCCATAAACTTGGATGGGGAAAAAAATCTACATCAATTTTCACTAATCTCTACCTGAAATTCAGCAATACTTTCAATTATGAATGTAGGCAGCAAACCACAGTAGTAAACAAATTGGATATTTTCCTGTCACATCACAGTTGTTACAGATCTCAAACCACCATTTATACTCATCACCACATACAGGGTACATAGGCAGGGCTCCACAGGCATCGCCTTAGTTCTAAAGGGGTCCAAGGCACAAAAACAGCTAAGAACTCTTGAACTGCAGCATGCAGACTTGCACAGCAAAGTTTAGTGTTTTATGAAACAGATACTCATTTCCTGACATAATAGGCCTTTAAGTTCAGTAACACAGGATTTTCACTGTTGTAACATTTACATATTATTTACTTTAGCCATTTAGCAGATACTACTCCAAAGGGATCTTAAAATTGAAGTAATATAAAGCACATGTCAAAGAAAAAGTTTGAGATGCATACATTGGATTCTTAAAGCAAAGTTAGTTTTTGTCTGATTCTACTGTTTTTGCTGCTGCCTGTTGAACTGATATGGAAGTGGCTGCACTGAATAAACTGTTCTCATTAAGTAGGGGAAATATACTTAAAATTGACAACAGTGGCATGAAATGTTAAATCAAAAGCAACATTTTATCAAGCTAAGCTTAGGAAAAAGCCCTCTCAAAAATCCAAATGTAGTTTACTAGCTGTTTTCAGAGTGTGAATCTGACTAAAACTCCAAATACTTATAAAAACGATTAAAAATACACTGCTCGGCCAAAAAAGTCACCACCTGGATGTAACTTAAGTGTTACAACCTGGGTTGCTTTAGTTGGTCAGGTCTAGGTTCAGCAACGTTATTTGCCCAAAAAAATGAGCTCAGCTGACTACCTGAATATACTGAATGACCAGGTTTTCCCATCAATAGATTTTTTTTTATTCCAAAATGACAATGCCAGGATTCATGGGGCTCAAATTGTTAGAGTGCTCCAGGGAGCATGAATGAGACATCATTTTTACACATGGACTGGCCACCACAGAGTCCAGACCTTAACCTCGCTGAGAATCTTTGGGATGTGCCAGAGAAGACTTTACGCAGCACTCCGACTCTCCCATCAACAATACAAGATCTTGACAATAAATTAAAGCAATTCTGAATGGAAATAAATGCTGTGACTTTGCATAAGCTTATCGAAACAATGCCGCGGCCAATGCGTGCCGAAATCAAAGCTAAAGGTGCTCCAACGAAAATAGGCAGTGTATTTTGCCTTTGTGAGCAACTACAGTAAATTATGGCAAAAAGTTGCCAAAACGGTTTGTAAAACCACCCTCTGACTTTGTTTACATAGTCTTCACTGCAGTGCAGTCACTCCCGTGTCACTCGTGAGATTTACATGCTTCGGTGCTTTGCCTGTTTTCATACATGGGGCGACTAAAAGTTGCATTTAAATTGCCTGTGCATGTTGATGGGGGTCATGTAGGGTTTATATTGTGAGCAGATGGCTGGATTGCAAATGTACTAACATGTTTTCTCCACTCTTACCAATATGAGCTTCATACAACTGAGATGGGGTTTTACAGCTGACTATCAATTTTGCTCTTAATTTCTTTGAGTAACAGCAACTCTAATATCAGCCAAATAAGCAAATCAATGTATGGTGCACTAATATGTAAATTCCACTCATAATGATGAAAACAACAAATGTCAGCTTGAAGCATTACTTTAAAAATATATATATATTTTAAATATTAAATATGTTTTTAAATATAAACTGGCTAAAAAATCTTAATGAATTCAAGAGTCTCTGAAACACTGTTTAGCAAAGATGGGTAAAAATATTTCAGGGAATGTTTGGAATGCAGGCTCAACTCACATAGACTCGTGTTTAGTTAAGTATCGGTGGTACTCAGAGTACACAATGTATACTACACATGTGTATGGTAAACAAGCTTTAACACAATCTCAAGACTTCATTTTCAGATTTGATCCATTATAAACATAGCAAACTGACATTTAATCTGCAAAATTTGTCACGACTGCTTCCCAAATGCACATGGATGAATGCCTGGATTATTAAAATGCTTCTGCCAATGGGGTCTACTAATCAGATTTCTGTGGGGTAAACAGTCTGTCGTGCAGTTTCACTATACTGAGAAATGGCCCCTTACGCCTTCAATGTGGAGGTACCCACATGGACTCTAGCATCTGGTGTGTTGTACACCAACAATGCTTCTACAGGTGCTGCTTTCAAGTGGCCTAGCCATGGACCTTCACTTGTGATGGGACTGCACTGAAACCTGTGACTTCACAGAGCAAACACGCATGTACTGACGGTAAGCAATTTTGGCTAAGGATATTTTGTCTCAGGAGATGTTTCATCTCCTCTTCTCGAAACCCAGAGTTCCTTGTTCGACTCTCGTTCTTCCTAGTCCCCGAAGCCCACAAGGTCACTGCCTTACCTTTCCCTTTATAATCCATGCTGATATGATCCCTTTGTACTGGACTCCGGTGCTCAATGGGATTCCACAAATGGGATTTCTATTGACGTTTGGTTTCCATCAGCTCTGCACCTTTGAATACAGTAGCTGTGTGATAAGTCCCCTGTGCTCCAAGCAATTAACCCAGCCTGTGGGGGGAGTTTCAGGGGCCTCAGCAGCCATTTAAAATGTCAACTACAGCATCTATCAGTCATATGGGGATTATTGCTGAACTTTTGTTTTACTGTATGGATGTACCCTTCGACAGACAGGTGATGCGGCCCACATTACCGTGCACTGTATGTCAAGACTTTCCGACAACTTTGATCGCCTTGTTTTCAAATGAGATTTTGAGGTGGATTTAACAGGATTAGTGAATGGAAGGCAGTCACAAAACAAAGTTGCCACATAATGTCTTAATCATCAAGTTTAACACAACTGTCAAATGTGACTGGTGGCAAAGGATTTCATGCAATTATCATCTCCACCAGTGGCAAATAAAAAGAGCCTCTAGCTGTCAGTGCAAAATGAATAGAAATGATTGTAGCTTTCAGACTCCAGTCATATTTGCTTTGCATGAGCAATGAACTGAAATTCTTGGTGAACAAATTAAGGTTTCTGTAAACAAAGTTGACCACGTGTATTGAGGAACTGTTGCTAGGAGACGAAGTCATCGACTTTTTTTGGTGATGAGCTCTGCAGAGGAGTGTTTAATGTTTAAACCACACAAAAATTTCACTTTGGTAATTATATACTGCAAATAATTTATAATTAAGCATCGATTTGTATGGATTTATGGCTGAGCTAAAAAGAATATTTATACAAAAGGAAGAGCAAATTGTATAGAAAAGGGTTATACTTATATGACTTTTATGAACATATACTTAAGTACTGATAATGGTTATCTGATGTTCTTCAATGTCTAAATTCCATGTCAGATTAATAGAATATAGGGAAAGGAGATTTTAGGTTGACCATATATGTAAACAGTTTGCATTGTCATTAAAACATATTACTGGAAAAGGAATGATATCACTATTTCAATATAGGTTCTCTATATCAACACATTTTAATGAATCATTTGTTTGTTTGCTAGTTTAATATGAAACCAGCTGACCACAGTACAAGGTATGATGGCTCTGACCACCAGGCATTCAGTAGATGGTAAGAGTTAAGAATCTTAGAAAATGGATGACTGGCCGCTGGCCAGTGGTCATTTTTTTCAGAACTGCGGAAGAATTAGAGTGATTTTAATATGACTCATCAATGTTGTTTATGTGTTTCACAGCATGGTAAAAATATTATGACCGCCATAATGGAAGTGACCCCTAGAATGGAATGAGTGTAAAACATTTACAGCAGAGTACTTTATTCATTGACGACTTGTACGGGAAAGGGCATTTAGCTTTTGCTAGTACCTGAAAGAATGATAATTTCAACTTCAACAAATTTTCATAAGGAAGAAACTAAACAGAACACTTTGTTAACAATAATTATAGAATGACTTTTTTATTTATTCATTTCTAACATGGTCATCCTGAAAAGAACTTCCACCACAATTCATAGTGGCAAAACTGACACCTGTGCTGGGCTAGCACAGGGATGTAGCTAAGGAGCCTCACAGCTCCTGGTCTGTAGGATCTAATATGGGTTGGCTGTTGCTTTAGTCTGTGCAAAGTTTACAAGTTTTTCCTATGTTTGCTTGAGTTTTCTTCTTCCCTTTTCTCCCACAGTCGTAAAACATGATTCAGATAAACTGGTGTCTATGTGATTGAAATGCAATAGATGTCTCATGCAGATTGTATCCCTCCTCATACCCTGCTTCCTGAATAGATGCCAGACCACCAGGACCCTGCACTAGACAAGCAGTTGTTGACACTGAAAATAACAAATGGCAAATAACCTCTTTATACGCTGCCCGGCTAAAAAAAGTCACCGCCTGGATTTAACTCGGTGTTGTGATCTGGGGTTGCTTCAGTTGGTCAGGTCTAGGTTCAGCAACATTACATGCCCAAAAAATGAGGTGAGCTGACTACCTGAATATACTGAATGACCAGGTTTTTCCATCAACGGATTTTTTCTTCCCTCATGGCACGGGCATATTCCAAGATGACAATGCCAGGATTCATCGAGTTGGCTCAAATTGTGAAAGAGTGGTTCAGGGAGCACGAGACATCATTTTCACACATGGATTGGCCACCACAGAGTCCAGACCTTAACCCCACTGAAAATCTTTGGGATGTGCCGGAGGAGACTTTACGCAGCGGTCCGACTCCCCCATCAGTACAATATCTTGGCGAAAAATGAATGCGACTGGACGGAAATAAATGTTGTGACATTGCATAAGCTTATCGAAATGACGCCACGGCGAATGTGTGCCATAGTCAAAGCTAAAGGCAGTCCAACAAAATATTAGAGCTTGTGACTTTTTTTGGCCAGGCAGTGTATATCCTCATATACTTGTGCTCCACAGGCAAATCAGCAAATGCTAAACTCAGTGCTTGCAGTGTGGCAAGCCCTTGACTTTGCATGTGTCTGTTTTCAAATTAAAGTTTCATTTATAGATGAAAACTATGGCACATATAGTTAAGGCACATTTGCCATACTTTGAACACACTGTTGCCGGTGGAAAAGCGGTAAACATGCCCAGATACGCCTCTTTTGTCCAGGAGAAAATTATCTCAACTGATATTTTGAGGATTAAGTGGACAAATAGGGAAATCGGAGGATCTGAATCAGACTTTCATCAAAGGCTTCATTTGGTTGCACTTCCCGTTCATGCAGTGTGTGCACTTTTGCAGATTTGTTCAAACAACCCAATCACTCTGGAGAAAGCAAAGTGATTTAACAGGATGCGGTCTCATTACATCCAAATAGAAGTTCATTTACAGCTCTCAAATAATGAAGGTCAGTAATGGAAGTCCATGTCCAAAGACATACAGTACACTGAGTATAATTTGTAGTCGCCCGCTGCAAAAGGACAGGGCTACGCTTCAATGCTAATTTTGTAGCAGGCTACATTTCCAGCCTAGAAGGAACTTTAAAAATTGACCAAGTATTTACTTTGACTTGGTGATAATTAATTAAATGTAAAATGAAGTAAATGTTGAAAAACAGACAACAGTTTGCAGTAGGCAGGTATTGACAGAATCCTGGTATTGAAAGAATACTCAAAGGCTTCTCTCTGGACACAGGCCTCACACTGAGGTTGCCTTCTGGCCAGCAAGTCCCATCTGACTTGTGATTCCCCAGCTTGAACAAAACACTGCTAAATTCAGCAACACATTAGTCTGTGCAGAACAACCAGCATGCAGCCCACACAGGGCTTCATCTCATTTACTACAAGGCTGGCCAAATATGTGTCAGCTAATGTGGGTCTGTGAAGGATCTTGATATCACCAAATGCAATGCCAAGAAGCAAATGGTGAAAAGTCTTCAGAAGAATTTTCTGGATCAGACCCCTGTGAGTGCATTAGGGAGTCACTGAGAGAAGAATTGGATAAGGACTGCTTGAAAGACAACAACAACATATCTAGCCACCAAAGCAATGAAACTAACACCTGAAAAGAACTTAAATCCCTATTTGAACATTCACATACTTACCACAAGTATATTTTATTCAGCTTCAATTGCCTTTATGGTGTGTTGGTAATTCCTTCTCTAAGGCTTGCATGCAGTCAATGATGTTGCAGGTCTCAGGTTGAGGTAAAAAGAGTAGCTAAACCCAGAGAACTGAAATAACCTTCATTTTTTGATGCTGGGAGTCTTCTGCTCTAGCACAAGGTTCTCTGCATCACTGGCCCTGAACATTTGAGAACAATACAAGCTGGCAACAGAAGAGCAGCAGAACTGAAATAGAAATCAATTTTATTTTTTTGCCACAACTTGCCTGTAATAATGAAAAAGTGGTCTGGTTCTATAGACAGAGGCAGTATGTTTATACCTTGCTTCATAATTATTTGTGTAATGGGATCTTCACCTCCTACCCTGTTGTGGAATTAAACAGGCGGTGCACACTCCTATTCTGCTTGCTATGGCACAATAACCTGATAGTTTTCTTTTTTGTCTCCCTGTTAAATTTTAAGTCTAGGACACACTAAAACTGTGGACCCTTGCAAACTGCACAGAGAATGTAAGTATTCCATTGCTGGTAAAATGTGGTAAAATGTATGACAAAAAACTACTTGATTCCCATGATTTTGCCAATTGCAATATTCCTGTCTATTAAAAGTTAATTTTAATGTTAACTGCATGATTATAATACTACTTAAATCCTATACTAATGAAAAAATATATTTAAAGGTTTAAAAAAGTTTGATTTATTATCACCTAAATGTTTTAAAATCAGAATTACACAAAGGTGAAATAAACAGTCTGACAGTCTCTTAATAATACTTAGATTTTTTTCGTGAACCTCACTTCAACTGCTGTGAAGGTGAAAGAGGCTACTTGTTAATTTCTATCTTTGAATGCCATAATGCCTGTTCAAGAAGCAACCCTAGAATTGTTGTAAAAGTCAAGGACATATTTGTTCTATCATGCATGTTATGAAAACAGTTATTTCAACTGTCTTTTGACTGCGTGAGAGCCAATTTGTTTTGTTCTTTTCCTTTATGACAAAAAAGTTACAAGTCTGGGTTCATAACGGTACAAATAATCCCTTCTCATCTGAATTTCTGATCATGTGAATGATGATGCTTCACCTTTACTAGAGTACTTCAAAAAGTGTATAGGTGACCCATCAACAGGGGTGAGTGTCCTGAGATTGAGTCATTGTCAGGGTCCTACCTACAGCATAATATAAGCTACAGTTGCTCCAACCTCAAAGACCAATGCCATGTAACACCAAGTTAAACATATGTATGTATTTACATATATTTGCTATACAGGCATAGTTACCCCAGCGTAAGAGGAGCTCCTCCCTGGGAAGAAAGAGTTTGCAATGCCAAAGCTTAACATTATTGTTAATAACAATGGCAGCACAACACAATAATAGCAAGTGATCCCTCAACAGAGAGATTATGCAACGCCAAACCTTAAAAGCAAAGTACTGTATACCAACCAACCATTTATAGAGAGAGCGAGAGATAGAAGAGTGACTATAAAGACAAAAGAAGTTCTCGCAGATGTGGTTTACAGCGCTTTGCTCAGCTGTTGTGCGTTGCAGTTTATAGACAGGAAACGCCGTGGGCTAAGAAAAACTGATGTGCGTTGCATATATTATGTAACTCAAAGTGAAAATGGGAACCAGTTGATAAGTAACAGGTCCACTAAAAAAGTAGCAGCTATAAGCAAAGTGAAAATGCGCGCAGGTCTTGTGGGTTTAGCTACTTTCCGTCTCATAGTGAGAGCTAACACAATAACACGCACGCATTTATTATACATTTTATGAAGAAAATAATCATACTGTAATAGGTTGGATTTCCTTAAGGAGGAGTGAACAGCCGCCTATGGACACAGTTGCACAGGGCGCAGCGACCCATGACCACAGCAGAGTGACAATAAACCGTTTGTCTTACCGGATAGCAGCGGTCCAGCATTGGAACATCAGATGCCAAATGACCACGGCGGAACACTCAGATTGGAACTTGACTGCACAAAACAGCTCTGTTTGACTTGTACTTCACAGTCCACAACTGTTTGCAGTAACCATGCATTAATAGTTGAGTAGAAGGACGGGATGGCATTGCAACCCCAACCCTGCACGTCACCGGTGAGCTTCTTGTCTGTTGTTACCCCCAAGTCCTACAACCTCCGTGACGAAGCAACGCAGCTCATTTCGCGTTTTCAGCACTTCTCCCTCTATGAGTTTTTGGTTTATTTCGTCCATTGCGAGAACAGGAGCGAGCGAACGAGTTATTTATTTCTCCTAATAAAAACACATTTAAAACATAAAGTAATATTAATCGGTCCTCATTCCGACAAAAATTTTACAATCGCTACAGCTCTCGTCAAAAACTTCAGCCCGCCTCTGACGTAACTCGTCGCCTTCAACCAATCAACATGCGAAACTAAGTATGACAGACAGTTAACCAAACAAATTAAAACACTTCATTATTGGAACGTAACGGTGAATGACCCGAATTTTTCCGGTGTGAATGTAATTTGTGGATTTTTTTTTAATTTAACAGTTGAATTTTTTAAATCATTCTAAGTTGGGACTATTTTTTAAAAATCAGTAATAGTAAGGAAATAAATAAAATTTAAAAAAAAACATTAAGATAAAATGTATTTATTTCGATGAATTTTGCTGGGCTCCAGCCCACGTTAGCTCACTTAAAAGTCCGGTGCTGCCCATCAGCTTGGTAAAACGTGGGACATGATTTTCACATCTTACAAGATTAATAGCTGCTATAAAAACTGCTGGGGTAAACTTTTACACACCATAAGCAGCAGTCCTACTATCTGTACCGCCAGCAGTTTTACAAAATGGTTGTCTAAACGGCGATCAATATCAGCTGCCACACTTTTCTGTACATGTAACGAGTGAGCCGATCTTTAACGCCACACAACACACAACTATGTGAACTGTTTCCGAAACGATTTCAGAAGAAATCTATTTGCACTTGTGTGACACAGTATAAGAAAAAGTCGCCGTTTTCATACTACGAATGCTGCAGTAAAGCAGCCCAAATGGACAGCCGCAGGAGGACCCCGGCGTGAACCGCCATTTTGGAGTCGTGTCATCGCGGCGTCTCAGGGATGGGATGAGAGCTCACGAATCGAATTTGACTGAAGTATTGTTCTAACCAGATATCCAAGGGAGCTTTCCTCATGTTTTCGCAGAGCTTTTACAGCATTAGAGCGCTTTACAAGGTAAAAATTCCTTTTAATCCCATCCCAGGGATATTCAACCGCTCAACAAATCACGTTTATAAGATTTTATTTGCGTGTTTATCTCACAGGGTATAAAGCATGTTGCTAATACCCTGCGTGTCACGAATGTTGCTGCCTTCCATGTTAATGACTTCTCCTGACCTGGATATGAATTTATTTCGAGTTATTCTTTTTACGAAACTAAATTTTGTTTATTGAATGAGCAAAAATAAGGACCATTGTGCCCTCGCTGTGATGAATCTCTCTCATTATGATGGGGCTTGCTGAGCTGGTAATTGTGCGCTGTATTTTATTTATTTATTATTTTTTTGGCTCCGCTGTGCTGGTGGTTGCAGGCGGTGGGCAGGAAGGTCATGAGCACCTCGGTGTCTTCTGTTGCTCTTTCAAGGGCCTGCTGAAATGAACACTTTCCGAACAGGATGAACCGCAGACCCCCGTCGAGCAAAGTAGGGCATGCTGTGCCTTGCAGTTCACCGGCCTTAAATCTCCTTAGCGGACACGTTTGTCGAGAGAAAGGGGAGGAAAAAAAAATCTAGTTAAGGAGATGGAAAGACACCTGTACAAAGGAATCGATATCCGTGTATGCCCGCGGCTGCTGTTTCAGTCCACCCAACTGGATTTTACAGATATCCTTACATTAAAGAAGGCCATGCCAAGGAGGGATGTGAACGTAAACTCTGGTTTAGATTTTGACCATGAGCTTCTGTTGTCCCCAGATGAATTACAAACGTTTTTGTTAGAGGCAAGACGTAGTCTAGAAATAAGTTGGCGACATGGACCTTAGAATAAATGGAGGTCTCTGTAACCTTCTGAGGAGCTGTAAAACACAGTTGCTCAGCTTGCTGTTACAACACACTCTCATCCAGAAAATCAAGTTATGGTTGCAGGGTTGAACCTCAGTATGGACATGGTTTGCCTTATGTGGAGGGCATCCACAACTTTATCCCCTGCAACAGCCTGCACTCCATCCTGACTAAAGGATGATTCCTTTTCACAGCTGAAGACCAAAGTCGATCCCCAACAAAACTAACTCACCTGAGGGCACATGCCCAGTTAATTCTACCCTATTAAATCCAGAAGAGACCAAGATAGTGGACTCCCCAAAATTCAGAGTTTTAAATATACCTCACATGAGGCTTAACTACACTTCTATGTTTGACATATATTTGATTTGATTTTTGGTACATGCACCATCACACAATGAAGTCCTTTTAATTAAAATGAGAATTTTCACAATTAAATAGATCATAATGATTCTGTTCTTTGAGGTGAAAGTCTAATAACTTTTTTCCCAAATTTCACTGGGAAAGATTAAAAAGTTACACTTGTTCAACTATTTAATCTGCTCTTCAGTCTCTTTTAATGTCTTAGTTACAAACTGAGTTGCTGTGAACACAGCATTTGGAAAAGTAGCACCAAAAGCAGAGCCCCCCGACCCCCCTGTTGCCTTTCAGGGAGAAGTTCTGAACATTGTAAGGCAGAAGATGGTCGGAAGTTAATGTCTAGTCTGACAGTTCAGCTGGAAGCATCCATTTAGGCCAATTCAATTTCTATTCATGTGTTTTTGTCTTATTTTGTGTATTTGTGCAATTAACAGTTATGAATCATTTGAGCCAAGCAACGGCTTGGTTGATTCATTGAAGCAATATAACTTCAAATAAACTCCACACAAAATACGGAGTTTAGTTGAAGTAATATAACCAAAATCAGAATTTTTTTTAACAATTATGACCATCATTAAATTCTTGCATCTCCTCCTTGAAGGAGTCCTTTTATTGTTGGGTGTATAGAGGTGTGCATGCTTTGAGTCACCTATTTCCTTCCACAGTAAGGACTGCAGGTTTCACTGTGATATAATAAGTGTTATTCAGCCCATTCCACCCACAGACCCACAGGAGTCTTGTTTCACTGTGAGCAGCAAGGGCAAATGAACCTCAGCCATCTTGCTCAACCGTGGGAATATGGGTTAGTTTGAGACCCTGGACTTTATCACCACAGATGGCTGGTGTGCCGTGGAAAGCATTCAGAGTTGTTCTGATAGCTCATTCACATTAATTCATTATCATCTTAAACAAAATGTGTTAAACTGTCTGCATATGGCATAAAAAATGATAAATAATTTTATTCTGCAGTGAATGAAGTTGTCCACCGATTCACACTGCACAGTCCTGTTCAGGCACTCATCTCCACTATTACTTTAGCATCAGTGACCAGGGCACTTATGCTAAACTGACAGAGTTGGAATATCTTGCTGTATTAACTGGGCAAATAATTTTATCCAAAGCAACTTCCAATACCAGCAAATGGGCAAAATGGAAGCATTTTCTTCACACTTCATGCATATATATTTATATCCTTGTGTATCCAGCCAGCTTTTCCCAGTCCAGGTCATTAGCCAGTGTAAAACACAAATTACGGGTAGACTTAAAAAATATTATTGCTTGGTATTTTTTGGAAAATGATAAATGCTCTGATGATGTAAGGAAAGCCTTCCATTATACCTGTGACTATTTCACAGTAAACTAACCTACCTGGCTCTTATCACTGGACATTTCTAGCACAGTTCACCTTGATGAACCCAAAATGTTTTGTGGTGCCTATTGTGTATAAACGTAGTTATTAAATTAAAGCCCTATATGCTTTATTACTGGATAAATTTGTGAGAAAATGCAAACCTCTGAAGGAGATGAGTGTTAAGCCTATGATTTTTTCTAATAAATGTACTTACTGAAACCTTTTTGGCTTAAAACACTGATCAATCATGCATTAAGAATTTTGTTTTGATGTTCCATAATTATTCCTTTGAGCTCAGGATGCAGATGTCCACATTAGGCAGCACGCTTTCCAATATTATTTAAAAGCCAGTTGCTAAGCACCAGACAAGTTTCTTTTGGCTTGGCTAATGGGGCTTAAATTGGTCAGCTGTATTTTGCAGACCAAATCAGTTTATCTCAGATATGCTATTTTGCAGCTTAGCCAAGGAGAAAAACTTTTGGAACACAAACAAAATCAGGCATCATCAGGAAAACTGGCACAAAAATAGCATTTTTAACAATTTATATATGAATTGTTAGAACGCTTAATACAGTTTCTTTAAGGCAGTAGTGCAAATTTAACAAGATATGAATGGTAATTGATCACATTGACATTCACAACAATCCATTGAAGAAAAATGAATTGCTAAATGTCTAAATTCGGGTTACTGTTTCTTTTGTCAGCTTCAGCCAGGTATATGGACATCTTTCAAATAAGTTTACTATAGATAACTAGAAGGTACAAAATCATATCTGAAGAGAAATACTGCTGATAGGTGGGATTAATCTCACTTAGCCTTAGCAACCTCAAAAACCCTAAGGAAAAATAATTGCTATTTCAAAAGTTCAACCAGGAGAAATGAGCATCAATATGTGTGAAGAATTAAAAGTTTAGTTTTACCCTCAGATTTAGGCGACTTTCCAGAAAATAAAAAAAAAAATGTAACTGTGAATGTCCGCGAAACACTGAAACCGTGTGATTCATGTATAATAAGAGTGTCACAAATGCAATTTTTTTGCATAAATTATTATTTCAGTTACTTTGTACCAAAATGTTTTGTTACCTCCATTCATTTTTATGTTCCAGCAAATCTTAGGGACCGCTTAACACTATTCTTTATCAATCTTTGCAAATTATTACAAACAAATTTGGCACGTGCACAGTTTTGGTGAATTTTGCTATTTTTGTGTGAGAATTGTTATTGCGTATGGAATTACTATTGTCTTAAATATAATTGCTACTATTTCTTACAATTTTTTCGGGGATAAGACCCTGTAATATACAATTTTTTTAAATCAAAAAATCTGAGGCATGAGATAATAAATAGGTACAAAATGGGGCTTCTGCTGGGGAAGCTTGAGTTCTGAAAAGCCTGAAATACTGCTTTTGACTACGAGCCTTGCTGGATCATCAAATATCTTGCCTTCTTTACTGGTTCTGTAAACAGTAATGGTTCTTTCAACAGCTGCTGAAAGCTACAGACACATACTGTGTGTTCATCATACCATGAAAGAAGAGTCAGATCAGATCTGTCAAAAACTTAATGATGATGCAGGAATAAGTCTGCATGAAAGGAGAGAGAGAGAGAAACATCTCACTCAATCTCCTGGGTGTCTATTTGAACTGGCAACCTTCCATTATTGACAGAGCATATTATTGACTTTTCTACATACAATATGAGTTTGGAAAATCATTGCTTTAGTCTTTACAATGCATTAGGTCAGATTATAGTATGTATTGCTTATTGTGCTCTTTTTCAGACTTAATATTTATACATAACTGTTCAGTTGTTCACAATAAATGTTCCAGTTTTCATGAATGACATATGGAATTGTTTTATATTTTAATCTTCTGAACATGATTTGAATTTATTCCATCTACAAGGAGAAGGTATGATAGACAGCTGCAATAGACAATTCACACTTGTTTCCAAGTCATTAGCCAACACTGCTGGGGGGGGGGGTGTCTGGCCAGCAGATGAACACATAACTCTGAAATATTATTTAGGCAGAACCAATTGATTATACAGCAAGTTTTGCCATTTTGACTGAGTCTGATGAGCAATTATTTGTCTTTTATCTTATTCTTGTTTGAGTTTCAGTACGTTTGAGAGAGTCAGACACTTGTTTATCGACAGCCGTGTTGTGCACATAATTGTAAATTATGTCAACGTGTGGCTTCAATCCTGTCTGGGATTAAAACCAGCAAAGATATTGCACTGAAAATCTGAGAATTTACAATAAAAACAAATGATGTATGCATAAGGACTTGATGTGGAGCTTTAGCATTCTTGACTATATTATTAAAGGTTTCTCATCACAACCTCTGTCAGTTATTTAGCATATTCCATGCAGACTATTATTTATTAATTCTGTTTACAGAAAGAGATGGCCGCTGGGGTTTAATTTTTCTTATCTTTTTAATAATGTTTGATTTCTTTTGCTATTTGTTATTTTGTAATTCCATATGAATCTTTCAATAAGGTTACTGCGTATGTCGTTGTGTTAGCTGAACAATAGCACATTTTTACCAAGTCTCACCTCTGTGTGGCACGTTGTAGCTTGGCAGAGATTTGTTTATTATTCACAACAACTTTATATATCACAACTACTTAAAGGGAGCCTGTATATGCAATACAGTTCTCTGTGTGTGTGTAAGTTTTGGACAGTGCAATATGTGCCATGTGTGGCTACAGGGAGAAAAAAAAAATAGTTTCCTAACAGTAAACTAAAATGTGTGTGAATATTACATTTTCATGAAAATAACTGGGGTAAATACTCTGCATTTAAACTTTTTTTCACGCGAAGAAAGTTTGCACGATGCGGTACTGCGGTGCCATTTACCATGGCTCTGAAAGTCACTCCGATTCAAATGGTAATGGGTACTTAGTGCAACTTTCAAGCTTGTGCAGATGCAATTGTCATTCGATGCTACAAGCACTTTGTAATTTTCATGCATTGAGTGTCATTATGAGACGGTTAGTTATTAGGCCTGTGCATGTCTGGCCATTAGAAGAAGGCTGGACATTCATCAGCAGCAGTGCAATGCAATTAGAAAATGTTCCACCATGTTTTCTAAAGGTTTCATAATGTCCTTTACACTCCACGACTACAGATTTGTGTTTAAAGACTTTTTTCCCCCGCCTCGACTACATTTGTCTACTTCATACGTGCAACGCTTTCATTTAAAGTTCACTCTTTTGACTCAATGCTGTTTTCCAGCACAAGATAATAGCCAGTTTTTGAGAGTCGCTAAAATCTTACTTTTTATATCAGTTCACTTTCACAACCTCTCATTTCAGGAGCGTGTCTTTGTGATGTGACACATTTCCGGTGTAAAAAGCCTTGTCATTCAGCCATCGTAAAGGTATTGGTTCTCAAACAAAGCTAAATTGTTTCGGTGACCTCATTCAATACAAATAGGCCTTGAGCATGTGGTTAAGTGGGTGTGAAAGAAGCAATTGACTTTAACGTTTCATTGTTTCCATAAAGCCTATACCTGCGTCACATCCACCCCATCGTGCAGCGCTGCCACATCTAAACTAGCTTTATTTTTTTCGACATAATCAACTTTCTTTGTTTTTTGGAAGTCTGCATTTAATCGGTCCTTCTGCGGCATGTGCTTGTTTTTCTGAACACTTCTGTTAAATCGAGTTTCTGGCTGTTCTTGTTTCTGCATTAAGCTAGTTCCCAGATTTTGCTCATTCCTATACAGTTTGCTTTGTCTGATGTGCCTGAAGTTTTTGTTTATTTCAAATTCCTAAAGTGTGTCTGTGGGATCTGTGGCTCTTTTCACGTTGCTTAAGAGTTGTTTTAAATTACCAACTGCAGAGCTTAGTTCCCCTGCTGCTTATCTCCGGTCGCACCTGTCTGTCGCAGCCGAGAGCCTGTTTTGGTTATCTTGTCTAATGATTTTTATCTTTTCCCTTCTTGCTTAGCATTGAAGCCGGTCACATGACGCCTAGCACAGAAAACAGTATTTCAGTACAAATTTTGAATAGACTCTGCACAGAAGTTGATCGTGGTAAATGGTATTCTGCTGGGAGCACTCTGGTAGAACCTCACTTGCCTGCCTGGATTAGGCTTACTGACTCCCACAAAAGAGCATTACAAACCCTAGCTAAAGTTAAGATATTGACTTTCAAATTAACTCTCTATACACTGAAGGCATTGGGCTTGACAAGAACTAAAAGGAATCGAGAACTTGAAATTGTCATTCTCTTCAGTTGCATCGAGGCTCATGTATGCTTTTAATTACTTTGACAGAGTATTTAGCTTTGCATTCACATTTACCTGCCATTCCCCAAGATGCAGAGACATACAAATGCAGCCATATGATTCTTGGGGTACGGTCAATTAGTCCAACACCACAATAACTATAGAAGTACAGTAGCTGTACATAGAACTGCATATAGAGAGTACAATATTTTTAAGGAGATAATGTAGAAAATGTCTGTGGAGCAGTTTGGAAATCTGAAGAGAAGTTAGTCCAAGGTATTTGTTTTTAAGTGTTGAGAAGAATTTGGAAGTTCTGAATAACAGAAAGAACTCATTTCACCACACTGAAGCCAAAACTGAGAAACTTTGGGCTTATGATTTTGGATCTTTTTGTGTGGGACCACCAGCTACTCAGATGTTTGACCAGCACAGCACACTTGCTCAGGTGTAGTGAGTGATCAGGTGTTGCAAGTGTTGAGGAGCAGATCCATTTCTGGTTCCAACCAGTGTCATGAACGCAATATGGACAGCAACAGAAATCCAGTGGAGATAGATGAGAAGATGTGTGGGAATGATTTGCCAGGTCATACTGGTGTCCACTGGTGAGTCCATTTTTTCCCTTTATTTTTCCACTAATGACTGGGATTGGACAAGACACCCATCAGTCATTGATGACACCTGGAATTTGAATGAATGGACTGAAGAATCAAAGATGTAGGTTTCTCTTAAAACAAATACCCACTCATCGGAGAGAACTCTCCTGTCTTGAGACATTTTACTTTTTATGGTTGCTTGCGTTTCTTGTTTATTTCTTGTATAGTTAGTGAAGAGCAGTGCAGTTAGGCTGCAGAAGTCATTGTACTGGGTTTAACCCCCGTTTTTGTTTTTTTCAGTTTTGTTGATAGTTTACTGTGCAATATAAAGGGTTAAATTAGTTTTCTTTCTTGGTAGCACTTCTGGGTTTCCTTTGTACTTGCACTGCATTTCCATTGCTCTACATGCATGTGTTGGTTGCACACGTTTCGAGGGTTAAATTTACCATACCCCACATTATCAAACATAAGGAACAAGTTAGGGTATTGTTCACCTACTTATTGAGCAAACTAATATTAATCTCACCAGAGGGGGAACTAACAGCTTCAAAATTTCAATTCCTGCAAAGGTAAGTGTTGTGAAGAAAAACTTTAATGGTGCCATCAGCCTTGCTTGATCTAGCCACACTTCATTGGTCTGTGTGTGTGTGTGTGTGTGTGAGAGAGAGAGAGAGTTTTCATTTTATCCCCAGATTACATAATAATATGAAGAATCCTTAAATAGTTGTTGGAGGGTCTTTAAAAACTATTCGCTGAATGCTCTGTGCTGAAATATCTGTGCCTAAATATGCATGTATTTCATGTACAATTCTCTTTTAAAGAAGGGGTGTCATATACTGAGGCTAATATGATATGGTAATAAGTAGGGGCTATGCCCAGATACAGTGTAAAAATATATTTCTTCTATAATAGCCTCAGCTACTCACAGTGTTATATCGCTCATATGAGACAGTTTCTATTATTAATGCATTTTTGGGTTATTTGATCCATGACTTTTTTGAAACGTCAGTGGCAACCAGTTAAGGTGACATTGGACCCCTGTGAACTAAATGCTAATCCCTACATTGTGTTTCTCAGTCACACAGCACTAAATGAATTACTTTAGCAAAACTGGGTGAAATGGCTTTGACTGGTAAGACGAACAAGTCTTGAGGAGATCACCTAATTGCCGTATATAATGTGCTCTCCTGAGCAAACAAAATTAGCATTTCTATAGAGATTAAGGCTGGAAACATGGGGATTAATAGGAGTGAACATTTCTATCTTGACTGAAATCACAGATCTGCTGTGCATCCATTGGGTTGTATGCGATAAACATGCAACAGTGTTGGCTGTGAGGGGTTACCAGCAGTCCATTGTTATGCTTTGTCTCTGGGGCTCAGTCTGACTCAGCGGAAATGAGTTACTAGGCTCGTGCGAGCCACCGTTGCACCAAATGTGAACCTGAAATTGTTTAATTGTCAAAACGTTTGCAGCAGAAGTAGCAGTGAACGCTGAGGTATCTCTTTATATAAAGCAGGCAAACATAAAGGCATCTCATCATTTTCCTGTGTACTGAAGAGATTTGAATTTGTCATACATTCATACATACACACTATGCCCAGGTGTGTTCTAAGCCACATTCCCAGGTAGGCAAGGGTAACATTAGGAGTCTTGGAAAAGGAGTCTTATTGAAGAGAGGTGTTATTCCTGGGTCAATCGACCCCCAGGTTCCCACACACTAGGTGGCTGGATCTCAGTCCAGTTAAGTGCAATCCTAGAAACAGCAAGAATATTGGGCTGTATTCTCAGACTCCCAGGCCTCTTTCCTCATCTGAGGAAAGATACCACTCACAGTGAAAAAACAGGGTGAGAAAGCACGTATGTCAACTTTCTCTATATACACAGAGTTGCCAGCTCATCAAGTATCGATCCCCATTTTCACCCAAACTGTATGCTCCAGCAAGCCATATGACTGGTGTGTGTGGTAGACATGAGACAGATTAGCATTTCTAGCATTGGTTATTTTTATACTGAGCACTGGAAAATGGGCAAAATGAGTTCTTAGCAACTATGACTGTGGCATGATAGCTGCTGCTAGACATGCTGGTTCTAGCCTCTCCCAAATGACCATTGTTCTGGGTTTTTTTTTTTTGTTTTTTTTTTATACACAACCATTTCATTTTAGCTGAAAATGGTGTGAAAAGCAAAAAATAATGCAGTAATCTCCAATAATTGAAACAGCTTGTTTCACAGGACAATATTAACTCTGTTAATGTTCTGATACTCTGTTGCATTTATCTATTTCTTGACATACAAGAAAACCAGAAATGGCTTGGACAGTGCAGTGACTGTTTTATGTTAGCACATGAAATACATGTAGTATAAGAAAAACAAAAAACATTATTTCACTAACATCTGTTTTGGTTATGCAATAGTTTTGCTGGTGATTAATCCCAAAATATTTGGTAGTCAAAGTCAGTGCCACATTCTAACAAATTTTGTATTACAGTGAATCACTGTCTTCAAGGGAACCATGGGAATGAGACAGTACTGTTAATATTGACCAAATGCTGCATACAGTACTTCAGCAAAATATATAATTCAATATAAAATGTTGTGTATTATATTTAAATAATTTACTATTTATTATTTACTGTTTCTATCTATTCTTACTTAAAAAGCCCTTAGCACTGTGCTTTGAAAACATTACCTCAGAGCTTAATGTGAGGGTAGCATTTTAAAATGAATGGTTCAGGAATGCAGTTTCCAGGTCCATTAATGGTGTACAGTAAGGTAAATCGAAATGCTTTGCCCTGTGGGCAGCCCAGAGGTGTACTTCCAATTTGCTGCTTTTATGATGGACAAGTCAAGTTCACCTTGGAGCTGCCATTCATTCAAGTAACATTTTGGAACTTTCACTTTTGCAAAATATATTTGTTACATATCTTTTAGCTGATTTTTTACCATTTTTTGAAAAATACTTAATGAAAAACCTTTTTGTTCCTAATATATGACATTAAAATGAGCAAATAATCTCTGCAGACCAAAAAATAAATAACTGTGCCCAGTGTGTCAGCTTGCTTAATTGTTTTCACTAAAGCTAAATGCGAAATAACCAACCAGGAATGATAATACTAAGTTGCACTCTGTGAAGAGTTACCCATTTGAAATAAAGTGGCATCACACAAGGCCATAGAGGCCCATTACCCTTCTGTTGACCTCTGAGGCTGCACAACAGCATCTTCTGATTGAATCTAATAAAAAAGAGCTGGAATTACTTTTACCTTCAGAAGTCATGTCAGTGGAATCTCATGTTTTATTTCAAATAACAGAAACCCCACAGAGATCATTTAATAGTTCGGATATATTAAGCTATCTTTCTGCTGACCATTCAGTGTGTCCAACTTGCAAAACTATTTTTATTGGTTACTGGGGTCCTGGCTAGACCTTTCTATTGTGTTAGGTTGCACATAGCAAAAATATTTACTAATTAATCTACTAAATAATAATAATAATAATAATAATTAATTTACTAAATAATAATAATAATACAAAATTGAGTTCAATGTAATATAAATGTAGTATATACAGAAAATGTGAAGTACAGCTATTTTTTTGTGATTTAGCTGCTCTGAAGAGTACTACTGAAGAAACTAATCATTAAAAACTTTTCCCTTCAATAACTGTTGGCTTTTACTGTCAGTAATCTTTAACATCTGACCTCTTCATTTGAGTGAAGATCCAAGATTTTGTTTTTGAAACGAAAATGGCAATAGCAAAGCCACTGTCTATGTGTGTCAGACTGTTTTGGGTCGCTGATTAAATTTTTACTCGATAACCCTTCCCACTGAATGCATTTCCGCATGTGGGCAGGGCACTGCTGGGTGAAGATGTCTAGGCCATAAGTGTTCTTTATCCTGCATAACTTCTTCCCGCTGTTTGCTTGTGTCCAACGTCCCCCACAAATGCATCACGTAGAAACCCTTGGGTTCAAACTAGTGGAATGCTGGGGGGCATCAACTTCGTGTATAAAGGCTATAAATGGCCCAATTAGCAAGCTTTGGAGCTAAATTATGTCTCCTAGAGCTGAGGTTTTTATTTCTTACTTTAAAGTTTTGTTTTCTCAATGTGTGTTTTTTTTTATTTTTTAAATTCCTTAAATACAGTGTAAGAAGTGTAAGTTTCTGGATTAAAAAGTGGGGGAAAAAATCACTTTTTTGTTCACTAAGAGTCTCGTCTTTGTTTGAAAACAACATAAGCGTTTAGATATTTAAATATTCTCATCCTGGAGAAAGAGCACATGTATATCTATCTGATGATACCCGAAGCCCAAGAGGAAGCTAGAGCAGGACACTATGTCAGAGAGGGACCCTGAGGCAGTGCTGGTTCCCAGCGCACAGAGGGAGCCAGAAGGTATGTCTTTCTGAGCCTTCCTCCATGATCCTTTACCACACGCGATTCCCCTCTTCCCCTGGGCATCATCCTTAACCCTGCTCCTGCTGTTCTTGATCTGGTCCCTGACCCTGGGCTGGCTGCTCCAGGCCTGGATCCAGCAGCTTTTGACCCTATAAAGAAGAGCCAGACCATCCTACCTCCCAAGGTCAACCATTCCTGCAGGGCCTTGGCCTGCCCTCAAGCCACTACCCATTATTCCCAGGACAGTGTTGCCTATGCTTGAGTTGCCTCATTGAGCCAGTATTCCTGAATGGGAATTCCTTCCTCTCACATCCGCTTCTACCTTATGGGGCCTAATGTGGTGGATCCTCTATCCTTGGCTCCTCTCTGAGGGGGATTGTCAACTGGTGTCCGAGCTGGTGGAGGGTTGAGGGTGGTCACACCCACACCGCAGGATTGACAGCTGCACCTCAATAGAATGAGGAGCCACATGTGCAGTTAATTGAGAAAAGACAGAACAAAAGTTCAGCCCAGAGAGTGGGCGATAAGAAGATGAACCGCTGTAGAAGCTAATGCTGCTGAGTAACAACATTTTTTCAACTTTATATTGGGTTTTTGCAATTCTTGTTGCTAGATCTTAGTCATTTGGGTTGGGTTTAATGTTTGCTGTACTTGAGTTATGGAGTGGAAGGATAAAAAAACCATGTGAAACCCTCCCACACTTTTGCTCTGTATGGTACTCAGACCTGCCACAAACTGGTCATCTTCTCTCACTGGCGAAAGCATTTCTCCTCATCAAACTGGCTGCTGAATTTAAGTCTCTTGGTTGAACACTTGGACCGATGCAACGGTAATATACACATCAGTAACTCATGTAATGGTTTCGAATACATTTTCTCGAGCTTTTTTTCCTGCTTAACTGTCTGAATGTTTAATGCATCTCCATAAAAACGTTTTATGTGCTTGGCCTATTACACTTGTAACCCACAGTACATAACTACACTTCTGTGGGGAAAAAAAAGACAGGAGTGCATTTCCTGCTCAAGATTTGTTCCTTTGATCAAAGACTAAAGCTATGCAGCATGGGAGCATTACATATCATTTTTTATTTGCTTCAAGTACACCCTTGTCCTAGGGGTTTTATGCAGCTTTAAACTTTCACCCTTAATTTCTATAGCTGTAGAGTTCTTTTATTGGTTTGAATCCACAACAGCTGGGTGACAAGCAGTTTCCTAAAATTTAGGATGAAATGGTTTTTATGCCAGCAACTCGTCCATGTGAACCACATATGCACCGTTGGTTTAGAACCATCAAAGCCTGGTTTACAAGACTGACCATTACATTCTACACTTCAGTGGGATCTACCAGTCCAGTCTGCTTCAAAATGAATGTAAGGATATGGCCCAGTTGGTCTAGTGTTACAAGTTCATTTCATTATCAGCTTTTTTTTGTATTTTCTGAAAATAAACATTGATGCCTGTCTAGTTATATTCATGCTAACATGAAAGAGTTTTTTTTTTTTTTTTTTTGCTTTTAAATAAGTCTAGATTCTCATTTTAGAATGGATGCTTCGGCACGAATGAGAGGTCTGAGTCATTGGTCATTTGGGGGAGATCAAAGATAAGCGGCTGAAAACTTGTGCTGTACGGCAGAACCCGACAATAACAGTCTGAATCTACTTTCATCTTAGTTTGCATAGTGCTGCCTCCGCGGCAGACATCCTGAAAACCCGCTGATCTTCTGGGCTTTTGTGAGATTGTCATTTTCTGTGAAACTGCATTTTCGGGTTTCTGCCAGTGCCCAGACTCGGGTAATTCTACCAATCTGATGAAAAACAGCTGCTTTCACCTGTTTTGGATCGAGTCCCCTTTTTCATCTAGCCAACTGTACTCAGAAAAAATAATGCCTTTTTTTAATGCCCGCCGTGTACATTTTGTTCATTGTCTTCTACTAAGGGCCAACTCCCACAAAGTAAAGCCTTTTAGAGGCCTGTGAGGATAAATGACACTGCCCACCCGAGCGAAAGACATGGGAGTCAGACATGTGTTAAGCCATCTGTGTAATATACGCCTGCTCCCGTAACAGCATTCTGAGCACCACCATTTTCTCATGCCGAGGCAGAAACTTGTTTTTTTTTTTTTTGTTTGCAGGTTGATGCTGGCTCTTCTATCATCTCCCTTCCGCCCCGTTCTGAACATACTGTAAAGCTGCAGGTGGCAGTTCACCACAGGTACTAGCAACACTAATGCTAATGGCAAAGGGCTCAATTGAAGGATCTGGGCCCATTCAGGGATCTCTGGGAGCATTTTGGTTTAATTGTGGTTTTTTGTTTAACAGAAAATGTCAGTTAAGCGGCTGTAACTGTAAAGTAAGCCAAACAGCTGTGGACTGGTGCTTTAGTTAATTGATAATGGAACTATTATGCTGGTGTGTTAGATTAATGCTTTTGCTTAGCCATGCTTAGCCGTGCACATAATAAATTATATTTTTCTCTCAAACAAATGTAAAGGCACAATTTGCTGTTAGAATCTTGGGAGAAATATTAACAAAAGCAAAGGTTAAAAAAAAAAAAACATGAATTAAAAATATGGTTTCCATGTATGTTTATAGGTTAATAAGTTAGTAAATTGTGTGTAAATCCCAAAACATGGCTTTGCCACCCAAAAATATGTTACTCCCCCTATGCCAAAATGTCCCTTCCGGTCTCTTGAGCCTGAGTGTAAAATTGTTGACCAATCCCACTACCAGTGGATTTTTGACAATTAAGCCCACATTTTCAATTTCTAGGCTATAAATTTGACTAAATGTGTAGAAATGTTATTAACTGAAGTCACATTTGTTTCTTCTTCTTTTGTTCTTAAAATTATCAGCATTGCAATCTTTTACCATTCCAAACAATAATCAGCAATTTATTTTTATTATAACAGGTAGAACAGTTTTGATTTAATTTTGCTTCTAAATTATAAAATTGTTCAGCTGTGACTTTTTTAACCCAACTCTTTATATTGGAATGGACCATTTCAGATATTTCAGCAGTACAACAGGGTCCTCCAGTTATTGCCCCCCTGAAAAATATGATCCCTGAGATGGCATAAGGGTATAGGTTTGTGCTCATAAACACTCTTCCACTCCCATTAACTTTATTTACACCATTAATTGGAATAACTCCGATGGACAAGTCAGGAAGTGTATAATAAAAACTTCTGAGGAAGTTCCTGTCTCTGCAAACTCCAGGGTGCTTAAATAGCCTGCTGTCCATCTGTGGTCAAAAAGACAACATGTCTGTCAATAGGAAAAAAGGGTGCGGTGTCTCAAGTGCTTTTCTGAGAAAACTGCTGATTATTTGTACTCAAGACGGATTCAAGGGTGCTCACAAGAGCCATTTTATCCTGGGGAATCTTTACGTCCAGAGAAAGCAGTTATTGGAACTGTTGCATATATTTTTTTTTAAAGATGAGTGAGTTCAGCATTTAGTGTCGATGTTGCTGACCTCAGACCATCTGATATTTGTAGCCATGGGTGGCTTCAGAACAACAAGCATCAACAGTGTTTCATTTGGCAGACTTCCCCGTAACTTGACAGCCAGATCCCTGGTGGCTAATCTGTCCTGGCTATCTTTCATAAACTAATTCAGGGAATGAGCTCTGTTCTTTTTATGGACTCTTCATCTTGGACTATATCATCAGGCAGCTGGATGTGTGTAGAATAACCCTAGCAACAACTTCTTAGTCCAAGTGGTATCTGATAATATTTGTTTTTTTGTTTTGCTTACAAAGTAATACGTCTGATCTCATTACCATGGGTGCTGGGTTTGTATTGAATTAGGGTTCATTGTGATCAATAAAGGCCATTTTTATACATCCCATCAGTTTTCCAGACAACATTGGCATTAACACCCCCAGGTTGCTGCAAGTCAGCACTGGAAGGTCTCTTGGTCTGAACAAATTTTGCTTAAAATACTAAGATGTACAAAAAAAAAAAAAAAAACTTTCCATATTCATATGCAGAAGGGAATTATCAGAAGACATGTTCAACCAAAAGTAAAAAATTAATACATGAGAAGACTGGGGGCTGGGATCTTTGGAGAATTTCTTGGTGAGAAAAAGAAACAGGAGAGTGCACACAAGCTCACGGACAAACGATGCATAGTTTGTCCTTCCAGGTGGACAAGAAATATCTATTATATTTATTATTGACGTGGAACAAAGGTACTCTTCAGGTTTACAAAGGTTAAACTGTGCATCTCAGCTAGATGCTGCAATGACAGTTAATTCTCGGGGGGGGAAAAATGCTTGAAACTCAATCGATCAGAAGAATGTGAACAGTTCTGTTTTTAAAGTGAAGGTATAAACGCATAAACACATATCACTGGACAGACCTCTTGAGAGAGGGGACAAGGTACGCTTGTACATGCCCACATATCACTGTTCATTGTTTATACCGTTTCACGCAATTGCATTACATGTTTTTGTCAATTGTTCTTTCGTGCCTGTTTCACTCTAACTTCCTGCATCACATTGCTTAGTTCAAAACTATTTTAAAGTTAGTTTTCAGTTAATCTCTATCTTTTCTGTACAATTTTGGCTGCATATGATGATTCATCGTTCATTCAAGATTCTTCACAGTAGTTGGTCCAAGCACACTGACACCATAATTGCTCACGCAGTCCAAGGCGACTATTTACACTTCTGCTTACACGTGTGCCGACGAAGAGTTTTGCTCTAAATGCATCCTCACCGCACAAGTTCAAATTCCTCATCTATTTTCCTTAGCCTGCATGTGCTCTGCCATTTTGTTCTTCTCACCATATTCATATGCAAGAGCATTTAGTGTAGTCGCTATCGCAGTTCGGTAATAAAAGTCATTTGTTGGTTTGCCAGTGTAAATGTCAGATCGAATCCCAAAGGATGCAATTGTGTCTGCAATGTAAAGGGATGTGAATAAATCCTGTTCTGAAATCCCACTTAATTCCACTGTGTAGTCAATACTTGGCCAGGCCTGTTTCCATCCACATTCAGCTCTCTGTTCTGCTAATCTCTTAATGCGCATTAACCATCTCACAAGCAAAATTCCTTCCTCTGCTTATGCAGACTGCATAAATAATAAACTTCCTCAGCGGGTCCACTTCCTGAGCCTTTTTCTCAGGTTGTCCAGTGATAAGGATCTTCTCATATAGTTTTTTGTTTTTTAATCACTTACAACTTGCCGTTTAGAGAATACTAACTCGAAGAACCTTAACTAAAATATATAAATCATAGCAACCGACTTTGCATATTTCAACAAGTCCATGTTCCCATTCTGCAGGTCCACGTTCCATATTTAAAAATCTGTATTGGGAAAAAGGTTGCTGAAGGTTAGTCTGTTCCATGTATTTAATGTGTATGTATAATGTATTCTGTCAGTATATCAAATGTGAAATCTGAAAAGATCCCCTCAGCAAGGTACCGTTCAGACATTAACAAAACCATTTATGAGGATAAATAAAATAATGACTACTATTTGCCATAAATCAAATATTGTGAGTTCATCTGCATTCCAATCATGGAATGATCTAGAAAACATCACTCTTTCTACTTCTCGTTCCTGCTTCTCCTGTTAAATGTATTTTGAACCCGCAAAGGTAGGGAGGTGAAGTCACCCTATCCCTACCTTTGCGGGAAGATGGGCCTTCAAACCAATACAGGGTTTGGGTGGTGCCTTGTGCATATAATTAGACATCTACATTACGCTTCTTCAGGATCTGAAAGCAAGGACGTCTTGGATCAGGGTTAGTTTGCGTCAGTTTTTTTTTTCTATTAGAGTGTCCCACTCAATCCAGTACCCTACTGACAGGTAGCAAACGGAAGCAGGAGTTCTGCTGAGAACCAAGTGGAATACCAGTCTGAGCTGGGGGAGACTGACTGGAAACTGGAGAAGATGAGCAGCTGCACATCCCTGACATCCTACTCTTTATCCACCAAATCTATGGAATGGATCTCAAAAGCGCCCCTGAGAACTGTCCCAGGATATTTCAAAACGCAGCCTCTGACACTGCTTGCTTTGACAGACTTTATGGTAACTCGGTCCCTGTTACTTACCTAACAGCCTTATTCCTTTCGGTCCTCAGCAATGGTCTTTTCTAGAAGGGAGGCTATCCTCTAGTTAAGAACAGCTGGAAGGTAAAGCCAGTAGAAGAAAGATCTGTTTGACCCTTCCCTGGGGAAAATCTGTTGGAATTCATTCAGGAGTCAGGGAGCTCATGATTATTTTAAACTTGTTTGAAAAATATATGCATTTATCAGCACGGCTGTGTAAGGAGCTGACTTTGAGAGACCTGCAATTTGGAAGGTTTTGTGCTGACATGAGCTGAGAGTTTTTAACTGTATTGCACTTTCAAGGGGACTGTGCCTCCTGATGCTCCTCTAATAGCAGTACGTGCTTGTATGACTCACAATACCTGTTTGGAATTAGAAGTTGTTTTACTCACCTCTAAAATATAGTAAATCCATGTTTTAGAACACATCACAGGTGCTTATGTCTTAATAGTGTGCTCCTGCATATAACAAAGACAAGGAGTAATAATCAAAGTTAAAATGCTTACAAGGGAATTTTTTATAGAATGGAATACTGGCATCTTGCTGATGTGAATTCTCACCCAGGGTTGAGCATCCCATATCAAATCCACAGGACCATGGTGCTCAGTGCCAGATCCTCAGAGGATGTCAAGGTCATAGCCTCAGTGCTCACCCAAATATCATCATGCAGATTCATGCTGCCTACACATTACCTCCCCAAAGGACCAAAACCTCCAGGTCTCCCAAGTGCATTCCTGGATCAAGGTCAGTAGTGCTGGCATTTCTCCAGTTGCTAAAGTGAAGAGGCAGGTGTATCACAGCTGTGGAACAACTGGAAGGAGAGCCATGGAAAGGTAAGATCCTTCACGAACTCATCCATTTCAAAAGCACTGTTACTGAGGCACATTTAATGATGCACAGAGATCGGCAAAGACTAAAACTAGAGCTATATTATAACATTCACATGTAAAACATTTATTCATTATACTGCTATTCAAGTTACTACTACTGCTACACTGTCTGCATTACAGCCCCAACTATTGGTTGGTTGTTATCCTCTATCCACCATCACAAAAGTTACAACCATTTTGACATCTTTTTCAAGAACTGTGTTTCTCCCAGCTTTTCCACAGAGGCTAACCTCATTGCAGTATCAGAAGCTCCTGAGTTAGTTGGAGTTGCCTTCCTGTTCTTAGTCACCAATGTCTTGGTCCTACCTGAAACATTTGACTTTGGTGGCCACTGGATGCTCCCTAGAAGAGCTTGAAATGGTTTGAGTCTTACTTGTCAGATAGACCTTACAAGGTGGATTGGTGCGTGGCCCTGTCGTCTCCACGGTCTCTGTATCAGCGGATGTTCTGCAGGGTTTTGTGTGAGGCCTTGTACTTTTTTCGTGATCTGTACTGCTTCCACTAGCTCTGAATTACATTCCAATGTATTTCCTATTATCCTGTTTTTCAGGTATTGGTCTTTCATTCTGTACATCAAAACCATTGACGGCATCACCAACAACCTTCCAGCCAATGAAAACAAAGATGGGCAAGATGGGCCAGATGGGCCTTCAGACAGCTCTCATCTTTAGACCCAGTAGATAGGTGTGAGTATGGAGCAAAGAATGCCATTGTGGTTTTGACTTCAGCCGCAGCCCTAGCCTCCACTCATTGTGCTCATTCCCAGAAAAGGAGAGAACCTGTCTCTTTAACAGAGGGATCATGCAAAACCAAGATGTTCCACTCAACCACCCTGTTCAAAATAATACTTTTAATCTTTCTTTTGAGAGCTGGGAAGTGGTCAGCAATTACTAACAAATCATCCTTCCTGCACATATTAAACTGCTCAAGGGAAGGATTATCATCTACAAACCAAAAATAAGTCACATTCACCATGATATTACACACCAAAGAAAATATTGAACAAAATCCTTAATGGACCAAAACGAGGGGAGGATGAGAGATGCGTGGGAACAGTATCAGGTGAAGCACAACTCATGCGATGGCGTTCTGTTTCAGCTTATGAGGACTGATGGCAAAATTTGGAAAGCCAGACTTTTCCATTCACTAGAATCTGCACCTCGCATCATGCGGGCAGACAGGATTGCACATAATTCTGAGTTCTTACCAGCCCTTTAGCTTGTGGCACCCATGCCTGTCACTAGGGTCTGCTGAGCAATGTTACGAGAGCCATAAATAACCCCGGTGCCTCGCTCCGCCTCTGACAATGTGCCCATGAGGGCAGAAAGCGGCCAGAATTTACTGATTTACATGTTGCAGGGTCTGTGGCTGTTGTTCTTAGCAGAGCGGGGGTGTCAGTTTGCCTTTTATTTACAGCACACACAAGGCCTAGCCCTGCAGTAGCGGAGGTATTTCGGCTGAACTGTCACCTTGCCAAAAGTTTCTCAATTTTCCACCCACTCTGAGCTAAAGATGATTAATGTGACATTGTGCCATTTTTATGTATTATTTGCATTTAGCGCTTTGAGATGTTTTCAAGCTACTTCAGGTGGGGCTTTACACTCCATTTCAAGAGGAGCTTAATTTCACTGCCAATTTTTACACTAAATTGAGAACTAACACGCTAAAGCACCTACTGTAGGTGCACTTAATATAATAAATTTACTAATGTGTTTTTCTACGAGTTCAAACTAAAATTTTAGATATTAAAATGTTTTTTTGGCCACTTTGGGCCAATGAAAGGCCTGACCTGTCATTCCTGAATGCATCCCTTCCAGTCCCTGCCTCTTTTTTCTGGTTCTACAACCACGCAGAAAGCAATGTATGCAGAAGAGGCAGCATTGCTGTATGCTGCTGGGTGGAACTTATGTTCAGCGAGATGAAGCTAGAGGGTGTGCTGGCCTGCAGGGTTTGCTGATAAAACCGTGCACCTGAGAGGCCAACCATAAGGGAGGACTGCACTGCACCTTCACAGACAAACTAACTGCCCAATTTAACCGGTTTACACACTAGGGAAGTCAGACCCCTTGACTCCAGCAGAAGGGCGTAGCTGTTTATGAGACCTCTGAACTTGGTTATCTGATTGATGGAGAGTCGAAGCAACCCACACTGCACCCTCAGCCAAAGGTTATTTAAATGGTCTTTCTCAGCTACTTTCTTGGCAACTCCGAGGCCGAAGGGCACTAAAAACTCATGTGCCAGTCGCAGCAAGGATTAACTTGAGCTACTGTTTTACAGCTGTACATTTTTTTTCTTCAAGCCACCCAAGTTTTAACTAAAGCTGCAGCTGTTTCACCAAATTTTATTAATTTGCATTTAAGGATTTATATTTAATGTTTGTTTAAATTTTCACGCAGTCTTTTAAAATGGCATCGGGGGTGTATAATCCAGACGTGAACCAGTGAATCAGCAAGCTGGATATTAAGATGCTGCAAAAAAAGCATTTTCCTCTGCTTAGTTTGTAATGACTAACATTAAGCCTTTTCCCGATCATTTCGCTGGTTTCATTTAATTCAACATTTTGAGTGCCTTTGTTTTAAAAGTGGGAACTTGTGTCTTGTTTAGGGGGACTTCTTAAAATATTGAAAAATTTTGAGGGTACACTGCACAGCTGAAAAGCTTTGTTTTAAGTGACATTTCATTTCATGGAGCGTTAAAAGCTCTTGAAAATGTTTTTATATAGAAAGTTTGTGTAGGTGTAGGCTATCAATACCATTGTTTTCATTTTTGAAACAAAGCGTCTAACTTTATAAAGGGTTTGCTGAAGGTATTTTTCTATGCTGCTGGTTGATCGGGCTTGTAAGTGAGTGGTAATGGACCAGACATTTGGAAGGAGAATAAAGGTTTTTTGTCTTGGTGCCAGCAGACACAGAGAACATCTCTGCTCCAGAGCGGAAACCTTTTCTTTACAGACAAACTGGCTTACACAGGTCACTTAGCGTTACACGGCAAAAAAAATCATGTTTTTTAAATTGACAGTTAAAAAAATGTTTTTTTTTTTAACTTCATTTCCAATATTGCCAGTTATTTTAACAAAATAAATTCTGACTGTGAGAACTAAAAAAAAAAAAAAATCGTACCTTTCTGCAAGAGAACAAGATCGGTGGAAATATGCATGTGAAGTTTGGATGTTTTCCCCATTTTGAGTGTGAGTGTGTGTGTGTGTGTGTGTGTGTGTGTGTCTGTCTGTCTGTCTGTCTGTCTGAGACACTCTCCTGTAGTGGATTGGCATCCCATCCCAGGTGTACCCCCTTGGTGCCCATTGATTCTGGGATAAGTTCTGCAATGAGACTCACTAGGACAAGCAGTTGATGAAGACGGAGAGATGGATGTACATACGAATATAGCAGCCACTGGTGGGTGGCATTTCTTGTTTTCTGTCATAATTAGCTTTGCTAATATCTGCAATGTCCTGGCCTTATGACACACCTCAGTTCACAGGGACAAGATTTTTCCACCTTGCTGCCGCAGAACATGACAAGGGATTGAAGTGGTCTGATTCCGTCTCCTCCTTTTGGTCGAGCTTCACTTAGGCCTGTAGAGAGCCAGTCATGCATAACTGCTTCTGGTGACCTTTTACATGAGGAGCTTAGAGAACAAGGATTTAGCTGAAGGTGTACTGTTCTAGCCAGACACAAGTGCTCTGCCTAAAGGATGAATTGACCCACAACTTGTGTGTGTGCGTGTGTGCACGTGTATTTAATGGAACATTTTAAGAGCCCAATGTCACAGATATTTTTAGCCCATCTACTCTTTTCCACATTGTTAAAAGTGAACTCCTGCACCCTCTCAAAAGAGGTTGAAACTTATTGCATATTAGTATTAAACTTACTGCATATTAGCATTAAAAATTCATAAAACTTAGATTTATTTAGATAATACTGACATTTTTGCCCTCACATTGTACTTTATTTTTTGTCACTTGTGTCTGTAAAATACAGTTTATTGCGCAGTGGATCAGAATAAAAAATATACATTGTTTTTTATGTACCGGTTGGGCACTTTCTAAATCAAATATGGCAGCTAAGGCTGATAAACATTTGACAGTTAAAATAACCTGGCCCTGCTTTTGTACCTTTCAGAATAATAAAAAAAGAAACAAACATGACCATACAGTTTACCAGTGAGAGTCATATATAACCTCTATGGCTTTGTTAGAAAATATATTTTGCAATATAGAAAGATGGCTGGGTACATTCCAGATATGCTCAATTTTAGCATTTTTCTTCCTTATATTAAAATGCGACCACTTTTTGAAGAACTACGGAGATGTCCTACCCAGTAGCAAAGATTATCAGACTACTCAAAATCAAGTAAAGTAACTAAATTTGAAACCAGGAAAGGAATGTCTGGGTTGCTAAAGAGGTTGTGATGGATGCTATGGAAATTATTGTGGCAGGTACATCGAGCTGCTCTAAATGAAGATGTATTCCAATTATCCAGCCTCTGAATGTTACCTGAATGGGCACTGGATGTTGCAGAACCCCTGGCACATGGACTTTAACTCAGTACATCTTCAGGACAAAGCCATCCAGAATCTGGTACATTCATGGTCAACAATACTTGGAGAAAAGCCCACCAACTGGCCAGCTGCTCTCCTCGGTTACTATGGTTACAGTATCTGCCAATAATTTTACTCCAGTACTTCAATGGTATTTCTGCAAAGAGAGATTTTCTCCTGCTAAAATTTGTCTTGTCTAATTTAGATAGATGTGAGGTTATGTGCAGTAAATCTCATGTGCAGCGTGGCTCAAAACAGGATTATACTGATTTGGTTATTTTGATTACTTTTGCTTTTATTTTACTTTCTTGACATGATGTTCGTACTGAGCTTTTCAAAACAGCTGTGAGGTGTTCCTTGAGGCAACAGTTGTATAACTGACTGTGGTTGCCAGGAAACATAGCCACACTCCAATGGCCTGGACTGATGGCCACACATGGAGAAAAAAATCCTTTCTTAGATTAGCAAGCACCAGGTGCGGCCAAAAAGCGCAGCATGATACTCCGTGTAGGAAAATTTCAGTGAAACTGGGGGTTTAAACTTGAAGTGAAAAAGTGTTCTGGGTCTGAGTGAAGCCCAGAAAAGTTTGTAAAAATAAAAAGGCTCAAAGCCAGACCATGCACCATCATACCACACTAGCCTTTAAACTGATTTAGAGCATTCGAGTATAAGGATAAAATTCTTTCAAGAATTATTTAGTTGCTAACAGATGGGTAAGCATAGAACTGAATCACAAAAAAATACAACATTTGATTACGGACTTAAAATCCCTGCAATTCTGCTACGGTCTTTGAAGTGCTAGTCATTTGCTAGATGAAATAAGTAATACCAATTCCATTATGGACAGTGCATTTAATTTCTCTTTGGGTGTAAAATAGTGCAGATGCAGCTTGAAATATTACAGAATTAGTATAGAACAATTATGCCACACGTTCATGTCTCATGGAGTCTGTTGCTTTTGTACATTTGATAGTGTTTTGAAAGTTACTTCAAAAATTTGTGGCTGAGAATAAAACCAAATTATGCAAGTCATATAAGACAGAGGCATCTGCTAATCCAGTGAGGTAATAATGCAGTAATAGTGCTTTATGATGTTGAACACATGGTTAGCACAAGCTGGGAGAAATCTTCCTGACTTCTGCAGTTCAAGGGAACTTTAAATGAAACCATAAAGAAAAATAATCAGCAAAGGCAATGTTGTGAGTGGTTCTGGGTGCATTCTGTGTGTAATGGGGTGTACGTTTTATCTCCTTTGTCTTGGTTTCTAATGATATTGTATCTTTGGTGGGTGTTTGGCCGCTTAGTGATGGAAAACCCCTGCAGTGGGTTGAAGCCATCAGATCCTATTAGTAATTCAATGATTTGAACTAATTGTTGTGTTCCAGCTGCCTTGACCAAAGTTCAGTGTTTGGTTTAAAACTTGGTGGGGCTACCAATCCCATGAGGCTCTGTTCTGCTGCTCCTCTTAATCGTTCTGTCGTGCCAACCAAGACTGCTACCTGCTATCCATCACTAAGGTGACTCCAACTTCTACCACCTTGTGTCCACCCAGAGTTGCATGAGCTGCTGCATCAGAGGTGAGGAAGTGGTTGCAAACAGCTTCCACAGCAATGCTGCGGCAGCACTTTCGGTTGCACCAGGGTTTGCGCCACTGCTCTTCCAACACCGCTTGTACTGCATCTATGAATTAATGTGTTTTTCTCAGCTGCAGCTACTGAAGTACCACAGACAGTAGGAATAATGTGAGTTTAAAAGAGGGTCTCTAAAAACACTCTAATCTTTTCCAGACACCGAGCTGTGTTTGAAGCCCACCACCCTGCTGCATGTCTGTTTGTCATTTTGTTATTACTAAAAAATGATATCAAAAATCCATTATGCCCAGCATCTCTGACATCTATTTTGCTTGAGCCATTATCCTCTTCCATTGGGTAAAATGAGGTTTCATAAACACCATGTGCAGGTCATAAACACATTTGCCATGTCTAGCTAAGCTGATTATTGGGCAAAGCAGAGGTGTCCTAAAAAGTGTGCAATTTGCTTTTTATTGCAGGCATTCCCCCAATGAAATTGGAGATGGAACTCTTTCTGATCAGATATAATGATGTAGATACTAATGTCAGTGGGTTAGTGGGTTACATAGCAGGTTGCAGGCAGGGAGTGGAGGAGAGGGCCCCGGCTTTTCTTAGGGTAGCAAGAAAGCAAAGCATCTAGCCCTGTTCTTCTACAGCACCCAGGAGATGTGAGAGAATGTAGGCTCGATCCTCTATGTTGAGTTTATATTTCCGTTCCATGTATGCATGGCTTTCTTCTAAATGCTTAGATTTCTTCTTATGGCTCCTGCATTGTTGTGAATTGGTAATTCTAAGTTGCTCATATTGTGTGTGTGTGTGTGTGTGTGTGTGTGTGTGTGTGTGTGTGTGTGTATTAAATTAGATAAGTGTATGACTGCAGTCAGTGTAAAACTTTAAACGTAATTAAAAGAATAATCAAAAGCAAAGATTATAGGTTCGCACATGCAACACAATTGAATTAGCCTTCAAGGACTTTGCCGAATCAAAAAGGACGTGGCTTTCGCATCAGCCGGGGACGTTTATAAACAGTTCATTTTCAATAATCCAGTAGGCAGTCAAGTAATTCGAAAATGATTACTTGGCTGCCCAATTTTTTTATTTTTTATTTTTTTTATTTTAAATGTATCTTTTTTAATGTATCTTTGAAAGAAGAAAAATAAAAACAGTAGACTTCACAAAATACACGATTTATATTTTGCTTGTCACACTGAGAACAATGCTAATCCCTGTGATGAAATTCCTAAATTTGGGGGGGGGGGGGTCAAAACAGAACAAGAATAAATGAAACACATAAAAACAAGCAAATTGAAAGGCGATGTGGCTAAGACAATAAAATTAAAAAAGAATACAATAACAACAAATATGATCCCCATTATCATTGGATCATAGTCTAGATATGGAATTGATGTTTAAATGTAAATATCCAGCAACCCCTAATGAAATTACGTTCTTATTTGCGATGCACAAGAGGTCCCTTTAGATTCTGTTTTTTTTTTTTTTTTCTTACTGTAGCGCCTGCTTTGCCACACTGAGGACTCCGGATCTTTTCTTGAACAACAGTTAAAGTTGACTGAAGAAAAAAATGTCTTTTTCTCAAGATGGGATTCATTTTCAATGCGGCTAGAGATTAAAATGTCTTCAAGTCATAGCAGAAACATTTACTAGTAATATTTATAAAAAGTTATGCTTTGCCTCCAGGGTGTACCAACGTTGAAGAATGACTTGAAAGGAGTTGCACAAATAAGTGAACAATGGTTGAACAAGATATTCTTAAGTTACGAACAACATTTGGGCTTGAAAACTTTTGGCTGAAAATCTCCTTGGTTGTAATTACTACTGAATTTTTCTTCGTGATACTTTGCCCGAAGCTATAGATTTTCAACTTATTTTTTTTCCCAGCCAATATCACCCCACATAAGGACACAAGGAGTAGCAGAAATGGAAAATCCATTACAATGAACTGCTGTTTGTTGTGACTGTATTTTTTAATATCATTTTACACCTAAAAAAATTGATTTCAAAGCTTGCACCAAAACTGCCTTACAGATGAAGTGAAGGTTAACATGATTTGTCAAGGAAAATGGGAGGCAAAGATATCAGGTGCAATTGTACCTTTTTTGTCCAAACAAGCCTGAGTGCATAACTCCAGATTAAATATAAAAAGGTGTATGAATAAAAGGAAGTCATGTTGTAAATTGCATCTTTCCAAATTAAAGATATAGCTGCCGCAATCCTGCACATCACTTGATCATTACTAGCACCACCACTATTCTCAAGTCCCTTCACTTCCCTTCCACTCCCTGGAATGAATTAGTTTATTTTCTCTTCATACCTTAATTTTTCTTATTGATGTGTAAAGGTTCAAAACCCCCAAAGTTGGAGAGTCTCACTAAGTACTGCATCCTCCTAATGGGAGAGTTTACAGCTTAAAACTGACATGAATGGTGCTTGTGATAGTGGCTGTCTTTAATAAATCTAGAATAATCTTTAATAGTTTTCCAAGATGACTGCATAAACTTTTTTCCTCTCCAGAGACCCCCAGCTCTCTTTGTATGATCTCAGGTTGCTGAAAGATTCTGAAATGTCTCACTTTAAGGATAACAAGGATTATCTGCTTTCAGTATCAACATGCTCTCAAAAAGGAAAATCAAAAATAGTCTATGGTGAAAGATCCAACTGAAACTCCACAACCAAAAAATACAACTATGAACATCCAAGGTTTTTTGACAAAGAAGACAAAGAAGAAACTGGTGCTGTGGCCTACAGTTCCACTTCCACCTGTGCCAACTCACCTCTGGAGGTAGATATGTCAGTATACTTAGGAGATTTATCACACCAGTTGTTCGATCCAGTGGGCCACGTAGTAGCTAAGCTAAAGCATGCTAGACACCACGGAAACTTGGCTAGGCAACATTACCACTGAACTACAGAAACTTTCTTCCTTAGTTGCAGCTCGTCCATCAAAATTCTCTGTCTAAGCAAACTTGCAGAAAAACTCCAGATTTGTTTCATTGAGGCTGAATACTGGATATCTGAAGTGGAGGATTGTCTGGAAAAAACTAATTTAATTGGAGCTTCAGAACAGAAAGCAGAGCTGCTATAAGAGAAATTGGACAAAATGGAATTTAAAAATCGCTGCAATAATCTGAAAATAGTAGGTCTACCTGAGATTGCTAAAGGTAATGTTGCTCTGAAACAGTTTCTGCAGGATGAACTACACTCGTGGGTCAGATTGTTGCCTGATTTTGCTCCTTTTGAGATTGATTTTGCCTGCCTACCTCTGCCGCACGCCCCCCAGTCTGTCCTAGCACCCCCCAGAAGGACATTAATAGTCCGATTTTTGCACCTCTACGACAAAGAAATTATCAACTAAGCAGCAGCTAAGAAATGCAGGATCTTCATTAGACACTTCCATCCGTAACTACGCCAATCTGCCAACTGAAATCATCTATAAGAGATCCGAGCTCAATGACGTCAGAGCTTTTAAACAGCGGAACATTTACTGGGGTTTTACTCTTCCAGCCTGACTGACTGGAGGAGTAAAACCCCAGTAAAAAAATCCATGCAAAATCCATGCGTTTGACAGCACAGCATCTTCCACCACTTTCCTGGCCATCTGAAAGACCGAGCCTTTACAGTGAGCATAAATGTATTGGAAATGTGGAACTTACTTTGGCTTGGTTCTTATGTAGTCACTTTACATGCTTTTATATCCCTCCTCTCTGTATCCTGTTGTGGATCATATACTAAGTTTCATAATTATTTTTCTGGGGTTTTACTCTTTCTTTTGCACTGGTATTGGGTCTTCAGGGGAGAGGTGAAGCCAGGATGGTCTGGTGAGGAGTTAAATACGAGCTGTCACGTGTCAGCCACTGTATACTATGGTTAGTAGCTGACTGGCTGTTCCAGGGAATAGGGTGGTGTGGGGGGAGGTATTAGATATTTAGTGTAGATTCTGGTTTTGTTTGTTTTGGGTTCTGCTCACCTTCTCTCTTTATCCATCGACCTATTTCTACTGCACTGGGTCACGTTGGCAGTATGACTACCTTTATGACTGGGGTTACTACTAGTTTGCAGTAATATTGTCCCGAGTTGTCAGTACTCAGGACAGCATCATTCAACGCCCCAGTACAATTATAGGTAGAAGTATTTAAATCTATTCCAATTTTCTTAATTTTTGTTATTATTTTCCAAACTTAGGAGCATCATACTTAGGAGTGGTGGCCTTTACTCAAACTTTTTTCAATCTTTGTTAACGCTATGCTACCTGCTGTGCCAGCTATCGTCATAAATTTATTGACTTGAGTTCACTTTCTGGGGATTTAGCCTACATTCCCAGATATATGACTGATTTCAGTCAGCCATAATCCAATTTTACTCATTGTCAGCCTTTCTAAATGCCTTGATAACTCTCCTTTTAATGCAGGGATATAAATTGAACAATATGGTGCGTTAAGCCTTCTAAGTTCTGTGTAACGGATATAAAAATATAATGATATAAAAATGCCCCATTCCACCCTGCCCCATAGCGTCCTCGCAGTAATGATAAGGACAGTTTCTTTGAAATGTGCCATCAAGACTCAGGCTGTGAACTAGCGCACTGCAGCTGTGTTCTTTCTCCATAATGAGGCCTTTTGGCTGGTTGACATTGCAGATGGCAAAGGTCCAGAGCCCCCCATCGTAACCCTTTCAACATTCTATGTGGACCTGTGATGCTGACGGCAGTGTTCAGGCAACCAAATCGCATAGCAGCGTGATCAACTTTACACTCAGTGGCCACAATAATAGCAACGTCGGTGCCCAGTCCACTGAAAGGCAGCTTCTGGGTCTGGACAGGATACACGTGTGTACCTTTGAAGGTCAACTCTGGGCAGCAGCATTTCACTCTTCTCTCTGTTGGTAGGAGTCATCAATAGCAAATTTGAACTTATTGCAGATCGTACTTTTAGACAAGTGTATCGCATTGCATGAACTGCTTGTTTTTGGTTCCCCTGCTGCCTTGGAGGACAAAGAGTTTTCCACTGCTAAACAACAACATGCCCATGTGAACCACTACACCGTAAGCCCATTTTCTTCTGGCCCTTTAATCTTGATGGATGAGCTTAGATGCATTATCCACAAGTGACGGTTCGGGACGTTCCCACTCCAAACCATTACTTTCTGACAGACCCCCGACCACATTTTGTGTGATGGCAGGTAATGACGGCCATTGTCAAGTTTTGTGTGTGAGAAGCAGCGTCTGAGGTTTGCTATCAATATGCCGGTCTTACTCAAAAAGAAACAAAGCTATTAAACCCAGAACTGTGAGAAATGCAGTTATCTGACTTTTGTGGGTTTTTTGCCTGTTTTGCAACCAGGTCATTAGTTGATAGTTTACCCTTGACAGTCCAGCTTGAAGTTAACAAATTTATTAAAATATATTATAAGTCTCAGGCAGGTAATGGTTGAAGTGATAAATGTTTAATTTGCAATCCCTGTGGTGGATTGGCATCTTGACCAGCTTGGATCGCTGCAAATTTCTACTGCTTTCTAATTATTGTTTTACGGTTGAGGATGTATCAAGGAAATGTACAATTTTATTAAAAAAAGCTTTGCACAAAGAAAATAGATTAAAAACACAGCAGTACCCTAGATAGTGCTCAGAAAATGTTCCTATAAATTCGAGCGCTAGCCAAAACAGTTAAACAAGGTCATTACATTAAATAAGTGAAAATACAAATAGTGCAAAACAATAATGAACTTTTATTCTTTATTATTTATCTTTATTCTTTATTTTATTCTTTATACTTTTTATCAAAGTGATGTACATTCTTGTCTTTAATGTAATGTCCTTAAAATCCTTTGTATAGACAATAAAATGCAGTAGAAAAAGAATAAAGTAGGAGTCCTCCTCCTCCTTTTCAGCTGATCGACATCTTCAGTGTATGCTTTAATGCAATAACTGCAATAAGTGAGTGCCCACTAAAAGCTCCCCCTGCCATCTTGTCCCAGTGCTCACAAGCATCATCCCAGTTGAGACACAGCCAAACACACACAAGCATTCACAACCAGCTCTTGAATAAATAAAAGTAAAAACAGTTCAGCTAAATGCCTACTGTACAACCACCGCACAAGTAAAAATGAAAGAGAAAAGCAAAGACTGCTATAAAATTAAGATCCATTATCAGAACATTTTGATTTCAAAGAAAATACATGGTGCACATGTGAAATTTATGAAATGCATCTTCATGCCAGTTATACAAAGTAATTCAAAACTGGGCATGTGCCAAGAGTAGACGTCTTGTGCCTTACGAAGCACGATATACGTATGTGTATAGGTGCATAAAAAATAGGACAGAGGGTGACCCCATGAGCAAAGTACTAGAGCATGTGGTGGGAGCATAAGATAAATGTGACAATGAAAGATTATAACAGTGGTAATAAAGGAGAGGTGCAACGGGCATTGCGCTAAACACATGCGTGTGCCAACTACAGCATTAACACTACAACAAAACAGCACTAAACAGGGCAGCCATAAGCAGGGCACTGCTGTATTATTCATTTAATGTAAATTGCTTTTAAAGTTTGAATCCAAGATTTACTGTTCCAATCCCATAGGTTCAATTTATCCTTGAATACAGCAAAGTGCATTTGCTTCATTGCACCTGTGAGAAACTGCTGCCAAAGTCAGTTCCTCTGAACTTGGTCACCCCAACGAAAAGTCAGATGAAACAAAAGTGCCATGTGACAGTTCCCAATATAAAATTAGCACCTGTCTGCATTTAGCATTCCTAAAGTTGGCTTTCATCTTGTTGGCCATGTTCATTAAATCATCCCTCACCGCCATTTAGTTCAATTGCACTGCACAAGAGATCTGCATTTGCTAGCTGATGATGATCCTTCATTTGGCACCGCAGTCTTTGAGGTCAACACACACTCCTGGCTCAGTTCAACTACACTTAGAACTCCCGTTCACTTTTGGTTGTTTTAATTGCTATCAAACAGCAACACATCTATAATGAATACGTGTATGTTTTTCTCCTTATCAAATACCCAAGGAAATATTAACAACCCTTAGTAAGACTGTCAAAATCTTAATCGGTTAAAATAAGGCGACTCCTTCTGAAATTTGATGTTGTTCTTTCATGTTGACCTGGCCAGACTTCTCCGATTAAGATCAGAGAGGCATGTGGTTTTTAGCAGACACTGTTTCATGAATCGCTCTGATTTCTCAGCAGTTTTGATATTATAGCTATATTAAAATATATGAGCAACACAGCCTACAGAGGAATTAAAGTTGAGAATAAACAAAGCTTTTCTAATATTCAGGTCTCTTTTATTTTAAGTGAAATTTCTCCCTGAATATCTGTGACAAATGGTTTAAGGACTCACACGATCAAAAACAGATGACATACTGTCAGGACGCTCACGGGAATGGGGTAAGTGATCCAATTGCGGATGCGACACGAGGGGCTGGGTTCACAGGGACAAAGACGTTTAACATAGAACAAGGAAGCGCAGGGATAACACCTGGTGACCATGAGAAGCTACAGATGAGATCCCATGCTGGAGCCGTCCGGCCCCGCGCCTTTTATCTCAGAGCTAATAGGTTGATCTGGTGCAGCTGTGCTGGGTAGGCGGGCCGCCCCTAGCCGGTTCCTGACACATACACTGCCTGGCCAAAAAAAAAAAAAAGTCACCACCTGGATTTAACTTAGCGTTATGATGTGGGGTTGCTTCAGTTGCTCAGGTCTAGGTTCAGCAACGTTATGTGCCCAAAAAATGAGCTCAGCTGACTACCTGAATATACTGAATGACCAGGTTTTTCCATCAATGGATTTTTTCTTCCAAGTCGACAATGCCAGGATTCATTGTGAAAGAGTGCTCTGGATGGAAATAAATGTGACATTGCATAAGCTTACTGAAAGGATGCCACAGCGAATGCGTACCGTAATCAAAGCGGTCCAACAAAATATTAGCGTGTGGGACTTTTTTTTTGGCTGGGCAGTGTATTTGCATGCTTCTCTTCCCTATACCCTTTTGCTCTCACGCAAACTCACTGTTTATCTTGCTATTTTGTATTTACCTTTGTTTTACTCTTGTTTTTGGGTGACACAGAGTTATGCCAGGTTTCAAAATGTGAAAACACTCTCACTGCCTTTCCATAAGTTGACACACACATCTGAAAATGTAAAAATTACAGTCCTAACAATACTTGTGCACTAAATAAAACCACTTTAATGGTAAAACAGTCTGGGGATTATATAATATGTTACTTTTTACCATTCCACCGCTACACCTTTTTCACCCAAGTAGCACCAGGTAACTCACCCAGTACATAGATAAAGAGGACCTAATATGACAGTTAACATATTAACAATTTTGAGATTATTATTTAAACAAAAATGATCAGAAATGCAATCTAATTAGCTTGAAAAAAGAAAAGAAAAAAAACCGTAACCTTATTTTCTTTATCTGGAGTTTCCTTTTGGCGGATTTGTGTATATTTTCCCCCTCATCCTGCTATAACTGCTTGTTAAAGGAGATTGCGAGAACTAGCAGTATAATTATTGCATTGTTTGCACACATCTTTATGGCACCACTGGCTGTCTAGCAATGAGAAACAATAGTTATTTTGTGTTTGAAGCTGTCATGAAAATGTACAGCCTTAAGTGTTCAAGTGTTTAATTAAAAGTTTTCTCCTCTCATCATTCATATGCCAAGCACCACTTGTTTTATCAAGTAAACGCACATTTTAGATTGTGATGTTGAGCCTCTGCTCAAAGGCACCGATTTAATGCATTTGGTGTTTTTCTGTGTTTTATAACATTGTCACTTTAACTGTGCAAGTGCAAGTGTTTTGTTTACTTATCTCTTCAGCTGATGGAATATACAAGGATCAGCCAAAGCATTAAAACCGCTTACAGGTGAAGTGACATTGGTTACATTGATGATCTTGTTGCCGTGGCACCTGTGAAGGGGTGGGGGATGATATTAGGCATCAAGTGAACAGTCAGTTGTTGAAGGTGATGTGTTGGAAGCAGGAAAAATGGGTAAGCGTAAGGGTCTGAGCCACTTTAAGATGGGACAAATTGTGATGGCTAGATGACTGGGGCACAGCATCTCCAAAATGGCAGGTCTTGTGGAGTGCTCCCAGTATGCAGTGGTTAGCACCTACAGTACCAAAAGTGGTCCAAGGAAAGACAACAGGTGAACCAGCAAAAGGGTTATGGGTGCCCAAGGCTTGGGAGCGAAGGCTAGCCCATATGGTCCAGTCCCACACAAGAGCTACTGTAGCACAAATGGCTTAATACCTTAATGCTGCCCATAACAGAAAGGTGTCAGAACACACAATGCATCGCCGCTTGCTGCGTATAGGGCTGCGTTGCCGCGGACCGGCTGCAGAGTGCTCATGCTGACCCCTGTCCACTGCTGAGAGCAGCTATAATGGGCACATGAGCGTCACAACTGGACCATGGAGCAATGGAAGAAGGTGGCCTGGTCTGACGAAATACGTTTTCTTATAGATGTGGACAGCCGAATGCGTGCGCCTGGGGAAGAGATGGCAGCAGGATGCATTATGGGAAGAAGCCAGTGTGATTCTTTGGGCAACGTTCTGCTGAGAAACCTCGGCATTCATGTGGATGTTACTTTGACCCATGCCACCTACCTAAACATTGCTGCAGACTACATACAACTACAGACTTCATGGCAACAGTGTTTCCTGATGGCAGTGGCCCTGCCACACTGCAAAAATTGTTCAGGAATGGTTTGAAAAACATGACAAAGAGTTCAAGGTGTTGTCTTGGCCTCCAAACTCCCCAAATCTCAATCCGATCAAGCATCTGTGGGATGTGCTGGAAAAACAAGTCTGATCCATTGATCCCCCACCTTGCAACTTACAGGACTTAAAGGATCTGCTGCTAAGGTCTTGATGCCAGATACCGCAGGACACCTTCAGAGGTCTTGTGGAGTTCATACCTAGATGGGGCAGAGCTGTTATTTATTGCTGTTTTTAACCATTAGTCTACAACCAGATGGCGACAAGCACAGCAGTCCATGGTTTACTAAGACTCCTTGTAAACTGTGTACTACTGAAAAAATATTCAGTAGTTGAAAATGTTATTTCGATGGGATTGCTGCCCCTGTACTTTTTCAGGGGCTTTGGGAAGGATGGAGTCTACCTGGAAGCTAGACAGAGGGGTCACATGACCCGGAAGATAAGTCACCTTTTCAGCAAATTCAAGCACCAGCAGTGTCACCAAAAGTTTTGGTTATATTTGTAGAGAACTCCTTAGTTGTGCATGACAGTAAGGCTGCCTGAAGCCAGGAGAGACTGAAGATGTGGCTGAAGAAGCAGAGTCATCATGAGTGCAAGGTAATCCTCACCTTTCAAGGCTGGAACTTATTCCTTTTTGCAGAGATCACCTTCTGGTGATTTGCCCAACCTTGCTGCTAGTCTGGCACAGGAAGCACAGCCCAGGTTCATACATTGTCACCATTCCACAAGACTCTGGCCAACTCTGTTGTGTTTGCCACCTGCAGGGATCTGTTGATTTGCTGGCAAGACTTGAACTGTACCTCCTGGACCTGCATCTGGATTATGTTCCTGGAGAGGGAACACAAGTTGAGGCTGTTGGAAGATCTGTGCCCAGTGTACCTGGGTACTGGGGGACACTCCAGCAGGCTGTTCGATGCCCTCCCTTCTCCCAGCTTCTGCCACAGGAAGTGTGGTGCACCGGGTTTGGCAGTAAGTGCTTCCCATGATACCGATGCTAAGACCACAGTGTGACAACTACCAGGATTTCCTTTCTCCAGATTTCTTAAATACCCTAGTATTTAACCTTCATAGAGTTCCAGTAAGTGCTTGGAAAAATGCTAAAGAAATACTGCACCAGGTCTATTCTGAGCAGCAAAGATGTGACTAGGCAGCTGGTAAAACATAGGACAAAACTGAAACCATCATTAGAGTTTCATTTGGCATGTTGTGAAGATGGGCAAAAACAATATTTTTCTGTGTTTACTTGAGGCTGAATGGGTAAAGGTCCATATTTAGACTTTTTCAGTAATAGAAAGTTGAAACTATTAGTCACATCAGTCTCACATGCTTTTAGTAGTAGTTTTGATGATGTTACACCTTTAAAATATTCCAGCTTTTCTTATCTACTCAAACACAGGAAAGTTGTATCATCTACTATACATTGCCCAGTAGTATCCAGTGAGATGGATCCGATTGTTAGACGACCTTCTTCCCTAGGAACTAAATTTGTGATAGCACTGTGCAGTGTGGAATTTTCAAGAAGAGGCCTTCTTAAAATGACTTGAGAACTTGAGAGAGACAGAAAATGGGATCATTTCTAATTCATTAATTTTTGCACATCCAATGTGCAGTTTTTGCAGGACAAGTGCAAATGTTTTTGGATGAGCTGGCATTTTTTTGCCAAGCAACTGTCACAGACCTCTTCTGCAGAGGTGTTCGTGGCCGTGCTGTTTTGAAAGCCTCTAGAGACAGAACTTTGGGGGCTGAGCTTTTTATTAAGCCACGGCCTGTTGTGCGCAGCAGCAGTCTTCACAGACATCATGCAAGCCAAAACTGTTGAGACTCATTTTCCAGTGAGGGGGTCCGAAAGCAGCAAAACAGTTCCCCCCAAGCAGTTACCAAGTCAAAAAACTAAATTAGCTCATAAAAAATACAGTTAAACAACAACAAACAGCATAAGCGTTTTTAAAAACATGATAACTTGAGTGGCAATGCATCATCAGAGGAAAACAGCTTCCTGTTGCTAATACACTGCATCCGACTTCATTGGAACCCCAAAAAAAGGTGCCGTTAAATGGGCGCTGGTCTGTAATGGAGCTTCTAGAAGGCAGGCAGGTGCAACTGTATAATTTTTAAGGAGTATGATTGGCATATGCAAGGATTTGGATGAGCAGTCTTGCTTATGCAGCTGTGTCTTTGAATTGGGCAGCATTCCTGCTTGCATTTGAAGTATTTTTTCGGGGTGGAGCTCAAGTCAGAATAGGTGTTGCTCTTCTGGAATCCACACTGTAGTGGAAGGAGCAGATGGTTGTTTTGTAATGCAGAGCATTTCGGGTGATCGCCTCACTGTTGCACATCCTTTCTTGACACCTCAGCATCACCTGCCTGCAGAGCACCTTGATTGTTTTGGTGCTGGGAAAAATATTTCATAATGCAATTGAGGAGCTTTTAGATCAAGCAACAATTTTTAACTTTTATGAGGAGATAGTTCATATCGCACCCCCGACTGCCAAGCAGAAGAAAGGCTGATGATGGCGGAGCATTAGCAATCCAGCTCAGGGCAGGGTCCAGGGTAAGGGAGTGGGAATTGCCTGGGTGTCTCAGAGGGCAGCTTATCATTGACCCCTCACATGCGTGACCTCTTCACTGGCTGTGATTTATGTAGACTCTCCAGAGATCACCACTGAGGGACTTGGAGAAGGGCGGATTAATAAATCCATGTAATTGCTCAACAGATCACAAGTTAATATAGGGTTTCCATTCCCAACTGGGGTATGCTGGGCGTTATTGTTACCTGAGTGGAAAGGGAGGGTTTTTTTTTTTTTTTTTTTTTAACAGTTTTTCTTTCAGTTTATATCCAGTAATTGTAATGCATGTTTGTTTTTCAACTCCTGACAGTTATGTGGAGAATAACAGCTTCTGTGTGTGTGGATGGCTTATGTATCTTTCTTTGTGACCTTCACTTTTCCCCCGGAGCATTAACTCCCGCCTCCCCTACATGCACCACTGTCATCGGTAACAGAGGAATGATTCAGGCTATGCTGCAGCTTGGATTTCGGTTTGCAAGTGCCCCCCTTTGCCACCGGACCATGCTGGAATGACTCAGAGTTGCACTGCTTTGACGGTCTGACAGCTTGTTCTGTCGACCCTCATTCATCACCGCTGTTCAAACCCGGGTCAGTCATTCCCAGACCGTTTACACACAGGTCTGCCGAGGTTGTGGCCAGGCAGCAGATGCCAAGAGGTGCCCGTTGTTAATACCGAGATCCCTTGCGGCCTGCCCACTGGATCATAGCCGTGTCAGGCCAAACACTCTTTGTCTTTTGGGAGCACCATCCCAGATGTTGTACCTATATGGTACCCTGCCCTGAAGGTGTAAAGATGTGGGAAACAACCGGCATGTTCTCCTCTACTGCCCCCCCCAGAGATCGGTGCTGATTGCTGAAAAAGCCTTCAGTGAGAATAAAGCCATCTGCTTCTCCTGCTTCTGCTTCTTCTTTCCATAAGTATACCGTAGGATGTAGAAAAGAACAAGATTTTTGACTGTACAGTATATCACAGCATTAGTCCAATGTGACTCGTTTCAAATGTGGTTTCATTGAACCTCCTAAATGTGTTGTAAACTGTCTGATTGAAAATAATGATCACAAATGCAGCTGAAAAAGACAAATCAATAAGATCAGTTGTACAGCAGTGGGCTGCCAACATTCTTAGTGTCTGTAAGCTACCATAATTCTTAAAAGTCCCAAATGGTGGCATCACACCTAATAGATTCCAGCAGGTGAAGTACAGCCACTTTTGTTAAATGCAACAGCAGCTGCACATTAAATATTTGGTACATTTTTTTTAAATCCAGCATTGCCCCCGACACTTTGAATTAATCCTGCGCACTTGCCATGCCAGACATTCTTCTCTATGCACTGTTCTTCGAGCATCTGACAGCGTGAGACAAAGAAAAAAACAATAAACATATTTGAATGTTGTTTTTCGTTAAAAAAAAATTTACCAAAACCAAAAAAAAAAAAAAAAAAACATCTTTGAGATGGTTGCTTGCTTTAAAACTTGCAAGAACTTGTATTTGGAAAACAGACAACTGCTGGCCCTTGTTGCATGAGGCACATTTTTCCAAACATCAGCCACACTTGCGGGCTTACTGAAAGGCGGACCGCAGCAGTCCCGGTTCAGGTTCCTTGAACGTATTCCATGTGGCTGGAGGGCAGACTGCGATGGGGAGTGGCGTGTGGCTAAAAACAACCCGGCAGTTTCACTGTGGCACCCCTGACTGCCTGTTCTGTGACCCAAACAGATGTTTCCATTTCCTACTGTAGTGTCTTGCAGTCCTCTTCTCTCTTTCTCTTATTGTCTACCTCTCTTTCTATGTGATGGCCAGACACTGCACACCCTAGCAATACATATGGAAACAATATGAGTTTAGACTGATTTTGGATAAATCAGGGTAAAACACAGAAACATAGTACAGCGTGTAAGCATTCATGTTACTGATTCACTTACACTGAGCTCACCTTTTCATGTCTTCTGCGCTTACCTGTTTAATTCCCAACTGGATGGCCTTCTTGTTTATTTAACTATCTTGCACAAATGCTGTTTTGTGGAAATTTGCTAAAAATAAAATTACCAATGACTGTCCAGATTTAATCCCATACAACACCTGTGGCGAGATCTCAAAACAGCAGTTGGGAGATGGCACCCTTAAAATCTGAGAGACCTGGAGAAGCTGGCAAAAGAAGAGTGGTCCAAAATTCCAGTAGAGAGGAGTAAAAAACTCGTTCATGGTTGCAGGAAGTAATTGATTTCAGTTATTGTTTCCAAAGGGTGTGCAACCAAATATTAAGTTGAAGGTGCCAATAATTTTCTCCAGTCCATTTCTAGAGTTCTATGTGGAATGATGTCATATTTGACTTTTTTCCTCCACTCTTTTGTGTTGTTCCAATACAAACAAAAGAATAAACAAGTTAATACCAAAGCATTTGTAATTACAACAGTTTTCTGGGAGAAGTGCAGAGGTGCCAACATTTTTGGCCATGACCGAAGCTTGGATTTAATTTAATTTTTAATTTTTTTTTTATTTTAATACAAACCAGATCCTTTCAAACATCCTGTAATAGTAATACAGTTTTCAAAGCAGGTGCTGCTATTCTCCATTCCTCATTCCCTCATTTCTCAGCCGCTGCGAACCAAAGTTTTCCGTGCCGAGATATTTTTATTTATTTTCCAATGGTGGCTGGCTTACGGGAATTAAATAGTCATTTTTTCTGAGGCAAGATCTAAAATTGGGCAGAACAAGGGCAACTTATGCAAGGGAAACAGTTGATTTTAGATGAGCCAGAAGTCCTGCGGTCACTTTGGGTATTAATCATTCCGAGCCCTGGGAGCCCACAGTAATTCTGCAACTTGTCTGTGTAGCTCTGAATTGAATGTCCTTTCTAAACTGGCGCTGAGATGCAGATGCACACTTCTGTCGCATGTACGCTCAGCAGTACAGCGTAAAGACTCCCCTTTAGAAGAAGCATCTCTCCCCCCCTGCATAATCACTCAATAACATCTGTGTTCTCCCTGCTTTTGTTAAATCATTGCAGACACGCGCAAGGTCAGAAATATGCCTTGGCAAACACTGAATGATTTATGTCAGCCTTAATAAACTGCCCTCGCTGTGCTTTGATCGGCTGGAAAATGGCTTTTCTGCGCTTTAGCTTTGTGCTTACTGATAATAACTTTGTTTGCATACTTTTGCAGCCAAGGGCAGCATTGAGTTTGTCACATTACACAATGCCGCTCTTGGATTCTGGAATCTGGAGTCCCCAGTCGCCTGCAGGGGGCCGCTGTTCAGTACAACAGACATAAATTATATTCGTCTTCCCTTTCTAGGTCTGAGACTGAGCCTGCGTTGGCCGTGTTGACATTTTGGATGCCACTGTGGTGATGAAGATCCAGAGTTCAGTAGCTTAGGCTCATTGGTGGGATTAAGGAGTCGTTCCTTAAAGCTGTCACCGGCCAACATGAAGGCATCACCTTGTGCACTGCTGCGTTCTCATAGTTAATAGACTTTGTTAATAGTTCATGCTGTATGTATAGCAACGTCTTTAATGCCAGAGGCGAGTCACACAGTCATGGGGAGAACATGCGAACTTCACACAGGGTCAGCCAGATTTGAATCCGTGTCCAAACCCAGGAACTGCAAGCATCAGTTTTACCTTCTGTGCCATCCAGTTACGGTACAGAGATACAGTATGAATAGTTACTGTTTATTTGCTATTGTTGACAAATTTTTTTTTCTCTTATAGGGTTTTGTCATGATTTTAAATCGAGTCTTTACATCAGAAAAGTATTATTTCATTTTAATCTACCAATTTACAAAAAAATTTTATTTTTAAGCCCTGGAACGGTAAGGTCTTATAACATAAATTAAAGTGCAAAGGGGTCAAAAAATTTGTGTTGCTTTGTCTTGATGACATCGCTTGTAAGCAACGCTCCACTGCTTTCTGTGGTTGGCAGACTATTCGACCAAGCTGATGAACCTTAACAGCAATGGCCTGGCCAAAGCCTTGGACTAACGCTCCATCTTCAGCTTGGACTTCATCAACTCGTCTGAGCTCCTCTGTCAAGGGACCCGTTTGCACATAAGATCCATTCTCCCTATAGCCTATGACCAGTTTGTGCAGGTAGATATTTTGGGTGGACCAGTTCAGATACAGTGCACTATTCAAGGGCGCTGCAGTAAGACTTCTCATTGGATTTAAGCCAGCGACCTTCAAGTTCCAAGCAGGCGTCCTTATTCGCTCCAGGACCCCCTTCCCCAAGAAAGCTTCACCGTGAGTCTGTGTACATAAGCCGTATGACAACCCGATCGCACATTAGTGATTTATTTATTTATCTTTGCCGCTGATCTCATAGAGCGCATTCGGAAAAAGTTGCCAACACTCCTGCGGAAAACGGGGATACGGCAAAATGGGCTTTGTTGCATAAGAGCCCCGAAGCACTCCGAGGGACGGCATCCTTTTATTATCCACCTCGCTCTCCATCTGCTCCGATGAATAATTAAACGGGGGGTGCGAGAGTAATGTGCGGAAGGAAAGGTAAAGCGCGCCCATGATCAACGGATCATAAGCTTCGGGACAACCGGTTATGTGGCGTAAATCAAATACGTTGACCCTTCTTCTTGTCGCTAATTGCTAACTGCTAATGAAGTGCCGCTGGCAAAAACCTTAAAGGCTGTTGACGCATTTATCACTCCAACAGAGGGAATGCCACCAGCATTCTGTTTCTCTTCATAATATGTCCATGGGGTTACTCGAGTTTACGTTTGGCCTTTACTGGTTTATTGTCCAATCTATTGAGACCCTTTTTTTTTTTTTTGAGAAGACCTTATTATTTTTCTGTGGTTGCTTAGAATGACTTTCAAAGTTGAACGTTTCACTTGCAGTAGATGCCTTTTAGTTTACATCCTTTAATAAGTGTAAATATTTTTTTTTTTGCTGAAAATACAAAATAGTTAAGTTTAGATGGTGTAAACAGCGGCTGGGTCTTAGGCCAAACTGTGAATCAGCCTGATGTCCCTAAATGGTTGTGAATATCATTTAGGCAAAAGTGGTCATCTGGAGCAGTTTTTGAATTTAAATATGGTTTAAAGTTACAGCTTGTAAAGTGAGAGCTGGTTTTATACATGCACAATGCAAAACATGTTATCCACTTTAAGCATACCGACAGAAATGTTTTCTTTCAAATTGCAAATCCTTTAACTTGGTTTACTTCTGAATTTTAAGCACTGCTTTTTTTCCCCTTTCTTTGTCCTCTATCTTAGATGTGTTTATATTGATGTTACTTCTTCAGGCTATGGGAAAAGCAACAGCAGGAAATGACTTTTTTAATAATGTGACAAACTTAACACCGCATTGTGGCTATCTTGAACAAGTAGATAAATAAAATCAGCCTAAATATTTATCAGATGCCCTTACAGGAGCTTGGCTGAAATTGGGTGCATCAATGCATAGAAATAAGGAATGGACAATATCTTCAGTTTTTTCTGCAGTAAGGTATTAAAAATGTATTAATGTATGAATATATCATGAAGGATCATCACATCCTGCAAGGAGATTAATACATAGACACTCTCATACAGTATGTATGTATGGATAGGACTTGTGAGATAAAATGATTGAGGGGATGTTAAAATGTAATGTTGTCCAAAACAAAACTTATGCAAGCTACTGCTTTGGAGATATGTTCTTTGCATAGACATTCTTTGCTGGTGTACTGGGGGAAAAAAAAAAAAAATACGTGGCCTTGTAGCCAAAAATATACAAGTTCAAGTCCTGGAAATGGCCCGGCTGTGATTTGAGCAAGAAGCTACTTGACAAGAGCTGTATAAATGTGTAAAAATGTAACTCTGCAGTTAAACTGTTGATTTTCAAAAGCTTGATTTGAATAAAATCATCCACTGCAAAATCACGAGAAAGAAGTCAAAGAAAATCTTAAGTGACTGGAGGACTGCAATCCAGCAGGTTTTAGACGATACGTTTTAACTGATTTCCAGTTTAAACTGGAAACAATATGTGAGGTGGCTTACTATCGCAATAGCTAATCAAATATAGGAATGAACAGGTGTATGAAAAATGAAAACACTGCAGTCCTCAAAGACCAGGACTGGTCATTGTTCTACAATCTTTGGTTACAGTTTGCAAAATGGGAGAGCTCTAGGGGTGTCTTCCTGAACTACAGACCTGTGGACTATGATGGTCTGGCCGACTGCGCCACTGATATTTTTCAAATTTAAACTTTTTGGATATACAAAAAGATGGCAGTGAATTTAAACGTGGCGTGAAGAGGAGAAGATGGGAGAGAATTTCCTGGTCACCTAGGCATGTAAGCAAATCCAGGCACTACTTCTTAAGAGAGCGCAACGTGTTCTTGACCTTGTTTTTGCACGAAATACATCACTTCATGGATGGCTCTGGTAAGTGTACTCACTCCCCGCAAAAAAAAAAGACCAAAAAAAATGTAATGAACAAAAAAGAGTTTCTTAATTTTAAAATTAATTTTCCTTCACTAGAAGAAAACCAAATCTTAAGTTTTTAACATTCATTTTGCAAAAATGTAAAAAGTCGCTTTTGTCCTCAATCCAAACAGTGCAAGACTTGCCAGTCAACGTTAGCATGATACATTTAAAATCCCCTTTGCAGCAACTGCTTCGTAGGAAGACAATGGCCCCTGAAGGTAATATAAATATGTAACTGTCAAGCAGCGTGTATAAAAGAAGGGTAAAATGGCCTTTTAGAAGAGCTTTAAATGCAAAGCAGATGGGTTCAGAAATCACATCGATAACCACTCCATTTACCTGACATCATTTGACATTAGTGTCTGGGAGACAAAATACCTCTCTAAATCACAGAAGCTGTCGAAAAGCAACAGAACATGAAAAATTAATTTCATAACTGCGCCGAGTGTCGAAAACTTTTTGTCATCGGTTGAAGAAAACATGGCACGAGGAGGAAAAGATGGCAGTGAATTTAAACATGGCGTGAAGAGGAGAAGATGGGAGAGAATTTCCTGGTCACCTAGGCATGTAAGCAAATCCAGGCACTACTTCTTAAGAGAGCGCAACGTGTTCTTGACCTTGTTTTTGCATGAAATACATCACTTCATGGATGGCTCCGGTAAGTGTACTCACCCCCCGCAAAAAAAGACCAAAAAAAATCTAATGAGCGCCAAGGACCTTTTGGAAATGGAGTAAGGCATTAGCATAAATCTCAATGCTAGGAAAGGCTGCAGGGATGGAGAGGGTGTGGAGAGTGGGTGCAGGAAGTGGGGGTGTGTAGGTGCCGTTCAAGGTTATCACAAAGTCACATCTACCCCTCTAAAGGGGATTGCACCACCCGTTCAGCTTGCAAGATCAGTATCGCCTCTGTTCCTGCCATTAATCTGAGAAGAATGCGTATGCTTCAGTTCAAGGGTAGGAATATAAAGCTGTGTTATGGGCCTAGCTGCTCTACTCCTCTGTATCTAACACTGCATTAAGGGCCTGACTTCCTCATGTCCTTTATGATAATAAAGCATGATGGGAAATACTTGGGGGGGTGGTGTTATCATGGCACTCTTTTACAGTGGAGCTCTTCCTCAAATAACAAATGCACAACCCTGAAGGTGTTCTCTGTGTATGACGGCTTATGCCTGACCCATGGCCCTTCACCCTCTGAACTTTGTACATCTACAAAAACCTAGACATGCAGAACTCTCGGGTAAAAAAAAAAAAAAAAAAAATTGTCTGGAACTCCACTGTAGCACCATGGTTGGCCCTAGAAGCAAGTATGAAAGTGAGACTCCACTGTGTATTTGATATATATATAAGCACATAAGATGCAGTAAAAGATAAAATGGGACTCCTATCTGCTAGAGTCCGTATGTACATGTGCAATAAACATTTATGGATGATGCCATTTTTGTTGGCGGGGCAGACTGTACTATTGCTTATTGCTGCATGGAAGGAAGTATCAGACTATCTTAGCTGGGCCTGGCTTGCCTTTCCAGTTCTTACAAATTTCCATCGTTCTTAAATGAGAACTAAGACGTAGTTGGGCCGCTGAACTGCTGCAAACTCCTTTTCTTTTCTTTTCTTTTCTTTTAACAGCTATCCCTTCTTCAGCTTCCATCTTAAGGGCACTCAAAAATATTTTTTGTTTCCTCTCACTTTTCAGCTCATGCACTGTTCCAGTAATGGCCTTTTCTTACATTCTAGCATAAGAGTGCTATAGATCTGTGTCTGGTGTACAACCTCGCTCGACTCATTATTACTTTATTTACAAGTCAAGCAAAGCCCACCTGATGCAAAGTCCACCTTCTGCTTGTAGGGGGGCTTCACACCACGTCAAGGTGATTGGGGGGAGGTCACCGACTTCCACAAACTGTCTCAGCCAGGTCTTAGTGGCTTGTGGAGAGCAGAAGCTGGGCCAGCCAATTACCCCACCTAGGACACATACTGTAGGACAGTGAGATACCGTCATTAATTCTCACCAGGTGGAGGCTGCGGTTTGAACTTATGGCCTGCCCACGCACACTTGGAGGCAACAGCGGAACTCCACCGCTGTGTGTTTCAGATGTTGCTATGAGGCATGGTTGCCTTCATTAATGCAGGCAGATAAAGATTAGCAGAAAGCTGAAAGGCAGGGTGGCACACAACTTTCCAAGGTGCTCTCAGGACAGAATAATTTCCAGCTGCTTGGATATAAAAGCAGCTCCCATCAAGTCGATTCCTGGGTTCCAGATTTGTGGTTTTGGTGGTGGTCGAAATGGGTGTAATTTCTATTTTGACGGCGTTGAGCAACGACGCTCTCTAGGGCCGAGGTTATGGATGAGCTCTCCCAAAAAAAGGGCGTAAGGACCGTGAGGAGACCAGCAACGGCGCTTTGTCGTTGGACCCCAAAATGCAACTCAGTTAATTCCGCATCAGGGCAGGGGCATGAGTCAAACAGCAATTGCCATTCAGATCCTACTGGTGTCCCTGAGCACAGAGCTTTGCCCCCCCTACACACACACACACACAGCAATGGGACACAATCTTCTCATCTTCAAATTCAAACCCCCACCCCTCCACCCCCTGATTCATATGGCTGACGTGATAAGCCTGCAATCTTGATGGACACATGTTCCTATCATGGGATGTCATCGGGGAACCCTGGGGATCAAAACTAAAGATTACACATGTTTGTGGAAACACCAAAGTGGTTTACAACATAACCCTCTTACACAGCTTCATGTACAAATAGCCACCCATATGAAAAAGAAACCAAACTAATAATACTGTGTATTATATTCTGCAAGTATGAAGTCTTTACTCTGAGCGGGCAGACCTATATTACGTCTGAGGAGCGCGTTCCATGAATCTTGTCTTCGTCTGTGTGCTACTTGGGGTTCACCTTTCAAGCCCTTAGGGACAAAAGTCATGCAAATTGTGAAAGTGTCTCAAGGAAACACCTCAAAGTATAGCCAGATGAATAAATATGGGGAAAAGTCTAAATGGTGTTTGTTTCTGTGCTCCCTAAGTACAATGCACTGCATTTATTTCTAGCTACATTTGCTACAAAAACATGTTCTAATTTCCACTATGATTTTGTTCCACTGAAAGGCTTTGTTGGGGGTATTTATGGTTCTCCCTTGTAAGAAGGGGTGCTTTCCATGAAGACAAAGCTCCAGGTCCCCTTTTTTGTTGTGGTTTATGTATATTGACTCTCACAGTTTCACACATCGGTATGTTTTTGTGCATGTTTGTTATCCGTAGGGTATTTGCAAAAGAGCTGAACAAGGAATAAAAGAAAATACCTTGTTATGTTCTGTTGTTATAATTAATATTAACTATTTAAGTAGCTGCACCCATTTTAATGGGATTTGGTGATATTTTACCATGAATGGGTGTCAGTTTTTGGGCTGAAAAATGCCTAACAGTTGGAACAAATGGAAATACAGTCATTTTTTTTCTGAAAATTCACATTATGAACACTTTTCAGGAGCAAATGACTTTTGTGAGACAGGAGGAGGCTGTATAATCTAATAAACTAAGCTCATATCAGCACTTCATGCCACAAGATCCATAAACATTTTATGAGTTATGTATGATTAGCTTACATGAAGAACTGATAAAAGCGCAGAAAGATCGCTGCACATCTCTTTACCATGTTTATTTCAGATTCGATAAAAAGGAATGTTTTAACAAGTTCCTGCTGCTTGTGAACAATGAGACTTGATGGAGAGCAACTGTGCATGCAGTCCAGTGCTGGATAGTTTTTTTTCTTGCTTAGTACATCGGACACGACTTCACGGTTTGACTTTGTGGGCATGGAAATGAAATGTTGGTAATGACGTGACTCCGCAAATATTTTTCATCATCAGTCATGACAGAAAGGCTTAAGAAATATCTGGCTGGAGTAAACAAAAAAAAATCTAAACATCAACCTGCAACCATTTGTTTGGTTTGTCCAAATAAACAGTTTCTGCATAATTTTTTTTTTTTTTTACATTTCCATTTTTTCAGGGTCCAGTTAAATCAAAACAAACAAAAAATCATTTGCTTTCATTTTACGCCTGACTAGAAAGTCTAGAATGTTCAGTGGATGTTGAGGTGTGGAAGACTGAACAAAAACTTCCATTTCAAGAAGGTCAAAAACGTAAATTATTGATTGAGATGTCTTTTACATCAACTGTAATATAGTGACTTAAAATCTGGTCTCTCGAACGTTATTTTGCAAATAAAGCAAAATTAGACGTTATCTTTAACAAGGGTTTATGTTTCTGATGCTTAAAATTATAATATTTCACACATGCTATATTACTTGGAAAACTGATTTATCAGTGCTTTGAATAAAAATAAAGTGTAACTGAAGATTTTATTTATTCCCTTATTCTTGTACCTTATTTTCATAGCAGACTTCACAATTTGGTTTTGTTGGATACTGAACACAATGTAGCTTCCGTGCCGACGGTTTAGAGAAATGATGAATGCCACTGCAGAAGGTCAGCAAAAGGAGACCATGGAAATCTCATCCAAAGGGCCTCAGTAAGGGAAACACTGAATGCAAAAGAAATGAATTAACGTAATTTCAAGCTGCTTTAAGATTGGGTCCCAGAAAGGAGTATAAAACCAAGCCAGTCAGGCTGTAAATAAATTTTCGATATCTTGCTTTCGACGCTATAGTGTTCCAGGTAAAGATGGATGATTCGGGTACCTCATTCTGGCGCATTAATTTAGTGTGATTTAGATTTCACCGTGACTTCCCGAGCATATCATTGTGCAAATAAATAAATATGAACCGTGATGTAAGAAAAAATGAGCTTCGATATCCTCAACATATGGCTCCCCGGCTCTGCTGTAAAGTTCACGGCAAAATTGGAATACTTAATAAAAAGATGGATGCTTGTTGTTGGTCGACTTTGGCCTCCATATGGGATTCAGGCATCTGCTTTCGGCTTGTTAACGCCCATTAAAGGAAATGGTTGTTCTAGCCGGGTTAGCGGCTGAAGGTGTCAAAAAGGACAGCTGATCAACGTAAGATTGGCTCATTTTTATTACTTTTAAATCAAATTTGGGTTGTTGACCCGCACTCTTTAATTTTGTGATCCTTTTTTAATCCCGCTGGCCGCAGCGTTGTGAAAGCCCAGCTTTAACACCACAAACCAGGCAATCTGCCTTTCTATCCTATAAAAATCGGAATTGCTTTACAGTTTCTTTTGTCAAAGTGAAACATTGCTGCAATATAAAAAAATGGTCCTCTGCTTGGAGAATGAATCACTGTCTGTAAGTGGGTTTGGATCACAAAGTGACCTCACTGGACTTGACTGACTTGGCATTGTCCCGACCCCCCCTTGTGTTTGCAGCTGGGGGTGAAGCCTTGCAGGTCCCAGAACAACGGTAGCCATCCCGCGCTGGAGAGCGCCCTTAAGTTGGTGAGCATGTGAGAGTGCCGTTCCGACCCAGCCATCCCGGGACCCAGCACACCTACTAGCTCCCATGCAGATGTCAAGCAGGACTGCAAGGTAAATCACCTTCTGACCAGCACAACTCTAGTGGTCACAGACTGAGTCTTGAGAATCTTTAAGGCATTTGATATGCGATGGTCTTCTTGGTGAGAATTTTTTCCTTTCCATTACAGCCCACGTGATGGGCAATCCTACGCTCTTGATCTGTGAAAATTGAACATTTTGGCCATTTGAATGACTTCCACTTAGCCTGCCACCGAAGCACTATAATATCAGTGTCACCAGTAATCTACATCATGTCTGTTTATGGAAAACAGTGAAGTCATGAGATCATTATGGTAAGTCTTGCTTATTCCTTTCTCTGTTATAAGATTCTGCTGTGATGACACTGAAAAAAAATATTTTTACTTATGCAGACAAACTGTGGTGAAACTAAGGTTATGGCAGAAAGTAAGCTTTACTTTCATACCTCAGCTTGAATCGATGACAGTAGCTTGTTGCATAAATAAATATATTAGTAATGAGGGAATGGAATTTAGGCAAAAATTTTAGTAATCACTACTTTTACCAATAAAATTAATGTGACGTTTTGGCCAGTGCTGAACTGGTCAGGTGACACTGTGGCCTTCTGCACCATGGAAAAGTATGGACTGAGCTTTCAGACTCCAAGCATGTCGACTGCGTTATTTGTTTGACTTCCAGCCCCCAGAACATCTCACTGGCTGCACAAGCATGGTGATACTTCTGTCTGTCAGCAGAAATCCTGCATTTTTTAATCCCAGACATCTATTACTCAACTTCTGTTTATGTCCTCTTAGTATAAAATGCTTTAAACCGGACGATACGAGTACCTCTTGATGTTGGGATACCAAGTTGTGTTAAACAGTATCAACGGCAGCACAGGACATCGCTCTTGTTTTTATACCCTATCACCAATTACTATATTAACTTTATTGTGCTGAAATACAGCACCTCTACTCGAAAATGTGCTTAAATCTGTCTGATGAGTTTATTTATTTATTTATTATTATCCATTGCATGTCCATGATGTTATGCTAGGTTTTCTCCAGCTAGTGATTTAGACAAGAATAAACAACTGGCTTCCTTTCAGGACTAGAAAGTGTTGGCTCTCTTAGCTCAGAGAATAAACATTCAGCCATTGCATAGATCTGAGCATCTCCATAGATTTGTCTACCATCTTGCTGAGAATGGCTGACACTGCATGGCCAAAAGGAACCAAAGTCAACACACGAACCCTGCAGATGAAGGTAGCTACAACGTCATTGTAACTTCTCCTGTCCGTAATCCTCCTTAACTCGGTTGTCTAGCTTCAGAGGCAAGATTTCGAAACAACCGGTCTGATCTTGGCTCATATTTTTTTGATTACAGACATGGCATAACTTCATTTTATTTATTCATATCAGAGTTTTTCCAGCCAGAGCCCTGGTGCCCCACTGTGATGCTGGATTTGCTTAAACTAATCTTACAATTAGTTATATTGAATGTGTTGTACAGTTGAGTCAAAGTGATATCAAACATTTTAACCGAGGCACTGCAAAAGCTTTCTATGGGAAGAGTATCTGATCAACCCTCTGCATCCATTTGTACCAGCCAACTACTTTGCCTTTATTTAACCAAAGTTAAAACGGAATACATTTGCGCCAAACTTAAATAAAAGATAAATCTGAATTATTAAACTGATAAAAGCTCAAGACTGGTGAAGCAATGCCTGGAATGTCACTGTAATTGAGTAGCCCATCTCATGCACATACATGGTTAAAAAAAAGCATAGGCAGATTTTTACTTCTTTTACACCAACAATCGTAACTGCTCAGCTAATGTGTTCGACTTACAAATTGTGCTGTAACTCCAATGCGCACATTGGTGCAGATGAATTAAAAACAGCATCGACAGTGAGGTTTCAGGACAAGGCTCAGTGTTTCAAGAGACAAGCACAGGCTGCCCCCAGACTAGAGGCTAGATCAATATATAAGCTTTTATGAGCAAATTCTATAGAACTAGATGCTTCAAATTGTAGAAAATTATAGAGTCTTCCTCAAAGTGGTGTACTAATGGTTTGGTAAAAGTTTACAGTTTGCACCTTTTTCAGTTTTGATAAATACTGCAAGGTGTTTTTCCAAGATTTACCCAACCAAGTACAAGCAGAGATGTTGCGCTGAATTACAAGCGAAATATTATTCTATTTTTGAGCACTGTCAACAAACCATTTGCTTATGGCATGTTTGTTCCTGCAGTGTGAACAGTAATGCTTTGACCAGCACATAATAGTTAAACCTCACACTCATTAGCCTCAGTTGTGCAAGTGTGCCTGCATGGACATGCTTGTGTGTGTGAGAGCGGGTTTATGTGTACTCGTACGTACAGGCTCCCCTTGTAAAAAGTGTGCGGCTGAGAATGAGGCCTTGTGTCACTTCCCTGCCGGTTTCTGCACAAATATTTCACAATTACGCTCGGCTCCTATGGGTGCAGTCGCTACCCAGGGTTTATTGGTACATGGGAGGACATGCATCATCCGCATCCTCCCCGATTTCTGTGCAAGCATGCCACAAGTCCCCTTAGTTTTGCATTCAATAGCAACAGGGTATCAGGAGCTCTTCGTGGAAGATGGGTAATGGAATTGAAGCTTTGATTTCATCAGTACCTCCCTATGGCATCCAAAAATGGAATCAAAACCAAGTCTGTAATTTTCCCTTTAGTTGCGAGGACAACACGATTTCGTTCTGTTTTAACCAGATTACAGAGAGACTAATAGCACTAAAGCTTGCTCTACCTTTACAGCTACACATGTACTCAGAGAGAAGTACACTCTCACCGGGAAACTTTCAGCTGTACAACCAGGTCTTCTCAAATATTGATATAAATGACCAGGAGGTATACGCATGCAGTGGAAACCAGGCCTGAGACATCAATTCCACCCCATTTCTATTCAATTCCACTAATTGGTTAAGCTCATCCCCTCTCCGCAAGCGCCAACTGTGCTTCCTCCCCCCCAGGAGCAAGTCAATATATTCATCCACTCCAGGTGTGTATTGTTTCGTGTGTATGTGCTTGTGTCACGCATATGTGTGCCTGAATGGGCAGGAAGCCCTGGTGGCTCAAGATGCCCAAGAGACACATCCACAGGGTAACCTGGTTTCAGAAAGGTTGATGAGGTCAAGACTACTGGAGGCCAGAAAGTGGAGCTCAGCACCCGCACGCCTGGCCTGGGGGGGGACGGGGTGTGTTGGGGCGGGGTGGTCTCAAATGGAGGCTTGCTGCTTTTCAGTGCTGTGTATTGATTTATCCTCTGCCTTCCACCTCGCCAGCATTGTCAAAACTCCTGCATAAGTATCAGAAATAGCTGATACAATGCTGCTCCTGCAGGGAATTGATGATATTAAGGGTCACTCCGGCATTATACAGAGCGTGTCCTCACCTTTCCCTGCCGCACACGTCCCGCGGCGGTCCTTCTCTGCCCATTTGCAGGGCAATGCTCTGCTCGTCTGTGTGCTTGCGGCAAACAAAATGCTGATCCCTAACTCTGGGGCTGTTGTCCATTTCACACGATGGCAGAGTCCCACAATTACAAATTTTGCAAGGTGCTTCGTAAACGGGTTTCTCCTTATTAGACCTATATGCTGACTCCGAGAGCAGTCTCTCGCCCGCATCGAAGCAGAGCATCACAGACGCAGAATTCTGCCGAGGGGGGGCGGAATTTTTTTCCGTTTTTGTTTAAGGGGGCAGAATAGTCTCAGGTTAATGCATTCACCTGTCTTTTCCCCTCCTACACCCTGCCTTCCACTAACCTTTTTAGCATGACTGACTTTTGGTGCCGCTAATCCCGCCATTGTGCCCAGCCTCCTCTTTCCATTTGCCTACCAAACACTTTTCTTTCGGCTGTGCAGTTTACAAGGGGTCCCTGTCACTACGTTTTTCCCATCAGGTGACCATCATTCCACTTCAGTTCCGTTGCTTTTGGAGCTACGGTGCGCCTATGTATGACCAAGGAATGCACTTCCAGCAGAGATGCCCACACACACACAGCCATCTAGTGTGCTCTTGCCATGCACACTCCTTTTCCACAGCATTTCCAGAAAAATTCTCAAGGCAGAGAAATATTGGTTTCAGTGTATCTTCTTCCCGCTTCCTCATATGCAACATAAACAGGACTTTTGAATGAGTCTTGTCTGTCCTGAACAATCCTACAGAGTTTGATTTCCTGCTTATGTGCTGTTCCATTGCTGATGATGGGTATGCTGGGCAGGTAGGGAGATGCTCGAACAGACGTGCGGTGACAGACAGATGGGGAAACGTCCTGTGTGCAATGGCACGATCGCCATCAGGTGTTCAGCGTGTGTACTGTTTTGGGTCGTGTTTGGATGTGAGAACATGGCGTGCTATGCTATTGTTCTCTAGCAAACCTTAGAATATTGCAGCTATATTCCATTTAATTATCATTGCCAGCGGGGCCTGGCGGGGAGGGCGGAGTGGAAGGTCAGAACAACGTGGAAAAAGGAGCAGAATTCAGAGAATGCATTATCTTTGCTACTCACTCTTCAGTCCAGAGTCCTTGGTGGCACATCTGCAGAAAGTACAGCTGATGCTTTTTTAAGAGTTAATATACTCAACAAAAATAACAGAATTATGTTTCATCCTATTATCCTATGCAGCCTTGTTCTTTGTTATAGCTTGTAGAAATTTGACTGTTATGGGACAGTTTCATCGGCGCATCTGTCCCATGAGGGTTCCACTCCTCGGTGAGGCATAACAGATGCCCACACATGAGGGGCAGGAAGAGGAGCTCCATTTCTTCACTTCTGTGAAGACATATCAGGGGCAAGTGTTTGCTGGACTGATCCGTCTTCACAACTGCCAGTTCAGTGCCAGCTCCCATCACCAACTAATCCAGCTCCATTGCCAACTAATCCAGCCCAATTACCTACTAATTTAGCTCCTCCGCCACCTCATCTGTGATCCGGCTTCATCCCCACAAGACAATTGAAGAAGTTTAAGAGAGCTTGCAGCTGGCAGGTGCGTCCTCAAACACCTTCAGCTGAAACCCTGTCCCTAGCATCTCATTAATTTCTCTTCTTCCTATGCTTATCGGCTATCCCATAAGGAAGTTTCCTCTTCGGCCACAGCCATCGCCACTCGGAAAAGGATGCTAAGCAAACTTTCCTTGGTTTACATCTTTGCTCTCAGCATTTTCTTGTAGTTAATTAGGCAGAGCGGTCGCCTTTTCCCCAACATTAGCCTCAATAGAATAAGGTTGCACAAAGGACAACACAGTTGCTGGGAAATGATTAAGGACATGGGAAGGCACAGGGGGAACCGCATCCTTATTTCCAGGGCTCCCGTTTGCCATCTTATAGCTCCAAACCTGTACTGTAACTGTTTTCACTTATCGGTTGCACATTTTGAATGCATTCCCTTGCAGAAGTTGAGATTTTAGAGCGAAATTGCTGTGTGGTATCAAGATGATGATTAGCAGTGAAAATCCTATGTAAACTGTAAAGTACTGAGTATAAATAGGTGGAACAAAGTCTGCCTTGTTCTGTGCTGAGAATTATGATGAATATATTTCTTTAATTAAATGTATTTTCAAAGTTAATTTTGAGGATGTGAAAGAAATATACAGCCGGTCACCAGCAGCAGCTAAGATAAGGATTGTTTGTGAGGAATTAGTCTCTGGACACAGAACAAAAGATGCAGATGGGGTATCTGTGGCCAACATCATGTTCTGAGTTTGCAGTTACTAATTCAGATGAAATGCTGACCTTTGGAATGTGGGAGTGAATCCAAGGAGGACACGGACCCAGTTGGGCCCAGATTTCATTCCAGTGTTAGGAAAGTCTTTTGAATCACTGTGTCACCTAGTCTGGCCATTAAAAAACAGAAATGTGTACATCACAAATTGTATTTATATTCATTAGGTTTGGTTAGGTGGCACAGAGTTGCAGTGGGCAGCTGGGCCTTTCGAGTTCAAAACTTGGTCATGTTTTATAGACTTTGCACATTCCTGTGTCTGCATGGGTTTCATACAGGTGCTCTGGATTTCTGTTACATTTCAAAGCCATGTTTCTGGTTAACTGGAGAAATTTGCCATTAGTGTGTGACAGTGCAAGTAACCATGGATGGACTGACTGGTGGCTACTATGGAGTAGTAGACTAACTGTCTTCCCATCTTGACCGCACCCTTCCTGGCCTTTTCTCCTGAATTGACTTGAGTTGAATTGAGTTGAGCTGTGTTGAGCTGAGTTGAGTTCAGCTGAGCTGAGGAAAGTCTGAGTGTGGTTATGGCTAAAATACATGGGGTCAAACGCAAAGTATTTGCGGCAAAAAAGGTTTAACTTCATTTACTGTTTCTTATGAAATCTTGCTTTTTCAGAATAACTTTGCTTCCAATGCGCCGTTCAGAAAATGCATTCAGAAAGATTAGATGAAAAGCCCTAATTCCCGTATCAGCCTTGATTTACAGGAAATGAGAGTGCCAACCTAGCCCCAAATTGAGAACCAGAGTGAAAACTATTCCAAGTCTCATTTCTTCCCCCCAGAGCTTTGTCTCAGGAAGCCTGTGCAGCAAGGTGCAGAATAATCACCCAAATTGCAGGCTTGAGGATTAGCAAACACGTGAAGGTAGTTGTTAACCAGGGACCTTCGGTGCCACAGTAGCACATCAGGGTAGCAGTTATTCCAGGACCCAGAGCTTTCTGCAGTCAGGGGTTAAGTGCATCCTTGACACATATAGATGGATGTTCAACCTTTTTGAATACAAATTGAAAGTAATATAATTCAGTGCATCCCTGGCTTAAATCACCTCAGTGCCTCTTCATTAGAACAAGGTGGTGGCATGAGTCAAGGGTAAATTCTGCCCTGTTTGTTCTTGCACGGTTTATTTTGTAATGGGAGGAAGTGGGTGTGGAGGGGGTAGCAAGGTGACAGAGTTCCCATTTATTCTAATACAGCCCAGATCACCCCCTCAAAGTTACATCAAGGCTTTGGGTCAAGTATCATCCTGTAATTTCATTCTGTAATCCTAAGGATTTGAGCTGACCTTGCTGAAATGGGATGCAAACTACAGGCAATAACCCTCAAAAATGTGTGGCTAATAAATCTTGTATTTTGATTAATTTTACACATGAAAAAATTTGGAAAAAGTTGTGGTCATCTTGCCAGGAGGCAGCACACCTCCGCTTTGCAGGACAAAGCGGTAACTCTTCGTGAAACCAGTACCTGTGCATTAGGCAAGCTGCTGCAAACTTGTCCACCTGTACAGAACGAAACTGTTGATCATTGCAGAGCTTCAGTTTGAGCAACCAAGCACTGAAAGAACGCACTGCAGGGTTGGCTAGGATTTGGACAGCTTTCACCATCTAATCTTCCCATAGCTTTTGGCGAAGATACCATGTGGCAGGAGGGCAAATGGGGGTCTGGGAACACCAAATCAGTGGACGTTGGGCTGTAAATATTAGCTGCCGGTAAAGTCATAGGAAACCAGTAATGCCGCACGTCCGATTTCATTATTCTCCCACTTAATTGGCTTAAACTTGTCAAAATTGCTTGGGAGAGCGGAAATCCCATCCCTTCCTGCCCGTCCTTTTCATATTGTTATTTGGTGACATGAGGGGACGATAAAGTGCCATGAATGCGGTTAGTAATATAGGAGCCCGTATTTTAATTAAAGTCATTCAGCGATTTGCAGCTCCCGCTCTTGACTTTAAAAGGGTTCCTGTCATTTTTAATTTGCTTGTCAGGTTTATTAGGCACAAGCATGTTAGGTTTTGCTGGGTGCTTTTTTTTTTTTATTTAATGCATGGGGCTCAGATAAACGTGAATTATGGTTTGCCATAAAGCACTGAAAGAGATGGCGTAAAAATGGAGGCTGAAATGCCGAGAGAGAATTATCCCAGCAATTATGCTGGAGTTAGGGGCTCACTGTCCCAAAACTGAGGGGCAGTGAGAATTTAATGTGCTGACACTGCTGTGGTGGTGCCTCGTGGTGGTCTTTTAGTATTTATGTGAGTCCTGAAACCCCCCGCAGTCAATCCCCTGCCTCTGGATGTGAGGACACACTGCACAAGCAGGGTCAGCTTTGTTGTGGTCCACTGCTTGATGGGAAACCCATTTTCGTGGCTGTGGCATGTGGACACCAGAGTCATGGACACAGATGCACTAAGATGTCCTGTTTGCGCTTCTCTTTGCTCTGGATTTCAACCCAAGACTAAATGACATGTGCTTAAAAATGATTGGGACAGCAAGTTATCATATATTAAAATATATTTTAAAAATGCGTTAGAGATGCCTCTAAAGATATAATACATAAGACATGCATGCACCGCTCAATGGTAATCCGGTGACTTCCGGTTAGCAGAGACGCTCAGACTTGGTGACAAGGAAACTAGGTAACTTGGCAGAAGAAGAAACGTGGAGACTTGACGATGAAGGGATTAGAGGATTTGGAAGAGACACAGGAACACGGACTTTAAACATGATGTAGGCACACAGGATCAGAAGGTGCTTGAACTCACTATCCACACTGGGAGCTACTGTGGAGGCTAGGGTTAAAGCATCTGTAACCTAGACTTGATCCTTTGCTCCGGTGATTACGGACAGGTGTGCTGGTTCAGCTAGGTGACCTCGGTCAGCAACCCTTCCAGTTACCTGAGGTGGACCCCTGCAAGGGTTGCAACAGTTGTTTTAGCAATAGTGCTGTAGTTCTGTACAGGTTAGGGATTAGCAAAGTTACATGCAACTGTAACAACTTAGGGTAAAATGCTTTACTAGGTGTAGCTGCACCTTGTTTCACAAGGCTGGGCAGCAGAGTGATGGAGCAGGTGGTGCTCATATCTTTCAGTCCCTAGGTTTGAACAGAGGTTAGAATCCACCTCAGTCTCCATGGACTGTCCATTCTCCCAGTGGTTGCACTGTTTTTTTTTTTTCCGGGTGCCTACAGTCTATGTGTGTGTGTTTCAGGTGGCTCTAAATTGCCTGCACACAAGTAAGTGTGTAAAACTCCTGCCCATAGGAGTTCTTTTTCCCCTTAATGTGACAGGTGTGATATTTAAACTTGCATTTAGAAAATAAAAAGAAAAACAAATCTATTTGCATCTAAAAATGATTCCTTCCACAGTCCAAAGATGTGTGGTTTGTGTGGACTGGAAACTCTAAATGAACCAAACTGTGTGAATGTATATGTGTGGCTGCCAAACAATAGACCCTGGGTATACCCTGGCTAGCTTAACATCTTATACTTCCAGGATAGGCTCTGGAGTGGATATTGATAATGAGTGTCAGTGAAATAGCTGCTGATTTAGTTCAATTTTTGACCGTCATCAGGGTAAACAGCAGGTGCCTGCTGTGAGTTGGAAGAAGCGTAGTGGTCAATGAACTGAATTTCCTTTGAAAGGTAGCTGGTCAAACACACAGGGGGGGTTGTGCAGTCGGATCATCGACTGAAGAATTTAAACCGAATTTGTTCAATAAACAAATTACAGGGAAAACTTTCACTATTTTGCCATCAGAAATGGCGCTACTGCTCGTATAAATCCAGTCGTAGACCCTCACCAAATATGAATTTTCTTCCAGCAGAGCTTTGGAGGACCTCAGCTCTGCGACCAATGCTGTCGCCTCTTCATTTTCATATCAAGCACCCAGCAGGAAATGCTGTCTACAGGTGGCCGGTTAACTGCGGCAACCTGATCTGCCTCCTGGCTGTGCGAACCGACAAACAGTGGGAGTTTCCCATAGAGGAGATGTCTTATTTGGCACATTGAGAGCAGAGCAGCCTGCAGAGGCTTCCACAAACCCTGCATGAAGACATTTCTGCATTGCTCCTAGTTAGGAAGACTTATAGCCAGTGCAGAGTTGATGAGTCGCGTCATTCTGAAAGACATAAACCCTCGTGATTTTTCGATCCCATCCACGGTTGACATGTAAAATCACCTTGGCCTTTTTACCAACCCATAGTTCACGCTTAGTTTTAGAAAGAAGTTTGGAGCACTGCCACACCTGGATGAAGTATTCAGAGAGGGCCGATGAATCGGGGTCCACTTCCCAACTGTTACGTATCTCAAATATAATGCAACAATCATATAAGAAGGGGAGATGTTTCAAGATGTCAGCTACTGGAACCAGTTGACTGGCAGTTTGTTGTCCATTATTGTTTACTGCATTAACTTTTTACTGCCATTGTAATTTTAAACCACGGCACCCACAGGGTTTGACATCAAGAGGTTGAAGGACAAAGCGATCAGTCGCCTAAAGGAGATGCCCTTTGGTACGAGTCCACACTGCTTACAAACACATACGTGAGATGAACGTGGAACGCGTGTCTCCCAGTGTGTGCTGCTGCCAACCGGTATACAGCAGTCATATTCGGTGCATTGGGAACACAGCACCCTCGCACGTCCCCAACATTGTTTACTTTTAGCACAAAGAGGCGGAAGAATGGAAAGATTGTTTTCTTTATACTCGCAGCCATCTGCACACAAGGCTGAGAAAACAGAGGCAGGTTTGTTGTCCCCGCTGTGTGCGACTGTGCTCCATTCCCCCCAGTAGTGTGCATGAAGAGCTCAACAAGTGATGCGTGTGTTACAGTCGGTGATATGGTGGTGCGTGACAGCTCCCGTCCATGCAGCTTCTCTAGGCCCCAGCAGAGAACGGGTAAAGGGAAAACCTTGCCGACTTGGCAGATTGCCTTTCCAAACTTTCCATAATGAGTGCAGGCCTGTAAAGCAGGCCCTGTTACTACAGAGGACGGTGTGCGTTTCCAGGTGAATGCAGGTGCTGGCCAGGGTAACACATTTATACACAAAATCTCTGTTCGGAACCACGGTGATCCCTCAGGTGTACCCACATTGCGGAAGTAAGACACCCATGCATTTTGTTGCGCTTTATTTGGCGACCCTTCTGCGAGCTGTTGCATTTTTGGGCGCTGTCCTAAGGGACCATTTGATGGATACGCTGTCTCTCTGGTTTCTTTCTCCAGTCCCGCACCATCCGATACGCCTCAGTGGAGGCACCTGCCTACACCCAGATCTCTGCACCTGTCCCCGAGGATTACACAGGAGACAATGTCAAAACGGTGAGTGCAAGCGCGAGGAGCACAGAGCTCCCTAGAGCACTGCCAACACACTGAAAACACAAAGCACAATGAGCACAACAGAGTGAACACGGCAAGATAGCAACAATCTGTAAAATGAATTCCTTTGGAAAAGTATTATTTCCTGTTGATTTGCTTTGCGTTGAAAATTTTGCTTTGTTTTTAATAATATGTCTGTAGGGAAAAATACCGTATTACTCTGAATATAAGACGATCCCGATTATGACAGCCCCCTTCTTTTCAGTACTCATTTTTGGAAAAAAGATTTGTGGAACAGTGCATTTTAAGAAAGAAAAATCATGTTTATCCATATTTACTGTACTTGTGTTTTTAAGATGATTTTTTTGGGCTCACTATCTTCGAACACAACATTCTGTAACTTTGTATATCTTGACTGCTTAAGAGTTGTGTGATAATTCTCCTTCGTTGATCACCATTATCTTAAAATTGGCATCATAACTCCTCTTCAGTTCTTGGTTCATTTTGCCCAACGTTGAGCTCCTTTTTTTCCAGACCATCTCAAGGTTTTCCATCTTTCACACTTGCTAGCTCCATTTGATCATTTCTATGGATAATTGACGTCAGGGAATAAGTGCCGCCACCTACTCGTGTTATATGGTACAAGACGTTTATAGGTCGAGGCCTCGAATACAAGTATAAGATGACCCAGTCTTTTTTAGATGTAGTTCCCAGAAAAAAAATGCTGTCTTATATTTGGGCCAATACGGTAGTTTTGCTTATGAGAATATTTTTTCAGATTTTTTTTTTTTTTTTTTGTGATTTGAGGGAGGGAAAGAAGAAAAGATGAACGAGACTGACAGTAGCTTAGCCAGGGTGCACTTTCTCCCGGAGAAAATGAAATCTGTGTTGAGCCTGTCTCCAGTGCAGCTAATCAGACAGGGATTTCATTGGCGCGAACCTATGGAGTGAACCTCTTGATAGGTTTTTTTGGTCAAAATGCCTTGGTCAGCCTGGTGAGTCCTCCAGAGCACCCCCCACGCTACCGAGTTGCTCCTGTTGCGAGGCTTTTACTGCTCTTCCCCCAGCGCTATGACCCCCTCACCCAAAAGCAGCGACCACTGCATGCACAATATTTTCTCCTGTCTTGCAGGTTGCACTAGGCCATCTTGGGAACAGAGTGTGTGACAGGGTGTCACATTACCATCTTCCTCCTATCCTCAGACTCTCTACTATGCAGTTTACGGATCACTTATGTTGCACTTTATGGTCAAAAGTACAGTATGTGGACACCCGAGCACCCATATGTACTTGTTGAACCTCCCATTCCAAACCCATGGACATTAAAATGAAGTACCCCCTTTTGCTGCTATAATAGCCTCCACTCTTCTGGGAAGGTTTTCTACCAGATGAGCACAGCTTCAGCAATTTGTGCCCATTCGGCCACAAGAGCATCAGCGAGGTCGGGCGAGAAAGCCTGGCTCGCAGTTGGGGTTCCAGTTCATCCCAAAGGTGTTCGGTGGGGTTGAGGTCAGGGCTCTGTCCATCCACTCAAGTTCTTCCACAGCAACCTAGGCAAGCTAGGTGTTTATGGTACTCGCTTTGTGCATGGGGGGGCACAGCCATTCTAGAGAAGGAAAGGCTCTTCTTCCCCAAACTGTGGCCACAAAGCTGAAAGCACACAGTTGTCTAAAATGCGCTTGTATGCTGTGTGGGTGAAACATTTCAACTTGGTCTTTAAAAAGGGGTCCTCATACTTTTGGCTGTATTGTGTATTTGAACATGAAGTCAACAATTGGTCTTAACTGCAGAGGTGGTTGTAATTCTGATGGTTGTACCTTAATAATACTAAAGGAATAACATTTTCAGGTCAATGCCATTTTTTATCAATTTATTTATTGGGGCATTTAAAATTTTATGCAATATGTTTCACATTGGCTTAGGATGAATGTAGATCGCTGCATAGATTGGACACTTGTAGTTGCTCACATAGAGTTATGGATTCCAATTCACACGTCTCTACAGTACAGAATTTGTACACATATTTTCGTTCTGGATATATTGAGTGACACCCCTGCAGTACCACAAATGAACATTTTTCTTAACAGGCATAAAACCTTACCTACAGCTCTATTTGTGACCTCTGGAGTTGTAACATACACCTTTGCTTGTACAGTTAAACTAGTTTTTGCAGTAACTCAGCTCATGTGTGCTTATAGGTATGTGTGAACCTCTGTTTGCAAATAAAGAAAGGTGTATTGGTCAGACAGTTATTAGACTGTTATTAGTGAGTCTTTCTGGTCAGTGAAAGGCCTGTGACTGACATTTTGGCCCTCACGATTCACTGTTTGCAACAACACACCTAATAGCCATAAGTCCGAGACACCTGATAACCTTGGCAATAGCTGTATGGAATGAACATCTTTGGGGATTGCCGGAGAGAAACGTGAACCAAACGACTTGCTATTTTTTAATCTATTTCTTAAGTCTCCTCATCCTTTTGATTCAGTAAGTAAGGGATAACCACCTTCCACAGCATTGGAAATGCAACCTTCGGTGTCACTCACACACTTATGAATGATGGCACCATCGGGGATGAAATAATTAACCGAGGAGGGGGTATGGAATGCCGAGCCCGTCCCTTCAGTCCACACTCGGCAGGAATCGGTTCACAGGCGGCGGTGATCTTTGTCCCCGGTCATACATGCCGGAATGGAGAGCAGCGTGTCGTCCCGCAAGCAGTCAGCCAGGCTGCACACAGCGAAAACTCAAGTGCCTCATCTACATTAGCTTCATCTACATCATCCCCTAACACAGAGCCCCTTTGTTTTGATTTATTTACCGCATTTATTTTTATGTAGTGTCCGCTGCAGTCCAAAGGAATCACCACCGCTCACCATATTGCATTTATACCAGGGGCATGATTTTCACTGCAAATGTGTAGTGGGGAATATGATAATATGAAGACCCAGCAGTCTAGTTATCAGTCCTCAGAAATTGCTGGTACAAAATTGGTCTTTTTAACTGCTGGGGACATGTCTCAGTGTGTCCCTGGAGTAAATTATGTCTACAACTTAAATGCCAAGATATTTGGAGCAGCTCACATTAAGCACCTTTCTCAAGGGCACTGCAGCTGTTGCCTCCCAAGACATAAAGTTCTTTTTTTTTTTTTTGCCACAAGTTCACTTCCTTTGTCACTGTACCTCATGCAGCCTGTAAGAAACATTGTTTTACCAGCAGAGCGAACAGATGTCGGTACACTGAACTCGACAGACCAAATATAAACCGAAACAGAGATGCTGTGAGAATAAACTTGCATTTACTGCAAAATCACTGTCTTGCTCACTTCTCTACCTTGACTCTACACACCTGGTGTTATAGTAGGAGAAGATGTGGAAGCAAAAAGAGAAATAAACCAAGCTGTCTACATTCCATCTGTCCCACGTTCACTGAGTGTCCTCTCCTCCTTACGCTCCTCTCCTCCTCTTTGCATCTCATTCTATTTCTCGGCACCGCAATCCATCTCCCTGCCCAGGCTTTATCCACTTGTCCCTTCTTCTCTTCACCTCCCTCCTCAGTCACTCCACTTTGCTGAATTCAAAACAGCAGTTCCTCTGCACATCTCAAGCTGCTTTATGTGAGGCAATAAACGGTGGACAAGCCCGTTCTCCAAACTGGCAGCTGAGTTATTTATTTTTGGGGTCTGCGGTTCATTTTATTACACTGGCCCTAAACATAAATACCATTCTCCTCCGTCCAGCTCAGGAGGTCTTTTTACAAAAGTCATCATGGTCAGCTGATGGTTTGTTTATCCTTATCTTAAAGTACCCCATAGTATTTTTGCAAAACTGACCCACCTCTGGCTACCAGTAGATGGGAAATAATACTATAATATCATAGGTTAAACTCATTGCATAGCTAAAAGTTTGACTGCTAAAATACGGAGCGGGGGTTGATATTTCTTACTCGTATATTCCATATAATTTCTTTCTGCAGCTTAGCATTCCTATTCTGTCAGTTAGTTATTTTTGCTTGTTGTTAAATGTTTGACTAGCGGTAAAGAGGATTTATAACCTCATTTTTAATTTTTTTTTTTTTTTTTTTTAAATTCAATGCCAGTGTTCATTAAATCCCATTAGAAGAATAATGGCCATTAGCGAGTCTCCTTGCACACGTGGCTATAAAAATTGTGACTCAGAACATGAAGCAAATTCACAGAAATAAAAATTCACTGAGTGGCATTCAGACCTCAGTCTGTGACAAAGTCCTTTTTCATGAAGTGGTTCCACACACTCCATGCCAATGAATTCATATATTCATTTTGCAGTAAGTGCAGGATTTGAAGCAAGGATGATATTATGAGGTGGGCATTGCCATCTGTGGAAATTACCTAGGGTCCTCTGAGCCAGAAAAGGAATACGATTGTCTCTTTTAGCTTCTTTTTTGACAATGCTGGCTAATGCCTTGACATTTAGGAAACTGATGGTAGGAAGTTTCTGTGCAGAGCCGTCTTTGATCACAGGTGTCTTTACTGGAGCTGCAGTGTGAAACTGATATACTAAAGGGAGCTGAAATACTGAAGGAGGTATGAGGACACTAGCAGTTCTGAAACAGGATAAATGTAAAGTAATCTGACAACGTATGTGCATCAATAAGACACTTAAATAGAAACCTTTACAGCATCTAAGGGTATGGAGTCATATCACATCAACGATCTCCTTATTAACTATAAGCCTAGTCATGCTCTACTCTCACAAGACACCTACTTGCTTGTAGTCCCAGAGATCTGGACGAAAACTGTGGGCAGCAGAGCAGTTAATCATTCAGCCCCTAAACTGTGGAGCTACAGAATGGCATATTGCAGTCAAGTGCCAAATGGTGGTGAGCACATGATGGTGGTTCGACCAGCAGGGTGGTTCACTATGGACACGAGCATGTGAGAGAGGAGGAGGAAGGAGCAACATTGGGAAGTTTGTGGGTGTCACATAAAGTTTGAAAAGTTAAGAAGTACATGGTTATTTTAGAACTGAAAGACAAATGACTGTGGCCCAGAAGAAGATGTTAGTGCTCCAGCATGCCTGATAAATGTTTCTCTTGCTCCGTGCAAATATTAAAGTTTGTGACATTGTGAGATGCTGCCGTCCACGTTGCCATGAGTACCTGAATTGGGCACTGGGAGTCAAGGGACATTTCCTGGACTTTGTTTGGGCGTTGGTGGACAGCAGTTATTTGGGTCTGCCAAGAAGGACAAAGCCCCTGCAGGGAAACTTTAGCTTTGGTTTCTGGAGAAGGGAGCAACAGGGATATTTGATGCAGACGGCCCTCGTGGACCACGTGGGGCCGTACAAGTCATTTTAGGAGAACCAGAGATGTCACGGCACAGAAAAGTGGACAGTCTGCCGCAGGCTGACTGTGTCCCACACTAGCCAGCGTCCTCCCTCCAGGACATCTGCGAAGGAACAGTTTGACCGCACAATGAAGTTCTGGACTTTGAGCAAAAACAGACTGGAGTGCTACTGTGTTAAAATTAATAGTCAAACATTTTGAGTCGCCGATAATAATAATAACATGAACGATAATCGTGATATCGTTTAAAAAAAACAGTGCCGCACCATCACAGGTTCTGGCATTTGATGTTTTGTCTTCACGCAAGGTAGCCTGTTACAAAGATCAGAACAGACTTCATTTTACTAAGATTACAACTTGCAGTAGCCGGCATTGCATAATGCAATTGACTATTTTTTGTACTGCTTTACAGGTGCACAAATAGTTTATCAATATTTCCAGCAACAGTAACAAACCATCCGAAACACGACTTCTGAGATAATCGGCCATGACTGAACCGAGCAGACATTTTACAACAGAGTCATTTCTCTGGCGTGTAGGCATTGGGGGCTTTATTCAGGTGCTAGCATTTCTTTGGATCACAAAGTTCTAACGTGACTTTTGAAACATGTACATTCTGTAACACTTCTTACTATTCCCCATTAACATTTGAAATGATGCATTGCAGGAACCCTAATCCTTATTCTTCTTTATTCCCTGTGTTATAATAATGTTTGGTTCGCCTGTTTGTGTTTGATTACATATGAGAAGCCCTCCAAAACATTTTTAATATATGCACATAGGAAATGTAATCATTTTTTAGGCCGTCTGTTCAAAACAAATGTTTCTGGGAAAAAAATCAGGCAAAGCAACTGCAAAAATGAGCCCTGTCCCTTTAGAACACGGTGTCTAAGCGACTCAATTACAGCTGAATTCTGTTCGCAGGGCTTGTTTGCATCCTCTCCATGTTGTTCCATTTCATAAAGTCATTAAACAGGACTCCGGGGACAGCAGTTACAATATTCTAATGATCCAAATTCAGATTTCATTTGTAAAATATTATCATGGTTTTTCAAAGCAAAGTGTCCAAGCGTTTGCTAGTCGGCCCCAGTAATGGGACACCCCAAAGGGACAAAACACTTATACACTGAAGTGTTTCTTAAACATAAAAATAATGCATTGCTTGCGTTCTGCAGCAGATTACGCAGTGCTAAGAAGTGAAAATGAATGCACGAAATCGGCATGCACACAGTACAGGAGTTAAACATGTGGAGCTGTGAGCTGAAGTTTCCTGTTTGAGGAGCTTGGTGAGATTTGAAGGTGGCAATAGCCAGATTTGAAGATGGCAACAGCCAGATTTTCCCAAGGAAATACCGAGTCATACTGGTAAAACTATAGGTCGCTTTGTGCAGAATCATACACTGAGCATGAAATACCAGCAATGTTTTGTCAGAGTCAGAAACCTGCTATTAAATATGTGCTTTTCATTTTTGCATTTGCTGCTAAACAGTTGTTTTCCTTATCGGAAATTTGAATGGCCGACAAAGCTTTGCATTCAACTGGGGCAGTTTAGGGTAGCTAACTTGCTCATGGGTACAAGAAGGTCGACCACCCAACTTGGTTTGATGCCAGTGCCCAAAAACCATCTGCTGGTTGCTGGTAAGAACCAGGAGTAATTAAAGTGAGACTTGGCAGGACATGAAAGGAAATTCAGCCAACGGACAAACGGCTTCACAGCGAGTGGTTGCGCTGCCCTGATGTCTCCTGGCCTGGTGGTTTTTATCTCCCTTTGCACTCATTTCTTTTATCTGCCTGACTTTGTCCCTGTCTTCTTCGAGCAGATGGTTATAACTGAACTGACCGAGTCCAACCCCAGGACCTGCTCTACAAGCTGCAACTGGAGATGGGCACCGCTAATATCTTGCAAACTGATGGCCGGCAAGAGGCCGAGAGGAGCTGTAAAGCGCGGTAGCAGAGCCCATTAAACTGCCGCCCGTAGAAAAGCTTCTTCACACAAGCAAACTTCCGATCACCTCAGCTTTTGTGTCGCGAATAAGGAGACAAACGTGGGCAGGATCCGATACTTCATATGGATTTTCAAAACCAGTTACGCCAGGATTGCCAAATGGCGGATGAAGCAGCCGAGGGTCTAACTGTGTCTTGAAAATGGTGGAAGTATTTTTTGTTACCGAATATCTTACTTTATACTCAAATGTTCTATATTTGTTAGCTGTGCATACAAGTAAATGGTATAGAACAATATTCTTTGTATTGACAAAGCTGAATCTTTAAAAGCATTTTAAACTTTTACAAGATTAAAGGCTACGTGAGTTTCTTAAAATCTGACAGCAGAACTGTCCAATTTTTCCATAGTGTTACAATTTCTTGTGTTTTTTTCATCTATTTTGTTTCCTCGCCGAAAAGATTTCCCAAAATTATTGCACCTACTGAGTTCTGCAAAAATTGTCTGGTGGAAGGACCGATCTTTGTTTAAATCCTTTAAAGCTGCCCTGCAAGTTCTATGACTGGTTTGCGTGCTATTGATTTTGCATTTTTATTTTTGAAGGTGAAGGTAACTTTCATGACCGTCTTGGTCCTTGATAAGGAGACGCTCACTTGATCTCACCGAATTGTGAAACTGCCTAGGGAAATAATTTAATCCCTGGCTAATGTGTTCTGTATCTACATTAAAACAATAATTGTTTTGTATGACAGAAGATGACTATCTGTACGAAAAAGGTAAGAATGGAAAGCTGGGTAATCTGAGGCTCACCTAAGGTAAGACTTAACCACAAGACCTGGCGGGCCTCATTTTCTTTTTTTCCGATAAAGGCACTTTGCATCCCTAAATTGGAAAACAAGCACGTGTTTTCCTCGCAGCCGCGCTACCACCCTGCAGCCTTCACTCTTTTAATGAGGAACTGTGGCCCTCCCACTTGATCCGCTGTGGCTCCTACTGAAGAAGGCAAAGGTTTGGCACACACTGCTTCCCTAATGAGTTTAAAAACCAAGAACTGCTGAATTGTGATCTTCACATATTTGTGATGTCGACCACATTTAATAAAGCTCTCCTGAATTCAGCTCCTAGTCAACCACACAACCCCGGCCCTCACCCTGCGTATTGGTTTCGTATCTGGAACAGATGGATGTTAAACTTGTGCAAAAACACGGCGCAAATTGTCAGCAATCGTGCCTTTCGGTAAAAACCTTACCGTAAGCAGCCGTCGGAGGGCGTGCTGTAGGAAAATTATAAACACTGCAGAAATGTTCATGCTGTTTAAAAATGGCCCCGTTGCTGTAAGGTGGTAAAAGTAAGAGTTTGGGCATCACCAGCCATCAAAACACACCTACCATCTCTTTTGCTCAGCTGCATGGAAACAAGGTCTTTGCTTTAGACCTTGAAGCAATTCAATAAACAGCAGCAGAACAGTAGTGACACCTGCACATTAAAAATTCCATAGATGAAAGTGAAAGGGCAGACACATCATTACTGGTCAAGGGGAGCTGGGATATGTACCGTTTTAATTGGTATAAAAATGTATTTTCTCCTAGGGGTCAGCTGGTCTGCAAGGTATTCTCAAACCCCAGCAGCTCGGTTAATAGGAGCTTGCTTGGATGGTACCTGTGACTTTGAAAACCAACAAATACGCCCAAATTCTTTGCTTAGGTATGGTTGCTGAGCTGCAGCATTATAATTGGATCAACTGGGAATTGGTAGTTACACCCATTTCTGTTTCAATGCAGGCATATCTGTCTGGATAAGGGCTCCAATATCAAAGCTTATTAATCAAATTACATACATTCTCTTCTTTACCCCGGCACGTCTATGAAGGCGAGCTTGGGCAATCGGAGAACTGTTCGGGTTCTTGTAGCTTCACCTTCAAGATCTGGTACAGTTGCGAAGCATATGATACCTTAACAAAACTTTCTTTGAAATGTTTATCTACTACCCTACTCTTTTTGTTCATGTGGTCCAAGAAAAACAGCACAGGCAGATGGCTTTTTTGTTTTGGAAGCCAAAGCATATTTTAAGAAAATGTTTTTACAGTATCAAGGTTTACATTAGAGAATGTTTTTCAGATGAATATTCTGTAATCTCTCTCTCTACACACACATACACGCTGTATATTTATTTTTTAGATGAAAAAAACATGCCAATCTTTTCACTGTAATTGGTTTTATGCCACTAAACAACTCTTGTAAAGAGACAAAAAATACATAGTCTAATGCAGTTTTCAAAGGCTTGTAGGGTATGATGTCCCCCTTGTGCAGGATTCAACCCAAATGCAACATTGATCGTATACACTCTGTGAGTTACATGCACAGTGATGGTGTGTGAGTGTATAAGCAAAGAACAACAGATGCAGGTTTCAAGATGCTCAGTGGTCATTTCAGAATTATAACAAATTCGGATAATACCTGCTATGAATTTACAGAAACAGTTAAAAACATTTTAAAAAATAATAATTTGATTGTACAACTATTTTAATAGAAAATACTATACTGTCTCTACTGCTCTAGCTTACCATACTGGCTTCAATAAGGGAGACACCATCACATCTTCGATGTTTTCATTGAATTACAGCCACTGTACTCTCACCACTACGTAAGGCCGCAATTTCCTTGTCCTCACTGCAGCGCGTGGAAGTGGTTGTATTGTTAGATCATTGCTGTGTTTCAAGCACTGCTGCGCCCATCTTGAAGATGCAATCAGCTTTACAATACCTGTTGTCATGAGAGTTTTGGGCCAGCGCTGACAACTGTTGTGACGTTGAAAATGTTGGAAGTCTGAATTTAAAACTGTTCTTAAAGCACGCTTATCTCTTCAGAGGACAACGCTGATGGAACCTTGTATAGAGACCAAAAATTCAGTGTGAAAAGGCTATAAAATCATTGATCGAATATAATTTAGCGTAATGTACTGGTGCCAATAAAAATGAGCAGAAATTTCATAGCTCCAGCTGGGTAGATTTATGGTTTCACGATCAGTCAAACTGCTGCACTTGAACTCCTTGCTCCCCCAAAACCTTCCCTGAAATATATAATACAGTTCAAGTCTGAATATTTTCGTACAGTAAGAATAACGCACATTAAACTGAGACGTGACTTAATTAGCAACGATGACAGACAGCTTAAAACGGGGGATAAAAGAGCTGGAAGGCAACACAGTGGAGAAAATAAAACTCCAAAGGGGGTAGAGACTAAGTGGCAGCCAGCCCCTTGTAGGCATGCTAACAATACATTAAAAGTTGTATTATAAATTTTTTAAAAATTCTAATGAAGGCAAAGCTATTGACGACACTGTAACACAGAACAGAAACACATTTTTAAATAGTAGTGCTTTTTTAAAGATGCAGCTGAGGATCTACCTTGTAGTGATAAGCTGCTATGGCTTATGAAATAGAAAATCCATTCTTTGTATTAGTTCAGCATATTGCATTTCGGTCTCTGGTCACCTGGTGAGTTCCAGCCCAAGCAGGTGATAACTTGCACTGCTCAGATAAGAATTTGCCTGGTATCTGTGGTTAAGTGTCACCAAGTCACTGCCGACTTATCGACCACATGCATGGGTTCTGCGGCAAGGCAGGGTGTAAAGCTTTGCCAGTGCGCTTATAAATTGTGATTGGAAACCAGCACGATAACAGGAGCAACATTCAAACTCCACACCAGAAGTCCTAAATTTGAATCCAGGCCCACCACCATGCCCAAGACCTGCAAAGCACTAGTGTTATCCAGTGGACCCCCCATGCTGCTGGTTTGTCCTTATTCACATCCTACTCAACATCCATTGTAAACTGTCAGCAGAACACAGTTCTCCCCCTGCTCACACTCACTCACAAACAAATGCAGAGAATGAAAAATGGCCCTTTTCAACTTTCTCCTTTCCCTTCTATGTGTATTGGCACACAGGAAGCGTGTATTGGTTATAATGATGAGGCAAAGCTTGGATGCAGATTGGATTGGATGAACTTTACAAAGAGCAGAACTGGAACGTCTAACTTGTATTTTAGAACAGATATTTCCCCCCTTTTTTTTATCCATTGTGTCATCCGGACAGTGAATTAATTTCCTGTCAAAAATAGGCCTAAATATTAGAGTCGGAAGCAGGAGGCAGTGGTGTTATTGCGGCTTTATACTGGCAATAGCATAAAAATAAATAAATAGGTAAATAAATAAATAAATAAATAAATATAGAAAAAAGCTTGCTTGGCTTTTCCATCAGTCAGTAATTATTCTTTTCAGGACCATTTGCAATGCTTGATTAAACATATTTAACCTTCCCACCTCACACACAATATCTTTTTAACCGCCACCTGTCACCTAGCTAAGATGCATGTCTTTGTTATCCTTGTTATTTTCGCATTAAAGCGCCTGAAAATGGCTAAACCACCAGTCTGTGTCAGCTCTTCTCATTAAGCAGCAAGCAGTGCTATTGACATCGCGCTCTTGTAAAATTAAAGAAATTCTCCCAGGCGGTCCAGTTTTAAATGATAGGGTGGGAGATACAGAGGAAACTGCTGAGTGTTATGGATGAAGTTTGGGTGAGGCATAGTAAAGCTCTGGTCAACTTGCCAATGCTGCTAAGATTATGGTAGCATGCAGGTTATGTATTTATTAGGCTACTTATATTATTATTATTATTATTATTATTATTATTTAAACAAAAAGTCTTGCTATGGTTCTCCTAGTAACTGAAAAGAATAACCCTGAAAAAGTAATCAGTACCGCTGGATGGAAGAGCATCCAAGTTGCCTGTGGCAGGTAGCGACAGCTTTGTTCCAGTTGTAAATCAATGTTTCTGATCACTCCAAAAAAAAAAAAAAAAGGCACTTGTGCTCAGGTGCATTTTCATCGGACGAACATCGGTGAATCATTCCATGGATTTTAAAGAGAGGAACCTGCTTGGCTCTTTAAAGTCGGGATGCTTCAGTTACGCCTTTGGTTGACTTGGAAGATACTGAGCCACTGCCTCTGCTGTCCTCCCAACATCCCAGTCCTGGGATCCATGCTTGTTTCCCTAGAAAAGTCCCAAAAATGCCACCTTCCTCAAAACCATGCTGGAAAAACTCTACCTTGGAAACCCACGTATCTGGAGACACCTCTAAAAACTCTTTATGTTTATGAACATCAGTTATAAAAAGTGAAGAGTTCCTCTGTGCTTGTATGGATATGCATATTTCAGAACGGATTTAAAACTTTTTTGAATTGAGGTTTAAAGAAAATGTATTAAAAAAAACTGCCAAGTTGTCGATTTGGCTTTTATAATATCTACCTATCATCAAAAATAGAACATATTGTTATTTATAATGTGAGAAGTATTTTCTATTTCTTTCGGACAAGTTTAGGTACTAGCGGTCCAGAACGATTTCCATGGCGACTGCTACATCAACCCGTCACATGGCTCACGCGCAGGAGCACAGGGCCGCTTGGCAATGACAGACACGCAACACGTTCAACTGACAAGTTTGCAGCTCGCTTGGCATCATAGTGGATCTGGGACTTAACTTCCTGCTCATTAATAAGACAGCGATGCAGCTGCCTCTTACAACAACATTTTGTGTGTGGCGACACCAGGTTCCAGTACGGACTGTGATCCGCTGAGATGCTCTTGCTGCAACAAAAAGAAATATACAATGAGAAGATTTTGCGGGGCTGAAACCAAGCTGGAGTAATAATATAGATTACAATGGCCTAAACTTCTAAGAGTGATGATGCTTCCCCAAACCCTAACACTGGCAGAAGTGCATCAGTCAAACTGTTATGAGCACTGTATGTTTTTTGGGAGCCTGCAAGGCTTTTTATACTTAACACCTTCATCACAGCATTGTTTCTTTGCAGATTTGTGCTGTGATTTTTTTTTCTAGCTTTTCTTCCGTTTCTCAGCTTTACCCGAGATGGGGGTTTATTTCAGACGTCAGGTTTTTTCGTCAAATTCTATTAGGGTTATATGCATTATTTTATCGTTAATACTAAATATACTGAAAACAATATGTGGTTAAAGGGAAATAACATGTGAAGAGTAGGCAGTACAGGAGTCATTTTAAAAGGGTCTTTAGATCCGCTTTGAGCTGTTCCTTCATAGTACGTCACATTTTCCTGCACTTAAAGAACCTCATTATTTCATTTACCTACTGAGAGGAGGAGGGTTTAGCTTTCAGTCAAGCAGCATGAGGCAGCTTATAAAAATATAAACAATACATGGAGATTCATGAAAGTGCTTTTGTTCAGTGTTTTCACTCAAGAAGCACTTACTTTTACTTTTGATCATCAAAAAGTTTGCACGCTTATTATTCAAGCCTGTCTTCCGAGGTTCTGTACAGTAAACAAGATTACGGACGTAATTTTTTGTTATTATCATCTCGCCGATGCCTTTGTCCGAAGGATTTCACAGGGAAAGAACCTATTTCATTCATTCTTATCCACAGCATACATGGCGGAACGCAATATGTGCAGAGCAAACAGCGCATAACAAAGACTTGGAACATTAACAGCCCTGCGCTGTCTTTCAAAAAGGGTCAAGAGGGGAAGTTTCTTCGCAAGTCTTAGGCTGCCATCTGGTGCTCAGTTGTGATCCTTCGCTCAGGCCTGTTTCTTAGCTTTAGCTGAAAAAAAGAATTCTTAATTTAATAAGGAAACAAGGTTTAATTGATGAGAATATTCTTTACTTATATTAAAATATGCAAAGAATAACAAAAAGGATGCAACTTGCTTCTAAAAGAGGTAAAGGTCTGACAACAGCTGAGGACTAAAGACGAAGAATTATTAAGCATCCATGTGAAGGTCAGATAAGCAACATTTACTACACAAATATCGCACTGATTTATAACATGGAGTTTGTATGTAGGAATATTTGCTTACTTTTGAAATTATTCGAGGAATTTATTTCCTTCAGACTCTGACTACGTAGGCATATACTTCATAGGCATGTGCTTATTTATTTGTATGTGCACTTACAGACTAGTGCTAACAAAGATTGGCTCCTGCACCCCAGTCACATTTATGTTTATATACTTATCTAGTTTGCATTTTTCTCCAAAATCTCACAGCAAATAAAAGTATGTTTCACACACAAAAATTCAGGTTGCAGATACAGTATTCGCAGACGTAAGTCAATTCAGCTGCAGCTTTTGCCAGTACGTATTACACAAGTAGTTGTGTACAGAATTAATAGGGAGTATACTTTTTAAAGTAAATAAAATAACAAAAGTAGACAGAAGACCCGGAAGAGAAGTGAGTGAGAAAGTGATGTGTGTGCAGTAATTCAGGTGGGACATTATGATGGCCTGGGCCAGAAGTTACTGGTGTTGAAGAACCGTGGATGCTCTGACTCAGAAGCAGGGAATGGGTTTAGTGCGTTGAGATAAGTAGACACTAGAGTCAAACATCAATCCCAGGCTCTCAACTGATGAAGCAGATGAAATGAGCTTGGACAGTCTCAACGGAATGGCCAGTCTTTGAATCCGGACTGATAACCATCGAACATGAGAACTGGTGCAGCCACGATAAGTTTCAGTCCTGCGTCTTTAAAATTATTTAATCCTCAAAAGTCTGCCATCTTCTTGATCATTACAGCTATCCCGTGGAGAAGGGATGAAGGGTGTCTTCATATGGAAAAACAGGCACACACAGCTGTGGTAAAATGAGACAGCAATTGGTCTGAAAGGGGACTTTCTAGATTACATGGCCACATGTTTGAATTGTTGAACTGTAGTTGCTCAATGTTGGCCAGAGTAGGTAAGTAGTTCTCTCTAAAAACAATGCAGGAATTCCTGAGTTCAATGCATACCAGCTAAAGTCTCCAAATATATATATTTACAAATATGGCATGAAAAACTCAAAGTTCTCCATTGATTAGGAACTTTGAGTTTTGGAACATTTTGGAACAAGTTTGGATCAAGTTTTAGTTGATGTACAGATATAGATATATAAAACAGGCCTTCTTCTGAAATGTAATATATGCAGTTTTTTCATGTTATTACATACATTGTTCTTACTGCATTAAACTAATAAATATTGCAACACACATTTCAAAGCTATGATATACCAGATATGTGGATATGCAGATATGAATGACCTGAGGCAGATATATAGTTGGATCGAGATACAATTGAGACAAATGTCTCTGACATAGAAAACTTTTGAAATATTAAAACATACTTAAATGCTGCAAGTTAAAACATGGTGTACAGCTACAAAACATCATCAATTTTCAATGTGTTACAGTGAAACGTGATGTAACATTTGTACTTGTATTATGGTTATACAAACAAAAGAAAGCAAGTTTCTAGCATCTTTGCAGTATAGGCCATTTATGTCTAATATGGACACGATGTCCAAGTCCCTCAGGTTTTCCTCTAGCTGTCCTTACATCATTAGAAGGCTGAAAAAGGACATTAAAAGGGTTCAGTCTAGGTTGAAGTCAGGTGCTATAATTCTCTCATAGGGTTGCCCCTCCGGGACGGTGACACCTTTTCAATTACTCTATCCTATAAGAATGAATTAAATCAGAAGTACAAGCTCAGTTCTCCACTTTGGACAGCAACAGTCCAAAGACCCATGTGTCTGAAAGGAACAACAGACTCCCAAATGATAGTTCACCTTGTAGTTGAGGATCAAGAACCTTGACTGCCAGTCCTATCTCCAGACCACCTAGGAATCATACTCACAGTCCCTACAGCCAGGGGACTCATTGGTATAAGTCCATACAAAACCCAGACTAAGTGGGCAGCTCCCAGGCCCTCCACTCCATGTAGGTCACAACTGTATTACCACAATGCTATTCTTATAGCACAAGGACAACAGAACATAAAATACATTTTAAAAAATTGTGGTTTAATTCACATTCTGATTGGTTAAATATGGTTGACTGAAACATGACTGCCTCGTACTGAAATGTAGGCCCCGATTTCTAAAAAATGATCTGGCATATTCTATTATTTTGTAGGCCTGCATGTGTTTGAATCATTGTTGGCATGTGGCACATTTTAAAATTTCAGAGGTATTTTACATCCTGCATCTTTATTTAATAGTTCTAATTTGTACAAGTACAGTGGCATATTTTCAAGCTAGTATACAAATATTGGCAGGAGAATATTGTTTATTCACAGCTGAGGGATGGATAAAAGCTTTGATCATTTGAAACATTTGACTGAACCTGAATTACTGCACATTACTGAAGGAAAAGGTACAGTGTGTATTATTTTACTGCACATTACTGTTATTTTTGATGATGCATAAAAATACCACCATTTCTATACTTGGTCATATTTAAATTGCAAATATTAAGTTCATAAATAATGAAAAAATGCCAGGAGGGTATCACAGCAGCAGGTGCCTCAAAGTTCTTGGGGTGTGGGTTCAGATGCTAGTTCAAACTTCGCTGTGTGAGTTTGCATGTTCTCTCCGTGATTGTGTTTGTTTCCTCCAGGCACTCCGGTTTCCTTCTACAGTCCAAAGACCCATGTTTCACAAGAATTTATGACTCTCAGCGGCATAGAGTGTGTAAATGTGTGAGTGAATTGTATGTACATCTGAGTCGGGCTGTATCTTTCCTAGCTGAGCACCCAACAACTACAGGATAGAATCTGCACCACTGTGACCGTGACAAAGACAACCAGCTGATGAAAGTAACTGGGCGAGTATGTTTGTTACCGCAATCAAAACTTTAGGCACAGATATAGAAACAGAATCAATTATCTTTTACCTAAAGATAACTTAAGTGAATTTTTTTGCACATTGTTTTGAATAAAAATTTGTTCTGAAATATCAGGAAACATTCTGAACAGAAATATTGACCTACCAGGCAATCAGAACTTTAAAACATGAAATCTGCATTTCACTGAAGGTCTAACCTGTAAGATTTTGTAAATGTGAAATTTCATAGCATTTTTTTAATGAGAACAGTATACTTTTACTATTATCTACTAGACTATCTGTCCATTTTTTTTTAAAATTTGACAGAGAGAAAAAAAAATCATAGTCATAGTTCATAGTAATAAAAATAATAACTACTTATACAGTTAATTTAAAATAAATTTTCAAAGACTAATTTTCTTAAAAACACTACTGTGTGAAAACTGTGGTGGAGGTATAAAAAAGACAAAATAATGTACAAGGTAATATTATGCTATAATAATGCAGCCCATTAAAGGTACTCTTGCCCTCTAGTGGAGATGTTTTGCAAGGGCACGGACAATGAAAACTATGAATGCAAGCAACAGAGGGGGTCCTGACATCACTATAACTATATTACAAGATTAAAATGCAAAATTAAGGACATGATTTCCAGGAAAATGCTTCCCTCATGCAGACTGCAGCTGCAGTGTTTTAAAGCCCCAGCTATGATATGTGTAAGGTGACCCTGTGCTGCTAGTTTGCTCAGCTAGTTTTATCCACCTCCTTTTGTCCCAAGGTCAGAAAACATGCTTGGCACTGTCTTGATAATGATGTCCTTTTCCATCTCTGAAACACCTCCCGTCACCCCTCCCTGTCTCCGGTCCAGCACGCTACCTTCATCCCCCCCATCCCTGTCACCAGTTCTTCTCTTTATTTTAACAGTTCAGAAGCCCAATGTCACCCCTTCCTTTTGCTATTGAGGTGTTTTAAAAGATTTTTTTTTAAATTTCTGACATATACAGTATGTTGTGATCAGTGCATAGATGATCATGTAAAACAGCTGTGGTGACATACAATGTGTGTGTGTGAGAGATAGAAAAAAATGTGTCAGCATCATACTTCTTACACAAACTGCTCGTGATGTTACATCTCGCTATATATGACATCAGTATTTGCAGATTTCTAAGCCTTTTCAGAAACCAAATTATTGGTCTGGTATACCATTACACCTTATTACTGGGTATACCAGAACACCTGATTTAAGCAGAACAAGGGGAAACGGAAAGGTTAAAAAAATCAGCAGGGGTGTAAGACAAGGCTGCATACGGTTTCCATATCGGTTTAATTTATACACTGAAAAAATCATCAGAGAAGCAGGTCTACATGAAGGAAAACAGGTCATGAAAGTTGGTGGAAGACTCATCAATAACCTTTGCTATGCTGATGATGCAATACTAGCTGAAAGCAAAGAGGACTTGAGACATCTTCTGATCAAGATCAAAGAACATAGTCTGAAAATGGGATTGCATCTTAACTTGAAGAAGACAAAGCTCTTGACAACAGGAAAACTGGACAACTTCACTCTGGATGGAGAAGACATGCAAACAGTAGACCACTTCAGCCTACTTGGATCGACGATCAATAATGGGGTGACAAGCAGCCAAGACATCCGACGAAGAACTGATCTGGGCAGAGAAGCCTTGAAGAGCTTGGACAAAATTCTCAAGTGCAGGGATGTAACGCTGCACACAAAGATCTGACTTGTCCAAGCCATGGTGTTCCGGATGCGAGAGTTGGACCGTGAAAAAGATGGGCAGGAAGAAAATTGATGCTTTTGAATTGTGGCACTGGCGAAGAATTCTGCGCGTACCCTGGGCGACCCGGAAAACAAATGCATGGGTGTCGGGGTAAATCAAACCAAAGTTGTCGTTGGAAGCTCAAATGACCAGATTTCGACCGTCTTATTTTGGACACATCCTGAGGAGAGCACAGTCACTGGAAAAAAGATTGCACGCTTGGCAAAGTGGAAGGTCAATGCAAAAGAGGAAGACCTGCAACGTGGTGGATGGACACGGTCACCACAGCCACGGATGGCCCTTTGTCAAGTCTTAGCCAACTTGCTGAAGACCGGATGCTTTTCAGGACAACGATCCATAGATTCACCATGAGTCGACATCGACTCGACAGCACTTAACAACAACACAAATATCCAGATCACACTATCTATAAATATATGAGAAGACATATTTATACAAGTCAATTACATAAGATAAGTTGAAAAGAATATTTGTTAATATATTAACAAGAATGCAGTCTGAAGTTAGACAAATGCTAGGTTAGAATACACTGAGGATGTGGACGGGTCCAGTGCAGGACAACCACACAAATGAAGCGAGTCTCTGTAAACATGCCAACTCCCCACAGATTGGATTCGAACCGACGTCCAAACAGTGTGATATAAATCGAACTCATGCATCCCTACTGAAAAGGATGGAACCTGGGAATACCTGCACCTTTGTTACGTCCTTGCAGACTTCGGTGTTGTTTTCCTTTTCTCTTCTGTTTGTGCGCTGTGCTTCCGGTACAAGTCCGCTGTCAGCCATTTGCTTCCTATTGCTGTCAATCGTCATTAGCCCCGCCAAAATTCCTTAATCTTGACCAATCACTTGACAACAAGTCTGTTATTGGTTATAATTTCTATCAATCATCAATAGTCCCGCCTTTCTTTCCTCCTGTGGCGCAATCAGCTCTAGGCTGAGCCATTTTTAAATCCCCCGCCATTTTCCCAGTCGTCCCCTCCGCTTCTCGTGGTGCTTGCGTTTGGTGTTGTTTAGTGACTTTACTGCTAGTTTGTGTTTGCTCACGGTTACTTGTTCGGTCTTTTGTACTTGGGGTTTATTGTTATGGTTAATGGTTTAGTGTCTTCGTGGTGTCTTCTTGGGAGAAAAGCAAAACGCTGAACACGTCACGTGGTCTACATATTCGACACGTATGGTCGTCGCTCGTGAAACCGTGGAAGATTCTGCTGGTTTCAGCCCTGATGAACTTGTATTTGGTGACACTGTAAGAGGGCTTTGAAAAGTATTCAAATATTGACTTCTGTCAGGTGGCTGGAGTTCCAGACTCAGTCTTGGATAGTGTTTCCAGAACATCATCCTTGCTCGCTACCTAAAGAGTTTATCTAAGGCCCAGAAGGTCACGAGATGTCACCGCGATGAAAAAGCTCCTTTTCACTTGAAGATAGTTTTAGTCTTGTTGCGGATTCCTGAATATATCCTACTTGCTCAGTTTTCTGAACCTCATGGGGTTGTGAGCAAATGAAATGATAGACTCTGTAATATGCACTCCTGAAGGAAGCTTGTTTGTCAACCACATGTTAGAAGCCTATCATTGAAAACATACACACACACACACACAGGTATGGTCTATGTTGTATGGTTGTAGGGCCCACCATCTCTTCTGTAGCTCCTGCTTGCTAAGTCAGCAACACAGAAGATGAGTGTGTTATCGATGAGGATATCTTGGTTGTGCGTAATGGTCCGCAGCAGCATGCTCGGTTGGTAAACCGAGATGTTGAATTCAGTAGTCCATCTTGCACGCTTACTGGAAGGCCAGAGAGAGGACAACGTCAAATTGGTGATTGTTCATCTGAGATACGTCAACTGCTACTTACTGACAAATGTAAATGGTGCTGTTCCTTTATGCAACCTTGCCTATTACCTTAAGATTACGAAGAAGGATCTTATAAGAAAAGTGGTGGATTATTCCTTAGAAAATGTGTTAGATGTTTGAAAGCAGTCTCACGAGCTCTTGATGTTTGTTAGTTTCAAATCCCAGAGGAAACGTATCACTTCTGTACTGACTTCCAGAAAGTAAACACAGTAGACAGTACCAGATTTTTCCTTTGCTGTGAATGGAGGACTTGCATAGATAATATAGACTTGACCATCTTTGTAAGTTACCTGGATTTCTTAAAAGGTTACTGGCATGTACATCTCTGCTTTTGGGCCTCCAGATCGTTTATTGTGATACAATCATGGCTTTCAGCTTGTGGAACACTCCTGCCACCTTTTGAAAGGTGACTGAATCTAGTTTTAGCAGATGATGTTCTAAACTGTAATGCACATCTTGATGATATGGTAGACTTTTCCTCCAATTGGTCTAAGCACCTTAGCAGTGGAAGCGGTAGCACTGAGCAAAAGACAGGAGGCAGAGTTAAAAATGTTAAGATTTGCATTGGGTGTGACAAGGATGGACAGGATTAGGAATGAGTATATTAGAGGGTCAGCACAGGTTAGATGGCTTGGAGACAAAGTCAGAGAGGAATGATGCGTTGGTTTTGACATGTGCAGAGGAGAGATTCTGGATATATTGGGAGAAGGATGCTAGGGATGGAGCTGCCAGGCAAGAGGAAGAGAGGAAGGCCTAAGAGGAGATTTATGGATGTGGTGAAGGAGGACATGCAGGTGGTGGGTGTGACGAAGAAAGATGCAGGGGACAGGAAGAAGTGGAAACAATTGATCCGCTGTGGCGACCCCGAATGGGAGCAGCCGAAATATGAAGAAGAGGTCTAAGCACCTCAGCACTAGAAGAACAATTTTTCAGTGACTTGAGAAGACATCCGTAACACTTAGCTAAATGTGAGTTCGATGAAGCTATGGCTTGAATCTTGGCATAGAAGTAGGACAAGGTCAAGTTTGTCAAGTTAAATTAGGATTTTCCTGTCAAGGATTTTCCTGCTCCCTGAAGATTTCTAGGCATGGCTGGTTACTGTATGAATTTCTCTGGTCCAAACTGTACTGTATTACTTCTCTTATGACATTGGTTATTAAAATGACATTTGAATGAGTTCCTGTAGTCTGAGGAATGCCGGTGTGCTTTTCAAAGTGTCAAGGCTCTCCTCTGTAATACTCCTGTTGTAAAAGTAGACAAAAATGCTCTGGGTGTTAGTGCTCTTCAAATTCAAGATGGCGGCAATGGGGTAGACCCCCCCCCCCCCAAGTTTAACAAGCCATTAGCTGAGTTACACTACTCTAGAAAGACTTTAGCTGTGGTCATTAGCTTTACAGTACTTCCAAGGTTTATGTTGGTTCTAGGTAAGCAGGTGACAACCTATACATCCAACAGCTAGGTTCACTGTTTAGACATTTGTCTTCACTCCCCGCCACTGGAAAGTATCTTACGTTAGTAAAGAAAATCTGCATCTAGCACTTTAGTTTATGTATGCTTTTGTTGGTCCTGTGCTACCACTGGCAATTCAGTTGTTAGGCTAGTGTAAATCCCTAGCAGGGTTGTGCAAAAATTTCACAATAGACCACCTTCTCAAACAGAGGCAGCTTTCATGGTAATACCATGGCAAGACAACATAAATGACAACCACAACACAAGGACAATGATTAGATACCTTTTAATTTTTATTTTAAAAAGTCAATTGATATACCAGGATAAAGAAAAAAAGTGCTGGCACTGTATTTTGCAGAAGATGCCCAGGGCAGTTTAAGGTCCTAGAAAGTGACACCTCACCAGCACCACTGCTGTAGATGATTGGAGGTTTATGTAAAGTCAGTAACATGAGGGCTAAAACAATGGAAAAAGGGCTTTGGCATTTAGAAACACTCATCACATGGAATTTAGCTTAATGTAGGAACCCCAGCACTGGACAAAAAGGCAGTCATCTTGAATGCCAAATTGTAGCTGGAATGTTTGATATTTTTTTTTTCCCCCCTTTACATTATCAGGAAGTGGTAAACTATGATTTATCAGTCTTGCCAATTAGCAGCATCATTGAGCTCAATGACTACGGATGCTGGGGTCACACTTCACGCTGAACAGCTGTGTAAACTTGATTCATACAGAAAAGATGGAATAAAAACAACTTGTTAAAGCCCTTAAATTACAACTAAATGTTAGAGTTGGAAAAATTATAGGAGGTAGAATAGGGGAGAGAAAAAAGAAAAAGTTCTAGAAAGACAAGCACTTCTGTAACAAAAAATTTACTGATTCTCCTACTGCTTAAAACATCATGGAGGGTCTTAGTCTGCCTCCTCTTCTTCAGACTCAGACTCTGAAGGGGAAAAGGGTTTTATGAAAACAAAAACAATGAACAGGAAGAACTGTATAGCCTACAAAAGTGGGAGTTCATCTGAACTTCTGGCAAAATAGTCATTCTTATAGACCCCACTTCATCCAAACTCCTCCCAACTAAGACTTGCTTACCTTCTTCTGCATTTTTGAGCCACTCCACAAATTTCTTCATCTGCTCCAGGAAAACACTTTTGCCTTTCGGTACGTGAGCATCATTGTACCATTTCAGAATTGCTTCTTCACTCAAAACATCCGCTGGGAGAGGAAAAGAAAACCTCAATACACAACTTCAAAAACTGAAATTTGTCACAGGAGATGGAGGATATGTGAAAGGAAATATGCACCTTTGTAGAGCAGCACCACAATCTTCTGAAAGGCCTTCATGAAGTGAATGTTGTCGTAGCAGTACTCCTGGATCTTCAGCAGCAGGGTGAGCTCCGACAGGCCCTGGGAAGTGAATGCCTTCAGGAGGGGACTGTATTGCTAAAGGTGGGGGAAAGAGAAACGTACATATTTGCTCATTGCACAAGATCACTATTCAGAAGAACAAAAGATTTTTTTATATGCACACACAAGTCCAAAAGCTGGTAACACAAGTTGAAAAATATGGCTAGTTTATGATTCTTGAAAATGTGTGCCTAAAATCGACTATATGAATCAATGTTTAAACTGGGATGGTGCTGTTAACATGTTGTGCTTTCCTTCCATCATTATCCCAATACAAAAACAAAGTGAATTTCTTGTGAAATCCTTGCTGAACTTGTATATAGATGTTTAAGGGGATTTTAGGGATATTTGAAATGTGCTAGAAATGCATCATTCCTCCACATTCAAAATGAAGCAATAAGCAATATGCACCCACTTAAAATTTGCCATCAGATATTCAGGCATGGGATGGCTTCACAGACATCAGCTAGATAACAATTTTGATTTTACCTTCAAGTGTTTGATGGCTTGTTCTGTGACTAGTTCCTCCTTCTTGTTCCACTCCACTGAACTCATCACACTACTCCACACAATGCCAACCATTGTCTGCTCTGAGATGTTAGTCTTTTTCATCTCTTCCTTCACATAAACAATGATCTAAATGGAAAAAACCAAGGTCTCAATTTTAACCTAGCAGTTCAAAATAATAGATGTTGTTCTATCACAGGCAACAAGGTCATGGAGGTTCATGCTGGAAGACTGGGCACTCACATCTTTGAATGGATCTCCACGGGACATCTGCTCCTGGAGCTCTTTCTGCAGCTCCTTCCGTGCTCCAATGGATTGCTGGTTCCGGGCAAAATCTGACAGCTCCTTAAGCCCTGCATCAGTGAAGTACTTGGAGAAGTGCTCACAGCTGCGCTTGTTGGCAGGGAACAGCTCCTGTTATACAATACAGTAAATGGTTAAGATTAATATAAAGGAGGACTGCATTGAGATGTAAAAGGCTACCCCTTTAGTGAAGAAATGCTTACCATCAGCCGATTGTCCATGCCAACCTTCCGGAGACTGGCAGCAACAGAGTTAATGTCCTTTTCGTTTATCCATGATTTGAACAGCTTCACGGCAAAAGCTGCAGACACACCTGGGAAGGAGGAAAATAAAGTCAACCTTTTCTGTATGAAAAATATGATCTCGCAACCCACAGAATACTGTACCTTAATTGGCTCATTCTTGAAATTGTTTATCAATTTTGTTTAAATATTTTCCTAATGACATGGTGCTATTCAGGCACTAAGACTAACAGTCCTACAAATCAGAGGAGAAACCAAGGTAAATGGTAAGACTGCTCAACCAAGTACAACCAAAGGTCCCACAGACAAGAAGCCCCCTCCCTGCTCTGGCTGCTATTCCCTCACCTTCCTTGACAAGGTTCTCATTGAACAGGCTGTTCAGGATGGAGGCAGATATGTTCCCATTGGCCAGGAGGATGCCCGTAAGCATGGCCAGCTTGTTGCGCTCTGACTCGGTGAAACCCTTCAGAAACAGCAGCAGCTGTGAGGAAAAAGTACAAGGGAAGTCAAACTCAAAGAAATATTGGAAAGTGGAAAAGCGGAAGAAAATGTGATCTTCTGGTGCAAAACGAAATGATTCTCAAACAATTTGAACTTCTGACACCATCTCAGCAAGTGCAATTTGACCATACTAACCCAGCACAGCTCACCTTCTTGATCTCCTCTTCAAACCCTTTCTCCAGGTACTTGTAGCGCCTGATTAGTTTGTTAAAAACCTAGAGACAAAAATAAATAAATAAATAAATAAATAAAAAGACAACACAAACAGATTTTAAGCTACATTTTGTTGCTTTCATTTCAAGTTCTTTAAGTTATAAGCTCAAACCTTTTACAAACAGCAACATGCTAAAATCTACTCAAATACCCTCTTTATTATTGGCAAGACAAAAAATATATATATATTAAAGTTAAGATTGGAATTGGAAGGAAAAAGTAAAAATGACAGGGCAGGCCTGATACAGACACCCTCGGGCTAATTTGCTTACCTGAGCATACGCTTGCATGGTGTCCAGGTCTTCTTGTGCTGTAAAGAGGCAGAACTCCGTGCGGATCACGTCTTCGGCAAGTGTTCCACCTGGGGCTAGAAAACAAGGGGGGGGGGGGTACAAGTCACCAGATAAATGCAATCGTAGTATTCTGCCATTGTATTAGAGTGCAAAAGAACAATATACAGCTCCTACCCAGCATCCCGCCGGCCACCAGGATGTCGAAGAGTGTCTCTGCATAGCGACGGTAGTCAAGTTTGGCACCAGAGGCATCAAGAAACTTCGCTACAGCTTCCAGATCAGTGCCAGTTTGATTCAAACCTTGTACGATGCTTTCCTGAAACTGTGCAGGGTCAAATCTCTCCTTTTCATCTGGAACAATAAATACGCCCAGATCAGAAGATGGGTACATGTGTAAAGAGGACAGTGTAGTTTAAAAAACATTTAAAAATACAACTTACCTCTTTTCCTAGTTTTAAAACGCTGGCCTGTTAGCGTTGGCTTTTGCTGCTTTTGATTATTCATAAAAGACACCCTGTGATTGGAAAAAAGTAAAAAGATTTTTTTTTTTTTTTGGGGGGGGGGGGGGGGTCCCCATAACAATTTTGGGTAAGCTCGTCATGTAATGAAAGTAGGAGTGTTCGGGGAGTAGAAAACTTAACCAGGAGTGTTCAGGTTATATCACCATTTTGTTGACACCGACATGAAAGTGTGTAAATTTCCGCTTATTTTGAGACAGAGCTGTGCTCAGCCTAAAGGACGTTAACCTGACACCATAACCAATTCCATAATATGTCGCACTACAGTTCCCAGAATGCACGAACATCCGGTTTCTCGTAGAAAACCAATTATAAGGAAAAAGTCAAAGGGTCGTGTTTGGATCATTTAACAAAAATAAAAAATGAAAATTGGTCCAGTATTAAACATAGCGTCTTTTTACAATATTCCAAAACTCGAAGGCAAACCGTACCATTCCAGTGTCAGGGCCACGCTGCGCAGATTCGAACAGGTCGACTCGCGGCTTTGTGTGACAAACCTCGCAACGGTCGATCGTCGTACACGTAAAATATTTTGTCTATAGTAAAGGGGGCAAATTTACATAAATCTTAGACAGTCTGTAACACTTGCTTTAGAAAACGTACAATAATGTACGATAAAAAAAGTTCAGCAGATTGCCGCAGGTTTAAGTTAACGAGACGTGCCCACGCACAAAAAAAAAAAAAAAAAAAGGAAAATCGTGTTAGACACTCAAAAGAGATTTTATTACCGGGTCGCTTCACAACAGGCAGCTAACCACGTCAACAAAATGATATGGATATGAATAGCTAAATGACAGTAATATGTGACAATAAGCCCAGAGGAGTGCGGACATAAACAGGCATTATATCTGGCCTTGCGTTACTTTTACAAAGTGCATTGTAACCCTAACACTGCTCTATAAAAGCACGTACATTTAGCTTTATGTATTAATAGTTGATCAATCAATTCGTCTCAGTAATAATATATGTATTGATGGCAGCTCTGAGTCCAGATGTTGAGGAACGAAAAAGCCTACACGTTAGCTAGGCCGTGAAGTTACACCGCAACATGGATCCCGTCGCGCAACAACCCATAACCTCCTAAATTGTGACTGGTCAGCGAGCGCGGCGCGGCCACGGAGGACAGATCGTCCGATGTGCCTCAGCCCCATCCCGCTCCCGGACTACAGTAAAACTCACCGAAATGAATGCAGATGAGAAACAGCTGGTGGATCTGGGCTGCGACACACAATTCAGAGCCCTAAACCCAACCCTGTGTTTTTCCACAGTAAAAGCGAAGCGAGTGCGGCGGCGCAAGGCTCATAACATGTGGAGCATCACATCTGTGCGGGGTATTCACCGGCCCGAAGAGTACAGGAAACACCGGCAAAACACTCCAGCCCACCTCCAATTGCCAACACTTCTTCATATATTACTGCAATGCTCTCTGCGCAGACATTATTCTCAATAACCCCTACATTGTATGTTTTTGTGAAATATATAAACACAGCTTCTCCCCCTTTTCACTTCCACAGTTGCGTTGTCCCAAATGTGTTTGGCTTTCTGACGCTAAGACAAAGCGCTGACGTCATAACGGCGTCCATTACGGGTACTCGGTGTTTTTCGGGCATTCCTCAGCTCCAGGAAGTAATTTCCCTTGGCAATAACATTTTTTTAAGTCATACATTATAGTGCGCTCGCCAATCTGCTTCTCTGTGTTAAAGTGCGGAAATAAGTGATGGTTGTGCATAATATGTAATTTTATTTTATGTTACGTTATATCCGTCATTAATTCTGATATAATCATTCACGTTTCAAAGACCCTAAACAATCATCACAAACAATAATCGCATATAATAAATCAGACACTAATAAATGAAACAGAGATCGAATCTATAAACCAAAATAAATCCTCCCGATCCATACGCAATAAAAACACAAATACAGATACACACAATTCATGTTAGACGTAGTCCATACTTAATCATAAGCAATAATGAAATTTTAAAACAAATCTTACAAAAAATATATATATATATATTTTTTCCCACTATTAGTACAAACATTAGTGTTCTTTTAAGTCTACAAGTCTAATACTGTCATTCCATCTTCAATTAACAGAAGCCTCTGAAAACAAAAGCCCTGAATTTTAATAGAGTAAATTTTATGCTGCCTTAAATTGTGTTGTTTCATGTTGCAAACTTCCAAACAGTAGATCTAAGATGCAGATAAATGCTGAGCAAAAGTGGTGAAAAAAGCAGAAACGCACAAACTGCCATATTCACCTGCAGTAGAAATGTGTGGTAGAAAGAATGTAGCCTGCACTTGATTAAATTTTTTGATAAAACAACTATGGGTTTTATAATGGAATAAACTCAATGTACACTTGTGTCAGTTAAGCTATGGGACTGAAAGGTTTTACTTGTTTTAGTGGCTTTTGTCCTGCATACTTATTCCTTAGCAATTCAGGGTATGTGTGTGTGGATCAATGGTACAACAGCAGGAGGGGGATTTGAACTGAACACAACAGCCCTGATCACTGTGCTGCCTACTGCTGTCTGGGCTGATAGTCAACCTTTTTTATGTACCTTTCCTACAAAATGTACATATTACCTGTATGATCGCCTCTATAGGGAATGATGTGAGTTCTGCAACATCCTTTCTATGCATTCATGTATGCAGCTTGCTTATTACAGAACAAATGTAGTACAAAGGGAATGCTTTGATGCGGAACACTGAAATAAAAGATCAGGACAGATTCTTTGAGTAATGCCTTAATTCACATAGCATCTTATCCGATAACATGCAGTAAAATATTTACTTACTGTATATTTGAATGATGACTGAATTAGGATTTCTTAAAGTAATGTTTTCGATAAATGATGTCTTCTGGAATAGGTTCTGGAAATAATCACCCTGACAAGGAGAAATGGTTAATGAAAGTGAGTAAAATTGTATTATTGACACACATCCACTTTATTTTCAGCCTTGTGTTGTGTTGTTTACATTTTAAATGTTGGGAGTGAATATGCCTATGATACAGTTTCAGCATCATTGCACAGCAGCTACGGCATAACTGGTTTGAAGGTTCAGCCATTTTATTACAGTGTAATACAAAATATGTGCATGGTCATTTTAGTTAAATATAATCCCATAGGTTACAGAGCCAAGGGCAGGACTGTATTGTGGAGTGCAATTTAAATAGCCTACAACACCTGCAATGTACATAAGACAATTAGGGTAACTCTTTATATTCTACTGAATGGATTTCAGGGGACTGTGGATCATTTAATGTGTTTTTATGGTTTGTTATAATGCATCGCTGAGATAACTACACAGTTCAGGTGTTTGTTGAGAGCCTTATCCTTGGAATTTAATCTTGTCCAGCAGAAGCAATAGACTTAGCAATAGATTTGGGGGCAGATTATGGTAGTACCACACTGTGACCAAACAAATCAGGTCTGCGTAAAATTCATCTTCTTGGGTTTTAATTACTTTGTGTTATTTCACGCTGTTGTGTAACTCTTGGAACTACATAACCATTCCTTAAAAAAGTAGTATAAAAACGGAATAAACCAACAGCCTTATAATTATTATAATGCCAATGTGGTAGTTACAGGTGTAGCAGGACTGCCTTAGATTTCAGAAATTGTTTGCTGGCAATGTATTAACCGTTGAAATGAAAGAATGTTTTTTTTCTGTGACTTTGCCTCTCTAAAACATCATCAAGATGGTGACCAAGCTTGCAGCAGTTTGCAGTTCCAGATAAATTGGAATAATGCCTGAAAGGTAGCTCAAGTTCTTTTTCTCTGTATTTGCATTGTATAGCACAACCCAGCAGTCAGCACTGTTATATCAACTAGTCTAAACACTCCCAGCAGAAAACCTTTGTGGAAAGTAATGTGGAAAGTGTTTACATGGACTAAAATACTGCTGGCAGAACCGTGAATTAGTGTAAATTTAAGGTAAGAGCCATCAGCTTCGGACACTGTGCAGTGATTTTATATTTGCATTCATTTCATGTAGTGAAAGGTTTTAGTTAACAACGGTATCATAAGTGGCCTCTTCTGTGACCCTGGCAAAGGCATGATGTATTTCACCATCAGCAAAAGCAGGATCCTGTCTACATGAAAAATGAGCTTTTAGCATTAGTACTGGAATTACTGCACCTCAGTATGGATTTTCCTATTGAGCACCTCCATGCACTCAGTTTGTGGCTTATTCCTCATTTAGTCAAGGACAGTCCTAGTCTAAAAAAAAGGACCAGATGAGGTTCACATAGTGCTTCGCATGCAGGAACTGACTCACCAGGCCTTGGCTGGTGTTTCTGGCTGCCTGAGGTGTTGCTGTTTATGACACATTTGCACATTGACGTCCGCCACTCCCCTCTGCTCCTCCTTGTTCGGCACTGAAACTTGCCCACAATTATAATGACTAATTATGATCATGTTTAATTCCATTCTTTAGGTCAACTCTTTTGCTATATTTTAACACATTGCATCCACATATTAAAGGTACTAAAACTTTTGAAAATGTTGAAATTTCCTCACTTTCACTCTCATTTTCCTCATCTCTGTCATTATGTTGGCTCTATATATTTACATAAACTACATAACAGAATTTTTTGTGTGAATTATAAGTACAACAACAACTAATAATAATAATAATAATAATAATAATAATAATAATAATAATAATTTTCAGAGACTGTTAGCTGTTGGTACAGTCACCATCTGCTATGTTGAATTTGTTATAAATACGACGACAACGACAACAACAACAACAAAATAATAATAATAATAATAATAATAATAATAATAGTAGTAGTAGAAAACACATTATCATTTTTCAGAGACTATTAGCTGTTGGTCAGTCACCAGCTACTGTGGGACAGCAAAGAGAACCTCTAGAGTCCAACTGCAACTTGATTTCCAAAGCTGTGCAGTAGACAGGAGAAGAGCAGGCTGCCTCTAGTTGGGGTACAGAAACCCACCATGGTACTGCTAAGGCAAGCACATATTCCTGAAGTTTCACCACATTCATTGCAGTAAATAAAGGGACACCAAATTCCTATAGTAGCTACCAGAATTATATAACAAGTCTTTAAAACTTTTGAAAGAAATCTGAATCATTCTGGATTTTAGTAACAGTGTGTTGTGTCTAAGCTTCTGTTTACAACTTAGTATGAATGCAGCTTGCTGCACGGGAAGACTTGGGCAAGGCCATCAGGGTAATGTTTTACTTAAGAAAACTGATAGGTAACAGATGTATCCTGTCCTAACATCAGAGAATAGATATCCAGTAATGAAAAATTCATCCAGGTGGTTTGAGCCTTATTAAATAATTATAACCTTGCTTGCATTAACAGAGGTTAATGCCAACAGTTACTGCAAAAAAGCTTGTAGCTCATTTATCCTCCTGTTAGATGGAAACATCTCAAATGACAGCCTCAAGTATGAATTTAACGCTATCGTGACTGCTGAATAAACTCATCTCCTTCTGAAGGCCTCCCTTGTCTGAGATGTGAGTTACCAGCTTTGTCAGTCAGTGCATCCGGATTAATGAGCTTGCTGTCGCTATTTGCCTTGTGTAGTCATAGGGGCTGTAACCTCATCCCCCAACTGCTGACCTGCTGCAACTGGGAAAAGTAAAACATATTAAAGTTCAGATAAGGTCAAATTTCTTATCAGCACAGTTGTTTTGCTTGCACTATCCTGGATCTCACAAAAAATATCTGTGCAGTACAAATTGCACTGGGAGAATAGTTTGGGACACCCTTTCCAAAAGGGGGAAATTCCAAGCAGTATTTCTTTTATAATCATTAACAAAGCAGATTTCCCACCTTAGCAAACCCATTTTAAGGGTTCTCTTTCCAAGGAACAGTCCCAATACCCTATTGGGGCAATAAGACAGTAAGGACATGACAAATACCTGTTAAGAGTACATTTTTAAAAAATATTCTAGAACAGTTGTTTAAACTCCTGCATGCTCATAAAATATAATTCATTTGCAGGACTGTCCAGAACCTTCTTGTACAGGTGGGACATACTGACTTTAATGGCTTCAGTGCTTAAAAAAGCTGCTGTGTGTGTATGAAGGGTGAAAGATTACCTGCCCACTGGCCCTCCAGGTCCACCATACCAGCCTAGCAGCATGTGATGATAAACCATGGAAGCTTTTGACTAGGCGAGAAAGACAGGGGTCCTCCATGTGGCCCACAGCAACACCTATATTTAGCCAGGTTCCTCCAGGGGGGCAGGTAGAACCAGGTAAATTGTGCTACCTTACCCAGTCAAGCTTATAGCTTGTAAAGTGGAATAAAATGTTGAATTTACACAGGTATTCTTGCCTTAAGTAAAAATTTGAGTGCAATAAAGTAAAAATTGCTCATAATATCGTCCAGGCTTTAATGGAAAAGAAATCTACCTCATTTGTAGTGGTTTAATTTCTCATTTTTGTCCTTAAATGGCTTTGAGACAGATTTGACTAGAAATGTACAGCCAGCAGCATGATAGTTTGCCAACAGTGTGATATTAAATAAACTGTGTGAGTGGTGTACTGTACTTTGACCACAGAGTGAGGGTGTCTGCATAAAATGTTTTCAGCACTCTACATGGCACGGGATGGTTAAAACACACACACACACACACACACACACACACACACACACACACACACACACACACACACACACACACAAAATGCTGTCATGCAGGATACACATTAGACAGTCGTGTCATTTGTGGAATACACACTTCAGAGGAACACGGATCAGGGAGTATGAGTAAGGGTTATGTTCTGTAGGGGAGAAGTATGGGCTAAGTATGGGCTCCGAAACCAGTGCTATGAGCTTTGTAAGACAAACGGGCGAGTTCTCAGGAAGAAGGTGACTCATCCCATCCAGAGTGGTTGCACAACATATCTATTATCCACCAGGTGATGAAACCCTTCCCTACAGCCTTCTTGTCTGAAGTAAGTAAGGAAAAGGAATGCATGGATTAGAGAGCTGGTAAACCCAGGTGTTACAACTCAGTCTGTGGAAAACAGTGTTGACAGTCTGGTGATGTTGGCTGTAGATGTGTTATTACGCTGTGTCATATTTGCCTTCTTCCACACTATGATCATGATCTAACGGATGTGACTGTAGGTGTACTAATTTGTTGTGATAGGTGTAATATACAGTATACACTACTATAAATATATAGTATACGGTGTATATAGTATGTAAAAAATATTGTAGATGTAGAAACACACACACACAAAGTATACACTATGTGTGTGTGTGTGTGTGTGTGTGTGTGTGTGTGTGTTCCACATGTACAGAATGCTGTAAGCAGTTTAGGATGCATTATTATTATTATTATTATTATTATTATTATTATTATTATTATTATTATTATTATTATTATTATTGTCTTTGTTATTGTTGTTGTTGTTGTTGGTGGTGGTGGTGGTGGTGGTGATTCATTTTCGACACATGGCTATTGCTATGACCGTGTAAGTATTAAGAGACCAGTGCACCTTGATGGCTTTTAGGAAAACTAAATGCTGGTGTTGTCCATAAGAGGAGGGCTTCTGGGTGGACGCCTTTCAGCCAGACCAGCTCCACTAGAGACAGCCGTTTGGCACTCAGTGTCACTTTGTTGACAAGAGCAATATATACAGATGGAAACTGAACTGAATATGTGGTGGGATGAGTTACAGTGGGGCCTTGCTGGATTGTGCTCAGTAATGCAGCACTGAAACAAACTTTTTTAAGGCAACTACAAGCCTTTTGCTTGCCCTGGGCTTGGGCCTCCCTGCCATGTAATATACAGGAAAAGGAGTGCATGGATTAGAGAGCTGGTAAACCCAGGTGTTACAACTCAGTCTGTGGAAAACAGTGTTGACAGTCTGGTGATGTTGGCTGTTTTTGGAGAGTTTAATATACGGTGTGCAGCCCTTTAAGTCTCATTTGATGAACGCTAGTGGGATAAATAAATGCAACCTGCCAAAGAGACATTTGGCCGCTCCTCAGTGTTCCCTGCTTTGAACATCAGTGTTTGTGGAGCAAGACCTTAGTTTGCATCACGTCCTTGTCATTTGCTTCCCTCCCAACCTTAACCATAACCAGTGTGCCCTTCCAGCAATACCTCATTCAAGCAATTAACTGACAAAATCAAGTTATATTACATTTTTGCCAAAGCTGCTGCCCAGGTGGTGTTTTATAGCTACTAGGATCGAGTGCAAAGTGCAAAGCCTATGCCCATTATATAGCAATGATGTGGTACCATGAGGCCTTTCCTGACAGAATGAGCTCCCTGCCCAGAATGATTGTCATTCATTGAAATAATGAAACAGTAGCTTAACCTGCCAGGTGCAAATAATAATAATAATAATAATAATAATAATAATAATAATAATAATAAAAGTGCACTTTCACTTAAATGCAAACAAAGTACATTTTGTCTATTTCAGTAGAAACAAGTCATTCATTCTGCTGCCACCTAAACTGTAGTATTTAAACCTGGGTTTGAATTGTGCCAGCAGGAAATTAGAGTACACAGTTCAAACACAGAACATTTTAGACCTTATTTTGCCATACATGTCCCGTTGCTAGCATTTTGTCTCATGCGGCTTACTATTAGCCATCAAACCCTGGAGGTCGGTGGATCCTCACCTTGGTGTTCCTGACACGATCTTCAGTGGCGATGGCAGAACCCTGGAGCAGCAGTGTCAACCACAGACAAGCACTTGCACAAAAGGCGACAGGGAGAAGGATGCTGCTAAGATCCTGCCCTGCCATAAAGTCATTCTTCCAGCTCATCACAGCCATCTCTTCTGTCGTTTACTTCTGTAAAGAAATCAAAAAGAATGAAAAAATGAATTGGAATTATGACTCTCTTTTGCATGTCTAAATAAACTATGTTACTGACAAATTTATTACCCGGGCAGGAATGATTCAGCAGATTATGATTCAGGATATTTTGCTAGCATTTTGTACATAATGTCAGGAATTTTAGGCTCCAGGGCAAAGGTGTTGTGGTACAGTATTTTGTCCCAATTATGTCAAAGCTTTAATCTCTTTTCCTCTATAGCCTGCAGCACACTGACTTTATCCAGCTACTAATAAATATATTGCACTGGGACAAAGAAAAATTCTCATTACACACCTTGGCCCAAAACCCAATCCCTACTTGTGTTTGCTATAACACTTTATTCACCCAAAATATTTTAATGCAGAAGTTCTCTGCTCTGACAAATCATTGCATTTCACCGAATGATTTAAACACAGATACAGTACCTAATGGTGAATAGATCCAGTAAGAAACCTAAACAAGTTTATGTTGTTTTTCTCGCCAATGCTAGATGTAACTCAGAGACTTTTTTTTTTTTTTTTCATCAATGGCACAATTACAATAAATAGCCTACATATGCTGTTGCTCTGAGATGTTTTTATACCTGGAAATGTTTTTGAAATTACCTACCTGAAAGTGTTTTTAAAGTTTCTTATATTCAGTCAAGGCTGCTAGCAACTCACTAATGCACTATGATAAATGCAGCTCCTGTCTGTGCCACAGTTTGATGCTCTGTGTTTTGTCACTGCGGGTGCGCTTTTTAAACACAAAGTGTACAGAGTCTGTGTTACTGAGAAGGATGAAGCACTATCGGTGCTGGCGGTTAAAATATAACACTTTAAGGTGGGGGAAATACACATATGAACCAATTTTATTTTGTCAGTAAAACTGAATAGTTGTCCGTTGTAGAATTATGAGAATGTGTTCAAAAGATATTTCCCACATAACAAAAAATGGCAAATAATTTTGGAAAATTAGTGTTCCAGTTGACAGAAGACATCAACTGACAGTAAGAAAGGGTCAGGATGTGTCTGTGGTAAAATGGACTTCAATAGATTTAAGGATAGAAAGTTTAAATTGTATGTAAACATTTTTAAATTGATGGGAAGAAAATAAAAGAAGTGTAAGGGAGTAAAAGGAAAAGGCACTGATGCCAAAAATGCTTTGAGATGTACAACTTATTGTTAACAAATTTAGAGAGGAACCATAAAACCAGACCATAAAAAACCAAAACCATAAAAAGACATAACTGTACGCTGGGGTTGTGAGAATTTTTGTGGTAATATTATAGCCACTTTATATTGCTTTAGATGGTGTCTGTATATTTGATATTCTTTTTATGGCTTGCTTATAGCAAATAGGTTAATTATATATGGATTTAGGTTGTTTTCCTTTTCTGTCTTCTTTTTTGTGTTGTTTTTTCCATAAGAGATTATATTCAGAGGAGATTCTGTGAAAAATGTACTGTACAGGAACCCAAAAATGCAATTATGCACATGGCCAGACCGTGGCAGTGCAGCTCTAAATAATTTTCACGTCTTATTATTGTTTGTGTAACAATGCAAGGTAAAGGTTTCCCAGCTGCCGCTCCCGCACCTGAAAACCTTTGATAGTCATGCCCACTGTTCCAGAAATGCAGCAACACCTCAGCTGAAAAGTGCGTGGTCCATTTTACTTTGTTTTATGTCTTTGATTGTTACTGCTGGTATATTTGGTGTCAATTTTATTAACATGTTGAAGACACTAGATAACTGGCAAGAATTAAAGCAATACAAATTGCCTTGAGCACTGTTGTAAGTGTAACATTATTAAAATTTTTTTTAAACACTTATTGATGGTATCGACCACTGTAAGCGTTTTAATATGGGGGACTATCATCGGTTTTGCTGTACCTTGGCCATCTAGCACCATTCTATATCCAGTCACCGCTTGCTGTTATGTACACCTGATATCACTTCTTTCTTTCGCTTTCTCTTTCATTGTCTTCGATCCAGATTTTTAAGCCAAAGGCCCCAGTGAGAACAAGTTTTGAGTGTGCAGCTGTCACCGTGGAAACAGACAGGAAGTGCTGGGGGCTGGTTTAAAAAAAAAAAGAAAAACTGCACCCCCAACTATGCCGCTGCTATTTTCATTAAAATGTTTATTCTCCCTTTCTGAATAACATTATGAATCCTAATCTCTATATATTCTGTCTGGAAGCCCTACAAACCTCCCCCAGCCCATGTGAGGAGGCTGACAGGTACCCCTCCAGCCAGGTGTGCGCTTCTTCACTGTTTACTAGATTTGAGCTTTTGTAACCCACACACTGCGGCATGTTTGTGTGCACCTTTTCCAGGATGAATTGTAGTCTCAATTCATTAGTTAGTAAAATTATGTAAGCTGATTTTTGTGAGATGTCAGGGCCTGTAACTGTGCTGGAGGTTTTTAAACCCAGACTGAGATGGGTATCTGAGAAGGAGTGCATCACCCTAAGCCACACTTTGCAACCACTTCCAGTTGCAGGTGCAAGTCAGGACCTGTGCGGAAGGTGAAGGCTGCCAAGCCCAAAGACGAGATGCTGGGGAGGGTGTGGCTGGGGGGCTTGACTTCTGCTGTTTGTGTAATTGAAAATTCTTCCCCTTGGGCTTGGTAGATAGATTAAAGAGCAAGGAAAGGAATAAAAAGTCTGAACTTGAAAATGAAGGACCCTTTGGAGAGCAGAAGGCTAGCAGCCTGCCTTTTCACTACAAACATGTTAAAATTATGCACAGGCAAAACTTTAGTTCAGCAAGCAAGAACCACACAAAGAAAACTAATTTATAAAAATCATTACACTATTGGCAGATTATTTTATCTAACATGATATAACTACATTTCTACACTGCCATATTTGTATATTGGCATCCAGTAAAATGGAAAAGCACTAAAAGTGCTTCTGAAAATACTGTATGCACAATTTTTATACATTTTTTGTAGTAGAATGGCATTTTTCTCCCAGTAATGTCAGAATTTTATATCCAGAACATAAATTTATTTCACAGTGTGTTCCTCTTCAAGAACCACAAACTCCGTCTTTCTTCAGTCGCAAAATTGTCACATTGTTAGTGCAAGCCAGTCACCACTCTCCACTGTTATAAACTTCACCCACAACTAAAACAAAAGATTTGATGCTGAGATTAATAAAAATGAAATAAAATGTGGAACTACTAACACAATTATTTAACCATATAACATATAGCTCATAATCATATACCATTGCACAAGTGTTATAACAGAAATATCCATGTATTACTGTGGATAAAATGTGTATCTTCTGGTTTATGTGCTGGAGTCTGAAGATAATGCTGGCAGCCTAAAAGCTATTCACTGTAATGCACAATTCATAGTACAGGTTTACATAATTTTCATAAGAGGTGATAAAATGATTTTTTTTTTTTTTTGCCACAGATTTGTTAGTACCATCGTTGTCACATGGAAAAATAATGTATTTTGATTAATGTTCAGTTGTGCTTGACATAACTTTCATCAAGGTACTTTTAGAAATAAGAAATAATGATAAAGTTAGGAATTTGAAGGGGGGAGGGGATTTACAAAACGAACCAACCTTTATTTGATGATGAAAAAGCGTAACACATTTATTATACAGTTGCCTTGCTTCATAGTAGAAAAGCAAGGTCCTCCTGAGACTCAAACCAAGGCTTTACCACAGGGTCTCTTCCTTTCACTTTTGTACCTTTATTTTATTGTTGGGTCCTGAGTGTTTGCGTCACAGTATGGATGCTCTGTGATAATAATTTTAGTGCCCTCATGGACAACCAGTAGACATGGAATTTGTCATTGCTCATTTAATATCCAGTGGTGAGATTATGGTCTCCTTATGGAGTTCTTCTGTGTTTACCATCATCAACCATCGGTACCCACCTTACCCACCAACCTTTTTCCTCACATGCTTTTTCTAAACCGGGTAGTTTTGGTGTACCTGAGATTATATTCACTTCTGCGTAGCGGAAATGAAATTTTCCTGCCATCTGCACAGATGTGGGTCTTCAGCCATGTAGCCAGTGACCACTGGGATCTACTGCAATGAGATAAAAGCAGGATCATCTATATATGATGACTGAACATTTCAACAACACTCCACGTGGAAGAAATGAACTTGTGAATGAGTAACAGAAAACCATAATGCTACTTAAATGTTTCCTGAATGTTCTGGGCAAACACTGCCAAGATGCTAAGAAGATCCACAGTAAACATCAGAATATTTCTGTAGGGCTGTAATGGTATGTAATGCAGTGAAAGTACGCTTATTGATTTTGGGGATTTCCCCTTTTTTGCTGAAGCTCAGCTTGTGTCTTAAAAGGACGTCTTGAAGAACTAACAACAAGCTGCTGAAATTTTATCTTAATCTTATCTGAATGCTGTCCTTCAAACACCCTGAAGAAGGTTATTTAGAGCTGAAGGGGGATGTCAGTAAGCAGGATTTAGTAGTTAGCAGCTTGGCCTGTCTTTTGTTCACCCTACAAGGATGCTGCACAGTTACTCACTAGCCTGTTACCAAAACAGTTCTGCTGACCTGGAACAACATGATGAGAAAAGGGTGTAAGTCAGTCCATCAGACACACTGACACACACCCATACGTGAAGGGCAGTTCAGCTGAAGGTGACACATTTTACAGTACAGGAGGTAACAGAAGGATAGTGGAAGACTTTTAAAGTGAGGACTAAGGTCAATGTGGCACACTTGGGTATCTCAGGTTCAGGAGCGATTAGGTGGGAAGAAAGTGTTTACTGCTATTTCTATTTTTTCTTCTAGTATCCCATATTTTCTTCAGCCAGCCATGGCCAGAGTCACATCCAAAACCCTGGAACTCAACAAGTTTGACGCTGCACTTTTAGCCTTTGTGTTCCACAAGGTTATCGTATCTGGATTCCCCCTTAGTGTTTCCAATAAACGCCAAGCATTTACCACGGTACTGCTTTATACCCACATAAACATGTAATTAAGTCGACTCATGCAATTTTGCATTTCTGAGACCGCTTGCGGCGCGTCAACACGCGAGCATTAAAGTTGGCTTCTTTACTGCAGCTCAGTGACTCAGGAACCTCAAAGACTGGCTAACTGTGACTGTAAAAAAACACAGCACACATAGGAATAAGCCAAGGAATCTATGGTTTGAATTAAATAGTGCACATCCTTTCCCATAATGCCAATATACCACTTTCTAGGTATGACTTAGTGCAACATACCGTATTTTTCGGACCATAAGGTGCACTTAAAATCCTTTAATTTTATCAAAAATCAACAGTTCGCCTTATAATCCAGTGCGCCTTATGTATTAATTCTGGTTGTGCTTACTGACCTCGAACCGATTTTATGTGGTACACGGTGCTCAAAAATCTGTCAAAATGTTTTAGAATGACTTTGGTAAGCTACGAAGCCGCACCGCTTGATGGATTGTTACGGCTACCGTAGTCAGGGGCCTCGCAGAGTAATACGTACTGTACTTCAACATAATATTATGGTGTGTTTATTAGGACCCCAAAATGGCACCTGTTAATTCCGGGTGGATTAACCAAAGAACTCCAACCGTTAGATATCGGTGTCAACAGGTCGTTCAAAGTTAAATTGCGAGCTGCGTGGGAGCATTGGATGACAGAAGGCGAACACACATTCACCAAGACAGGAAGGCAACGCTGGGCGAGTTACGCCACTATCTGCCAATGGATCGTGGATGCCTGGGCTAAGGTATCGGTCTCAAGTATCGTCCGAGCTTTCACGAAGGGCGGAATCATCACTAAACAGCTAAGTAACAGCAATGAGACTGACTCGGATAATGACGAGAGAGATCCGGGCATGCTTGATGCTGAAATCGCCCAACTGTTTACCTCAAACACTGAGGATGAAGAATTTGATGGATTTGTGGAAGAGGAATGAACTGAAAAAGTGAGTGTATTGTTTTGTATTTTATGTTACAACTGAACAATGTTGAGAGTTATTGTGAATGAGTTGAATAAAGTTTGACTTATCTGACTGTTTTGTTTCGCTGAATGCGCTTTATAACCCGATGCGCCTTATGTATGAAAGTAGACCCATTAATTGATATTGCGCTTTATAACCCGGTGTGCTTTATAGTCCAGAAAATACGGTAATACTTTTATTGTCACCAGCGACCTGCCTGCCTCCATCACTTCCTCAATTTACATTTTTGGGACTCCATACAGACTACTGCTTGTAGAAGAACAGATTTCACACTTGCACTGTTATATGTAACATTATAAAATGAATTCTCATACCTGAAAGCAGTACTTTTCCTTCATATGCTTACACAGAGGACAATAAGGCATAGTCAGGGTATGTCGCTCTTAAAATCACTGTTCTGCATGAACCCAGGGGGCTCCCAGCCTGAGCACAGTATAATTCATCATGATCGTCCCTTACAAATCCAAGTTAAAGCACATTAATTGTAGATAGTTCTGACCAAAATGGTTCATTTCACAAAGTGCAGTCCATATTTCAGTCAGGCTGTCTGACAAGGTTCTTTGCAATATTGCATTCATAGCCACAGTTTAGTGCAAAATGCCTTAATATTAATTTCATACGTCGAGTCGACTGCAGTACTTCATGAAGGCTCATCCCTGCTTGAGATGTCAAGCTTATCAATGAGCCCCACAGTCCCCCCAAGAACAGAAGTCGGGCACTGGAAACTTCCCTGTAGTAACCCTGCTGCATGCCCTGTAAAATGCTATCATGCATTCTGGGACACAGCATGGAAACCTGCTTAGAAAAGTGTTTAACAAGTTTCAGGAGATTTATTTACTCAGCTAGGGCCTTTACCTGATGTGATTAATGATGGTTAAGCAACTTATAATGACTTTTCATTTATGCTCCATTTATAAAGTCATTTTTACTGGAACAAGGCCAGCAGAGTTGAACAGAAGGTGAGGTTCAGACCTGGACCTATCAAGTCCAAAGGAAGGGGCTCCAACTGTTAAATAACATGCTGCCTCCATGCAAGTCTGCACTGTGGAAAGCCACACGAGGGGGCTGTGGGAAGCTGTGAAGCACTGTAGATACTAGCCGCCATCCGCCTTACAGGGCAGGAAGGTGGGGAATTAATGACTGGTAAACATGTGCCAAACTAAGACGCATCTAACATATTGTTCAAATGTTTCTGAACCACACCCGTAACCTTAAAATAACATCCTGAAAATGAACAGGGTGAACTGTTGGCAAATGAAACTGGTATTGGCCAAAAGTTTTGGCAGTGACACAAATGTTGTGTTTTGTAAACTTTGCTGCGTCAGCGTTTTTAGATTTTTTTTTTTTAAACATGTTTCTATAGTATACTGAAGAACAATTATAAACATTTCATAAGTTTCAAAGGCTTTTATTGGCAAATACATCAAATTTTTGAGAATTGACCATAGGTTCTCATTGGGATTAAGATCAGGGGACCTTCCTGGCCATGGGTCCAAAATTTCAATGTTATGATCTCTGAGCCACTTCATTATCACTTTCGCCTTGTGACAAGGTGCTCCATCATGCTGGAAAACACACAGATTACCAAATTGCGTCTGGATTGTTGGGAGAAGTTGCTCTTGGAGGACGTTTTGATACCATTCTTTATTAAAGGCAGTGTTCTTGGGCAGAATTGTGAGTGAGCTCACTCCCTTGGATGAGAAGCAACCCCACACATGGATTGTCTCAGGATACTTCACTATTGGCATGACACAGGACTCATGGTAGCGTTCACCTTTTCTTCTCCGGACAATCGATTTTCCAGATGTCCCAAACAATCGGAAGGAGGATTCATCCGACAAAATAACTTTGCATCAGTCTTCTGCTGTCCATTCTTTGTACTACCTGCAGAATTTCAGTCTGTCCTTGATGTTTTTCTTGGAAAGAAGTGGCTTCTTTGCTACTCTTCTTGACATAAGGCCGTTGTCAAAAAGTCTTCGCCTCACTGTGCGTGCAGATGCACTCAAACCCACCTGCTGCTAATATTTAGCAAGCTCTGCACTGGTGGCAACACCATTCTGTAGCTGACTCCTCAGGAGGAGATTGCTGGACACTCTTGGACGTCTTGAAGCCTTCTTCACTGCAATTGAACCTTGAAGTTCTTGATGATCTGATCAATGTTCTTAGTGGCAATTTCCTTGCATGTGAGGCCATTTTGATGCAAAGCGATGATGGCTGCACGCGTTTCTTTGGAGGTAACCATTGCTAACACAAGAAGACAATGATTTCAAGCACATCTGCCCTTCTTTCATAAGTCAGTCTGCCCTTCTAATTCAATAGAGTGATTTCAGCTGTACTCATTCACACCTTCACCTGTGCTGATGATATGACTATACTGAAATGAAGTTAGCTGATTGTTTTGTGCCAGGGCCAAAATACAGTGAAAATGGGTTTTTGTGATAAAGTTAACTTTTTATGCTAATAAAACTCTCTGCAATGAATTAATATGGATCTGATCACTCTGCACACTGTGAATTGCTTCCACAAAAACTGAAGCTGCAAATTTTGCAAAACATAACATGCGTGTCACTGCCAAAACTTTTGGCCACAACTGTATATTTAGAATTCGGTTCCTTTTCGGTGTCTGATGACATTTCAGCTGGGTTCTACAGTACATCACGACCTCAGTGGTTCCATATGAATGAACCCGAAGGTTTAAATCACATACTGTATTTTAAACACGGTTCAATCGGAAATATTGCCGCATACCTGGCTACGTTAGCTGGTGTGCATGAGTGTCTCTAACCGGGCTGAAAACATATTTAGGCTTCAAAAAGAAAAATGGTGTTCATGCCCATGATTGCACAAAAATGTGCTTCCTGATTCTTTAGCAATTGTTCTACGTTCCCTTTTTTTTTTTTGTTTTCAATACAGCATCAGGCTAGTGTTCAGCGTGCAATGCGTATACGAGCCATTATGAGGAAAGCGGCAACATATGTACAGCTTGAACGGCGGCTTCAGCTGAAGAGCACAAAACGCCCCATCCCTGAAGCTCCATCACCATTTTTGTTATTTTGAGGTAAACGCTGTCCTACCATCACACCCGCGGATGCATACGCACACAAAAATGACTCCTTTTCAGCGACTTGAACAAGATGTGATAAACAGCCTTAATCAATTTCCTCATGAAAGTTCAATGCGACCAAGGAAGCGGCTGAAAGAGAGGATTATAAATTTTGGGCGACCACCAAATATATCTGTATTACTGGGCCAACTCTGAGCCGTGAGTCACACAACCTTGGTAAAAAGGTGGTCGCGGCAGTCGGTTCTGTCTGGCTGGGATCCAATTTAAGCGTCATGTAGGCTGTAATTATCTATTTCATACACTATACACTGTACACTTGGATATATTTCATCTTTAATCTTCTTTTATGGTTTAAGGACTTCATAACTGCTGTGGCAGTTTTCACTTTAGAAAGCATGCATGAAGATTTCTTTTTCAAGACAAAGCGACGATTTAAATGTTTTCATTTGTATTTACTGCAGTTCATCGCCTTTGCAATTTCCTTGCTAAATATTGCTGACAAAATCTGATTTGTTTTCTTACCCTGCTGCTCTTTTACACAAAACTGTTGTCTACACATTTCAACGTGCTTGGGCCATGCTAGTGGAGGCAAGAATCCACTGGGTGCCATTTGCTGCGTTTGGCTTAAAAGTAAGAGGGCATTGCACTTTATTATGGAATACCAGCATGCACTGATTTACTCAAAACATGCTTTTATCAAAATGAAGGTTTGGTAATATGGATGGACAGGTGGATTGATGGAGTGGCTGCTTGAAATACCCAAAGGAACAAAAGGCTAACCAGAGTTAACCGTCTGCCATGCTCCTGAATTTAGCGTTTGAACATTTGACAGTTGGCAAACCCAGTTTGACAGTTCATAGCCCCAGCAGCAACATCTGAAGATTGAAAGCAGAAAACAGGGAACTTGTACCCTGCTTCGCTCTTTGAATGCACCATTCTGGGAATTTCCATACCATTAGTTCATGCTGCAAAATTCTCATATATTATGCACCAAATTGCAGATGGGAGGTTTCTTTGCAGCCCTGAGAAATGAACCCACAAGATATCAACATATTTTTACTTACTGGGGTCATTTTGACTAAAATAAAGCTCATGTCAGGTAAATAAAGTTCCAGTTTTGAATGTGAAATGTGACAGCTTATGCATTTTTTTTTAAGTACATTTGCCCTTCTCAGCACACATTTTTCCTGAATTCCCCGATTATTGCATACAGATCACAGTGAAGGGTTGGAGATCTTTAGACAAAATCTGATATTATAGCAAGGGAACCTGACTAAACATATAACAGTTTTTTAAATTATTACTTTATCTATTTATCTATTTTGTTACATCTTTTCTATTTAAGGAACAAAGTTGTCCAAAACCTATGTCACCCTTGTAAAAAAGTAATGCCCCTCCCCTTAAACTTAATTTCTAGTTGCACCACCTTTAGCAGGAATAACTGCAACCAAATGCTTCCTCGACCTGCATCTTTGATGGAAAATTTCTGCCATTTCGTCATGTTTTGTAACACACAAAATACATTTTGGCTACATAGTGAATGCTTATGAGCTATTCTTATTCTGCAAGAAATAAATAGAAATGCTTTGTGAAAATCTGTCAAAATTCTTTAGGTCCCATATGAGGTTATTTTGAATGTAGTCAATCTGACCAACAACAACAACAACAACAACAACAACAACAACAACAACAACAATAATAATAATAATAATAATAATAATATCAAGAAACTTTTTTGAAATATAGTTAGACAAGGATGATTAACATTGCCCCAGCTGATATCTTGAAAGTCCAGGACATTTGACTGTGTGTAGATATCTTTTGTCAAGTTTTCAGCTCAGCTGCAAGTGTGATGATGTGCACGTGGTCTTGTAACCTCAGTTGGTGGCATTATAAATAGTATGCTGTGCTGTCTGAAAGAAAATGGACAGTATATCAGTGCATATCTTCATTCTGGAGAACTACAATCCTTAAAAAGTTGAAGAGTATTTTCTGCTATTCTCTGATGGTGGAACAGAACTAGGAAAGATGCTGTTATGGACATGGGTGCACCATTAGATGTCCAGCAGAATTATCCTGCAGTGCTGCTGGTGTCCTTCACCCTGAGAGCTAACTACTCTGAGCAGCCTTTTCCCAGCACTACCACAGTGAAGGATGATGCTTTTGTAAATAATGGAACACGATTACATCTGTCAGCCAGCTAAAGTGTCTCTGGAGTGCTATGTGTACAGGTGTAACACTAATGTGAAGCTGAAAAGGTTTCTTGGATGAGTTAAAAGCCCCTGCCAAAGATAATCAAAGCCTATGGTTATTGGTGATTTCAACACAGTAATCAATAATGCAATATTGCTTGAAAAAATTTTAAATGTAAGCTTCTTACAATTCTGTTTAAAGTTTTTTGCCTATTATTTTTACGGCTTAAAACCCTGCACAGTGATAACAACCACTTGACCAGGTTGCCCATCTTCAATTTGTCACATAGAAATATTCAGCTGTATAAATGTTAAATCTGTAAATGAAGCCACTTTTGGATATACTGTATGTCTAAATGAATATGATATATATGAAGGACGGTAGATATATGTATAAATAAATATCATATAGAAATAAAATAAAACCACGTGCTGCTACATTTGGAGACTTCTCATTAATGAGAAATTTTATTTTTAGTTGTTATTATTCTTTTGGACAGCCTGCTGGTGGATTGCAAATTTCCTCTGACTCTGCATTGAGCAGATTTGCAGTCCCAAGTGTCACAATCTCCCAAAGGTGTGATCTGCGACAACCACAGTTATTTTTCCAGGGATCACTGTCCTTGTCCCTCCCACTTCACACTCGGTACACCCTGTGTAACAAAATAAACTTTGCACTTGGATTCTTATCTGTCAGTTGGCCCTGTGTATAACATACTGTTGGAGTTAAGATCCTAGCTCAGAGGGAGATTAAATCTAAACATATTTTTGGATAGTGATGAATATGCAGGAGCTGTGGAGATGAGGCTGGATTTCTGAGCTCCCAGTGTCAATTGTCTTTACCTCAAATACATGCATTGGGGGGAAAAAAAAAAACCTTTAAGCTGGCAACAGTGGCTCCATGGGCCATGATATGAAGTTGTTATTTTCAGAGTGATGAAACAAACCTTCCCACACCTGCTATCAACAGCTAACCTAACACTTTTCTAATGCTGGCAGGCCACGAAGGTGCAGGAAGCAACAGAATGTAACTGCTGTCCCACACACAGTTGTCTGCTGCTTTTCTTGCACGCTTGCCACAAGCAGCAGATGGGAATACATTTACGATGGAGCATGCTGAAGACCAGGGGATGGCATGAAAGATAGAATTAACTGGTGCTTCTGGATTTGTTGCTTTTTGTCGATCGTGGCCAACTGTTGCAGTGGTGGCCTTTAAATCAAAATACACAAAACGCTGTTGGCTTTCTCATACACCATTATAACCAATGATGTTCATAGTGACAAAGGATGTCCTGAGCTGCTTTTGCAAGGCCACCACAATGTCTTGATCATCCTTCTTAGCTGTGTATGATCGCTCCAGAGTCTTATCCAGAGTGATATATTAAAGCATTTTAATGCAAACATATTGTTTGCTTGCATGTAGTTGATAGAAATCCATATTTCAGTTTCAGGTCAAGAAGTATCTGCGCAACAGTAAGTGCAGTAGAAGGAAATGTGTGGTGAACTCTTACAAAAACTTTTCCTGGGTGATGTTTTTTTTAAAAAAAAAAAAACATGGAACAGCACAGTGACAAAGATGCAAAATTCCTGCTTTATCCTTGTGTGCATGAAATTTGGTCAGAATACTAGAACTGCTCTGGACACGTTTAAATCTAGGATTAAGAATCAATGTTCAGAATCACACGCTTATTCGTGTGATTCTGTTATTTCGTAACAGGCTTATTATCTCCTTTTCTCTTATAGCTATAATTTATCAAAGCATTATTTTGTGCTTTTTGTTGCCGCTTTCTTCAGGTGTTTGTGGGTGGCATGGCGATGCAGCAGGTGCGTCGCACGGTTTGTCATCAGGTTTCTGAAATATGCTTGCAAGCTGGTTTAGATGTCTGACAACTGATGTCTGAGGAAAATCCGTGCTGCATGTGGGTGATGGATTCTACTCACCTTGTGTAGTATTGGACATTATAAGCCTTTGCTGTAAGGAAACCTGTAGTGTTTTACATTAATGCATCCATTAGCAGTGACATTATCTGTTTGTCAAAACAAATGTGTAAATATGTACAGCAAAAACATTGAAAAGCGGACAGATTAATAGTAAACCTGTCATGCTTGGTGTTACTACCATCATATTGGGATGATTTTAGACTATCTGAGGCTCCTTGAATGAAGTCGGTGAACATGCTGTCCAGTTTTTCTTTGTGATCTGTCCTGCTATCGGGCATGTTTGTGCATGAGGTGAAATAGAGCAGAAAATGTAATAAAAAGTAATGCATCTGGGTACCTGAGAACTGTCAAGATGATTTTTGGGAAAAGGTGTGAGGTGCTGAGGATGGACGGTTGCCAATATTCAGTTTAGATGATCAGTCTCAGTCCAAGAGGACTGCTGTGCAGCCTGCATTGCTCCTGTTAGTTGTGAATGCCCTTGTCACCTCTTGTAGGACCATCACTAAAGGGGTGGGGGTATTATAAAGTCCAGCCATGCATACACACCCAGTACCCCCCCTTTCCCAGCTTCCCCCAGCCATTTCCTCATGCTGCTGCTGAAACATGCCCTCACACCATGACTATTCTGCATGCAGAGGACATGTCTGAATTTCTAACTGGAGCTCAGGAAATTGTCCTTAGGGTGTTTCTGCCTTTCGTAACAGGCTTAGTGAACGCACACTCGCACGCGCGTGCACGCATGCACGCACACACGCACACACACACACACACGCACACACACACACACACACACACGCACAGGCTGCATCCGATAACTTTTTCCCTCCTGACCCAAATTCATGTCCAAACACACCACAACATCTTCTTTCAGTCCCTCTGATCCATCTTCCACCCTAACCCCCTACCTTCATTCTCAGTGGTCCCACTGAAGTTTTGAAGGGTCTCTGTCTTGGTTTTTCCTAAGGAAAGGGGGAACTGCCCTAAAAAAGAGAAAAAGGTCTGATGATGGTAAGGAAAGAATACATTGCTTCCTTTTGGGCTGGAAAAGAAACAGTTCAGTGTTTGAGGGGAAATGATATTTTATGAGGGTGCCATTGAATAGAACCTGCTGAGAAGATGTCTAACAGTGATTTGTACAGATCTTCAAATGGAAAAAGAGGCCGCAATCTCGGGGGTCCGTCCTAAGTTCCACCTGTCCCCTCGGTTCCAGTCTTGTCTCAGGTTCAGACACTTCAAGCCCTGCGACCCTCCCTACCTTTTGTCCTAACTTTTATTATCGAATAAAGCTTTGGTCAAAAGAGGCCTCCATCCTGACTCCTTTTGTCCCCGAATCAGCCCGACTTAAGCAAATTATTAAAATAATTGTGCTTGGATACAGAGGAGCTGCTGTATTTTAATCAGATTTTTTTATACTCAGTTTAGAAGAATGTTTATCTTCTGCACACAAAGCAAGTTTCCTTTACAATAGGATTTTGTTAATATTTTCTGCAGATTAGTGCACATGTCACTCTGGCCAGCTCTGCTCAGAACAGATGGTAAAGCATCCGTTCATAAACATGCTGAAGACCAACCCAACGGTTTGGTTTGGCCACTGTTAAACACAGACGTTGTTTATTCATGCAAATCAGAGCTGCTCAAAATAATGGTACCGTATTAATTTAAAATACGTTCAACCAATGCAAGGACTGAACCGGCTTCAAAAGCTTCACACAAAATCTGGGGAAAGCTGAGCCTTACACCCACACTTTAAACAAAAAGACAAAAAAAAAAAAACCAAAAAAAAACACCAGTGCCATTGTTAGTCTTCATTATTAGTCATTATACTACCTTTGATCTTTCTTTGAGGGCAGCTTGTCTTCATTTACATAACAAAGCTGTCCATCCAGTTTGGTCCAACCCTGCACCACCATTCTCTTCCCACTGGGTTACAGCATACCTTCTCTCCCTCAGTAACTACACATAGCTGCTGACTCCAAGGCAGGGTTATGTGAACTTGAGCTTTTCGTGAAGGTGTAGGGAGTTAGGCTAGACCCTCAAGATGGAGCACCTGCTCAACAAGGGCAACCATACACAGCTCTGTAGAAATACGTCTGATATAGCTGGTGAGGTGCCTTTTAGATGTAGTCATAAAGAAGTTCAGAAGAACTTGTCATAGTGGACAGAGTCACTGAGGCAGACTCACACACCTTCATGCCAGTTTCGGGGGCCTCCGCAGCCGCTGGTCACCTCCTACTGTTAATGACCCTACAGCACTCACGACCTCTAGATGTGAAAAACTTCTCATATTGGCAGGTTACCTCATGGAGTGACTATGTACAAGTGCACTCTGCTCTTCACTGTCTGATAATGAATGCTCTTTTATCTGACCTTCAATGCACACTTGCTGGCCACTTTATTAGGTACACATGCCATTTATACACACAGCTCACCCAGAACAGTGGCATTGCAGATGGTTGTGACGCGGTATCTAAGGCATGCAGACATAGTCTAGTGGTCTAGTTGCTGTGTAAATGAACATTAAAGTGGACAAGATCTTTGGTGTAAGAGACTTTGAACACAGTTTGATCAATGGTGACAGTTGCACTGTTTCTCACATTCCAGAAGCAGCCAGTATTGTGGGATTTTTACAGATCAGAGCCCCACAAACATGATCGGGGCTACAGCATCTTGTACTATCCTACCTCTGAAGCTAATAGAGCACTCTTGGGAAGAACTAGAACATAATGTTAACAGACAAAATTTGCCATCAAAAAAATCTGCAGATACAGTGAAGCTGACCAGCCAACAGGGACAGAAAACAAGTGCAGCACGTTGTTCTTCATTCTAGTTCTAGAAAAGAGAATGCTATTAAACAGGTGTACCTGATAAAGTGGCCAGTGACTGTACATACCTACAAGTGCATTCATTGCCCTCAATTTTTCTGCTGCCCCAAACTTGACTGGTGTGTTGTCTGTGCGTGAAGTTGGAAAGAGGGCTTCATGTCTCCCTGCTACTGAGGGTGGAGTATGAGGATACGCATCCCTGCAGCAGAAACAGGAGAACAATGTGGGGTTTAGATCATGAGGAGCTTTGCGCTGAGCAGGATATTTATGTCCAACAGTTTGATAAAGTACAACCCATCTGCCTAAAAAGGTCACACTTTGCTGGTGGTGGAGTAGCTGACCTGAGAACTGGACCATGCTGTGAAGTGTGCAGCTTCATACCAGATGACCTTTTTTGATGTTAGCCTTTTAAGATCAAACTGAGAGAATAACGTTTGAATTTAAAAACATACAGTAAGAATGCTTTTATCTCTATGCTCTTATATTGCTCTCAATCCAGATCTTCCTATTAATATTAGCTGAAGACTAAAAAATTTATTTTAAGACCAAACAATGATAAGCATCAAAGACCTAAAAATGAAGGTTCTCTTACCCAGGAAGGATGTCTACAAATATCTGTAACTTGATCATTTTATTTCTGCCTCAGACAAGGAGAACAGACTTTATTGGAGAAACAACTCATTGGCACGAGCATTTACAAAGGCTTGTGAATTTTTATTCTATTTTAACAAGAGCTTGCAAGGGGTCAGCTATATGTGCAAAGGATTTCCATACTCACACCTTCCTATACATTTAGGGGCAGAACTTGAAGCTCTTTCACAGACTCTACCTTTCCATGCATCTTCATGGGTTGTTCCTGGAAAAGATGCCTGCAGCTCTTAGCTGTGCTTCACTCATTATTTCTCCAATCAGGTCTCTTGCAAACCAAGCTGGTTTCATATCTTTCCACCACTTGCCTTAACTTGGAATTGGAAAGTGCCATTGAGCCATGTCTGACTCCTAAGTGACCACTAACACTCTGCCACCACTTCCCTTTTGCCTTAACTAAGTTCTAATGCAACATTCCCTTGAATTTTCATATGGTCTACTGTTAAACGGTTAAGAAAACCAGACATAAAGAAGAAAATGTAGACCTAACCTTGCCATTCCAGACACTACAACACATTTTTGTGGTAACACTGAAAAAAAGACCACTGTGTCTTTCATCTGGATTTATTCTGGAGTTTCTTCTGTCTTTCTTCTAGTGAAGGAGATGGGCATTCAAAGCACACAAACAGATCCTTTGGAATGTGACACTGACCAAAGGGTTTGACAGCCATACAAGGCCTGTTCTCATCCCTGTTTATTTCTTTAAACTCTGAAAGATCTTCATTGACATTCATTCTCAGGCAGGTTGACAGCCTCGCTGTGCGGCCCTGTCTGCATTTGCCTGAGAAACTGTGATTTCCAGTGAAGTGAGGACTTCATCACATGGAGCTACCTGGACTGCACTGGACATCACATATGGATTTTCAGTACAGGTGCAGATTGTTTACTGAAGGTCCATTTTACCTGTCATACAGTACCTTCCATCCTGCAGTATGAAGATTCTCTAATTCACCTGGAATGGAAGCACATAACAGACTTTTATTTTGCATTCTGTTACCACCTCATGCAGCAATGGGCTTTTCTGATGTTGTAATGTTGCTGGTGTCCACTGTCAGCAGGACTGCGACACTCCCACACCACACACCCTGGCCCTTATTGGTATTCCAGACAGGCATTATGGTGCGCAACAATCCCAGGGGGTGGTGAATGCTGCTGTAACAGCGACCAACCCGGATGCCAGGCTCTGCAGTACAGCTAAAAAGGCAGCACAAGTTGTTGTCATCATTGCCATCCCTCTGCTCTCACCACCCCACCCATCTGCAACCACCGGTGTTTTTGTTTCCTCTACATGGAGCAATAAACTTAAGATCAGGTAGAGGGGAATTGAGCAGAGGGGTCCTGGTCTCATTTCCCGAGGAGCATTCAATCCCATTGCTATTCCCCCCTCTGGATGTTACAGAGACTAAACTGACTGAACTGGATAGCTTGTTGCTATCCTAGGGGCTTATTTATACTTGTGTATTTCCTGAGAGATATTTTCCCCTTCATTTAAAATGAACTTTACCGGCAAAATACTGAATAACGTACCCTGGCTTTTTTTTCTTTTCTTTTACATCTTTTTATATACTGACATTTTGTGCTAAGGATGTCCTGACTTGTTTGACTTTTTCTGCTAGTGACAGCATCATCCATCCCTAGTTCCCAGGTCCCTGTGTAGCATATATCTTCACCCTCAACCTATCTGTTGGTTCCTTGTATCTCCAAGTTGCCTCATCCTCCAAGTCCCCCACATTCCAAGTCCTCAGTCCATTCAGGCTCTTAGTCTCCATGTCTTTCTCGTCAAACCATAGCACCACCTGAACGTATCTTATTACCTGATTCTATGTGAAGTTCACATTTTAAAGTGTAACAGAATAATAATTAGTGTTGATGGAAGTTTAAGGCACTTTTATTATTATTATTATTGTTGTTGTTGTTGTTGTTGTTGTTGTTGTTGTTGATGATGATGATGATGATGATGATGATGATGATGATGATGATGATAATAATAATAAATGTTGATGGTTTTAATGTTTACATGGGGCAGGGGGTAGTGGAGTGGCTAAAGCTTGTACTTAAAGATTGGAATCCCTTTTTTCGTTGTTGTCCACGCCATAAAACTGCAAAAGAAATTACGTCAAGTGTATAAGCAGGATAGTCAGTGCATGTCACTTTGGAGAAAAGTGTTAGTTAAAATAATGCAAATGCAAAGACCATAATTCACCCGCTCAGCTTAAGGGGTGCAGCATTCTGTCATAGGCGACTGGCAGGGCTTCTTCACAAACCTCGCATACTGTGGAAAAGGGAAAAAAGATTAACTTTTCTCATTGTAGAGAGGTTGGTGGTGACTATTTACCTGCATACTAGAGTAGTCTAATTGAATCCTTCAGTCTGTACGGGACACAAAATGAATCCGCGTGTGATGAATACTGTTGATGTGGATGGTAGTAATATTTGGAGAAGTGCCCCTTGCCCCCCTCCACCTAATCTGGCTCTGAGATCAGAGGCAGAGAGAAAATCTCCAGACCTGTGGACTGCGATCAAAGCGCCAGTGGGGCCTACTGCTGCCCGCTGTGAAGATCAGGCTCACGTGAAGACCGCTTTGATCCACACTGCAGCTTATGAGATTTATGAGTCAGCAGAAGGAGCGTGATCACTCGGCCCAACGTGTCACGCGGGCTTGAGGGATCCTGTTCTGACAGTGGGACACAAGACTTTATCGTTTGACTTCTTGCTGTACCCCCTTCAAACACCTGGAACCTTTTTGGGTACCATCAGCTATCATGCAGAACCATCAAGTGATGCAACCCTGGACAAATGTTCAAGCCCAGTGTTTATACAGTTAAAGCTCTGCGGTTTATCATGGCTGCAGGTGGTGGTAACAGTGAGAACAGATTATGTGGAAAGATGATTCTGGCTGAAATACACTCTGCCCTTAAAAAAAAGAAATCTTCAAAAAAACATGGTAAAAACTTCTTTAAGAAGCATTCATATAAAGAAGACTACTCACCATTGTATGAAACTTTTTTAAGCCTACATTTCGAACAGAATTAAAATTAATTTTCTTAGGATGTCATTATGTTTTATGCTTAACTTTTTTGTTTTGAAATGCAGACATTTTTTAAAGGGTTGTTCATTTTTATAGGTGCTCATTTTTTAAAGGCTTGGTAAATCTATAGGGCAATAATGAGCTATTTATGGATATTCAAATTTTTCATAAAGGTCCTGGCAGACATGAAGTGCAGAGGATGGTGCATCACATCTTGGTCTGAAATCAGGCAATAAACTAGTCACTGTGCCCCCCCCCAAAAAAAAAAAAATATGCTTTTCCAGCCACTTTTGGGGGTTAAAGTGAGGAGGTGGCAGGGAAGGGCTTTATCTTCTCCCTCCTTTTCCAGTGCACTCTGGTAATATATCTGGCTGAGTGTTGCTGAGCCCATGTTCTAAAAGCAGCTACAGAGATAAAGGAGGCCGGTATGTGTGGTGAATTTTATTTCCGGGACACAAGGGCCGACCAGAGCTGATACTAAAGCACGATGAAGCCCCCCCCCCCCGCCCCATGAAGTGGCAGAACAAATGTGTCCCATTAAAGTGGCGCCTATGCCTGTCTTGAGTAATAATAAATCTGTGCCTTTTGACTCACATACTTTCTATGATAATATGACAGCCATACATATGCAAATATGTTGTTATTTGTTACCATTAACTTATTTAGGTGACAGTTTTGTCAAATGTTGTGTGGCCACCCTCCTATGAATTGGCTTCCCATCCAGGGTTTGGTTTCCAAGCTTTGCACCCAGTGATTCTGGTATGGGCTCTGAACTGCTGCTACCCTAACAAAGAAAAGGGAGGAAGGCTAATGGAGGGATGGAGGGATTTTTGTCAAAGTGTCATATAGGGTTATACGTATTTGTATACACTCATCTGTCACATAAAATTACTGTGAATTTCTAGTGGGAACGCATTAAATAACCATTAATTATTATTTTAAAAAAACACTAAGTAATTGGATCTTACACAAAAATATGATGCCCAGGTTTAATGACAATACAGAACAAAAGTTCTTTTAAGCACAGCAGTGGTAAGTGATATTTTTTTTTAGAAAATTGTAACAAAAATTATTTCCTTCTTCCTAATGGCTTATCTTTTAAAATTCTATTGTCAACAAAGTGTTCATCATCCATCATTGTTTGTCTAGCATAGGTGTGGGGGGGGGGGGGTGTCAGCCCTATCCTGGAAGCAGAGTGAGAGACACGATTTGCCCTGGAGAGAAACATTTTGATTTTCTGGCTCATGAATATTAATGACACACATAAAGTTCAGACAATTACAGCTCATGTCTTTCACTTTCACTTTCACGGATACATTATAATATTATAATTACCATCCTTCGATCCCAGAATGCATTTTATTTTTTCACTGAACTGCTTGCATAAGGTAATTTTACCGCGCCACAGTACATCTTGTATTAACACCATGCCCCAGTGACAGAAAAGAAGCCTCATTACTGCACCGAGAAGCTAGGCAGTCATCAAGAAGCAGCAGCAGAACCCTGTGGAAATAATAAAGTTTGGGAACCATTTGCCATTTCACTGCGCTCTGCCACTTCAGAGAGACACAGACGCTGAGCGAGAGCGAGAGAGAAAAAGGCAAGCGCGAGACAGCGAATGAAGGCCTGAGGTGATGAGCGACTGCCAAGGAGAACTGGGGAAAGTTTCTAACTTTTTAGAACAGCTCTGAAAACTGGCTGGCTGCAAGAACATGGACTGACTGCACATCACATGAAAAAGCCCCAGGGCATCTTCAGCACTCCTCCGCTATTTTTATCTCATTACATTTATATATCCAGTATGTCTATATACATTATATAGTTACGGCAATTTCTTCTCATGTATATTGATATACATTTTTTACATTCATTTAAATCCTTGTTTAACTGATATCAGCTGTGCTTCATTTGTGCGTTGTTACAAAGGCTGCGCAGTAGCCCACCAGAAGTAGATGTGCGATGTAGTGGTGGTCCACAATGCTTCTAATTTGTTGTGCATTATGACCTCATATGTGGACAAACTGTACTTGTGTATGGAAAATGGAGAGAGTTTTGAGCCCGTGTTCAGTTGCCTATTTGTAATACATGATGGTCCATGTGTGTGTTGGCTGGGATATGCAAACTGGTGCTGCATCTTAAGCTGCACATACAATGATCCACATTTTGCTCCACCAGTCCCCCTTAGTTTCTTGCCTGCTCTCTTATGTCCTGTTCTGCTCAACAACTTCATGGTCAGCAACAGTCCTGAGGTCTTTCGAAATTGCAGTTCCTTTAGCTGACCAATGTCCTTCTCAAACGTATTGTTATTCTCCTCCAGACCCATTGGGGCTCATTATCTCACATAGAAAAATGGGCAAAGTAGAAAAACTTTATGCCCAGCCATTGTACTATTTGTATGATCACCAACACCAAAATGGATGACACAACCTTAACTAAGAATCTAAAGAAGAATTTTGAGGCCAAACGGCAGTGTGCTTCAGAGCATTGAGAAAGAGAGACATTTTTTCAAATGAGCGGTTGGAACGGTTCCGGATCCAGGATGCTCAATTAGAAGTGCTAACAAGTGCTGCCACAGAGCAAACCCGGGACTATCCATGCGACTCGTGGTTCAAAGGGAATGGCATTAATATCAAATAGTCTGCATTCTTTGTGAGCCCCACAGCATTGTTATCCCTCTCTCTACCATAATGCTGAGTGGGAAGGAGCATTTCATTTCATGGGCACACCTGCTTAGTCTGCATCGAGGAGTTGTGCGTTACCTTCTCTGCTATGGCTTGCCAACTTGACTTGGGTTCAGCGTAGGCGTACGGAGGAAACCGTGTTAAAAAGCGACAGGAAAAATGTCATTTCATGCTATGTGCTGTGCGGCTAATTGATAGATGGCGGTTCCGTTTATGTTCCACGTGTTGCGCAGCAGAAAGCGCAACTTCCACAAATTGCAAATCCTCAAAAAAGCATTGGCGCAAGTTTATTCTAAGAGAAGCAGAGAACCTTGAATTCAAGACTTGTAGATGTTCCATACTTTTCCTCCAATGTAAATCTGACATTCAAGTGCTTTGTCATTCACGAAAGCATTAAAAAAAAGGTCCTGGACATGAAGTGCGATGTCAAAATGTTAGCAAGGTGTAAACATTTGAAAGAAAATCTATTTTAACTCCTCCTGGTGTACCTGTCAGAAAAAAATAAGACAAAAATAGGGTTCATGGATACCAGGCTTATCAGATCAGGCAACAACTCTCAAGCAACGTTGTCCTGATGAAGAACCAACAGGACTATCACATCTGCGCTGGTTATGCTCAGATTTTCCATATTCTTGCAGCTCTTCGTTTTTGTCCTGAATGTTGGAGATTGAAGTGGAAAGAATTATTTGCCCATTTTTTCACTGCATATCAGCTGAGTCTGAAGTAGGATCATTTTAATTTCAATCTAGTGTGGCACCATGGTTGGGTAAAACTGTACAGCTAATAATGAAAAGGACCACCTCGCAACTTAACTGACACAATTACATGAACATCTGTTCTACTGGGGTGGCCGTGTTTTTCAAGCCCATGGTGGAATGAGGGAGAACCACCGGAGAATGATTCGTGCTGACGTGGGTTTGAGTCCCAAGACTGAAACCACTGAATTGCCAGAGCAGAGAAGGTTCACAGACCCATAACCCCCTGTGGAATGTCACTCCCCCTCCCCATGCTGAGTTTATATAGAGGAGAACTTTGATGTGCTGCCTGCCTATTAAAAGTAATATGATTCTGATGCTTGATGGTCCATGAGTGCTTACAGAAGTATTTAGTTCTACCTTTCAACTGACTGTCAAACAAACACCAAGTATAAAGCATGGGGAAGCTGTTAGTTCTTGGCCATGTATCAGTCTTCCACATTGCTCTTCCTTTTGATCTAATTTGCAGCAAAGTTGGGCATGCTTATATAGTAAAAATCATGATAAATAGGAAAATGCAAGCATGATAAAACTTTGGTTGTACAACATGTGCTCATGGCACAAGGCCAGCAACAAAATGATAACAGGAAAATCACATTCTCTGCAAAGTACATTTATTAAAAACATATATCATGTTTTTTTTTTTATGAATGAGTGAATGAAACCTATTATCCAGAGAGCCATTTACTTGTTTTCAAAAAACAAAATGCAAGTGTAAAATGTCCTTTTACAGACTAAAATTCCTAAATTCCTTCACGTTCTGTGTGAATGCTAAATGCAAAAAAAATCAGTCTTATATTTTGTTGTACTTTAGTAAAGGGTTTTAAATCATTTCAACTGTACTATGCAATAACTTGTAAACCAAAGACTTGTATCTTGATGGATACCTGTGTGTACAAACACATCTATCCCTCATTAGATGAATCCAAAAAAAAGTCACACACATTAATATTTTGTTGGACTGCCTTTAGCTTTGATTATGGCATGCATTTGCCATGGCATCATTTTGATAACCTTATGCAATGTCACAAAATTTATTTCCTTCCTGAGCTGCATTCATTTTTCGCCAATCTCTTGTATTGATGGGTGAGTCGGAGCACTGCGTAAAGTCTTCTCCAGCACATCCCAAAGATTCTCAGTGGGGTTAAGGTCTGGGCTCTGTGGTGGCTAATCCATGTGTGAAAATGATGTCTCGTCCTCCCTGAGGCACTCTTTCACAATTTTAGCCCCATGAATCCTGGCATTGTCATCTTGGAATATGAAGAAAAAATCCATTGATGGAAAACCTGGTCATTCAGTATATTCAGGTAGTCAGCTGATCTCATTTTCTGGATACATAACGTTGCTGAACTGAATCAACCCCAGATCATAACCCAAAGTTAAATCCAGGTGGTGACTTTTTTGGGCAGGCAGTGTAATCCATTCCTGAAAATGTGTTTGATGGCAGATTTTCAGACAACAGCTATTTTCTACTATTTTCAAAGGGAAAAATAACAATGTGTTCCCAGCACATGGCAAGCTGCCTAACCAAATTTCCCAAGTATCACTAAAACAACTAAAACACCTGTATAATACACTACTAAGCTTTTTCTCATTCTTAGAAGTCTTTTTCAAATGTGGGGAAGATGACAGCGATAATGCACAACACTTTTAATCAACTTAAGCACAACACACTATCTAATTGTGAGAACAGCTGAGATACGACTGCAGCACACTCGTGTTATCTTTACTGGCTCAGATCTGAGTGTGGTAGGAAATCCCAAGGCAGTTATATGCCAAAAGCTCTATGGCCAGAGTTTCTGGAATGGGGCAACTCCCTCTTTTAACTTTGGAACTGAGGCAGAGACTTATTGAATACATTGTACTTACCATGAACAATTTTATAACACTTTCTGTCGAATCCATACATATATTAGAAGAACCATCCACATAACTTTTACCACTGCTTCGTGTTTATTCAATTAAGTAACATTCCCGAAGTAGCCAACAGACACTTCTCTGGAACTGTATTAATTTCCCATAATGCTCCACTCTGCATCATAAATTACTATAACGGCAAAATATCAGGTCCTGGCTGAAAGAATCTCTCTTTTTTGTGTGTGTGTGTGTGTGTGCATTTTTGTTCCTGTATTTTAGTGCTTTATTCCACGAATTTAGATTTTCAACATGTCGTAGTCGATTGGCTCTGTTTCATTGTAGAAATCACATTAAAGGAATCAGAAACAGAGTCATCATTCATGCACATTCACTGGGTTCATACACTGACAATGCTGATAATATTGTTATTGATTGAAAAGTGTCGCTCCCCCCTACATGGTGCAGCTGGGGCAGTTAAATCTTAATGTGCAACTTCATTACTTGATGCTTTCAGTGGCACAAGCTATGATTTAGATGGATCATGTACTGAACATATGGGTGTTTCATTTGGGCCACTGATGGAGGGTCTAGATGACATGGGAGGTATTGATCAGAGCACTCCTGCACATGTTGTGGAGGAGACTATCACAGATCATTTAGTAGGACAGCAACCAAACAACACCACTGACATACAGGTGTATTTATTACAGCTGGGCAAATGGACTACTATTGTGCAGGAACCCTTATCACCACGCTACCTTCTACACTGCTCACTTTATCACCAGATGCAATGTGTCTCCGAAGGGATGATCCTGGAACCGTGTGCACATACATACTGGATCTGCTGGGAGTGCTAAGATGAACTGGGGTTTCCCTGCTGATTGTTACCCAGTTAAAAAAAAAAAAAAAACAAAAAAACATGAAGAACATTTGTGAGCCATGTACTATCCATAACAGCAAAAATGTGTCATTTTACAAGCAGCTTTGCTGAGCCTTGTTTGGGAAAATATCTTTGTCACACCTTTTTTTTCATGGATTCTGTTTCCATTGTTCTCAGTAATCTATTTAAATTAGACTGTATGGTCAAAAGTGTGCAGACCCCTCCCTTCTAATGACTGAGCTGAGCTGTTTCAGCTGCACCTATACAGAATACAAACACATTCTAGACAATAGTGTGCTTCCAGCTTTGTGGCCACAGTTTGGGGAAGAAGCTCCTTTCCTGCTCCAGCACGACTGTGTCCCCCCTATGCACAAAGTGAGCTTCATAAACACATGGTTTGGTGTGGAAGAACTGGAGCTGACTGCACAGAACCCTGACCTCAACCCCAGTGAACACCTTTGAAATGAATTGGAAAGCCAACTGCAAGCCAGGCCTTCCTGTCTGACATCAGCGCCCGATCTCCGTGACGTTCTTGTGGCTGAATGTGTCATATTTCCACTTACTTTTTACAATTGACAGTTTTCTCCATAACAATATAAAATGTAAACATACTTTTTTTATTTGTTCAGCTAGATAAATTATTCAGTTTATCAAGGGTACTGCAGCAGAGGGTCGAATTCAGACCAGGGTCCTTTAAGGCCAAGGCGGCACTACCTTTAGAAGAAGCTGCCATGCCATCACCTCCTTGGTAATCTGCCTCAGTGGCAGTCTTTAACTGTTAAGATTATCCCAAGCAGGGTCAGTCATTCTATTCAAGAGTGTAACCCCACATGCTTGCATGCTCCTTTTCTGTGGTCATTGGGAAGGGGTCAGAAAATGAGAACAGCTGCCTTAGTGGCTCACCCTGTGGTGTGGTAACTAAGAGCAATGATTCAATTAGATGTATGAAGGATTAAATGACCAAAGGCTGGCAAAACCAGAGCCATAATGGAGGCCAAATGGATTTTTATGGATTCAAGCAACAAGGCTCAGCCAGGTGGCCTCGCAGCTCTGAACGAACGAAAAACGAATCCACTCATACCCAAGTCCTTTGAAGCCATGTTGCGTATTTGTAAGTGCAAAGTATAGCCCAACACACACAGCCGCAGACAAAAATACATAACACGTCTTCCATCATGTTATTTATATAGAGGTCTGCATGTCGTCTCTGTGAAGAGAACACCGATGCTGCGTGGGGCAGTCAAAGTATCCGTTTCATATAAATAATGCACATGAGAACTTAATGACATCTTAATAACCAATAATGCATCACTCTGCTCTGCTTAGGCCGCACTGAGGTTTATTCCCTGCTAAAAAATGTGCAGGACCCCATGAACAATGACAAAGGAGGTGTGCACCGCATCAAAGCTCAGAAAGAGACAGTTAAATTTAACTCCTTTCTGTTTATCTGTCTTGCGCAACATCCCAAAATAATTTCACCATTATTGCTCTTTATTTTAGCTAACATTTTTATCCAAGGTGATTTTTAATATCAGGACTTGCATATCGACATATTATTTTCCTATTTATTCAACTGGGTATTCTTACTGCAGCAGCTCAAGGCAAACACCTTGTTCAAGGGTGCGGCAGCACGGGGGTGCTGTTCAAACCAGGGATCCAAAAACTGGAAGGTGACAGCCTTAACTGTTACGTGTTTATATTTTTTAAATGTTTTTGACATGTTCATGACTTGAGGAAGGTTAAAGGCTGGGAGAGTCATTAATGTCAGTTATCGCTCTGAAGCATGTACACCTCTTTCAGCCCACACTGCAAGTTAAAAAGTACAGGATTAAACACGTGTATCGCACGACGAGCATGGGCTTGCATTCCTCTTGTGTGCGTCACCCCCAGGTGAGCGCCAGAACACCGAGGATCTCAACAACACAGCCAAACAGGTTTCCAGCAGATGCAGCTCCTTACGACACACCGCAAACAGCACGTATTTCTCACACGTGTGTCCCTACTGTTCAATCTGTGACCCCAAGCAAAGAATTACAAACACCTAGCAGCATCCGGTGGGCTGCTGCCACGTTGTTTATTTGGTTCTTGGCATAACATCAGACACAGCCGCGTCAAAACACGCGACTGCAACGAATCCGGCAAACGCTTTCGGATTCGGTCCTGCTCTTAGGTGGGACCCTTTGAATACACATCCACAGCCCGGAATTACAGCTCCCTTGCAGTCTTACACACATCATGAAATTATTTTTGGCTACAGATTTTTAACAGCCAGGACGTGTTCAACTGAACATGTGGGGGAGGCTAATTTGCACCTCATCTGTCTCTCACTAACCTTTCAGCTAGACCTTGTAGCTGCTAAAGAGGATGCGATGAGACAGGTGCGCTCCCAACATGCCTCCATCCACCGGCAACCTGTCCCCTGCTAATGCATGCTAATTTCATGATAATTAATCCACCTGGTAGTTAAACTGTCACAGGCCCATCTCCGGACCAGGGTGTTGTGTGCTTGTGTTGGCCCATACCTGCTGTGACATGTCCAACATCCCCTGACCCCCCTCCCATTGTCAAATTAGAGTATTTCTGCCACATTTAATGGTCCTACATGGTCGCCTGGGGTCTGTTGCCTAGCAACTGAGTGGCTCCATGAGCTTGGAGTGATATGATCTTGCAGTGCTCATGAGGTGTGGTGAGATCAGCCCTTAAAGGAGAACAGAGTGGGGAGTCTGCACTGACTGACAGATCGTAGGGCTTATTGAAACTGACAGCTGCAAAAATAGACATACAATACATAAACTGGCACGGAATTCTGTGGAATCCGCAGCCTTTCCCTTTGCAGGAATGATCCTCTGCTGTGGCTAAGAAACCGATCGCAAATCCCGTCCACATTTCTGGTCCTAAGACGAACTGAGCATTGATGAAATAATGCTGCAATACCACAACTTTAAATCCATTGTTTTTTTCCCCCTATGAGAAATAAAAGAGGAAAACCTTTTTCTGTTCAGTTGCGCAAGAGCAGCATGAGTTTGGGCACAGCAACTAGTAGCTCATGACGAAAAATTGAACAAAGATCAGTGCATGCCGTTCTACTTGGCCTTTCTCGTCTACTAGGAGAGAAATCGTCATCGTGGTGGCTCAACCTGTGTGAAAAATTGCTTCAGCTGGTCACCAGCATCTATAATTTAGCAGTGATCTAAAACCTTAGGAACCTGAGGAAAGTCCACAAATGTCATACTAGCAACTTTCTGAAGTTTGTGCAGGCTAAATACTATGGCTGCGTTTGTGTTCTGAAGCAATGAGTTTAAATAGAGAAAAAAACATCTTGACTCCTTCCAGACAGCAGAGCTAATATGGAAAGCAGCCTGGGGAAAACGTGAACTGCAGTCTGTGTTCTTGGATCTACTGGTCAAACTCCAGTTGAGTACAAACAACCGTCCACCCATTCACCCATGTTTGTGGTGGCCCAGAGAACACCTTTGAAGCAGAGGGCACTGGCTGGGAAACTTCCCCTGGATGGTATGCCAGTTTGTACTAAGTTAGCATGAGTACTTGAATATGACATTTACCTTAGAATTTATTTTAAGAATCTATTTAAAAAATTAGGACAAAACATAAGTCACGTACTTTTTGCCTTATGTAGTTTTTTGCCTGTTTAAATTGTAAATAAAACTATATCTTTGATACAAAATTAGTAAAAGAGTAGTCAGAAAAACACCAAAAGGGGCAACCATGCCATTTAATTCATTCAAAAAAGATGAGTACGTTCTTTTCTTTTTATGGCGATATAATAAAAAAAATCTTAAATTACTGCAAGAATAACAAATAAGTACCTTAAATAACTGAAGATTTTTGATTGATTTTTAAACTTTAGTGCTGTCAATAGGAGATGTTCTTTCCACTGTTACTGTTCCAGGGCCATGAAATAGACAAAAAAGGTAGGAATAAAGGCCCAGATACTGCAGCGTAATGGTAAAAACATTCAGTGGAACCTGACAATAGCGCGATTACCTCGGGCCCCTAGCAGTACTTAATGCCTCGGAAGCAGCACTGACTATTGTTTCTCATACATTTAGCTGTACTCATCCTAGGTGGAGGCCATCAATGGCTGAGGCTCAATGATTTAAGCTTCTTAAAAGCCATACTGTTCCACCTACTCTAGCCCGCAGGCTACAGCGGTGCATGGAGCATAAAAAATGCTTCTGTACCCTGGCATCATGGGTGAATGTGGGCGAGAGCACAAGAGACTGCCACAGAGAACCACATGGCATCTGTTATCCAGTACAGGCCATGTGACCGGTTCCATAATTACATACCCATAGTTCTAGTTATTTCATACCATTCGAGAGGGTTTCAACTAAACCCTGCACTCTTACAGTGGAAGACTGAATTTGTGTGTTTTGGTAAGTGCTGTTACTTATCGAGTACATGTTACTGCAATCCTGAAATGTCATAAATCTCACACATATATCCCAGCCAGTTGGTACATACCTCTCCCTATCAATTCTTTTAATTTTGGATCATTTTTGTGTCCTCTTCTTGGGAGATTTAGTCAGGTTACAATTTTGGGCAGTATTGTCATAAGTGGCTTTAATGTACCCTCTTTTAAGTTTTTAAGACTTAGAAACAAATATAGAGCAACCCCATATGCCACGCATGTGCGGAAAACCAGCTGTTATGCTGAATGTCTAACTGGGTAGACCTTTTGTCCAGAAAGCTATTTCACACACTGGAAGACAGGACATACACAGCATACACAGGAATCTTCACACCATGGGGGATATTGTACACACCCACACCTGCATACCTGAACATCATGTCAACTATAACGCATATGCCGAGTTGCAACCAATAAATACTGTTACCACAATGCCCGATTCATGCTTCTTTTACCAATAGTAGGAAAACTTGCCCTGATGGGAGAGACAGAGAAAAACATACCTGCTCTGATCCACATTTCCCAGACAACTTGTCCAACCTACAAACCTCAGAATAAAAAAAGCTAAACCAGAATTCTTGAATGAGAGTGGTTTTGTCTTACAAACCAGTTGCCACAGTTATGTTCCTATTTCTGTTGATAAACTATGGCTTGGTGCAACAAGGAGAAAATCAGTGGTAAGATCTTCTACTCTTCCCAGAACATGCAGATGCTCCCATGATTTGAACCCAGCAAAATCTGCACTGCCAATTCTGCAGGCCATTATGGGGCATCACAAACCACTGCAACAAACCAACCAGAGCTACACCTCTGGCCATCACTCATAAACCAGGGAGAAGAGAGCGAGCTCAGGGTTCAAGAAGAACATAGTTTTACCTCCAGACTCTGAGGGTTCACAAAGACAGGTAAAATATGCTTTCAGTAGATGGTTTTATCTCCGGACTCATTTGGCACACTGAATACAGAAGAATCACCAATGCCCAAGCATTTTGCAACCATGGTTTACATGACACAACTACAAAGGGAGGCAAAATGCAGGTCTTATACTTACCAACAACAAGAGAACATAGACAAGAATGCTACAAATCAAATTAACCAAATGGAAGAATAAACAAGGTTTTTGCCTGCTGCAAGGCATGCTGGGAAGGCTACAGCAGAACTGTGCAACAGCTCCCCCTGGGGATCTTGCAATACCTTTGGAATTTTCACAGTCTTGACTGTGCATGCCGGCCACACCTACCTCTGAGATGCAGGTGAAGTTACAAGGTACACGAGGAATTTACCCTTTACATCAGCGCTGGCGGCAAGAATCAGGGGAACTTCTACACCGAGCCTACAAGACAACAATTCGAATGAGCCTTTTTCACCACCCAAAGGGGAAGTTTTAACTTTTGTCATTTACCGCTTTACTTCTTTGCGCAATCTATAACAGATCCTTACCTACTTCGCTTTCCAGATAAGTATTACTTAATAAAAAAACACATGTATGAGGTAAAAATGTGAACGGGGTTTCCAGCATAAAAATAAACACTATTTTCATGTCTTAGTGGCTGAGCTGGGATTGTTCAAAGGTTCCCCTGTATTGCTGTATCTTTATAGGGAGGCCTATAAACCGTCTGCAGAGGTTCAGCAGTAGATCCAGCCCAAACTGTGCAATTTACATCAAAGCAGATCAGATGTGATGTGGAAAGATGGTAAATTTCATCTGCGTCAGCCCACATCTATTAATGTTCTGCTATACTAACGGTATCTACTAACTCGAACTGAGCCGGCCTTTCTCCTTAGTCTATTCCATCTGCTTGTGTCAAGCAGAAATGCCATTGCCCCAACACACGCACAACTGTATCGAGAATCCACCTGCTACGACAGACTGGTAGAACATTGGTGATAGTGGCCTGGAAACTCCAAAAGACCTCAGAAGGTGGGTCTGGTCTTGCACAGAGCCTCAGCAGTACCAGTACACATGCAGGATTTAATGCCCAGTAACATGTTGCACCCATATGCAAAACATGAACAGAAAATGACATTGCACACGTATTTCCTCCTGGTGTATGGTGAGCGTATGATGCTGCTTTAATGACTGGGCTTCACTGCAGACAGAACACTGGCAACACTGCCTCGCACCCTTGTCAATGTTGCTGTTGGACACTATTTCCAAGCACCTTTGTGTTCAGAGAAATGTGCAGCATGAGGCAGCAGATACAGCTGGTTTTATGTTCTATGAGATGGGGGGTAGTAGCACTTCGGAGGTAGGTGGAAGGCAAGGGAATGCTTACCCTTATCCGACATCCACATGGCTGGTTAATTCTAGGTGCAGCTGGGGTTGCCTCAGTGTGCACACTCCCACCCTCTAACCCTGCAGACACGTTGAAAGGTGCACGTATAAGCCTGAAGCGCCCTGCAGCTGTGGGGATTGAAACAGAGATACCATACAGCCATGCTGACACTGTGCCAGGGTAAAACAATGTGGCTCTCCAGCACCAAAGCCATCCCTTCACATGCATATACACACACAGAGAGGGTCAGCGGAGAGAGTGTTAGACATCCTGCCAGCAAGTTCTGTGAGAACCCCCCCCGGATTTACACACTCATGTGGGATATGAAGAAACGGGATGTGAGTCGACAACAGTGAGTCACCTCTTAATAGTGCTCTTCAGTTGCTGGTTTGACATGGAGCCAGCGCTTGTTCCTTTGAGATGGTGATCTCATAAAGTTGACCCAGGACAAGCAACCCTTGTGCCCATTCAAATTAGGAATGTCAGCGAAAGGTCAGCGTAGACCCAAAGAAACCGGAGACATCGTAAGGTAGAAGTTGAAATTCAGTCACAGGTTGTACTCCATTTATACAGCAGAGGGTCTCACCTGAGCAGCTTAACTGAAAGAAGTTTACTCGACAGCCCTACAGCATTACTCATATTAGAAAGTGCAGCAGCAACCTTCAAGTTGTACAGCTGCATCTTAGATCAATATGCCTACAACTCAGTGCGCAAATGTGTTTATTTTTTTAAATAAGTCTCCGGGAAAACTTTTTTTGCACCGAGCAGTGAGGGATGGATCACATAAAGGCACAGGAATAGTCAAATATATATGCTAATGTTTATTTAGCTATTCTTTTATTAACGGATGTTCTTTTCCAAAGCAGTTACAACACTTTAGGAGTTTGTACAGGACTTTGTAATCATAGTAATTCATGGTGAAAAATGGCTCAAGGGTGCTGAAGTAGGAGGCATGATTCAGCCTGGGTCTTCTGAGTGCTAAAGCTGCTCTAGGCAGTGCTGCACCTGCTGCCAGTCAAAAATGTAGATCGAGCACGCATGCACACACACGCTCACGCAGTGCGAGAGAGAGCGATCCAATGTATACATGATGATGGATCTGGGTTTGATAAATCTGTCAATTTATATAAAACATAACAATTAATACAATGTTCATCCCAGGTCTTCTCAAGCTGAATGGCGCAACTTATGGCAAAGCAGTGATAGGCACTTTTCAGCAGTAGACAACACATCCACTTTATTGTTCTGTTAGCCTGAATTGCCACTTGGGATGATGAGATGAAGGAAGTGGTACCCATTTTTGGGTCTTGAAAAAGTGAGCACATGTATAAAAGGTGTTTGTGTAATCGGGGACAGGTTTACATCCAGTTTACAAGTTTCCATTTCCCCGGATAATTGTTTTTATATGCATTACAAAGAGGTACAAGAGCATCGCCATGTTTTGCAAGGACTTGTTCACAAATTCATTTCCTTAACTGCTGCTCTCATTCTTGCTTGTCTATGCAAATTCCAGATAAAGCGATAACAAGTATTTGTACTAAATGGTACGAAACCAGCAGGTCAAATGCATAACTCGAAAATGCAGAATATTCACTCTTTCTTAATCTAATAGAATTTCTCATACTTACTTCGACCTAGATATATATTTTTTTTAAATCTGGCAGATAACTGGCATCGAGTGAGACTTTTTTGTCAGAAAAAAATTGCTGTTGATCTCAGCCAATCGTCCTCCTCTTCAAAAGTCACTGAGTGAGCCCATAAAAGTCAATGATAGCCAAAATAAACTAAATCAATGAGCAGAGAGGCCTGTCAGCTGGTAGCTCACGCCAACAGCATTAAAGCTCTCCCATGAACCGTGTTGGGCGAGTAGAAGGTGAGCTTGAAATGGGACCCCTCCTCATCTCAAATGCTTTGGTTTGGCCACAAGTGAAGATGTGTAGAGCTTTGCAGTTTCTCCATCTCATCCCAAGTCCACGAAGCCCCCTCATGAAAACCGTTCAACATCACAATCTCAAGCACCCATGAACATATTTTGAGGTGTGCCTAGCTATGCCGTGTGTGTGCCACTTGATTATGTACTACTTCTCCTTACGTTTTCCATTGAATGCAGTAGAAATTTTGCCAGATACTATGGTTTACTCTTTCAATGTAGCAGAAAAGTGGCCAGACATTTGCCATTGATTTCACACAGTTCCTCCTTCAAATGATGGTGAAATATAAGCAATAAATGTGTAAAATTGTGTGATGCACATAAATGGTCAGGAATATCCCCCTCCACCCTAGAAGCTCCTGGAGAGTTTGAGTCACGATTAGGTTCTACGGTAATAAAGCAGCATGTTTTCACAGAGATTAGTAGGCCAAAATCAGCCCCTTGTTGCTGATGTTCTCCGAACGTACATACGCGAAGTGCTTTGCTTCTTTTACAGTTTAACCACACGTTCTGAAGGAAAATCTGCGTAACTTCCCACTTAAAACAGACAAATTGCCATCTATCCACACTGGGACCCACTGCTTCTTAAAAGCAGATATGTCCTTACACTTCATCTTTTTATCTTTTGAAACCCTGCATTGTTTTAGTGCCAAATCAGGTTAGAAAACCAAAACTAAAACCTGCTTCTCTGGTTGCTTCTGCAGGAATTTGAAAGCTATGAATTCATTTTAGAATGAATATCTTAAGCAAATATAGACAACAGGGGTCCACAGTGTTGTGCTGTGGAAATGAGAATCTGTGCCAGTTGTCATTTACCTTGGTGAGCAATGTTTAAGCCCAAAAATTGTGTTTTACAATATCTATTCTAAGTTGTATGTAAAAAGTGTGAAATTTGAGAATCACAAGGAGTTTCAATAAGAAATAAAAAAAATTGTTAATTTCTCTCTCTTCTGTGAGAAAGCAGATTCTTTGGCTTAATATGTATGAATATCTACTGTAAATTGGCAGTGCCTTCCCCCTCCCATTGGAAAAACATACTTCTTTCATGCCACCGTCTAAATTCTCAAACTTATTTTTTTATTTATTTTCCCAAATCCGATTTCTTGCAGCATCCACGTGCAAAGCTCTGTATTATCTCCGTCTGGCTCTGCTTGGCGCTTTTTCCTAAGTCCCTGACAGACATGAGGAGAAGCAGGAAAACACAAACCATTCTAAAGCTGTGGCTATTGACATTTCCAGTCTCTCCTCTCTTCTGCACATTTATTTCCTCTGTGCAATTTGCCACACAGAGAAATACTGGGATTTATATATATACATAAATAAAAGACAGAGCAAAAGATGTTTGTTGGGGGACAAAGGCGTCCATCTCCAGTCAGCTGGGAAAGTGAGTCTTTTAGTTTTCTTTTTTGAAAATCTGAATCTACCCCTTCAGTTTTTATTTTCCCTTCATTTAAATGTTTATAGTGCACACTCGTAGCTACTAATCGTATTTGAATTTGCATCTAATGTATAGCACACTGGGTCCTTGTCTTAATGGTCGGGTTACAAATTTGAAAAGATATGAACAGCTTACCTATCTTTTTATTGCAATTTCTTCATTTACCTTTTTTCTTAATTTTAGTTTGCAGCAGAATGAATGCAAACTGAGTTTACAGACCCAGCAGATGTAAAATGTACTCAAACAGAATAGGTCTAAACAAGATGCTACATTAGTTCAACTCATGTCCACAATGTTTACACCTCCGGTTTTACAGCTGGGTTACAGCCTTGGCTGTTGATAACTAGATGGTGAAAAATTACATGCAAATATAATTATGTGAAGATACTCTTGAAATGAGCAAATATTATAACTAATATTACAACTAAAAAAAGTTTGACTACGTATTTTTTATATTATGATTGCATTACGATTTTTACAAAACTTAACTGACAAATAAATAAAGAGAAATCCGTTAAGTTTTAATAACTCTGATAGGTTTTGCTTCTAGTTTATTGGATTAACTGGCTATAATGACTTTAGCATTACAGTACAAAAAGTACAAATTACAGTCAGACTTTAGGTTCAGGCTGGGTTTGTAAGGCAAGGTATCAAGATATCAGTCAGGTCTACACAAAAGATCACTTGGTAAATGGATGTGCAGTAAATGATTCTCATACTGTGAACCCAAATAAATCAGACAAAAAGTATAAATTTTGAGCTGGGAAGAAAAAAGTGGGTAAAATTAAAAAAAAAAAAAAAAACATTCAAACAAGAGTGCAACTAAAGCGATTCGACTAACAGTGCTCTTTTTTTTTTCTCTCCCCCAACCAGGCTTTAGGGTGTGTTCTTCCGCTGCTTCTCCAAAATTCCCTCATTTACATTTAATCTGCTTTCATCAAAAACCGAATCACTGCAAGAAGAACAGTTAAAAAAAAACGCATCTAGGTATCCCCGTTTCGAAGCAGATGGGAGCCACATTAACCTTCAGACAGCGCTCTGCTGTGCAGCACAGTGCCTGTAAGTTAATAAGTCTGACACAGGCCTCTTGGACTCCTTGTTAGGATGCATTAGCTCTCTCAACAAGGTCACACCTCTGCCCTGTCCTCCCGCAACGTGTCTACACGTGCTATCTTGGCATTAACATTATTAATGAATGTTGGCGGCAGTGCCGAGAAGTCACATTTCTGCCGTGTCCCTTAGTTATCTCATATCCCGCAACTTTGTCTCCAGTGGGCCAGAGATGAGGTCACCTCTAGTAGTTTCTTAGAATGAATTATTCATCCTGCAAAGGTTAAATGGGGCATCATTTCCACATGAACAGATGGGTCAACCAAATTAAATTGAACCTAGGATTCAAAGTGCAAAAAGCGACACATGTGCATCAAATTGTAAATTATGACATCAGATATTTAATATTTTACTTTATGTCCATGTAGTGCTGTTCAAACACAAAGTGAATTTTAGATTATTCAAGCAGGATGCAGGGTGTCAATCGGTGGGGACAAAACATGGTGTTTAAACAATTCTGGGTCTTAAATGTGGTCCATTCAGTCTAAGGGTCTCCAGCATCACTTGGGATAAGCGAGAAGGTTTCTCTGAGGTGGGAATTATATTGTTCACATGTTGAGTTGTCTGTTCCCAGGAAACCTTGCAGAACGTTTATATCTCCCAGGTCTGTTCAGCTGGCAACCAGTACATCAAATCCAACTCACTACCAAGTGGTGATCAGCTAACAGCTCTCCCCAATGCTTCACACGAATGTCCAAAACATACAGGTCCCCTACCCGCCCATGGCCTTTCATAAGGAGGAAGTCCAGAATAGAAAAGAAATCATCCTCGAACTGAAGAATGTGGTTCCAGAACCCAAGAGGCGAGACCAGCAATATCTAGGTGATACTTCTTCAGTTGCCACACAAGCTTGGACTCCTTCCTCACCAGGAAGGTGATATTCCACGCCTCCAGAGCCGGTTTAACTGCTAGGGTCCCCAGTGTTTAAATCCACACCGCTCAGGCCTGCTCCTTGGCTTCACCTTGCAGGAGTTGAACCCACAAGATGGCTTCACACTAGTATTTCAGACTGAGCCTGACGAGGCTCAGACTTGGCACCAAACATCAACCTCAGGCCTGGGTTGAGTGGTAGATCCTGGTAATCCTAATTTGGGGTTCGAGGGTGAACTTTGCTCTTTTTTTGCACTCATGGGGGTGAGTGAGGACCATTCTTTGGCTAGACTATGCCCACAGACCTGTTCACTAAGGAAGACTTCATCAGGTGTTCTGGGCTCCAAACACCATAGCTCTGAGGTTCATAGATATACGCAGGAGGACAGAAATAAACAAAGGCAATAAAACTAAAAAGTGAAGGTGTGGGATTTTTAACGGTGCACACCCTTATAAAAGCTATTCAGTCAGCCAGGATGCATTTTACTATCAATGGTGTAAGAATACTTAACTTCTAATGCTGAAAATTCTGGATCTACATGCAAATGTTTCCTACCTGCCATGAGCAGAAAGAACACATGGATGTGTGCCTGAAAAACCAGATAAGGGCACTGAATGCAGACAAAAGACCTAACAGTAAATACAAAGAGTACAGACTACATAGTGCATCTCTGTTCTGTCTTGTATGTTGACTTCTGCACTGTAAACCATACATGCTGAAACATTAAATCAGCAGCAGCAGCACTAAAGTCTGTAACTGTAACTTAACCAGATGTTGGATATGAGAATGTCAGCATGCCCAACAGAATCACAAAACATAGACATTGTGGACAAAATGTAAAGGCAGTTATTCAGTGCAGATGGGTAGCTTTACTGTGGACACCGGTGGAAGTAGAATGCTTTTGGCCTACATTAGACAACCAAAGCTCTGCATGATCTTTATTAGCAAGGTTTCCACTGCGAGGTATCCAGTAATCCAGCAGACTGAACTTCTATAGTGAGCTTCCTGATCAAAGGCGTATTGGACTTATGGAAAAAGTAAGGCTATGTGCTCTGAAGGGTGAGGAGAAGTAAGACAGCATTGTTAGCTGTTCGTGTTTGAAATCATTTCAGCATCTGTAAGCATATTCAGGTGCTCACACACACACACACACACACATACAAAGGTACAAATCGGCACAGAGCTTGCTGACATGCCTTTGTGCTCCTCTTTCCCTCTCTGTCAGCCCATACAAATGCCCTCCCTTTCTGTAGGGCCTCTTTGTCTCTCTTTAACCTACACTTCCCATCACACCCTTCAACAAAATATGCCCAAAAGTACCTGGAGGAAGAGTTTACGAAAAAAAAAAAAAAAGCTGCCGATATGTCTGAAGTGAGAATATTTTCACACTGCTGATGACTTCTGTCCATAACATGAAGGCGGAAGACCAAACTCAGAGGTGTAATGTTATACACCTATGTAACATCTTCTGTTATGTCAGATGCGGCTCCTTTTGAAGCTCGACCCCCCACCTGTGTTCCTCTTACAATCTGTTTCACACCATCCTTGTGTACATAGCTGCTAGATGCTTGGGCCTATCCCCACGAATTGGCATTCCTCAGTCTACAACATCCTGTCCTTTTGTTGCCTTGCACCTGAATAGGTGCATCCCCTATTGTCACACAGCCAGTGGGAATGGAAGGAAGGGATGGATTGGGCTTGTATTAACAAACAGTGCTGTTTTAGCGCTAAAAATACCTGCTGGTGCTCCTCGGAGGGAAAAGGATGTTCCCGTGAAAGCAGCGGTCCATTAGTGTGGTTCCAGCACATGAAAAGGTCCCTCAGCAGAAAGACACAATGAAAAGAAACGGTTCCCTTACTGTCCTGCATTCTGTTATAAAGCTGCCTGCTTCATTGCTTTTAAAAGAGCTTTTTTCTTCTACTCACAGTTCAAGAGACCTAAATGCAGAGCAGACAGAAAAGAAAAGAATTCCTTTCGAGGAGCCCCCCTAGGGCTTACTGTACAGTGAGCATTCAGCTTTTTCTAACACGACAACCTTCCTCATGGGACCCCTCAGCCACACAGATGGTCTTTGCTGAATCCCACTGAAAAAAGTTTCTATAGTAACACACAAAGCTGTAGTCTTTGTCTGAAGAGAAATCAAAATATCTCCACCTTTCTAGCTCTGTTTTGCAAAAGTGACAAAGTATTTAGCAGAATACCTTTTATGATTTTAATAGAAATTAGGGGAAAATATCCAATAGTACCTCCTAGTACCTGAAACTGAATCTTTTTCTCTTCCCCCCCATGTTTCCTTGTAGAATTTATCATCTTTAGACTGCATCATCTTAAATGTGTTACCAAAATGTGCACACAACGTATTAGCTATAACAGCATTAAAATAATTTTAAGGTATGCAGTTTAATTATTTGGGAAAAAAATGTTGATCTCCACTGAGGTGGCAGTTGTGGAAAACTGTATACTTTAAGTCACTTCCTTTCCTTGCTTTGAAAATTTTGGGATGGAGGCAGGAAGGACCAGACCATTTCTAACTGACTATTAACCTACAACATATAAATCACAGTCATTACAAATGCTGGAACTATTATGTAGAAATTTGGATATTCTTTTCCATTTCATCTCCAACACATTTCAGAATCTGGCTCTTGTCAGGTTCACTGAGTGCTGCATACAGCAATTTTCGTCAGAAGTAAAGATAATTTATGGTGCAGATACCCTTCACAGACAGAATTAGAAAACTGAAGAACATAAACCTAATATTTAGCCCAATATAGTTATTGAATCTCAGACTGGAATGGGAACTGCTTTGTTTCTGACTGGGGAGCTCTGTGATGGATAGTGAAGACTGCCCAGTCCATCAGCAGGATTTCACTGTCCCTCATCCAGACCACCTACAACAAGTGGTGCTTCAGGAAAACTCATCAAGGATGCCTCTCATCCTCTACACCATCTGTTTTCATGACTTCAGCCTGGAAGATGCTATCATAGCTTACAGGCCAACACCACCAAGTTCAGAAACAGATTTTTCCTACAATCTATCAGACTGCTGAATTCCAGAACGCATACAGACGGATCACCACTGCCTAACCCTCCCACTGTACCTACATTCACTACTGACTGTTTATACCAATCATCTTACCTTATTGGTTTATTTTATTTACCTACTTATCTTCAGCTATTTATTTATTATCTACTCATTTATTTTATATATTTTTATTTATCCATTACTCTATATATTATTTATTCAATTCATCTGTTTTCTTCAGTGTTTTCATGCTGACTGCCTAGTGTATTGTGCACCGGGAGAAACTGCATTTCATTCTCTCGTACATCTATATAAACAAAATACCTTTTATGAATTTCAACATTTCAGACTTTACTCACAAAATGTGCTTTTTTTCCGTCAGCTCTTTTTCTACCTTAATACATTTCTGCTCTCTATAGCACTGTTAGAAGGGTTTTAGTGAAACAGCTTTTTAAAATAAGAACCCTAATGGAGTAGGTTGGAGCATAACAGTTGTGCAGCCTCTAATTGTCCCTCTTTAGGTATATAAGGTAGACTGCGATGTAAGGGTGGATGACTGGGGAAGTTATTGTATCGCTGTCTTATCCCCATTTATTCTCTAAATGCCTGGGAGTTCCTTTCAGGATTAAATATTTAAATCTCAGCCTTCGGTGGTTATGACCCATCGCACAGTTGGGTGGGTGAGTCCAGAAATGTTCTTGGGTTTTGGCCATGGGCAGATAGTCATTAATTCATAAAATTGCACCCCCAGACTGCCTCCCTTCTCAATGGAGTCAGCAAGGCACCTCTTTAATAATGCAGGGTGTGCCTGTGCAAACGCTGCCACTAGTGATTCACTTGCACTGTTAAACTCCCCTGCTTGCGCCGTCACCGTCTGCTCCTGCAAGGCCTCCGCTGACTCACTGTCCCAGCCTGGGGGCCACTAAAACAATGCCTACAGCAGTGCTAATCAGCCCACAATAATAGGCTTGGTTAATGGATACCGAGATACAAGGGAATAGTAAAACATTTCTACACCAATAATATATTCAGTGCTAATGTATATGGGGTCTTCCCTCACCTTATGAAGGTAATACATTCCTGGAAAACCCTTTAAAATGCAAACTCTCACAGCTCAAAAATGCAACTACCGTAGAAAAAGGTTTTATGCGTTTGTCACGGATGGATGTGCGATGTGTCAATAAAGATAAGATCAGAAGCTGGGAACTGCAAGACGAGGTAGGTTTTGGACCCATTGGGTCTGGTTTACATAGCTGGTGTCTTCATTGGTACGACCATGCGATGCGCAAAGACAAGGATGACTGAACGAAGAAGTGCGTGCATCTGAATGTTGAGGGAAGCCAACAGAGGCAGATTAAGAAAGAAATGGATTTAAGACGTGACTATGGATATGAAGATCATTAACACACTGTGTGTGTGTGGAGTGCCACTCATTCCTTGATATACAGCCCTGGGGGCATGCAAATATCTGGCCAGCTATTAATACCACACAGCATTAATAAATCCAGATGTTATTTTTTTTCCAATCTGTTATAAATAAAACTTAAAAAAGGAACAATGAGGAGCAAAAAATACTGTCATACACTTGAAAATTTCTGACCGTGTTAAAAGCACATTTTAACAACATCAATGCAAGCCACTTTACAGCTGCAAGTATAAGTAGCCCTTTTTCTGGCTAGTCAGGTTAAATTATGTGCAAGATCATTTCCTGCATAAAAAGTGTTGAAATGGAACCAAGTCAGCCGACAGTGTCAAAACCTTTTACGGATGACAGTGAGAACATTCATAGGCAGCAGGGAATGTGGCGCAACCCCTTTTGCCAGATCAGCATCCACATTCACTTCCTGCTTTCCCTGTTGTTACGATTTTGGATTTAACTGGGTTGGAACCAGCTGACACGGAGTTTGTTGGGGACGCACTGACTACAGTTTTTGTAAGAAAACACACAAGAGGATGCTGACCAGATGAGGAGAACCAGCAGGAAGAATTCCCATGTTGCCCGTTGCTTTTTCAGCATTTTTACAGCATCTTCCGTGTTTTAAGTCGCTGCCCATGTATCATCACAGACGCGAACAATATGATTGCAAACATATATAAGAAACAAGTAGTTGTGATTCTAATGAGATTTTCAATAAAAGTTATTTCTTATTGTATTTGTGTTTTCATCTGTCTAATGTATTATTATGACCTGCGCTTAGTTTGGTTTCGGTTGGCACTCTACCTTATAGGAAGGGATGCTCAGTGCAACCTGGGGGTTTTATTCTACTGTAAAATATGCTTAGTCATTAATGTACTGGAAGCATAGTAGAAAAATATGCAGGACTTTGCATGTGCAAAAAACGAATGTGTTAAGGTGCATACAGTTATAAACATGAAAGTCGTACCACTAAAACAAACCAAAAAAAAACTCGAAAAAAATCGGTCCAGCACACTGAAATTCAGACTATTTTTGATGCCACCAAACCTAGGGTGCTCCTCACAGCTGCTAGCCACTCATTAGTATGTTTTTCTTGCCCCATCTGTGCAGCAGTGCCTCCATCTGAGAAACTAATAGGAGTTTATGATGCCCGCGCTAGACCTTCGTGAAAAATGGGTTCTTCAGCAGTGATCAAAATGAATCCAAGTCACACTTGAGCCTCAGTCTACTTATGAGGCCTTGAACTCAGCACAATAGCACTTCAGCATTCCTACATGAGCACTGTCAACAACAGTCAAAACATATGAGGAAAATTTAGCTATGAGACTAATTTTGCACGTGTCTCAGCATTGCCTCTTGTTCATGTACACGTGAAAGGCAGCGCTAAAAGATAAGAAATATGGAATCAATCTCAAAATCTTTACTGACAGAGGATAAGAATGATGTGTGAGATTTCCTATGAACTAACTGGTCCACTTTCTGGAACGCTGCCGTGGCAATCAAAATATTTATCGCTTTGGAAAGTTTGCCCACATTTATGCTGAAGAAGCCCGACAGTTATTTTCCTGCTGCCAAGATATGCAGTTTGTTGGGGGCCCAATGCCAAGGGTAACTGTGGCAACAGAGTGCTGCCCCGCAGCCAAGCAGGAATTGTTGCCATGGTGAGAGGATAAAGTGCTGGGGTTTGGACCCCTTCTCTATTGTGGTCTTCTGTGGTTCAGTGGGTGTCAGTCTCCCCACCACCACTGCTCTTCTTTGTCCCCCAGACAAACAGCTGGCCTGTGACTAATCAATCCGTTGCCATGCCAACCTCCCATAACCTTTTACTCTGACTTCAGAGCGGTTTCCCGCACAATACGAAAAAGAAAAAAAAAAAAAAAAAACATCACTCCTTGAGCAACTTTGTCACAAATCATCTGTGTCAATAAACAAGAAGAAGTACTTCATACAAGTGAACAACATTATTTGAATATTTGACATCAATCCATAGGCCGTTCAACCTAAAAAGCATTAAAAACCGTCAATACTAATGGGGAAAGAAACTCCAGGGAAGCATTCTGTGACTCCAAAAGCACTAATAATAAGTAGGCAATCTCTTTCAAAGTGTTTACAGCAGCTCTTCATTCTATTATCCCCCACCCCCCCCCGAAAAAAAAAATCCCTAGTTGCCATGGAGACAGTCTCTTGGCTCAGTTTTACAAAAATAGGAAATCAATGATAGAATGCATCACTGATTCCTCACGCTACGTCAGGAAGCAGGTTAGGGCCACAGAAGGACTCTGAGCATCGAGTGCCCCGAAAATCATTACTTATTGGCTTTAGAACTATGAAGACAGTCGTCAATGCCAGTCCCCTGTCACATGGCTTGATGTGACATCACAGTGGCCCAACACCCCATTGTTTTGCCTGTAAATGCTGAAATGACCACGGGTGAAAAAAATCAAGACGCTTGGCCTTACTTCCCCTCAGCTGATTTTGATGTCACTGCTTTTATTTTTGGTGAATGTGTCTCCGTGGTCAGCATGCCAGCATCGCTCATGCTTATTAGGTGTTGGGAGAAGAGGAAACTTCGGAATCGCAGCTCTGAACTGTCGAAAGCTTTCGCTCTTCTCACTCCGCACAGTCGTGGTAGCTTCTTGCTATCAGCAGAACAGGACAATAAATAAGTAAAAAAGACTATAAAAAGATAACAGCTAGCACAGTGGGGTGAACCAGATAATGTATGCATTAACAGGGACCCCCCGCTTGGATAAATCATGATTTTGCCTGCAAAATAAGTAGAAAACACCCAGCTTATCCACCTTTTATCCTGCAATATCAAAGGATTCTGAATGAAGCAAAATGACTTTTCGAAGGATAATTAGTCCTACCGCACAGTTTTTAACACAGTTAGGGGGTCGAATGAAAGTTTAAGGTAGGCGATAATGAGGTTGATGGAAATGTGGTGTCACCTTCGGCTGCAGAGCGGTTGTCGGGCCTACTGTTCCTTTGCAGGCTGGGACCTCATTAGGCACTTCCAGCCACTTAGGGCTGGCAAAGGTGCTGCTGAGCCAATCCCTACATCACCCATAGCCGCTTCCTAAAAATCGGAGACGACTGAAACACTGCTCAGCCAGTTCTAACCGATCCGCAATATCCTGCTCCTCATTAGGCAGTGTTCAGCGCCTGGGCGCTGGACCCTGGAGAGGACCGAACAAATTCTAATCTGTTTTGGAAATTTTCTTTTGCACTGGAAAGCTACCTCAGATTTCAAGAGAGGTGTAATGTTTGAGTAGAAACAAAGAGTGTTAAGGTTTTACCTCCAGTTCAGGGGCAATGTAGTGTCTTTGCAGAGGAGGTGAGCTTGATGACGTTTTCTTTTTCTCAGGGTTGGTTCAGTCGCCATATTGGGTGATGATGGAGGAGTTTAGTGAAGTTGTCTGGCGCTTCTGCTTTTACATGCTTAAGCGATGCTTGCCATTTACAATTATTTACCCATGTATACAGCTGGGTCATTTTTACTGGCGCAGTTAAAAGTCAGCATCTTGCTCAAAGGTACAACAGATGCTTCTGCAGCAAGAGTTGTAATTACAACACAGGTCCTTCAGGTAGAAGTCAGCAGCTTTAACCACTGCCCTACCTATTTCCATGGAATCCCCTAATTTTCAAGCATGGGTGAAACCAGAATGGCACAAACATTTTATGACCAAAGGTATGTGGACACCTGAGCATCACACCCATATGTGGTTGTCGAACCTCCCATTCCAAACCCATGGGCATGAATATGAAGTTGTTTCCGCCTTTCCTGCTATAACAGCACCTAACATTCTTCTGGGAAGGCTTTCCACCAGATTTTGGAGCTTGGCTGTGGGAATTTCTGCCCATTCAGCCACAAGAGCATCGGTGAGGTCAGACAAGAAGGCTTGGCTCACAGGTGGCGTTCCAGTTCATCCCAAAGGTGTTCGGTGGGGTTGAGGTCAGGGCTCTGTCCATTCACTCAAGGTTTTCTTCACCAACCTGGGCAAAACCATGGGTTGATGGAATTCCCTTTGTGCATGGGGGGACTCAGTCATGCTGGAGCAGGGAAGGACCTTCTCCCCCAAACTGTGGCCACAAAGCTGAAAGCACACAAAATTGTCTAGAATGTGTTTGTAGGCTGTACGGGTGCGGCCGAAACAGCTCAGCTCAGTCATTAGAAGGGGGGTCCACATACATTCAGCCATAGAGTGTAGTGTGGTGTCATTTTGTTAACTTCACACAACTATTGAACATTTACTATATTTTACAATTTAGTATAAATCACAGTTTATAAACACAAGTTAAATGTGAATATAAAATCAGCCAACATCTCAAAGGATGGTTCTTTTTTCCAAAGTTATAATTGCAGACAGGGGGTTGAGAACTGTACCTGCCGATGCCACTCCCTGGGACGGCACAACTTAAAGTGCCCACAGTAAATTTTCATGTCCATTTCATTTAAACAACAGGGTTAAATGGATTCTTCTGAACAGGGTGACACACAGGGACAGCAGGGACAAAGGATGCCACCAGTTAATTTTTATTCAGCCTTTAATTATCCCCAAATATGGGAACATTGGTGACATTTAAGTGACGCCTCGGTGGTGTTTAGCTCCCAGTCATAAATTAGAGGACATCTCTCCCCTGAATTGTAAAGATCAAGAACAGATTGTAGGCTACTGGTAGGGTCTGAACATACACTCTATTTGGGAGCCCAAAACAGCCATTAACCATTCCTCCCCAACCTCAGCCTGTAACTATGTCCCCTCTGTCTAAGTATGTGAGGTCAAAGGGACTTTGGAGCCATAGCTAAACAGCAGATGCCTCTTGTTCCTCAATAAAAGCTGCAGTTACTTGCACTCCACATAAAGGGGCCAGGTGTAGTGTGGTGGCAGACTGGGTTAATGCACCTTCCCATCTGTCTCAGTGTCTTACAGCCTGAAAAGTCTGAGAGGAAAAGAACCAAAATGAGAAGAGGAAAAAGGGAAATTTTATTTGAGGAGCTACTGCCTTGGAAACTGTGGGCGGATCTTAATTGACTGTTCAGCAGAAGCAGAATGAAAAAGAGAGATGTAAACATGCCATGCATTCTAATGGCACCCAGGCAGCTGGCTGTGATGGCAGTTAAACTGTGATGCGCTTGGATCCCAATCTCATTTGCACATAAAGTTTATGGGTAATTTGTCATCCAGACTGTCAACTGTCTTTCAAAGTGCCAAGACACCCAGGACAAACGCGGCACACTCATAGCAAACAGTTCCATGGCTTTGGTGGAGGGACAATGGGAGTTCAAGCACAATTTGAGCCCAGTTAGAGTTATAGGAGGACAGATGCCCACCTGCCCTTCTCCTGCCAGTTCAAGGCACTGACAACCTGCTGTCAACAACTGAAGGGCAGTCAAGATGGACATTTATGGCTGCTGTGTTTGATTTCTTCTTGTGTTTACTAAAGCCATGTTTTTAAATTCACCATTTTTTTTTCCAATATCAACCAAATGGCCCTTTCAAATGTGCACCACTGATGCACTGTTCAACGTCACACAGCCTATGATATCATATTTCCACCCATGAGCGTAATATTTTTATAGAGTCCATAACAATGATACAAACAGTATTTGCTTCCATGTGTTCTACAGGTGTGCAAAAAAAAAAAAAAAACTTCCGGGTGTCTAAGGCCAACTGGCTGAGCACATCTACTGCGAACGCGAACACTGCAAAATTCCATCCGTCCATTTTCTTTAACCACTTAATCCTTGTCGGGGTCACGGGGGTCCCGAGCCCATCCTGGAAACACTGGGTTTTAAAGCAATCTCCTCATGGAGTGTCAGTCCATCACAGAACACAACACAATTAGAGGAGAAAAATCGCATTTCCAAAGCCCTGTCAGGTCCTCATGTGCTTTTTAACAGGTCGGTCAGGTAGCTGTGAGGGCTTGAAAGCTTCAACCTAAAAAGGTTCACCCCAAGAGTACTAGGACTTAATGGTGTCTGGGGGTGTTAGGGTAGATAACTACAGTTATACAACTGACAAATAGACAGCAACATCCACCGCAGCTGAAGGAGGGAACCAGACAGTTGAAAAATCATTAACTAAAGAGAAGGACTCCTGCTCCCATTAAGTTAAACATCTAACAGGCTAAGTCCCAATGTTTCGACGGGGGAACCAACCTGAAGTAATTGCCAATGTTAAATTGTATTAGATGATGGGAACCAAACAGTGCGATCCTGTATTCATATCAGGGCCAGAATTTCTTTTGCAGTATTTTATGGGTTGCGGAGAAGTACGACAACCCCATCAACGGCTGTCCTTTAACATTCCTGCTGAAACTGACGTGTTATCATTGCAGGGTTTCTTCCAGCTGTAGCTTCAGACTAGTTCTTTCACATAAGCTGTAATTACGGATGTATTTCTTGACACTCTGCCACTTGTAGTATGACTCCATCAAAGAGCAAAACCTCAAAGCTGTCTTTTCTTTTTATTTAGCCAATAGTACTAAATTACTGACCATGGCCTTTCTTAATTAAGACAATGGGAAATGTTTCAGAGAAAATATTTTAGGTTCCTTTTTTTTTTTTTTTTTTAAATGCCCTTTATGGCTGAGCCTTTGTTCATTGCCTCCCTGCTGGCACTTAAGATGATGGATCACAAGGCCCAGCTGGGAGCTGATTATATACTGGTGGGGGACTGAACCCATGGGACCTCCAGACCTCCAAACTTTCAGCTTTTTAAAGCTAGTGGAAGGGCTGACATCAGAGAGTCTGCAGTGAAGAACACTCAAGATCCACTGATGGAGTGCTGCCTCATTTCTGCTGCTAACAACAAAATTGAAGGGGAAATTGCCATTGTACTTTAAAAGCAACTCTGGACTCTGTGAGGCATAATGTTTAACACACGACTTGGAGGACAGAAATTGTTCTATTATCCTCTTAGGCCTTGTATACAGAGAACGATGAGCAAGAATCGTTGTAAACCCAGACTCACAGTGCTGCTTATGCAAGATGCGACTGTCTTACACTGGACAATGTCTTGCCTTTGAGAGGTTTTTTTCAGCATACCTTCTCCCAGCTTCTTTCTGCAAATCAGAGAGAAATGGCATTTGACACGACTTGTCTCTGCAATGCAGGAATGAAAGCACTTATGTGTCACATCATATCAAATCCCAGAATGTGCGCGAAGGCAGTGTCCAGAAAGAAAGCTGCTGCAGATGCAGGCGTGCGGACCTTCGCATCTGGGAGCGCGACGGTGGGGCAACCATAGACTCGCGTCTCTGAGGAGAACTGGTGACCTTGCATGGAGAAGTTACTGGATCACAGTCTGGAAAGATGAATCACCAGATCTTCTCCCCCTATCCTGGAGACCCGTACGCCTTGACTTAAATACACCATTCTGGGAATAATAATAAAAAAAAACATTGTGCACTACTGTGTCCAGCGAGCCAGAGACCCTGTGTACATTTCCATAAAAATTATAAATTTAGTTTCCTTTTCTCCAGAGAAATTACAGCTTAAAAAAAGAGCATTGTACAGTACAACCTGTAGTGATACAAATGCAAACATGCTTAAAATTTATAAATTTAGAAACTGAGCCAGTTGTGCTAAACCAATAACACAAATGTAAGAGAAGCCACAAAAGCAATGCAGTAAAGGGTACTCGTGTATCTGGAATGTCTCTCATGAGCACATGAGAACTTCCCACCCTTCTCATCATGTAGTAAATAGTCTGAAAAACAGTATGAGCTCTGGGTCGTTCTCCAGCACTTGAACAATGTAAAGCCAAGGAAATATTTGTCCTATTGCCATCCAGGCAC